>OU696495.1:10557500-11904921 GCA_916048165.1 Spilarctia lutea | reverse complement strand
ACTAGTGGAGACATGCTCGGAATGTCTCCGGTCGGACCCTGGGCAACGGGCCATATCGACTGGACCCCACAAGCAGGTATTACTGGTGTCAGACCGGTTGTTGATAAGTACTCCATCACACGCTATTCAACAGGAGAGTGGAGAAAGAATAACCAGTATACATTAACTCCTACTGCAACTAACAAAGCCAAAGCTCTTGAAATATCTATACAGAACTTTAAGAAAAGTGCCTTTAAGACAGAAGATGAGAAACAGGCCTTGGCCCACAAAAAGTTAGTAGAACGAACTAAAGATCTTGCTCAGTGGAAGAAGAAAGCAGAAAAGACTATCAAAGCTATGGCTGATGAAATTACCACTCTTGATGATGACAGATCAAAGTTGAAAGGTGCATGTAGAATTTTGATGTTGCCTGAAGCAATATCGAGGGAATGTTTGGAACTTCGAACACATCGTTACGAACCTGATATGGTAAGAGATGACGCTGAGCAAGAATTGATAAAGGAGGTAGCTATAGTAGGCGAAATCAGAAAGTTATTTCAAGAGACCCTTGCGAAAGTAGAAAGTCAAATGGAAAAGAACAAATCAGCCAAGTCGAGTCTCGAATACGACTGGTGTGACAAGACCGTAGCTTTAAATGTAGATTCACAAAACGTAGCAATGGGAAATGACGCAAGTTTGATAATGCGTCATCCAGGTGTCGCTAGATGGCCAGAAAATGCTACCTCTTTGGAATATTGGAAACATTATTGTAATGAAAGCATTGAAAACTGCGAGGAGGTTAGAAAAAAGTCGGTCGAGTTACGAGGTCTTCTGACGTCAGTTATCACTGATGGCTCTCAGGATATGAAACTCCAGGCAGATAGAACCAATGCTGCACTAGCTGAGAAGGTGGAAGCGACGGAACAGATGTGTGCAAAGCTAGAAGAAACTCTAAAGGATAACTTGCAAACCATCGTGAACATTGAGAATTTGATAGACAATTTAAAGGATGCTTTAAGGCAAGTAGATGCGAGAAACAAGTTAGTAATGACAAGACTATTCAACCGTAACTATAGCCGGCCGGGTGTGGAGAATTGTCGCGATGAAGCGCAGTACGCCCTGATGGATGAATCTAAGTATATCAAGGAGACGGCTGTAGCTCTGAGTGATAAGCTAAGAGATGCCGAAATTGTGAGGAATGAGTTGTTGAAGTACAGAGGCGAGTTGGAAAAAGACATTGCTTGTAAGCGGAAAAGTCTGAATCTTGACGAGGATAGACTCGCCAGAGTACGAGCTCACATGCCGACGCCTGAAGAGTTTGCAAAAGCTTAAAGTTTCTGACGAAATAAAATGAGTTTAAAACGAATTTAAGATTTTATTGCCTTGAATTTTGTGCCGAAATTGTGCAAGAAAAACATCTATTATTTAGCTATATTGTACCCAATTTAGCGTTCAAGTTGAGGTAATATTTTGATGAAATAGGATTCCACAATGACTTTAAAAATGAGATGTGAGAATGAGTATGCATGATAGAATAAGTGTGTCTAAATTGGGACATTAAAATTGCGAGGATTTTAATTAATATGATATTCAAGTCCTATTGTTTTGATTATAATGTTTGTATTGGGTAATTATGACCTACTTCTGTTTCGTGAGAAACTGATGCAATAGATGGAATAGTTTTTGATCTTTCATGTCCATAGTGTGAACTATTTACGTCGTTACTAAACTTTTTATATTTCAAATTTGAACATGGCCTTTGTTCGAATTTTGAAACAGCTATTGTATTTCGAATTGTTAAAAAAAGAATAGAAAAGTTTTATCTAACTAAATTAAGAAACAAATCGTAAGTTATGATTTCTGTATATATCATGTATAGATGAAGGTTATATCAATGTGATCAATATCTTCTTTACGTGACATGACACAGCTTCTATCTCACGTAATACATGCGTACGTGCAAGGGACCATCCTTTAACTACGTTTTCTTAGAAACGGGGGTAGCGCCTTTAACTAGTTCTTATCAAATTAACTTATCTCAACATCCATGTATTGAAAGTAAATATGATATAAGCAAAATGGTAGTACTTAATCGTGAAATACGCTAACACATTCTTTGTGAAACATTTCTTTTTTATTTAACAGTGCGCAAATGAGCAGACGTGTCACCTGATGGTAAGCGATTATCGCCGCCCATGGTTATCCACAACACCAGAGGCATCATTAGTGCGTTACCGGCCTTTGGAGGATAGGGAGAGGGATGGGGGAGGGGTTGGGTTATGGGTCTACGGTATCTTCACTCACTCGGTGAAAAACAGCGCAAGCGCTATTTCACACCGGTTTTCTGAGAGGTATCACTCCTGTCGAGCCGACCCATGCCCAGCTGAAGCGTGGCTCTCCCACGGTTAGTTAATTTCAACTTAGACATTTCAAACACGCAAACACATTCTTTGTAAACTTTGTAAAACAATTTAAGCGTCTACCAATACCTCAAATAAAAAATAACTCGATCAATCAATCCTGTCCTTCTATCCAGAAGGGATAGGAGGATAAGCTCTAGTGATGAAATTCGAAGTCCGAAAAGTAAAGGAAGTACCTCAAAATCGCGCATTTACTTCTAGTAATTTTAAAAAGAAAAAACCTTTTAAACAGATAGACTATAAATAAATGTTCATCAAATAAAGACTCGACCTTTTTTTGTTCTCTATGGCAACACTATTCATTTCCTCAAATTTAAATTTAGAACAGAAAGCGCGCCATCAAGCGTGACTCTTGTAATACCATACAAACTGTTTTTAACGCAATAAGATAATTAAAAAAAAACTGGCGCAAAGCTCGTACTGAAATACGCACCATTAGTGAAATGACGACATAATCAAGTAATAACCCACAATATTTATTACAAAAATGTTTTAATAAAGTGAATGTTTTAATGTTGCCAGTGCACATTTTAGATAATATCTGTGGTTGTAATAATAATAATAGTTTTACACATTTCACACACGGGATCAGACATTCCAACCTAGGCGGTGTCTGTACTATGGGTAACAGGCTGCTTATAATTGACCTAAAATACTCCTAATAACATCAGCTATCTACCAGTGAAAGTTCCATCAAAATTGGTCCAGAGATTAGCTGGAACAGACAAACAGACAAAAATTATATATATATGTATATACCACTAGCTGACCCAAGCAACCTCGTTTGCGTCATCTATTGCCCATAGCGTGAAAATTTTCCTCCGTTTTTGAAACATGTTTCATTGGTACTCAGCTCCTATTAGTATTAGCGTGATGATATATAGCCAATAGCCTTCCTCGATAAATGGACTATGCGACACTGAAATATTTTTTTCAAATCGGTCCAGCGGTTCCTGAGATGAGAGCGTTCAAACAAACTCTTTAGCTTTATGATATTCGTATAGATTTACATTTTGATTTAACTTATTTGTAAAGATAAATTACTCCCAATCGCAGAACAAAATACCACGTTCATCACACAATTATTTATCCTTTGTTTGAAATTTTTCCTTTGTTAAATTGAACCCAAGACCTCTGGCCTCGCAGCTATGGTCACTAACCACTGGACTAAAAGGCAAGTAATTAAAAATTGCGAATTATTAATCACCATTCTGCATAATTATAAATTTTATATGGCTGTTTATGTAACCTTTTAACGCGTAATACGAAAGGTTTAATTACTATGTGGATAACTCAATCAATCAATCTGTAGGTTTAACAACCACATATATAATATTATGTATGGTATGTTTCTGTCTGTTAATGGATTGACCAGCTGACACAGGCAACCCTGTCTGCGTCTTCTATTGCTCGTAGAGTTATGTTATACCGCGGAAACAAATTTGTTGCCCATGAATAACGTTATAGTGAGCCAACCTTAAAATAAATAAATAAATATTTCGGACATCTAACACACAACGCCATCTAGTCCCAAGCTAAGCAGAGCTTGTGTTATGGGTACTTGACAACTTTATCTTTGTAAATACATACATATTATACATAGAAAACACCCAAACTCCGAAACAAATATTTGCAGATCATACAAAAATTTGGTCCGACCCGGGAATCGAACCCGAGACCCCAAGCTTAGCAGTCGCATACGCTACCACTACGCCGCCAAGGCAGTCAAAAGATAGACATATGCTTCCGCGGACTTTTTTTTACAACTTTTCAAGCGGAATAATTCTTTCATACATTATTTTCACAAATCTTTTACCATTTACGCAGCACACGCAATAGAAGCTCGCGGCATAAATATTTTTTCCCCGATTTGGAAACATTTTTCTTTGATAATTTGTTCCTATTGGTCTATAGCCATCTTATAAAAAGTAGGTTTATAGCCTTCCTCGCTAGATAAGCTATCTAACGCTGCAAGAATTTTTAAAATCGGACAAGTAGTTCCCGAGATTATCGCATTCAACCAAACTAACAAACAAACTCTTCAGCTTTATAATATTAGCATAGATTTACCGGTACCAAAATGGGTAGCTAGCTTAAAAATGTGGCATTTCAACATTTCTTATGACACTAAAATATTTACAGACCAATCGGACTTTTTCTCGTAGTTGGACTTAGCGGTCACGGGGTCCAAACCAAAGTGACCATTACATATTGCTTTTTAATTGTACTTATTTGGTTAATTATGTAATAATTGCATTCGCCACACAAGAAAATCGTGACTGTATTATATATTGAGGCCAAACTGGGCTTCAATACGCCCATTAAAAATGTACAGCTCTACTTGCATGGTAAGATTATGTAAGGGATTTAGTCTTGCTTGATTTACAAGTAATTTCGCTTGTCGAAAATGGTTGTGTAACAATTTGTACTGTGAAATTAATAAGACACTTGGTATTGTCTATGGTTTTGCTCGTGTGAGTTATTCTCATTTTGTCCAAAGGAGTCGTTTACAAATAATAAATAATAATAAATAAATATTTCGGACATCTAACACACAACGCCATCAAGTCCCAAGCTAAGCAAAGCTTGTGTTATGGGTACTAGACAACTGATATAAATAGATATACAGGTCAAGCTAATAAAAAGTGTGTAAAAAAATCAGCTGCTCTGCTATAATGACAAATTTTTATTGTAACCAAAACATATAGCAAACAAAGTAACGATACAAATCATAAATCTATAACTTTCAAAAGTTAGTATATCGTACTTTCGAAGTTTCGCCACTTCACAAAATATTCATTTGGGCAAAATCCATAAAAAAATAATTCGCTCCCACGACTTCCAAACATTTCAAGTTACGTTAGAAAGCATTAATAATTAAGCCAACCATTCGTAATTATAATTTGTTTCGTTACTTCGCTAAGGAACTGAGAAATAAATATTAAAGTATCTTTGCTTTAATACAAACCAATAAATCGTTAGTTACTAGGAAAAAACTCAACTACCCTTGCTACCTGAAGTCCTCGAGATACAAATAAAAAAACATCTATTATAAATAATTGGACCTACTTTTGCAACAAGGAACCAATCCACACATGCCAAAATCAAAGAATTACCCTTATCTCCTTATAAATAGGGTTCTTATCACATTGTTGATCACTATAAACTCGGAATCTGTCTACCTGATAGGTTCTTTTCTTAAAGGTTTGTTTTGCTGACGTACCAGAGATAGGTTAGTTAACTTCACTATTAGACGTACAGGAGTCTAGCTAAGAAAGAGTCGCAGACTAAATTGCGTGGGTCAGCTGGTATATAATTGATATAATTTATTGCTCACAATTATTCAAAGTTCCACATATCTCATTCTCATTCTGCGGTAATTCTAAAATCACGCAACGGCCATTGAGCCGTCACGACGCGGGACAGATGGTGAACTTCGAAAATGTTTTGAAGTAATATGTAATGCGTACCTATTGTCACTAGGTACGCTACACTAACACGCCGATTGACGTGTTAGTAGCATAGACTATGACGTAGTGACGTGACGTCGACGTATGATCCTCCAAATTAGATGTTTCACATTAAAAACATATTTTATTCCAGATCGGTTCATAAGTCTCGAATTTTTAACGTATGCGACTGTCAATCAAGAGGTCTCGGGTTCGATACCCGGGTCGGGCAGAAGTCAGTACTCTTAATTATTTTGACAACTAGTTCACCCTTCGAAGTCAGCTCGCCCTCATGCTAGTCGCTCCATGAAAAACTGGTATTCAGGTAAGACAGGTTGAACTAGTAGACGATCTCAAATAATCTTGGGAATAATAAAGGCTAGGGAGGTGATCTGATCTCAACCGTGTAGTTTTTACCGTGGGAGAGCTATACTTCGGCATGAATGGGCCGGCTCGACCGGAGTGATACCACGGCCTCACAGAAAACCGGTGTGAAATAGCGTTTGCGCTGTGTTTCACCGAGTGAGTGAGGATACCGGAGGCCCATACCCCAACCCCTCCCCTCATCCCCTCCCCTCATCCCCTTTCCCAACCCCCAAAGGTCGGCAACGCACTTGTGACGCCCTTGTCCATGGGCGGCGGTAATCGCTTACCATCAGGTGATACGTCTGCTCGTTTGCCCACTATTCAATAAGAAAAAAAAGTTTTTTGCAGCTATGACCTCTCCCCATTTGTCGGTTGAACACAGAAGAAAGTAAAATACTTGGACTAGTGTACTGAGTGAACGCATTGATGATTAAACCTGTTCGAAAGCGAGGAAAATGTACCTCAACTTTCTTATTACCTGGAGAAAACTGTTCAGTTGTGGGTAGTGGACAACTTGTACCGTATTATATATATCTGTATATACGAGTACTATAAAATGTTAAGTAGGTTTATGCGCCCAGCTTAACTTTAACTTGAAACACAAAAGTTGAATAAATTAAAACCGTCGTTAAGTTCAAACTTGTTATGTAATATCTTTATAGGAGCATTTTTTGTGTATATATATATATATATATATATATATATATATATACATATTTTGATCTGTATTTAGGATGCGATTCCAACGATTTTCATGACATTTAGTATGCAGGGAGCTTCGGGGGCGATAAATCGATTTTTAGAAAATTTACCAAAAACAAACCTAGCGAAGCTCGGTCACTCAGGTACTTTGTATTAAAATATAAATGAATAAAAATCCTTGATAAAAGCCTATCTGTCTAAATGACAGGAATTTTTCAATAAGAACTAGTAGTTCCTGAGATAAGAATGTTCAACCAAACAAATTGATATAGTAAAGATAGATAATATTAATAATGTTAAGACAATATACGGCTTTCTCCAAAAATACCTGGTTTTATAAAATAAAGGAAATAATTGAAATTGATGAGGCCTTTTGGGGAAAGGTGCAATTCATTTTTTGTTTAACCGACTTAAAAAAAGGAGGAGATTATCAATTCGACTGTTTTTTTTTAAATTTGTTACTTCATAACTTTCGACTGGGTGAACCGATTTTGATGATTATTTTTTTATTTGAAAGCTGTTGCTCCCCGAGTGGTCCCATTTTAATTTCGTCCAGTTCTTTAAAGTCGGTGGTTTTTTTGTTAAAATTTGTGATTATTATCGTTGAATCAAGGTAAGTCTGACGAATCACCTACCTCCTTGTGTAACTCTTTGGTTACATATTGAAACAACACTAAACGAAAGCTGGTTAATTTATGTAAGATCTCACACTGTATATAGATATACAACTCGATTATTCAGCTTCTAATATGTCGTTATAAATCTATGAAATTAGTATTAAAACCAAATCAACCAGATAATTTCCTTCATCACCATCAAAAGCCTTGTGGCGACTTCCACATACTGCGTAACAGCAACATACTACAGCGCCATCTACCGCTGAAAACACTGAACTACGGAGCAATGTACAACATGAAGAAACTACCAATCCTGAATCACGCAATAGAAGTTCTCGCGCCGATTATCATGATACAGCATCCCAACATCAACTGTTGGGCAGTAGCCCGCCAGGCATGATCACCTCGCCTGGTCGGAGGATCCTCCCTTTGTGTTGGAGGAACATAGCACCCGTTCCACCACAGCCTTAAACAGACTGTTGCTGGACATATTCCTCTCCTTAGACAGGAATTTGGTCGCGCATATTTCGCTAACCGACGTAGCCGCTCTGATTAATATTAATATAAAAAACCCACTGTGAAACACGCAGGGAAATACTTTCGCACTTTTAGGTTCAGTCTTTAGACAGTCAGGTAGAAAGACAGATAGACGAGGCTCGGCAAGTGCTTCCACTCTGCCTGGTGGAAAGCATAAGTAGAACCCAATAGTGGTCACCACACTCATTGCGGATTCAGATAATGATAATATGATGCGATATTAATTACTTATTATTTAATTTATTGCAGACCGAGATCCATATAACATGATATGCTTTTTTTTTGGTAGATTATAAATATTTAATACTTTGAAATATTTATGAAAAGATCTTTTACTTTCACTTTGCAATAAAGTGAAAATACTTCTTGTGTTATATATACAGTATACATATATCTAATCTATCGAGTAATTCTTGTAATTATATATTATATTTTATTAAAAATAAAAATCGCGATGGAAAAATAGGGGTTGATCGTAGAGAGTTGAAAATTCAGGGTTGTTTGTATTTTCTAATGCTGTACCTTTCATAAAAAAACAATATTTATTTAAAAATTAAAAAAAAATAGGGGTGAACTACCCTTAACATTTAGGGGGATGAAAAATAGACGATGGTCGATTCTCAGACCTACCTAAAATGATCACAAAATTTCATGATAATCGGTCCAGCCGTTTTGGAGGAGTATGGTAACTAACATTGTGACAAGAGAATTTTATATATAAGATGACAGATACCTTTGTGCAAAACAACTATTAAATCACAAATATTTAATAAATTCTTGTATATTCTTAATTTCGCTGCAAGTATGATCTAGTGGTTTAAGCGGTCGACATGCCGCTTTTACTACGTCAAGTGTTGTAGGTTCAAATCCCATATGGAGATTGAGTGTTCTTTGTATACTTTACGCGTTACATGTATGTTTGTAAAGTCCCCTGTGACATCGATTTATTCCTATTGCGCAAGTTGTTTTATTAAAATAAATATCAAACTTAAGTTAATATTTATTTATTTATTTAATCTGATGCACATTTTGCACAAAGGCGGACTTAATGCCATAGGGCATTCTCTGCCAGTCAACCTTAGGGTGATGTGAAAATATGATGTGGTAATATTCGTAAACATTCAAAGTAAGTTTCTCCTAACATAACTTCAAATTAGTACCTTCCATTCACATTTAATTTGAAGCAATTTTACGTAATGAAATAATACACTAAAATTACTAACGGAAATAAATACTGCAACTTGCAAAAGCAGCTATTTATGCTGCAATTCATAATTGGTATAATTACATTAAGCAATACGTAAATAGAACACCAAATGAAAGTTTTTTATTGACAAACTAACTAAATGGACCGTAATCCCAAAAATCGCCTACAGAAACGTGGTAGGAAATGAAACACACGTCCAAGCGAGGATATTTTTTACAATAGTCCGTAGATCTTAACACCGCGATACAGAAAATCGATATAACGCCATCTATCGAACTCAAACATAAACATTGTACATTATTTATATTGAACAGTGATGTTTGTAGCAGTATATAGAAAACAACCTAACTCCAAAACAAATATTTGCAGATCATACAAACATTTGGTTCGACCCGGGAATCGAACCCGAGACCACGATACAGCAGTCGCATACGCTACCACTGCGCCACCGACAACTTCTAACAATCTGCTAGCTGGACCACGGAGCAAGGATGATCATAGGATTCTCGTTAGAAAGATTTTAGTTTTGTTGGCAGTAATTACATCATGAATTTAACGTTTTGCTGAGAAGAAAACAAACAATATAAAATTTGGTGGAGTAATTAATTAATTAAAACCGATTTGAAACAGTAGAAATTTGTATGTAACTATGTTCAGTGATATTTAAATTCGATTAATGTAAGATTTGGCTAAATAATAAAAAAAAATAACATAGTATATAATTAAAATTTTTAGATATTCGTAATTTTGTAACTTTTTCACTGCTCTTTCAAGTTCTCATATTTTTAAGAAGTCTGTGTTTATTAAATTCTTTAGAGTATGTACATATACTAATCGGTAGGGAATTTTATGGCGAATCCAAAAAAATTGTTATTTAGTAGGTGTTCCTATAAAATAAAAGGAAAAATTCGAAAAACTGCATCAGTGTCTAGCGGGGGGAGGACTCCTCTAAACCAGCCACTAGATTACGGCTGCGCGCGGGCAGAGTGCCCACCGATTGAAGGGCGTCTTTTTTTTTTCATATGAAATGGAACCAAATAGAAGGTATTAGATCCACGCTGATTTTGGCACCAACGAGTCGGTTCGACCGGACCGGTACTTCCTTCTCCAATCATAAATCGAATTACCAATCTAAAATAACAGCATTTCTGTTGTCACGTTTCATTGGTGAGTGCGAGACCGAAGCCTAATGATGTAAAAGCATTTCAATAAGTCACCATGGTAGAGGTCACCATGCTGCATCGCCTGCATTCGCAGTGAATATAGTGATCACTACTCTTGGATTCAGCTCGTGCTTTCCATCAGGCAAAGTAGAGTAAATTTTCCTGGCTTATACATAAAAAAAGTTAATGAACTTTGTCCAAAACATGCATTGATTTGATGACTAACAAATATAGGAGAACTACATTTTCGTAGCTTTTGTTTCTATAAAGATACCTATTACAACTTTACATAACAGATTGGTTTTCTTTGTCTTCAAAGATTGTGTTGTGAAAATTCCATCTCACAGTTACAGTTCACTATAGGCTATTCCATAAAGTTGGGTAACCGCTTATATAATTTCTGAACTAACATCCGCTTGTTGACCTTTGCAGCGTTCTGCAAATTGACAGACGAGGTTGTTGTGTTGTCTATAGTTAGACGGCAAATATATTTGTTGTAGATTTTGATGAACAAGATAATGACAGCCGCTTTAGGAATATATCTCGTCTAGTAGTCCGTTTCATGAATATATAAATAAATATTTCGGACATCTAACACAACGCCATCTAGTCCCAAGCTAAGCATAGCTTGTGTTAAGGGTACTAGACAACTAATATAAATACATACATACTATATATAAAAAACACCCAAAATTCAAACAAATATTTGTAGATCATTCAAATATTTGGGCCGACCCGGGAATTGAACTTGAGATCTCAAGCACAGCAAAAGCATACGCTACCACAGCGCCACCGAGGCAGTTATGAATGTATTTAAAGTCCCCCGTTTTACATAGATACTTAAAACAGTTACAAATATCACTCAGAAAAGCAATTTGTGTATCACATAAAGTATTCTTCTTTGCGAGTTCGAACCTTAAAAACTCGATGCAGTAAGGAACCGCCGAACATTACACTATACGTAGTGCTGATTTTTGGAAGTCTCAAACGAAGAGCGGAGTCTCTGGAAGTTGTAAGTTTATTGCCATCCAAGACAATTTCTGTGTCCAGTTAATTTAAACGCATAGTAGGAAAGTATATGCAGCACTAACATCAAATTATCAATTAAGACATTTTTGTCTGTCTGTCTGTCTGTCTGCTTGTTCCGGTTAATTTCTGGGACGGCTGGATGGATTTTGGCGTAATTTCAATGCCAGTTATTTGAATGTAAGATCTGCCTAGTTTGGGATCAGACTACCGCGTAAGAGATTTGTAGTTTTTATTTTATTAAATGTACATTAAACATATACACTAACTAGTAAATAACTGTCAAATATCTAAGTATATGAAAATAGACAGATAGTCGGGCTATAACTAGGCATAGAAAAGGAAATTGACTTAACAATCCAGCAAATCATGGCGGTCCAGCTTTCTCAGAGGATGTAAAAGCGTGTCCATTTAACGTGATTACTAAAGCATGTGTACCTACAGTAAATTCTATAAGCAAATGTGTCTAACTACAGTTTTTTGCGCAGAGTTCTAGATCTCTTAAATATAAACGTGTATAAACGGACACGTAAAATCAAATACGTACATGTTTAGTGTCAAAAATAAAGGTGTAATGGCAGGATGTAGACTCCCTTCGGATATCTAGCTCCTTGGTGCCAAAGGTGCCAGCAATATGTGGTCTTTTCACTCAGCTCTTCGTTCTAAGAAAGACCCAGATTACGTACTTTCAACTCCCTAAAAAGGCTTTGAATAAATGTGCTTAACCATTGTCGTAATCACCAAATTATTCGTAGTCCAATCGAATCCACGACTTTCAACACAGAAGCAAGTATTACTACTAGAACAACAGCTCGTACAATACAATTAATATTAATACGATCATTTGACTCTGAAGCAATATTATACTAAGATAAAATACAGATATTTCTCAAACATTTTAGCACCTATCATAAAACCTAAGTAGTAAAGTTGGTAACATAAAAGCGAAGAAATATTGCTGTAACATCAATTCGGATAATACCGCTGTTGCTTCACTCAGAATCTAACTTTCCAACCAACTTACGTCACATTTATCTGCACTAAACTGCACAATAGACATTATTATCATTGTATGAAATCTCTACATTTCCGTGGTAAAAAAAAAAGTTGTAACAGAACCCCGTGTGTCCGTCTACCCGCGTGGTGACGGCTCAAGAATTCCAAGGAAGTGACCCCTATTTATCCCAATCGTGTCAAATAGCCGACTAAAATTTCGAAACATTGGCACTATCCCTCCTTACTAAGGTGTTAGGCTTATGTCCAGCATTGGACTATGAAATAACAGATGCATATCTACATTATGTATTAAGGTTTCGGGACAGCTGTGAGGCTTGCTGACCCGTGGGGTTGTCTACTGACCCGGCCCTACACTATGCCAGCTGGCTTAAATACAGCAGATACTGGGATAGGTATATTGGCCGGCCCAGCTGATTAGCCTTCGATCCGTAGCCTTAATACCAGGGAAAGGTGGTGGTAACTATTCAAACCGGCCCAGCTGTTAGCCTTCGTACCGTAGTTAGAATAGTAGTGAAACTCGAGGAGGTAACGACTTATCTCATCTATTTACACAAATGCATTTTCTTATAATTACATTTTGGCCGACAACATAGGACAGTGAAAGCGAGCTTACAAAACTACACAAAAACCTCAGCCAATAGGAGCGAAGGAACTTTACGTAAATATGAGCGCGCGCCGAGAATCCGTTCATATACGGCGCATGCTTCGTGACTGGCGGGGCGGCTGGCGCGACGTGACGGCGCGGGGGCGCTGTCGCCACAGTACTCCCCCTCAAGCGAAGCGTACGTTAGGTTTAACTATCCTGCCGGTTCGAGTGACGTAGGTGTTGCATTTCGTGGCTGGCTCATCTCTGTTGCTCGATGTCGCGGCGGCTGCACTCGTAGTGTTGGTACTCGTAGTTGGCGGTGTTGTCTGCATTGTTGTATTGGAATATGATTGTGATGTGTGTTGCTCGTCGCTATATGTATAGGCTGGTTTCAATCGATCTATTGATATTACTGTCGTACGTAATGGTAGTTGAATGGTGAATTGTTTGCCACTTGCGCTGCGTTGTAATACTTTGTAAGGACCTTCGTATGGCGGTGTAAGTGGACGGCGAACGGTGTCGTTCCGCACAAACACATGTGTACATGTTTGTAGGTCCTTATGTACGAATGTGTGTAGGTTCGATGTATGCGATCTTTTTGTAGGTGTTAATGACGACATTGTTTCGGTCAGCTGACGAACGAACTCTGCGTCGTTTATGTTCGGCTTTGTAGGCACGAAAAAGTCCGACGGGATGCGTAGTGTAGAACCGTAGGTCATTAAGGCAGGGCTAACGGAAGAGTCTTGACAAAGTGCTGTACGCAGTCCTAGTAGCACAGTAGGTAATTCCTCGATCCATCTGATACTTGCGGCTCTTGCCATTAGTGCTGCTTTTAAAGTACGATGCCATCGTTCTATCTGTCCGTTTGCCTGTGGGTGGAATGCAGTGGTACGTATGCGAGAAACGCCGAGTGTCTTCATTAGTGAGTGGAATAGTGATGACTCAAATTGTCTGCCTTGGTCGGTAGTGATTCGTAAAGGACAACCGAATCGTGTTATCCATCCTTCGTAAACAGCTTTCGCTACTGTCTCGGCGGTGATGTCACGAGTAGGTATTGCTTCGGGCCATTTAGTACAGCGGTCGATCATAGTAACTAAATACCTAAAGTCGTTTGATGGTGGTAGCGGTCCAACTATGTCGACGTGTAGGTGTTCAAAACGCGATGATTGTTGAAACTCGCCGAGTGGACTAATTACGTGTCTTTGTATTTTCGCGCGTTGACAACCGATGCATGACCTTGACCACGTAGTTACATCTTTGTTCATAGACGGCCAGAAGAATTTTGTAGTCATTATTTTTCTTGTTGTTCGTATGCCAGGGTGACTAAGTTCGTGTTGCGCTTTGAATGCTACAAAACGATAACTCAGTGGTAGGTATGGCCGAATGTTTGTTGTAGATATTTCGCACCATATCGGTCGTTGACCCCCGGGTAGTGTAATGTGTGAAAACTTGAGATTACTTTGTTTCATGCAAGCTTGTAGTTCTGTGTCGTTCTCTTGTTCTATTGCTAATTTATTGTAGTCGATTGTGTGATTAAGTATTTCTATTTCTGATATGCGTGATAACGCGTCGGCCGCTTCGTTTCTATCTCCGTGAATGTATTTTATTGTTGAACAAAATTGGCTTATGTAGTGTAGTTGACGTTCTCGTCTCGGTGTATCACTGCTATTCGGCGTTCTCGTAAGTGCGTAGGTAAGGGGTTTGTGGTCTGTGCATATAGTGAGGTCGTTACCCTCGATCAGCCGGCGTAGATTCTTAACAGCGGTGTACATTGCTAATAATTCGCGATCGTACACGCTGTATCTTCGCTGTGTGTCACTCATTGTTTTTGAGTAGAAGGCAAGAGGTTTCCATACGTCGTTAACTTTTTGTTGTAGTACGGCGCCGAGGCTCGTGTCGGAAGCATCGGTTAATAAGCACAGTGGCGCGTTAGGTATTGGGTGAGTGAGTGTAGTCGCTTCGAGTATGCTTTGGCGGCATTGCTCGAAGGATTTTTCAGCTTCAGGCGTCCATTGAATTGGTGACTTGTCATTCTTCTTAGAGTTATGTAAGTATTTATTGAGTAGGCATTGATGTTCTGATTGATGAGGTAAACAGTTGCGGTAAAAGTTAATCATGCCTAAAAATCTTCTTAGTTCTTGTATCGTAGTGGGTTTCGGGTAACTTTTTATTACTTGCGTGCGTTCTTCCGTGGGTTTGATTCCGTCTGATGATACTTCGTAGCCTAGGAATTGTATCTTGTTTTTGCCAAATTCGCATTTATTGATGTTAAGCGTGACTCCATACTGGTTAAGGCGTTCAAGTACTTTATGTAAGTATTTTTCATGGTCACTAGGGTTCGAGAATATGATTAAATCATCCAAATACGAAAAACAGATGTCATCGAGTCCCCTTAACACTTCATGCATAAAACGTTGGAAGGTTTGCCCAGCATTACGTAATCCAAAGGGCATGCGGTTGAATTCATATAGCCCAAATGGTGTGATGATTGCAGTTTTCGCGGCGTCTGTTTTTTCCAAAGGAAGAGCGTAAAAAGCATTTTTCATATCAAGCTTCGAGAATATTGTCTTTCCGTGTAACTGGTAAGTAAAGTCGTGGATCCTAGGTATAGGATATCTATCTGGTATTGTAACGGCGTTGAGTCTTCTATAGTCACCACACACTCGTAGTGAACCGTCTTTTTTCTTTACGACGTGTAGTGGGCTGGCCCAAGGGCTGTTTGATGGCTTACATATACCCATTTCCATCATCGTCTCGAACTCAATCTTCGCGGCTTTATATTTATCGGGTGGGAGCGGACGCGGCCTTGAGAATATAGGCGGTCCCGTGGTTTCGATGCGATGTGTGACGTCATGCTTAACTGTAGTTTTTAGTGACATTGGTCGTAACAGGTCAGGATATTGCTTCAGTATCTCATGATAAGGGTGATTACGGTTAATTAGGTAGACGGATTCTTCATTGTTACATATTGCAAGGGCGTTAATGCTGAGTTCGGTGACACTATCTATTAATTTTCTGTTGTGTAAGTCGACTAATAACTTATATTTTGCGAGGAAGTCTGCACCTAATATTGAAGTTTTTACGTCGGCGATTATAAATGTCCATTTGAAACTTCTACGTAAGCCTAAGTTGAGCTCTAATGTACGCTCGCCATAGGTACGTATCTCTGTTCCGTTCGCAGCGTATAATTTACAACTATTTTCTTTAGGTCTTAAAAATCTCGTTTTCTTTGCGGCCAGTACGGATATATCGGCTCCTGTGTCGACAAGAAACTTTTCTGTGTTTTTGCTATCTGTAATGCATAGGCGGTGGGTTCCATGGATCACACCGACGCCCGCCACGGTCGGTGCTTTTGTTAGTTTTCCTGGTTCTTACTCGTGACATTGATATTATTACGCTTACTTTTTGAGCACGGTGATTCGCATTTACGAGCGTCGTCACCGAATCGGTAGTGATAATAGCATAGCCAATCAGCGTCGTCGGGCCCTCGCCGGCGGGAATGCGACCGCGGGCGATGTTCGCTCGGCGCTCTTGAGTGACCTTCAAAGCGCGAGCGATGGTGAGGCGGGAAGTATGTCGAGCGTTGCTGGTTTGATCGTAGTTCGGCTACTTCTAGTGACAATTTTTCTATTTCTTTAGTTAGTAGGTTAATTTGGAGGTTTCCTATTTCCGTATTATTCTTGTTCTTTTGGCACGACGACATAGTGGTTGTAATGGCGGCAGCCGTTGGGGGCTCGAAGTGTTCTAACATTTTGTCGGCCATTGCAGCTAGGCTTTCTAGTGTCTCTTTGTTGATGGCTAGGATGCCGCGGATCTGTGTAGGTAATTGATTGAGCCATAATACTTGTAACGCCTCGTCTGTTAGTAACTTTCCGCTGAGGTCACGCATTTTACGAAGTAATTGGCTAGGTTTTGAATCTCCGAGTTCTAGACCACTAAGTAGTTTCTGTAACCGACAATGATCTGACTCTTGATAAGTGGATATAAGTCTGTTCTTCAATGTTATGTATTTCCCTGTAGCAGGCGGATTTAATATAATGTCGGAGATTTGTTCAAGGTCATCGCAGCCGAGTAGTGGGATAACTAAGTTGTATTTATGTTCTTCTCCGATCTTGCTTGCAGCGACGGCGGCTTCAAATTGTGCGAACCACAGTCGTGGGTTTTGGCGCCAAAATGGTGGTAGACGCGCAGGCAGCGAGATTGTGGCTACGTCGCTTTTAACTTCCATTCCCTGGGCATCGCTAAATTCTGTGTTTGCTTCGTTCGTCATGGCTGTAGGTATTCACGCGGACTGTCGTGGGTATGTTGAGTCGACGCCGTGAATACTTAGGAGCGTTCGTTCGGGGTCACCAGTTTCGGGACAGCTGTGAGGCTTGCTGACCCGTGGGGTTGTCTACTGACCCGGCCCTACACTATGCCAGCTGGCTTAAATACAGCAGATACTGGGATAGGTATATTGGCCGGCCCAGCTGATTAGCCTTCGATCCGTAGCCTTAATACCAGGGAAAGGTGGTGGTAACTATTCAAACCGGCCCAGCTGTTAGCCTTCGTACCGTAGTTAGAATAGTAGTGAAACTCGAGGAGGTAACGACTTATCTCATCTATTTACACAAATGCATTTTCTTATAATTACATTTTGGCCGACAACATAGGACAGTGAAAGCGAGCTTACAAAACTACACAAAAACCTCAGCCAATAGGAGCGAAGGAACTTTACGTAAATATGAGCGCGCGCCGAGAATCCGTTCATATACGGCGCATGCTTCGTGACTGGCGGGGCGGCTGGCGCGACGTGACGGCGCGGGGGCGCTGTCGCCACAAAGGAATAAAAAACCTTGATATTTATAAGAAAAGTTAAACAAGGTGTTCGATAAGTACCTATCTATAGGTATGGTAACAATTTATGTTGTTATTTCATCAAAGTTTTTATCTCCTATGCAGTCTATTGGCCTTGTGGTTTAAGCGGTCACCACGCCGCTTTCTTCTGCACCAAGTGTTGTGGGTTCAATTCTTACATGGGGCAACTCTTTGTGTGATTCACAAATTGTTGTAATTTTTTTTGTATGTTTGTAAAATCCCCCGCGAAAAAGGATGTAGATTTCTAATTCGAGATGTCTTTTTAAAGAGTAAAGAATAAAAAATATTTTTGAGTTTAAGTTTGAACAGTTTCGCTGTCATTTCGATTGGAGATTATGGTTGACAAGTTCTATGGAGTGTAGAGGTAAGGAGAATCATCTGTGTACATGAAAAAGTGTCCGTTGAAATGCATTAAATTAGGGTGGCGCCACATTAGCATCAGAGTAAACTTTAAAGGAAGTCAATAAACGTACTATTCACAGTTCAGAAAATAAAATCACTCTAGCTACGCCTTTTCTCATAATAACTCTTTAAGGTTATATTTACTACATTATTTTGTAATACGCAAGTAGTTGACATTTTCAATAAGTAACTACTTTAGTCGACAATAATGTTAAATTTTTTAACTCGGCGTACTTCATTTCGTTCACAATTGCTACATTCATACCATACCCTGTGTCTACACCAGCGCCATTCTGGAAGGTTTTTGAACTGTTATTTACAGCTTACAGCTGGACACTTTTTTCAATTTTCTACCATATGAGATAACTCTCCTTACCTCTACCCTCCATAACAAGTTCATATAATTAAATGTAGTGATGTAACGAAAAAGTAGTGATGTTACCGAAAGTCTAAACATTAAATATAATGTTTATTTCATATCATCCGATTTCAACGATAATCATGCTTACTAATAATAAGTTGCGAAAGTTTTATGATCTTGCAATATTTTTTTAGCAACTTTCGTTTTAATTTTTCCTCTTACTGTTCTTCAATCTCTGATTTTGCGAAAGGGGACGGAAATGGTGTAACATGAAGCCGGGGAAACGCGCGCTATCACATGTTACCAATCTGCGGTTGGCGGTGCTACCATAGGCTATAAGATGTCTGAGTCCAGATACCTTGGAACCCTCCCAATTCATATACAAAATAGCACACGTGTGGTTTTAGTCAGTCGGACACACCATCCGCCCCAAAATCTGACTATCGCATTACTCACTTTTTTTTTTTGTTTTTATTGAATAATGGGCAAACGAGCAGACGTATCACCTGATGGTAAGCGATTACCGCCGCCCATGGACACCCGCAACACTAGAGGCGTCACAAGTACGTTGCCGACCTTTGGGGGATGGGATAAGGAGGGGTTGGGGTATGGGCCTCCGGTATCCTCACTCACTCGGTGAAACACAGCGCAAACGCTATTTTACACCGGTTTTCTGTGAGGCCGTGATATCACTCCGGTCGAGCCGACCCATTCATGCCGAAGCATAGCTCTCCCACGGTTAAAACTTTTGTTTATATGTGTGACTAGCTGACACACGCAACCTCATCTGTGTTTGCTATTACTCGTAGCGTGATGTTATACAGAGTGAATTAATTTGTTTACCATATAAAGATAATAATTATCTTTATATGGTAAACAAATTATTGTGAGCCAACCCTAAAAGATTTGCTGTCGCGTACTTTTTTTTCTAGAACTTTTAAAGGGGAACATATCTTTCGTCAAAACAAACTTTGCAGCTTTTAAAAAATATTAGTAAAGTTAAGAGCAAAAATATCGGCAATCCTACTAATATCTCTTATAAACCCGAAAGTTTGTGAGTATGCTTGTGAGGATGTTTGTTGCACTTTCACGCAAAAACTACTGAATGGATTTTGATGAAACTTTACAATAATATAGCCTATACATCAGAATAACACATAAGGTACAATTAATAAAGATATTAGCTTCTTAGGACGGTTATTGTCGTACCGCGGGTAGCACCGCGGGGTTCAGCTAGTTATTAAATAAATATTCTAATTTGACACTTTAGTTTCTAAATTGTTATTCAATACTTCATTAGACATTTTAACACATTTAAAAGTGCTAAAAGCGTAGTGAGCCATATATGCACATAGTTTGTGTCATATCTCATACTTTTTTTTATTGAGTAAGCCGCAAACGAGCAGACGTATCGCCTGATAGTAAGCGATTACCGCCGCCCATGGACACTCGCAACACCAGAGACGTCACAAGTGCGTTTCCGGCCTTTGAGAGATGGGGAGAGGGGAGGCGGAGGGGAGGGCATGGGGTATGGGCCTCCGGTATCCTTACTCACTCGGTGAAACACATCGCAAGTGCTATTTCACACCGGTTTTCTGTGAGGCCGTGGTATCACTCCGGTCGAGCCAGCCCATTCATGCCGAAGCATGGCTCTCCCATTGTTGAATACTGGCGACCCGGCCCGGCTTCGCAACCGAAGTATTCGAAATTCTCGAATTTCCTCTACTGTAATATGCATGTATTTAAACCATCTTGTTTCACTCGTATCTATTGCTGAAAACTGTATTAAAATTCGTTAATTAGTTTAAAAGATCTAAGCGAACATACAACGAAATGGACTTCATTTAATACTTTAGAAGTGGTACTTTTATATGAAATTATAACAGTAAGGTTCATTTCCTCAAGTTAAATACGTGTGTTACGATTTAATGAGTAGTTAAAATAACTTTATTACAATAAATAGTTTCTGTAACGTTATTATGTCAAGTCCTTTCAAGTCGGTATTTTGGCCTCAAATGATTCTATCGATACCTACATCTAATAAAGCAAGGATACTCTGTCGCATGACTAAGCCCGCAGTGACTCCTCTATCTTAGTTTAACATAGGCATAGATCGATGTTCGTTAAAATGGTTACAATGGGGTTGTAATATCCGAAAGGATAAAAACCCGCAAACAATAAAAGATTAAAAAAAAAACAAAGTCGGTATTTTTTTTACCGATTTGTAAAAGCAGGTGGTTTTCAGTTCGGAGGAAGCCTTAGAGGCAATAGCAACTTTTTGGAAGTATTCTGCGAGTGACAGCTCGCCACCTGATCCGGTGTTGAGCAGTTTGCAAGATATAGCATGAATCGTACTGCTGAGTGTAGAGTAGAGTAGATTTTATCAGCCCAACGGATAAGTTCACTCCCTCTGTGTCATTTCCCCTCGATCTTGGCCGTCGCCATCAACCTTTCAAGGTTTGGTTTTGCGAAGATTTTTCAGCACTTAGCCTCTTGATTGGGCTATTGTACGTGGGGTTTATCATCTTCCTACTCCAACCATCCTAGAATCCCAGAAGCTAAGCAGCCTGTTCAGGTCGTTACATGATTCCGGGAGTGATGAAAATTTCGAGGTTCTACGGAAATATAGATATGAAAGGTGTGTGGAGGAACGGGTATCATGTCCCTCCAACACAAAGGGAGGATCCTCCGACCAGGCGAGGTGATCATGCCTGGCGGGCCACTGCCCAACGGTTGATGTTAGGTTGTTGTAAATATGATAATCGGCGCGAGAATTTCTATTGCGCGATTCAGGATTCATAGTTACTCCGTGTAGTTACTTTGTAGTTCAGTGTATCTTCGGTAGATGGCGCTGTGTGTGGAGGTCGCCACAGTGCTCTTGAATATCCAGTTCCTGAGGATAGATGCTATGTTGTAGCTGTCCAGGGTATTCGCATTTTTTAAACACCTTCAAGTAAATAACATCCTCAATGACCTTTTGAGTAAGAAACACTAATTCAAGATAGATCCAGCCCTTTAGGAACCACACTATAGTTAGACATAGATATACAAACACTTAGAAACAATGTTACCGTAATAAATCCTAGTAATTTTCTCTTTCGTAACAACACAACAAAACAACATTATCTATAAAAGAACACTTTCCACTATTACGAGCAGTTTGAAGCGTGAAAATGATTATAATAATTAATATTGAAAGTCGTTGGATGTGAGCGCTGGTTCGAATGGTCGGTCTCGCTACAGTGGCGAAGAAAGCCCCCCAAATGCTACCTCTGGTTTCACATTTCATGCGCTAATGAAGGGAAACTTACCGGCAAAAATTACCATAAAACTGCCGAATTACGTTACGTAGCTATTTTTTTATGTTTTGAGTTATATAATTAAATTTTAAGATATGTAACGTGGTCTTTCTACTTGAGAGTATTGATCCGTGTCGGTTGAAGGTGTTTGATGATCTTGTGAATTCAGAATGATGATTTAGTACGTTAAATTTTGTGAATTATATGACCAAACATTTACTATAGTATAATGAATTGTAATTAAAATCTTTATTGCCAAGTAAATTTATAAGTGGTGCTGTCATATAGTTTGTCTCAACTTAGAGCCTAATTGTAAATAAGCCTTAAGTAATGTTAATAAAACAAATATTAGAATTGTTCCTTAAAACCTCTTACAGTGTTAAATGTATTGATCACAAGACAATTAATGCGTTTTCATTTTGTTTAAAGTAATAGTTAGTTCCGTTAGCGTCGATAGATGGCGACCTAAAAATAAGCACTTTCTTAAAAGGCGGTGTTAGGAGTCTCCAGTAGTTAATGACCTTGCGGACATTTTTTTTGATTAAAATAGCTTTCATTGGAATACTTTAGTATTATTTATCCCACTAGTTCATCCCGTAAACACATTTACTTAATTTACAGTATGAATTTTGTTCGGTACATACATTTATGGAGTGGAGATCTATATTTGAAATTACTATAGGTGGTGGCCTTATTGCTCATGGTGATATCTTGTTTAATGTTCATAGTAATTACCAGTAAACATTAAAAACTGAAAAGCATAGCATACTCTGTTTTGTTGACGGGGTGAGAACCCATTTGAATCTTCAATTCCTTGGATGCAGGAGCCAGGAGAACGGGGTGACTCTACTAAAAACACTGACTGCGACAACGATGGTCAACTGCAGACACCTAGTTTTCGAGAGTTCTTTTAACAACGTCTAAATTACAAACAAATAAATTACTATTCCTTTAATTATACTCGACGTTGGAAGTGTAAGTACAAAAATTATCCCGTACACCTGATCCGGCGGACGAACATCGTCGGTTATGTGCAATCGAAGAAATCATAACCTAAGTGTTGCAATGAAGATTTCCGAATAATAAAACTGACTGCACGTTGTGGCAAGATGACTCCAGAATGTTGTACTTTGTGGTACTCGTATTGTGTTTCTCAGTAGTACCCAGAAAGTTGCGGTTAGATTTTATTCCGCTTACTTCACTGTTAGTACTTCAAAATGCAAGTATTGGAAGTTATTTGGTGCATCCTTAGCTACTACTGAGTACTCTTTTGTTATGTCTTGCATAAAGTGAGAGGTAAAATATAAAATGCCAAGAGAAATATGAGACAGAATGAGTATTTGTCTCCGTCAACACGTCGATTGCTCACCAGGCAAAATGCGAAGTCTCACCTCTCATTGGAAATAATAAATAAATATTTCGGACATCTAACACACAACGCCATCTAGTCCCAAGCTAAGCAGAGCTTGTGTTATGGGTACTAGACAACTGATATAAATACTTAAATACTTTTTTTTTTGTAAATACATACATATTATACATAGAAAACACCCAAACTCCGAAACAAATATTTGCAGATCATACAAACATTTGGTCCGACCCGGGAATCGAACCCTCAGACCTCATGCTTAGCAGTCGCATACGCTACCACTACGCCACCGAGGCAGTCAAAAATGAGATATATGTCCTAATATACCACACTTCTTTTCTTTGCAGTGCTGTTATTTTAGTTTGCTCCTTTAGTTGGCTCTTATGACGACCAATGGGAGAAATAGGAAGTGATGAAACCTTGTATAATCCGTCACCACACGAATATACTTAAAACAAATTAATATATTTTCCGGGTTTCTTATGAAACAGTTATAACACGTCATTAGGAAACTAGTAAAGTATAAAATCGCATTTTCTTATGTAAACAGATATAAACAAGTACCGGACATGAATATCTACAGTAACAGCAAGTAAATAAACGAACTTTCTAATACTAAACGATGAAAGTTGTCTATAACTATCTAGTTACGTCTTTTAACGTGGGAGACCTGCATCACAAATGGGCAGGCTCAACCGGAGCAGGTACCAATGTCTCACAGGAAACCAGGGTTAGACAATTCTTTGGTTTTTTTACGTAGTTAGCGAGCTCCCGGAGCTCAAAACTGTCCGGATCCTGGAGTGGGAGTTCTTGAGTTGCAAGTGTTCATAAGTGGTGTTAGTCTCTTGCCATTCTCTGAAGACATACAGGGGGGTATAGGAGTATGAAATATCTTTAGATGATCATAAAGTAAAATATGCCTATTCACAACTTTGTAAATTCAAACTTGCCGCTTAAACTGCTATTATATCGTATTCCGTTATTATCTCCGTGGGAGAGTCACGCTTCGGCATGAATGGGCCGGCTCGACCGGAGTGATACAACGGCCTCACAGAAAACCGGTGTGAAATAGCGCTTGCGCTGTGTTTCACCGAGTGAGTGAGGATACCGGAGGCCCATACCCTAACCCTCCCCCCTTCCACATCACCCATCCCCCAAAGGCCGCATTTTCTATCATTTCTCATTGATGCTGTAGAGCATCAATGAGAAATCTATTGGTAGTAGCAATAGTTTATTATATATATATAACGTTCCTCGATAATTGGGCTATCCAACACTGAAAGAATGTTCCAAACTGGATCAGTACTCTCTCAGTATAGATGTCAACAATCGAGTAAAGGCTCTGCCTAATTTGAGAACCAGAAACTATTATTGTAATGTACAGACCTTTCATATAAACAGCAGATATCAAAGAATTACTTTATACGTCGTTGCCATACCTGTTTAGATGGTATACGACCTTCATTCGCTCTCACACGTACCCTTAAACAATACAGTTCAGACAATGAAGACCTACGAATTGTTCCCAGCAAATTTCTGTTTCAATTGGATGCTTAGGTATTTTATCTTTAGCGAATGTGCATAAAAGTACTTCTGAATTCATGTCATGGGAACGTATTTAGTTATTTGTTAAGGTTATATAAAATAATGAAAGTTAAAAAACTAATAGAAAAGTGGATAAATGTGTGAAAAATTTCGTGGAAATTTTCATAAACCTTTGCCCGAACAAAGATCGTTTAACTGCTGATGGTTGTACGAATATTGTTATAAAATATAGCTGACCCTCGCGGTGTTACAGACAGATACTTATTTTCGAATTTATACTATTACTAACTGTTGCACGCGGCTCTGCCCACATTTTTATCGATTATCGCGGTAAAGAGTAGCCTATGCTTCCTCAAGAATCAAAGTATCTGAAATCGGTCCAACTGTTTAGTCGTAAAAGCGAAACAAAAAGATTTACTTTCGAATTTATAATGTTAGTACCTATTAATAGCATAACAATACGTACATAACACTAGTATGAATTCTTAGTTTTGATGAGGTTACATTTGATTGAACGTTGAGAACGACGAGACAGGAAACAACAGGATGCCAATAAAAAGTCTGCCTATAAATAAATAAAATAGTATTTATCTATTTTTCTTTTCTTTTCAGCAATCAGTATGGTGGCTGGTGTGGCGGTATATCCAGCGGGATGGAGTGAAACAGCTGTGCAAGAGACTTGCGGACCTACAGCAGACCAATATAATTTAGGCAAGTTATATTACAAGTTTTAATTCTTTTTTATTTTCTAGACCTGAGTCTGATCGCACAGAGTATTGTTTAGAATTCTTTTTTACGCGGGGAATGCTTTTCGCACCATACCTTTCGATGGGAAGACAAAGGGTGTGTGCGGGAGTCCCGGAAATCCGGTCTACCCACTAAACACCGCGGCGGCCTACCTCAGCAGTCGGGAGAAGCTCCAGAAACGTATCAGCGGCTTCTGGAGTTCTCCCTGCCTCACCTCACAAACTGTGGTACAAAGCACCCCCCTCTAGACGACATCCCCAGGTCCGCACCGGGTTGTTTGCAGCGGTTACAACGTCCCAGATGTGTTCTGCAGCGATCCTTAGGCGGCCATTAGGGAGCTAGCGACCCCTGCCGCGTCCCCTTCGCCGCATCCTTCGAGTGAGATCGGCCCTTTCCCGATCCCGCTCTGCAAAATCCCACATTCACTACTGGGTCTAGAAAAGACGATTAATTAGCGTTACCATAATTTAAATTTTCAACATTCGATAAATCTTCTGTAGTAAGGGGTCGTCCATTACCTAAGGGAACTGGAAGCGAATAAGAATACGAACTTAAGTAAAATAATTCTGTGACTTTTCTTTAACAAGGCTATTTTTTCGGATAGTGTGTGCGCAAAGTACTCTATAGTTTAACTGTTTTGTTAGACTAAGATTTTAGAAAGGGCTTTAGGGAGAATAATAATTTTAGATGTGGGTATTAACACTGGGACAGGAAGATTAATTGAAGTAGAAATAAACTGTACCAATGAAATGTTTGAGATGATTTATAAATCCCATTAATTTGTGTTTAGTTCGTAAGACCTCAACCAATTCATCATTTATTGATCACAATGCCTGTGAAGCCTTGATCGTAATTATTTTTTAATTGGATTAAACGCATAACGGTGTTGCCATTTAAGAAATGAAATTAATTCGTGTTATAATTTTGAATTGATTGTGTCTTGGTAAACGTAGTGTGGGGCAGTGTTGGGCAAATTTTAATTGCAATTAAAATTAATGATTAACAATTGATTAATCGTGAAAGGACACTATTAAAACTTTTTTTTTATTATTTAGTTTAGTTAGTTTGAATAGTGTCCTTTCACGATTAATCATTGTTAGTCAATAATTTTAATTGCAATTAAAATTTGCCCAACACTGGTGTGGGGTCGGCCTGCGAGATGGCGAGACGACTTGCGTAAGAGGGCCGACGTCGACTGGATGCAAAAAGCAGCAAGACCAGGCTCTGTGGTATGGAAGGCCTATGTCCAACTGCCATTTTCCATTTATTTCAATAGATTTTTACAAATATTATCAAAAGATGCTTTAGATTTTAGAAATTGAGTTTATTCTATTTAAATGCAAACGAATGTAGATACCTATTTAATACTCGTAGTTATATATTTACTTAGTATTACTGAATAAAGTCAATAAATATATCGGTGTAGTGTAGTGTCTTATCCCCGACTATAAAATCTCTGAACGAATTACCCACAAAACTGAGAAATATGATGAAAGTCTCTAAAAAGTTATCAGCAAAAATCAAATTAAATTTGATTCATCCGTTTAGGAGCTACGATGTCTCAGATATATTATCTCCCACCAGAGTACACGCAAGGCTTCGTTATCTTAGTCTATTGCAAAAGTTGCGAAGTATAGAGGGCGTGGTTTTACAGAACTATAATCTATATACATCGGAGGAGAGCTGCGAAGTGCACACCACGTGACTCGGCGTGCAGCGAAAGGCACGTTAAACGGCTGACCGTGCGTGCGTCTCGCCTTTTCTATAAGTACATATAATTTAAAAAATAGCGACTCCTACGTGATTTATATGGACTTCACTATTAGACTTGACTTGCCTCGCGCGATTTCTGTTTCTTTTTTTCTCACTCAGTGAAGGCAGAATTCTTAATGAGCGACCAGCCCCCTTCGCCAAGCTGATATTCTACAAATCTAACCGACTGCACGATTGTTCTAGTGGTTTGATAGTCGTGTGCTGTGTGTTCAAATCCCACATAGGACAACACTGTATCATCCGTAAATTGTTGTTCTAAGTCTGGGTGTTCTTTGGGCCCGTTTCATGTATGTTTGTAAATTCCACCGCAACACAGAATGTATATTACTAATGAGGGAGTTGTTATAAATAAATTACCTTAAATTTATTTTGCGCTGTATGCTGAATTCGAAAGAAGCAAAGAAGATTTTTTTTCGGACATCTTACACGCAACGCCATCTAGTCTCAAGCTAAGCAGTGTTTGTGTTATGGGTACTAGACAATTGATATAAATACATATATACTTGTTGTCCGACCCTGAAATCGAACCCAAGACCTCATTTATTTTGATTTCTATTATGTAATAAAGATTGTTTTATCTCCAGGTCGATGCCATATACGTTGGGCATACCTCCTCGCCGTGATAGGATGTCTGGACGGCATAGTGCTGTCTGCTCTGGCCTTCATCCTGGCGACACGGCACGTGCGGCTGCAGTCAGACAGTGGATATCCTCCACCTTCACTATATAAAGGTAATACTTACTTCATATTTCATCATCATCTTCATTAACAATTGTCCACGTCTGTCATAGACTGCTCCTCATTTGGGATGCTATACCTCGAAGCCCAAACGATAACACTGTGTCCAATACCTAAATTTATCAAGCTCAAAGCTATAAAAGGTAGCAAAAATACATAGGTAATAGAGCCACGCTGATTGGAACAGGAACGAGTCGGCTCGATGAGACGGTACTATGCTCTCAGAGAAGACCAACCTAAAAATGACAAAGAGGGAGACAAGACCGGAGGCCCAATGATGCAGAAGCATACCGCTATAGCGGCCGATGTGTGGATTTATCTGATTTTTTTCCGTGGGAGAGCCATATCCCAACCCCTCCCTCCATTCCCCAAAGGCCAGCAATGCACTTGTGATGACTCTGGTGTTGTGGGTGGCCATGGGCGGCGGTAATCGCTAACCATCAGGCGATACTTCTACTTGTTTGTTCCCCTCCTATTCCATAAAAAAAACATAAGTGTAGTGACCACATACTTTCCATCAAGCAGAGTAGAGTTCTGCTTGATGGCAGGCAGGCCCATATATTTTATACACTTCTTCTGTCGCAGTCGGGTAAACATGGCTCAAAGCTCTAACTGTACGTATTAACCGATAAATATCGAAAGTGGTCTAGAAAGCTTGTCGTAATAACCGCTCTATATCTTTATTGAATTAACATACTTACGAGATGCTATTAAGGTTGATATTAGCCTGTACAGTTGTCAATAAAATATCAAGAAACTTCTTCGTAAAAGTAGGTTTTGACCTCACGATGGATTTGTGTCAAGTTTTCCTTCTTTTTACAGTGATGTTGTCCTGCGTTACTTGCTCCCTTAATGGGCTCTTACGACACCCATAAACTGAATAAGGATGGTAATCCCCTGCATTCTTAATCCGTCACCACACAGAAAATTGGATCTTACCAGTAAAAAATCAAATTATATACTCGTAACTTCCGAAGCCACTCGACCCATTATCAAAACACTTCTTGCCAAACTGCCGACTTGAACTATGCAATCTTTTTCCAAGGGTCCTAAATGCAGTGTGTCCTAGCTGGAAAACAAAGCCATAAACGTGTTGTCTGAAACAATTACTGGTATTACATAATATAAATAGTTATATCAGTGTTTCCACCCTAATTACCGGACATAGAGCGACACGGTGTGGGCACATGAGTGCATTTGTGTGAGCATTTAGCTAGGGTTGGCACTAGCAAAAAAATATTATTTAATCTATAGTAACATTATAAATTCGAAAGTTACTCTGTCTATTACGCTTTCATAGCTGAACCGCTGAACCAATTTGAATGAATTTCGGATAGAAATTGATTGGAAAGGCCTTAGAAAAAAGGACGTAGGTTATTTTTATACGGTAATTAAATAAACAAAATTTTGAGCTTAAATCTAATTACATAAGAATTACTTCATATTCATCATTCAATATTGACCAACTTTAAAAAAGAAGGAGGTTCTAAATTTACACAATATTAGTAACTAGCTGACCGCGCGCAACCTCGTTTGCGTCTTATATTGCCCGTAGCGTGAAAATTTCCCCCGTTTTTAAAACATTCTTCATTGGTGCTCTGCTCCTATTCGTATTAGCGTGATGATATATAGCCTATAGCCTTCCTCGATAAATGCTCTATCCAACACTGAAAGAATTTTTCAAATTGGACCAGCGGTTCCTGAGATTAGCGCGTTCAAACAAACAAACAAACTCTTCAGCTTTATTATTAGTATAGACTTATGAACCGATTTAAAAATATTTTTCAATTCAGTGCCATTTCATTTGAAAAAAAAAACCCAATTCTAACAGTGCAAGATTAGTGATTCAAAAGTATAGTTTATCAAAATGCGTCATTGAAGGCACATTGAGGCATTTTAAGTCGTGATTAAGTAACATATGTATATAGATCTATCGAAACTATGGCATTCATAAATCGTATTAATATCAATTTCCAATATTTTGCGCTAAATTAACATATCGACACGCAATTTTTTGTGAAACCTACCAACTTCTAACATAATAAATAACCATTTATTACGAAACGTTCTAGATCTGAAAACAAGTGTTTAGAACATACTGGCTTTTCCCACGAATTCACTGTCGTTAATATCGATTTTGTCAATTAATTTTTCTCGACTCTAGAGCTATTTCAATCGATAATCTGTCTCTGAGATAAAATTCTTTGAAATCTGTTTATCCATTCCTGCGTAATTGAGTAACAAACATTTATCAAAATTTATATTAGTACTAATTTATTCACATGTGGCCATCCGTATATTTTAATTAGAAAAACAAACTTATATCACGCCTACAGTTTTAAAGACTGCGAGATTACATCATATTAAAAATGTCAGTATTTGTTAATTTATTTTCAAAGTGATATTAATGACCTGTTGTCATGGTTCACCTAATTTGGGGTTACATGGCCGTGTGTGTGATGTTTCAAGATACTATTATGATTAAACGATAGTTCTTGAATGACCGAGCTTTGTTTGGTTTTTATTTTGGTTAATTTTCTAAAAAAATAATTTTAGGTAGATCGATTTATCGCACCCGAAAGTGCATACTATATTTCATGAAAATTTATGAGATACAGATTATATATATAAGAATTGCTCTTTACTATCTGTATATATTTCAATTAGACTGCTAATGCTATGTATTCGCTATATGCGAATACACAAAAAAAAGTAAGCGTGGCACTCGGGGACTGCCGCGGTGAAGCTATTGCATAGCATTTTTTATCAACTTATGCAATTAACTCATTTTCTTTCACTATTTTTTCATCACTTTCTTTATTAATAAATGCATATTTAAAACACTTTATACACAATTTTTACGAGTACAGCTATTCACCAGCAACTGCTATTCACTGTTGTACATAAAAGTACACCTATGTATATCTACATGTATACTTACGGGGCGCACGCGGTGAGTGTGGCATTATAAAGATATGATAGATACCTATACACCTATATACTTATCTCACAAACAGCTGCTTACGTATTCGTCCGATTTCAGAGCAGCTCGTCTTGATCCGTGCGAGCTTCGTATAGTCGTACCATATACATACACGTTAAGCGAACGCTCGGCTGAGCTACATGGTAGGTGGAGTGGGGGTTGTTAGGTTTTATTTTCGTTACGGAATTTCTTGATTCTGTCGCCGCGCTCAAAGCCCGCGATATATTAATAAGCTATGCTTAGCTAAACTTAAAAATATATTACTATTCTTCACGCACTTGAGATACCGTAATTTCGTCATTCTTATTTTTAAAGTACTAGCTTTTATTCGCCACTATTCGAATTCGTATATTTCGGTTATTGCCGCATTTTTAAACTTACTAGCTTTCGCCCGCGGTTTCGTTGGCATTTAATAAAAAGTATTCTATTTTACTTCTAATACCTCCAAGAATATGTGTACAAAGTTTCATGATGATCGGTTAAGTAGTTTTCGCGTGAAAGTAATATTAGAAATGTGTCACTTTTTATAATGTTAGTTAGTACTTAGTATATAGTACAGACTAAACATATGCGTGACAACCCTGATATGTTAAACATTTAAAAAATGACAGTGAAAGCGCTTGTAATGAGTATATTTGGTGATATTTTGCACGAACAAAGGGAAAAGTTGTGTTTTAAAATTATATTTCTAATAGTTTGAATGTGTTTGTATTGAATATTAGAATAATTGTTGTTAGTACAATGTCCGTCACGAAACTTGAACACTAATGCTATTTTGATTCACTGATTGTAACGAAAGTTACTTGAATATAGAAAAAGTATAAAAACATGTGTATATTCTCTAGCTAAGAAACCGAAACTTGTATAATAGGCAGACAAAGAAACATGTTTTATTGTTATATATATAAAATTCTCGTGTCACAATGTTAGTTACCATACTCCTCCGAAACGGCTGGACCGATTTTTATTAAATTTTATGTGCAATGTGAAAAACTGAAGATGTATAGACGAAACTACGGTGGGAGAGCCATGCTTCGGCATGCATGGGCCAGCTCGACCGAAGTGATACCACGGCCTCAAAGAAAACCAGTGTGAAATAGCGCCTGCGCTGTGTTTCACCGAGTGAGTGAGGATACCGGAGGCCCATACCCCAACCCGTCTCTCTCCCCATCTCCCAAACGCCGACTTATGATGCCTCTGGTGTTACGTCTGCTCGTTTGCCCCTAAATTCCTTAAAAAAAACTTATTCTAAAATAGTATTCCAACTCATGACTCTCTTGCTATCAAGTATAACAAATGGCTACTGTACAACGGTCATGCAAAACAGAATGTAGGACCAAGTACAGCTTTACAAGGTTCGCGTTGTAACCGTGCCGCTCACCGCTTTATGTCGCATATTCATGAGAATCCAGTTGTGTGCGACACACATTTTAGGAATAACAAGTAGGTATGATGAGAATGCGTGAATTTTAAACGAATAAGCTTGTTTTGAAGAATAGCTTAACAAGTTTATTAAAAATAAACTAAAATAATAGGAAATAATAATAATAAAATAATTACAATATTTAAATACAAGTGTTAAAAAATTCCTCCGCTTCATCGCCTACTGGTAGCGTTCCCAAAATTTTACCGTGGGAGATCCATGCTTCGGCATGAATCGGCTCGATCGGAGTGATACCACGGCCTCACAGAAAACCGGTGTGAAACATCCGCTGTGTTTCACCGAGTGAGCGAGGATACCGGAGGCCCATTTTGGGGTACTACACCACGCTGGCCAGACGGATTGGTTTTCCTTCTCTTCGCAGTGCTTTTGTCCTGCGTAGATTCTGCCTTTAGTCACCTTACCACATCCACACATCCACACACTGATCAATCAATCATTCATCATCATCATATAATAAAATCGTAACTGGACGCTGTCTGTACATGGAAAATATATATTTAAAAATAATAGTATAGGGGGCTTTTTTTTTTTTTTTTTTTCTTTCTTTTTTAAAAGGCAACTCCCACATTAGGAATAAACATCCTGTGTCGTGGGGGACTTTACAAACATACATGAAACGGACACAAAGAACATCCAGACTCGGGACAACAATTCGTGGATCACACAAAGTGTTGTAGGTACCGCGTGGGATTTGAACCCACGACACTTGGCGCAGTAGCAAGCGGCATGGCGACCGACACCACTCGGCCAACCGTGCAGCTTTATGAACGCAATAGAACCCAAACCAATTATTTTTAGTTTTTTATTTGTTTGTCTGTGCGTTCGTGCACGCTAATCTCAGAAACGGCTAAACCCATTTGAATGCGGTTTTCACTTATGTTTTTGCAGCTGGTTCCACTTTAAATTTAGTGTTTGCTTCATTTTGATCAATTTGTAAATATAAAAGTTATATCAGTATGAAGAATCACCGCGATAACTGACCTTCACGCGGGCGGAGCCGCAGGCAAGAGCTATTAGAGACGATATTAGATATTTCAATGATGTTGACATATTTGCTTTATCCAATAGTCTCTTCAAGAGTCAGGCCATAAAATTATTGTCTGCATTGCCAACTAAATAAGTTATTCTTTACAATTTTTATCGTGCCTGAATGCGTTTAAGTTTAAATGTCACTGTAACAGTGTGACCTGTTTCCTCTCAATTTTATTTATGTTAATCTGTGAACAATAGTGTGGGTTACATGTTCATTACCTCTAATATTTAATTGTATTAGCATGTAACTGTTTTTTGTTCCAAATAAATAAATAAAATAAAAATATTATTAGTATTTAAAACAAACAACAGGTCGTCCTCGAAAAATAAAGCATTTTGCCATATTCAAATCATTTTTATAAATTTAATATGCGTACATATTTAAAATATATTAAAAACTTGAATGGAACACGTTATACACAATGATAGATCTTTAAATATTTATATAATATACATTTATCATCGTCATTATAAAGCTGAAGAGTTTGTTTGGTTGAACCCACTAATCTCAGGAAGGACCGGTCAATCTCAAGTTTCTCTACCATACCCTTTTACTCAGGGTTTGTTGGACGAAAACTCAGTTTTGAGTTATGCTTGTCTTCGTACGTGACATTTTCTTGTACCTTAAATATTTACGTGTTTCCTATGTACAGTAATACAAAATACACCTCTTGAAAAGTATAAGTTAGACATATTTAGCAATACTAAAAATATGTCTACTGCACAAGTAATGTACCTACTGGGACGGTAGCTAATGTCTGCATACCAAACAGCATGACTTCGTACATTACTATGCAAGTACAACTTTACTAAGACTTACTATTCTCATTTATAATCTGTGCTCTTTCCAGGTGAAGTAAACAATGGCTACGTGACCGATGCGACATCTGTGTCCGGCTCTAGAAAGTCGCTCGCCCTTCAACCAGTTCTGATAATGCATCCGCACGCTGCTATGGACATGGACACATACTCTCACTATTCAGGAAGAACTGCAAGATCCAAACATGGAATTTATGCGAATACTATGCATAACTATCAACTATAATACGTACCTTAATTTTTCAATAATTTTATACTTATGTCTTTCTACTAAATGACGTTTCTGTAAACGAAACAAGTAATGCCATCTATTTGTGTAAATTGGTATACGTAATTCAGATGTTTGCCACTAGGTGGCTTTGTGTAGTTAGTTTAGGCAATCGCTAATAGATGGCAGTTTTCTATTTAGTTAAGGTTCCGATAAAAATCACCGATATAAATTATTTTGGTAAACTACTCGAAAAAGTATTTTTATTTCTGAATACTTACTAAGATAGTGTAAATATTCTTCTAGATTTTTATAATATAGTAAACATAAGTAAGATTTTGTATTATATTTAAGAGAGAAACTGAAAACGTACCTAATTCGTAGAAAAATGTAAAATTTACAACGTGGTAGCCACAATAAAATAAATAGTCAACTTTATCTTATCTAAAATGTCAGTTTATTAACTACCTATAGCAAGGAATACTTTTGTTTAGTATTTTTCTGCTGTAACGAATAATTACGCTTCTCTTTTTATATAATTCAACAAGAGGGAAACAACTTGTAATCTTCAATCGCGAAGCTTTGTTGAATTATCACTAAGAATATTTTTATAAAGAATATGAATATTTATATTGTATACATTACTGTGTATTTCTGATTTATTTTTACTTCTACTTTCATATTTCCTGTGTGAAACAGAGAAAGAACCATTTTCGCTAGATGACTATTTCTTGTGGCTACTTTGATATACAACGATTTACAACGACTTATGAAAATAGTGCCTTGTAGAAAGCAATAATGTAATTTTATTACTATTTTGGATAATTAAATAAGTTTTGTATAGACTTTCTTGTTTTATTCATTGATTGTCGGTATCCTAAAATTACTTAAAAGGTTGTAGGAACTTATATTAAAATAATTTAATATTGACTTAAGTATATATTTTTATTAAGTTCGTCATATAACTAGAAAACACAGATGGCGCTGTAATAAATTTACAGACTTGAAGAAAATCACGGATCTATATATTTTGTTATGTCTACGTATACAAAAAATAAGTGATAGATAATATATAGCACATTCTAGAAGAAAGTCTTGACAGTTATTATTAATTGAATGTATAGAACACGTATTAGAACATCGTCATAAATCATAATACACTTACACATTAATTAATTATTTAATTAGTACCTATGTTTAGTAATACTTTAAAACACAGCTGACATCAATATCAATGTATTATTTATCCTAATAAACGCATAGATATTTATACCACAAACCTACACATTCATAAAGTTAAAATTTATTCTACTAAACGTCAATTCAGAGTGTGAGCGAGAGGACCAAAATATGTAATTAAAGCAAGAAATAAGATATAAACTGTCCGTACATACGTTCGACCGTTGAGTAGAAAATGAATGTCCAAACGAACCTTTGATACTTTCATTTGTTTTTTTACGTTTTGTTACAAAATCGGAATTAGAATTCGCGGATGAAGTTCATATTTTTATTAAGTACGCATCAAATCTGACCATCATGAGTAGACATCTCTGTGCGACATCTATGACCTTTCACTCCTTTGAAAATGGCCCCGGTCTGGTCCGAAACATGTCGGGAATCGACATACAATCATCGAAATCTTAAATAATTACATACAATAAAATTCGCCCAGATTCCATTTCGTATACCAAATGACGAGTGTATTAGAAAAAAAACAGTTTTTTATTCACTAAAGCATTGCCATTTTCCTAAAAACACTTTGTGCTAATTTTAAGTGCATTTTTTTCATCATTTGCCATTGCAGTGAGCAGTACAGTATTACGACCGAGCAATCTTTATCATAAACATATTTTTTTTCTGAGAACACAGTATTTTAAACCTTAGATGTAGTATTAACATCTCTAATAACATAAAAACTTAAACAGTAAAGTGAGACATCAATAGATGTTAACGCTATTTTGAAACGTCATCATCGTTTGACAGTTGCGTTCCAGTTTCAGACTCATCTTGTGTTAACAGACAAAAAAATGACATTCATTCTTCTTTCTCTTCGCGTTAATATAGCAACACTACTTAACAAGAAAAATTGTTAATGGGGGAATTACGCAGCAGCATTTTGCGGTGCTTGCGACGCAAGTACTTGAAGTATACCAGAACATCCCGGTAAGCTCGGTAGTGCATACATTTTGGCATCTTCTTGAGTTTACTGACAATAGATTCCATGTAGAGATTGCCTTCCGTGCCCAAGTCGAAAGTATTAGTTGGGCAGCGGCATGGCTGCCTTTCGTCAACGATATCCTCCACTCTCTGCCTCCTTTCTCGGTCTGTGGATAAAACAATTCTATTTACTACTGTGCAAGAGCTAGTTCATCTTACAATCACGCTACACTCACTTTCTTAAACTTTCGATCTGTTCTTTCCATTTCCTTCTCTTTGTTTATAGGTTTTCTAACTTTTTAATAATCAGTTACCTTAGCGGATTCGAACTTTTGGTTGCCAAAATGTGAGTGCGTAATGCAACTAACCTCTGCCTAACCTTGTAAGAAAAAAAGTAGTAAAGAACTAAATATATTGGCAAACACTCAGACCTTTGTTTTCTTTTTGTTGACGGGGTGAAAAATCCCTTCGGATTTCCAGCTCCTCGGGGATACAGGATCCAGGAGTATGTGGTGTTTCCACAAATAACACCCCGACGACCGGCCTCTGGTGCCCTACTTTGGGAGGATCCGGACCATATTATTTCAAGTCCTCCCCGAATTGACGCCGTGCCTTATCAGGACCTGTCCTTGGGGAAAATTATTTCCTCCCCTCGATCTCAGCGATGTAGACTGATTGCACGGCTATACAATAATGCCGTACGGCTACGTAATAAAATCTCAGACCCACAGAGTGTTGTATCTTGGACATCGTATTAAAAGCAGTTGTCAAACAAGCAGATAGAAATCTAAAACATGATTATAAACTTATTTTCCTCAGTTTACTTCATAGAAAACTGTACCGTGACGATTGATATCTTGTTTCGTTGTAAACAAGTTGTAATAGCCTTAAGATTTTTTGATTTTATTAAAGGCCCCCATAGTACCTACCTCTATCTGCCACCATACTTTCTTCTTTAAAAGTTATTCGTAGGCGAATAACTTTGAAAGAAAATTGCATTTAATGAAATTTGAAGCACCTCCCCCCATGTTTTTCTAGATAGATCTCACCAATAGAATTAAAGAAGTTGTAATCAAGGATATAATTCAGCAGCTATTACAATAATGTCTGGTGTACCACAGGGCTCGATACTCGGCCCGTTTTTTGCAAAGGGCAAATGTAAATGATTAAGAAGACTATTGGAACACTGTGTGATTGCTCTGGTAATAAATTATGATTTTGTATTTCTAAGTAATTATTAATGTATAAATCTAAAAACAATTATCTTACCAGTCAGTTCTAATTGTATCTCCTGGTACTCGCTCAGCCTCTCAGGGGATCCGATTATAGCAGAGTAGATTGATGCACCTGGAAATTAAGCAACTATAAGAATTTATATTTTACCAATTGATCCCTGTCTAAACAAGGAAGGTCGAGAGCACTAGAACAATATTTCATAGATTATCAAGAATTCAAAGTATAAAATAAATATATATTTGCGTTTACCGTAGGAGAGCCACGCTTCAGCATGAATGGTCCGGCTCGGCCTCACAGAAAACCGGCGTGAAATAACGCTTGCGCTGTGTTTCACCGAGTGAATGTGGATACAGGAAGCCCATACCCCTACCCCTCCCCCAATCCCTCTCCCCATCCCCCAAATGTCGGCAATGCACTTGTGACGCCTTTGGTGTTGCGGGTGTCCATGGACGGCGGTAATCGCTTACCATCAGGTGATACGTCTTCTCGTTTGCCCACTATTCAATAAAAAAAGAAAAAAAAGTGATAGTCGGCGTGGCCCATCCAATTACAGAATGACAATACTAGTAGCGACTCTTATTATAAAAATCTGCACTTCAGCTCCAGTATTCCATCTGATACTTGGGCTGTCGCTTACCATACAACTACTGTCATATTTAGATAACCCAATTCGTCTTTAGCCTTAGAACCTGTTTGCAATTTATTAGATTCCCGAAAACTATTGTTCCGATATTGACCTGATCATGATAAACATCAGCCAAAGCCATGACAAAGAGTAGCGGAACATAATTGACATGAAATATCTTTAATACCAGACTGTGGCGACTTCCACATATAACACAACAATAACCTACTACAGCGCCATCTATCGAAGATACACTAAACTACGAAGTAACGCACTACACGGAGTAACCACAAATCCTGAATCGCGTAATAAATGGTTCTCGCGTCGATTTTCATATATACAACATCCCAACATCAACTGTTGGGCAGTGGCCCGCCAGGCATGATCACCTCGCCTGGTCGGAGGATCCTCCCTTTGTGTTGGAGGGACACGATACCCGTTCCTCCACAGTTCAGTGTATCTTCGGTAGATGGCGCTGTAGTAGGTTATTGTTGTGTTATATGTGGAAGTCGCCACAAGACTATAGTCTAAAGACACCAGAAAAGCCGAATTATGTCGTTTGAAATTTGATAGAGAGACTCTCTCTGTGTGTGTTTGATTGGTGTAATTTAGTAACAATCTTCCATACATCCTTTCTCACAGATCCATCATTCAAATATTTATTTGATGACAAAGTAGATTGGCAGAACATCTACAGAACAGTGAGTTTAAAGGTAGAAGCCAAGGTAATACTTACCGTATAGACGCAACCTTTCCCGATCAGCTGGAGGTGTAATGAATTGTTTGCGCGAAGTGGATGGTTGAGCGAGTTCAGCTTCCCCTGCAACCAGATTTATTTTGTCATTTAAGTGTAAAAGTGTGTGGCGACTTCCACATATAACACAACAATAACCTACTACAGCGCCATCTACCGAAGTTAGACTGAACTACGAAGTAATGCACTACACGGAGTAACTACAAATCCTGAATCGCGCAATAAATAATCCTCGCGCCGATTATCATATATACAACATCCCAACATCAACTGTTGGGCAGTAGCCCGCTGGGCATGATCACCTCACCTGGTCGGAGGATCCTCCCTTTGTGTTGGGTGGAACATTACACCCGTTCCACCACAAGTGACTGTGCCCCAGCTACAAATTATGTCGCACTTGAACTGACCAACAGTATGCCGAACATTGTTATGTATATATGTATTGTATATGTTGTTTGTTTTCCTTTAGTTGATTCTTACAGCCCCCACGGAATGAATTGGATTCCGTATCCTGCTTATCTCGTCTGGTAACCATACGGAAAAAACAATAAAGTTCTTACTTCTCTCTGCCTCAGCCTTGGCTTGCTCCGCTGCCATCTTCGCTTCTCGATTTGGAGAGGCAGGTAAAGCACTATCATTCGTATCTGAAAAAAGTCCTCAGTGATTAAGAAAACGAAAATATAACTATCAATCTATAGCTACCTATGGCCACGAAAGTTTATTTAAACTACATACCGTAGGTATTAAGAAAAATAAAATGTCATACGTCATTATTTTTAAGAGTCTCTAAAAAAATACCTCTGTGGCCGGATAACCGGACATCAGATCAAACCATACTAGTCGTAAAATTAAAGAATGAGTCTGTTGTTAAATGTTCAGATAGAGTTGGATTGTTTTAGGCCGAATTAGCCGAACACCTGATAGTTATAGGATATTTGATTTATCTATTACCTGTTGCACTGTTGGTTAAAAAGTTTTAAAGGTAGTTAATTAAATAGTGACTCTCACGCTTACAAAATTAAGTGCATTTTAGGTCTTCAATAAAAAAATAACATTCTGTATTATATAACTAAGAGTGGAACGCAATATGCTCAAAATAATAAAGATAAACAGAATCCGTCCTACAAAAATAAGAAGCACAACGAGAACCATTGATGAGAGTAATATGTATTATAATCTTCTTTCATAATCTGAAATTTTATTGGGCTGGTCAACAAGTAGACCTTATAATCGATGGTCGTTGGACCAAATTGAATTAATGTGGTAAGAGACAATAGCAAAAGAAATCCTTACGGAGGTCCGAGAGGGTCCATGCAAATATTAATAGATAACATAGCAAATAAAAGAAACAATAATTAATTATCTATGTATTATAAACTGCTACTTATAATTGCATTTATAGTTAACATGAACTTTTTATACAACTTTATTTTTATACATATTATTACCAACTTAATTTTAAATTTAAAGTATGAAATTACCTAAAGTATTTGACACATTTGATAATATGAATAATTAAATAAAATGAACGAGAAATATGTATTTATTATGAAAACTTAAATGAAATATTTATGTATATTTGTGTTCTTGTCATGTTTGTCAATATGTACACAACATTCAAGCATTTCATTATTGTTATTTATTTATTGAAAAGCACTTGCTTTTATTTACTTACGGTCATCGTAATAATCACTGTCGTCTGAATTCTCAGTAGGCTTTGATATTGTCACTGAGGAGTTACGAGTCCTCACTGAAAAAAAGTAGAAATATATGATTTTTCTCTATTTTTAAGAGTTGCTTAGAAAGAGACAAGAATCTGTAACAATAGTAATAAATTTAAACCTAATATGTAGGCCGAACGCCGGATATACCAAACACTAGATAGGCCGAGCGCCGGATAGTTAACAGGATATTCGACATATAGGTCTTAAATGTTGTACTACCGTGGGAAGAGCACTGAAAGTATTTAAATTAATATCGAATCGTAAGTCCACATATTTGGGTGTAACATTTGTTAGAATTTTTACTTTGATTTACTTACCGTCGTCCTCGTCATCATATTCGGACTCATCTTGCTCTGATTCTCGTGATGGAGGGTTAGGTGCAGAATTATTAACCGGCTCTGAAAAAAATCATCCAACGATTTCGTTAAAACAATCAATTATAAAATCGACGCTATGCAAATCCGCGTAAGGTTCATTGTTATGTGTCTCAAGAAACCAACTAATACTTTCACGGCGTTTAGCCGTATTTGAGTATTTTTGTCTGGAATGTTCTTTCTTCGTAACAATATAAATAATTATGAAAGAAAATAAAATAGCTACTTATACACGATATAAAGTAAGGTAAGTCAATAAACTCTTTTTTTTTATTATTATATAGTGGGCAAACGAGCAGACGTATCACCTGATGGTAAGCGGTTATCGCCGCCCATGGACACCCGATTGTTTACAAGTGCGTTGCCGGCCTTTTAGTAAGGAGTACGCTCTTTTCTTGAAGGTTTGGTCGTATTGGTCCGGGAACACCGCACGCGATAGCTCATTTCACAGTTTTGCTGTGCACGGCTGACAGTTAGACAGATAGTAGGAGTGAATTAAGTCTAATTATGAAGCTTTTGCGCGTGTATGTTGATTATCTATGTTAAAAGTAGCCTATGTCCTTTCTCAAGAATCTTCAAGCAAATTTCATTGAAATCAGTGCAACGATTTAGCTATGGAAGCGTAATAGGCAGACAGACTAGAGTTACTTTAGTATAGATTTGAAAAATAAAGTGTTGTTTTCTTCCTCGGCTGTCCTTACCACTGTTGTCATGATCAGGCTCTTGTTGCAGCTGAGCTCGTTGTATTTCTCTTACTGGAGAGTTACGTGTAGAACTTACAATCGACTCTGAAAAAAGAACGAAGAACTCAAAATCAATGTTTTTTTATTAGTCGGCTTGGGTTACAGTTCACTGCCAAATAGTTGGATGTCTATTATATATAAATGTTGTTGCTCACGATGAACTCCAGAACTGTCTAACCGATTGTTTCATGGATGTTTTGCTGGTGTGCCTAAGATAGGATAGTTAACATCACGCTTAGAAAGACCAATAGGATGCGATTATGATTAGAAAGAGAGGCAGAAGAAGTTGTATGGTTCAGAAGAAGTTTGTAAATGTAAGGATTTCAATGTGTAATGGATGTAAAGAGCTGATTCTCAGTGAAAACAATGCGTGTGTTTATTTAATATGTTTTTGTTTTACTTACCGCCATCATCTTCATAATCAGACTCATCTTGCGGCTTAAGTGGCTTCGGTTCCCTCAATGGGAATATAGGTGATGCAGTGCCAGGATCCTCTGAAAGAAAACCTAACAATTAAGAAGAAAAAACTCAATAAATATATCATAATAATAGCCTTTAACAGGCAGGTGTAATTTTCTCCTTGAGTCGCATCTTACAAAACTCATGAGATGAGTAGGCGTGCCCCGTCCACCACGTGGTGACAATCCGTGTTCTTAATTCGTCACTACACGTAGGTACTATATATATATATAATTAAAGACAACTCTCGCACTAGTAGTTTTCTAGTAAAACGGGGCTTTCCAAACATATGAAACGAACACAAAGGACACTCATATTCAGAATAACAGGTTCCTGGTGTCCCATGTGGTGTTTGAACCCATAACACTTTGTGGGTACGTGACCGCTTAAACAAATACGTTATCCATGCAGCAAAACATTCAATGCACAGATAATAAAAAGGACTGACTAATTTGTTCAGTAGGATAGTTTAAAAATATATTTTAAGCTGGACTGGCTGAACGCCGGATAGTTACAGAATTTTCGTAAAGGCGTTTTAATTGATGTACTATCGTATAGAAAGCATTGCAGGATTTAATTTATGAATTATTACTGAAATAACGTCTGTCACGTCTACATGATTGAGTGGAAATAAGCTTCTAAATGGAAAATGAAATTGACACAAACATTTATTGTATAAAATAATTTATTCACTCACCTTTCTCCTCATAATACTCAAAGTCTTCCAACCAATCAGTTGGCTCTGGTTCTCTTAATGGAGACCCAGCAGGTGATGCAGAATCAGTATCAACCGGTTCTGAGAAAATGCCATACCAATACCAAGAAATATTGAAGCAAAAATGTGAGAAAGTTAATGTGAAAATGCTGTATGAAAAGGGCTTAATAGCCAGCCCACGTCCATACCATGTTGAATACGACGATTCTCGTCCGGTCAATGATGTTAAGCAACATTGGGCACGGTTAATACTTGAATGGGTGACCGACTTGGTCTAAAACTTGTTGTTTGTTTTTCCTGCCAGCAATCATTATTGTCACACAGGCAGGTGAGAATAGCTGGAGCGCAGTAGACTCTTTATACGAAGATTTGATGCTCCAGATAAAGACCCGTGAACGAGATCGGGGCCGATCCTGTGAGTAGAACACTACAGGACTTAGAGGCCTTACAAGATGGAGCACACCGCCGCTGGTGGCATATTAAGTGAACTGTGGCTTTGAGATACAAGAGCGACTTGATCACTTCGAGACGTGATCGAGACAACTATGTTATTGAAGCCATTCACAGAGGGAAGCTTACAGCTTCTCCTAATGAGACGTCTTGCTAAGTGCGGTATCGAACTGAAACCGCAAGGTCTCCGGAGAAATGCATCTTAGACTATAAAATGGCTTTTATGGAATACCATATTCTTAAGACCTCCCTTAGTAGTAGGAGGTCCGAAGGGATTTTTAAAATGGTGGTCAAAAAAGGATTACAGTGACAAAACTCCACCGTGCTGCACGCATGTTAGAACAGATTTGGCAGGGAATTGTTTTCCAATCAGGTATTTTCTATTTTGTGCTCGTGGTTTGACCACTTTGTCTCTTTTTGTCAACAGCAGTTACAGTCCTGACCCCTAAATGCCTCCCCAGGTAAGACGGTCATCATCTCTTGAATGTTCTCGGCACCTATCGGTTATAGGGTTTTAAGTCCAAAGAATTCTAGGCAATGAAGGTTATGGCCCCAAGACCTTCTCGACCACTGGGTATGTCTCCCTAGGAAGTTTACGGTAAGTATTGCATTAGAAAATCCTCAGTCATAGGTCGGATATCCTAGGATTTTTCCAGCCACTGCTGGACACAGGCCTCCCCAAGGTTTCCCATAACAACCGGTTCTGTGCTGCCCGCATCCATCGGTCTCCTGCGACCTTAACCAGGTCGTCAGACCATCTTGCAGGGGGTCTACCCACGCTCCGTTTTCCAGTACGTGGTCGCCACTCCAGAACTTTTTGGCCCCATCGGCCGTCTTGACTGTGAGGAATCTGCCTTGCCCGCCGCCACTTAAGTCTGGCAATTCTACGGGCCATGTCCTTGACCTTTGTTTGTCTGCGGATCTCCTCATTCCTGATTCGATCACGCAGAGAAACTCCGAGCATTGATCTCTCCATTGCTCTTTGTACAACTTTGAACCTTCTTATCAGGCCCACTGTGATTGACCACGTCTCTGTACCATAGGTCATCACTGGCAACACACGCTGGTCAAAAACTTTCGTCATGAGAGACTGTGGTAATTGGGACGAGAAAATGTCACGCATCGCGTAGTCACAAAACCTTTTAACTAGAATACAGAGATTTTAAAATTCACCCCAGGGAGGGAATAATGAGCAATGGGTGCCATGTTTCCCCACCGAGGACACGAACGATATAACCCCAGAACATTACCGCAACGGGGCTCAAGCACTAGAAAATCATCGAACATAGAGCTCATTACCCCAGGACATACAAGACATGGGGGTCATAACCCTAGAACATCGCTAGTCACGAAGTTCGTGATTCCCAAAACGTGAGGGTGTCCCTCGATTAAGGGGGTCATGACCCCCTCGGACTGAGCATACTTGATTTCATTCATTTCATTCATGGTATATCAAAATAGAAAACCATGGGATATAGAGCTCATTACCCCAGGATGTACAAGACATGGGGGTCACAACCCTAGAACATCGCTAGTCACGAAGTTCGTGATTCCCAGAACGTGAGAGTCTCCCTCAATTAAGGGGGTCATGACCCCCTCGGACTGGATATACTTGATTTCATTCATGGTATATCAAAATTGAAAATCATGGAATATAGAGCTCATTATTCCAGGACATACAAGACATGGGGGACATAACCCTAGAACATCGCTAGTCACGAAGTTCATGATTCCCAAAACTTGAGGGGGTCATGACCCCCTCGGACTGAACATACTTGATTTCATTCAGGGTATATCTAAATGATTCAAATAAATCGTGGTCACAAAACTTTTAAACTTAAATTGAAAAAAAAAAACTTAAAAATTCAATCGATCGATACTTAGCTATCAATATCGGAAATCAAACAATTCAAAGTAGAAAAAAAACAATACCTCCGTCTAAACAAATATCAACTACTTACATAATATTAAGTTATTATACGAAAATCAATTAAATAAAAATAATTAGGTATTTACCCATTTCACCAAAATCACTTAGTTTTGAGCACAACACTATTAGTACGTCGAGACGCGAAACAAGATTGCCGTACTTATCGCGAAACAAATCAGGAATTGATGTTCAAAAACCAAACTTCAAACAAATTGACTCACTTCAAAACGAATAAAAACCCTCATTACACGCCTATGTAATTCACAAATATATCTCGAAATTATTAAAGAATTATCAGAAAATACACCACTTATGTATTTACGAGGTTTTAAGTTGCGAAATTATTATTAGAAATTTGAAATGATATGGTTGTAACAGGTTTCCGAGCGCACCACGCGTCCGAAATATTGATTTAGTGCCGACAGCGTAGTCTATGACTAGATCTAGTAATAATACCTGTGGAGGTAACTAGGCAACGCTTGAGTCTACTGCGCAGGTGCAAGGGTCTCTGTTTCCCAAAGTTCGGATGCATTTTCTATGACCTTTTCTTATTTGTATCTATAATCTATACAATACAAATAAATAAAATTGGAGTGTCTGTTTATAATATTAAAATAACCGCTTTCTACCACATGCATATGAATGTATATACGGTACACATACCAAAATATATATTTTTTAAATTTTTGTCTGTCTGTCTGTTTGTTCCGGTTAATCTCTGGAACAGCTGAACCGATTTGGACGGGACTTTCACTGGAAGGTAGCTGACGGTACAAGGAGTAACTTAGGCTTACATTTTTAAACTAGCTTCGCCCCGCGGCGTTACCCACGATACGACAATAACCGCGGGTAACACCACGGGGTTCAGCTAGTAATATAATAAAGCTGAAGAGTTTGTTTGTTTGTTTGAGCTAATCTCAGGAACCACTGGTCCGATTTGAAAAATACTTTCAGTGTTGGATAGTCCATTTATCGAGGAAGACTATAGGCTATACATAATCACGCTAAGACCGGAGACACGTTTAGGAGCGGAGCCCCAATGAAGTATGTTTAAAAAACGGGGGGGAAATTACTACGCTACGGGCAATAGTAGACGTAAACGAGGTTCCGAGGGTCAGCTAGTAGATGGATATAGATGATATAGGTCTTTAAAGACCTTTAAATAGAAAACATCTAACGAATATCCTCTATTTGTCTACTCAGTGTCCTATTCGCTATGAGCTATATCGGCCATAAATATAAATAAATAAATATTTCGAGCAGAGCTTGTGTTATGGGTACTAGACAACTGACATAAATACATATATACTTTTTTTTTATAAATACATACATATTATATATAGAAAACACCCAAACTCCGAAACAAATATTTGTAGATTACACAAACATTTGGTCCGACCCAGGTTTTGAACCCGAGACTTCAAGGACAGCAGTCGCATTCACTACGCGCGCCATTGCGGTGCGCCAACGAGGCAGTAACAATTCAAGTTTAAATCTGGTATTATTTATTTAAGGAATCATTTTAATCTCCAAACAGTAGTGTGTGTAAAGCCGTTGTTCTGTTCAGCTGTGTCTTTGGGCAGTTTGTATTTAGCCAGGAGTGCCATGTGTCTTCGGCGCTTCTCAGTCAGCCCGTGTCTGCCAGGGTCACCTATTAGTACCTGCGAAATGTAATAAAGTTAATATAAATAAGTATTAAGGTGATAGGTATTACGAGGTTTGGCTAAGAATTCATCTTTCGCTTTGGTACGTTTTTATTTAGCGCTGCTGTTGATACCCTTTGTCGAGGTAACAAGTCAGGTTACAAAAAAAAGTTTAATCTATGGTAATATTATAAAGCTGAAGAGTTTGTTTGTTTGTTTTAACGCGCTAATCTCAGGAACCGCTGGTTTGATTTGAATAATTCTTTCAATGTTGGATAGTCCATTTATCGAGGAAGGCTATAGGCTATATATCATCACGCTAAGACTAATAGGAGCGGAGCACCTATGAACAATGTTTCAAAAATGGGAGAAAATTTTCACGCTACAGGCAATATAAGACGCAAACGAGGTTCATCAGAGGCGTCACAAGTGCGTTGTCGGCCTTGCCGGATATGGGCCTTCGGCAAGGCCGGCAACGCACTTCCACAGCGCAAGCCTATTTCACACTGGTTTCCTGTGAGTCCGTGGTATCACAACGGTCGAGCCGGCTTATGCATGTCGTGTTCCATTCCTGCGTACGTTTAGTTTGTTCTAGTAGCCTGTTAGGCGCTCTCATTCGATGAACAGGGGTGATAGATAACACGGTATTCACCATCACCACAATAATTGATAAAAACATTGATTCCTATATTAAAAGATCTTGAAATAACTTACAGTTTTTCCATTACGACTAAGTGTGTGCAGCCATTCAAACAAACGATTCGCGAACTCTTCATCGTAAAACATGTCACCTATTAATATTGTTTCGAAACTGTGACAATCATCACCAATCATGTTTTCTTTACTTGTTTCAATAGTGGTGTTGTTCAGATCAGCATTTAATTTGGTGGCCGTTAATGCACCTGTAAGTAAACGTTTATTTTCATGTAATATACAAGCGGGGATGTAGCTCAGTGGTAGAGCGTTCGCTTTGCATGTGAAAGGCCCCGGGTTCGATCCCCGGCATCTCCAAGCTTTTTTGTTCGTAATTTAATTTTTGTACAAATTGGAATTTTGTTAAGAATAATTTCTTATATTATATGCTCAGCAAAATGAAAAGAAATATTTGGAAAATTTGAGAAATTTATTGTGCTCTTTGCATATTTTTTGTACATTTTTATCGCCATTTTCATACGGTCAGTCAATTAATGTATGAAATGTAAACTGTGTACAATAAAGATTCTTTTTTTTTGTTATTATATTAATAAAAGTAATATAGCTATCTCCTTGCTAAGGAGGTTCTATTTTTATTTTACTTGCTGCTATGTCCATTGTCCAGCTGTAGACTTGTGCCTGTGCCTGTGCCTTAATAATGACCAACACTTACAAATATCAATATCATTAGCCACCACGCGCTGAGCGTTCTTTATGGCCGCTGCTATTGAACCAGCTCCACAACCGCAACCGATATCTAAGACGTGACGATTTTTTACGATATCTTCATTATCCAGAATGTACCTGTAAAAATTAGAACGAGTTAAAATAAAAATATATTTTTAAGAATACAACTACTGCCACCTATTTTATTTTAGGTGAACTTTTGGTGTAATACTTTTAACGCCATCTATTGGCTAATAGAAGTCTGTTCAGCCAAAGGCTTCAAGGGTGATATGATCTCTATTGTGTAACAGATGGCGCTAGAGATACAATATGAACAATAAATTTCCAAAAAAAAAATGTAGTTTGTTTTTTAGCATTTCCGTTCAAAATGATAATGGTGATTGGTGCCCAGTTTCCAAGAAATGCTGCCAGTAGGTGATGATGCAGAGGAACATTTTGAAATTGGTGAAATGTAGTTTTTTTGTGTTTTTTATGTTTAATATTTTAAATATCTGAATTTCTTAAAATTTTTGAACAAAAATGTACTTAGGTATATCCAATTATTGCATTTTTGTAATTTCTCTCTGTTATCTAAGATACTCGTTTCCATTTATAAGGGGATGTGTTAAATCATTTTTGGTCTTTTAATAATTCAGTTTTTCTGTCATTTAACGCTTTTTAGCAAACACTATGTAAACAGGCTTTATTTTAGTTTTTTATAATGGTTGTCAATTTAATATGTATACTTGTCTGATTCATCGTAATATTAGTTCAATGAGCAGAGCCTTATTATGTTCTGATAATGAGCACTCTGAGAAAAGATAGATTTAAAGTTCAGAACGCACATTTGTATGGAAATCTTTTCGCAATACAAGTTTCCACGCCGCCGGTGACTTTACTTTTTTTAATTATAAGAATTCTAGATAAAAAGGAATGTTCGAGTCATTGTTTCGCCGTATTCAAACAAGGGCTGTGTAGTATTCGTTCCTAACACAGTTAGCACACCTCTTCATTAGAAGTAAAGTGTAAACTTGTTAATTTGCCAAATATAATACAATTATCACTTCAGTCAATTTAGTTTGTTGATCTTTTCTGTTTGATATCGTTTGTTTAGAACGTAGTAAATGTAGTCATTATTAGTAGATTTTTAACAGGAATAAATGTAAACTCAATTTATGTTAACCGGGTTAAAAAAATTCGTCAGTCAATCTGTTAGTCAATTATATGTGTAGGTACTATATTTTGGTCTTGTTTTCAATCAACAAACCATAACGTCTCACTGCTGGGCTCGGGTCTCCTCTCAGGAGAGGGTTAAGGCCATACGTCCTCACGCTGGCTGAGCGCGGGTTGGGGACTGGCAACACAATGTTGTGGATACTTAATCTTTGCCGTTGAATGTTTTTATGCCGCCCAAAGGAATCCAACTAAGCTTCACGACTGTTATCCTATGATAACAACCGTCTCGGAAGAATCACCCATCCAGATACTGACCACGCCGTCGTTACTTACCATCGGTAATAGTTTCAAATCACCGAATGCAACTGGGCCATGAGCGACTACATGGTCTTGTCTTTATTGTGTAGTAATATACTCATGAGTCATTTCCAGATCGGGGCTCACGGCTAATTCATCATCATCGAAGCCCTTTAACCAGGTACCAGACATAGGCCTCTCCTCAGACAGGAAGTATAGACCTACCATACTATTTGCCAGACGGGTTGGTTTGTTTCATATTTTCCTTATCTTTTCAATGATGTCTTCTCTTACACGATGTTCTTCTAGCCTAGCCGATTACGGCCACGGCGGCCAGCCTTAACAGAGACCATCCAACTACGCAGGAGATATTATAGTGCACAAGTGTGTGCACAAACACAGGTGCACTCTCTGTTCCCTCTCTCTAATAATTCGATGGGACGGTTAACCGACACGACTGGGGAGAGATCAGGTGCAGGACCGACAGCTTTACGTGCTCTGCAAACTCCTAGCTGTTATTAAGTATTTCTATAATCAGGCAATAACACTTATGGCAAGACCCGGGTATTGAACCCGAGACATCTTCATTGGCAGTCGCATACGTCAACCGCTAAACCAATGAAATCTTTTACTATACCAATATGATGAATAAAGGTGGCGACACTCCGTTTTGTTAATTAGTCGTCAAATTACCATTTATTGTTTGAATTAAAAGCTGTCTCCCTTTAAACTACTGATTAAAAAAATGGGGAGCAACAGAGATATCTGTTAATGGGTAAGGCTGTCCGCTACCCTAACAAAACAGGTCAGACCGGGTGGCTGACGTGTTTACACGCCCCCTTTAGCACGAAAGGCCAAGGTCCTCCGCACGCAATGGTGTAACTACCTTGCGTTTATTGAGTGATAAAACTATCATAGGAACGGATCTTCCTTGATAGATCCTCCAGTCTTTTGTGGTAGAACACAGGAAGAGTTGTGAGCAACGGCTTCAGGATATACCACTCCAACGTAAGCTCGTAGTAACGTAAACTCTTTCAATTCGGCTAGACTCTCTGGCGCTGCGTAGAGATGTGGCTTCGCTGTGCATCTTCTACCGCATTTACCATGGGAAGTGCTCCGAGGAATTGTTCGGATTGATCCCTGCCGCATCTTTCCGCCATCGTCCTACGCGACAGAAATTTCATCCCCATCATCTAGATGGTTGGCAGTCCACAACTGTGCGATTTTCCCGAAACTTTCTGCCGCGCACAGCAAAACTGTGGAATGAGCCTGCGGTGTTCCCGGACCAATACGACCTTCAAACCTGCAAGAAAAGAGCGTACTCCTTCCTAAAAGGCCGGCAACGCACGTGTAACGCCGTTGCCGTTGGTGTCCATGGGCGGCGGTAATCATTTACCATCAGGCGATATGTCTGCTCGTTTGCCGACTATACAATAAATATATATATATATATATATATATAAATACGGTACACATTAAAATTTTGTCATTTTTTTAAAATCTAAATGCTTGTTTATCTGTTTGTTCCAGCTAATCTCTGGAACGCCTGGACTGATTGTAGTTTAATGAAGCTTTAAATTTTTTTCAACAACTGTTTTGCTATCGTGACTGCAGCCTTAATACGGAGGAAAGGGGGAAAGGGGGTTCTCGGAATGTAGACACTCTTGTAACTTGTAAGAAACGATTTCCAAGATTTCATTCAAGAACAAGTGAAAATATCAAAATAAATGTTCTAAAAGTTTGCCAATTTTCCTTCTCGTTTCTCCGAAGCCATCGTGCAGCTAGACTAGACAGAATTCCATTTATTTCTTGGAACTACTCACCGATTGTATAACTATAAATGCTCCCTTAGATATGTTACACCGCCCGCCCCTTACTTTAAGGGTTAGTTCACACTGTGCAGAGTTTTAAACGCTTGTGGCTTCATAAAAATCTGTATAGACTTAAGTTCGAATTTCATTAAAATCATTCTAAAATTACAGTAAGATTATATTAATACATATATATACTTAGTTCTCTTTGTCTTAAATGCATATGGAAGTAAATATATATGTTATAAATGAAAAAAAAATTTTTGAAGTAAAAACTTCTTTAGCGGCGCTGTGTACTTTTTTGGAATGGGTAAAAATGTATAAACTCGCGTCAGGTCACGTGACCTGATCGAAAATTCGTAAGACGGATGGAGAGAGGACAGGCGGCGCAGTGCGCTTGCGCGAATGTTCGTGTGTGTATGTAATATAAATTGTCATGTTTGTGTACGATAGCGCAATAAATGAATATTGTATTCCACCACATAAATAATAGTACTTTTATACTGATAATGAAAGCAATTCGTACAAAATTATTCTCCAACCATTCCAAAATATCAAAAATGCACAACGTTAATATTCAAGTTTTCACTTCTGCCGGCACTCCCGGAGTGCAACCCGTCGATATTTTTTTTAACCTGTATGCTTATTTATCTGTTTGTTCCAGCTAATCTCTGGAACGCTTGGACTGGCTGTAGTTTAATGAAGCTTTAAATTTTATTAACAACTGTTTTTCTATCGTGACCGTAGCCTTAATATGGAGGAAAGAGGGGTAGTTCTCGGAATGTAGACACTCTCGTAAGCGGGTTGCAGTGAGGTTTCGCAGAAACCAAGTATTATTGTAACGTTTTCTCATAATGCGTTTGTTTGCTTCTGTCCAGACTATTTATTGGAATGTTAGTAGGAACTTCTGCTAATGTATGGATTTCTAAGACTATTCTGTATAGGGTTGTCTGGTGTTTAATTTTAGCCGGTCTCTTGACGTTCGTGTCCGGCCTAATCTAATTAAGAAATATAGTGTGCCACGGTATTTGTTGTCGTTATCTTATCCTCCGTCACAGTACGATCGATTTTAATGTTTTTTTTGTAAATGTGAGTGAGAACTAGTCATTCTTATGCATATGCATAGAACTCTAGCTTCTTTTAGATATCGGTGAAAATCCAGCCAATTTACGAATATATTAAACGAAATATTTATTGTTTTAGTAAAAACTCAATGTCATTCATTGTCACTATCGCTATTTACTATTAAACAAATTAATTTTTGGCGCCAGCGACAATCTTAAAGCGATAACATCTAATCGTACGCAATGTTATAAAGTTTGTTCACGACTAAACAAAGTGACATATATTGGAGTATGGCATTCGTTCTATATATTATTTAATTTCTTTTTTCACATCGCCATCTATTCCCAAACTAAGCAGCAGAGCTTGTATTATGGGTACTAGACAACTGATATAAATACATAAATACTTTTTTTTTGCAAATACATACATATAATACATAGAAAACACCGAAACTCTAAAACAAATATTTGCAGATCATACATTTGGTCCGACCTGGGACTTATGCACAGCAGTCACATACGCTACCACTGTGCCATCGAGGTAGTCAGAAAATAAAATCTAACTTAACTAACTAACTAAATTGTGACTTCATCCAACTACATGAAGTCACAATGAGATTGAAAGAGAGATCAGCGGTGTCTCTTCTTTGAAATAAGAAAGTACTGACCCTCTCATATTCTCCTTGCCCCACTTGTGGCCATCACTTCCTCATCATTTCAACCATTTGCCGTCCACTGCTGAACGTAGGTCCCCCAAGGAGCGCCAACCATCCCGGTCTTGGGCAGTCCGCATCCATCCGCTGCCAGCCACTCTTTTGAAGTCGTCAATCCACCATGCCGCAGGGCGCCCTACACTACGTTTGCCTAATCGCGGTCTCCACTCAAGCACATTTCGGCTCCACCGACCATCGGTACGTCTAGAGACATGACCGGCCCATTTCCACTTCAGCGTACTGATTCTCCGCGCGATGTCGGTTACTCTAGTTCTCTGTCGAATAACCTCGTTCCGAATTCTATCAGACAGAGACACACCCAACATCGCACGCTCCATCGCACGCTGAGACACGTTCACCGTGGGAGAGTTATGCTTCGGCATGAATAGGTCGGCTCGACCGGATTGATACAACGGCCTCACAGAAAACCGGTTTGAAATAGCGTTTGCGCTATACGTCTGCTCGTTTGCCCACTATTCAATAAAAAAAAAAACTTAAAATTAGTGGACCAGTCCAATGGTGAGGGTCCACGTCTCGGCTCCGTATGTCATTACGGATTTTATAGCTGCCACTCACCACTTCATAATAATCACAAATTTTAACAGAAAAACAACCGACTTTAAGAAAGTGTATCGTATGTGTGCTGTTGGTATACCTCAATAAATAAAAACTAAACCAAATAAAAATGGGACGACACGGGAAGCACTAGCTTTCAAATAAAAAAATATCATCAAAATCGGTTCTTCCGGTCGAAAGTTATGAGGTAACAAACAAAAAAAAAACAGTCGAATTGATAACCTCCTCCTTTTTTAAGTCGGTTAATAAAGTATGGATGATTATACACTTAGTACTTTATCCTTGAAGTTTAAACAAAGTTTTAACCATTTTACTTGAGTTTCGCTTAATTAATGCTTTTTATTTTCTTTCAATTAATTAGGCTAATTAGTCCAGTCTGAGACAATATTTGAACAAAAAGGTAGTATAAAGAAAAATAATAAAATAAAATAATATTTGCGTTGAACATACAAGGGTGACGGTACATAAAACATTTGTTTATGCGATTAAAATGTTTATTTACTCGGCATATAATATGTGTTTTGTATATACATAATATTATTATATTATGTATATACATAATATTATTATATTATGTATGTATGTATATACATAATATTATTATATTTCACAACATATTTCAGTAAACTTGGTGATATAGCGCTTGCGCTGTGTTTCACCGAGTGAGTGAGGATACCGGAGGCCCATATCCCAACCCTTCCCCCATCCCTCTCCCTATCCCCCAAAAGCCGGCAACGCACTTATGACGCCCCCGGTGTTGCGGGTGTCCATGGGCGGCGGTAATCGCTTACCATCAGGCGATACGCATGCTGGTTTGCGACCAACTCCATAGAAAAAAAAGATGTAAAGAAGGTTTCCAATATTTTTCTTATATAGCCTACCAAAGTGACTGTACTCCGCCTGATGGAAAGCATGAACAGAAGCCAAGAGTGGTGGTCACCATACTCATTGCGAATGCAGACAATACAAGAATGTAGCGAGGTATCCCATACTACGGCGGCCTATAAAGATGCTTGTGCATAATTGGGCCTCGGGTCTCGCGCTCATCACCGACACACGACAGTCATGTCAGAATGCTGTCATTTTAGGTTAGTCTTCTTGTAAAGTACGGCCTGTTCGTGCTGAAGTCAGCGTGGCTCTACTATCTATACTAATATTATAAAGCTGAATAGTTTGTTTGTTTGTTTGAACGCGCTAATCTCAGGAACCGCGGGTCCAGATAGAGATTTGATAGTCCATTTATCAAGGAAGTCCATTTATCAATATCATCATGCTACTACTAATAGGAGCGGAGCACCAATGAAGAATGTTTAAAAAACGGAGGAATTTTTTTACGCTACGGGCAATAGAAGACGCAAACGAGTTTACGTGGGTCAGCTAGTCTGTAGGGTGTATCAGTCCACGTTCACTGACGTTAATAAAACGAGTAGTTCTTTGTAAATAATGTTCGTGTATTCACACACTTAACAATTATTACACACACGGTAGTTACACGGAAGAGTAGAAGTTTAGACACGCACAAAAGACATATAATAAGAGTTTAGCGAAAAGATACAGTTTACTAGGGAATGAAATAAGAATATACAATTAAACTATTATAGCGTAAAGCGACAAGCGAGATATTACAGCGGGAGCTCAAAAGCACTAGCGCGGAGTGTTCGTCGGACGCGAGCAAACAATGCACTGGCTGGTGGGAGTAGACTCAAACCGAAGCGGCGCGCGCGGCGGCGAGTCGACCCGATGATTGTCGACGGCCACACCTCCACCAGACAGCTGTACCGCTACAGTACTCCCCCCTGAGACCGTTCCTACGGTCGAAAAAAATCAGGGAATCGAACCCTTCTACCGCTTCGAGTGCGCCTCTCAGGATCAACAGAGGATGATGGTGCCGAGGCAGGGATGGTGTCTGTCGTAGGTGCAGGTAGGGCAGGCGAGTCCTCTGCTTTCTCCTCCACAACATATGCAGGTTTTAGGCGATCGATAGACACCGTGGCTTCCTTACCACTCAATATTATTTTGAAGTATTTTTCATTTCTATCGATCACTTTACAGGGCCCTGTATATGGCGGCTCTAGGGACTTCCGCACGCGGTCTTGACGGACGAAAACGTGCGAACAGTGACGTAAGTCCTTCGGAACGTAAAATGCGCCGTTTCTCTTCCACGTCGCTGGTCTGGGCGCTAAACTTGCCATATGCTTAGCAAGCCGCGTGGTGAAACTTGTGACGTCCTTTACTGTGTAATGCGTAGTCGGTGCGATGAACTGTCCAGGCAAGCGCAATGGCTCACCATAGACAAGCTCAGCCGGCGATGCTTGGACGTCTTCCTTCCAACAGCTACGCATGCCGAGCAAAACGATAGGCAGTACCTCGGTCCATAGGGATGTATTGTGGCACATAATGCCAGCCTTCAGTTGACGGTGCAGCCGCTCGACCATTCCGTTGGCGGCAGGATGATAGGCCGTGGTGCGGAAGTGACGTGCGCCGATCATGGAAGTGATAGCCCGAAATAACTCGGACTCGAACTGCCGGCCGCGGTCTGTGGTGATCTGCGCAGGACACCCAAACCTCGTTATCCAGCCGGATACCAAGGCGGCTGCGCAGGTGTCCGCAGTGATATCCTTCATAGGGATTGCCTCAGCCCATCGTGTGAACCTGTCAACTATGGTGAGGCAATATCTGTAATCAGATGAAGGTGTTAATGGCCCTACGATATCGAGATGTATGTGAGAGAATCTCGACGATGTGACAGGGAAAGGGGAAAGTGGAGAGGTAGTGTGGCGGGTTACTTTGCTGCGCTGACAATGAAGGCAGCGTCTGCACCACTCTCTAACGTCTCTGCGAATCCCTGGCCATACATATCTCTGTGAGACCAGCCGCACGCTAGCTGTTCGTCCAGGGTGACTCATAAAATGCATCGCTTCAAACACCTGTTTGCGGAATTCCGGTGTTACATAAGGTCTCGGTTGATCGCTCGATACGTCGCAAAACAGTTTAATATCTGAGTCATCCAGAGCGATCATTTTAAGCTTCAATGATGAACCTTGATTGAGAAGTGTCTTCAACTCAGGGTCCATTTGTTGAGATTTAGCGAGGTCCTTAAAGTCAATAGTTACGGCTATTTCCTCGATGCGTGACAGTGTATCAGCGACAACGTTTTCAGGGCCAGGTATATAGCGTATGTCGGTAGTAAATTGTGCAATAAAATCAAAATATCTGTATTGACGGGGCGAGCAATTTTCCCGTGATGTTTTAAATGCGTAGGTAAGTGGCCGATGGTCAGTGAAAACGATGAAATTTGTTGCTTCTACCATATGACGAAAATATTTGATTCCTTCGTAAATAGCAAGAAGTTCACGATCGTAGGGACTATATTTACGTTGAGAAGTACTCAACTTCCTTGAAAAAAAACCAAGCGGTTCCCACGATGTACCAACGCGCTGCTGAAGAACGGCCCCTATGGAGACATCAGAAGCGTCAGTGGTCATTGAAAGCTGTGCTTGAGGGTGAGGATGAGCCAAGAGTGTTGCGGTTGCGAGCGACCGTTTACATTCCTCGAATGCCTGTTGTTGAATCGGTGACATGTGTACTGGGTCTGAACCCTTGACCTTCTCTCCTGCTAGCATGTCAGTCAACTGGGCTTGAGCGTTAGCGGCATGCGGCACAAAGCGTCTATAAAAATTAAGCATACCCAAAAATCGGCGTAACTCTTTAATGTTCTTCGGGACCGGGAATTCCTGGATAGCTTGGACCTTTGTGTTGACGGGACGAGTACCAGACGTTGAGACTTCATAACCAAGGAAAGTCACCTCAGATTCACCCCATACACACTTGTTTGAGTTTATGAGAAGGCCGTATTCCTTTAAGCGGGTGAGCAGCTGTCGAAGATGGAGCTGATGAAGATCAGGACTTGATGAGAAGACCAAAATATCGTCCAGGAACCCGTAGCAAAAGCTATCGAAACCAGTCAACACTTCATCGATAAATCTTTGAAAGGTTTGCGCGGCATTACGCAAACCAAAGGTCATGAACGGAAATTCATATAGTCCAAACGGGGTCGTGATTGCCGTTTTCGGGATATCAGGCTCAAAAAGGGGAATCTGATTATAAGCTTTAACCAGGTCTATTTTAGAGAAGATGGTACATCCTGAAAGCTGGTGCGAAAAATCCTGTATGTGACGAATGGGATAGCGGTCCGGTATAGTGCGTGAGTTGAGAGCACGATAGTCGCCACAAGGTCTCCACCCATCGTCCTTCTTCTTTACCAAGTGCAGTGCTGAAGACCAGGGGCTCTCAGAACGCCTAGCAGTACCATTGGTCATCATCTCTTCGAACTCTTTCCTTGCGATTCTAAGGCGCTCCGGATCTAACCTACGCGGCCTACAACTAACAGGCGGGCCAGGCGTGGTTCTAATAAAATGCACTGTTTTATGTTTAAGAGACTCTTTGTTTACGGTACCTGAAGGTCGGGTTATTTCAGGAAACTCACGAAGCAGCTGGTGGAAGATGGAGTCGCCGCTGACGGTTTGGATGGAAGCCACGTCGTCCGGAACCCTCTGCGCCGAAGATGTCACAGCCAATGATGTAGTTCCGTCTATAAGTCTGTTATTACGGCAGTCAATTAATAAATTGTAATAACTTAAGAAATCAATACCTATAATTGGCTTTGAAATATCAGCTATAATAAATTTCCAATTAAAAGTGCGGCGTAATCCTAAGTCTAAGCTCAGCTGTAGTGGGCCATATGTATTTATTATAGAACCATTCGCAGCAGTGAGACTGTACTTTGTCTTAGCGCAGGGCGTCTTAACAGCTGTACGAGGATAAACGCAAAGATCAGAGCCTGTGTCGACCAAAAACAGCATTTTCGAAAATCGGTCAGTAATGAAAAGACGGCCTGATCCTGTTGGGCAGTCGCTGGCCGCTAATTCCGGCTGCCCTTGTAGTTTTCCGCCTCTCGCCATTCACAACGCTTAATACATTTTCTAGCCCGGACACCATAATTAAAATGATAAAAACAATAAGGGTGGTTATCGGGCGGTTGAGCCGTTCGTGATCTTGATCTACCTCTTTTATCATTTTTGTCTCGAGAGCGAGAACGAGTACGTACCTGACTCTGTCTATCCAAACGAGTAGTAAGGGATGCTACCTGCTTAGCTAGCTCGGATATCTGACCTGCCATCTCCTTGAAAAGAGCCGTCGAACTCGAACCCGCGATGGCAGCCACTTGACAAGGCCCAGTAGGGGCAATCTCGTTGACTGTGTCAGCTAACTCCGCTAATTTATCCAAAGAGAGGGTGGATTGTGACGCTAACACAGTTTGCAAACTGGTAGGTAATCGACTCGACCACAAAGTCTTAAGGAATTCATCCGGAACCGATGGGCCAGCTAAGTGCTGTAGGTGTCTTAAAAATTGGGATGGTTTCCGATCCCCCAACTCTTCGTGCATAAGTAACTGTTGCACTTTACGCTCCCGGGATGCCGATAAACGTTTAACTAACTCCGACCTCAGTTTCTCGTATTTATTAGTTAACGGCGGGTTGGTAATAATATCTTTAACTTCGGACGCATAACGGTATTCAAGTGCGCACACTACGTGGTAGAACTTTGTATTATCACTCGTTATATTAGCTAAAACAAACTGAGCGTCCATCTGGGCGAACCACATCTCGGGATCATCCGGCCAAAACGGAGGTGGACGTACACCTACACGACAAGTTTCGGCTACCGGGCAATCTTCTTTTTCTGACATCACGTCGGGGTCACCAATGTAGGGTGTATCAGTCCACGTTCACTGACGTTAATAAAACGAGTAGTTCTTTGTAAATAATGTTCGTGTATTCACACACTTAACAATTATTACACACACGGTAGTTACACGGAAGAGTAGAAGTTTAGACACGCACAAAAGACATATAATAAGAGTTTAGCGAAAAGATACAGTTTACTAGGGAATGAAATAAGAATATACAATTAAACTATTATAGCGTAAAGCGACAAGCGAGATATTACAGCGGGAGCTCAAAAGCACTAGCGCGGAGTGTTCGTCGGACGCGAGCAAACAATGCACTGGCTGGTGGGAGTAGACTCAAACCGAAGCGGCGCGCGCGGCGGCGAGTCGACCCGATGATTGTCGACGGCCACACCTCCACCAGACAGCTGTACCGCTACAAGTCTATTATATACGATTATGTATCATCAACAACCCATTACGTCCCACTGCGGGGCTCGGATCTCCTCTCAGGAGAGGGTTAAGGCCATACGTCCCCACGCTGGCCCAGTGCGGGTTGGAGACTGGCAAGACAATGTTGTGGCTAAGTAATCTTGCCGTTGGATGTTTTTAAGCCGCCCAAAAGCTAACTAAGTTTCACGACTGATATCCTATGATAACAACCGGGACCGAATGCTTAACGTGACCTCCGAATCAAGGAGGCGCTCATGGTAACATGCCACCAGCGTTCACCCATCCCAAACGATTATGTAAATATTGTAAATTGTAAAACTTTCGCTCCCTTCTTTGCATCTGACAACTCAATCAATCAATACGACCAAAACAATGATTCATCCGTTGTACAACCGGGTCACAAACTCAAACAGCTCCGCCTTCAAGGGTCAAGGACGCAGGTTGAAGGTCGCACTTACGCGCCCTCGTCTGAGTCACCTTGAGTCTGACTCAAGCTCGTTTCCATGGTAACGGAAGGGGCGGGTTTGTTTATGTAATTTGGAATACAATATTGATTTTAACCCTAGAGTATAGGATTGTATCTTATATGGGGCTGTCTGATCCCAAACTATACAGAACCTATGCTATAGAATGAGGCAAATTTGAAAGAGAAAGGTAGACAGATCATATCCTACCTATCCCATTCCAACTAATCCTACTAATACTATAAACGTGAAAATTTGTGAGTATGTAAGTGAGTATGTTTGTTGCTCTTTCACGCATAAACTTTACAATAATATACCTAGCTTATACATCATACATTACCGTGGGAGAGCTATGCTTCGGCATGAATGGGTCGGCTCGACCGGAGTGATACCACGGCCTCACAGAAAACCGGTGTGAAATAGCTTTGCGCTGTGTTTCACCGAGTGAGTGAGGATATCGGAGGCCCATACCCCAACCCTTCCTCCCATCCCCTTTCCCATCCCCCAAAGGTCGGCAACGCACTTGTGACGCCTTTGGTGTTGCGGGTGTCCATGGGCGGCGGTAATCGCTTACCATCAGGTGATACGTCTGCTCGTTTGCCCACTCAATAAAAAAAAAAATATATAACACAGGCTACAATTTATAAAGATACTAGCTTCGCTTCGCGACGTTGTCCGCGGTTATTGTCGTACCGCGGGATTCAGCTAGTAACATAATCTATATTTGAAAGTTTGTGAAGATATTATTTTATGTTTCTATCTCTTTCACGCAAAAACTACTGAACATTTTTTTATAAAACTTCATAGTAATATAGCTTATACGTCAGAATAAAATATAGATTACTTTTTACCGGGATATTCGACATACATAAGGGCGCAGCCGCGGGCAAAAATTAGTTTATTATAACTATACACACGAAACTAGACAAAGCCTGTTCTGTGCTAACTAGATTGCTAATAATTATACCCATATACATTAATACTTATATATTATAGATAAATTACATCTAGACACAGAACACGATAGTATATAGTCCATTCGCTTAGATACGGTTACCCTGATCGCATCACCGTCGTACGTGCGGCAAGCCAATATGATGTGTTAGTTTACGCCGGTGTATGAATTAATATATTTCGTATTTCACGACAATAACTAGAATTGCGTGTTGGGTGCACCGACACTATCTAAACGTATGGACTACACAATTTTTTTTTTTATCTATATCGGGAATTGAATACACGGCCTCTGATTTGCGAGAAACACTAAACAAACATTAACGCAGAAGCACATAATATTGTATAAAACAATTTTAAATTTATCTAACCTTTACACCCGGCCAATAAAACCAAATAGGTCACTTGATAATGAAAATACAAGTCATGCTTAGAAACAGAAATTCGGCGAAGTGCGCGTCAGGCCACGCATAGAATAGGGTTCCGTAGTTACCAATCAGTTTGATATAATTTTATTTTGTGGGGGAACGGGTATCATGTTCCACCCAACACAAAGGGAGGAACCTCCGACCAGGCGAGGTGATCATGCCTGGCGGGCCACTGCCCAACAGTTGATGTTGGGATGTTGTATATATGATAATCAGCGCGGGAACTTCTATTGCGCAATTCAGGATTGGTAGTTACTCTGTGTAGTTACTTCGTAGTTCAGTGTATCTTCGGTAGATGGCGCTGTATGTGGAGGTCGCCATATTTTTTTAATATTTCACATGTTTACTTATTATTTCTTTATTTTTGTACGAAGTTTTGTACAAATTAAGCACGTGGGCGGAGTTGCGGCCTAGAGCTAGTAAGTTAAACCTTCCATTAGCTACAGATATAGTATTAGTGTTAACATGTCACATGACAATATCGATGACCACTTACAAGGACGAGCAGACATATCGCCTGATGGTAAGCGATTACGACCGCCCATGGACACCCGCAACACCAGAGGCGTCACAAGTTCGTTGTCGGCCTTCAGGGTAGCGGGATGGGGAGAGGGTTGGGGGGAGGGCTTGGTGTATGGGACTCCACTCGGTGAAACACAGAGCAGGCGCTGTTTCACACCGGATTTCTGTGAGGCCTTGGTATCACTCCGGTCGAGCCGGCCCATGCATGCCGAAGCGTGGCTCTCCGTTTTAACTAGAGATTGACATTGTCCCATTCTAGTTCGCGAAAAATATCTCAGAGGTAGAGGGTTTATTTATTACTCGACGCCATTTAAATGTTAATTAGAAAAATGTTGTGTAAAAATATTTGTGTACTCGTAACACAATCAGTTTTACACAATTAATTATTTTTTTTACGTATCTGGCAAACAATTTGACATTCAAATATATATAACAATAAACATTTATTATTTATAAATGTACATGTTATATATCTTTACGATGTTATTCGCATGATTAGTAAGAATTAATATTGTATGTTGGTATGTCATGTGCAATACACGTAAACAGTAGTGTGACAAGGATATAGGGGCAATGACCAAGAGTTTATTGGCAGATAACAGTGGACATTATTTTATTTGATTAAAAAGAAAACTTGTGTTGTTATCAGACAATCCACTTTTAAGAGTGATATAGATTTAAAGTCAGGTAGGTCACTCTGATAAACCCTGGCCTTGAATATTCTTTTTTCTTTTTTTTTTATTGAATAGTGGGTTAACGACCCGACGTATCACCTGATGGTAAGCGATTACCGCCGCCCATGGACACCCGCAACAGCTAAGGCGTCACAAGTGCATTGCCGACCTTTGGGGGATGGGAAAGGGGAGAGGGTTAGGAGGAGGGGTTAGTGTATGGGTCTCCGGTATCCTCACTCACTCGGTGAAACACTACGCAAGCGTTATTTCACACCGGTTTTCTGCGAGGCCGTGATATCACTCCGGTCGAGCCGGCCCATGCATGCCGAAGCGTGGCTCTCCCTAGGTAACGTTTTAACAAGATTGATGATAGAATTGACATTGTCCCATTCTATTAATTCATATTCACAAAACACAAGAAAAAAATATCCCGATTACGGCGACCAATTGTGACGTATAATCACGGGATAAGTCTCCTATTTTGTAATTGCTTTAGGTGGCTATGGCAGTATCTTCCTCACTTGGAGCTTGTGTACTTTGTGACGGCTTTGGTGCCCTCGCTTTGTGCCCTGGCCTTGAATATTCACAAAACACAAGAAAAAGTTAAAAAACTATAAGCCAACTTTTGTACATTGGATTGTACTCTGCCTGATGGAAAGCATGAGCAGAAGCCAGGAGTAGTGGTCACCATACTCATTGCGAATGTTGACAATGCAGCATGGTGACCCATGGTGATACACTATGGGTATTGAGATGCTTCTGCATCATCGGGTCTGGTCTCGGACTCTCCAACAATACACGACAGCACGAATGAGTATTTTAGCGTGGCTCTACTGCCTATAAAACAACGTAAAATCTTTTGATAAAATTGATATAGCCTATGTCAAAAACGAATCTATTGAAACTTTATTCATTAAAGTCGGTTCAGTAGTTTAGCCGTTACGGCGGAACATCCAAACATAGATCTCTATGTAATATTGATTGAATGTTTTAAGCCGCCCAAAGACCTCTAACTAAGCTTCACGACTGTTATACTATGATAACAACCGGGACCGACTGCATAACGTGACCTCCGAATCACGGAGACGCTCATGGTAACATGCCACCAGTGGTCACCCATCCAGGTACTAACCACGCTGACGTTGCAACTGGGCAATGAGCACCAATTTAGTTTTAAATAGATTTTTTTTTTGGTTATAAAAATAAATACTCATTATACATATGTATATACCTATTGTTTACATTTGATACACGTGCTCATTTGCGCAATAAAGATAATGATTGTCAAGTCTACAAATGTGAGAGTCACGATGTTCGTTCATGAAATATTTTACAACACAAGTGTTCACTTATCTTACTATAACGACACATAAGCTGGGATAATTTATTTTAATAGATAATAATTATTATAAACTATCTAACAGGAAAGTATATAAAATAATTTAACGAAATATTAGAGATAATTATTTAACGACCTTCGATCCAAAATGGGGGTCACTGGTTTGCTAACTCGCGTCGATCAGCAGAAATGGCGATGGCGATTATAATCTATGGGATACAACGAGGAAGTGGAGCTTAGAGGTGACAAATTGGTACAAAAGAGGATCCGACCTTTGGGGGATGGGAAAGGGGATGTGGGGAGGGGTGGGGGTATGGGCCTCCGGTACTACAAATACTTTTACCAAGATAATTATACATAAACATTATTAGATTTTAGATTAGGATCCATAACTGGTTTATCAAATGTGTTTTGTTAGTATCTTTGATTGGCTTGTACAATCATAGATGATAAAATTTATTTTTGATTTTGTTACATTGTAATCGTAATCTATGTAATATTTGTGGGTATCAACGAGTAGATGGGAAAACTTGAAGAAATATCTGTAAATTAAACTTTTCAACGGTGGAGATATTACATAACAGTAATCTGATTACTTAAGAGCATTTAATAGTCCACTGCTGGACTGCTAAAGACCTAAAATCAATGGACATAAGAGCTAATATAGACACTGTTTACCGTGGGAGAGCCACGCTTCAGTATGCATGGGCCGGCTCGACCGAAGTGATACCACGACCTTACAGAAAACCGGTGTGAAATAGCGCTTGCGCTGTGTTTCACCGAGTGAGTGAGGATACCGGAGGCCCATATCCCAACCTCTGCCCCTATCTCTCTTCCTATCCCCCAAAGGCCGGCAACGCACCTGTGACGCGTATTGCGGGTGTCCATGGGTAGTGGTAATCGCTTACCATCAGGCGATACGTCTGCTCGTTTGCCACATACTCCATAAAAAAAAACATCCTGGCCACACGGGCTGGTAGTCAAGTTTTCCTTCTCTTTGCAGCATACTGTCGTGCATAGTTTCATTCCTTAGTCCTTAGTAGTAAGGGAGAAGTATTCACCACACGAGCTATAATCATCCCCATTTAAGACCAGACTGAGTTGAAGGAAATCAATGTCCATCATTCTGAAGAAAAATTGAAGTCAGGAATATTGAAATCACTTCAAACCATTATCCTAAAATCATAAATCATATGTGATCATCAGGCCTTTACACAGTACACAAACTTGAAATAAGAATAACAAAACACAACTGATGATCCTATGCTGACGCGACATGTTCGCAAATTCTTAATTTAAAATGCTTAAAAAGAAAAATTACTATTTGGAATCGGTTTTCGAAATTCAAATTATAATACCTACAAAAGTAAATAACTATGAGTTTGTTACAAGACCTTATAAAGCATTCTTAAAATCGATAAATACGAAATATTTTTTAAGAAACGGATAATAATCAGATATTATCAAATACATGAACTTTATCCTGCATATTCACAAAATTCCAGAACTATGAGTCATCGTAATCGTATCCTGATAAATAATCTGTTCAAAATGAGTCACTCACTCTCTTCTATCTCTTTCTATTAACTTGAATAAATATTCTATCTCTCTTTATCGTTATGCTACACGTTTATTTACTATCTATCTCGTTCTACGTAAGGTAAATTATGTTTTGTTTCGCTCTCTCACGCATTGCGGTTGTATGTTGTTGTATTCTTCAATGAACTTTCTTCCTTCAGTCTTATCTGTAGTAGGGATTATAACTACACTTCATTATTTATTTAAGTTACTAATAGTGTAGGCGCCTAGATTTTCTGTCAAAAATCAAGAACGTTTAAATTTTATTGAAAAAAGGCTCAATTTAAAAAATGGTATACTATAAAAAGGTATAATATTCCCTATGTATATTGAATTATATATCTTCCTAGCCTTAATTATTCTCAACATTATTTGGGGTCGGCTACTAGTTCAACCAGCTTTATAACTGTTTTTCCACTAAGCGACTGTCATCGGACCTCCGCAAATCTGAAGGTGCATTGAATTCAAAGTTTGAACTAGTTGTCAGTTATTTGAGGGCCTTGACTTCATAATAATAATAATAAATAAATATTCCGGACATCTTAGACACAACGCCATCTAACCCCAAGCTACGCAGAGCTTGTGTTATGAGTACTAGACAACTGATATTAATATTTATATACATTTTTTTTGTAAATACATACATATTATACATAGAAAACACCCAAACTCCGAAACAATTATTTGCAGATCATACAAACATTTGGTCCGACCCGGGAATCGAACCCGAGACCTCAAGCTTAGCAGTCGCTACGTACGTAGTACGCTACCACTACGCCACCGAGGCAGTCAGTCTAATAAAGATTGACATGAATGTTCATGACAACTGAGACCGACTGCTAACAATCTCGGGCACAGGCGTGAAACACCGCCAAATTTCCATACTTCGGGCTGTAGGATATTCTTCCAAGAAAAACCCAACAATATTTTTTGCTCGACCTTGAAATCTAACTTGAAAACCTCTTGGTCGGCAGTCGCATACACTAACTTCTAGGGCAACGAAACACCTATGCTTACAAATTAATTGAAAAAAAATACGATACAGCATGAGCTGAATGGTATATCTAAATTAAGACAAGCCCCTTCTCTTCTCAATGTTGGGGAGAGTCAAACACACACACTTCTAAGTGTCCATGAACAGCGTTAGGTATATATTATCATCATAGAGGTTACGTTTCTGCTCATTTAAAAAGTAAACTGATTAAAATGATATCATAAACGTTAAAAATCCTAATAAACTTCAATAACAATAAAAAGATTATTTAAATTTCTCAAAAAAAGTCACGTTGGTATAAACCCAAGTGCATTTGACTTAAATAAGCAACGTCAATATTTTTTCACGAAGGCTTTCTGTACTATGAATGAAACCAGAAAAACCGTGTCAATGAATGAGTCACTACTATCTAATATTTACTACAATAAACTTTATTCCATTCTCATAAGGACACATCTTCAATAATGGAATGGATTTTTAAAGTTATAAATTAACTGCTCAGAAGTAGAGCCAACAAATGAAATTAGACTTTGTGCGATAAAAATAAAGTTTAAAGTTATAATAGGAGGTATGCACATAGTTCTTTTCTGTATTAAAGTATCAATTTTACAAATCGTTCGATGTAAATATTCTGTTTAAAATTCGAATATGGAATATCCATATTTTAATTTAAAAAAAGAATTAGAAGAACTGCCTTGGTATCACTAATACTGATTGGTAATACTTTTAATAAGTACTAAATTACGTTGTTGTCGTTATCGCATAAATACTCATATTCCGAACTTAATCAAACATAATATCGTCTTAGGCGACTAAGGGACCAAACTACACAGAACAACAGTACTGCAAAGAGAAAAAAAAGTTTAAAACGAACCCTTTACCAACTCGTCTGGGCAGTGGCATAGTAGCCCAAAACCTCCTTACTTAGGAGAGGTCTATGTTCAGTAGGCAGATTTACCGTGGGAGAGCCGCGCTTCGGCATGAATGGGCCGGTTCGACCGGAGTGATACCACGGCCTCACAGAAAACCGCTGTGAAATAGCGCTTGCGCTGTGTTTCACCGAGTGAGTGAGGATACCGGAGGCCCATACCCCATCCCCTTCCCCTCATCCCCCTTCCTATCCCCAAAAGGCCGGCAACGCACTTGTAACGCCTCTGGTGTTCTGGGTGGCCATGGGCGGCGGTAATCGCTTACCATTAGGCGATACGTCTGCTCGTTTGCCCCCTATTTCATAAAAAAAAAAAGTAGTGGATATTAAATACTCGTATTAAATATTACTTTTATTACAGTAATATTATGTTATACCTAATATTATATTCTGTTTGTACTTACAGTGTTTCAAACACTTGAATATGGAATGTTGGATTTTTCAACAGATAATGAAAGTATTTTCTGAATTTATCTCAAAACTGTATACAAAAAGGAAATCCTACGGAGATAACAGTGCGTGCTGGTATTTTGTGTAGGAAAGTCCGTGTTTAATGCAATATAGATATTGTAAATCTTATCTGAACGTGAAATATATGAAGGCAGTAAAAATGTATGATGGGTTATTCACGACAATATAATTTAGTCATATTTACATGCATGTTTGTCTTACAAGAAACTCTTAACTTAACAAACTCTCAGGCAGCTAGACCGGAGTGATACCACGGCCTTACAGAAAACCGGTATGAAACAGCGCCTGCGCTGTGTTTCACCGAGTGAATGAGGATACTAGAGGCCCTTACCCCAAACCCTTTCCCCATCCCCTTTCACATCCCCGAAAGGCTGGCAACGCACTTGTGACGCCTTTGGTGTTGCTTACCATCAGGCGATACATCCGCTCGTTTGCCCTACATTCCATTAAAAAAAAAGTATGGAAGATAGCGGTGTTACCCACCCATGCCTAAGAGCACGTTACGATTCCCGGCTGTCATGAACATCTATGGCAATCGTTATTGGCAAGTCAGGGCCCTCAAATATACTGACAACTAGTTCAATCTGTGAATTAAATTTACCCTTAGGGTTTTAACGCTCCGTGAAATAACTGATATTCAAGTAAAACTAGTACTAGGTTGAACTTGTAGCCGACCCCAAATAATCTTGGAAATCTATACTAATCATAAAGCTGAATAGTTTGTTTGTTTGAACGTGCTAATCTCAGGAACCGCTGGTCCGATTTTGAAAATTACTTCAGTGTTGGGTAGTCCATTTATCGAGGAAGGCTAAAGACTATATAGTCTCATCTCATCACGCTAATACTAGTAGGAGCGGAGCACCAATGAAGAATGTTTCAAAGTGGGGGAAAATTTTCACGCTACGGGCAATATAAGACGCAAACGAGGTTGCGTGGGTCAGCTAGTAATAAATAAAGATTCAGCTGTTTTTGCATAAAACATTTTATGATCTATCTTAACAAACGTTCGCGGTTATAATATTTGTAAGTTTAAGCATTAATTAACACACATTTAAATTTTTTGGTTTAGTGTTGAAGGGAGCCCAATTATCCGGGAAGGAAAATCGACTTTTCTCGGAAAAAAACGTTGTCTTCCAAAACGCGCCGCACTACTCCGCAGAGTATCGCATTTAATAAATTAAAAAAATGGGTCAACGCCATACGGACGGACAGACTTACAGCGAAGTCTTATATACCTTTATTCTTCTGCGTGATTTTAAATTTTAAACTTTAAGAATTAAAGTTGAAAATAACAATCGCTGCTTAAAGTTAAGCAATGTTTACGAATAAATGGGTAATTTGGTATTTATGCTGTGATGAAAAGACTCGTGTGCAAATGTGATTTTACAAAATAAAACAAGGTGGGTATTCCCCTGTTGAGGAATAACACTAGGGGAAGAACCTAGTTATCAATTTGAACTGGCCGGTGGTGGGAGGTATCATAAACTGTTTACACAGTTTAGTTAATATAAGTAGGTTACCTAAAATGAAAGCTTTTTATTGCATGGATAGATACAGACCGTTTTGTAGGTTAAGTATGGTGTTTGTCGTAGGTATACATAAATATATATTTCGCACACCTAACACACAACGCCGTCTAGTCCCAGGCTTGTGATATGGATAACCAGGCTTCCATTACACAGACAAAACATAGTTTAATGTATGCCTACATGAATGTACATTAAGAAACAAGAGGGAAAAAACAATAAAAAAAGAAAACAAAAAAAAAATACATCTAATTTGGTGTATGTTTAAGCGCGATTTTGTGTGTGTGTGTCTGTCAACGCGTATATTTTATTTTATTTTTTATTTATTAACTTTATGCACAAAATGTACAATGGCGGACTTAATGCCAAAGGCATTCTCTACCAGTCTACCGTTGGGTGGTGCGGAAATGAGTGAGGAGGTGCACAACACTTTATGAAGAAAAACATTATAAAATAATATATCTGCGAATTATACAAGAATATATACATACATACAAACAATGAGACATATATTTATATATACATACACACACGCATATTACATATACATAAACACACGCACATTACACATACATATATATATACGTATAACATATGAACAACAAAAAAAACTGGATACTTTTGTTACAGGTACCTAATACCATACCAACCTATCTGTGTCACAACTGTGCGCTTTTCCCGAAACTTTCAGTCGCGCAAAACAAAACTGTGGAATGAGCTGTCGTCTGCGGTGTTCCCGGACCAATACGACCTTCAAACCTTCAAGAAAATAGCGTACTCCTTCTTAAAAGGCCGGCAACGCACTTGTAACGCCTCTGTTGCGGGTGTCCATGGGCGGAAGTAATCGCTTACCATCAGGCGATACGTCTGCTCGTTTGCCCCGATACAATAAAAAAAAATATCGAATACCTTTAAACAAGCAATTCTTTTATATATATCGATCTAGCTAGGATTTATTTTTTAGAAAAATTACGAAAAACAAATGGCGATCACAGTCATCCGGGATTTATTTTAATATTAATCTTAAAAATAACATTTCAGTTGCTTTCCAATGACTTGTTATAAACTAAACAATAAAACAACAAAAATATGTGAAAACAATTTCACTTCAATACATTTGATCCGAGTTATTTAAATATTTATATTACAAATGCGAAAATAACTCTGTCTGTCTGTCCTGCTTTCACGGACAAACCGTTAAACCGATTTCAATGAAATTTACAATGGAGATACTTAATTTTTTTTAGTGAGGACATGGGCTACTCTCTGCTGCGATAATCAGCAAACACGAGGGCGATGCCGGGCGCAAAAGCTAGTCATTTATATTTTCATTAAAATCATCGACTAGGATTCTTAAATAAAACACTTGGGCAAAAGTTAAACACATAAAATTATCTCAATTTTTATAAAAAAAAGGACTTCAAGAAAAGAATTATAAAAATAAAAAGAAATCCCCAATCGAAAGTTATGAGCTAACAAACATAAAAGAAATTAGTCGAATTGATAACCTCCTCCTTTTTTGAAGTCGATTAAAAATAAGTAACTACAATATTTAAAAAAGTACCTTTAAAAAGAGGTTATAAATTTATCTACACACTGTATGACTCATAAAAACACAAGTCGATCAAAACTTATCAAGCTCAAGGCCTCCGCCTCCTTTCTTCATAATTAAGAGCATTTGAGGTAGAAAACCGCAAAGAGAGGAACAGCAAATCCTTGAAAGGGACGGGGAACAGTATGAGTCATTCGGGATTAGTTACCGCATTACAGGACTCTATGACGATGAGTCAGATTTCGGGGAAAAAATGTGTTTTGTTGGCGTACCGAATTGGGACAGATAACTATAATCGTTTTTGTGTTTAATATATTAGAGGACAAACAATAATTCAATGTTTCATTAACATGAAACATGTATACAAATGAATTAAATTGAAGAATCTGTTTGTAATTTAAAATTAATCATATCACTAAATGCTTATGAAAGTAGGTATCTACGATCATTACATTAAAAAAAATGTTTTTGCCTGTCTGCTTATTCGGCCTAATCTCTGTAACAGCTGAACGTTTTAGAGAAACACATTCAGTTTTATAATGCTTTCACTTTCCTTGACATGTATATCTTTTGTATACATACCTCGCAGTAGCCTGTCCCCCAGGCCAATAGAAGGCCCAGAAAGGATCCTTGAAAGGCACTTCATCTTCTCCAGCTCTCCATAACGGACAGTCTGGAGTTATCAGCCTTAGTGCCAGCTCCGGAGTCAAATGTCTTCGGGATACTGCCGTATGCTTTAAGATAAGGGAGCTGATTTCTTTCAGCATTGTACCTGAAAAGAGAGTGGATACAAATCAATAAGTAACTAAAAAAATAATTAAATATTTCGGATATCTAACACAGCACTATCAAGTCCCAAGCTAAGCAGAGCTTGTGTTATGGGTACTAGACAACTGATTTCAATACTTATATACTTTTTTTGTAAATACATACATATTATACATAGAAAACCCGAGACCTCAAGCACAGCAGCTGACACTACCTTGGCTTTACTACCACTGCGGCGAGGCAGTCAAAAATGGTTAGTTACACCATGTGATTTTTTTTAAAGTGTAAGAGGTAAGAGTCACAAATACAGTGAGCCAGAGCGAGAGAGCAAATGTCGATCTCATTCTTTTGTCGATTTACTGAAGTTTCACTTCTATCGTGTGTGAATTGAACACACCTTTTTTGAGACTAGCTTTGCTCCACAGCGTTACTCGCGGTTGTTGTTGTACTACAACAATAACCACGGATATAACATTATGAACTATGACAGGTAATCGTTGACAGATTTTGTTTTAGTCAAAACAAGATTTTGAGACTTTTTCGTGAAAAAAGCGAGATTCTTTCGTAGTAAGTGTGGCGACCTCCACATACTACATAACATACTACAGCGCCATCTGCCGAAGTTACACTGAACTACGAAGTAACCTACAATACGAAGAAACTACCAATCCTGAATCGCGCAAATAAAGTTCTCGCGCCGATTATCATATATACAACATCCCAACATCAACTGTTGGGCAGTAGCCCGCCAGGCATGATCACCTCGCCTGGTTGGAGGATCCTCCCTTTGTGTTGGGTGGAACATGATACCCGTTCCCCCACAGTAAGCAGTAACATAGTAAAAATAAAATATCAACGTATTGCATCTAATCAGAAATTCCGACACACGAGTAAGAGTGATTGTTGTGTCCGGCATCGATACTACGATATTCCCGTAGTTATTTTTATTTTGAAGTATCAACATTGTATAAGTATTATGTGGCAACACTGTATAAGTTCCTATATAAGGCAACTTCAATAAATAATCTTCCCTTGTTTTTTTTCTCGTTGTTCGAGACACCACGTTGGACGTGTGATCAAAAAGAGAAAGTCGTTCGCAATATTTTCGTTTTTCTGCTACATGCTAAATCATCCCATCGTGAAAAAACCAGTGCCATTTGCTATTTCTAATATAATGGTGGAATTTTAGTTTTTTTTTATTGCTTGCCAATTTTATTGACGATAAACCATTACGACGAACTAACTTCACTTTCGGCGTCCGTCAAATTACAAATAACTAAATACCGTCACGTTCTAAACGGTACCGATTTATGGCTTCGATTCACACCAAGGACAAAATATTTTATTATGTCTACGAATACCGACGTTGAATCAAGCCATGTGTTTTCTGTTTCCACAAAATTCATACAAACATACAGACCCGTATTGTAGCTACCTAAGTGTAAATATGTATATAAAGTACTACTTGAACTTGCCAACTACTTGAACTTGAAATTGCCAATGTCTGGTGCTTAGTTAACTCTATCTCAATTCTATAGTCCTGTCTTCAAAAGGCCAACTCAAAGCCTATACTGAACTCGCATACATTTTGATTATTTTGTAATTAATCAATGTGTGGTTTGTTTCGGTTTACGTTCCGTGAGTCTTAGGAAATGCCGGTCTCTCCTAGCTGTAAAATCCGACGTGTAAACATATCTGTAAAGATTTACTTACGAAATAAATATCACTTATCGCTATAACTATTAGTTTTTATAACACAGGAAATGAATGAAATGAATGGAAAATCTACCGGTGGACGAGGACAAACGGAAAAACTATGAAATGTAGTATTAAGAGTACAAATTGTATAGTTTTATATCATAGTTGATAACTCTAGAGGTCATTTATGTGTACTATAAGTATTATAATAATGAGGAAACAACATGTTTTATGGTTTAGTTTTTAATATTAACGTCACACATTTCACACTTGGCTGTTTGATTCTTATTTTTATGGAATAAAAAGGAAACGAGCAGACGTATCGCCTGATGGTAAGCGATTACCGCCGCCTATGGACACCCGCAACACCAAAGGAGTCACAAGTGCGTTGCCGACCTTTGGGGGATGGGGAGAGGGATGGGGGAGGGGTTGGGGTATGAACCTCCTGTATCCTCACTCACTCGGTGAAACACCGCGTAGGCGCTGTTTCATAACGGTTTTCTGAGAGGCCGTGGTATCACTCCGGCCCTTGCATGCCGAAGCGTGGCATTCCCATGGATTCTACACTAGACAGAGCCTGTTCTATGGTAACTTGACTGCAGATTAACCTTACACTGTCTATCTATTTATGTAGTACCATAAAAAGTACATCAATATTTGAAGACCTTGTCTCATGAGCTAGACTCATGACCTGTGTTACTGAAGTCAGTCTTTTTCCATTACGAGGAACACATAAACCTTATGCAAATAGGTACAGTGAGATGAATGTTAGTGCGTGATAAATGTTCATAGTGTGGTGTGTGATGTGAATTTGAGTTGTTATCAATACAAATAAATAAAATTGGAGTGTCTGTTTGTAATATTAAGATAACCGCTTTTTAACCAACTTCAAAAAAGGAGGTTTTCAATTCGACTGTTTTTTTATGTTTGTTACCTCAGAACTTTCGATTGGGTGAACCGATTTTGATGATTCTTTTTTATTTGAAAGCTGGTGCTTCCCGTGTGGTCCTATTTCAATTTGGTCCAGTTCTTGAAGTCGTTTTTTTGTTGTTAAAATTTGTGATTCTTACTAAATGCATATGTATGTATACACGGTACATATACCAAAATGATATTTTTTGAAATTTTTGTCTGTCTGTCTGTCTGTTTGTTCCGGCTTATCCCTGGAACCGGTACTTTCACGGGATTTTCACTGGTAGGTAGCTGATGATACATGAAGCAACTTAGGCTACTTTTTTAGACTAGCTTCGCCCAGCGGCGTTTCCCGCGTTTATTGTCGTACACGTCGGGGTTCAACTAGTGTAAGTGTGAAGATATGTTTTAAAGATAGTAAATGTTTTAAAGAAGCCGCGGAAGAAGCCGCGCTTCGGCATGAATGGGCCGAGTCGACCGGAGTGATATCACGGCCTCACAGAAAACCGGTGTGAAATAGCGCTTGCGCTGTGTTTCACCGAGTGAGTGAGGATACCGGAGGCCCATACCCCAACCTCTCCCTCATTCCCCCTTCCCATCCCGCAAAGGTCGGCAACGCACTTGTGACGCCTCTGGTGTTGCGGGTGTCCATGGGCGGCGGTAGTCGCTTACTATCAGGCGATACGCCTGCTCGTTTGCCACATATTACATGAAAAAAAAAAGCCACACTGATTTCTACCCTCGCATATAAGACCAACCTGAAATGACAGCACGTTTGTTGGTGAGTGCGAGACCAGAGACCCAATGATGCAGAAACATCTCAATAGGCCGCCATAGTGTGGGTCACCATGCTGTATTGTCTACATTCGCAATGAGTATGGTGACCACCACTCTTGGATTCTGCTCAAGCCTTTCATCAGGCAGAGTAGAGTCACTTTGGCTGGCTCTTACGTAAAATGGTATATGTATGTATATATAAAGTGTGTATATATTTGTATATACGGTGAATCTTTAGTCTTTATGATAATAATTTTTACCAAGTAACCATTTTTAGGATTCCGTACCACATGGACAAAACGGAACCCTTATAAAATTACTTTATTGTCCGTCTGTCTGTCATAACCCTTTTTATCAGGAACGCGTATAGTTGTCAAACTGAAATTTATATCAAACACTAAAGTATAGGTACTGTGCCTTAGAGCTGTGAAAAAGTTAAACTTCTGAACCAGCGCAATCAAAAGATACATTTATGCTGCAAATTTTCGACACTCGCAAGGGAATCCAAAACCTACAGGGTACTTCCCATTAACTCAGAATCTTAAAATTTAGTACAAAGCAACGTCTTATAACACAGATAAAGGAAAAATTGCGAAATGCATAAATTTTTAGTTACATCATATAATATACCTACAGGTTTGTACGGAACCCTCGGTACGCGAGTCCGACTCGCGTTTAGCCGGGTTTTTATATAAGTTAATATTCCTTATTATTCCATTCCGTATCGTCTGACGTAAATGGTAATAAAATACCTAAAATAGACAAATAAATACTTTCTTTACCTGCTTTTTTGTCTCTACAAGACACGTAAATGCGATGAAACATTGGAATAAAAATATATCATCAGTTTTACCTTATTTGAGTTTATAAACATTAGAGTGGGAAAAATCTCAAGACGTTTCCGAACGGCGCGGCGGCGTGCGTCATGCCATAAATTAAATATGGCCGCCGCCGTTTGAATGGACGTGAGTGTAATTACATGCACATAATTAATTTATAGTAGTTGTTTCTTAGTGAAATATAACCAAATGACTACGCAACACCAAAAGCGTCACAGGTGCGTTGCCGACCTTTGGGGGATGGGGAGGGGGATGGGAGAGGGGATGCGGTATAGGCCTCCGGTATCCTCACTCACTCGGTGAAACACAGCGCAAGCGCTATTTCACGCCGGTTTTCTGTAAGGCCGTGGTATCACTCCGGTCGAGCCGGCCCATTAATGCCGTAGCGTGGCTCTCCCACGGTGTAGTGAAAAGCTGTTAATTTGAAATTATAAACAGACACTTCAGTTTTATTCCTTTGTTCGTTTCTATTAGACATACAAACTATCGATTATTGATCCACGACTGATAACTAGTATACGATTAGAATAAATTTAGATCTATAAACAAAGATAGAACACGTATAAGACTCAATCTTAGAATCATTTGCTACACCGACGGGAAAATAAAATTAAAACGTTCATTTTCCTCCTAACTTTTGGCGTTGTAATTGAATTATTTTTGAATTTGCAACATCATAAAACACTAGCTGTAGCCCGCGGCTCCGCCCGCGTTTATGTCGGTTTTTTTCGTGTTTTTTCGCGGTCGCGGATATGTATGTGACTGATGCAAAAATTAGATAAAAACAATCCTTGATGCGGATTATAATATATCATTCTAAAATTTCAGCTCGATCGGTGCAGAACTTTTTGAGTTTTTAAAGCGTACACAAACCAACATAACATTTTTATATGTATATATAAGACTAGCGGTCGCCCGCGTGGATGTCGGTTACCGCTGCAAAAAGCCTACCCATTAGAGCATTTTATGGTTCTATATTTTACAGTTTAGGCAGCGTACGCAAAATAAGTAACTTTTCTGGTTGATTTTTTACACCTTGTGTCCGAAAAACGCAAATATCTTACGGAACCCTATTTTTTTCCAAAATAAAATATAGCCTATGTTACTCGTGGATAATGTAGCTTTCGAATGGTGAAAGAATTTTTAAAATCGGTCCAGTAGTTTTTGAGTTTATTTGTTACATACAAAAATACAAATCTTTCCTCTTTATAGTGTAGAAGATAGAAGATAGAAGAAGAAGAAGATAGATAGATATAAGACATGTAAATCAATCGAATATTTTCAAGGTAGTAGAGCTACGCTGATTTCAACCAACAACAATTTCTCTAACAGAAGATCAACCTAAAATGATAACATTCAACACATTCGTGTTGTCGTGTTTCGTTGGTGAGAGCGAGACCGGAGACCATGATGCAGAAGCATGCAAATAGGTCGCCATAAAGTGGGTCACCATGCTTTGTTGTCATGCTGCTCGTCTGCATTCCCAATGAGTATGGTGACCATCACTCTTGGATCACAAAAAACCGGTGTGAAATAGCGCTTGCGCTGTTTCACCGAGTGAGTGAGAATACCGCAGGCCCATACCCCAACCAGACCCCCCATTCCCTGTCCCCATCCCCCAAAGGTCGGCAACGCACTTGTGACGCTTTTGGTGTTGCGGGTGTCCATGGGCGGCGGTAATCGCTTACCATCAGGTGATGCGTCTGCTCGATTAGTAAGCGACTACCGCCGCCCACGGACACCAGCAACACCAAAGGCGTCACAAGTGCGTTGCCGACCTTTGGGGGATGGGAAAGGGGATGGGGGAGGGGTTGGGGTATGGGCCTCCGGTATCCTCACTCACTCAGTGAAACACAGCGCAAACGCTATTTCACACCGGTTTTCTGTGAGGCCGTGGTATCACTCCACAGGATATGGTCCAGGACGATTATTATCATATGTGAGCTAATGCCATCATGCCCACAGCATTAGAGTAGATAAATAAGATTATCTTTTTAAATATTTGTAAATATTCTGTGTAAGAGAGACAAATAAAGATTTATTTCATATATTGTTTTAATGTACTCAGAGGACTTGTGAAAATTCAAATGAGTTTAGACTGGTTAGACCACATAAATATAATTAGGCGTTTAACACTTAGGTAGTTTGAAGATCCAGCGCAGTAGTGGATTAGAAATGAATATCAATTCAATTGATATTTCCCTGCCCCCCCCCCCTTCCCCCCCCTACTTTTAAACTGCCTCTTGTCTATCGGTTGACTCATGCGACTGTCGATGATCAAGAGTGTTATTGAGTTTTTAAAATTAAAAAAACACTTAATAACAGCTCGGAGTTTAGAAGTTGGGAATAGTTGGGATTATATGTAGTACTAGCTGACTCACGCAACCTCGTTTGCGTCTTATATGCCCGTGGTGTGAAAATTTTCCCCCTTTTTTAAAACATTCTTCATTGGTGACGATATATAACCTATAGTCTTCCTCGATAAATGGACTATCCAACACCGAAAGAATTTTTCAAATCGGACCAGCGGTTCCTGAGATTAGCCAGAACAAACAGACAGACAGATATAAATTTAAAAAATAAATATTTTGGTGTGTGTACCGTATATACATTCATATGCATGTAGTAGAAAGCGGTTATTTTAATATTACAAACAGACACTCCAATTTTATATATTTGTATAGATAGATTGGGAGTATAGATAAGTAATATTTCACAATATTTAATTCAGTTACCAAGTAGAAAAAGATGATTTTTAACTTTTCATATCAGATGCTAAGTGGCTAAAATAATATATTTATCTTTCTAAAGGTATGTTTATCGCGAGGCATGGTGATGGATTGTGCCTTGGAACTGTCACATATCGATACGTAAGCATTCGATAACAATAGTTATTTAACTGTCACTATATAACTAAAACATTGACACTTTAATATCTGTACATACATACATATATAATAAATAATAATAAATATTCCTGACATCTAACACACATCGCCATTTAGTCCCAAGCTAAGCAGAGCTTGTGTTATGGGTACTAGACAACTGATATAAATACTTACATACTTTTTTTTGTAAATACATACATATTATACATAGAAAACTCCGAAACAAATATTTGCAGATCATACAAACATTTGGTCCGACCCAGGAATCGAACCCGAGACCTCAAGCTTAGCAGTCGCATACGGTACCATTACGCCACCGAGGCAGTCAATATATAAACAAATACATAAGGTTGAAGTGTCTGTCTGTAATTTCAACTTAACAGCTTTTCACTAAATGGATCTCCAACAAAGGCTATACACAACTATAACTTAAAATTTATATCAATATTTCAGTGTGGAGTACACTCAATTACAGGAGACCACAGCATGCAAACACTAGTAACAAGTCCCATCAAACAGTGAATTAAGAATTAAAATCACAGAGTTAAACACAATCATGGATAGCTAGTCAACTCATCGACAAACAGCATCATCCACACATCAGAAAGATACTCCTCAAAGAACACTTATACTTTAAAAGTGAAGCACTGAGGTCTAAGTTTTTAGTTTAAGACAACATATTGTATTGCCTGCAGAGCCTAGGCACCGCGGCGTAATGACCTAGGTTTGATTTTGATATGAAAGTATATAGGTACTTGCATCAAAAAGATGAATTCTCGACTCTGTTCTAGGTATTCCCTGAAACGGCTGGAAAGATATTCATTTGTAGATAGCTGATGATATAAGACGTGAGGCTGCTTTTATTATAGACTAGCTTCTCCCAGCGGTGTTACATACGGGTCTTGTTGTAAAGCTACTACCACAACTGCGGGTAACACGGAAGGGTGCACCTAGTGGCAGATATAAGAGGGATAGGAAACTGACTCACTTAAACATTGAGTTATCACGAAATGTATAAAACTAAGAGATAGGTACATTTTTTTTTTTATACTTGAGCTACCAAAATGACTCTGCCCTGCCTGATGGAAAGCACCAGCAGAATCCAAGAGTGGAGGTCACCATCCTCAATGCAAATAAGGACAGTGCAGCATGGTGACCAGCACTATGGCGGCCTAGTGAGATGCTTTTTCACGCCCTGCTTAAAGGACCCGGAATCAAAGTGGGACGGAAACAGGTGCGCTACCTACTGCGCTACATAGGTACTCTGTGATGAGACAAATTAAGAATGCGGAGTATTAGTAACCTTTTTCACCCTATGGCTGTCGTCAGAGGTCACTAAATTCCGTTTCACCGGTTATTGAAAACGGTCTGAAATTACCTCATAAAAATACCTATTTTTATATTATTTTTAACCGAGTTCAAAAAGGAAGAAATTCTCAATTCGACTGTTTTCTTATGTTTGTTACCTCGGAACTTTCTACCGGGTGAATCGATTTTGATGATTCTTTTTTTATTTGAAAGCTGGTGCCCGTGTGGTCCCATTTCAATTCTTGAAGTTATTTTTTTTTTGCTGCTAAACCACAGGTCATGGGTCAAATATTGTGTAATGGTTTATTTTTTTTTTGTGAAAGTGAAAGAACTGTGAAAGAAACCGGTGTGAAATAGTGCTAGCGCTGTGTTTCACCGAGCGAGGTGAGGATACCGGTGGCCCATACCCCAACCCCTTCCCCCATTCCCTCTCCCCATCCCCCAAAGGTCGGCAACGCACTTGTGACGCTTTTGGTGTTGCGGGTGTCCACGGGCGGCGGTACTCGCTTACCATCAGGTGATGCTCCGGCTCGTTTGCCCCTATTCAATAAAAAAAAACTGTCTTAATGTGATTTATTTACAAGTTCCAGAAGCATTACTAGGCCGCCATGGTGTGGGTCACCATGCTGAATTGTTGCATAGTCTGCATTCGCAATGAGTATGGTGACCACTATTCTGCTCGTGCTTTCCATCAAGCTGAGAGACTTTGGCAGGCACATATAAAATAATCAAAAATGTAAATAGAATATACGTATAGTCATGTGATTTTAATTACTCTACTTATGTATTTAAAAGTATTTAAAGATAAAAGTAATTGTGATTACTTTTAATCAGATTACAAATCTAATTATAAAATTATTTACGTCAAACTCAAACGAAGGTCATGTAACTCTCGTCTTCTTTTTTTATGGAATAGTGGGCAAACGAGCAGACGTATCACCTAGTGGTAAGCCATTACCGCCGCCCATGGACACCCACAATACCAGAGGCGTCACAAGTGCGTTGCCGGCCTTTGGGGGATAAAGGGAGGGGTTGGGCCTCCAGTATCCTCAATCACTCGGTGAAACACAGCGCAGGCGATCTTTCACACTGGTTTTCTATGCGGCCGTGGTATCACTCCAGTCGAGCCGGCCCATGCGTACCGTAGCGTGGCTCTCCCACGGTAGAGTATGTACGAGTATAAATATGAGTATTTGTGAGGCTGTATGGAATTTTGGATATTTGTTACTCTTTTACTTAAGAACTACTCAACGGAGTTAGATGTAACTTTACAGTAATATAGTTTATATACCAGAGAACACACAGGCTACTTTATAATGTGATATCCGACACACATACGGGTGTAGCCGCGGAATAAATTTAATGCTTATTAAAATTACGTAAATCACACATATTCACAATCTCGTAAAACGTAGATATCTATAGAAAATCAACCTAAACAAATAATTTCATCGAATAACTTGGTTTTCCTAATCATTTTAAAGCGACATAAAATTTTATATAGTACGTCAAACTAAGAACAAATAAAAAATCCGAGTTACCAGATTCAGTTAAAAATAGTAACACTAATAATCTATTAATAAATAGTACTACTAACGTATGACGTCAGCAAAACAAATGTAGCGAGCGTGCGCACGAGTCGAATACCAGCAACCGCGTGCGGCGACTGTCTCGTGTGCGATGTACGACAGGCACGACAGCTGACTATAACGGCCTTAACCAAGTTCAATGACATATATGACAGCACATATAACACGACGTTTTGAACTTTACACCAAAATTTTAGAAATCATTTTACAATAACAATAAGTTGATCTTTTTTTTAAGACTGGAATATTCCCTTTAAAGCGAAGTTATCGGGGCTTGGAATTGGAATTTGAAGTTCATGAATAGTGCAAGTGAAGGAAATTTAAGTACTAAACCCGTTTATGATAACACAGTAGTTTGTCTAGATTTCAAATCAAATTGTTGCTTTGGTAGTAGGAGCGCCCAACTCAAGGTCATTAAGTGACCACAGTTGCATGACTTGATCATGTTGCAATCTAATCAGATCCGTGTAGATGTAATTACAAATTGGCTAATTTTGTCGCTTAAACTGCCTCGGTGGCGTAGTGGTAGCGTATGCGACTGCTAAGTTTTGAGGACTCGGCTTCGATTCCCGGGTCGGACCAAATGTTTGTATGATCTGCAAATATTTGTTTCTGAGTTTGGGTGTTTTCTATGTAAAATATGTATGTATTTACAAAAAAAAAGTATTTACGTGTTTATATCAGTTGTCTAGTACCCATAACATAAGCTCTGCTTAGCATGGGACCAGATGGCGTTGTGTGTTAGATGTTCGGAAGATTTTTTTTTTTTTTTTTAAATACAACTCCCACATCAGGAATATACATCCTGTGTTTTTTTTTTTTATTGTATAGGGGGCAAACGAGCAGACGTATCACCTGATGGTAAGCGATTACCGCCGCCCATGGACACCCGCAACACCAGAGGCGTCACAAGTGCGTTGCCGGCCTTTTAGGAAGGAGTACGCTCTTTTCTTGAAGGTTTGAAGGTCGTATCGGTCCGGGAACACCGCAGGCGACAGCTCATTCCACAGTTTTGCTGTGCGTGGCAGAAAATTTCGGGAAAATCGCACAGTTGTGGACTGCCAACCATCTAGATGATGGGGATGAAATTTCTGTCGCGTAGGACGATGGCGGAAAGATGCGGCAGGGATCAATCCGAACAATTCCTCGGAGCACTCCCCATGGTAAATGCGGTAGAAGATGCACAGTGAAGCCACATCTCTTCGCAGCGCCAGAGAATCTAGCCGAATTGAAAGATCCCGGCAATCGACGATACGAGTTGCCCTCCGCTGAATGCGGTCCAGAGGGGGGAGCTGGTATTGGGGTGCCCCTGCCCAAAGATGAGGACAGTATTCCATGTGAGGCCGAACCTGCGCTTTGTAAAGCCGAAGGCGGTGGGCCGGAGTGAAATACCGCCTCGATCTGTTGAGCACACCTAGCTTTTTTGAGGCCAATTTGGCCTTACCCTCCAAATGGCCACGAAACTGGACTTCGCTCGATACGTCGAGACCGAGTATCCCAATATTGGCTGAGGCAGATAGGGGAGTGTCTTCAAAACGAGGACATACGACCCACGGGAGTTTTTTTGCGGTGAACGCGCAAATTTGTGTCTTTGTCGGGTTGAATTGGACCAAATTAAGTCTACCCCAATTTGAGACCCTTTTCAAAGCGGTCTCAACTTCAGACACAAGTTTGTTTCGACTCTCAAATGGTTTTCTCTCTCTCTTGTGTCGCAGGGGACTTTACAAACATACATGTTACGGACACAAAGAACACCCAATTATACGGAGCGAATGTGTTCCGAGTTCTTATTCAATATTATGCTTTTTATGACAGCTATAGTATGTTGAATGAGAACCACAGTTAGTTACATAACTATACAGTTGTAATGGAATTTGCCACGCGTTCACACAATTCTACGTAGGCAATACATACATTGCACTGACCTTGGTTTACGTTCAAATATGATTAATACCTACAATTATAAATATAACATACTCGTAGGTATATGTATATCACCACATACGAGAAATTAGTACATATAAATATTTCTTGTAACTTTTCTTACCAATGGGGCAACGTCTTTCCATACAAATTAAAATTGCCGATTAAATTGATTACGAGTGGATTCTACGGGTCGGCGCCGACTGTCGGAGTAGCGGCCAAGAGACTAATAACGTAACAATTAAAATTCAACCTAAAGTTCTTCAGAATACAATTCGTCGGCGACAATAATTACTACTTCTGTCGTCGCTAACCCTAAATCTGATTGTAACCCAATTGAATTGTAGATTAGATCAGTAGGAACATCGTCCCGTGTGGAAGCAACAAACAGCTAAGATGAAATGCGGATGTGGCATTAGCTTTGTGTGCTCAGTGGTGTGACTTAACCTCCGTAACAGCTGAGTCCAAACTAGTAAGGTTCACAATATTTATTAACTAGTTTTGCCTCGCTGGTTTTATCTTTTCTTTTCTGACAACTTGTGTACCTGTGTCCTGCAGTATTAGACTCTGGCTGCTAAACCACAGGTCATGGGTCAAATATTGTGTAATGGTTTTTCTGTCTTAACGTGATTTATTTACAAGTTCCAGAAGCATCACAACACACACAGCAGGCCGCCATGGTGTGGGTCACCATACTGCATTGTTGCATAGTCTGCTCGAGCAATGAGTATGGTGACCACCACTCTTAGATTCTGCTCATGTTTTCCATCAGGCAGAGTAGAGTCATTTTGGCAGGGCCATACATTAAAAAAATACTATTGTCCGCGTGTATATCGGATATTGTCTGCCTCGGTGGCCCAGTGGTAGTAAATGCGATAGCTGTTCTTGAGGTCTCGGGTTCGATTCCCGGGTCGGATCAAATGTTTGTATGATCTACAAATATTTGTTTCGGAGTTTGGGTGTTTTCTATGTATAATATGTATGTATTTACAAAAAAAAAGTATATACATATGTATTCATATCAGTTGTCTAGTACCCATAACACAAGCTCTGCTTAGCTTGGGACTAGATGGCGTTGTGTGTTAGATGTCCGAAATATTTATTTTATATTATTTATTTATTATTTATTGCGATATATTCTATGTCCTTCCTCAATAATCACAGTATCTGCATGCCAAATTTAATTGAAATCATTGCAATTGTTTAGCCGTGAAAGCTTAACAAACAGACAGAGGTAATATATAATGGTTTTGTGGGGGAACGGGTACCATGTTCCACCAGCACAAAGGGAGGATCCTCCGACCAGGCGAGGTGATCATGCCTGGCGGGCTACTGCCCAACAACGGCTATGATAATCGGCGCGAGAACAATTTATTTCGTGATTCAGGATTTGTAGTTACTCTGTGTAGTGCGTTACTTCGTAGTTCAGTGTATCTTCGATAGATGGCGCTGTAGTAGGTTACTGTTGTGTTATATGTGGAAGTCGCCACAGTTTTTTTTTTGGTAGGTTGGTTTGGTATGGTTTGGTTTGGAATAAAAAATAATAATATTATTGCCTTGGAGTACTTTGGAGTATAGATGTGTGGGTGTTGAGTTTATACTCAGAAGTATGTTTTAGTTCGAAATATAGTTCTTAACTCTTAGTATTGTTATCCACTTTAATTTTCCGGTAGGTAAAACCCGTATGTTTTTATGAGTTCTCAAAATTCTTTAGTTTCCTCAATTGGCGTGGCAACACTGTTTGCACGTCTTATATTACAATGTTAGAGATTTGAAGACATATTAATGAGTTCCCTGCATCTGTTTGTTGTGTTTAGATAACAATAGAACCTTTATATATATATGTTTCTTCTAGGAATAGTGTTCATCTGACTGCCTCGGTGGCGTAGTGGTAGCGTATGCGACTGCTAAGCTTGAGGTCTCGGGTTCGATTCCCGGGTCGAACCAAATGCTTGTATGATCTGCAAATATTTGTTTCGGAGTTTGGGTGTTTTCTATGTATAATATGTATGTATTTACAAAAAAAGGTATACATATATGTATTTATATCAGTTGTCTAGTACCCATAACACAAGCTCTGCTTAGCTTGGGACTAGAGGGCGTTGTGTGTTAGATGTCCGGAATATTTATTTATTTATGTTTGAACTACAGAGGTTATTTTTTAAGTAATTGAGCACATCTACCTACACAAATAATTTAATAAATTGCTATGGAAGAGTGCAGTGACCTACCACAGGCATTGGGTGCTTAAAAGGTCACTGTGGCCACTTTAAAAATTGTTAAGTCTGGTTAACGAAATAAAGTATTATTATAAATAAATAAAATTTAATTGTCTGTTTGTAATTTCAAATTAACAGAAAGTGTTTACGGTACTTACATCAAAAAATCTATTTTAATATTTTTGTCTGTCTGTCTGTTTGTTCACCTTTGACAGAACTTTCACTAGCAAATAGTTAATGTTATAAGTATAACCTTAGGCAACTTTGTTTTAGACTACCATCATCCTGCGGCGTTACCAGCACTGGTTATGTGCCTCAGGTATAAAGAGGACCCCCTTTTATTCTAAAATTTATTAGTTGCCTGAACTATTAAAAACAACCTTATTATAAGTGTGTCTGAATATTTAAGCGAGAGCTGTCACACATTAAATGCCCAGATACAAACATAAACTATGTAATAAGATCTATGAAAACATTTCTGTTTACAAAAATATGTTTTCGCAACACAGAAACATTGATATCAAACAATATGTAACCAGTAGTTGACGCAAAACGCCAATATCCAAAGCGTAGCTCGAATTACGTATGCCAACGATCATTAAAAAAACCGAGAGATAACAATAGTTGTATTAATTAACAACTAATTATGAACTGCAAATTTCCACTCAAAGAGTGAAAAACATTCAACCTCTCGACGTTACGTTCTCCTTAAAATAAACAAAAGAAAATCATTAGCTAAGAAAACAAATAAAAATGTAACTGTTTTGTCTTTGGCTGTTTACCAACAAATATTTGTACGCTAAATTTATTTTTGAAACTTTATTACGTAATTGTAAATTGCCACTTGATAATTTTATAAAAAAAAAAACTATACTGGCTGGTTAGCTTTTTACTTTTTTAATTCGGTTCGTCATAAATTTGACTAGATAATGGTGATTTCATCAGCTCTTAATTTAATCTTCCAAATTCAAATAATTAAGTTAAAGTGAATAAAAACTAAACCTACTTAATTATAAAATCTATTAAAACTAGTTTAAATTACGTCACAGCGGCTGCACTTGGGGGCGTCATATCAACACACAGATGCAAAATCAGTGGAACCCAGCGACATCGTCACCTGTCACCGTCGGACACCAGATAAATTCACAATAAAAACGATATCGTTTGGTAAATCCTATCAAATAACAAAACAGGTTTTCTGTTGTGGCCGTTGTGGATAAACCACGACATAATAATTACGCAGTTTATATGTTTTTATCATCTGTGACGTCAGAGTACTGACAGATAAAGAGTAGTAGCACCACCTCTATTTATCCCGTGGGTTTCGTAAGAGTCAACTAACGACTGTTAACAACAACCATAAAAAGAGTTTTTTTTCTTTTTTTTGACAACTGAAACTTGTCATTTAAAAGAAAACCATCCAGATTATCAATTCAAGAATCTAAAAACTTTTTGTGTTTGAGTTTACTAATTGACAATTAGTGTTAAAATAGTAATATAAACGTGTGATACATATAATTTTGAAATGTCCTTTTCACGATCTTTCATTTGATACCCATATTACGAAAGTATAAACAAAAAATAAACACATCCCTAATTCTTAAAAATTAGACGCGTCACATTCTTAAAATGGCGCCATTTTAAGAATTCAGTTTTAACTAGAGATAGGTCGTTAAACACGGCTGTAAGGTAGCAACAAGCTATGCAGAACAACTCGAACAACAGCACTGCGAAGAGTAGGAAACTTTGAAACAAGTAATACCAACCTGCTCGCGTGGAATAATATTAGGCTACAACCTCCTTTCCAAATAGAGGCCATGTCCAACTGTGGACTGTTATAGGCTGTTGTTGATGACGTCATTAGTGACACTCTAACCTTAATAAATAAAGCGGTAAAATTTAACTTTAATTCAAGTTACTATGCTAATTTGTGACCTTGATGTTTATTAATTGATATGATATACGATATGGGTTTACCAGTATGAGTAATTTTTCGTTATTATTAAATGTTATAAATTGTAGATTGATAATACGCTATTCTTGGACAAGGGTTTTAGATATTATAAAAATAAAATTTAAATCATCAATATAATCTACAAAGGCGGTCTTATCACTTGGAGCAATGTCTTATAATACATGGCTATTTATTGTTATAATTTTAAGAATATCTGACTACACATATGTATTACTTATTCATTTAAACACAAATTTATTCTTGTGATGATAACTATAGAAATTAAATTACAAAACCAGTGCAATAATATTCGCGAAACTTTCTGCCTATGGACTAAACTATGGAATGAAATGCCTGCGGTATTCCCGGGCCAATACCCACAAAAAAAGTATACGTCTTTTATTTTAATATCTGTAGCAGAAAAAAGTTTCATCTTAAAACGCCTGGCCTTTGTATCCTGGTACAAAATCCGGTTGTGATAATATCAGTATTTAGTATACTGATACACACATATAATACATGTTAATACATTATCTAATACTGATAATTATAGTAAATACTAGCTGAACCCCGCGGTGCTACCCGCGGTACGATGATAACTGCGGGCAACGCCGCGAGGCGAAGCTATATCTTTATAAATAGTAGCCTATGTGTTATTCTGATGTATAAGCTATATTGTGGTAAAGTTTCATTCAAATCCATTCAGTAGTTTTTACGTGAAAGAGTAACAAACATCCATACATACATACATCCATACTTACAAACTTTCGCCTTTATAATAGTAGTAGGATAATAAAATGCTTAGTCAAGGTAAGAGTTCTGATTTTGTTGACTCACTGAGATATTTATAATAGGATATCAACTATTTTATCTATAAATCTTTACTTAATACTAATTACCTATGTAATTATCTACTGTGACGTAGTAACTAAACCCTATGTAATCTATTTATTAATAAGAGTCTTAAATTAGCAACAAAATTTGACGATATATATCTACTGATAAAAAAAATCACGAAATGACGACTAATAGGTACTAATTAAAACAAAATAAACCAGAAACAAAACAGAAGAGATTAAATAAATAAACTAGGTATTGTGTCTATTATTTACTAAATATTTTTTTAATACGAAACATACATTTTTAATTGACAAACGAAGATGTCAAAAGTGACACTTTTGACTTCGAGGAACACAAATACCCGCCAAAATGTATCTTGTCCTTATAAAATAGCCACTAAATAAAAAAAAATGAGGCCGAATGTAACGTGTGGTAATTGCTCACGGATTTGACATTATTATTCTGGACACGAAACGTTGACCTCCGCTAAAAACCCGGTCGCCATATTGAAAGTGAAATGTACGCGCAACAAAATGCTTGGTTTGACGTCAAACCAGCCGGTGTGGAGGGAAGAGGATCTGGCGAAATGCGGATCTAGGTAGTTTATACAGTTTTATAATAGTTTTCCTTGACTTTTTATCTAAAACAGGTGTACACTTATCTTTTACTAACACCTTTAATATGGATTGCCACTGTTTACAACGAATTGTACTATTTATCAGAAGTTTTCATTCAATCGATGAAATAAATTAAATTTTTCCTTATTACATATATTTTTAGATAAGTACTAGGTATTATCTAAATAGCTCAACTGATTATAAAGACAGATAGAATGGTTTATCAATTTTAGAAGTGTGATTGATGTTCTCATATGCGTAATAGCATTCGTAAGATGTTTCCTTCAATGGTGAATGATGTATCTTTAAATAAAAAGTAGCTCGACTGATTCACTGACTGATTCATAAATCCTATACCGCTGGGTCAACAAACTTAAAAATTTTGTCAGTTGATTATTTTTATGATGTAACATTATATTCTACGATGTTTAAAACTAGCTTCTAAACTCTTCTGAAAACCTAAAATCACTTTTAAAAGGCGATAATAAAATTAAAAGCATGATAAATAAATAATAAATAAATAAATATTCCGGACATCTAACACACAACGCCATCTAGTCCCAAGCTAAGCAGAGCTTGTGTTATGGGTACTAAACAACTGATATAAATACTTATATACTTTTTTTTGTAAATACATGCATATTATACATAGAAAACACCCAAACTCCGAAACAAATATTTGCAGATCATACAAACATTTGGTCCAACCCGGGAATCGAACCCGAGACCTCAAGCTTAGCAGTCGCATACGCTACCACTAGGCCAGCGAGGCAGTCAAAATGAGCTATGCAGCAAATGAGCATGAGCTACTAAAATTTGAATTTTGCAGCTACAGGAGAGTCTCTAGACTAACGAATTAATCAGGGCAAGTAATTTTATATACCTATGTACATACATAGAAGATAAGTACTATACAAACCAATGTATCAAGTCCTTTTACTTTTAACAGCTACTAGAAACTATAGTGCATAATTGGATAATTAATAGTAGCTAACTAGTATGTATAATTTTTTTTTTTTTTTTCTTTATTTAAAGACAACTCCCACATTAGGAATAAACATCCTGTGTCGTGGGGGACTTTACAAACATACATGAAACGGACACAAAGAACATCCAGACTCGGGACAACAATTCGTGGATCACACAAAGTGTTGTACCTCGTGGGATTTGAACCCAAGACACTTGGCGCAGTAGCAAGCGGCAATTACATTTACTTTGAACTAAAAGGAAAATGTGTACAAGTAATATCAATTCTGTTTATAGTACACTAGCTGACCCTCGCAACCTCGTTTACGTCTACTATTGCCCGTAGTGTAATAAATTACCCCCGTTTTTCAAACATTCTTCATTGGGGCTCCGCGCCTATTGTTCTTAGCGTGATGATATATAGCCTATAGCCTTCCTCGATAAATGGACTATCCAACATTGAAAGAATTTTTCAAATCGGAGCAGCGGTTCCTCAGATTAGCGCGTTCAAACAAACAAACTCTTCAGCTTTGTACGAGTAATATTAGTATAGATTCTATGCAGGAATGTTGCGTTGTACAATGCGACTGATTAGACACCTTTAAAAACCTTGAACAAACATTATTAAAAAACATTATTGATACGCAAATAAGGTTTCGTTGCAGACTGTACTTTTTAAGAACCATTTGACAGTTAGAGGTCATTGACGTTCCTAGTCTTATTTGAGTCGCATTGTACGTGTAACAAAAGACCTGGGGCTACCAAATGCGGCTGAATGGAAGGAATCCTTGTATATATATATGATAATTTATCAAATATTTTCGGGATTAGGACGACACAGTCAGTCAAACAAAATTGAGTTTCTCTGTAAATAAAGATTTATTGTTTTTTAATACATGAAATAAAAGTGTGGGTGTATTTACTTAGTACCTACGTTAGGAAAACTTACATACCTGTAAATAAAGGAACGACATTTAATGTTATTAATAACAATGCCTGTTCCTAATCACAATTAGAATACTTTAACAATTGAATTATATTATAAAACTGTTTTCTCTTAACAATCGCGAGATGACCACATGTTATATTTTTCATAGCTCACAAACGTCATCTGTCAATTATATTATCTATGCGTTCAGTGACGTTTGATGCGCGGAAAAGACTCAAACTAAAGAAAATTATATTTTTTCTTTACATATATCCTACTACTATTATAAAGGCGAAAGTTTGTAAGTATGGATGTATGTATGTATGGATGTTTGTTACTCTTTCACGTAAAAACTACTGAATGGATTTGAATGAAACTTTACCACAATATAGCTTATACATCAGAATAACACATAGGCTACTATTTATAAAGATATAGCTTCGCCTCGCGGCGTTGCCCGCAGTTATCAACGTACCGCGGGTAGCACCGCGGGGTTCAGCTAGTATTATATATTTTCCTTTACACTAGCCGGTAGTCTGTCAAAAAGGTCACCGTCGCGTTTGCCAGGACTTCAATGTATTAGTTATTTCGTTTGCGTCGGGTGTTCAGTAAGGGGATAAAGCAAATGTTGTAACAATAGTCAATTTCGAATTAAACCTACATAGTTTAGCGGTACAATCACCGAGATAATCATTTCAAACATTACATGTACTATATCCCAAAAAAATACTGTACCGTCCTACCGTGCTTTTCCCCGAGTAAGGCTACCAGTGCCACTCAAACGAAAATAATGTCTGCTTGTTTATTTAAAAAAATAAAGCTGTCATCTAAATAGCAAAAAGGTTTATGGTTCGTCTAATACAATCTATTGGCAACCTAATTTCCGTTATCACAATAGTTTTGTTTTAGGGTTGCTATACTCCCGAAAATTTAAGCTAATTTATTATTTATTCCACGAGTGATGTGATGAAGTGTTTGTGGATTCATTTCTACATCGGAAGAAACCTTGTTTTGCGTCTGCTCTTGTTTAATGTGCCGACGCAGGAATGGTTTTCAATTTAAGACTTATCCATACTATCTATACCAATATTTAAAGCTAAAGACTTTGTGTTAGAGTTGTTCTATGTCCTATATGTATGTATTTAGAAAAAAAAAGGATATAAGTTTTAATATCACCTATCGGTGGCGTAGTGGTAGCGTATGCGACTGCTAAGCTTGAGGACTGGGGTTCGATTCCCGGGTCGGACCAAATGTTTGTATGATCTGCAAATATTTGTTTCGAAGTTTGGGTGTTTTCTATGTATTATATGTATGTATTTACAAAAAAAAGTATGTAAGTATTTACATCAGTTGTCTAGTACCCATAACACAAGCTCTGCTTAGCTTGGGACTAGATGGCGTTATGTGTTAGATGTCCGAAATATTTATTTATTATATCAGTTGTCAAGTATTCATAACACAAGCTCTGCTTAGCTTGGGACTAGATAGCGTTGTGTGTATTTCTAGATACAGAATACATGGTCATTCTCTGTGATTCTGGTTCGGTTCTATCGACTCTGCACGACTTTTAGATGAGTAGTCTGGACCTCTCACCTAAACATCGGCAGATAAACCTACTAGATCTACAGACCACACACACTTACAAACCGCTGGGGCGAATATTCCTTACCCAAGGTCCGAACAACTTTCGCAAACCCGAACAAACCCTCATACTTTGGAAATATATTAGTGATGTGACAATCCTACCCTGGTTTTGGGGAGCCCCGTGCTCAATTGTTAACAACAGGACATGACTATCACGCTGACTCATTGTTCGATTGTCAAGTAAAAGGCTCAGAAAACAAAACGTGGGATTTTTTTAGTTATTTTCCAACGAAACTGTTGGACATTAGCTACTTCTTAAAATATGTTAGTACTAGTCAGCGTTGCCAGATTTGTTTTGGGTCCAATCGGAGTTTTGACACTTTTTGGTGAAAAAAAGCGGGATTATTTCCTTGAACGCGGGATAAAGAGTAAAAAAACGTATCGTTTCTAAGTCCATATTATGACACATGAGTACAAGTGTCCAGAAAAAAGGTCATTAGCAATATTTTTCTTTCCATACTACATGCTGCATCATCCCTTCGTGAATTGCCTGGCAATTTTATTGACGATAAATCACTACGGCTTACTAACTAACTTCACTTTGGAGATCCTGCTAGTTATCCCCAAAAAGAGGGACAAAATCTTTCCCCAGCGGGACATTATAATTTAGATTCAAAAAGCGGGACATCCCGCCAAAATCGGAACGTCCCGCCAAAATCGGGACGTCTGGCAACTGGCAACTCTGTTACTAGAATACAACTATTTAAACTAAGCGGCAAAGTTAATAAAAAAAATTTGTTCCTTAGATCATCGCATATCTGCCAGTAAAGGTCTCGTTAAATTCGGTTTAGCTGTTCTAGAGATTAGCCGGAACAAACAAACAGAGAAACAAACAAAAAAAAATATAAGTACCGTACATAGCTTCATATGCATTTAGTGAAAAGCTGTTAATTTAAAATTACAAACAGACACTTCAATTTCATTCATTTGTCCATATAGATTTTGTTAACCTTATTTAATACTACATTTGCCCATTAGTTTTACTATCGCAAGGACAGGTCTCGAGATAAGTTATTCCCCTGTTGCATTGCGGGGACTTTACTGAGACAAAAAGAACGACTGGTAAATACTGATATTTATCCTGTTGTGCGTACTAACCGCGTTAGTTTTCTACTCGTATAAACAAGACGATAGAAAGAAATTTGATAAAACAAAAGTTTATTATTTATGGAAATTAAATTTATACAACACTATGGGATAAACTAGATTTGGGCTAGGAAGAAAATAAATTATCAGCACTAAATATGAGAGGGTTACAACCAGTTACAACACAAAATAAAAGTTATGAGAATATAAAATTGTTTATTGTTTATTGTTTATTGTTTATTGATAATCCATCTTTGATACAATTAGAAAATACGTTAATGGCTGCAATAGTAAAAACTGTGACGCAGCCATTAGCGCTCACATCTGTGGTTATAGTCAACAGAAAATCAAGGTACGTAACTCTAAAAAAACACAAAACAACAAAAAAAGAAAACAAGGCATGCAGTGATTAAAGAGTCAAATAGTAAGCGCACGTGTGTGTGTGAGTGTGTGTGTGTGTAGGGTGTGTGTGTGTGTGCGTGTGTGTGTGTGTGTGTGGGTGTGTGTGTGTGTGTGTGTGTGTGTTCATTATTTTGCTAGTACACAACATAGTGTGCAATAATAATAATAATTGATATATATTCAAATAAGAAATCTCACCAAACATTCTATACATTGAGTGTAGGACGGGGAGCTCACGTGTGTTTGAATATACGTATGTTGTATGTAATATAAGTACCTACATAGATGATAGGACTATCTCACCATAAGTTCTTCAGTTTGAGTATAGGATAAGGAGCGAAGAAAGAGAGAGAGAAAGAAGAAATAGAATTATTTTTTGAAAGCTACCTGCATATCATATTTACTACCTCGGTGGCGTAGTGGTAGCGAATGCGACTGCTAAGCTTGAGGTCTCGGGTTCGATTCCCGGGACGGACCAAATGTTTGTATGATCTGCAAATATTTGTTTCGGAGTTTGGGTGTTTTCTACGTATAATATGTATGTATTTACAAAAAAAAAAGTATATAAGTATTTATATCAGTTGTCTAGTACCCATAACACAAGCTCTGCTTAGCTTAGGACTAGATGGCGTTGTGTGTTAGATGTCCGGCATATTTATTTGTTTATATAAATTAAATTTTAAAACATAGAAATTGTTATTGTGGGTTATTCCTGGGATACTAAGATATTAACACATTTTTTTATATGTGTTGTTAATATAACATACATGAATTTTTCATGAAACAGAATCTAAATTATGGTGAAAACCTTAATCGCTTTGCGACTTTGTTTTATACTATGTAAAGATAGTCATAAATAGCAATAAAGCACTTGATACTAAAGAAAAACATTTTTTTCTTGGTTAATTGTTGCTTAATATGAGTAAATATTTTACATTCATATAATTTAAATGTGTGTTTCATCATCTTTGTGTTGGCAATGACCACGTCGAAACTTCCACATCTACAAATGTGACGGTTTATTACGTGCAATGCGCAATTTTATATACTAGCTGAGCCTCGCTGTTTTACCCGCGGTGCGACATGTTGTTTCTTATATCATTAGCCATCTTTTGTTTGTTTTTTTTTTTGACGGGGTGAAAAAATCCCTTCGGATCTCCGGCTCCTCGGGGACTGGGGAGCCAGGTGAGTCCACTAAAAACCACCCCGGCGGCCGGTCTCAGGCGCCCTGCTCTGGGGAGGACCCGGACCAAGATATTTCAGGTCCCCCCCAGGAACGACATCGCGTCTATAAGACTCTTTCCTGGAGGAAGTCTGGGCTTCCCCCTGCCTGTTGGCCCAACCATTAAATTTTGCAGCCTGACCGCGATTTTGCGACCATGACGCTCCTCTGTCGCTGACCGCATCAATCAGCTATCAGAGGTCCCCACTCTCTGGCAGCTTGCGGTACTGTCGGCGGCTGGTGTTGCCGGCGACGTCACCTACGCTCGGGATCGATCCTCTCCCGATCCCGTTCAGCGGTCTCTTTCTGGAGCATCACTGTCTCACAGAGAGAGAGATATCATTAGCCATCTACAAGAAAAAGTCCCGTCAAAATCGGTTTATCCAGAGGTTAGTTGGCACAAACAGATATAGAGACAGGCAAAAATGATAAAAATCGATTCGAAAAGCTGTTGATTTAGAATTACAAACAGACACTTCAATGTTATTTGGGTATTATTTCAATTATTACATACGTTCACAAAGCTTTCTTTCATTTCGAATTTCCAATTGATGAATTCCATTTGGGTACCATTCCCACATGAGACAACACTTTCCATGATGCACAAATTGTTGTTGTTTTGGTGTAGGTGTCCTTTCACTTTCTTCATAGACCTCAGATAGAAAATTCCTTGATAACTTTACATTAAATAATCATTCAATTGTTTCCAGTAGTTCTTCAGATGAGAGTGGTCAACCTCATTTTGTATCAGCGTTGCCAGACGTCCCGATTTTGGCGGGACGTTCCGATTTTTAAATCAAAATGTCCCGCGCGGTACAGGTTTCGTCCCAATTTTTGGGGATAACTAAGAAGCCGCCAAAAGTGAAGTTAGCTAGCCGTAGCGCTTTATGTCAAGAATCATCAAGCAAAAATATTGCGAACGACCTTTTATTGTGTGTCGTTATTTCTGATTAGATATGTTTACTTTGTTTCGCTTTCGACGTAAGAATCCCGCTTTTTTTGATTAAAAAGTTTCAAAATTTCGATTTGACAAAAAAATATCTATGGTATAGATTAGTATAGTGGTATTAATTTTCAAAACCGATAATACGAAGTTATATATTTTTTTTTTTTAAGACAACTCCCACATTAGGAATAAACATCCTGTGTCGTGGGGGACTTTACAAACATACATGAAACGGACACAAAGAACATCCAGACTCGGGACAACAATTCGTGGATCACACAAAGTGTTGTACCGCGTGGGATTTGAACCCAAGACACTTGGCGCAGTAGCAAGCGGCATGGCGACCGCTGAAACCACTCGGCCAACCGTGCAGTCAAATTAACCTACACCCTGAAAAGAATTTGAAATAAAAAACATAAACCCTGAATTTCATATTCTCAGTCCTCACCAGACTCCGTTAAGGCTAAAGGGAAGGGTTAATTGTTCTGGTAGTCTACATTACGTATGTTTGTATGTTCACCGTTCTGCCTTAACAAATGAAACGATTACAATGAATACGATGTTAACAATAAAGATTCATAATGATGGTGACAGGCTATATAAATTTTGAATAAAAGTTTTTAGTGTTTTTACGCAGGCGGGTTTTAGATTTTAAACTTTTTTTTTTACTAAAAGTGTAGATGTAAAAACCGGTTTTCATATAAACGGGTTTAGTTTTGTGACGAATTAAATCCTTCACAAACAGCTGTCTGTTTAAGAATGTCAGTACGATAATGTTATTTTGGTCACAAGGCCGTCTATGTTTACACTCAACACACCGAAAGAAAGTAGGACATCAAGAAGTTTTGCGAAGTATTTTTTTTTATTGCTGCGTAGTTTTAGGACCGGTCAATTTTGAAATCGACTTTTTTTTATATTATATAGGGGGCAAATGAGCAGACGTATCACCTGATGGTAAGCGATTACCGCCGCCCATGGACACCCGCAACACCAGAGGCGTCAAAAGTGCGTTGCCGGTCTTTTAGGAAGGAGTACGCTCTTTTCTTGAAGGTTTAAAGGTCGTATTGGCACGGGAACACCGCAGGCGACAGTTCATTCCACAGTTTTGCTGTGCGCGGCAGAAAATTTCGGGAAAATCGCACAGTTGTGGACTGCCAACCATCTAGATGATGGGGATGAAATTTCTGTCGCGTAGGACGATGGCGGAAAGATGCGGCAGGGATCAATCCGAACAATTCCTCGGAGCACTCCCCGTGGTAAATGCGGTAGAAGATGCACAGCGAAGCCACATCTATACGCAGCGCCAGAGAGTCTAGCCGATTTAAAAGGAGGAGGTTCTCATTTGGACCGTATTTTACAAGATTTTATTTAGCTTCACCTGTCCCGATGTTTGTCTGTAATCAAATCTTGCAAGTTAAATTTGATCCACTTTCCGACTTCAAATTGAGCTGAAATTTGTAATATACGTTTAGTTTCGATAACAATGCATTAATATATATATCGCTATTGTTATTAATCCAAAATGGCCGCCGTAACAAAATGGCGGTGTAAATATTTCTGTTATAAAATACATAAAGTTAATTTTAATTAACAAGTAATTAAAGTTTGTATAAAAATAACTTTTTAAATTTATCACTTGTTTTTTATATTTGGGTACTGAACTTTCGATTGAGTGAATCGATTATGATGATTTTTGAAAGCTGGTGCTTCCCGTGTTGTCCGATTTCAATTTGGTCCAGTTCTTGAAGTGTTAAATACAAATACCTAGGTTATAAAATTGAAGTACTTATCTGTTTACTAAATAAAAATAACCGTTGCGGAATGGGTGCTTTTTAATACCCGTTACACTACCATAAAATACGTACGTCTTCCAACGTGGGCAACAAATGTCTGGCCATGCCGCGTCCGCCGGGTCCCGGTAGACCGCCGGGAGGTAAAGAGTGACATGCGTGCTAATGGTCTCACTACCAAGGATGCCGAAGACCGGACAAAGTGGAGAAGGAAAAGCAGGACAGCGGACCCCTGGCTCCTGAATGGAAGCAACCGGGATAGACGCTAAGACGATGATGATGACACAGCTATAAAATAGAGAAGTCACTAACTCCAAATAACATTTGTTTAATACTGAAAATAATGGATATTTCGCAATAATTAAATACGTTAGAATGGAAGTTCCTTATTCTAGTAGTGGTTCAAAGCGGAGATATCATGGAAATAGAACGAAAATAAACAACTTGAAACAAACCCAACCCGTCTAGTATTATATCAAAACCTCTTCTCTAAGAAGTATATACTTTACCGTGGCAGAGCTGCGCTTCGGCATGAATGGGTCGGCTCGACCGGAGTGATACCACGGCCTCACAGAAAACCGGTGTGAAATAGCGTTTGCGCTGTGTTTCACCGAGTGAGTGAGGATATCGGAGGCCCATACCCCAACCCCTCCCATCCCCTTTCCCATCCCCCAAAGGCCGGCAACGCACTTGTGACGCCTTTGGTGTTGCGGGTGTCCATGGGCGGCGGTAATCGCTTACCATCAGGTGATACGTCTGCTCGTTTGCCCACTATTCAATAAAAAAAAATTAAAAAAAAATATGTCCAGCAGTGGACTATTAAAGATGATGAGCTGACGGATTTCCACAGAATTTTCACTTACATATAAGTTATGTTATAATTAGTGTCCGAGATTTATTTCATACTAGTTGAACCCGCGGGGTTCCCCGCGATACAACAACAACCGCGAATAACACCACGGGGCTCAGCTAGTCTAAAAAAGTAGCCTAAGTTACTCCTCATATCATCAGCTACCTATCAGTGAAAGTCCCCATAAAATCAGTCCAGTCGTTCCAGAGATTACTGTAGATTTACTGTGTATACATACATACATATGTATTTAGATATAAGTTTTTTTTAATATTCCAAACAGACACTCCAATTTTACGAGTATTAATTGGTATTGATGAGAAAAACAATTAGGGTTCTACACTTACCGCCTCTTTATTTTGGAATGGAATTATAACCCAATCAAAACTAATAGCTATTTAAATTACATTATACTAAAACAGTTCTTAAATAGCTATTAACTACATACCTATCTAAAAGTAATTATTTATACTATCAATATTAAAAGCGCTTCGCCAAATCATACACAAATGGTGCAACAATATTGCAATACAAACAATTTATTGAGCAACTTTCAACGTTCTATACATATACATATATATATATGTGTCTATACTTATCTTCACCTTCCACTTTAAACATCTATATGTCTTCTAATTGATAGTTGTTACTACAAATTTGCAATTAATCAACTCGGCATAGAGTCTAAATTCAGAAATATACATAACGGTGATTTCGTCTTTCTTTGTCGGATAGCTGAGTACGAGAAGAGGTCATATATGGCTTCAAGTACGATTTGATTAAGGCTTAAACATCGATCAAGCGTTCTGTGCGATGATGTATTTAGAACATGTAATGTCATCATCCCTATGCATCTCTTAGTGTCGGAAGAGACGACTTTGGGAGTAAACTACGCAGGACAACAGACCCTTTTTCATGGAATAGGGGGGCAAATGAGCAGACGCATCGCCCGATGGTACGCGATTAGGAACACCAGAGACATCACAAGAGGGGTTGAGGTATGGGCCTTCGGTATCCAAACACACTCGGTGAAACACAGCGCAGGAGCTATTTTAAACAGGTTTTCTGTGAGGCCACTATCACTCCAGTCGAGCGGTCCCATTCATGCCGAAGCGGCTCTATATACAGGGTCTGTCGTAAATAATGGATAAGTCGTAAACTGGAGTTGGTCCGGCTATGAGACTATTAGAAAATCGTATCTTTTTGCCAGGGTTTCTAACCGTATGGAAATGGCGTAGACTTTTATGTTTTTTTATAAATTTCGCTACTCTTTGCATTCATTCCGTTGCCATTTCGTTAAATTTAGGTATTTCTGTGTCATTTTTTTTGTATTATAGTCTTGAAGATGTGTATTATTTAGTTTTAGTACTGTTTTAGGCGTTTTTAACGTTGGTCATTTTCAAAATTGTCATTTTAAGATTTTTTATGTTTTTGTTTTACTTAGGGTCAACTTTTGATCATTTACTGTGTAAAAAAAAAGTACGGCGCTATAGCTGCCCATGTTCTTAATAAATTATCTAGTATGTGTAGATTCTAAAAAGGTATAACAATGCATACTTCACAAGTAATATTAAGCTACATGAGCGAGATCAATATCAAGGTGAGAAAATATTTTTTTCATGTAATGTTGTAAATGGTTATAAAACTTCGTCAGAATGATTTATTTCTGCCAAGATTCTTTACACAAACACTATGGGGCCACTATTAAGGATATTCAAAGAAAACTAGGTAGTTTTTTGTCAAAAAAATTTCATGCCTCCTCATTTCATAAAGGTGTTTAATTTTAAAATTGATGTGCTCTAATAGTTACATGCGACAAACATGTTACAAGTTTATTCGTAAAAAGGATCATCAGGTAAAAAAATGACACGTGCAATCGATAGCACAACACGATGCCCATAAATGAGAGCTGAGTTGTCAATATCACCAGGTTAACAAGTCCAAATCACAAAGAAAATCTAAGTCCGATATTAGAAAGTAGTAGTAGTAACAAATTGACGACAGTAATGAAAACGAGAGCACATGCGATGGTCAAAATCACACTGAGAGATGTATCAGGAGTGCGCCCTAGCTAAACGCATGCTAACCTTTTCACACATCGTGAGTGTGAAAGGGACGGTGCATCATGCAGTGTGCCTAGTAACAATGTCCTTTTCACGCGGGGAGACCCTTTGTATTGCTGTCTTTGTTCATTTTTTTACCTGATGATCCTTTTTACGAATAAACTTGTAACATGTTTGTCGCATGTAACTATTAGAGCACAACAAATTTTAAAATTAAACACCTTTATGAAATGAGGAGGCATGAAATTTTTTTGACAAAAAACTACCTAGTTTTCTTTGAATATCCTTAATAGTGGCCCCATAGTGTTTGTGTAAAGAATCTTGGCAGAAATAAATCATTCTGACGAAGTTTTATAACCATTTACAACATTACATGAAAAAAATATTTTCTCACCTTGATATTGATCTCGCTCATGTAGCTTAATATTACTTGTGAAGTATGCATTGTTATACCTTTTTAGAATCTACACATACTAGATAATTTATTAAGATCATGGGCAGCTATAGCGCCGTACTTTTTTTTTACACAGTAAATGATCAAAAGGTGACCCTAAGTAAAACAAAAACATAAAAAATCTTAAAATGACAATTTTGAAAATGACCAACGTTAAAAACGCCTAAAACAGTACTAAAACTAAATAATACACATCTTCAAGACTATAATACAAAAAAAATGACACAGAAATACCTAAATTTAACGAAATGGCAACGGAATGAATGCAAAGAGTAGCGAAATTTATAAAAAAACATAAAAGTCTACGCCATTTCCATACGGTTAGAAACCCTGGCAAAAAGATACGATTTTCTAATAGTCTCATAGCCGGACCAACTCCAGTTTACGACTTATCCATTATTTACGACAGACCCTGTATAATGTTCAAATAACATACATTTTTCTTAAGGTATGTTTAAAGAGAAGATATTCTTGAAAAAACATATACCAACCCGTCTGGCAAGCGTGGTATAGTTGGCATGTCCAGCAGTGGACTGTCCAAGACTGTTTGATGATCATGATTTGATGATGATGAATCAATATAATTAAAGAATTAAAACATGTTGAACTTCGTAACTTCATAAGGCATAGAAGGAAAAACAAAAATCTAAAATAAATTGCAGTTTGAATACAACAAACCTCAAGATTTGTAATTTAAAACCGTTGCACTTAATTGTTCACATAATTAGTATTATATTATGTATGTTTGTGTTATTTTTAGGGTTCCATACCTCAAATCTGCTTCTCTCATGTCCCTCCCACAATTCAGACTTCGTGAACTCTTCGTTCTTCGTCCAAGCAGTACTACTCTGGAATGCGCTCCCGCTTGAAATCAGGAAGTCCACTAACCGTTTTGTAATTAAAAAAAAAGGTACATGAGCTCTTTCTACATGATAAGTTCTAATTATCAAAAGGATAACACGTCAACCAATTTCGTCAAATCCGTAGTGTATGAATATAATGTTGACTGATATGTATGTATAAGTACAGTATGTTTGATATCTATGTATATATATTGCTAATTTATGTATGTCTAATGTATATATTGGATCCGAAGTTATATAACCTATGTGCGCCTACCTCACAAGATTTCTACACCACCCTAAGGTTGACTGGTAGAGAATGCCCTGGGCATTAAGTCCGCCTATGTACATTAGTGCATAAAGTTATAAATAAATAAAGAAATAAATAAAAGGAAAATACGGAACCCTTATAGGTTCACTTTCTTGTCCGTCTGTCTGTCAAGACCCTTTTTTTCCAGGAACGCGTGGAGATATCAAGCTGAAATTCATATCAAATACTCTGGTCTACTGTCCTTTGAAACTATGAAAAAATCGAACTTCTAAACCAACGCAATCAAAAGATACTGCAAATTTTCGACACTCGCAAGGGACTCAAAACCTGCAAGCAACGTCTTATATAATTTTAAAGTCACCTACAGGTTTGTACGGAACCCTCGGTGCGTGAGTCCGACTCGCAATTGGCCGGTTTTTAATCTATTCTACCTAAAATATTATAGTTAGAAAAAAATAATCAGGTCTGAAAAGGTTAAAAAAGGAGGCGATTTGACCTTCCTTTTTGAAATGTTTTTAAGCTAAGCCTTGTAATTAGTCATTAGCAGTCTAATCCAATGTTATCACGATTTATCTGTCTGGTCAGATGCATTAATTAGTGTTATCAATGTTACTATTAATAGTCCAGATAAAGTAATGTATTAGGGCTTAGTACTTCCTTTGGGACAGGGCTTGATAACGCACACCGTGTATTCGGGGAGGACCTAAAATAACATGGTCTGAGTCATCCCAGAGTAGGGCGCCAGAGGCCGGTCGTCGGGGCGTTTTTTAGTGGAAACACCACATACTCCTGTCTCCTCTGTACCCTGAGGAGCTGGAGATTCTGAGGAATATTTCATACTGTCAATAAAAAAAAATCACTTCGCAAAAATTTACATAGTTCACTCTTTTATAATAACTGTAAACATCTCGCACACGGCCAGCAGATCCCAAACTAGACAGGACCTGTACTATGACGACCATCAAAAGTCATACCTATGCTGATAATCCTACTAATATTATAAACGCGAAAGTTTGTAAGTATGAATGGGTAGATGTGTGGATGGGATTAAGAACTGGACCAAATTGAAATGGGACCACACGGGAAGCAACAGCTTTCAAATAAAAAATCGTCAAAATCAGTTCACCCAGTCGAAAGTTATGAGATAACAAATACAAAAAAAACAGTCGAACTAATAACCTTCTCCTTTGAAGACGGGATAAAATACTTAACAACAATGACTACTCATACAAATATGTGTAAGCACCTACAATAAAGCCATTGTTATTGTTTAATTTAATTATATCACACTAATATTGCATCATTCCCGCCATCTCGGAACTTGTTTCGTTCGACACGTCAGAAGCGCCACGTTGTACTGTCTGACAATATATAAATCACTGTCTATAATTTGCGTATTGTAACCGAGTAGCTTAACATATTGGAAGGTTAAGCAATCGGAATCAGGTCTGTATATAGATGACTGTGGCTTCGCTGCGCATCTTCTACCGCATTTATTATGGGTAGTGCTCCGAGGAATTGTTCGGACTGATCCCTGCCGCCTCTTTCCGCCATCGTCCTACGCGACAGAAAATTTATCCCCGGCATCTAGATTTGGTTGGCAGTCCATAACTAACATAACAACAAAACTGTGGAATGACCTGTCGCCTTCAAGAAAAGAGCGTACTCCTTCTTAAAAGGCCGGCAACGCACTTGTAACTTTGTGTTGCATGTGTCCATGGGCGGCGGTAATCGCTTACCATCAGGCGATACGTCTGCTCGTTTGCCCTCTATACAATAAAAAAAATAAAAGGCGTCTAAAGTATCGTTTGAACTCTGATCAGCTGAATCTAGTTTTAAGTTCACATCAAATCTCAAGCGTCGCTCTTTTTATAGAACGCGTTTTAATTTCTACTCAGCTGAAAGTGGTCTCAGTAACTAATCTCAACTGACAGTCTGTTCTCAGTTAGGCGGCCCCTAGCTGTTTTTGTGCAATATTGACCCTACACAATGCAACAAAATATATTGTGCAATAAAAATTAAACTCTTTCAAACTTATGTTCAATATTTGCACAATCTTCAATATTAGCCCTAAACGATGAATAATATTGCACAATATGTAACATTGTGCAATATAATTGATCGTTTGTAGTATAAGCGCCTTTAAATCTTATTGCACAATATATTTTATTGTGCAATGTTATTGTAGCGTCTAAGGGCCGCCTTACGTTGCTGCATTATCGAAATTATTGTTCCGTATTACGCATCAAATTATACGAAACCCAACATATTTAACAAACATAATTTATATATTATTGGTTATCAGTGGTTTGAGCCCTATAAAGTCGGACAACTGTCTTTCTATAGAACTTTGAAATAGCCTGGTCTGATGGCTGTTGCTTCACATAAAAATTTAAGTTTAGTTGTATCGCATAGTTGATTGAAAGCCGACATAAACCTTTTTTAGGAAAAGAGTTAGGAAGAAAAATAATTTAGCATATCATGGAAAGTGGGCAACTAAAAATATTTCATTTATAAAAATAAATAATATTGAAGTGTTTGCTTGTAATTTCAAATTAAATAACAGCTTTTCACTAAATGTATATTTAAGTCTATACGACACCTACATCATAATTTTTTTTTGTCTTTTAATTTTTTTATTTTATAGCAGGCAAACGAGTCTGTCTTAGTTCCGGTTAATCTCTGGAACGGCTGGACTGATTTTGACGGGAGATTCCTTAACAGATAAATCATGATATAAGGCGTAATTAAGGCTATTTTTTTTAGACTAGCTTATGGAGTCTCTACCTTCCATAGACTAGCTTTACCCCGTAGCGTTACCTGCGTTTGTTGTTGTATCGCGGGTAACGCTTCGGGACTTAGGTAGTCTTTAGTAAAACGAGACGTCGATTACTGAATTCTTCTAGATATTTAAAAGATCAAAATTGATTTTAGATACATAATGTCATGAATAGCGTGTTTATGTATTACAAATAAAAAAAATATTGCCGGGAGTGCCGGCAGAAGTGAAAACTTGAATATTAACGTTGTGCATTTTTGATATTTTGGAATGGTTAGAGAATAATTTTGTACGAATTGCTTTCATTATCAGTATAAAAGTACTAGGTATTATTTATGTGGTGGAATACAATATTCGTTTATTCCGCTATCGTACACAAACATGACAATTTATATTACATACACACACGAACATTCGCGCAAGCGCCCTGCGCCGCCTGTCCTCTCTCCATCCGTCTTACGAATTTTCAATCAGGTCACGTGACCTGACGCGAGTTTATACATTTTTACCCATTCCAAAAAAGTACACAGCGCCGCTTAAGAAGTTTTCACTTCATCAGCTTAGACAGTTTAAAGTTTGTTTGTCGATCGTTGCGCCTTAGGCTCTGCGTTGATGAATCAGGCAGTTGTCTGTATGTAATTACAAATATACAACTTTTCATTAAATGTACATGAAAGTATATACACTATGGCGGCATTTTTTATGACGAGTTGGAAAATCCCTTCGGATCTCCGGCTCTTCTGACCGAGGACTGAGGAGCCAGGTATGTGATTTCACTAAAAACGCCCCAGGCGGCCGGTCTCAGGTGCCCTGCTCTGGGGAAGATCTAGACCATGTTATTTAAGGTCCTCCCAAGAACGACACCTCGTCTATAACACTCTATCCTGGGGGACTCCATTGCGGCCTAGTGATGTTTCCGCACACAGAACAGAGACTGTGTTCCCGTATCATTAGGCCTCGGGTCTCGCAATCACCAACGAAACACGACAACACGAATGCGTCATTTTAGATTGATCTTCTGTGCGAGGATAGTACCGCCCGGTCGAGCCGGCCCGTTCGTGCTGAAATCAGCTTGGCTCTACTATCTATATCAATTTGGTTTGCACATTGATTATGAAAATTGCGCAGATTTTTGTGACCAACTAGAAACAATACGTGGTGTAATAAAAAGGGCAATTTCATCATACATTTCTCTGATAACAATCTTTGATATATCTATATGTATGTAGGTCATTGAATCTGCATACATCCACACTATTATATCTATATATAAAATTCTCGTGTCACAATTTTAGTTACCATACTTCTCCAAAACGGCTGGACCGATTTTCATTAAATTTTGTGAGCATTTTAGGTAGATCTGAGAATCGGCCAACGTCTATATTCCATCCCCCTAAATGTTAAGGGCAGTCCACCGCTAAATTTTTAGGTTTTTTTTTATTGAATAGTGGGCGTATCACCTGATGGTAAGCGATTACCGCCGCCCATGGACACCCGCAACACCAAAGGCGTCACAAGTGCGTTGCTGACCTTTGGGGGATGGGATTTATGATACAGCATTAGACAATACATACAACCCTGAATTTTCAACCCTCTACGATCAACCCCTATTTTTCAATCGCGATTGTTATTGACCCACCTCTACAACATATATTCCTTTTTATGGCAGCGTTTGTCGGGTCAGTTAGTTGTAACAGAAATTTGAAAGTATCTCTGTCTGTCTGTTACGCTTCTATAGCTAAACCGCTGCACCGATTTCAATGAAACTTGGCATGGGTATACTTTGATGTTAGAGAAAGGACATCGGCTAATTTTTGCCGCGAACCGCATGCAAAAGCTCGTGCTTATTATGTTTGTATAATATACAAATGTCCTTTGTTTTAACCAATCAGTCGATACTCATTCAAGGTTTGATGGTGGACTTTGATTGCTAAGCCCGAACTCCAGGGTTCTTGATTAATGATTTTCTTAACTGTTTGCGATTATTGGATGTATATTTTCTACTTATAATATGTATGTATTTTAAAATATGTCTGTTAGCTGCCTGGTTATTTTAACATACACATAACTAGCAACCCTACCAGAATAAGCACGGGTTCAATACGAAAATTCTCTGAAGTGTGCGGTTTATTTTTTTTGACTTCTTCAACAAATCTTGTTATATTTTAGACAATATACTTGAAAATTTAACAAATCATATACGAAAACCTTCCTCAAGAATCACTCTATCCATTGGTAAAAACCGCATTCGCATCCGTGCCGTAGCTTTTGAGTTGATTGCGATCAGACAGACAGACGCTGCAGAGGACTTTGTTTTATAATATGTAGTGATCATATATAGCCTATATACAGTATATAGCCACACTAGCTGACCCTCGCAACCTCATTTACGTCTACTATTACACGTAGCTTAATAATTTTCCCCCGTTTTTAAACATTCTTCATTCCGGCTCCGTTCCTACTATTCTTAGCGTGATGATATATAGCCTTCCTCGATAAATGGGCTATCCAACACAGAAATAATTTTCAAACAAACTCTTCAGCTTTTTAATATTAGTATAGATTTACTCGGGTAAACCTAGGTTACTAGTACGTGCATGTTATGGAAAAAACTAAAAGATAAAGTTAAAAGGCTTACTTATCGAAAAAAGGTTACTAAGTAACTTAATTAGTCATTTACCGATTTGTAAACAACATTAAATTTGATGTAACAACAACAGTTTTTGCAAACAATTGATAGTAAACACAGAACAAATAAATAGTAATGAAAAATCTAATATATTGTAATTTGTTAAAACTTAGTACTTTTAGTAAATAATAGTAGTCTTTTTACTAAAACGTACTTACATCTTATAGGTACGTCGAAGCAACTTCAAGTCCCGTCAAAATCAGGCCAGCCATCCCAGAGATAAGCCAAACCGCCCAGAACATTATTTTTTTATTGAATTGGTGGCAAACGTGCAGGCGTATCGCCTGATGGTAAGCGATTACCGCCACCCATGGACAACCGCGACACCAGAGGCGTCACAAGTGCGTTGCCGACCTTTGGGGGATGGGGAAGAGGATGGGGCTAGGGAATGGGGTATGGGCCTCCGGTATCCTCACTCACTCGGTAAAAGCGCACACATCGTATCGCCTGATGGTAATGTCATGGACACCCGCAACACAAGAGACGTCACAAGTGCGTTACTGGCCTTTGGGGGATGGGGAAGGAGATAGGGGGATGAGTTGGGATGGTGAATCGATTTAGAAATACAATCTTATAAGGGTTCCGTTCTTGCCTTTTTAGGTACGGAACCCTTAAATTGGTAATGACTTATTAAAAATCACTTTATTTGATGATCTTGTGACATATAGTCTTATGATTATGGTATTAAATATAAAATGTACATAATCTTCGCAATATGACGTGAGTCTGTAAACGCAATAACGTTGTCTACTCTGTGACGCAGACACATACAATACAATTGAAGATTTTCTAGAATATTTTATTTAGATTAAACAAATTATGTAAAATGTGTATTTATAGAACTAATCAAAAGTACTCTACAAAATTTGATAAAAGTTTATCGTATATATTTAGAGCTTGTAAATAAAACGCAATTTTAGGACTTATTTTCAAACATAGAATATTTTTAATAGTATTCCCATGGGAAACTATGCTATTTTGAAATGCAACAACCTTTTTTATTGAAAACCATAAACTAAAAGAAAAAAACATAGAGAGTAAGTGAATATAAGATAATTTCAAAAGTAGAACTCAAAAACTCTGAATCTTTTTAAAGTAACACGCAGATCGAATTATTTAAAATGGAATGAAAAATCAAATTAGAATTTTTAAATCAAGAACACAAATTATCGTCATATATGAATCAACAAAATGGACGAGTTAAATTATTACAATTAGGTATATCTGTAATCTGTCCAAGTGTCAGGAATTTACCGCCTTGCGATTCTGATAAAGCGGGGATTTTCAGTCACCTCGATGTATTTTGTAAATCACAGAAACATTATTAGCTGTTATACATGATATCATATCTTTGTACCCCTTTTTACGGAAATTACGTAGTATGAAATTTGACACAGTTAAAATGTGTATGTAGGAAGGGTGGACTCACGCACAGAGGGTTCCGTACAAACTTGTAGGTATATTACCATATAATACCCCAAAAGCAAAAACTGAACCCTTATAAGATCACTTTGTTGTCCGTCTGTCTGTCTGTCATGACCCTTTTTCAGGGGAAATATATTACACTACGGGCAATAAGAGGCGTAAATAATAATGTTTGCGTGGGTCAGCTAGTACATTATACTTTGATGTTGACTTCGTAAAAAAACAATAGGTTTATGACCTAACCTGCTCCAAATATTTTATCAAACCCCTGAAATCGCCAATGGAATTTCACGAACTTTTGACAACTACGCAGTATTTTTGCCAAATTATACCTAAAAGTAACTCTGTGTTTTCAAGCATAAAGTTTATTTTACTTTGGTAATGACTGCCATTATCAGATCTGATAAAAGAGGTGTGTTCGAGATATGGCCTATTGGAATAAAATATTTGTCTTCTTAATTAATACGTCATAGTAAGGTCAAATTACTAATATTTTAGTTTTAAATTTCTCTTATAGTCGTTCCAATAGTTTATTTAACTTTTGACAGCTCTAATACTTAATCAAATAGTGATACCCTGACCCGTTACCTATTCGATTTCTTTCATCGATCGATTTTATGCATTAAGAAGTTTTAATCGATTTAACAAACTCATTATTTTATAGATAATTTCGTACTTCATATTTCTATGTGTTTCAATGTGCGACCTCCTTTGTCAAAATAAAGAAGAAATGGATTAAAAGAATGTTGTTCAAATATGACGGTTCTATGTCATGAAAAAATATATAAAAGGAACTGAATTTTCAAAATGTATTATTGTATTGTGTTGTAATTCAGTGGTTAATATTGTATTTGTTAAACTATTGATGATCTTTATTAAATCTCTCTATGTCTATTTTAAAATAATCTACAGTATTTCAATGAGTAACCTTCAATATAGTTGAGTATTTATATTCCTCCGTATTGATTTATTTGTGAATTCTCACGTTTGGTTGAGTTGAGCGTATCGTTCCTGCCTTCGTTACTGTCAAAATGCCAAAAAAGAAAGTACTCAAAGGACAAACAAGAGAGTTTGTCTTGCGACTTCGTGAATACTTTGAAAAGGAAAGCCGTAATGGTGGGCCTCTTATACCAGTGAGTGACTCAAGTTAGAGACCGTGTTGCAGCAGCATTAGGTATTAGTGCTCCAACAGTGGCAAAAATAACAAAAGAAGGCTACGGCAGCAGTGGCATGGAACAGAATAAGCTATCTACACCTAAGAAAAAACGTCCGCCTAGTAAAGTTACAGCCGTTGACAATTTTGACGCTGATGCTATTCGTCGTCATATATACGACTATTACCAAAGAAAAGAGATTCCAACATTAAAAAAACTAACACAATCTCTTCGAAATAGTGGTTTGTTCCGTGGTCAAAAATCTTCTCTGACAAAGGTATTGAAAGACATTGGAATGTTATTCCAAAAATGTGACAAACGAAAAATTTTAATGGAACGCAATGATATTGCTTTGTATAGATGCGATTTTTTAAGACAAGCAAAAAAAATAGAAGATTGGTCGAATGTTGTTTTCACAGATGAAACTTGGCTCAATGCGAATCATACGCTGTCAAAAACTTGGACTGACAACACCGTTGGCTCCACTTCTACAGTACCAATGGGAAAAGGCGAACGACTGATTATTTGTCATGCAGGAACAGTAAAAGGATTTGTGCCAGGCGCTCTATTAGCTTTTAAATCCCAGAAAACAGGAGATTATCATGAGGAGATGAATTCGAACGTGTATGAAAAGTGGTTCAGAGAAATGCTTACATCACTCGAAGAGCCATCAATAATATTTATTGATAATGCACCTTATCACTCTCGTCAAATTAATAAAATACCAACACAGGCCAACAAAAAACATGAAATTATAAACTGGCTCCGTGACAATGGCGAAGAGGTGAATGAGTCCCTACTAAAAGTAGAGTTAGTAAAGATATTAAAAACAAAGAAGCTGCCAAAACGATACGTCATAGATGAAATGGCAGCAGAGCATGGGCATACCGTCCTCAGAATTCCCCCATATCACTGCCAATATAATGCAATTGAAATGATCTGGGCACAAGTTAAAGGATATGCTGCGAGGAACAATACAACTCCTCCTTTCACCGCAAGAAAAATGCTGAATTTACTGAAAAATGCGTGTGAAAAAGTAACTCCAGAAAACTGGGCGAATGTTGTAGAAAAAACAAAGAAGGTGATAATGTCGGATTGGGATCGGGATGTTGCATTCGACAATTTATCTATCCAAGAAATGATAATCAATATTACTGAGAACTCAAGTGATGATGATTCCTGGTCATACGAAGAAGACGATTCTTTATAATTAAAATTAGTATTACAGTACCTCTTTTGGTTGTTTTATTTTTAATCCGTAAATTACTACGAATTTCAAAATTTTATACCTGTTCATTACAAGTAGGTACCGCAGGTAGTTTTTATTTGAACCAACTATAGTAAGTCTAAACAATTATTTTAGATTCATTAATTTGCGGCGAATACATTCGATCCCATTACTAGGTACGAGTACGATGGAACTGTTTTCATTACGCAAATTATTTATGCATTGAAACAGAGACATTTAGGGCATTTTAATGCAAAATAATAAAGCTTTTTACGTGATTTGATATAAAATATAATCACAATAATTTTATTGTATGTTTTATTAATATAATCGATAATCGATTTATTTCAAAACCGTTTTTATAGTCTGTGGTCATTAATTACGAATGACACATCCCTAAGTAGGCGGAGCCCGCCCATAAAGTACAGTATTATCTGTAGTACATTGTATCAAAAATTATTACAAAACTTTATGTGCGTGATCTGTCAAAAGTTAAATAAAGTATTGGAACGACTATAGATATAGGATTTTTTATTTCCAATATTAAGTTAAAAATCCCTTCGGATCTCTGGCTCCTTGAGACGCAAGAGCCTGGAGTGTGTAGTGTCTCCACTAAAAACTACTCCGAAGACCGGCCTCAGGTCATTAAATTATGTATATGATCTGAGTCCTTCCCAGAAAAATAGGGCAGACTCAGATTATTTCATTTCATATTCCGCACTACAATGATGTCTGCCATATCTTTTCTAAGCTTTTCAAATAATTTTAACGTTCGAAATTCAAAATATAATTTTGTTTTTTTTTTTAAAGTTGCAAGATTTAAGATGTTCTTAGTTCGTTTTGTTTTGATTGTAATCGGGGTAATGAAATGATGTATTCCCATTTTGTGATTTCAATAGTTCTATGATAAATTGAATTATGTATAGGATTTCTGTCTTGGTCATTATAATAAAACATTGAACGTAGATCTCTTATATTAAAAAAATATACTTTGAGAAAAAATATTGTACTAAATAAGAGGTTTAACTCTTTTATTCATATTTAATAAGGAATAGAATATGTTCTAGGTGTAATTATGTACGTATTTATAAAGAAAAACTAAATAGATATTCTATCATTCAATCTACAGCTTTAATAATATTTGAATCTACATGTCAATGTGTCTGAAGTCTTCAATACATTTATTATAATTTATTAATTCGAATAGTTTTAGCTTTTTTGGGTAATAACACTAATTTTCTTTTTTATCTGTTTTCATGTTGTAACCGGTCAGCAGAATTATAAGCCAATCGATTTACCTCATAAAACGAAGTAATAAAATTATATCAGAACTGATTCATATATAAGATCATTTTGTAATTTGGAATATGTATAATTGAGTTACTGATAACAGCATTGATAAGCTGATAACGATAATATTAGACTTTTATCTAATGTTTATAAACTTCACGTCATATCACAAAGGATTGCCAGTAGAGGTGGTATCATATTATATATATATAATATAACAATATATATGTATGTATATATGCTAATCACCTGATCAAAGCATCATTATCAATTTAAACAAAAAAGAAATGATAAGATTAATCTCTTTCGACGTCATTTTATTACGCGCCAATGGAAATTAAACCATAAATTATTATTTTTTTTATAAAAATCAGTCGAATCTGTTTGTTAAGGCAATTTAAACTATCGAAAATATTCTTTTTTTAAAACAAGTTAATTTTTAAAAAAGAAGACGCAATTCTTAACTTCGGGAAAATATATAGCTACTTCACCACATAAACAATATATTTTTTTCACAACGACGACACGTCCCAAGCCTAAATCCATCAAGTCGTATATACATATTGGTACATTCATACATAAAATTCACACGAAAATTATACGTAGGTACATACATACTATACTCGGTAAGCCGATAGGTCCTGGTTAAAAAATAGTCCGCAGTGTTTCTATCAAACTTGGAATTACCAGACCTCTAAAACCAGTGTTGTCGGACGTCCCGATTTTGGCGGATAAATGGCCGGACGGCGAAAGTGAAGTTAGTTAGCGTTGTGCTATATCGTCAATAAAAAATAAAAATTAAAAGGCACTGCTGTCATCATTTTAAGCCAGTTCTTTCAAGATTAGGGATGATACAAAAAAAAATTGGCAACACTGTCTGCAACCCAAGTATGTACAAACGATGTACTACGCGATATTGAAGTTCAGGCAGGTTCGATGTGCCACCTTGTACCGAAGAAGGGCCCGAGGGCTGCCACCGACAATGCAGTGAAAATGGCCGGGTTCTGGGCTGCAGATCTGCCGTCGAAACGCTAAGAAGAAGAAGGCAGGTTTATACCGCTCTACGTGAACAAACCAGAATATAAACTTTATTATGGTACACTTAAAGTACAACTTAATTTGAAAAAAAAATGCTCGGACAAAGAAAATAGGTAAGCTTAATTTAAATGCGTGCGAAATGTATCAACAAAGTAGGGGGCGTGATCCAGTTGTACATAAACGGTTATCAATTTTCAATAATGCAATAGTCGTGTGGGTCAAAGTTCGATTTTGAACACGCTAATTATTGCGAAGTTAGCTTGTTATCAGTGCATTATTATGTACCTATGACCTTGTGTGTGTTGTTGTGAAATATATTTCTTTGATTTATACCTATGATATTTCTTGTTACCAAGAAGTAATATAATATTGTTTACAGACTACATGGATACATTTAAATATTTTGATAGATACAAATACAAATCCTCGAAATCAAACGTCAGAAAAACTGCAGCCGGTCTTGACTGGTTTGTATATGTATTTCGAACTGCCAAAGAGAATCTACTCTGCCTGATGGCAAGTATGAGCTGAATCCAAGACCGGTTACCATACCAGATAGAGAGAGATACTCATTGCGAATAGAGACAATACAGCATTATGACCCACACATTGATAGCCCTTTCATTTGTTGTCTGGGTAAAAAAACACTTCGGATCTCCAGCTCCTCGGGGACACAGCGCTCTCTAGCACCCTACTCTGGGAGGACCCGGACCATATTATCAGGACCTGTCCCGGGGAAAATTATTTTCCCCCTCGATCTCAGCGATGTAAGCTGATTACACGGCTATGTAATTACATATGCCGCTATCCCGTCCACAGCAAACATTCTGCCTCTAAACACTTTGGTGGCCTACTGATATGCTCCTGCATCATTGCGCCGGTATCGCATTCAGCAACGAAACACGACGCCACAAATGCTGTCATTTTAGGTTGGTCTTCTGTGAGAAGGTAGTACCGCACCGTTAAAGTCAGCCGTTTCGTGCTGAAGTCAGCGTGGCTCTACTACCTTTTTTTTTTCATTGAATAGCGGGCAAACGAGCAGACGTATCACCTGATGGTAAGCAATTACCGCCGCCCATGGACACCCGCAACACCAAAGGCGTCACAAGTGCGTTGCCGACCTTTGGGGGATGGGGGGAGGGGTTGGGTATGGGCCTCCGGTATCCTCACTCACTCGGTGAAACACAGCGCAAACGCTATTTCACACCGGTTTTCTGTAAGGCCGTGGTATCACTCCGGTCGAGTCGACGCATTCATGCCGAAGCATGGCTCTCCCACGGTAAAAAATAACGTTCATGATGATGTTACTATCTAGCCTTTGTTTATAAGATACTATCGATACTTGTGACTTTGTTTACTATATATTATGTAAATCAGCTAAACCAATCGTGACATATGTCAGTTTATTATTATTATTGTTGTGTACATCCAAAACAAATAATATTGGATTATAGTATTTAGGAGATCTGGTATTGTTCGTGATATCTCACGTACGAGTATATGTCGAAGATTTTGCTTGACACTTCATATCTATAATGTCCATTAATATGTCGATAAAATTCTTTGCATGTATCTTAACAATAATTGAAAAATGTGACAGATTGTTTTTTTTGTTGTTGTTTTGTTATAATGACTAGGTTTTGCTCGCGTCTCCACTTGCGTGTTTGTCGGTTATCGTGGTAAAGAGTAGCCTGTCCGTCCTCATTTGTTTGCCCCCTATTCTACAAAAAAAAAAGAAACAAATAAAATATATAAAATCAATGAGCTGCTTTACCTTGAACGCTCCCTAAAAAGTTTTAGATTAAGCAGTTTCTAGCTGTTGCCACACTAATTACAAAAGTATCGATGTTGTAATGTTTACAAAGGTTATGGGTTCTGCAGCTAATATGACCAGTCCACTGGCACTTCAGATTGCTAATCCAGTGGGCTATGTTGATAACCTTAGTTCTATCTTTTTGAAGTTTGTGTGCGTGAATATAACGATGAGCGAGTTTGGTCACACCGGTAACATTGAAAAGTTAGGTGTACGAGCTAACTCTGGACATGTAATAATCGTTTTGATAAACTAAGTTTAATGATTATCTACTAAAATATCCGGTAGCCGTGTTACTTAATGTTAAATTTTCCGTGGGAGAGCCACGCTTCTGCATAAATGGGCCGGCTCAACCGGAGTGATACCACGGCCTCACAGAAAACCGGTGTGAAATAGCGCTTGCACTGTGTTTCACTGAGTAAGTGAGGATACTGGAGGCCCATACCCTAACCCCTCCCCCCATCCCCTCTCCCCATCCATCAAAGGTCGGCAACGCACTTGAGACGCTTTTGGTGTTGCGGGTGTCCATGGGCGGCGGTAATCGCCTACCATCAGGCGATGCGTCTGCTCGCTTGCCTCCTATTCAATAAAAAAAATGAAAAATAAAATCATCAATATCGGTTTACTAAGCCGAGAGTTCTGAGGTAACAAACATGAAAATACAGTTGAAATAAGGCCTAATGAAGACCTTCCTTCAATATTCTTGATGCAAAATACACATAGTATGACTCATGTCATCCTTCGGTCATAAGACTATGCTTTATCGGTCAATATTCATTCAATAATGCATCATTCATCAATCAAATTGTCACTTTTAAAACGAGATTTTTCTATTACATAAATATCATGACTGTTCCGTTAGCAGTATTGCAATTCTATGTCTTTACAAGCTAAAATTAAAAACCCCCTGTGCAAGCTATTAATCGACTAATCAACGCCAAAAATACCTTACTCATTTTGGAAAAGATCTGACACTTACACTCTTACACTGTTGGACCGATATTAACCAAACATAGCTAAGAACCACCGCAAGGAAACTGGTTTTCAAATGAAAAAAGAAACGCATCGAAATCGGTCCATCCGTTTAACAGCCACGATGCTAATGACACACACACAGAGACAGACATCGACGTGAAACTTATAACACCTCTCTTTTTGCGTCAGGGGTTAAAAATCGTCAATTACATTACTTTTCAATGTAATACCTGTCCGTTTTAAAAAGAGTGAGATAGTTAAAACGACATTAAAATATGTTGCACAGTTTAGGAGACTTAACGAATGTACAGCGTCGTATAGGGTTTTTGTTTATACACGACTACGGCAAAGCCAAAATCAAGTGTAATATGAAGTTTTAATAATCTAGTCTATATATGTTTGTATGTTCCACCGTAGCGCTTAAAATACTGAACATATTTTAATGAGTTAGGTGTCAAGAGATTCGTAATAGTGGTCCGGGTGACTCATACGCTTTATAAATTTCATTAAAGCATTTTAGCAATAATAAAATAGCAATTACGTAGTCGGATTATAGTTATTTAAACGTTTTCCTACCTTCTACTACGTAAATAAGATGTAAATATATTCATTAAATAATAATAGTTATCCTATTTATGTATATTTTGTTAAAATAAACATACCAAAAAAAATCACGACATTTAATGACGTCCATCTTTTTCTCACGTATTATTACTTTTCTTAAATTGTCAAACGTCAAACGTGAACTTTTAATTCTCTGGCGTCAATTCAATCTCGAAAGCATACCTATTTGAATTTAATATTGTTTTGACTTGAACTTAACAACGTTTGAGAACAGGAAACCTGTTTTTTATTCCACTTATACACTATATATTCTAAAAGGACATTTTTATTTTCTGCGAATATCGTCATCAACAAGCGTTCTATTCGACTGCACGGTTAGCCGAGTGGTTTCAGCGGTCGCCATGCCGCTTGCTACTGCGCCAAGTGTCGTGGGTTCAAATCCCACGCGGTACAACACTTTGTGTGATCCACGAACTGTTGTCCCGAGTCTGGATGTTCTTTGTGTCCGTTTCATGTGTGTTTGTAAAGTCCCCCACGACACAGGATGTTTATTCCTAATGTGGGAGTTGTCTTTTAAACGAAAGAAAGAAAAAGAATTTGGTCTTTTTGTTGTAGTGTAGTGGAAGTTTGTTTTTCTTTACCTTATAAATTAACATAATGCATAGACATCTTTATAGAAATATATGCTGACTAAGAGAGCTTTATGCAGCACTGAAAAGAGAAGAAAAATATACTAACTCTATTCTAATTCGTCTGGCCAGCGTGGTATATGCCAAAACATCCTTTCTAAAAAGAGGCCTATGTTTATCAGTGGGTTGAAGAGAGAGAGAGCGAGAGAGGAGATCGACTTCGCCCCGTGTGTCGATTATCCTATGTCATTCCTCAAGAATCAAAGAGTCTCCATGTAAAATTTCATTTTAAGCGTTGTTTTTCATTTTAATGAGTACTGATTTAAGTAAAAGTACAGTGATTTTTTTTTTAAGATATAGGGTGCAAACGAGCAGACGTATCGCCTGATGGTAAGCGATTACCGCCGCCCATGGACACCCGGAACACCAGAGACGATACAAGTACGTTGCCGGTATTTTGAGGATGGAAGGGGGATGAGGGAAAGGGGTTGGGCCTCCGGTATCCTCACGGTATTATTAAATCTGCAATACGACAAAACTTTATAGCGAGATAATCATAATAATTTTTAGTTCTTTTTATTGCACACTATTAAAAAAAGCATAGGTGTTCATTTCAGGTAAGTTAAAACAACCGTTTGTTTATAGTTATGAGTTTTCACTTCTGTCGGCAGTGCTTATGACTGCTTTGTGTTTTTTTTAAGTAACCTCATTCGTGCGTCAGTATTGACATACATTTTTTTTACTTTTTATTGAATAGTGGGCAATCGAGCAGACGTATCACCTGATGGTAAGCGATTACCGCCGCCCTTGGACACCCGCAACACCGAAGGCGTCACAAGTGCGTTGCCGAAACAAACAAACACAAAACAAACTTATTTACAATAGCGCATATCTTATTTTTTATTCCGAAAAATGAAGTATTCCAGTGGAATAAGCAAGGTACAGGAACGTCAGCAATAACTCTAGGTAACATACAACTAGTAGAATATAAATTAAAAAAGAATAGTATTTATGTTTTTTAAATATTTGCGCAGATCACATAGGTAATATGGTTATCTTATTTCATCACTATCACTTATCATATCACCAAAGTACAATCACATCACGTACAATTTGCTTATTAAAGATTAGATAGATAATACTATAAAAAAAACACAGTAAATGTCACAATAAATGATAGATATTTTTCTAATTTTTTTTTTAAACTGAAACTCAAGCTCTACGTACTACACTGGTCAGCACTGAATTGTTAAAGGTTGTTGACGAACCGTGTTATAGGAAAATAATGTAGTTAAATATTTTCTTTGAAGACATAAACACACACATACTAATGTGTGAAGAAAATTCAAAACATTTTCACAAAACCCGTGTAAATGTTATTCTCAAAAGAACTATTTCAATTTAACGTTCATAAATGTCACTTAGTTTACACTAAATTAGTTATTGAATAAATGATTTTCAATTTGAATTATCAAGCCTTTAATTATAGTCCATTGCAGAACATGGGCAAATCTTTAGAAATGAGTCTTCTTCTTCTTGTAAAAATAAATAAATATTTCGGACATCTTACACACAACGCCATCTAGTTTAGTGTTATAGGCTATATATCATCACGCTAAGACCAATAGGAGCGGAGCTCCAATGAAGAATGTTTAAAAAACGGGGGAATATTATTACGCTACGGTCAGCTAGTAGGAATACAAAGATTTTCATATAAACCTCAGGCTAATGAGAAAATACAAATAACATTGCAATATAATCAGTGAACAAATTAACTTCGTAAATAGGAGACAAGCCAATACAAACAGAACTCAAAGCGTGTGATTATGTCCCATTAGTAATTTGTTTAGAGGCTAAGTTCATCGTTCTCAACTGATTACGCAACAAAACTAGCATACATAAGTCTTGTACCATCCACTGCTGAACATAAGGCTCTCCTTATAAAGGTATTGGCCTGCTATACTACCCTAGCCAGACGGGTATGTATAGGGTTTGTTTCTAGTTTGGGGTTTCCCCTCCATCCGCTTTAATGGCCAGCCGCGAAGGGGCGACTTACCTACGCATGTGCCGTGCCCGATAGGTTTTCCACACGTTAAAAAAAAAGGTTTGTTTCTAGTTTTCCTTTTCTTTGCATTTTTGATTTGATTAACAAATCCGAAAGATAAAATAACAAGACTGAACTTTGAAATAAAAATCTATCTATATTTTACTATTACCTGACCTACGCAACCTCGTTTGTGTCTCCTATTGCCCGCAGCGTGATAATTTTCCCAAGTTTTGAAACATTTTTCATTGGTGCTCCGCTCCTGTTAGTATTAGCGTGATGATATATAGCTTATAGCCTTCCTCGATAAATGGACTATCCAACACCGAAAGATTTTTTCAAATCGGATCATCGTTTCCTGAGATTAGCGCGTTTAAACAAACAAACTCTTCAGCTTCATAATATAGGTATAGATTAGTATAGATTTTAGATCTGAAGAATTACTTTGCTTGGTCAATCGCGCTGATCTAGTATAAATTGTAATGGTTAAAAGTCCATTTATCGAGGAAGGTGTTAGGCTTTATAACATGTTACTAAGACCAAAAAAGAACTGAGCGTCAAAGAAAATTGTTGCATAAGAGCGGCAAATTTATTTTTAAAAACTAGACGTACATAATTACGTAAAAAAAGTTAATAATTTTAAAAACTGAAGTTAAAAGTAATGTAAAACGGCTATATTAATGAATAGGGTCCAGATTCAGTGTACAATCATTTCTCTCTTGAAATATTTCCTTACAAGGTTTCTGAACGGTAAATATTTACCTCCAACTAATTACAGGAACTTATAATTCCTCTAGTGTTTGAATCATCGGTCACTGACATCTATGTTTATGAAATACCTTTGACCTTTCATATCGATTAATCCATGTCGTATCGATGTCAAGGTCCCACTCGGTATGCATCGAGAAATTCCACGTAACTATTATATTCTATTGAATAAGGGTTGTTCACTGGAATTTATGAATCAGTTTTTCTGAAAGTTGGAATACATTTTAATTGTTCATTGGAATGTGTTCTGTTTTATAGGTAATAAGTGAAGGACAGGAGAATTAATGAGTTACAGACACGTGCCTGTTGGAGTTGATTTATAGAATAGCAGCAGGTCCCTGATGTCAAGTGATTATCATAGCCCATGGACATCTGTAACATAAGATACACTAAGATATTTCACCATTTAGTGCACTTCCATTCCAGAATTCCTAGGGTTTCAAGGGAAAAAAAAATGTACGAGCATTCTTATTTCATTACACTGAACTCTTGTTTTTATCCTCAAAGAGGCAGGAATACAATTGATTACAATATTTTTTGTTTACAAATCGGCAAAAATATTTAATTCTTACCCAACTTTGAGAAATCAACATCTAAAAAGATTACATAAAAAAAATAGAAAATGGCGCGCATAATTTCTGTCAAAATCATTTTTTAAACAAGTACGCGCGTTTTTATGGCTTTAAACCGAACTGTTTGCAAACAATATTTGTTTGTTTTATTGTAAGTAAGAAATTAGTAATCTGAAAAACAACTTATTATATGTTACGGGACTATACAATTATGGCAGATGTTTATTTATAACTTGTTATCAAGTTCGCAATAAATGTTATGAACAAGTCCACCTCCTACTTGTTAAATATTTGTCTGTTTATTTTATCCTCAATATTCAGGAATAATATGATATTTAGACTGAAATTGTTCTGTTTTGATAAGCAATCATCAACTTATTTCCTATTTGAATACTCGGAACTAATGTTAACATATCAATTCATGTTCGATTTACACAAATTACCTCGTTCGATAATAAATACGTGTTTAGGATTAACTTTCATAGAATTTCTGCTAGTTTTATCCGTTACATTATAAGTTAGAGTCATTTGTACAAATAATAGTATATTTGAACAGTTCACTGCAGGACATGGGTGTCTTCTTAAAAGGGAGATTTTTGCTTACTAATGTTCTTCTTCTAGCCGATTACGGCCACGGCCACCAGCCAACTACGCAGGAGATATTATAGTGCACAAGTGTGTGCGCAAACACAGGTGCACTCTCTGTTCCCTCTCTCTCATAATCTGATGGGACGGTTATCCGACACGACCGGGGAGAGTTCAGGTGCAGGGCCAACAGCTTTACGTGCTCTCCGAGGCATGAGGGTTCAGACCCCAACTTTCAAACTCAGTACTGTTATTAAGTATTTCTATAAACAGAAAACTCAATAACACTTATGATCAGACCCGGGATTCCAAACCGGAGACCTCTTAATAAGTTTATGCTTTTTTTATTTTTTATTATTATATAGCGGGCAAACGAGCAGACGTATCGCCTGATGGTAAGCGATTACACCTGCAACACCAAAGACGTTACAAGTACAAATGCGTTGCCGGCCTTTTAGGAAGGAGTACGCTCTTTTCTTGAAGGTTTGAAGGTCGTATTGGTTCGGGAACACCGCAGGCGACAGCTCATTCCACAGTTTTGCTGTGCGCGGTAGAAAGGTTTTTGCTTGGCTCAATATAACTTTTTTTTTGGTAAACAAATTTCTTAACGCTATTTAAGCATCACTCAAACACAGGCAATAGAAGACGCAGACGTGGTTGTGTGGGGCAGCTAATTTACACATAAAAATTACTTGCCCTGATTACCTCAACGTAGATATCAAACTGCTAAGGCTCTACACACAAATTTTGACAGATGATGCTGTAAATCCCGTTAGCAAGTCAGTAAACGAACGGTCGCATATTCGTAATTAAAAATAAAAACAGTTACACAATTGTCAGTCCATCTGAATATTTCGTAGCGAAACCGCGCCCACTATCCATTTAGCCGTTTTCACAACAGTAAAGTCAAGTTTTTTTTTTTTTGGCGTAAGTAAAGTACCGTGTATATTTTTATACGCATTTGGTAAAACTAAAAGTTTACAATTTCAAATTACTAACAGACACCAGTTTTACATTTTGTATAGATATGTTAAACATTTATAAAAGCGACATAATAATATAAATATAAATAGGGATATATATTTTTAACACACAATTACAATCACATAATTTTGAGTCACAACCACAGAACGTTGAATTTTATTATTAGCACAACGGATTAACTGCTCTATTATTCAATATTATTAATTGATTTATCCTACTACTATTATAAAGGCGAAAGTTTGTAAGTATGGATGTATGTATGTATGGATGTTTGTTACTCTTTCACGTAAAAACTACTGAATGGATTTGAATGAAACTTTACCACAATATAGCTTATACATCAGAATAACACATAGGCTACTATTTATAAAGATATAGCTTCGCCTCGCGGCGTTGTCCGCAGTTATCATCGTACCGCGGGTAGCACCGCGGGGTTCAGCTAGTAATTTATATTATACCACAAAACCTAAGGAGCTTTGTCACTAACTAAAGCCACAATTAATATTATTTCTACTTCAAGAGTTTTAATACTTGCGATTGTAATTGGCACATCATTTGGTAGGCAGAATTGATAAATGTCTTTTAATTTTTGCTACTGAGAAATCTTGTTTTATGCGTTTTTTGGGCCTAATCCTTCTCACACACACACACTCCTTCGTTTGTAAGTCCTGTACAATAGGGTCAGAACCAGTGACCCACGAACACACCAACTAACAACGCTCGAAAAGGCTCAGAAAAGTTGAACAGTCTCAGTACCTTGGAAATTATTTACATGCATCGATATTGTTGTAAGTCTGTAAGTCAATAATCCGAACTTAATTGGAGGATGTTGAACTATTAAAAATGGATTTCTGCATCTATATTTAGAAGTAAAAACAAGATAACAAGAATAAAATACAATATTTAAATAATATTCAAAGAAACACCATAAAAATTATGTAGCACGTCAGTAGTAAGTTCTCAAAGTGTACAAGAAGGTCAGTAGGTTATTGTCTTCAGTACAAAGTTACCCTCGTACAAAAACATCAGCACCATTTGTTGTTTTATCAAAGTACGTTGTCCTTCAGAGAGAAATAAAAAGCGATAGTACAAAGGACTCCTCTGTTAGGATTTCTGGGCTTCCCTGCTCCGGTCATTGAACGCAACACGTAGCTACAAGTTCAATCATGTGTCGCCCTCTGACGATAGATGCAAAAAAAAAATTCGCTGTGAAATTCGAATTTCTAATAAAAGAAAGATGGAGTGGAGGTAAATCATTAAACCGGTTTTTTGTTAAAAATGTAGTATTGTTAATGTTGCATCATGTATAAATATTATTGCCAGTTATGGTTAACTCAAGAATAACAAACATTTCAATAAAATTAATTTACATAACTGATATAATTATGACAAACATGACCTATTTGTTTGCAACAGTGATGTTACATGAAAAATATAATTATTGCAAACTACACTTACAATTCAAAGTTTCTTTCTTAACATAAATAATATAGGTACGCAATGATTGAATTACCTACATAAACTTTACCATAAGTCATAAACCACATATTGTTTTGTTATTGAATAAAATAATATTGCGCAACATCCATCATAAACAACGAAGAAATGTGCTTTTTGAAAATAGAACATCAACAATTCAAAGTTCTGCGCACATTCGAATTTTGGAAGGCATCGTAGATATTTGAAGGCTACAAACAAACTGCGCGACATAAAATAAGAAATTGAGGACTTTCGTTTTCTGCGAATAACGTGATATGATAAGATGTGTCGGAATAACTGACATTTATCCACTAATAATATAATACATATACATATAATATTATGTTTCTCTACATTTCTTCAAAAAAAATCTTTTTCAAGGAAAAAACCTTGTTATATATACCATTGACGTAGATTGGTTACCGTTTTAAAGCATAAACAATCTTTCTGGAGTCACATAATGTTGTGACATTTATTTTTATTTAATTTTAGATTCGTCCGATCGTATTATGCAAAATAGGCAGGACAGGACAGGGCAGCCAGCCCCTAAAGCTGGTTAGTCAGAGTTTTCATAGTAACAAAATGAAACGCATAAGTACATAATTATCGTATTTGAACAAAGATAATGGGTAAATTGTCTAGAGTTATTAGGACCATCAAATGATAACTCCACTCGACGACCTACGCGATAAGATAACTGGGCCATACATCACATTCCTGTTGAAACGTGATTACGAAACTAATAAGACTACCGGAATCACAACTTGTACAAGACAACCGTGAAATTCAGTATCCGCGAATACAAATCCAAATTAAAAACAATTATATGTAACTAACGCAATCGCCGTTTCCTCCAACAAATAAAACCCAAGCTAGCGGGAATTCCGAATGCCACGGATAAAACGCGCACAAACCAGCTCGCCGTTGATAACCTTATATATTGTGGAATCTTTCGATATCAGTTACGCCCCCTCTGGCGCCACAGTTTCAACAAGAACGGGGGGCAGGGTAGGCCACCGAACTTGGCCATACAACGAACACGTTACGACCCGAATGCCGCCGGATTGCGAGGAGTATTGTCCAACGCACACAACAACTTACCTCGTAAGAACACTTGCGTAAACACAGTCACTACATACGCAAATTACTAACACAGAGAAAAACACAAGCTCGATTCGGAGAATCCCTTTCAACACTGGCGAAGTTTTACACGCACATGGACAAAGCGACGCGCATGCGCGTGTAACTGTATATATAGAGGTCACAACGTCATAGCGCCACATTCTGCCCAGATCGTTCAGAGCAAGACCACGCAAGTTTAGCTCATAAAAGTTGTGAAATCATTGTGACATAAACTTTGATAAGTTCAACAGTTTGTGAACCTACACATTTGGATTACATAAAAGGATTTGTGAATCTGTGTGAAGTGTTTGTGACAATTCCAGTAAGGAAAGCCGTGAAAGTGCCTACAATTTGTGATTTAGAATTCATAAATATCAAACTGAATAACAAGATGTACAAGGAATCAGTAGTTCCAGTAAAAGCTGAAACCTTCAGTGGAATGGCTGCTAAAAGGTAATTATCAGATATTGAAATATTGTGCAATCGATAAAACACTCTAGAAATCTACACCAATCTTTTTGAGTACCTATGTTCTTATTTAAACAGTTTTGATAAAAAAAAATAACTCAATTCATTTTCAAACTGCTTTTTGTTATTAAAATCTTTGCCATAAACAGTAAGGGTTTCTAAATCTTGATTTTTTGCAAAATAGTTAATATTTTCCATAGAAAGCTAGATCTTAGTATTCTCTATTTAGAGTTACTATCCTCGGAAGTACAATGGTCAGTTGTTTACGGTGACCGGAAATTTGCCAAATTATCCTGAAAGTTTTATTTCCAAATTTGAGAATAACTTTTTGGACTAACTAACAAATTTGTGCTCTTCTTTTGCAGCGCCATATGTTCTTCCGTCAAAAACGTACTCCGAAGGGCTTGTATGGAGAAACGGCTAACTGTCGGCCTTCTCCCCGCCATTCAGTACCTGTCGGATAACAATAATCGGGCGCTGTTCTGCCTCACGACGGAAGCTCGTCCTGGCGACAGTGCCACTCACATGCAGGAGGTGTTACTTCAAGCCTTCTGCGTCGAGAACGACATCTATGTCATTAAGGTGAATATCTCAATTTATTACATTTCAACTTGTTTTTAACTCGAGAACTTTTCATTCGTAATATTGTGCAACATTAGTATTATCTTAACACTTTTCCTCATGGCGGCACCGGTCGGCGACTTGTACTTAGATAATGATTTACACTCGACCATATTTAAACTGTAGCTTCCTGTAAAAATAAAACGCTGTAATTTTCTATTGTTGCCGCGAAAAACTTAATAATTTTCTGTCACAAAAACATTGCATTCAAAATTGGAAAGACCATATTCTCAAAACGAACCAAATTTTCAGAGTCACTAATATCAATTTTTGTTTTGTCTCCAGATTGACTCCGAGTCTAAAGTAAGGAAAATACTAGGCTGCTGCGGGTCTTCAATGGACTACAGCTGTCTCTTAGTACATTATCCATACACAGACCCGTTTAGCGACAGTCAAGAATTTGACTTATCAGCATTATCGGACGCCGAGAGAGATCTCATTGAACACTGTGAGATGAATTGGGGATGTCTACAGATGCCAGTCGTCAAGCTTCCCGAGAAGTGAAATTTTTGAAGAAAATAATTAATTTGGAAAAAAAAAATTGTATGACCACTTTCTTGGTCCCTTTAGCCAATTCGGTGTAAGATGCGGCTTTGGCGTAAGCGCCATCTATTGTCTATAGTTACAATCGCGTACGTGAGAGATATTTTATCGTGTTTTATCTTACCCTGTGATTTTACTATTGTGAATTGTTCTATAAAGTTAGTAAAATTGTAGGAAGCTTTGTCTATTCCTAATGTTTTAAAATAGGTATAGACTAGAGGCATTTATGCCTAGAGATAATAAGATTGTACAGTGTCTATAGAGAAAAAAAATTACAAAAAAAGAAACATCAGCCAGTGAATTGTAGATGTTATGAATTGTTTGCAATGTGGATGAATTTTGTAAAAAAAATGAAGGTTTCGTGAGGAGATATTGTTGAATTTGTATTTTTATAATGTGAATAAATTATTGATAGAGAAATATATTGTATTATACTGAACAAATATTTTTTATTTCACCCATCTTCAAACACTCAAAAAAAGCCAGTAGTATTGTTCATTGATTTGTATTATTACAAAGAAGTAAATGAGTTTTTTCTGACTTAGGTTACAGTGACAAATCCAGCGGCATTGGAACAATGGCCAAGAAAAATGCTGATCCACGACACTTAAATTCATTCTTAAATGTCATGATCAGCATTTAAACTTGATATCTAAGCGGTTTTTATGCCTAAAGAATGTTCCAATGAACGACTTTGGACGACTAGAAAAAGTGCCTAAGTAACTATATACTCGTATTTCCGCTTATAAGTGAATATAATGTAACTGAAAGATGAAAATCTTCGGGTGACATACCCAAAGCCAATTAATTCGAGTGCCTCTTATGCTTGCTACACCGTAACGATGTGATTGTAACGATATTATGCAATATGCCATTAAAACCTTAAGGCATTCAATGAGAAGTAATAATTTGGATATAATAAAGTCTTCTGATTACGGCATGGCGATCAAGAGTAAACAAGAAGAAGATTACAGGTTTAATAAAGTAGAAAAGGCATAACCCCTTTATTTGTACACATATTTATCAAATGCATAAATACAATTTTGGTTTACATAATATCTGTTAAAGCTTGATTCATCATCAAGGTTATTGACCGCTAATTACAACTTTAAAAAACTTAATCTACTTTTTGTAGTAATAAGGTATACTAGCTCCATCTGTTATGCAGTAGATAAAATAATGAGTTTGAACAAATCAAACTGAACCAAACCAGTAACTATTATAATCAGTGGCAGTGGTTTTATACGAGTTCCCTAGATGACGCTAGTGGGAAATGATCTAAACACATTTATGTATGTAAGGTATTTACTTTGTAGCGGAAAAGGTCGTAAACCTGAAAAGTTATCCAAGACTAAGAAACCACAAGTATTATAAGATTTGTTAATATGATAAAAATTGTGGAAAATATTTGAAAAAAGACTTTGATACATTACATTAGAATCTATCTTCTATAATATAAGAATGAATCGCTCAATGTGTTGGTAAGCGCATAACTCAACAACACCTGGACCAATTTCGCCAATTCTTTTTCTTAAATGTTTGTTGAGGTTCAAGGATGGTTTTTACGGCGAGAAAAAATCGAATAATGGCCGAAAAAGCCCTAATAACAGCCCTTTTCTTTTTCCCATACAAAAGTTTTCTAACTAAAACGTAAAATCAATTTGAGCTTTATTGCTATTGCATAAAGTTCATACATTACAAGCACTTACTGTTGTCTAAGCAATGTAGATGTGTTCCTAACGTCAATGAGTCAATTTGCACTTTATTACAGCTACACAAAGTTCAAATTCAATCATATCTATCAAAACAGTGTGCGTATGTGCGTTGGAGTAAATAATCGTTGGATAGTCCATTTATCGAGAAAGGCTATAGGCTATATGTCATCACGCTAATACTAATAGGAGCGGAGCACCAATGAAGAATGTTTCAAAAACGGGGGAAAATTTTCACGCTACGGGCAATAGAAGACGCAAACGAGGTTGCGTGGGTCAGCTAGTTAATTATAAAATTGTAACGACGACGCCAGGGTTCTAAATAATTATTTCAAAAGTAACATTAGTAACAGCACCACTAAGGTGTGTGAAAAGGGTAATTTAGATTTTAGAACGTAACACCTAATGTAACGTGTTTCAGGTGCAGTTCTACAGATATACAATTATATACCTATATCTAATTTCAAATAACACCATAAAAAATGCATCTGACAGGGCTCTATTTACATACATTATTAAAATTTAGATTATTTTTATGAAACACCTTATTTTGTTTTCCTCGTTCGGAAATCCCCTCGCATACCACACCCTGGTGGCATTTCGGACTCGAACCGACTAAAACCGCACGCCGTCTCGGGTACTAGATGCCGGCGAACCAGGTGCACCCTAGAAAGGAAAATATATGAAACACCCTACTGGCAAATAACTCTAAGGTATCTTTAACAATAAAAAAAAAGTATTATTTAGTTTAGGCTTTTGACACTTTGTTATTTTTTTAGTGACTCTACTCGGCTTGATGGAAATTTTGAGCAGAATCCAAGAGTTGTGGTCACCATACTCATTGCGAATGCAGACAGTGTTTTTTTTTTATTGACTTGGTGGCAAACGAGCAGACGTATCGCCTGATGGTAAGCGATTACCGCCGCCCATAGACACCCGCAACACCAGAGGCGTCACAAGTGCGTTGCCGGCCTTTAGGGGAAGGGGAGGGGGATAAGGTGGGGGTTAGGGTGTGGGCCTCCAGTATCCTCACACACTCCGTGAAACACAGCGCAAGCGCTATTTCAAACCGGTTTTCTGTGAGGCCGTGGTATTACTCCGGTCGAGCCGGCCCATTCATGCCGAAGCGTAGCTCTCCCAAGGTAAACGAATTAAAGGTACACGAAATTTGTGGCATGGGTCTCGTGAGAGCTGACTAATGAAGTAAGCTACGAAAGACAACAGTACTGCATTAACAGAGGGGAATCTTGACACAATAACAAACTGTGTAGTGTGTAGTCAGCGTGGTATAATTGGCCAAACCTCCTTCTGAGGAGAGGCGCGTCGTGCAGTGTATGGTTAAATGCTGTTGATGAAAATGATGAATTCTCTATCCATTGAAGAAAGTCGTATTAAAATTATGGGAGTCTCCTTCAGATACACACACAGATACGTCAAGCTTCATTATATAATACTAGCTTTCTTTCGTTCACGACTCCGCTTGCGTTTATGTCTGTAATCGCGATAAAAACTAGCCTATGTCCTTCTTCAGGAATCAGAGTGTCTCTATGCCAAATCGGTGTAGTGGTTTAGTCCTAAAAGCGTGACAGACAGACATACAGTTTTTCGCGTTGATAATATTATAGTATGGATTACTAGATTATGTTTTACGTTTAAAACAATAAACGCGGGTAACACCGCGGGACGAAGCTTAAAAGTAGCTTAAGTTACTCCTTATAATAACAAAATCCCGTCAAAACTGGTTCAACCGTCTCAGAGATAAGCCGAAACAAATCGACAGACTGACAGAAAATCAAAGAAAATTTAAAAAAAATAAGTGTAATAAATATTTAAGTTTGAAATTTACACCTAAATTTTATTTATTCGTATAGATTATGTTTTAGATTTGTTGTGTGTGTTTATCATTATATTATATTTAAAATCATTCAACTCTTCGCATATAATATACTAGCGACCCGCCCCGGCTTCGCACGGGTGCAATGCTGATACTAAATACACGTTATATATAAAACATAGCTGACCCACGCAACCTCGTTTGCGTCTTATATAGCCCGTAGCATGAAAATTTTCGCAAAATAAGTAACTTTTCTGGTTGATTTTTACACCTTGTGTCCGAAACACCCAAATATCTTACGGAACCCTATTTTTTTCCAAAATAAAATATAGCCTATGTTACTCGTGGATAATGTAGCTTTCGAATGGTGAAAGAATTTTTAAAATCGGTCCAGTAGTTTTTGAGCCTATTCATTACAAACATACAAAAATAGGTACAAATCTTTCCTCTTTATAATATTAGTACAGATAGAAAACACCAAAACAAGCTTAGCAATCGCATACGCTACCTCTACGCCACCGAGGCAGTCAGTTATCACAATATTGGGGTTAAAGGGAGATAGTCATTTTATTCTTTTGAACCCCCCTCCACCCCCAAACCAAAATCTTTCTAAGCCCATGCCTTACAGTAACTAATATCTTATAAGAAACCTTACCTTCCACTGTTCATTCGCTGATAGTCTATTAGCCACCACACACCCAGCAGATCCAGCGCCAACCACAATGAAGTCAAACTCTTCTCTATCGTAGCCAATATGTTCGTGTTCTCCTAATCTGTCTTGTATTCTATGGTCTTTGGAGCCCCCAAACACTCGCTAGGGTCGCTAGTGTATAATATATGTGTATGTATGTATGTATATCAGTTGTCTAGTACCCATAACACAAGCTCTGCTTAGCTTGGGACTAGATGGCGTTGTGTTAGATTTCCGGAATATTTATTATTATTATAAAAAAAATTGCTAGGTGCAAAAAATATAAATAGTGTGTGTGTGTGTGTAGTGGGAGAGGGGGTCTGAATCCTAAACCTAAACCTAATGCTACGACATTAACAAATTATTATTAAATTTGCTTTCTTTAGCGATAGATGAAAATATCAATACGAAATTTAAACATGTTAATTAGTGATATTGCGGAAGCTTGTGAATTCTGCATATCTAATTGTAATATGTGTGTTAAGAAATAAAAGAAACAATACATTCTAAAATAATCGAAATTGTTTTAAAATTACAAAACATTTAAAGTTAAAAAGCAGACATTAAAAAAAGTGCAAAAAGGCCAACATCACGTGGTATTCCCAGGCGGTCACCCATCCAAGTACTAACCACGCCCAATGTTGCTTAACTTCGGTGATCGGACGAGAACCGGTGTATTCAACGTGGTATGGACGTTGGCGATGGACTTCTCAAAATTATATTTCTGAATCAACTGTCACTCTATTAAAAAAAATTGGTACTACCATTGAATGAATGGATTTGTCCTTCAACTGTAAACTTACTGTACGTACACATTCAATGAAATACTAAATAATTTTCCACTCACACGTCTAGCCCGCGCGACTATATTCCGGTCTAACGTCCAGCCGTTCGCGGCTCTCGAACCGCGCTAATTTTTGCAGCTACGTCGCAACAAAAACTTACATAGCTTTTTAACCGTATAAGCTACAATAAAGAAAAAAATATGGAAAAAAAGTTAAAAGAATACAGATTAAACTTATCTACATTATTTAATAGTAAGTTATTATATAGGAAACGTAAAGTCGGGTTAAACGTGTAATTCAGAAAAAAAAAAGAAATTCATTTCTATATTTTCGCGGCACGACAATAACAAATTATTATTAAATTACTTTCTTTAGCGATAGATTAAAATATCAATACGAAATTTAAACATGTTAATTAGTGATGTTGCGGAAGCTTGTGATTTCTTCATATCTAATTGTAATATGTGTGTTAAGAAATAAAAGAAACCATACATTCTAAAATAATCGAAATTGTTTTAAAATTACACAATACATACCAATTTGATGTTGAAAAGTGAAAATACAAAATAAGTGCAAAAAGGCCACATCACGTGGTATTCCCAGGCGGTCACCCATCCAAGTACTAACCACGCCCAATGTTGCTTAACTTCGGTGATCGGACGAGAACCGGTGTATTCAACGTGGTATGGACGTTGGCGACAGACATATCAAAATTATATTTCGGTATTTCCCAATCAATTGGCACACTATTAAAAAAAAATTGGTACATACTACTATTGAATGAATGGATTTATCCTTTAACTGTGTACGTACACATTGTACGTACACATTCAATGAAATACTAAATAATCTATACAAATAAATAAAATTGGAGTGTCTGTTTGTAATATTAAAATAACCGCTTTCTACTACATGCATATGAATGTATATACGGTACACATACCAAAATATATATTTTTAAAATTTTTGTCTGTCTGTCTGTCTGTTTGTTCTGGCCTGGAACGGCTGGACCGATTTGGACGGGACTTTCACTGGTAGGTAGCTGATGGTACAAGGAGTAACTTAGGCTTACATTTTTTAGACTAGCTTCGCCCCGCGGCGTTTCCCACGATACGACAATAACCGCGGGTAACACCGCGGGGTTCAGCTAGTGTATAATATGTATGTATTTACAAAAAAAAAGTATATAAGTATTTATATCAGTTGTCTTGTACCCATAACACAAGCTCTGCTTAGCTCGGGACTAGATGGCGTTGTGTGTTAGATTTCCGGAATAATAATAATAAATCTTTATTTCTCTCACAAGGAAGGTACAATTTAGCTAGAGTTAATCTAATTAAAATTAAAAAGATTCTAAATTTCCTTGGTAAGAGCTGGAGTCCGTACTAGGCTCTAGGCCTGTGTCACAGATCTCCAGGCCCCCCCCTACGGCCGACAAAATATTTATTTATTGTCTTTAATCTACTTAGAAATTATATAGAAACAATAAAAAATAAATATAAAAATGCAGCTGCACCTCCAAAAACAAGAAAAAAATAAAAAAATTCTATACAAAATTAAAATTATCACTAATTTAACAAAAAAATTAACAATACTTAAATGAGATCAAAATTCTAAGGTATTTAGGTTTGTGTGTAGTAGTGTAGTATGTGTATGTGTGTGTGTGTGTGTGTGTGAGTTTAAGTAAATTGTGCAAAATAAATGTGAATATTTATTATTATTATAAAAAAAATTGCTACATAGGTGCAAAAAATAGAAATAGTGTGTGTGTGTGTGTAGTGGGAGAGTGGGTCTGAGTCCTAAACCCCTCCAGACGCCCTCCAAGCCATGTTCATGCTGTAAGGGTTTGGAGGAGAGCCAAAAGTGTTGTTGGGTTTTCCTTTCAAGAATTTCTTATTAGTAGCCCGCTTAGATTAATTGAGCTTTGAGTCAGTTAGTACTTAGGTATTAGTGGTATTACTAGTTGAACCCCGCGGTGCTACCCGCGACACGACAATAACAAGTTATTATTAAATTACTTTCTTTAGCGATAGATGAAAATATCAATACGAAATTTAAACATGTTAATTAGTGATGTTGCGGAAGCTTGTGATTTCTGCATATCTAATTGTAATATGTGTGTTAAGAAATGAAAGAAACAATACATTCTAAAATAATATTTTTTTTTTTAAATTACGTAATACATACATACTTACCAATTTGATGTTGAAAAGCAGACATTAAAAAGTGCAAAAAGGCCAACATCACGTGGTATTCCCAGGCGGTCACCCATCCAAGTACTAACCACGCCCAATGTTGCTTAACTTCGGTGATCGGACGAGAACCGGTGTATTCAACGTGGTATGGACGTTGGCGATAGACAGTTCAAAATTAAACTTCCTAATCAATTGTCACTCTATTAAAAAAATCGTTATTACCACCCTACCACTGAATTGAATGGATTTATCCTTCAACTGTCACATTCAATGAAATACTAAATAATTTATACTAAAATTCTTATACAAATTGCAATTTTTTTCTTGATAGGATTATCTAATCTTTACATACCATAATATGAAGTCGCTTCCGCTGTTTGTTCACTTACATTTTGTAAACTACTTTACAGATTTCCATGTAAGTTACTAGCGCCCTCTATGATTAGACACAAATAAACGCAAACAAAATTCACTATTTTTTTTAAATTACACAACAATTGAGTAATAACAATATTCTTTACTTCCCGGGAGCTCCTTTTAGAAGCTGGCGGAGAACAACCAGACGTGACCCTCGTCCCAGCTCTCTGGTCATCCCTGCTTGGGTCCAATCTTGACTGGAACTACTCTACCGAACCTGATGGTCAGGCTTGTCTTGCGTTCCCAGGAGGACTTTGTACCTGGACCAGGTAAATACCTACTTCTGGCACAGGATTTTTTAATTTACTATGCGTATTTAAATTGAAAAGTTTATAAGCAACCTTAGCGTCCTATAAATAAAGTCAAAATTGTTTTGTTTCGTCAAAAGTCATTCGACTGCCTTGCAGTGGCACAGTGAATAAGTCGTTGCCAGTAGTTTAATATTAATAATATAGATGTCGCTGTAAATTTATGATTTTTAAAATCTGTCCGTGGGAGAGCTATGCTTCGGCATGAATGGGTCGGCTCGACCGGAGTGATACCACGGCCTCACAGAAAACCGGTGTGAAATAGCGTTTGCGCTGTGTTTCACCGAGTGAGTGAGGATACCGGAGGCCCATACCCCAACCCCTCCCTCTATCCCCTTTCCCATCCCCCAAAGGTCGGCAACGCACTTGTGACGCCTTTGGTGTTGCGGGTGTCCATGGGCGGCGGTAATCGCTTACCATCAGGTGATACGTCTGCTCGTTTGCCCACTATTCAATAAAAAAAAAAAAAAAAAAAATATATGTATATCAAATATAAATACAAAATATATCAATAAATAAGTTTAGCAGTGAACTGCGATAGGCTGGTAACGACACTTTTTGCTACAGTAAGCTATTGTAATCCGTGCGGCGTGCGCATGTTTCTCTGTCTGTCTCTCTATCTCTCTTATAGAAAGCAAGCCAGATATTATCGTTTCGTCTTTCTATTTCGAACTTCGTTCCATCCGGGTGACACCTCTCAAGTTTTATATTTGGATTACGTAAATATGATCATATCTCAGAGTTTCGATCTAGGCTCAAGTGGCTACCAATACGCTTTCGCCGGAATCTGCATATTCTTACTCTTTTATACAGAATTCTGTTTCATCCTCACACACCCCCTTATATCAAAGAACGTTTTCATTTCTTAAAAAATACACGTTGCAGAGACCTGAGGTCATCGGAGAATTTAAAACTACAAATACCTACACATTCCACTCAGTTTGCAGACAATTCTTTTACTGTGCAAGCGGTAAGGCTTTGGAACAACCTGCCCGATAATATCCGACGAGCGAAAACTTTGACTGTGATTAAACAGCTGGTGAGGGATTACTACTTGTCGTTGTGAATACTTTTGGTTTCTTTTTATATAATGTATATATATATATTGGTCTGTATATATGCATATATATATCAGTGTGTATATATATTGGTGAGGGTATAGGCGTGTGTGTGTGGTGTGAATAGTGTATAACATTTGTGTATGGATCACTACTGAAATTTTTAAATATTAATGTGTTACCTGTGTGTAAGGTACTCTAAATTTTAAAATGCCCAATGTCCGTGCTATGGTTGTCTGGAAGAAATCGCCGTGAGCGATAATACCACCAATTGTTGTACATCCTTACATACTTTTAATCAGTTTGTTTGTGTATACAATAAAGATAAATAAATAAATAAAAATAGTAAAAAAGAAAAAAAATGTGCAAAAAGCCAACATCACGTGGTATTCCCAGGCGGTCACCCATCCAAGTACTAACCACGCCCGATGTTGCTTAACTTCGGTGATCGGACGAGAACCGGTGTGTTCAACATGGTATGGACGTTGGCACTGATATTCTCAAATTTTGCTACCACAATCGCAAGTATGTTATTTTCTAATCTATTCATGCTATCAGAAATGCCGTCATTCATGGCTGTGCATTTTGATATTGACGTAGTGTAGGTATAGTCAGTCATCTATATATATCTTCTATATCTATTTTGATTTGATTGTTTGTTTGAACGCGCTAATCTCAGGAACCGCTGGTCCGATTTGAAAAATTCTATAGGCTATATCATCACGCTACTACTAATAGGAGCGGAGCACCAATGAAGAATGTTTCAATAACGGGGGAAAATTTTCACGCTACGGGCAATATAAGACGCAAACGAGGTTGCGTGGGTCAGCTAGTCTTATATAAATAAATAGCCAAAACTGTTGCTAAGCGCAAAATTCGAGAACCGCTCGACTAATTCATTATATTTAAATACTTTCACTACGACACAAAGAAGGTTCTTATAGACAGGAAAATCATAAAAAAAAATTATGATTTTTCTGGCACGTCAGCTACGTGTGTCAGCTACGTATGATAAAAGGAGTAACATAGGCTACCTATTTTAGACTAGCTTTGCCCCGTGGTATAACCCGCATTTATAACAACAAAGTTTGTTGTTATAAATGCGGGTTATACCACGGGGCAAAGCCCCGCGATGTTACAGGCGTTTGTTGAACAAACGCCTGTAACATCGCGGGGCCCTGCTAGTAATATTTCGGCTGGTTGCCATATCCGCAATATAATTTGACTGCCTCGGTGGCTTAGTGGTAGCGTATGCGACTGCTAAGCTTAAGGTAGCGGGTTCAAATCCTGGGTCGGACCAAATGTTTGTGGCATCTACAAATATTTGTTTCGGAGTTTGGGTGTTTTCTATGTATAATATGTATTTATTTACAAAAAAAAAAGTATATATGTATTCATATCAGTTGTCTAGTACCCATAACACAAGCTCTGCTTAGCTTGGGACTAGATGGCGTTGTGTGTTAGATGTCCGAAATATTTATTATTTATTTATTATTATAAGAAGACTAAAGAAGAAGACTTTTATGAAGTCTTGTCTTCTTAAAGAAGAAGTGTAAATAAATATCCGTGATGCAGCGTCTGTCCGTGGCTAATGATACTTGGACAATTTCACAGAAAAATATTAAAAGGAAATTCTATTTGTAAAGTAAAACTGCGAGACATTTAAATAATGTATGTGTAGTAAAGATCAATAATGAACAATCAAGCAAATCATAATAATATTCCTTCGAATTTTCTTAATTTGTTGTCCACTTAACACCTAATTTTACTAAGGACATGTAGATTTTAAAGGAATCTGTCGCCAACGTCCATACCATGTTGAACACACCGGTTCTCGTCCGATCACCGAAGTTAAGCAACATCGGGCGTGGTTAGTACTTGGATGGGTGACCGCCTGGGAATACCACGTGATGTTGGCTTTTTGCATTTCTTTAAGCTTTTTGATGTTCAAGTGATTCAAAAGGGAATATTATCAGATTATGTTTATTTTTGTTATTGATATACCTACTTTACTTCCTTTTCACCCGAAAGTGACAATATGAATTTTTGAATCTTAATATTCGTTATTGAGAAGTCAGTGCCCTCGAATATGCTGACACTAGTTTCAACCTTCGAATTCAGTTCAACCTCAGGGTTGCGAAGGTCTGATACCGGTCGCTTCGTGGAAAATCAGATATTCAGGTAAAACCGGGTGGAACTAGTAGCCGACCCCAAATAAACTTGGGATAAGGCTAGGAAGAAGAAGAAGAGCAATCTAAATATTCTGAAACATACTTTTTCACGACTCACGTGACAACACGACTATAGATAGAGTATGAATTTGTACCTCGAATAAAAAAGTTAAATTTACCAAATTGTAGTTAACAATATAAGCGATATCAACATGTCTTTAAATATCATAATTATTCAATTCATAGTCTGAACTCAAAAAATAGTACAAAAGGCCGAAACTCGTAACCAACGTCACGCGGGATGTCAATCACCCGGTGAATAAATTAAAATCTCAATAACAAAAATAAACATAATCTGACAACTCCTTTTTGAATCACTTGGAAATAAACAAAAAAAAATGCAAAAAGCCAACATCACGTGGTATTCCCAGGCGGTCACCCATCCAAGTACTAACCACGCCCAATGTTGCTTAACTTCGGTGATCGGACGAGAACCGGTGTGTTCAACGTGGTATGGACGTTGGCGATTGGGATTTTCAAACGTACATTCTAGTGCTATCTGAAATAGTCTGTCATTCCAACTACAACTATGTATTTAAGTGTCACATGTCTGTACATGTGTTCAGTTGATTATGTGGGTTAATGTTAGTTCCTTAAATTATTGACAAATAAAAACACACCATTTGGCTGTTTTTTTTTTTATTCAATAGGCGGCATACGAGCAGATGTATCGCCTGATGGTAAGCGATTACCGCCGCCCATGGACACCCGCAACACCAGAGGCGTCACAAGTGCGTTGCCGGCCTTTGGGGGAAGGGAAGGGGGATGGGGGACGGGTTGGGGTATGGGCCTCCGGTATCCTCACTCACACGGTGAAACAGCGCAAGCGCTATTTCACACCGGTTTTCTGTGAGGCCGTGATATTACTCCGGTCGAGCCAGCCCATTCATGACGAAGCCTGGCTCTCCCATGGTAAAGAATAATCAGGCCATTATATCCCCAAATGTCCTTAACTTTGTAAATGAGGTTGCATTAATATTTGTAGACATTACATATGTCACCCAAGTAACATTTAAATACACAAAACACACTAAAATGAAATTTCAACATCTTTTGGAGTTACTTTAGAGCATAAATGTAACAAGGGGACGACTTACACAGAAGTTCACAGAACTATTGAATACAATAAGGCGCTCGCAATTTTGTATACATACAGGGTCGAATATGCTGCCTCGGTAGCATAGTGGCAGTGAATGCAACTGCTGCGCTTGAGGTCTTGGGTTCAAATCCTGGGTCGGACCAAGTGTTTGTGTGATCTACAAATAGTTGTTTCTGAGTTTGGGTGTTTTCTATGTAAAATATGTATGTATTGTCAAAAAAAGTATATATATATTTATATCAGTTATCTAGTACCCATAACATAAGCTCTGCTTAGCTTGGGACTAGATGGTGTTGTGTGTTAGATGTCCGAAATATTTATATTTATAATGCATTTCTCCAAAGACAGGGACCCATGAACCTATTACACACTAAGGCAAACTATCCCTTTAAAATAAACTGTGTAAGCTGCACCAGTGCTCCTGATATTGAGCTATTTTTTTTTTATTCAATAGGCGGCGTACGTGCAGACGTATCGCCTGATGATAAGCGATTACCGCCGCCCATGGACACCCGCAACACCAGAGGCGTCACAAGTGCGTTGCCGGCCTTTGGGAGAAGGGAAGGGGGATGGGGGACGGGTTGGGGTATGGGCCTCCGGAATCCTCCCCCCAAAGTATCCCTACGTTGTCGTCGTGGTGGGGCTTGCGTGGGTCAATGATCTCTGGGGCTGTGCCGGGTAGAGCTACTCATGCCGGATTGGCCCAGGGTGAGACTCCAGACCAAATGGGATACCAGACGGAGTCTGTTTTAAGACTGCCGTGATGGGCGTGACCCGTCGTGCCGCACTCCAAACGTCCCTCTGCTCTAGCAGAGGGCGTGTTGGAGTGCGAGTAGGTCAGATGGACTGGCACTTGAGTGCTAGCTCCGTCTGTGAGAGAGGGCTAGCCACCCTCTCGCATTCCGTAACCATTAGGGGCTCAACAACGACCTGACTGGTGGCTCCAAGAGGGTACGCTGAGAACCTGATGGCCGGAGGGCTTGCCTTGATTGGCCGGCCCATGACAAGGATAGTCTATAACACCCGACAGCTAAGTCGTAAAAACCTGTGGATATCGGCCGACCTCCACAGTACATAGGCTTGCCCGGGTATTGGGGATCTCTGCCCGGGTGGACTTTTAGTTCTCCCCAACTCGTGGGTTAAATTATGGATAATGTTAATACTAATACAAAGACAAGGACTGATATACTTCTAACGACTACTGGCATGAAAAACGGACAAAACGGAACTGAGAAAGAAGGGAAGAGGAGAGAGAGGAAGGAAAGGAGGAACGCCAAGGGGCAGTTCCGAAAGGCAGACGAGCAATCGTCTGCCGAGGAGGAGGTTGGGCCCGGGACGCCCATTTCGGTGGGGCTCCCAGAAGTCGATCTGACTGCTGGGAGCCGCAGCCGAAGAACATCGGAACGCACGCGTTCCAGGTCCAACCACTCGTCGGATGGCACGGGTGGTGCCTCCTTGGAGGCCATGGAGTGCGAGACGGGCGACAGCCGCAAACGCGGCCTCTCCGGGGATATGGAAAGTGACTCGTCCCTGGAGATGCCGCCGCCCAAAGTCGGGAGTAGCCAGAGAGGGAGGTCTCGCACTCCAGGCTCGTCAGGTTCCGCCTTCTCTAAGGCGGAGTCGTACAGGCGAGCCAGGGCCGACGGCGAGGTACAGGCGGAGGAGGAGATGTCCGGTCTCATGCTCAGGATCGGGCCGGTGGAGGGGGACGCAGCGCCCCAATCACTGGCCTCCTTGCAGGAGAGAGCGGACGCGGCGGTGGCCATCATCCACAAGGTGGCCACCAAGTCCGTAAACCTTAAGGGTTCCTTCGTGAGGGCCCTTAAGGACTCCTCCTCTGCCATGGCGGGGGTTGTGGATACTCTAATTGGAGAAGTGTCCAGCCTCCAGTCGGCCAACGACCGGTTGACGGGGCAGGTAGCCGAGCTCAGTGCTCAGTTCGCCCAATTTCGGGCGGAGCGAGAGGGCCTGGCCCCGTCAACATCCCAGCGGGCCGCGTCTTCATCCCAGCGGGCCCCGTCTGCGTCGCGGCCGTCCCCTGCCGGCACCGGGATAACTGACGCCCAGCTTGCAGTTATCCTGGACGCATGCCGGCGTATGATCGAGGGTCGTACGGCCGGCCTGGAGGCGAGGTTGCCTGCGGCCCCTGTCACGCGGCCGCCGCTTGCAACACCGAAGCGGTCGGCCGCGTCGTCGACGCCGGCCCCTCTTCCTGTGGTGGGGGGTCGCGTGACGTACGCGTCGGCGACGACAGCGCCGGCTCTAGCGGCTGCCCGAGGGGCACGGCGGGTGGCCAGGGCTCCGGCCAAGACGGCTGCGCCGAAGCCGGGGCCGAAAGCACCGGGAAAGGCTGGAGCGAGGGCCACTCCGCTTCCCACTCCAACACCTCTGCCTGGCCCCTCCACGTCTGCCCCCTCTAATGAGGGTTGGCAGATAGTCGGGGGGTCGAAGAAGTCCCGAAAGCGGGCCAGAAAGGCTGCCCAAAAGGCAGCCTCTGCCCCGCAGTCGCCAACGGTGGCAAGGGCCACCCAGAAGAAGCCGCGGAAGTTGCAGTTGCCGAAATCCGCGGCTGTTGTGGTCACGGTGTCACCGGAGGCGACAAGTGGCGGACTGTCCTACGCGGCCGTCTTCAAGAAGGCCCGGGACAGTCTCGCCTCTGATTTCGGGACGGCGGGGGTGAGATTGCGCCTTGCCCAGACGGGAGCTCGAGTACTAGAGTTCCCCGGGGCTGAAGGCGCAAAATCGGCAGACGTATTTGCCGAGAAGCTGAAAGGCATTTTCGCAGAGACGGATGGTGTCAAGATCGCCAGGCCCACGAAATGCGCTGAGTTGCGCATCTCGGGCCTGGATGATTCCGTGACGGTCGAAGACGTCCGCGCTGTAGTTGCAGAGAAGACTGCATGCAGCGCGGACAAAGTCAGGGTCGGCACCATCCGCCCCGGTCCTGGGGGGCTTGGCGCTGTGTGGGTCAGTTGTCCCGTGGCGTCGGCCAAAGTACTGGGCGACGCCGGCCGGCTCCTCATCGGTTTCGTGAGCGCCAGGGTTACAGTCCTGGCGGCGAGACCGATGAGGTGCTTCAAGTGCCTGGCTGCGGGACACACGCGCGCCAAGTGCGCCAGTTGTTTTGACTGCAGCGGATTATGTTTCCGCTGCGGTCGACCGGGGCACAAGGCGGCAGAGTGCTCTGCCGCCCCTCACTGCCCCGTGTGTGCGGCGGGCAATAAGCCCGCCAATCACCAGATGGGACAGGGGGGCTGCAAGCCTCCAAAAGCTTCTCGGCAGACGTCGGGGGCTAGCCTATCGACCCAGGCTGCCTCCGACGTCGATCGTGCGACCACGTCGTCGCCCATGGAGGAGGTTGTAGAGACGATCCAATAAATGGATCAAGTCTCCAACCTCCTTGTCCAGACGAACCTGAACCACTGCGCCGCGGCGCAGGATCTCTTCCTGCAAACCATGGCGCAGTGGTCGATAGGTGTTGCCGTAGTCGCGGAGCCCTATTACGTCCCTCCCCGTCCAAACTGGATGGGTGACCGGGACGGCTCCGTGGCAGTCGTCGGCTCCTCGGCGGCTCGTTCCCCGCCCTTGTCGCTAAGAGACAAGGGCTCTGGATATGTGGCCGTCGAGTGGGGGGGAATCACCGTTTACGGTGTATATTTCTCCCCCAATCGGAGTTTGAGCGACTTTGAGGTCTTCCTTAACAACTTGGAGACCTCGATGCGGCGACTAGCGTCTGGGCACGTCCTCGTGCTGGGGGACTTCAACGCAAAATCCATTGCGTGGGGTTCCCCAGCGACGGACGCCAAGGGCGATGCCGTAGTGGAGTGGGCGGCTTCGGTGGGCCTCTGTTTGCTGAACAGAGGCGCCACCAACACGTGCGTGCGACAGCAGGGGGGGTCGATAGTGGACCTTTCGTTCGCTACCCCTGCTGTTGCCGCACGAGTAAGGAACTGGTGTGTCCTGGAAGAGGTTGAGACGCTCTCGGATCACCTTTACATCCGATTTGAGCTCTCCCGGTCCCAGGACCCCAGTAGGGGTCACGTGGCGCGGCATTCCTCCCGCTTTCCGCGGTGGGCTGTTGCCAAGCTCAATAGGGACCTGCTGGAGGAGGCGGCCATCGTTCAGTCATGGCTGTCTCCGCGGGCCCCGGCCGAGGAGGTCGACATGGGGGCTGGCCGCTTTCGCACTGCGATTACGCAGGTCTGCGACGCGGCCATGCCCCGCGTTCGGGGTTGTCGACCTTCACGGAACGGGGTCTACTGGTGGTCCCAGGAGTTGGCGGACCTCCGTGTGGCCTGTATTCGTGCCCGGAGGTCCTACACCCGTTGCCGGCGGCGACGCCACCGCGTAGACGGGGAGGAGGGCCGGCTTCATGAGGAGTACCGCGAAGCGCGGAGGACTCTGAAGCTGGCCATTTGTCGCGCCAAAGAGGAGAAAAGAAAGGAGATGCTGGAGAGTCTCGATCGTGACCCCTGGGGTCGCCCATATCGTGCGGTGCGACAAAAGCTCCGCACGGCGGGCCCCCCCCTTACCGAGACTCTCCAGCCCAGCTTCCTGCAGCAGGTGGTCGAGGGCCTTTTCCCGCAGCGGGCGGAGCACACGCCCCCGTCGATGGCCGGTCCGGCCAGAGACGACGGGGACGGAGGGAGTGAGGTGCCGCCCGTTAGGGAATCGGAGGTAGGGGCGGCTGTTCTAAGGATTCGTTCCAAGAACACCGCCCCCGGGCCGGACGGGGTACCACCCCGAGTGATGGCCCGAGCCCTCGACCATATGTCGGACCGCCTCAGGGAGGTTTTGGACGCCAGCCTGGCGTCCGGACGCTTCCCTGAGTGCTGGAAATGTGGGAAGCTGGTCCTGTTGCCGAAGCCGGGACGGCCGGCCGATTCGGTCGCGGCCTATAGGCCCATCGTGTTGCTGGACGAGGCGGGCAAATTGTTCGAGAGGATTCTCTCTGCCCGCATCGTCCAGCATCTCAGCGAGGTGGGGCCCGACCTGTCGGACGCCCAATTCGGGTTCCGAGAGGGGCGTTCGACGGTCGATGCCGTGATGCGCCTTAGGGCCGTGACCGAAGAGGCGGTTGGCTGTGGCGGCGTGGTGTTGGCGGTGTCCTTGGACATCGCCAACGCCTTTAATAGTCTGCCATTCAGCTGCATCAGGGAAGCACTCCAGTATCATGGGGTGCCAGAGTACCTGAGGCGGCTGGTGGCAGACTATTTGGAGGAGCGTACCGTCGTGTACGAGGATCGAGATGGCGTCTTGAGACGGCGACCCATGTCGTGCGGCGTTCCACAGGGGTCTGTCCTCGGACCACTCCTGTGGAACGTGGGGTACGACTGGGTCCTTCGAAGTCGTCTGCCTCCCGGGCTGGGCGTAATTTGTTACGCCGATGACACTCTTGTCACAGCCCGGGGGGCGAATTTCCAAGAGGCGGCGCGCCTGGCCACCAGGGGTGTTTCTCTGGTGGTTGGGCGCATCGAGGCGCTGGGCTTACGGGTGGCCCTTGACAAGACGGAGGCCCTGCTCTTCCATGGGCCCCGTCGTGGTCCACCCCCCGGCGCCTCCATCGAAGTCAACTCGGTCCTCGTACCGGTTCGGGCCCAGATGAGGTATCTGGGCCTGATCCTCGACGGTAGGTGGCTCTTCGACGAGCACTTCCGACAACTGTCTCCGAAGCTGGTCGGCGCTGCCTCCGCCCTTGGGCGCCTTTTGCCCAACTTGGGTGGGGCCAGCGTCGCTACTAGGAACCTCTACACGGGGGTGGTCCGGTCGATGGCCCTTTATGGGTCACCGGTGTGGGTCCCGGCTCTGACTGCCCAGAATAAGGCGCGCCTCTGGCGCCCTCAGAGGGTATTGGCAGTCAGAGCCATACGCGGATACCGCACCGTTTCGACGGAGGCGGCATGCGCCTTGGCCGGAACACCCCCGTGGGATTTGGAGGCGGAAGTGCTCGCCGAAGTTTATCGGCGAGCGGCTGAATATCGGGCGGAGAACGGGTATCGTCCTCCGCCCGAAGAGGTACGCGATTGGCGTGAAGCCGCTCGCCGAGCCACGATGGCTCGTTGGTCGTCCCGGCTGGAGGCTCCACGCGCTGGCTTTGCCACCGTGGAGGCGCTCCAGCCGGTCATCCTCGAGTGGGCAGGGCGGCAGCACGGGACCCTTTCCTTCCGGCTGACGCAGGTGCTTTCCGGGCATGGTTGCTTCGGAAAGTACCTGCACTCGGTCGCTAGGAGGGAATTGAGTCCCGCCTGCCACCACTGCGACTGCAGTGAGGACTCGGCCCAGCACACGCTGGAGTTCTGCCCCGCTTGGGCGGAGCAGCGCCGGGCCCTCACTGCAGTCATCGGAGGAGATCTGTCGCTACCGGCCGTCGGACTATCCATGGCCGGTAGCGACAGCAGTTTTACCGCGGTCGCGACCTTCTGCGAGGAAGTAATCTCGCAGAAGGAGGCGGCGGAGAAGGCCCGAGAGGACGATCTCCACTCGGACCCGATCCGCCGCCGGCGCACGGGGCGGCGGAGGCGCGCCTATCAGCGCCTCATGCCGCCCTGAGTGTGGCCGCGGATGGACGGGATGGGTTTTCCCCTCCATCCGCAATAAAGGCCAACCGCGAGGGGGCGACGTACGCGTGTGCCGTGCGTCGCCTAATTTTGAGAGTTTAACAGCAGACGGTGCCCGCTTCAGTGCGGGCAGGCGCTGGGAGGGGCCCGGCGTGTTAATAACTGCGTTACCGGACCCCTCCCTTCTAAGGCGCAGAGTTGGCACACCGTGTGGTTTTAGTCGGTTCGATTCCGACACACCGCCCCGCCGCAAACCCCGGCGGGGTGACGGCCCGAGGGGGTTTCCACACGTAAAAAAAAAAAAAAAAAAAAATGGGCCTCCGGAATCCTCACTCACTCGGCGAAACACAGCGCAAGGGTTATTTCACACCGGTTTTCTGTGAGGCCGTGGTATGTATCTGTCGACCCGGCCCATTCATGCCGAAGCGTGGCTCTCGGAAATTCCCACGGAATATTTAAAAGTTTTCAGTTCCTGTGAATAGTGAGAATTAAATAAAACAAACAAGTTTTAATTTAATAAACTCTAATACTGAAAAAAAATATATTTCAACAATTTATGCCAATCTTCGTAAATTAAATTGGATCCTTTTTCACCAATCATTATAGATGGTGCATTCGTGTTGCCACGAACTATGAGGGGCATTATAGAAGCATCTATAACCCTAAGCCCTGAGATGCCGTACACTCGTAGTCTAGGGTCTACTACAGCGTTAACGTCCGATTGCGGTCCCATTTTACAAGTGCCAACAGGATGAAAAGTTGAGAAAGTATAATTTCGTATTAGACATACAATATATGCATCAGTACCCCATGGATAATGTCTACATGCCGGCAAAGGTTTTCTTATTAACGAAGCTCCATTATCTTTGAATGCTTTCGTACTCTCCAATGATAGAAAATATTTTGTTCCCTTAACCAAAGGAATAATGTCTCTTGAATCACCAAAATAGTTAGGATGAATTAATACAGGACCTTCAGGATTTTTAGGATTCAGTAGTAATTTCCCTCTACTTTTAGGAGTTAAATTGATAATTATTGAATATCCACTATCATAGAAACTTGTCGGAAATACTTTCGATGACTGAGCTATGACTGGTTCGTTCACCAGTTCTTCTGAACGTGCGTATTGAACTAATAGTCCAAGATCCCAGAGCAATCAGACATAACTTGTTTTCACACGGATGAAACCTGAAGTTTTCAGTAGCGTCTCGTGTGCCTTGAATACCTACGCGCTTTGTGGAACTTGCCGAGTGACACCTGGGCAGGTACCAGGTGAGAAAGGTAACTAAAAATAAGAATTATCTAACTTAAATTCACATGGCTGATTTTTATATATGTCATGTAGAATATTATTTTAAAGTAATATCATAAGTGTCAGACACTTTTGATGGACCAGAACTTTTGTCAGACGCTTTTAAGCTACCCAAAAAATATATGAACTTAAGTTATTTTTACATGTCTGATTTTTTAATATGTTATTGAAGTATTTATTTAAAAGTTATATTCAATCAGTCAGACAAATTAGAGTGACCAAACAGCCCCTAAGACAAAAATTATTCAGCCAGAAGTATGAGGGCGAGAGCACTATGCATGCGCTTCAGAGTGAGTGAGACGTCTATAATAACTCGGTTCCCCTTCTTAAACTCATCATCTGCTTCTAGCGTGTAATATTATACACTCTTTTGCAAAAAAACGGGCACTTAAGCAAAGAACTGTTTAATAGTTACTATTAGTTTGTTTGACAATTTTAGGTATTGTTATCTTCAGATTTTCATAAATTAATTAGGAAGGAATAGGTATCATCAGTTTTATCATAACATTTTGATTAAATTATTGAGAAATAATGTTTAAGCTCAAAACACTATTATTGTACCTGCTCGCTAAATCAAAATGAAAAGCGTTAATTTCTTTGTTTTTCTTGAATACATTAAAAGCAGATAAAAGTTTAGCATTGAGTGTGACCCCCTCTCGCTGAAATCACGGCTTGCATTCGTCTGGGCATGCTAGCGAGTATATCTTTTATGGTTTCTTGGGGAATACGTTCCCACTCCGCGGTAATCATATTCTTTAGCTCGCTGATGGTCTGCGGAGCCGACTGCACTGATCTCACTCGTCGCTTCAGAACGTCCCAGACATGCTCTATGGGATTGAGGTCCGGACTTCTAGCTGGCCAGTCCAAACGACGAATTCCGACTTCTAGCATATACGCTTCCACATCGCCAGACCGGTGGGTGCGAGCGGTGTCGTCCATAAAAAATGAGTTTTCGCCAAGAGCGGTTAAAGCGTTCCGTTCCGTTATGTATCGGTGTCCAGTCAGTGTACCGTTTTCGATGAAGACTAACTCCGTACGATCCATGGAATTTATTCCTGCCCCCTCCATAAGGTGTGATTTCTTCAAAACATGCCTCTGCAAAGCGTTCTCCTCGTCTACGTAGCACTCGCCGACTCGGTCGACTCGGTCTTCACCATGCAGAGATATCCTGGCTTCATCGGAGAACAATATCCTATCCGAGTCTTCATGAGTCCATGACACACAATTTCGAGCGAAGCTAAGAAGCATGAAGAAGCTGACACTAAAATTGTTTTTCATGTTTGTAATGTTGATGCTCAAGCAAATTTTGTTATAAGATGTTCTGATACTGATATAGCAAAAATTATGTTAGGACATATGCATAATTAAAAAAATGATGCTTCTTATGTATGGTTAAACAAAGGCACCGGAAATAATCAAAGATACATTAATTTGACAAAGGTTTACGAGCACTTGGGACCATCTTTGTGTAGAAGTTTGCCAGGATTTCACGCATTGACTGGATGTGACTTTAATCCTGCCTTTTTTAAGAAAGGTAAACAAAGACTTTTTAATATACTGATGAAAAAACATGAATATCAGAGATCTTTTATGCAGTTTGGTGATCCAGCATTGTTTACCGATGAGCACACACAACAAGATATTTTCATAAACATCCAAAAATTTATCTGTGAAATTTATAGTATTCCTGGTATACTCGACGTTGATACTGCCCGGCTTCAGTTGTTTTTAAATAACTACAGCGTATCAAATGTCAATGAAGATTTTAATCCCAAATCTTTGAAAACGTTTGATGCAAGTAATTTACCACCATGTAAAACTGAGTTATTTCAACAATTTCTGCGAGCTAATTACATCTCAAGCATATGGAATCATGCTAATAAAAAAAAAACAACCATTTTTACTCCTGAACACAATGGTTGGAGAATTGAAGAAAACCAGTTCAACTTTCATTGGTTTGATGGTGAACAATTACCAGGAGAAGTTAGTGAATCTCTTCAAAGATTAGGTACTTTACTTAAACTTCAAGTTTAAAATTTAATATATTTGTAATTTTATATTTGTAATACTTAAAATTGTTTTTTGTAGATGAAGCTGCATGCGCATAGTGCTCTCGCCTTCATACTTCTGGCTGAATAATTTTTGTCTTAGGGGATGTTTGGTCACTCTGATTTGTCTGACTGATTGAATATAACTTTTAAATAAATACTTCAATAACATATTAAAAAATCAGACATGTAAAAATAACTTAAGTTCATATATTTTTTGGGTAGCTTAAAAGCGTCTGACAAAAGTTCTGGTCCATCAAAAGTGTCTGACACTTATGATATTACTTTAAAATAATATTCTACATGACATATATAAAAATCAGCCATGTGAATTTAAGTAAGATAATTCTTATTTTTAGTTACCTTTCTCACCTGGTACCTGCCCAGGTGTCACTCGGCAAGTTCCACAAAGCGCGTAGGTATTCAAGGCACACGAGACGCTACTGAAAACTTCAGGTTTCATCCGTGTGAAAACAAGTTATGTCTGATTGCTCTGGGATCTTACTCTATAATATTTGAACATCTGGGGCTAGTAAGTAAGGATCACTTTTTAGAAACGCTCCAATGTTAACAAGTCCATTAGCTGCTAGTGGTCCTTGCTTCGATTCCATTTTACTATAGTTTAGCAATTCTTCCAAAAGTTCATGTTGTGTGATAACTGTTTCTGTTTCATTGGAAAATCCTACTAAAGGACCAATAAAACTAACATGGTCTTGTAAATTTTCTCCAACACGTAAATCTTGTTTGATCGTAATGTTTAAGCTTGATAGATGTTCTTTTGGCCCTATACCGGATAACATTAACAACTTAGGTGAATTTATACTACCGCTGCTTAGAATAACTTCTTTCTTAGCAAAAGCTGTATGAGTTATTCCATTTTTCACATATGTACAGGGTCTGTCGTAAATAATGGATAAGTCGTAAACTGGAGTTGGTCCGGCTATGAGACTATTAGAAAATCGTATCTTTTTGCCAGGGTTTCTAACCGTATGGAAATGGCGTAGACTTTTATGTTTTTTTATAAATTTCGCTACTCTTTGCATTCATTCCGTTGCCATTTCGTTAAATTTAGGTATTTCTGTGTCATTTTTTTTGTATTATAGTCTTGAAGATGTGTATTATTTAGTTTTAGTACTGTTTTAGGCGTTTTTAACGTTGGTCATTTTCAAAATTGTCATTTTAAGATTTTTTATGTTTTTGTTTTACTTAGGGTCAACTTTTGATCATTTACTGTGTAAAAAAAAAGTACGGCGCTATAGCTGCCCATGATCTTAATAAATTATCTAGTATGTGTAGATTCTAAAAAGGTATAACAATGCATACTTCACAAGTAATATTAAGCTACATGAGCGAGATCAATATCAAGGTGAGAAAATATTTTTTTCATGTAATGTTGTAAATGGTTATAAAACTTCGTCATAATGATTTATTTCTGCCAAGATTCTTTACACAAACACTATGGGGTCACTATTAAGGATATTCAAAAGAAAACTAGGTTGTTTTAGTACGTAAAAATATTTATTCAACAACTTAAACTAAATGTTCGAAGTGTCCTCCGCCGGCAGCTATGCACGCTCTACATCGCCTAATAAACGATCGCTTAATCCGGCGCACATAACCGGCTTCTTCAATTTTTCTCGCTGCTACTTGAATGCGCGCACGCAACTCTTCTACAGAACTTATTGTTTCACTGTATACTTTTTCTTTTATACAGCCCCAGTAAAAGAAGTCCAAGGGGTTCAGGTCTGGCGAACGTGGAGGCCATAAAATTGGCCCCAATCGCCCTATCCATCTATCTGGATAAGTATTATTTAAATGTTCCCTGACACGAACAGCGTAATGTGCTGGACACCCATCATTTTGTAGCCACATCTCATTTCTTATCTCTTGTGGGACGTCTTGCAGTAAACTAGGTAAAGTATTTGCTAAAAAATTCAAATACATATCCGCATTTAATATTGCCGGCAATTCGAATGGACCAATGATTTTGCCATTAATAATGCCAGTCCATAAATTAATTTTAAATTGATATTGCGATCGGTCTTCTCGGATAAGTCTTGGGTTTTCGAGTTGCCAGCTGTGTATGTTGTGAAGATTCAAAAAACCATCTTTTCGACACGTTGACTCGTCACTCCATAAAATTTTATTAAAAAAACTTTGGTCTTCCCTCATCTTTCGCAGCATTATGCGACAAAATGTTATTCTCGCAGCAGCGTCCCTTGGCATTAATGTTTGGACCCTTTGATAATGATAGGGATATAATTCATGCCTTTTTAAAATCCTGTGTACAGATTTTTGAGGTATACCGGTGCGCCTTGAAATTACACTTATGGACGTACCAGGGTCTTCTGCAACTATTTCCAGTACTTCGGCTGCACTGTGGCGTTGTGGTCGTCCTTCACTCGCCCCGCCTACGCCGGTCCCAGGAAATCGTCCTTCCAAAAATGTGTTGTGCACTCTTATGAAGACACGATAGTCAGGATGCCGGGCATTTGGATATTTTTCCCGATAAACTCTAGCAGCTCTATTGGCGTTGCCATCACATAAACCATAAATGTAATGCATGTTTACGTATTCGGCCGGCGTGTATTGTTGAGGCATGATATACAAAATTTTCCAAAATAACACGTGCAATCGATAGCACAACACGATGCCCATAAATGAGAGCTGAGTTGGCAATATCACCAGGTTAACAAGTCCAAATCACAAAGAAAATCTAAGTCCGATATTAGAAAGCAGTAACAAATTGACGACAGTAATGAAAACGAGAGCACATGCGATGGTCAAAATCACACTGAGAGATGTATCAGGAGTGCGCCCTAGCTAAACGCATGCTAACCTTTTCACACATCGTGAGTGTGAAAGGGACGGTGCATCATGCAGTGTGCCTAGTAACAATGTCCTTTTCACGCGGGGAGACCCTTTGTATTGCTGTCTTTGTTCATTTTTTTACCTGATGATCCTTTTTACGAATAAACTTGTAACATGTTTGTCGCATGTAACTATTAGAGCACATCAATTTTAAAATTAAACACCTTTATGAAATGAGGAGGCATGAAATTTTTTTGACAAAAAACTACCTAGTTTTCTTTGAATATCCTTAATAGTGGCCCCATAGTGTTTGTGTAAATAATCTTGGCAGAAATAAATCATTCTGACGAAGTTTTATAACCATTTACAACATTACATGAAAAAAATATTTTCTCACCTTGATATTGATCTCGCTCATGTAGCTTAATATTACTTGTGAAGTATGCATTGTTATACCTTTTTAGAATCTACACATACTAGATAATTTATTAAGATCATGGGCAGCTATAGCGCCGTACTTTTTTTTTACACAGTAAATGATCAAAAGTTGACCCTAAGTAAAACAAAAACATAAAAAATCTTAAAATGACAATTTTGAAAATGACCAACGTTAAAAACGCCTAAAACAGTACTAAAACTAAATAATACACATCTTCAAGACTATAATACAAAAAAAATGACACAGAAATGCCTAAATTTAACGAAATGGCAACGGAATGAATGCAAAGAGTAGCGAAATTTATAAAAGTCTACGCCATTTCCATACGGTTAGAAACCCTGGCAAAAAGATACGATTTTCTAATAGTCTCATAGCCGGACCAACTCCAGTTTACGACTTATCCATTATTTACGACAGACCCTGTATATGACTCCATAAGCAGTTTTGCTTTCGTTTATAAGTATTTTGATAACTTCTGATTCGACTTTAACAGTTAAGTTTTTCCGTTTGTATCGTATTGGTTGAATGAAAGCATTATTAGTGGACCGTCTCTCGCCATCTTGTGAAATAGTCTGTGCTTGCATTACACCAAGTTGACGAGCTCCATTATAATCAATTATTGGCAAACCTCTTTCATTATATGCATCAACAAGCATGATATTGTTAATGTCCACATGAGGATACCGAGAGACTGATTGCTCGCCGTCGACTCCGTGGTATTTACGGTTTAAACCTTCTATGTTTAAATTCTTCTCCGATTTCTTGAACAATGGCAGCACCTACATAATATATTTATTTGATTATCGTACTTTAATCTTATGCTGAACAATAAAACGAAAGTAAAGACTTAGACAAGAAACAATTTCTTAAGTAACTGCAGTGGCAATCCTATTCTCTATTATGCTAAAGGGAATTTATTCTTATACTAGCTGTTGCCCGCGGCTCCGCCCGCGTTTATGTCGGTTTTTTCGTGTTTTTTCGCGGTCGCGGTTATGTGACTGATGCAAAAATTAGATAAAAACAATCCTTGATTATATATCATTCTAAAATTTCAGCTCGATCGGTGCAGAACTTTTTGAGTTTTTGAAGCGTACACAAACCAACATAACATTTATATATATATAGATAGATATATTCACAAACTTTCGTGTTTCTAATATTATTAGGATAGTTGCAAGGCAACAAATATTTCAACTTAACCGTCGCCAACGTCCATACCATGTTGAACACACCGGTTCTCGTCCGATCACCGAAGTTAAGCAACATTGGGCGTGGTTAGTACTTGGATGGGTGACCGCCTGGGAATACCACGTGATGTTGGCTTTTTGCTTTTTTTATCGAACATTTTTACAATGAATAATATAGCTAACTAATATATCTCTGCTTCTCACCGCGTATGGTAAACGCGGTGAGAAGCAGAGCTAGTTTTTGTGTCTGTGTCACTTGTATTCTAATATTAACATACCTTCCATTTGCTATTCGCTGATAGTCTATTAGCCACCACACACCCAGCAGATCCAGCGCCAACCACAATGAAGTCATATTCTTCTTTATCCGTCTCCTGAAATCCCTCTCGGTCTATGTTCTTCATTATCCTATCATGTTCATACTGATCTCTTAACTCGTCTTGTATTCTAAGGTCTTTGGAACCCCCAAAGAGTTGGACCAACAAGTTGAGGTAGAGATACGCAAATGGTCCACATGATGTGACATTAGTGTCGACTGGACACGCCTCTGTCAGATTCAGAGGTTGCCAGATCATGTTTCTGAAATAATATGGTTTTTGAGAATGTTATTCGACATCAACTCATAATGTCCTATTGCTGTCGGGTCTTCTCACGAGAAGGCTAAGGCCATACGTCCCCACGCTTGCCAAGTGCGAGTGGGGACTGTATTTTCTTTAGTATAATTTTAAAAATAAATCCTAGCTAGAACGATTTGTCGCCCCGATACCCCATTTTTTTTTGGGGATATCCCTTCGGATACCACATGCTGGTCACATGTTGGACTCGAACCGACTAAATGTGTACGCTGTCTCGGGTACTAGATGCCGGGGAACCAGGTGCACCCTAGGAAGGAAAACCTTGGAACCCCGACGTAGCCCCGAAACTCCCTCCATACTAAGTTTCGTGAAAATCTTTTAGGCCGTTTCCGAGATTCAAGATTACATATTATATAAAAATTGCTAGTTTAAAGTTATGAGACAAATTGTAAATTTAGTTATTTGATGTATAAATACATTTATTATTATTATTATAAACTTATAGAATTCTAGTTGACCCGGCAAACGTTGTTTTTGCATGTATACTATTTCTAAGAAAACATTTAAAAAAAAACTTGCAAAAAAATTTAAGTTTTTAATTAATAAATAAAAATAGGGGTTGGTAAAGAGGGGTGAAAATTTAGCGTTGTATGTATTATTGTATGCTGCAACATAAAAAAATTAAAACAAAAAATACTGTCGAATAAAAAAAGAAAAAATTAAGAGTGGACCACCATTAACATTAAGGCGATGAAAAATAGATGTTGTCCGATTCTCGACCCTAGCCGATATGCATGTGAAGATTCACGAAAATCGGTAGAGCCGTTTCGGAGTAATTCAATTACGCACACCGTGACACGAGAATTTTGTATATTACTAGCTGTCCCGGCAAACGTTGCTTTGCCATAAAAGGGAATATATGTATGTTGTAGAGGTGGGTCAATCAAAATCGCGATGGAAAAATAGGGGTTGATCTTAGAGGGTTGAAAATTTAGGGTTGTATGTATTTACTAATGCTGTATCATAAAAAAATTGAAATTAAAAATTTTGTCTAAAAAATAAAAAAATAAATTTAGGGGTGGACTACCCCTAACATTTAGGGGGATGAAAAATAGATGTTGGCCGATTCTCATAGATACCGGATAAGCACAAAAAATTTCATCAAAATCGGTCAAGCCGTTTCGGAGTAGTTCGATTACGCACCCCGTGACACGAGAATTTTATATATTAGAAGTAGATTAAGTAAGCACTTACCTTACATTAATGTTTAAACTTATTTACGGGTATATATTTATTATTTTTTTCTAATTTTGACCATATACACGTTGGCACATTCTTAAGAACACTAAATGAATAATTACGTACAGCTGTTATTTTCTACGAATTCTAGAGTAATTCGTGACTTCATATCAAAACTAGGAACATTTTAATTACACTGTAGTGTTTAAATAAAATTAGCTTTTTTTGTGTGATATGTATGTACTTTGTTTTAATAATGAATGTTTGTTGCATGCAGTTTTTGCTACTCTGCCTGATTAAAAGCATAAACAGAATTTAAGAGTAATATACTAAAATATGCAATTAATACCCGCGGTGTTTCTAGTAGCTAGTCTAAAAAAAGTAAGGTTACTCCTTATATCATCAGCTACCTATCAATGAAAGTCCCATTAAAATCGGTCCAGCGGTTCCAGAGATTAATCGGATCAAACAGACAGACACATAAAAAATATACATAATTATGCATTTAGTAACAAGCGGTTATTTTAATACTACAAACAGACATTCCTATTTTATTTATTTGTATAGATAAATGTTTTATTAAATGTATCAAGGGCCTCCAGTAACCTGAAGCAGCTTATTTCTTTTACACATAACTCATTACAAAATACAATCAAATCTATTCTAATATTATAAGAGTTTGTTTATTTGAACGCGCTAATCTCAGGAACCGCTGGTCTGATTTGAAAATTTCTTTCAGTGTTGGATAGTCCATTTATCGATGGTTATATGCTATATATCATCACGCTAATACTAATAGGAACGGTGCACTAATGAAGACAATTTTCAGGCTACGGGCAATAGAAGATGCAAACGAGGTTGCGTGGGTCTTCAGCTAGTCATAGATAAAATTATAAACACTTTTCCCCGTCTACATTTAAACATTTCATAATTTTTTTTATTACTCTGGGTTTTTTTACAAAAATTACGAATCTATTGGCATATCTTTATTTTAATCAATTCTGTAGTTTAATCGCTGCAAACATACATATACCTACTGCAAAAGAAAACTTTTCCTTTTGAGTTCACCTTATAACGCCAGTTATAAAGGAAAACGACCCTCAAATCTTCAAGAAAAGAGCGTAATCCTTCCTAAAAGGCCGGCAACGCACTTGTAACGCCTCTGGTATTGCGGGTGTCCATGGGCGGCGGTAATCACTTACCATCAGGCGATACGTCTGCTCGTTTGCCCGCTATATAATAAAAAATTAAAATAATAACAGCCTCGATTGTCTAGTGGTTAGCGTAAGCGACTGCCGATCAAGAGGTCTCGGATTCGATTCCCGGGTCGGACTTCTGTTGGGTTTTTCTTAATAGTCTGGAGTATAGTGGTGGTATGGCTATGGTAATCGTTATTGGGAAGTCAGGGCCCTCAAATATACTGACAACTAGTTCAATCTTCAAATTCAGTTCACCCTCAAGGTTGCGGGGTTCAAATGCCAGTCGCTCTGTGTAAAAACTGATATTCAGGTAAAACCGGTTGAACTGGTAGCCGACCCCAAATAGTCTTGGGAATAATAAAGGCTAGAAGATGATGTAAAATTAATTTAATGATATTTTTAGCCGTAATTATAAATAAATAATAAATAAATATTTCGGACATCTAACACACAACGCCATCTAGTCCCAAGCTAAGCAGAGCTTGTGTTATGGGTACTAGACAACTGATATGAATACATATATACTTTTTTTTTGTAAATACATACGTATTATATATAGAAAACACCCAAACTCCGTAACAAATATTTGTAGATTCCACAAACATTTGAACCCGAGACCTCAAGGTTAGCAGTCGCATACGCTACCACTACGCCACCGAGGCAGTCTAATTAGTCAGTTATATATCCTGTTATCAATTTGTAATCATTACTTAACTTATAAAAACTATTACCCCGCAAAAATTAAAATCTGTAAAAAATTAGGTGCTACAAAGAAATAATTGTGTTGTTTTGTGCAGTAAGAATCATGGACTTGAAGTTTAAAGGAGTAACGTATGGTGAATTAAAACGCTGTATTATATTTGAAAATATTAATATACTAGCGACCCGCCCCGGCTTCGCACGGGTGCAATGCTGATACTAAATACACGTTGTATATAAAACATAGCTGACCCACGCAACCTCGTTTGCGTCTTATATAGCCCGTAGCATGAAAATTTTAGCAAAATAAGTAACTTTTCTGGTTGATTTTTACACCTTGTGTCCGAAAAACCCAAATATCTTACGGAACCCTATATTTTTCCAAAATAAAATATATAATGTAGCTGTCGAATGGTGAAAGAATTTTTAAAATCCGTCCAGTAGTTTTTGAGCCTATTCATTACAAACATACAAACATACAAAAATAGGTACAAATCTTTCAGCAGCAGAGCTTGTGTTATGGGTACTTTTACTTGTCACTGGTAGGTAGCTGATGGTACAAGGAGTACTTAGGCTTACATTTTTTAGACTAGCTTCGCCCCGCGGCGTTACCAACGATACGACAATAACCGCGGGTAACACCGCGGGGTTCAGCCAGTATGTAATAAGGAGCGAAATTAAAATTACGCTGCCGTACGCTAATGATGAAAGTGTACATTGTATTTATTCACTAATGCGTCTAAAGGTTTCTCAATAAAGTAAACACAAAAACCTAAAAAAAAAAATGACAAACATTGTTATTACCTAATAAAAACGTGTTAAAATTACCTACGGAATCCTCACCAACGTGTTGCCAAACTTACTTGACTGGTTATTAGAAGTAATTATCAGTATTGTTAGAGGCAATATATTGTCTGTATCCTGTGCGCGAAAAAAGCATAATTTAGCACTAACTTTATTTGTTTTTTTTTTATTATTGTGGGCAAACGGGCAGACGTATCGCCTGATGGTAAGCGATTACCGCCGCCCATGGACACCCGCAACACCAGAGGCGTCAGAAGTGCGTTGCCGGCCTTTTAGGAAGGAGTACGCTCTTTTCTTGAAGGTTTGAAGTTTGTATTGGTCCCGGAACACCGCAGGCGACAGCTCATGGCAGAAAAGGTAATTTTACTTATCAGAGATCTTCGTCTTCTTTATCAAGAAAGGCCTATTTTCGACCTTCTACATCGCGCTAGCTAGATGGATAAAATTCTTATCTTTTATTTTTTACTATCAACTTCCAAAGACGAGTGAGACTGATAAATTTGTAAAGCTTAATGCCAACGTCCATACCATGTTGAACACACCGGTTCTCGTCCGATCACCGAAGTTAAGCAACATTGGGCGTGGTTAGTACTTGGATGGGTGACCGCCTGGGAATACCACGTGATGTTGGCTTTTTGCTGGTTCATTGCTAAATGTTAAATTATTGTACTGCCCCCGGCTATCATTATTTTCCTATTTAAATATTTTGTAAATTAATTTTGTATTCGTTTGGACATTTTTAAATAGCTGAAAAAGTGACCCTTATGGATTAAGTATATAAAAAAACATGATAGCATTAAAAGGCACACTTGGGAGTCCCTAAAAAAATCCATCCGATTGGTAGTGAAGATTTTTCCCACGGAAAGAATGCATGCTGCTTTTGATAACTGGCCTGAACGTTTAAAGGAATGTATTGCAGCCAATGGAGACCATTTCAAACAAGCTTTGTATATTTTAATGGTTTTATATCAATGTATAAAAGCAACACATGTACTGTAATATTAATAAACGTTACGTACAATAAAAAAAATGTTTTATGGCAAGACTAATTTATATGCGAAATATGAAATCACATAACTACGTTTGCGATTACGTGATCATTATCATCAGCCTATCGCAGTCTACTGCTGAACATAGGCCTCTCCACTTCCATCATAGCAGTAGATAGCACACAGTAAATTTACTTTAGATGTCGCCAACGTCCATACCATGTTGAACACACCGGTTCTCGTCCGATCACCGAAGTTAAGCAACATTGGGCGTGGTTAGTACTTGGATGGGTGACCGCCTGGGAATACCACGTGATGTTGGCTTTTTGCTGGTTCATTGCTAAATGTTAAATTATTGTACTGCCCTCTACCGTTATTATTTTCCTTTTGAAATAATTTGTGAATTAATTTTGTATTCGTTTAGACATTTTTAAACACCCAAAAATTGGCTGTAATGAATTAAGAATATGAATAAACAAACATATAATTGAATGGTACACTATGTGATATTAACCGTCTATCAACCTAAAACATGAAACGAAGTATTTGTGAATTGTATATATTGTATTGTACCTATATATATCATGAATTATCATTTTAGTTACCAAACCGAACTGCCACCTACCAAAGAATAGTTGAACTACAGAGTGACTCCAATCGCCGTAGAGTATCAGTCACTCTGTAGTTCGAATTCTCTTCGGTAGATGGCACTGTAGGATGCTTTTGTAGTGCTTGATAGTGAAAATTCTGAAGGTCCTGTATTAATTTATCCAAACTACTTTGAAGGTCCAAGCGACATTTATCCTTTGTTTAAAGGTGCAAAAAAAATCTATCATTGGAAAATACGAAAGCTTTCAGGGATAAAGAAGCTTATTTTATATAAACACCTCTACCAGCGTGTAGACATTATCTATGGGGTAGTGATGCATAAGTTTTATGTACAATTCGAAATTATACTTTCTCAATTTCCTATTCAGTAGGCAATTGTAAGATGGGACTACAATTGGATGTAAACGCGGTAGTGGACCCTAGACTACGACTATATGACATTTCAAGGCTTAGACTAATAGATGCTTTTATAATGCCACTAATAAAAAGTGCAGTTCCGGTAGACTAAAAAGGGACGATCTCAGGAAGGTCACAGGTATCCTGACAGGGCATTGTCTCCTAAACAATCACCTATTCACTATAGGCGCAACAGACAGGCCGCTGTGCAGGGGATGCATGGGGGCAGAAGAAACGCCGCAGCACGTTCACGTTTCACGAAAGATAGCAATTATTTTGTAAACATAATTTTAATGTGGGTGAATGTAATACCATTCTCGCTGTTCCCTGCACAGAGAAAGCGAGAACACTGTATAATATAGCTAAAATGTAAATGTTAAATACTTAGTTCATAAGTTGTATTTTATGAGGTCAACATAATAACTTCGTGACTAAGCCCTCATTAAATAAATAAAGAAAAAAAAAGCTGTTGTATATTGATTGTACTGTAATAGTTTTTTAGAAACAGTTTCATGGTTTTATAAGCATTCTCATTGTACAGTCACAACTTATTCAACTCTACTGCTAGCAATACATAAGTTGGCTAAATTTTAAAATTTGAGAACATGAAACTTTCAGCCATAGTGCATGGATGAACCATATGGTACAGATACAAAAAAAATCGATCATCTTGATTCAGCAAATTAAATGACTTATTTTAAAACATATACAGCAGACAAATTTACTTCAATTTCATATTTCAACGCAATAAATAATTACAGGGGAAATATAATACTTAATAATAAATTTATTGTAATCCAGATAATTACAAAATGACTTAATATTAGATATCTAGGAACAATGACTGCACGGTTGGCCGAGTGGTGTCAGCGGTCGCCATGCCGCTTGCTACTGCGCCAAGTGTCGTGGGTTCAAATCCCACGCGGTACCTACAACACTTTGTGTGATCCACGAATTGTTGTCCCGAGTCTGGATGTTCTTTGTGTCCGTTTCATGTATGTTTGTAAAGTCCCCCACGACACAGGATGTTTATTCCTAATGTGGGAGTTCTTTTTAAAAAAAAAAAAAAGTCGCGGCCTTACTACTCCCAGGCAATCTCTCACAGATCACCATGGGATGGAGAGAAAATACGATTAGAAAAAATAAAACGTGCTTGGCATTAATTTCGCCACTCTTCATAAACCAAATGTGTACCTTTCTCACCAATCATTATAGCTGCTGCATGAGGATTGGCACGAACAATTTTGGGCATTATAGAAGCATCTATAACTCTAAGTCTTGAGATGCCATGCACCCGCAGTCTAGGGTCTACCACTGCATTCCCGACCCTTCTCGGCCCCATTCTACAAGTCCCAACAGGATGTAACATCGTGGATGTATAATTCTAATGAGTCACACAATATATTCTTCACTACCCACATATATCTACATATACAAAAAAAGTATATATTTATTTATATCAGTTGTCTAGTACCCATAATACAAGCTCTGCTTAGCTTGGGACTAGATGGCGTTGTGTGTTAGATGTCCGAAAAATATTTGGTTTAAAAGTTATTATTTAAATTATTAAATAAATAAGAAAGAGAAGAGAAAGAGATAAAAAGAGGTGTCTATGGGCGGCGGTAATCGCTTACCACCAAGCGATACGTCTGCTTGTTGGCCCCCTACACATACTACATAAAAAAAAGGAGTCAGTCATTGTTATTCAACACTAAAGTAAAATTTCTCAAAAAGTTGCTTATGATTCCATAGTTACAGAAGTTCATGACCGTCAGTAACCGCTTTCCATCAGGAGGTGCTTCTACTCATTTGCTTACATCACAAAAAAAAAAAACATTTTTACTAATGATTTCTTACATCTTTGTAACTCCATTCCTCATTTCCTAGCGACTCCCACTCATCGAAGTCAAGTTTGTTCCCTCTTGCATAAACCATGGTGTTGATGGAACTAGATCCGCCCATAACTTTGCCTCTAGCCAGCGAGCAATTATTTAGCGGAGCTGGTTTAATAATAAATAAATAAATAAATATTCCGGACATCTAACACACAACGCCATCTAGTCCCAAGCTAAGCAGAGCTTGTATTATGGGTACTAGACAACTGATATAAATAAATATATACTTTTTTTGTATATGTAGATATATGTGGGTAGTGAAGAATATATTGTGTGACTCATTAGAATTATACATCCACGATGTTACATCCTGTTGGGACTTGTAGAATGGGGCCGAGAAGGGTCGGGAATGCAGTGGTAGACCCTAGACTGCGGGTGCATGGCATCTCAAGACTTAGAGTTATAGATGCTTCTATAATGCCCAAAATTGTTCGTGCCAATCCTCATGCAGCAGCTATAATGATTGGTGAGAAAGGTACACATTTGGTTTATGAAGAGTGGCGAAATTAATGCCAAGCACGTTTTATTTTTTCTAATCGTATTTTCTCTCCATCCCATGGTGATCTGTGAGAGATTGCCTCGGAGTAGTAAGGCCGCGACTTTTTTTTTTTTTAAAAAGAACTCCCACATTAGGAATAAACATCCTGTGTCGTGGGGGACTTTACAAACATACATGAAACGGACACAAAGAACATCCAGACTCGGGACAACAATTCGTGGATCACACAAAGTGTTGTAGGTACCGCGTGGGATTTGAACCCACGACACTTGGCGCAGTAGCAAGCGGCATGGCGACCGCTGACACCACTCGGCCAACCGTGCAGTCATTGTTCCTAGATATCTAATATTAAGTCATTTTGTAATTATCTGGATTACAATAAATTTATTATTAAGTATTATATTTCCCCTGTAATTATTTATTGCGTTGAAATATGAAATTGAAGTAAATTTGTCTGCTGTATATGTTTTAAAATAAGTCATTTAATTTGCTGAATCAAGATGATCGATTTTTTTTGTATCTGTACCATATGGTTCATCCATGCACTATGGCTGAAAGTTTCATGTTCTCAAATTTTAAAATTTAGCCAACTTATGTATTGCTAGCAGTAGAGTTGAATAAGTTGTGACTGTACAATGAGAATGCTTATAAAACCATGAAACTGTTTCTAAAAAACTATTACAGTACAATCAATATACAACAGCTTTTTTTTTCTTTATTTATTTAATGAGGGCTTAGTCACGAAGTTATTATGTTGACCTCATAAAATACAACTTATGAACTAAGTATTTAACATTTACATTTTAGCTATATTATACAGTGTTCTCGCTTTCTCTGTGCAGGGAACAGCGAGAATGGTATTACATTCACCCACATTAAAATTATGTTTACAAAATAATTGCTATCTTTCGTGAAACGTGAACGTGCTGCGGCGTTTCTTCTGCCCCCATGCATCCCCTGCACAGCGGCCTGTCTGTTGCGCCTATAGTGAATAGGTGATTGTTTAGGAGACAATGCCCTGTCAGGATACCTGTGACCTTCCTGAGATCGTCCCTTTTTAGTCTACCGGAACTGCACTTTTTATTAGTGGCATTATAAAAGCATCTATTAGTCTAAGCCTTGAAATGTCATATAGTCGTAGTCTAGGGTCCACTACCGCGTTTACATCCAATTGTAGTCCCATCTTACAATTGCCTACTGAATAGGAAATTGAGAAAGTATAATTTCGAATTGTACATAAAACTTATGCATCACTACCCCATAGATAATGTCTACACGCTGGTAGAGGTGTTTATATAAAATAAGCTTCTTTATCCCTGAAAGCTTTCGTATTCTCCAATGATAGATTTTTTTTGCACCTTTAAACAAAGGATAAATGTCGCTTGGACCTTCAAAGTAGTTTGGATAAATTAATACAGGACCTTCAGAATTTTCACTATCAAGCACTACAAAAGCATCCTACAGTGCCATCTACCGAAGAGAATTCGAACTACAGAGTGACTGATACTCTACGGCGATTGGAGTCACTCTGTAGTTCAACTATTCTTTGGTAGGTGGCAGTTCGGTTTGGTAACTAAAATGATAATTCATGATATATATAGGTACAATACAATATATACAATTCACAAATACTTCGTTTCATGTTTTAGGTTGATAGACGGTTAATATCACATAGTGTACCATTCAATTATATGTTTATTCATATTCTTAATTCATTACAGCCAATTTTTGGGTGTTTAAAAATGTCTAAACGAATACAAAATTAATTCACAAATTATTTCAAAAGGAAAATAATAACGGTAGAGGGCAGTACAATAATTTAACATTTAGCAATGAACCAGCAAAAAGCCAACATCACGTGGTATTCCCAGGCGGTCACCCATCCAAGTACTAACCACGCCCAATGTTGCTTAACTTCGGTGATCGGACGAGAACCGGTGTGTTCAACATGGTATGGACGTTGGCGACATCTAAAGTAAATTTACTGTGTGCTATCTACTGCTATGATGGAAGTGGAGAGGCCTATGTTCAGCAGTAGACTGCGATAGGCTGATGATAATGATCACGTAATCGCAAAAGTAGTTATGTGATTTCATATTTCGCATATAAATTAGTCTTGCCATAAAACATTTTTTTTATTGTACGTAACGTTTATTAATATTACAGTACATATGTTGCTTTTATACATTGATATAAAACCATTAAAATATACAAAGCTTGTTTGAAATGGTCTCCATTGGCTGCAATACATTCCTTTAAACGTTCAGGCCAGTTATCAAAAGCAGCATGCATTTTTTCCGTGGGAAAAATCTTCACTACCAATCGGATGGATTTTTTTAGGGACTCCCAAGTGTGCCTTTTAATGCTATCATGTTTTTTTATATACTTAATCCATAAGGGTCACTTTTTCAGCTGTTTAAAAATGTCCAAACGAATACAAAATTAATTTACAAAATATTTAAATAGGAAAATAATGATAGCCGGGGGGCAGTACAATAATTTAACATTTAGCAATGAACCAGCAAAAAGCCAACATCACGTGGTATTCCCAGGCGGTCACCCATCCAAGTACTAACCACGCCCAATGTTGCTTAACTTCGGTGATCGGACGAGAACCGGTGTGTTCAACATGGTATGGACGTTGGCATTAAGCTTTACAAATTTATCAGTCTCACTCGTCTTTGGAAGTTGATAGTAAAAAATAAAAGATAAGAATTTTATCCATCTAGCTAGCGCGATGTAGAAGGTCGAAAATAGGCCTTTCTTGATAAAGAAGACGAAGATCTCTGATAAGTAAAATTACCTTTTCTGCCATGAGCTGTCGCCTGCGGTGTTCCGGGACCAATACAAACTTCAAACCTTCAAGAAAAGAGCGTACTCCTTCCTAAAAGGCCGGCAACGCACTTCTGACGCCTCTGGTGTTGCGGGTGTCCATGGGCGGCGGTAATCGCTTACCATCAGGCGATACGTCTGCCCGTTTGCCCACAATAATAAAAAAAAACAAATAAAGTTAGTGCTAAATTATGCTTTTTTCGCGCACAGGATACAGACAATATATTGCCTCTAACAATACTGATAATTACTTCTAATAACCAGTCAAGTAAGTTTGGCAACACGTTGGTGAGGATTCCGTAGGTAATTTTAACACGTTTTTATTAGGTAATAACAATGTTTGTCATTTTTTTTTTTAGGTTTTTGTGTTTACTTTATTGAGAAACCTTTAGACGCATTAGTGAATAAATACAATGTACACTTTCATCATTAGCGTACGGCAGCGTAATTTTAATTTCGCTCCTTATTACATACTGGCTGAACCCCGCGGTGTTACCCGCGGTTATTGTCGTATCGTGGGTAACGCCGCGGGGCGAAGCTACTCTAAAAAATGTAAGCCTAAGTTACTCCTTGTACCATCAGCTACCTACCAGTGACAAGTAAAAGTACCCATAACACAAGCTCTGCTGCTGAAAGATTTGTACCTATTTTTGTATGTTTGTATGTTTGTAATGAATAGGCTCAAAAACTACTGGACGGATTTTAAAAATTCTTTCACCATTCGACAGCTACATTATCCACGAGTAACATAGGCTATATTTTATTTTGGAAAAATATAGGGTTCCGTAAGATATTTGGGTTTTTCGGACACAAGGTGTAAAAATCAACTAGAAAAGTTACTTATTTTGCTAAAATTTTCATGCTACGGGCTATATAAGACGCAAACGAGGTTGCATGGGTCAGCTATGTTTTATATATAACGTGTATTTAGTATCAGCATTGCACCCGTGCGAAGCCGGGGAGGGTCGCTAGTTTATTAATATTAGCAAATATAATACAGCGTTTTCATTCACCATACGTTACTCCTTTAAACTTCAAGTCCATGATTCTTACTGCACAAAACAACACAATTATTTCTTTGTAGCACCTAATTTTTTACAGATTTTAATTTTTGCGGGGTAATAGTTTTTATAAGTTAAGTAATGATTACAAATTGATAACAGGATATATAACTGACTAATTAGACTGCCTCGGTGGCGTAGTGGTAGCGTATGCGACTGCTAACCTTGAGGTCTCGGGTTCAAATGTTTGTGGAATCTACAAATATTTGTTTCGGAGTTTGGGTGTTTTCTATATATAATACGTATGTATTTACAAAAAAAAAGTATATATGTATTCATATCAGTTGTCTAGTACCCTTAACACAAGCTCTGCTTAGCTTGGGACTAGATGGCGTTGTGTGTTAGATGTCCGATACATTTATTTATTATTTATTTATAATTACTGCTAAAAATATCACTAAATTAATTTTACATCATCTTCTAGCCTTTATTATTCCCAAGACTATTTGGGGTCGGCTTTTAGTTCAACCGGTTTTACCTGAATATCAGTTTTTACTAGAGCGACTGGCATTTGAACCCCGCAACCTTGAGGGTGAACTGAATTTGAAGATTGAACTAGTTGTCAGTATATTTGAGGGCCCTGACTTCCCAATAACGATTACCATAGCCATACCACCACTATACTCCAGACTATTAAGAAAAACCCAACAGAAGTCCGACCCGGGAATCGAACCCGAGACCTCTGGATCGGCAGTCGCTTACGCTAACCACTAGACAATCGAGGCTGTTATTATTTTAATTTTTTATTATATAGCGGGCAAACGAGTAGACGTATCGCCTGATGGTAAGCGATTACCGCCGCCCATGGACACCCGCAACACCAGAGGCGTTACAAGTGCGTTGCCGGCCTTTTAGGAAGGAGTACGCTCTTTTCTTGAAGATTTGAGAGTCGTTTTCCTTTATAACAACTGGCGTTATAAGGTGAACTCAAAAGGAAAAGTTTTCTTTTGCAATAGGTATATGTATGTTTGCAGCGATTAAACTACAGAATTGATTATAATAAAGATATGCCAATAGATTCGTAATTTTTGTAAAAAAACCCAGAGTAATAAAAAAAATTATTAAATGTTTAAATGTAGACGGGTAAAAGTGTTTATAATTTTATCTATGACTAGCTGAAGACCCACGCAACCTCGTTTGCATCTTCTATTGCCTGTAGCGTAAAAATTTCCCCGTTTTTGAAACAGTCTTCATTTGTGCTCCGCTCCTATTAGTAGTAGCGTGATGATAAATAGGCTATAGCCTTCCTCGATAAATGGACTATCCAACACCGAAATAATTTTTCAAATCGGACCTGTGGTTACTGAGATTAGCGCTTTCAAACAAACAAAGAAACAAACTCTTCAGCTTTATAATATTAGTATAGATAAAAAAATGTCTATAAATTTTAACTTATTATGTATGAAAATCCGTTCAGCAGTTTTTGCGCGAAAGAGTAACACACACCACACACACACACACACACACACACTAAATAATAATAAGCCTCCTATCCTGAACTGCTTTCTTCTTTCTCTGAATTGTGGTTGTTTCTTAAGTTACAAAATATCTCTGAGTTCAGTGTGCCTCTTGGCAAAGGCCTCCTCTAACAATTTCCACTGTACTCTGTCTCTAGCAACCCTTCTCCATTTTGGGCCTGCCGTCAGTTTTAGTTCATCTTCCCATCTCTTGCCCTGTCTTCCTCTGTTCCTTCTCCCATCTCCAGGGTACCAGTCTGTAATGATGTTGCTCCACTTCTCTTGCGTACCGCGCAGCATGTGCCCAGTCCATCTCCACTTTAAACTGTCTATTGTATTAAGCACGTCTGTGACCTTTGTCCTACTTCTTATGATGGTGTTTCGTACCCTATCCTGTTTCTTAATACCTATCATACTTCGTTCCATAGCTCTTTGACAATGTTCCAACATGTTTCTGTGATGTTTCGTGAGCGCCCAGGTTTCACACCCATATGTAATACATGGGAGAACGCAGGTATTGAAGACCTTGTTTTTGATACCAGTACTAAGATCTGTGGATTTCATGATCTCTTTCAGCGACCAATATCTTTTCCATCCGTTGGCTATGTGTCTCTTGATTTCTTTTGTAGTTGTGTCTGTATGTGAGATGATTTGCCCTAAATATATATATTCGTCTACATATTCAACAGGTTGGTTGTTGATTTCTATATCATATTTGTTTGTATTAGTTAGTAGCTTCGTTTTGTTTATATTCATAGCTAAACCCACTTTTTCGCTTTCCCTATTTAGATCCTGTATCATTTTTTCTAGAATGCTTGGTTGTTCTTCAAACAAAACAATATCGTCGGCGAATCTAAGATGGTTTAATTTTTGACCATTTATATTTAATCCATCCATGTCACACACACACATATCCTTACAAACTTTTGCCTTTATAATATTAGTAGAAATATCGTAAGAGCCGGCCCATTCATGCCGAAGCGTAGCTCTCCCACGGTAAACGAATTAAAGGTACACGAAATTTGTGGCATGGGTCTCGTGAGAGCTGACTAATGAAGTAAGCTACGAAAGACAACAGTACTGCATTAACAGAGGGGAATCTTGACACAATAACAAACTGTGTAGTGTGTAGTCAGCGTGGTATAATTGGCCAAACCTCCTTCTGAGGAGAGGCGCGTCGTGCAGTGTATGGTTAAATGCTGTTGATGAAAATGATGAATTCTCTATCCATTGAAGAAAGTCGTATTAAAATTATGGGAGTCTCCTTCAGACACACACAGATACGTCAAGCTTCATTATATAATACTAGCTTTCTTTCGTTCACGACTCCGCTTGCGTTTATGTCTGTAATCGCGATAAAAACTAGCCTATGTCCTTCTTCAGGAATCAGAGTGTCTCTATGCCAAATCGGTGTAGTGGTTTAGTCCTAAAAGCGTGACAGACAGACATACAGTTTTTCGCGTTGATAATATTATAATATGGATTACTAGATTATGTTTTACGTTTAAAACAATAAACGCGGGTAACACCGCGGGACGAATCTTAAAAGTAGCTTAAGTTACTCCTTATAATAACAATACCCCGTCAAAACTGGTTCAACCGTCTCAGAGATAAGCCGAAACAAATCGACAGACTGACAGAAAATCAAAGAAAATTTAAAAAAAATAAGTCTAATAAATATTTAAGTTTGAAATTTACACCTAAATTTTATTTATTCGTATAGATTATGTTTTAGATTTGTTGTGTGTGTTTATCATTATATTATATTTAAAATCATTCAACTCTTCGCATATAATATACTAGCGACCCGCCCCGGCTTCGCACGGGTGCAATGCTGATACTAAATACACGTTGTATATAAAACAGCTGACCCACGCAACCTCGTTTGCGTCTTATATAGCCCGTAGCATGAAAATTTTCGCAAAATAAGTAACTTTTCTGGTTGATTTTTACACCTTGTGTCCGAAACACCCAAATATCTTACGGAACCCTATTTTTTTCCAAAATAAAATATAGCCTATGTTACTCGTGGATAATGTAGCTTTCGAATGGTGAAAGAATTTTTAAAATCGGTCCAGTAGTTTTTGAGCCTATTCATTACAAACATACAAAAATAGGTACAAATCTTTCCTCTTTATAATATTAGTACAGATAGAAAACACCAAAACAAGCTTAGCAATCGCATACGCTACCTCTACGCCACCGAGGCAGTCAGTTATCACAATATTGGGGTTAAAGGGAGATAGTCATTTTATTCTTTTGAACCCCCCTCCACCCCCAAACCAAAATCTTTCTAAGCCCATGCCTTACAGTAACTAATATCTTATGAGAAACCTTACCTTCCACTGTTCATTCGCTGATAGTCTATTAGCCACCACACACCCAGCAGATCCAGCGCCAACCACAATGAAGTCAAACTCTTCTCTATCGTAGCCAATATGTTCGTGTTCTCCTAATCTGTCTTGTATTCTATGGTCTTTGGAGCCCCCAAACACTCGCTAGGGTCGCTAGTGTATAATATATGTGTATGTATGTATGTATATCAGTTGTCTAGTACCCATAACACAAGCTCTGCTTAGCTTGGGACTAGATGGCGTTGTGTTAGATTTCCGGAATATTTATTATTATTATAAAAAAAATTGCTAGGTGCAAAAAATATAAATAGTGTGTGTGTGTGTGTGTGTGTAGTGGGAGAGGGGGTCTGAATCCTAAACCTAAACCTAATGCTACGACATTAACAAATTATTATTAAATTTGCTTTCTTTAGCGATAGATGAAAATATCAATACGAAATTTAAACATGTTAATTAGTGATATTGCGGAAGCTTGTGAATTCTGCATATCTAATTGTAATATGTGTGTTAAGAAATAAAAGAAACAATACATTCTAAAATAATCGAAATTGTTTTAAAATTACAAAACATTTAAAGTTAAAAAGCAGACATTAAAAAAAGTGCAAAAAGGCCAACATCACGTGGTATTCCCAGGCGGTCACCCATCCAAGTACTAACCACGCCCAATGTTGCTTAACTTCGGTGATCGGACGAGAACCGGTGTATTCAACGTGGTATGGACGTTGGCGATGGACTTCTCAAAATTATATTTCTCAATCAACTGTCACTCTATTAAAAGAAATTGGTACTACCATTGAATGAATGGATTTGTCCTTCAACTGTAAACTTACTGTACGTACACATTCAATGAAATACTAAATAATTTTCCACTCACACGTCTAGCCCGCGCGACTATATTCCGGTCTAACGTCCAGCCGTTCGCGGCTCTCGAACCGCGCTAATTTTTGCAGCTACGTCGCAACAAAAACTTACATAGCTTTTTAACCGTATAAGCTACAATAAAGAAAAAAATATGGAAAAAAGTTAAAAGAATACAGATTAAACTTATCTACATTATTTAATAGTAAGTTATTATATAGGAAACGTAAAGTCGGGTTAAACGTGTAATTCAGAAAAAAAAAAGAAATTCATTTCTATATTTTCGAGGCACGACAATAACAAATTATATTATTATTAAATTACTTTCTTTAGCGATAGATGAAAATATCAATACGAAATTTAAACATTTTATTTTATTTTATTTTATTTGGACAACCAACAAGAACATACACCTTAAAAGCTAAGTGGCACTTACAGTAATGTACAAATATTGGTGCTGCCTTAATTATAGGTTGCCACGAAAAGCATAACTATTGTTTAAACAGATAGTTGGGCGCATAAGGCATCCCTAAAGTTAAAAAAAAATAATAATAAACAAAAGTACTTAATTAAAACATAAGAGTAACAAGTAAATTATTCGGAAATTCCAAAGAGGTCACCATACACAGTCAAATATATAATCAATATACTTAATATATAATGAAATCAAATACGTTTATCCTAGCTTATTAATGAAATTTTTTTCCTAAAAGATGGTAAACTTAAGTAAAATATATCGATGTCCTTGTTTTTACAGATAGAATTATACTCTGCTTGGAGTCTATTTAGAGGAGAGAATTGTCCTAGGTTTGTTTTGGACCTCTTAGGCGTGAACAAGGAGTATCTAGTTAATCGCGGGGGCCTATGAGAGATCGTAATGTTAACTTTTTGTAGCAAATGAGGGCAGTTTATGTTACCATTAACCAATTTATGTAAAAATGTTAAATCTAAAATTTTACGGCGTTTTTTTAGTGACGTTAAATTAAAATGTATTAATCGGTTTGTATAACCGGGAAGTTTCTTTGTCAGATTAAATTTATATGCCAAGTGGTACATGAATCTTTTTTGCACACGTTCAATTCTATTGGAATGGACTTCATAACGCGGATGCCAAACTACACAGCAATACTCCAGAACAGACCTAACAAGACTTTCATACAATCTTAAAATAGTAGTTTTATTTTTAAAGTTCTTAGTGTTTCTCACTACAAAACCAAGGGTTTTGAGTGATTTGGAGATAATATGATCATAATGTTTCCTAAAATCAAGTTTTTTATCAAGAATGACTCCAAGGTCCCTAACGTATTCGACTTCTTGAATACGTTGGCCAGATATTGCGTAATCCCCAGATAAGTAGGTATTACGGTTACGAGTGAATCGAATGTAGCAGCATTTATCAACATTTAGAACCATTTTATTTTCTTTGCACCAGTTAACCAAACCGTCCAGATCATCCTGCAATAGCGTAATGTCTTGAAGATCCCTGATTGGTCTCATTAACTTGAGATCGTCCGCGTAAAGGTATGGTTTGCTATTTTTGAGGCAAGATGTAACGTCTTTCACAAAAATATTGAAGAATAAAGGTCCCAAGTGGGAGCCCTGGGGGACACCAGAAAAATTAGAAAAAATATCCGATTCATAACCACTAACTACCACTTTCGATGTACGGTGACGTAAATATGACGAGCACCATTTGTGAAAGGTGCCAGCAAAACCAAACTGCCATAGTTTCTGTAATAAGATTCTGTGAGGAACCTTATCGAAAGCCTTGGAGAGGTCTGTATAAATTACATCGACTGAAGAGCGATCGTCTAATGGACGAGATATATCATCAAAGAAATCCACAAGATTAGTGCAAGTCGAGCGAGCAGGGACAAAACCATGTTGAGAGTCCGCGAGAACACTCTTAATATGCCATGATACGTATGGACATAGTAAGGACTCCAGCAACTTTGCAAAGACAGATAATATAGTTATTGGCCTGTAGTTTTTTTACGTTACTTATATCGCCAGTTTTATGGACTGGAACGATAAGACCCAACTTCCAACGTGAAGGAAAGATGCCTGAAGAAAGTGACATATTAAAACATGTTAATTAGTGATGTTGCGGAAGCTTGTGATTTCTGCATATCTAATTATAATATGTGTGTTAAGAAATAAAAGAAACCATACATTCTAAAATAATCGAAATTGTTTTAAAATTACACAATACATACCAATTTGATGTTGAAAAGTGAAAATACAAAATAAGTGCAAAAAGGCCTACATCACGTGGTATTCCCAGGCGGTCACCCATCCAAGTACTAACCACGCCCAATGTTGCTTAACTTCGGTGATCGGACGAGAACCGGTGTATTCAACGTGGTATGGACGTTGGCGACAGACATATCAAAATTATATTTCGGTATTTCCCAATCAATTGGCACACTATTAAAAAAAAATTGGTACATACTACTATTGAATGAATGGATTTATCCTTTAACTGTGTACGTACACATTGTACGTACACATTCAATGAAATACTAAATAATCTATACAAATAAATAAAATTGGAGTGTCTGTTTGTAATATTAAAATAACCGCTTTCTACTACATGCATATGAATGTATATACGGTACACATACCAAAATATATATTTTTAAAATTTTTGTCTGTCTGTCTGTCTGTTTGTTCTGGCCTGGAACGGCTGGACCGATTTGGACGGGACTTTCACTGGTAGGTAGCTGATGGTACAAGGAGTAACTTAGGCTTACATTTTTTAGACTAGCTTCGCCCCGCGGCGTTTCCCACGATACGACAATAACCGCGGGTAACACCGCGGGGTTCAGCTAGTGTATAATATGTATGTATTTACAAAAAAAAAGTATATAAGTATTTATATCAGTTGTCTAGTACCCATAACACAAGCTCTGCTTAGCTCGGGACTAGATGGCGTTGTGTGTTAGATTTCCGGAATAATAATAATAAATCTTTATTTCTCTCACAAGGAAGGTACAATTTAGCTAGAGTTAATCTAATTAAAATTAAAAAGATTCTAAATTTCCTTGGTAAGAGCTGGAGTCCGTACTAGGCTCTAGGCCTGTGTCACAGATCTCCAGGCCCCCCCCTACGGCCGACAAAATATTTATTTATTGTCTTTAATCTACTTAGAAATTATATAGAAACAATAAAAAATAAATATAAAAATGCAGCTGCACCTCCAAAAACAAGAAAAAAATAAAAAAATTCTATACAAAATTAAAATTATCACTAATTTAACAAAAAAATTAACAATACTTAAATGAGATCAAAATTCTAAGGTATTTAGGTTTGTGTGTAGTAGTGTAGTATGTGTATGTGTGTGTGTGTGTGTGTGTGAGTTTAAGTAAATTGTGCAAAATAAATGTGAATATTTATTATTATTATAAAAAAAATTGCTACATAGGTGCAAAAAATAGAAATAGTGTGTGTGTGTGTGTAGTGGGAGAGTGGGTCTGAGTCCTAAACCCCTCCAGACGCCCTCCAAGCCATGTTCATGCTGTAAGGGTTTGGAGGAGAGCCAAAAGTGTTGTTGGGTTTTCCTTTCAAGAATTTCTTATTAGTAGCCCGCTTAGATTAATTGAGCTTTGAGTCAGTTAGTACTTAGGTATTAGTGGTATTACTAGTTGAACCCCGCGGTGCTACCCGCGACACGACAATAACAAGTTATTATTAAATTACTTTCTTTAGCGATAGATGAAAATATCAATACGAAATTTAAACATGTTAATTAGTGATGTTGCGGAAGCTTGTGATTTCTGCATATCTAATTGTAATATGTGTGTTAAGAAATGAAAGAAACAATACATTCTAAAATAATATTTTTTTTTTTAAATTACGTAATACATACATACTTACCAATTTGATGTTGAAAAGCAGACATTAAAAAGTGCAAAAAGGCCAACATCACGTGGTATTCCCAGGCGGTCACCCATCCAAGTACTAACCACGCCCAATGTTGCTTAACTTCGGTGATCGGACGAGAACCGGTGTATTCAACGTGGTATGGACGTTGGCGATAGACAGTTCAAAATTAAACTTCCTAATCAATTGTCACTCTATTAAAAAAATCGTTATTACCACCCTACCACTGAATTGAATGGATTTATCCTTCAACTGTCACATTCAATGAAATACTAAATAATTTATACTAAAATTCTTATACAAATTGCAATTTTTTTCTTGATAGGATTATCTAATCTTTACATACCATAATATGAAGTCGCTTCCGCTGTTTGTTCACTTACATTTTGTAAACTACTTTACAGATTTCCATGTAAGTTACTAGCGCCCTCTATGATTAGACACAAATAAACGCAAACAAAATTCACTATTTTTTTTAAATTACACAACAATTGAGTAATAACAATATTCTTTACTTCCCGGGAGCTCCTTTTAGAAGCTGGCGGAGAACAACCAGACGTGACCCTCGTCCCAGCTCTCTGGTCATCCCTGCTTGGGTCCAATCTTGACTGGAACTACTCTACCGAACCTGATGGTCAGGCTTGTCTTGCGTTCCCAGGAGGACTTTGTACCTGGACCAGGTAAATACCTACTTCTGGCACAGGATTTTTTAATTTACTATGCGTATTTAAATTGAAAAGTTTATAAGCAACCTTAGCGTCCTATAAATAAAGTCAAAATTGTTTTGTTTCGTCAAAAGTCATTCGACTGCCTTGCAGTGGCACAGTGAATAAGTCGTTGCCAGTAGTTTAATATTAATAATATAGATGTCGCTGTAAATTTATGATTTTTAAAATCTGTCCGTGGGAGAGCTATGCTTCGGCATGAATGGGTCGGCTCGACCGGAGTGATACCACGGCCTCACAGAAAACCGGTGTGAAATAGCGTTTGCGCTGTGTTTCACCGAGTGAGTGAGGATACCGGAGGCCCATACCCCAACCCCTCCCTCTATCCCCTTTCCCATCCCCCAAAGGTCGGCAACGCACTTGTGACGCCTTTGGTGTTGCGGGTGTCCATGGGCGGCGGTAATCGCTTACCATCAGGTGATACGTCTGCTCGTTTGCCCACTATTCAATAAAAAAAAAAAAAAAAAAAATATATGTATATCAAATATAAATACAAAATATATCAATAAATAAGTTTAGCAGTGAACTGCGATAGGCTGGTAACGACACTTTTTGCTACAGTAAGCTATTGTAATCCGTGCGGCGTGCGCATGTTTCTCTGTCTGTCTCTCTATCTCTCTTATAGAAAGCAAGCCAGATATTATCGTTTCGTCTTTCTATTTCGAACTTCGTTCCATCCGGGTGACACCTCTCAAGTTTTATATTTGGATTACGTAAATATGATCATATCTCAGAGTTTCGATCTAGGCTCAAGTGGCTACCAATACGCTTTCGCCGGAATCTGCATATTCTTACTCTTTTATACAGAATTCTGTTTCATCCTCACACACCCCCTTATATCAAAGAACGTTTTCATTTCTTAAAAAATACACGTTGCAGAGACCTGAGGTCATCGGAGAATTTAAAACTACAAATACCTACACATTCCACTCAGTTTGCAGACAATTCTTTTACTGTGCAAGCGGTAAGGCTTTGGAACAACCTGCCCGATAATATCCGACGAGCGAAAACTTTGACTGTGATTAAACAGCTGGTGAGGGATTACTACTTGTCGTTGTGAATACTTTTGGTTTCTTTTTATATAATGTATATATATATATTGGTCTGTATATATGCATATATATATCAGTGTGTATATATATTGGTGAGGGTATAGGCGTGTGTGTGTGGTGTGAATAGTGTATAACATTTGTGTATGGATCACTACTGAAATTTTTAAATATTAATGTGTTACCTGTGTGTAAGGTACTCTAAATTTTAAAATGCCCAATGTCCGTGCTATGGTTGTCTGGAAGAAATCGCCGTGAGCGATAATACCACCAATTGTTGTACATCCTTACATACTTTTAATCAGTTTGTTTGTGTATACAATAAAGATAAATAAATAAATAAAAATAGTAAAAAAGAAAAAAAATGTGCAAAAAGCCAACATCACGTGGTATTCCCAGGCGGTCACCCATCCAAGTACTAACCACGCCCGATGTTGCTTAACTTCGGTGATCGGACGAGAACCGGTGTGTTCAACATGGTATGGACGTTGGCACTGATATTCTCAAATTTTGCTACCACAATCGCAAGTATGTTATTTTCTAATCTATTCATGCTATCAGAAATGCCGTCATTCATGGCTGTGCATTTTGATATTGACGTAGTGTAGGTATAGTCAGTCATCTATATATATCTTCTATATCTATTTTGATTTGATTGTTTGTTTGAACGCGCTAATCTCAGGAACCGCTGGTCCGATTTGAAAAATTCTATAGGCTATATCATCACGCTACTACTAATAGGAGCGGAGCACCAATGAAGAATGTTTCAAAAACGGGGGAAAATTTTCACGCTACGGGCAATATAAGACGCAAACGAGGTTGCGTGGGTCAGCTAGTCTTATATAAATAAATAGCCAAAACTGTTGCTAAGCGCAAAATTCGAGAACCGCTCGACTAATTCATTATATTTAAATACTTTCACTACGACACAAAGAAGGTTCTTATAGACAGGAAAATCATAAAAAAAAATTATGATTTTTCTGGCACGTCAGCTACGTGTGTCAGCTACGTATGATAAAAGGAGTAACATAGGCTACCTATTTTAGACTAGCTTTGCCCCGTGGTATAACCCGCATTTATAACAACAAAGTTTGTTGTTATAAATGCGGGTTATACCACGGGGCAAAGCCCCGCGATGTTACAGGCGTTTGTTGAACAAACGCCTGTAACATCGCGGGGCCCTGCTAGTAATATTTCGGCTGGTTGCCATATCCGCAATATAATTTGACTGCCTCGGTGGCTTAGTGGTAGCGTATGCGACTGCTAAGCTTAAGGTAGCGGGTTCAAATCCTGGGTCGGACCAAATGTTTGTGGCATCTACAAATATTTGTTTCGGAGTTTGGGTGTTTTCTATGTATAATATGTATTTATTTACAAAAAAAAAAGTATATATGTATTCATATCAGTTGTCTAGTACCCATAACACAAGCTCTGCTTAGCTTGGGACTAGATGGCGTTGTGTGTTAGATGTCCGAAATATTTATTATTTATTTATTATTATAAGAAGACTAAAGAAGAAGACTTTTATGAAGTCTTGTCTTCTTAAAGAAGAAGTGTAAATAAATATCCGTGATGCAGCGTCTGTCCGTGGCTAATGATACTTGGACAATTTCACAGAAAAATATTAAAAGGAAATTCTATTTGTAAAGTAAAACTGCGAGACATTTAAATAATGTATGTGTAGTAAAGATCAATAATGAACAATCAAGCAAATCATAATAATATTCCTTCGAATTTTCTTAATTTGTTGTCCACTTAACACCTAATTTTACTAAGGACATGTAGATTTTAAAGGAATCTGTCGCCAACGTCCATACCATGTTGAACACACCGGTTCTCGTCCGATCACCGAAGTTAAGCAACATCGGGCGTGGTTAGTACTTGGATGGGTGACCGCCTGGGAATACCACGTGATGTTGGCTTTTTGCATTTCTTTAAGCTTTTTGATGTTCAAGTGATTCAAAAGGGAATATTATCAGATTATGTTTATTTTTGTTATTGATATACCTACTTTACTTCCTTTTCACCCGAAAGTGACAATATGAATTTTTGAATCTTAATATTCGTTATTGAGAAGTCAGTGCCCTCGAATATGCTGACACTAGTTTCAACCTTCGAATTCAGTTCAACCTCAGGGTTGCGAAGGTCTGATACCGGTCGCTTCGTGGAAAATCAGATATTCAGGTAAAACCGGGTGGAACTAGTAGCCGACCCCAAATAAACTTGGGATAAGGCTAGGAAGAAGAAGAAGAGCAATCTAAATATTCTGAAACATACTTTTTCACGACTCACGTGACAACACGACTATAGATAGAGTATGAATTTGTACCTCGAATAAAAAAGTTAAATTTACCAAATTGTAGTTAACAATATAAGCGATATCAACATGTCTTTAAATATCATAATTATTCAATTCATAGTCTGAACTCAAAAAATAGTACAAAAGGCCGAAACTCGTAACCAACGTCACGCGGGATGTCAATCACCCGGTGAATAAATTAAAATCTCAATAACAAAAATAAACATAATCTGACAACTCCTTTTTGAATCACTTGGAAATAAACAAAAAAAAATGCAAAAAGCCAACATCACGTGGTATTCCCAGGCGGTCACCCATCCAAGTACTAACCACGCCCAATGTTGCTTAACTTCGGTGATCGGACGAGAACCGGTGTGTTCAACGTGGTATGGACGTTGGCGATTGGGATTTTCAAACGTACATTCTAGTGCTATCTGAAATAGTCTGTCATTCCAACTACAACTATGTATTTAAGTGTCACATGTCTGTACATGTGTTCAGTTGATTATGTGGGTTAATGTTAGTTCCTTAAATTATTGACAAATAAAAACACACCATTTGGCTGTTTTTTTTTTTATTCAATAGGCGGCATACGAGCAGATGTATCGCCTGATGGTAAGCGATTACCGCCGCCCATGGACACCCGCAACACCAGAGGCGTCACAAGTGCGTTGCCGGCCTTTGGGGGAAGGGAAGGGGGATGGGGGACGGGTTGGGGTATGGGCCTCCGGTATCCTCACTCACACGGTGAAACAGCGCAAGCGCTATTTCACACCGGTTTTCTGTGAGGCCGTGATATTACTCCGGTCGAGCCAGCCCATTCATGACGAAGCCTGGCTCTCCCATGGTAAAGAATAATCAGGCCATTATATCCCCAAATGTCCTTAACTTTGTAAATGAGGTTGCATTAATATTTGTAGACATTACATATGTCACCCAAGTAACATTTAAATACACAAAACACACTAAAATGAAATTTCAACATCTTTTGGAGTTACTTTAGAGCATAAATGTAACAAGGGGACGACTTACACAGAAGTTCACAGAACTATTGAATACAATAAGGCGCTCGCAATTTTGTATACATACAGGGTCGAATATGCTGCCTCGGTAGCATAGTGGCAGTGAATGCAACTGCTGCGCTTGAGGTCTTGGGTTCAAATCCTGGGTCGGACCAAGTGTTTGTGTGATCTACAAATAGTTGTTTCTGAGTTTGGGTGTTTTCTATGTAAAATATGTATGTATTGTCAAAAAAAGTATATATATATTTATATCAGTTATCTAGTACCCATAACATAAGCTCTGCTTAGCTTGGGACTAGATGGTGTTGTGTGTTAGATGTCCGAAATATTTATATTTATAATGCATTTCTCCAAAGACAGGGACCCATGAACCTATTACACACTAAGGCAAACTATCCCTTTAAAATAAACTGTGTAAGCTGCACCAGTGCTCCTGATATTGAGCTATTTTTTTTTTATTCAATAGGCGGCGTACGTGCAGACGTATCGCCTGATGATAAGCGATTACCGCCGCCCATGGACACCCGCAACACCAGAGGCGTCACAAGTGCGTTGCCGGCCTTTGGGAGAAGGGAAGGGGGATGGGGGACGGGTTGGGGTATGGGCCTCCGGAATCCTCCCCCCAAAGTATCCCTACGTTGTCGTCGTGGTGGGGCTTGCGTGGGTCAATGATCTCTGGGGCTGTGCCGGGTAGAGCTACTCATGCCGGATTGGCCCAGGGTGAGACTCCAGACCAAATGGGATACCAGACGGAGTCTGTTTTAAGACTGCCGTGATGGGCGTGACCCGTCGTGCCGCACTCCAAACGTCCCTCTGCTCTAGCAGAGGGCGTGTTGGAGTGCGAGTAGGTCAGATGGACTGGCACTTGAGTGCTAGCTCCGTCTGTGAGAGAGGGCTAGCCACCCTCTCGCATTCCGTAACCATTAGGGGCTCAACAACGACCTGACTGGTGGCTCCAAGAGGGTACGCTGAGAACCTGATGGCCGGAGGGCTTGCCTTGATTGGCCGGCCCATGACAAGGATAGTCTATAACACCCGACAGCTAAGTCGTAAAAACCTGTGGATATCGGCCGACCTCCACAGTACATAGGCTTGCCCGGGTATTGGGGATCTCTGCCCGGGTGGACTTTTAGTTCTCCCCAACTCGTGGGTTAAATTATGGATAATGTTAATACTAATACAAAGACAAGGACTGATATACTTCTAACGACTACTGGCATGAAAAACGGACAAAACGGAACTGAGAAAGAAGGGAAGAGGAGAGAGAGGAAGGAAAGGAGGAACGCCAAGGGGCAGTTCCGAAAGGCAGACGAGCAATCGTCTGCCGAGGAGGAGGTTGGGCCCGGGACGCCCATTTCGGTGGGGCTCCCAGAAGTCGATCTGACTGCTGGGAGCCGCAGCCGAAGAACATCGGAACGCACGCGTTCCAGGTCCAACCACTCGTCGGATGGCACGGGTGGTGCCTCCTTGGAGGCCATGGAGTGCGAGACGGGCGACAGCCGCAAACGCGGCCTCTCCGGGGATATGGAAAGTGACTCGTCCCTGGAGATGCCGCCGCCCAAAGTCGGGAGTAGCCAGAGAGGGAGGTCTCGCACTCCAGGCTCGTCAGGTTCCGCCTTCTCTAAGGCGGAGTCGTACAGGCGAGCCAGGGCCGACGGCGAGGTACAGGCGGAGGAGGAGATGTCCGGTCTCATGCTCAGGATCGGGCCGGTGGAGGGGGACGCAGCGCCCCAATCACTGGCCTCCTTGCAGGAGAGAGCGGACGCGGCGGTGGCCATCATCCACAAGGTGGCCACCAAGTCCGTAAACCTTAAGGGTTCCTTCGTGAGGGCCCTTAAGGACTCCTCCTCTGCCATGGCGGGGGTTGTGGATACTCTAATTGGAGAAGTGTCCAGCCTCCAGTCGGCCAACGACCGGTTGACGGGGCAGGTAGCCGAGCTCAGTGCTCAGTTCGCCCAATTTCGGGCGGAGCGAGAGGGCCTGGCCCCGTCAACATCCCAGCGGGCCGCGTCTTCATCCCAGCGGGCCCCGTCTGCGTCGCGGCCGTCCCCTGCCGGCACCGGGATAACTGACGCCCAGCTTGCAGTTATCCTGGACGCATGCCGGCGTATGATCGAGGGTCGTACGGCCGGCCTGGAGGCGAGGTTGCCTGCGGCCCCTGTCACGCGGCCGCCGCTTGCAACACCGAAGCGGTCGGCCGCGTCGTCGACGCCGGCCCCTCTTCCTGTGGTGGGGGGTCGCGTGACGTACGCGTCGGCGACGACAGCGCCGGCTCTAGCGGCTGCCCGAGGGGCACGGCGGGTGGCCAGGGCTCCGGCCAAGACGGCTGCGCCGAAGCCGGGGCCGAAAGCACCGGGAAAGGCTGGAGCGAGGGCCACTCCGCTTCCCACTCCAACACCTCTGCCTGGCCCCTCCACGTCTGCCCCCTCTAATGAGGGTTGGCAGATAGTCGGGGGGTCGAAGAAGTCCCGAAAGCGGGCCAGAAAGGCTGCCCAAAAGGCAGCCTCTGCCCCGCAGTCGCCAACGGTGGCAAGGGCCACCCAGAAGAAGCCGCGGAAGTTGCAGTTGCCGAAATCCGCGGCTGTTGTGGTCACGGTGTCACCGGAGGCGACAAGTGGCGGACTGTCCTACGCGGCCGTCTTCAAGAAGGCCCGGGACAGTCTCGCCTCTGATTTCGGGACGGCGGGGGTGAGATTGCGCCTTGCCCAGACGGGAGCTCGAGTACTAGAGTTCCCCGGGGCTGAAGGCGCAAAATCGGCAGACGTATTTGCCGAGAAGCTGAAAGGCATTTTCGCAGAGACGGATGGTGTCAAGATCGCCAGGCCCACGAAATGCGCTGAGTTGCGCATCTCGGGCCTGGATGATTCCGTGACGGTCGAAGACGTCCGCGCTGTAGTTGCAGAGAAGACTGCATGCAGCGCGGACAAAGTCAGGGTCGGCACCATCCGCCCCGGTCCTGGGGGGCTTGGCGCTGTGTGGGTCAGTTGTCCCGTGGCGTCGGCCAAAGTACTGGGCGACGCCGGCCGGCTCCTCATCGGTTTCGTGAGCGCCAGGGTTACAGTCCTGGCGGCGAGACCGATGAGGTGCTTCAAGTGCCTGGCTGCGGGACACACGCGCGCCAAGTGCGCCAGTTGTTTTGACTGCAGCGGATTATGTTTCCGCTGCGGTCGACCGGGGCACAAGGCGGCAGAGTGCTCTGCCGCCCCTCACTGCCCCGTGTGTGCGGCGGGCAATAAGCCCGCCAATCACCAGATGGGACAGGGGGGCTGCAAGCCTCCAAAAGCTTCTCGGCAGACGTCGGGGGCTAGCCTATCGACCCAGGCTGCCTCCGACGTCGATCGTGCGACCACGTCGTCGCCCATGGAGGAGGTTGTAGAGACGATCCAATAAATGGATCAAGTCTCCAACCTCCTTGTCCAGACGAACCTGAACCACTGCGCCGCGGCGCAGGATCTCTTCCTGCAAACCATGGCGCAGTGGTCGATAGGTGTTGCCGTAGTCGCGGAGCCCTATTACGTCCCTCCCCGTCCAAACTGGATGGGTGACCGGGACGGCTCCGTGGCAGTCGTCGGCTCCTCGGCGGCTCGTTCCCCGCCCTTGTCGCTAAGAGACAAGGGCTCTGGATATGTGGCCGTCGAGTGGGGGGGAATCACCGTTTACGGTGTATATTTCTCCCCCAATCGGAGTTTGAGCGACTTTGAGGTCTTCCTTAACAACTTGGAGACCTCGATGCGGCGACTAGCGTCTGGGCACGTCCTCGTGCTGGGGGACTTCAACGCAAAATCCATTGCGTGGGGTTCCCCAGCGACGGACGCCAAGGGCGATGCCGTAGTGGAGTGGGCGGCTTCGGTGGGCCTCTGTTTGCTGAACAGAGGCGCCACCAACACGTGCGTGCGACAGCAGGGGGGGTCGATAGTGGACCTTTCGTTCGCTACCCCTGCTGTTGCCGCACGAGTAAGGAACTGGTGTGTCCTGGAAGAGGTTGAGACGCTCTCGGATCACCTTTACATCCGATTTGAGCTCTCCCGGTCCCAGGACCCCAGTAGGGGTCACGTGGCGCGGCATTCCTCCCGCTTTCCGCGGTGGGCTGTTGCCAAGCTCAATAGGGACCTGCTGGAGGAGGCGGCCATCGTTCAGTCATGGCTGTCTCCGCGGGCCCCGGCCGAGGAGGTCGACATGGGGGCTGGCCGCTTTCGCACTGCGATTACGCAGGTCTGCGACGCGGCCATGCCCCGCGTTCGGGGTTGTCGACCTTCACGGAACGGGGTCTACTGGTGGTCCCAGGAGTTGGCGGACCTCCGTGTGGCCTGTATTCGTGCCCGGAGGTCCTACACCCGTTGCCGGCGGCGACGCCACCGCGTAGACGGGGAGGAGGGCCGGCTTCATGAGGAGTACCGCGAAGCGCGGAGGACTCTGAAGCTGGCCATTTGTCGCGCCAAAGAGGAGAAAAGAAAGGAGATGCTGGAGAGTCTCGATCGTGACCCCTGGGGTCGCCCATATCGTGCGGTGCGACAAAAGCTCCGCACGGCGGGCCCCCCCCTTACCGAGACTCTCCAGCCCAGCTTCCTGCAGCAGGTGGTCGAGGGCCTTTTCCCGCAGCGGGCGGAGCACACGCCCCCGTCGATGGCCGGTCCGGCCAGAGACGACGGGGACGGAGGGAGTGAGGTGCCGCCCGTTAGGGAATCGGAGGTAGGGGCGGCTGTTCTAAGGATTCGTTCCAAGAACACCGCCCCCGGGCCGGACGGGGTACCACCCCGAGTGATGGCCCGAGCCCTCGACCATATGTCGGACCGCCTCAGGGAGGTTTTGGACGCCAGCCTGGCGTCCGGACGCTTCCCTGAGTGCTGGAAATGTGGGAAGCTGGTCCTGTTGCCGAAGCCGGGACGGCCGGCCGATTCGGTCGCGGCCTATAGGCCCATCGTGTTGCTGGACGAGGCGGGCAAATTGTTCGAGAGGATTCTCTCTGCCCGCATCGTCCAGCATCTCAGCGAGGTGGGGCCCGACCTGTCGGACGCCCAATTCGGGTTCCGAGAGGGGCGTTCGACGGTCGATGCCGTGATGCGCCTTAGGGCCGTGACCGAAGAGGCGGTTGGCTGTGGCGGCGTGGTGTTGGCGGTGTCCTTGGACATCGCCAACGCCTTTAATAGTCTGCCATTCAGCTGCATCAGGGAAGCACTCCAGTATCATGGGGTGCCAGAGTACCTGAGGCGGCTGGTGGCAGACTATTTGGAGGAGCGTACCGTCGTGTACGAGGATCGAGATGGCGTCTTGAGACGGCGACCCATGTCGTGCGGCGTTCCACAGGGGTCTGTCCTCGGACCACTCCTGTGGAACGTGGGGTACGACTGGGTCCTTCGAAGTCGTCTGCCTCCCGGGCTGGGCGTAATTTGTTACGCCGATGACACTCTTGTCACAGCCCGGGGGGCGAATTTCCAAGAGGCGGCGCGCCTGGCCACCAGGGGTGTTTCTCTGGTGGTTGGGCGCATCGAGGCGCTGGGCTTACGGGTGGCCCTTGACAAGACGGAGGCCCTGCTCTTCCATGGGCCCCGTCGTGGTCCACCCCCCGGCGCCTCCATCGAAGTCAACTCGGTCCTCGTACCGGTTCGGGCCCAGATGAGGTATCTGGGCCTGATCCTCGACGGTAGGTGGCTCTTCGACGAGCACTTCCGACAACTGTCTCCGAAGCTGGTCGGCGCTGCCTCCGCCCTTGGGCGCCTTTTGCCCAACTTGGGTGGGGCCAGCGTCGCTACTAGGAACCTCTACACGGGGGTGGTCCGGTCGATGGCCCTTTATGGGTCACCGGTGTGGGTCCCGGCTCTGACTGCCCAGAATAAGGCGCGCCTCTGGCGCCCTCAGAGGGTATTGGCAGTCAGAGCCATACGCGGATACCGCACCGTTTCGACGGAGGCGGCATGCGCTCCAGCCGGTCATCCTCGAGTGGGCAGGGCGGCAGCACGGGACCCTTTCCTTCCGGCTGACGCAGGTGCTTTCCGGGCATGGTTGCTTCGGAAAGTACCTGCACTCGGTCGCTAGGAGGGAATTGAGTCCCGCCTGCCACCACTGCGACTGCAGTGAGGACTCGGCCCAGCACACGCTGGAGTTCTGCCCCGCTTGGGCGGAGCAGCGCCGGGCCCTCACTGCAGTCATCGGAGGAGATCTGTCGCTACCGGCCGTCGTACTATCCATGGCCGGTAGCGACAGCAGTTTTACCGCGGTCGCGACCTTCTGCGAGGAAGTAATCTCGCAGAAGGAGGCGGCGGAGAAGGCCCGAGAGGACGATCTCCACTCGGACCCGATCCGCCGCCGGCGCACGGGGCGGCGGAGGCGCGCCTATCAGCGCCTCATGCCGCCCTGAGTGTGGCCGCGGATGGACGGGATGGGTTTTCCCCTCCATCCGCAATAAAGGCCAACCGCGAGGGGGCGACGTACGCGTGTGCCGTGCGTCGCCTAATTTTGAGAGTTTAACAGCAGACGGTGCCCGCTTCAGTGCGGGCAGGCGCTGGGAGGGGCCCGGCGTGTTAATAACTGCGTTACCGGACCCCTCCCTTCTAAGGCGCAGAGTTGGCACACCGTGTGGTTTTAGTCGGTTCGATTCCGACACACCGCCCCGCCGCAAACCCCGGCGGGGTGACGGCCCGAGGGGGTTTCCACACGTAAAAAAAAAAAAAAAAAAAAATGGGCCTCCGGAATCCTCACTCACTCGGCGAAACACAGCGCAAGGGTTATTTCACACCGGTTTTCTGTGAGGCCGTGGTATGTATCTGTCGACCCGGCCCATTCATGCCGAAGCGTGGCTCTCGGAAATTCCCACGGAATATTTAAAAGTTTTCAGTTCCTGTGAATAGTGAGAATTAAATAAAACAAACAAGTTTTAATTTAATAAACTCTAATACTGAAAAAAAATATATTTCAACAATTTATGCCAATCTTCGTAAATTAAATTGGATCCTTTTTCACCAATCATTATAGATGGTGCATTCGTGTTGCCACGAACTATGAGGGGCATTATAGAAGCATCTATAACCCTAAGCCCTGAGATGCCGTACACTCGTAGTCTAGGGTCTACTACAGCGTTAACGTCCGATTGCGGTCCCATTTTACAAGTGCCAACAGGATGAAAAGTTGAGAAAGTATAATTTCGTATTAGACATACAATATATGCATCAGTACCCCATGGATAATGTCTACATGCCGGCAAAGGTTTTCTTATTAACGAAGCTCCATTATCTTTGAATGCTTTCGTACTCTCCAATGATAGAAAATATTTTGTTCCCTTAACCAAAGGAATAATGTCTCTTGAATCACCAAAATAGTTAGGATGAATTAATACAGGACCTTCAGGATTTTTAGGATTCAGTAGTAATTTCCCTCTACTTTTAGGAGTTAAATTGATAATTATTGAATATCCACTATCATAGAAACTTGTCGGAAATACTTTCGATGACTGAGCTATGACTGGTTCGTTCACCAGTTCTTCTGAACGTGCGTATTGAACTAATAGTCCAAGATCCCAGAGCAATCAGACATAACTTGTTTTCACACGGATGAAACCTGAAGTTTTCAGTAGCGTCTCGTGTGCCTTGAATACCTACGCGCTTTGTGGAACTTGCCGAGTGACACCTGGGCAGGTACCAGGTGAGAAAGGTAACTAAAAATAAGAATTATCTAACTTAAATTCACATGGCTGATTTTTATATATGTCATGTAGAATATTATTTTAAAGTAATATCATAAGTGTCAGACACTTTTGATGGACCAGAACTTTTGTCAGACGCTTTTAAGCTACCCAAAAAATATATGAACTTAAGTTATTTTTACATGTCTGATTTTTTAATATGTTATTGAAGTATTTATTTAAAAGTTATATTCAATCAGTCAGACAAATTAGAGTGACCAAACAGCCCCTAAGACAAAAATTATTCAGCCAGAAGTATGAGGGCGAGAGCACTATGCATGCGCTTCAGAGTGAGTGAGACGTCTATAATAACTCGGTTCCCCTTCTTAAACTCATCATCTGCTTCTAGCGTGTAATATTATACACTCTTTTGCAAAAAAACGGGCACTTAAGCAAAGAACTGTTTAATAGTTACTATTAGTTTGTTTGACAATTTTAGGTATTGTTATCTTCAGATTTTCATAAATTAATTAGGAAGGAATAGGTATCATCAGTTTTATCATAACATTTTGATTAAATTATTGAGAAATAATGTTTAAGCTCAAAACACTATTATTGTACCTGCTCGCTAAATCAAAATGAAAAGCGTTAATTTCTTTGTTTTTCTTGAATACATTAAAAGCAGATAAAAGTTTAGCATTGAGTGTGACCCCCTCTCGCTGAAATCACGGCTTGCATTCGTCTGGGCATGCTAGCGAGTATATCTTTTATGGTTTCTTGGGGAATACGTTCCCACTCCGCGGTAATCATATTCTTTAGCTCGCTGATGGTCTGCGGAGCCGACTGCACTGATCTCACTCGTCGCTTCAGAACGTCCCAGACATGCTCTATGGGATTGAGGTCCGGACTTCTAGCTGGCCAGTCCAAACGACGAATTCCGACTTCTAGCATATACGCTTCCACATCGCCAGACCGGTGGGTGCGAGCGGTGTCGTCCATAAAAAATGAGTTTTCGCCAAGAGCGGTTAAAGCGTTCCGTTCCGTTATGTATCGGTGTCCAGTCAGTGTACCGTTTTCGATGAAGACTAACTCCGTACGATCCATGGAATTTATTCCTGCCCCCTCCATAAGGTGTGATTTCTTCAAAACATGCCTCTGCAAAGCGTTCTCCTCGTCTACGTAGCACTCGCCGACTCGGTCGACTCGGTCTTCACCATGCAGAGATATCCTGGCTTCATCGGAGAACAATATCCTATCCGAGTCTTCATGAGTCCATGACACACAATTTCGAGCGAAGCTAAGAAGCATGAAGAAGCTGACACTAAAATTGTTTTTCATGTTTGTAATGTTGATGCTCAAGCAAATTTTGTTATAAGATGTTCTGATACTGATATAGCAAAAATTATGTTAGGACATATGCATAATTAAAAAAATGATGCTTCTTATGTATGGTTAAACAAAGGCACCGGAAATAATCAAAGATACATTAATTTGACAAAGGTTTACGAGCACTTGGGACCATCTTTGTGTAGAAGTTTGCCAGGATTTCACGCATTGACTGGATGTGACTTTAATCCTGCCTTTTTTAAGAAAGGTAAACAAAGACTTTTTAATATACTGATGAAAAAACATGAATATCAGAGATCTTTTATGCAGTTTGGTGATCCAGCATTGTTTACCGATGAGCACACACAACAAGATATTTTCATAAACATCCAAAAATTTATCTGTGAAATTTATAGTATTCCTGGTATACTCGACGTTGATACTGCCCGGCTTCAGTTGTTTTTAAATAACTACAGCGTATCAAATGTCAATGAAGATTTTAATCCCAAATCTTTGAAAACGTTTGATGCAAGTAATTTACCACCATGTAAAACTGAGTTATTTCAACAATTTCTGCGAGCTAATTACATCTCAAGCATATGGAATCATGCTAATAAAAAAAAAACAACCATTTTTACTCCTGAACACAATGGTTGGAGAATTGAAGAAAACCAGTTCAACTTTCATTGGTTTGATGGTGAACAATTACCAGGAGAAGTTAGTGAATCTCTTCAAAGATTAGGTACTTTACTTAAACTTCAAGTTTAAAATTTAATATATTTGTAATTTTATATTTGTAATACTTAAAATTGTTTTTTGTAGATGAAGCTGCATGCGCATAGTGCTCTCGCCTTCATACTTCTGGCTGAATAATTTTTGTCTTAGGGGATGTTTGGTCACTCTGATTTGTCTGACTGATTGAATATAACTTTTAAATAAATACTTCAATAACATATTAAAAAATCAGACATGTAAAAATAACTTAAGTTCATATATTTTTTGGGTAGCTTAAAAGCGTCTGACAAAAGTTCTGGTCCATCAAAAGTGTCTGACACTTATGATATTACTTTAAAATAATATTCTACATGACATATATAAAAATCAGCCATGTGAATTTAAGTAAGATAATTCTTATTTTTAGTTACCTTTCTCACCTGGTACCTGCCCAGGTGTCACTCGGCAAGTTCCACAAAGCGCGTAGGTATTCAAGGCACACGAGACGCTACTGAAAACTTCAGGTTTCATCCGTGTGAAAACAAGTTATGTCTGATTGCTCTGGGATCTTACTCTATAATATTTGAACATCTGGGGCTAGTAAGTAAGGATCACTTTTTAGAAACGCTCCAATGTTAACAAGTCCATTAGCTGCTAGTGGTCCTTGCTTCGATTCCATTTTACTATAGTTTAGCAATTCTTCCAAAAGTTCATGTTGTGTGATAACTGTTTCTGTTTCATTGGAAAATCCTACTAAAGGACCAATAAAACTAACATGGTCTTGTAAATTTTCTCCAACACGTAAATCTTGTTTGATCGTAATGTTTAAGCTTGATAGATGTTCTTTTGGCCCTATACCGGATAACATTAACAACTTAGGTGAATTTATACTACCGCTGCTTAGAATAACTTCTTTCTTAGCAAAAGCTGTATGAGTTATTCCATTTTTCACATATGTACAGGGTCTGTCGTAAATAATGGATAAGTCGTAAACTGGAGTTGGTCCGGCTATGAGACTATTAGAAAATCGTATCTTTTTGCCAGGGTTTCTAACCGTATGGAAATGGCGTAGACTTTTATGTTTTTTTATAAATTTCGCTACTCTTTGCATTCATTCCGTTGCCATTTCGTTAAATTTAGGTATTTCTGTGTCATTTTTTTTGTATTATAGTCTTGAAGATGTGTATTATTTAGTTTTAGTACTGTTTTAGGCGTTTTTAACGTTGGTCATTTTCAAAATTGTCATTTTAAGATTTTTTATGTTTTTGTTTTACTTAGGGTCAACTTTTGATCATTTACTGTGTAAAAAAAAAGTACGGCGCTATAGCTGCCCATGATCTTAATAAATTATCTAGTATGTGTAGATTCTAAAAAGGTATAACAATGCATACTTCACAAGTAATATTAAGCTACATGAGCGAGATCAATATCAAGGTGAGAAAATATTTTTTTCATGTAATGTTGTAAATGGTTATAAAACTTCGTCATAATGATTTATTTCTGCCAAGATTCTTTACACAAACACTATGGGGTCACTATTAAGGATATTCAAAAGAAAACTAGGTTGTTTTAGTACGTAAAAATATTTATTCAACAACTTAAACTAAATGTTCGAAGTGTCCTCCGCCGGCAGCTATGCACGCTCTACATCGCCTAATAAACGATCGCTTAATCCGGCGCACATAACCGGCTTCTTCAATTTTTCTCGCTGCTACTTGAATGCGCGCACGCAACTCTTCTACAGAACTTATTGTTTCACTGTATACTTTTTCTTTTATACAGCCCCAGTAAAAGAAGTCCAAGGGGTTCAGGTCTGGCGAACGTGGAGGCCATAAAATTGGCCCCAATCGCCCTATCCATCTATCTGGATAAGTATTATTTAAATGTTCCCTGACACGAACAGCGTAATGTGCTGGACACCCATCATTTTGTAGCCACATCTCATTTCTTATCTCTTGTGGGACGTCTTGCAGTAAACTAGGTAAAGTATTTGCTAAAAAATTCAAATACATATCCGCATTTAATATTGCCGGCAATTCGAATGGACCAATGATTTTGCCATTAATAATGCCAGTCCATAAATTAATTTTAAATTGATATTGCGATCGGTCTTCTCGGATAAGTCTTGGGTTTTCGAGTTGCCAGCTGTGTATGTTGTGAAGATTCAAAAAACCATCTTTTCGACACGTTGACTCGTCACTCCATAAAATTTTATTAAAAAAACTTTGGTCTTCCCTCATCTTTCGCAGCATTATGCGACAAAATGTTATTCTCGCAGCAGCGTCCCTTGGCATTAATGTTTGGACCCTTTGATAATGATAGGGATATAATTCATGCCTTTTTAAAATCCTGTGTACAGATTTTTGAGGTATACCGGTGCGCCTTGAAATTACACTTATGGACGTACCAGGGTCTTCTGCAACTATTTCCAGTACTTCGGCTGCACTGTGGCGTTGTGGTCGTCCTTCACTCGCCCCGCCTACGCCGGTCCCAGGAAATCGTCCTTCCAAAAATGTGTTGTGCACTCTTATGAAGACACGATAGTCAGGATGCCGGGCATTTGGATATTTTTCCCGATAAACTCTAGCAGCTCTATTGGCGTTGCCATCACATAAACCATAAATGTAATGCATGTTTACGTATTCGGCCGGCGTGTATTGTTGAGGCATGATATACAAAATTTTCCAAAATAACACGTGCAATCGATAGCACAACACGATGCCCATAAATGAGAGCTGAGTTGGCAATATCACCAGGTTAACAAGTCCAAATCACAAAGAAAATCTAAGTCCGATATTAGAAAGCAGTAACAAATTGACGACAGTAATGAAAACGAGAGCACATGCGATGGTCAAAATCACACTGAGAGATGTATCAGGAGTGCGCCCTAGCTAAACGCATGCTAACCTTTTCACACATCGTGAGTGTGAAAGGGACGGTGCATCATGCAGTGTGCCTAGTAACAATGTCCTTTTCACGCGGGGAGACCCTTTGTATTGCTGTCTTTGTTCATTTTTTTACCTGATGATCCTTTTTACGAATAAACTTGTAACATGTTTGTCGCATGTAACTATTAGAGCACATCAATTTTAAAATTAAACACCTTTATGAAATGAGGAGGCATGAAATTTTTTTGACAAAAAACTACCTAGTTTTCTTTGAATATCCTTAATAGTGGCCCCATAGTGTTTGTGTAAATAATCTTGGCAGAAATAAATCATTCTGACGAAGTTTTATAACCATTTACAACATTACATGAAAAAAATATTTTCTCACCTTGATATTGATCTCGCTCATGTAGCTTAATATTACTTGTGAAGTATGCATTGTTATACCTTTTTAGAATCTACACATACTAGATAATTTATTAAGATCATGGGCAGCTATAGCGCCGTACTTTTTTTTTACACAGTAAATGATCAAAAGTTGACCCTAAGTAAAACAAAAACATAAAAAATCTTAAAATGACAATTTTGAAAATGACCAACGTTAAAAACGCCTAAAACAGTACTAAAACTAAATAATACACATCTTCAAGACTATAATACAAAAAAAATGACACAGAAATGCCTAAATTTAACGAAATGGCAACGGAATGAATGCAAAGAGTAGCGAAATTTATAAAAAAACATAAAAGTCTACGCCATTTCCATACGGTTAGAAACCCTGGCAAAAAGATACGATTTTCTAATAGTCTCATAGCCGGACCAACTCCAGTTTACGACTTATCCATTATTTACGACAGACCCTGTATATGACTCCATAAGCAGTTTTGCTTTCGTTTATAAGTATTTTGATAACTTCTGATTCGACTTTAACAGTTAAGTTTTTCCGTTTGTATCGTATTGGTTGAATGAAAGCATTATTAGTGGACCGTCTCTCGCCATCTTGTGAAATAGTCTGTGCTTGCATTACACCAAGTTGACGAGCTCCATTATAATCAATTATTGGCAAACCTCTTTCATTATATGCATCAACAAGCATGATATTGTTAATGTCCACATGAGGATACCGAGAGACTGATTGCTCGCCGTCGACTCCGTGGTATTTACGGTTTAAACCTTCTATGTTTAAATTCTTCTCCGATTTCTTGAACAATGGCAGCACCTACATAATATATTTATTTGATTATCGTACTTTAATCTTATGCTGAACAATAAAACGAAAGTAAAGACTTAGACAAGAAACAATTTCTTAAGTAACTGCAGTGGCAATCCTATTCTCTATTATGCTAAAGGGAATTTATTCTTATACTAGCTGTTGCCCGCGGCTCCGCCCGCGTTTATGTCGGTTTTTTCGTGTTTTTTCGCGGTCGCGGTTATGTGACTGATGCAAAAATTAGATAAAAACAATCCTTGATTATATATCATTCTAAAATTTCAGCTCGATCGGTGCAGAACTTTTTGAGTTTTTGAAGCGTACACAAACCAACATAACATTTATATATATATAGATAGATATATTCACAAACTTTCGTGTTTCTAATATTATTAGGATAGTTGCAAGGCAACAAATATTTCAACTTAACCGTCGCCAACGTCCATACCATGTTGAACACACCGGTTCTCGTCCGATCACCGAAGTTAAGCAACATTGGGCGTGGTTAGTACTTGGATGGGTGACCGCCTGGGAATACCACGTGATGTTGGCTTTTTGCTTTTTTTATCGAACATTTTTACAATGAATAATATAGCTAACTAATATATCTCTGCTTCTCACCGCGTATGGTAAACGCGGTGAGAAGCAGAGCTAGTTTTTGTGTCTGTGTCACTTGTATTCTAATATTAACATACCTTCCATTTGCTATTCGCTGATAGTCTATTAGCCACCACACACCCAGCAGATCCAGCGCCAACCACAATGAAGTCATATTCTTCTTTATCCGTCTCCTGAAATCCCTCTCGGTCTATGTTCTTCATTATCCTATCATGTTCATACTGATCTCTTAACTCGTCTTGTATTCTAAGGTCTTTGGAACCCCCAAAGAGTTGGACCAACAAGTTGAGGTAGAGATACGCAAATGGTCCACATGATGTGACATTAGTGTCGACTGGACACGCCTCTGTCAGATTCAGAGGTTGCCAGATCATGTTTCTGAAATAATATGGTTTTTGAGAATGTTATTCGACATCAACTCATAATGTCCTATTGCTGTCGGGTCTTCTCACGAGAAGGCTAAGGCCATACGTCCCCACGCTTGCCAAGTGCGAGTGGGGACTGTATTTTCTCTAGTATAATTTTAAAAATAAATCCTAGCTAGAACGATTTGTCGCCCCGATACCCCATTTTTTTTTGGGGATATCCCTTCGGATACCACATGCTGGTCACATGTTGGACTCGAACCGACTAAATGTGTACGCTGTCTCGGGTACTAGATGCCGGGGAACCAGGTGCACCCTAGGAAGGAAAACCTTGGAACCCCGACGTAGCCCCGAAACTCCCTCCATACTAAGTTTCGTGAAAATCTTTTAGGCCGTTTCCGAGATTCAAGATTACATATTATATAAAAATTGCTAGTTTAAAGTTATGAGACAAATTGTAAATTTAGTTATTTGATGTATAAATACATTTATTATTATTATTATAAACTTATAGAATTCTAGTTGACCCGGCAAACGTTGTTTTTGCATGTATACTATTTCTAAGAAAACATTTAAAAAAAAACTTGCAAAAAAATTTAAGTTTTTAATTAATAAATAAAAATAGGGGTTGGTAAAGAGGGGTGAAAATTTAGCGTTGTATGTATTATTGTATGCTGCAACATAAAAAAATTAAAACAAAAAATACTGTCGAATAAAAAAAGAAAAAATTAAGAGTGGACCACCATTAACATTAAGGCGATGAAAAATAGATGTTGTCCGATTCTCGACCCTAGCCGATATGCATGTGAAGATTCACGAAAATCGGTAGAGCCGTTTCGGAGTAATTCAATTACGCACACCGTGACACGAGAATTTTGTATATTACTAGCTGTCCCGGCAAACGTTGCTTTGCCATAAAAGGGAATATATGTATGTTGTAGAGGTGGGTCAATCAAAATCGCGATGGAAAAATAGGGGTTGATCTTAGAGGGTTGAAAATTTAGGGTTGTATGTATTTACTAATGCTGTATCATAAAAAAATTGAAATTAAAAATTTTGTCTAAAAAATAAAAAAATAAATTTAGGGGTGGACTACCCCTAACATTTAGGGGGATGAAAAATAGATGTTGGCCGATTCTCATAGATACCGGATAAGCACAAAAAATTTCATCAAAATCGGTCAAGCCGTTTCGGAGTAGTTCGATTACGCACCCCGTGACACGAGAATTTTATATATTAGAAGTAGATTAAGTAAGCACTTACCTTACATTAATGTTTAAACTTATTTACGGGTATATATTTATTATTTTTTTCTAATTTTGACCATATACACGTTGGCACATTCTTAAGAACACTAAATGAATAATTACGTACAGCTGTTATTTTCTACGAATTCTAGAGTAATTCGTGACTTCATATCAAAACTAGGAACATTTTAATTACACTGTAGTGTTTAAATAAAATTAGCTTTTTTTGTGTGATATGTATGTACTTTGTTTTAATAATGAATGTTTGTTGCATGCAGTTTTTGCTACTCTGCCTGATTAAAAGCATAAACAGAATTTAAGAGTAATATACTAAAATATGCAATTAATACCCGCGGTGTTTCTAGTAGCTAGTCTAAAAAAAGTAAGGTTACTCCTTATATCATCAGCTACCTATCAATGAAAGTCCCATTAAAATCGGTCCAGCGGTTCCAGAGATTAATCGGATCAAACAGACAGACACATAAAAAATATACATAATTATGCATTTAGTAACAAGCGGTTATTTTAATACTACAAACAGACATTCCTATTTTATTTATTTGTATAGATAAATGTTTTATTAAATGTATCAAGGGCCTCCAGTAACCTGAAGCAGCTTATTTCTTTTACACATAACTCATTACAAAATACAATCAAATCTATTCTAATATTATAAGAGTTTGTTTATTTGAACGCGCTAATCTCAGGAACCGCTGGTCTGATTTGAAAATTTCTTTCAGTGTTGGATAGTCCATTTATCGATGGTTATATGCTATATATCATCACGCTAATACTAATAGGAACGGTGCACTAATGAAGACAATTTTCAGGCTACGGGCAATAGAAGATGCAAACGAGGTTGCGTGGGTCTTCAGCTAGTCATAGATAAAATTATAAACACTTTTCCCCGTCTACATTTAAACATTTCATAAATTTTTTTATTACTCTGGGTTTTTTTACAAAAATTACGAATCTATTGGCATATCTTTATTTTAATCAATTCTGTAGTTTAATCGCTGCAAACATACATATACCTACTGCAAAAGAAAACTTTTCCTTTTGAGTTCACCTTATAACGCCAGTTATAAAGGAAAACGACCCTCAAATCTTCAAGAAAAGAGCGTAATCCTTCCTAAAAGGCCGGCAACGCACTTGTAACGCCTCTGGTATTGCGGGTGTCCATGGGCGGCGGTAATCACTTACCATCAGGCGATACGTCTGCTCGTTTGCCCGCTATATAATAAAAAATTAAAATAATAACAGCCTCGATTGTCTAGTGGTTAGCGTAAGCGACTGCCGATCAAGAGGTCTCGGATTCGATTCCCGGGTCGGACTTCTGTTGGGTTTTTCTTAATAGTCTGGAGTATAGTGGTGGTATGGCTATGGTAATCGTTATTGGGAAGTCAGGGCCCTCAAATATACTGACAACTAGTTCAATCTTCAAATTCAGTTCACCCTCAAGGTTGCGGGGTTCAAATGCCAGTCGCTCTGTGTAAAAACTGATATTCAGGTAAAACCGGTTGAACTGGTAGCCGACCCCAAATAGTCTTGGGAATAATAAAGGCTAGAAGATGATGTAAAATTAATTTAATGATATTTTTAGCCGTAATTATAAATAAATAATAAATAAATATTTCGGACATCTAACACACAACGCCATCTAGTCCCAAGCTAAGCAGAGCTTGTGTTATGGGTACTAGACAACTGATATGAATACATATATACTTTTTTTTGTAAATACATACGTATTATATATAGAAAACACCCAAACTCCGTAACAAATATTTGTAGATTCCACAAACATTTGAACCCGAGACCTCAAGGTTAGCAGTCGCATACGCTACCACTACGCCACCGAGGCAGTCTAATTAGTCAGTTATATATCCTGTTATCAATTTGTAATCATTACTTAACTTATAAAAACTATTACCCCGCAAAAATTAAAATCTGTAAAAAATTAGGTGCTACAAAGAAATAATTGTGTTGTTTTGTGCAGTAAGAATCATGGACTTGAAGTTTAAAGGAGTAACGTATGGTGAATTAAAACGCTGTATTATATTTGAAAATATTAATATACTAGCGACCCGCCCCGGCTTCGCACGGGTGCAATGCTGATACTAAATACACGTTGTATATAAAACATAGCTGACCCACGCAACCTCGTTTGCGTCTTATATAGCCCGTAGCATGAAAATTTTAGCAAAATAAGTAACTTTTCTGGTTGATTTTTACACCTTGTGTCCGAAAAACCCAAATATCTTACGGAACCCTATATTTTTCCAAAATAAAATATATAATGTAGCTGTCGAATGGTGAAAGAATTTTTAAAATCCGTCCAGTAGTTTTTGAGCCTATTCATTACAAACATACAAACATACAAAAATAGGTACAAATCTTTCAGCAGCAGAGCTTGTGTTATGGGTACTTTTACTTGTCACTGGTAGGTAGCTGATGGTACAAGGAGTACTTAGGCTTACATTTTTTAGACTAGCTTCGCCCCGCGGCGTTACCAACGATACGACAATAACCGCGGGTAACACCGCGGGGTTCAGCCAGTATGTAATAAGGAGCGAAATTAAAATTACGCTGCCGTACGCTAATGATGAAAGTGTACATTGTATTTATTCACTAATGCGTCTAAAGGTTTCTCAATAAAGTAAACACAAAAACCTAAAAAAAAAAATGACAAACATTGTTATTACCTAATAAAAACGTGTTAAAATTACCTACGGAATCCTCACCAACGTGTTGCCAAACTTACTTGACTGGTTATTAGAAGTAATTATCAGTATTGTTAGAGGCAATATATTGTCTGTATCCTGTGCGCGAAAAAAGCATAATTTAGCACTAACTTTATTTGTTTTTTTTTATTATTGTGGGCAAACGGGCAGACGTATCGCCTGATGGTAAGCGATTACCGCCGCCCATGGACACCCGCAACACCAGAGGCGTCAGAAGTGCGTTGCCGGCCTTTTAGGAAGGAGTACGCTCTTTTCTTGAAGGTTTGAAGTTTGTATTGGTCCCGGAACACCGCAGGCGACAGCTCATGGCAGAAAAGGTAATTTTACTTATCAGAGATCTTCGTCTTCTTTATCAAGAAAGGCCTATTTTCGACCTTCTACATCGCGCTAGCTAGATGGATAAAATTCTTATCTTTTATTTTTTACTATCAACTTCCAAAGACGAGTGAGACTGATAAATTTGTAAAGCTTAATGCCAACGTCCATACCATGTTGAACACACCGGTTCTCGTCCGATCACCGAAGTTAAGCAACATTGGGCGTGGTTAGTACTTGGATGGGTGACCGCCTGGGAATACCACGTGATGTTGGCTTTTTGCTGGTTCATTGCTAAATGTTAAATTATTGTACTGCCCCCGGCTATCATTATTTTCCTATTTAAATATTTTGTAAATTAATTTTGTATTCGTTTGGACATTTTTAAATAGCTGAAAAAGTGACCCTTATGGATTAAGTATATAAAAAAACATGATAGCATTAAAAGGCACACTTGGGAGTCCCTAAAAAAATCCATCCGATTGGTAGTGAAGATTTTTCCCACGGAAAGAATGCATGCTGCTTTTGATAACTGGCCTGAACGTTTAAAGGAATGTATTGCAGCCAATGGAGACCATTTCAAACAAGCTTTGTATATTTTAATGGTTTTATATCAATGTATAAAAGCAACACATGTACTGTAATATTAATAAACGTTACGTACAATAAAAAAAATGTTTTATGGCAAGACTAATTTATATGCGAAATATGAAATCACATAACTACGTTTGCGATTACGTGATCATTATCATCAGCCTATCGCAGTCTACTGCTGAACATAGGCCTCTCCACTTCCATCATAGCAGTAGATAGCACACAGTAAATTTACTTTAGATGTCGCCAACGTCCATACCATGTTGAACACACCGGTTCTCGTCCGATCACCGAAGTTAAGCAACATTGGGCGTGGTTAGTACTTGGATGGGTGACCGCCTGGGAATACCACGTGATGTTGGCTTTTTGCTGGTTCATTGCTAAATGTTAAATTATTGTACTGCCCTCTACCGTTATTATTTTCCTTTTGAAATAATTTGTGAATTAATTTTGTATTCGTTTAGACATTTTTAAACACCCAAAAATTGGCTGTAATGAATTAAGAATATGAATAAACAAACATATAATTGAATGGTACACTATGTGATATTAACCGTCTATCAACCTAAAACATGAAACGAAGTATTTGTGAATTGTATATATTGTATTGTACCTATATATATCATGAATTATCATTTTAGTTACCAAACCGAACTGCCACCTACCAAAGAATAGTTGAACTACAGAGTGACTCCAATCGCCGTAGAGTATCAGTCACTCTGTAGTTCGAATTCTCTTCGGTAGATGGCACTGTAGGATGCTTTTGTAGTGCTTGATAGTGAAAATTCTGAAGGTCCTGTATTAATTTATCCAAACTACTTTGAAGGTCCAAGCGACATTTATCCTTTGTTTAAAGGTGCAAAAAAAATCTATCATTGGAAAATACGAAAGCTTTCAGGGATAAAGAAGCTTATTTTATATAAACACCTCTACCAGCGTGTAGACATTATCTATGGGGTAGTGATGCATAAGTTTTATGTACAATTCGAAATTATACTTTCTCAATTTCCTATTCAGTAGGCAATTGTAAGATGGGACTACAATTGGATGTAAACGCGGTAGTGGACCCTAGACTACGACTATATGACATTTCAAGGCTTAGACTAATAGATGCTTTTATAATGCCACTAATAAAAAGTGCAGTTCCGGTAGACTAAAAAGGGACGATCTCAGGAAGGTCACAGGTATCCTGACAGGGCATTGTCTCCTAAACAATCACCTATTCACTATAGGCGCAACAGACAGGCCGCTGTGCAGGGGATGCATGGGGGCAGAAGAAACGCCGCAGCACGTTCACGTTTCACGAAAGATAGCAATTATTTTGTAAACATAATTTTAATGTGGGTGAATGTAATACCATTCTCGCTGTTCCCTGCACAGAGAAAGCGAGAACACTGTATAATATAGCTAAAATGTAAATGTTAAATACTTAGTTCATAAGTTGTATTTTATGAGGTCAACATAATAACTTCGTGACTAAGCCCTCATTAAATAAATAAAGAAAAAAAAAGCTGTTGTATATTGATTGTACTGTAATAGTTTTTTAGAAACAGTTTCATGGTTTTATAAGCATTCTCATTGTACAGTCACAACTTATTCAACTCTACTGCTAGCAATACATAAGTTGGCTAAATTTTAAAATTTGAGAACATGAAACTTTCAGCCATAGTGCATGGATGAACCATATGGTACAGATACAAAAAAAATCGATCATCTTGATTCAGCAAATTAAATGACTTATTTTAAAACATATACAGCAGACAAATTTACTTCAATTTCATATTTCAACGCAATAAATAATTACAGGGGAAATATAATACTTAATAATAAATTTATTGTAATCCAGATAATTACAAAATGACTTAATATTAGATATCTAGGAACAATGACTGCACGGTTGGCCGAGTGGTGTCAGCGGTCGCCATGCCGCTTGCTACTGCGCCAAGTGTCGTGGGTTCAAATCCCACGCGGTACCTACAACACTTTGTGTGATCCACGAATTGTTGTCCCGAGTCTGGATGTTCTTTGTGTCCGTTTCATGTATGTTTGTAAAGTCCCCCACGACACAGGATGTTTATTCCTAATGTGGGAGTTCTTTTTAAAAAAAAAAAAAAGTCGCGGCCTTACTACTCCCAGGCAATCTCTCACAGATCACCATGGGATGGAGAGAAAATACGATTAGAAAAAATAAAACGTGCTTGGCATTAATTTCGCCACTCTTCATAAACCAAATGTGTACCTTTCTCACCAATCATTATAGCTGCTGCATGAGGATTGGCACGAACAATTTTGGGCATTATAGAAGCATCTATAACTCTAAGTCTTGAGATGCCATGCACCCGCAGTCTAGGGTCTACCACTGCATTCCCGACCCTTCTCGGCCCCATTCTACAAGTCCCAACAGGATGTAACATCGTGGATGTATAATTCTAATGAGTCACACAATATATTCTTCACTACCCACATATATCTACATATACAAAAAAAGTATATATTTATTTATATCAGTTGTCTAGTACCCATAATACAAGCTCTGCTTAGCTTGGGACTAGATGGCGTTGTGTGTTAGATGTCCGAAAAATATTTGGTTTAAAAGTTATTATTTAAATTATTAAATAAATAAGAAAGAGAAGAGAAAGAGATAAAAAGAGGTGTCTATGGGCGGCGGTAATCGCTTACCACCAAGCGATACGTCTGCTTGTTGGCCCCCTACACATACTACATAAAAAAAAGGAGTCAGTCATTGTTATTCAACACTAAAGTAAAATTTCTCAAAAAGTTGCTTATGATTCCATAGTTACAGAAGTTCATGACCGTCAGTAACCGCTTTCCATCAGGAGGTGCTTCTACTCATTTGCTTACATCACAAAAAAAAAAAACATTTTTACTAATGATTTCTTACATCTTTGTAACTCCATTCCTCATTTCCTAGCGACTCCCACTCATCGAAGTCAAGTTTGTTCCCTCTTGCATAAACCATGGTGTTGATGGAACTAGATCCGCCCATAACTTTGCCTCTAGCCAGCGAGCAATTATTTAGCGGAGCTGGTTTAATAATAAATAAATAAATAAATATTCCGGACATCTAACACACAACGCCATCTAGTCCCAAGCTAAGCAGAGCTTGTATTATGGGTACTAGACAACTGATATAAATAAATATATACTTTTTTTGTATATGTAGATATATGTGGGTAGTGAAGAATATATTGTGTGACTCATTAGAATTATACATCCACGATGTTACATCCTGTTGGGACTTGTAGAATGGGGCCGAGAAGGGTCGGGAATGCAGTGGTAGACCCTAGACTGCGGGTGCATGGCATCTCAAGACTTAGAGTTATAGATGCTTCTATAATGCCCAAAATTGTTCGTGCCAATCCTCATGCAGCAGCTATAATGATTGGTGAGAAAGGTACACATTTGGTTTATGAAGAGTGGCGAAATTAATGCCAAGCACGTTTTATTTTTTCTAATCGTATTTTCTCTCCATCCCATGGTGATCTGTGAGAGATTGCCTCGGAGTAGTAAGGCCGCGACTTTTTTTTTTTTTAAAAAGAACTCCCACATTAGGAATAAACATCCTGTGTCGTGGGGGACTTTACAAACATACATGAAACGGACACAAAGAACATCCAGACTCGGGACAACAATTCGTGGATCACACAAAGTGTTGTAGGTACCGCGTGGGATTTGAACCCACGACACTTGGCGCAGTAGCAAGCGGCATGGCGACCGCTGACACCACTCGGCCAACCGTGCAGTCATTGTTCCTAGATATCTAATATTAAGTCATTTTGTAATTATCTGGATTACAATAAATTTATTATTAAGTATTATATTTCCCCTGTAATTATTTATTGCGTTGAAATATGAAATTGAAGTAAATTTGTCTGCTGTATATGTTTTAAAATAAGTCATTTAATTTGCTGAATCAAGATGATCGATTTTTTTTGTATCTGTACCATATGGTTCATCCATGCACTATGGCTGAAAGTTTCATGTTCTCAAATTTTAAAATTTAGCCAACTTATGTATTGCTAGCAGTAGAGTTGAATAAGTTGTGACTGTACAATGAGAATGCTTATAAAACCATGAAACTGTTTCTAAAAAACTATTACAGTACAATCAATATACAACAGCTTTTTTTTTCTTTATTTATTTAATGAGGGCTTAGTCACGAAGTTATTATGTTGACCTCATAAAATACAACTTATGAACTAAGTATTTAACATTTACATTTTAGCTATATTATACAGTGTTCTCGCTTTCTCTGTGCAGGGAACAGCGAGAATGGTATTACATTCACCCACATTAAAATTATGTTTACAAAATAATTGCTATCTTTCGTGAAACGTGAACGTGCTGCGGCGTTTCTTCTGCCCCCATGCATCCCCTGCACAGCGGCCTGTCTGTTGCGCCTATAGTGAATAGGTGATTGTTTAGGAGACAATGCCCTGTCAGGATACCTGTGACCTTCCTGAGATCGTCCCTTTTTAGTCTACCGGAACTGCACTTTTTATTAGTGGCATTATAAAAGCATCTATTAGTCTAAGCCTTGAAATGTCATATAGTCGTAGTCTAGGGTCCACTACCGCGTTTACATCCAATTGTAGTCCCATCTTACAATTGCCTACTGAATAGGAAATTGAGAAAGTATAATTTCGAATTGTACATAAAACTTATGCATCACTACCCCATAGATAATGTCTACACGCTGGTAGAGGTGTTTATATAAAATAAGCTTCTTTATCCCTGAAAGCTTTCGTATTCTCCAATGATAGATTTTTTTTGCACCTTTAAACAAAGGATAAATGTCGCTTGGACCTTCAAAGTAGTTTGGATAAATTAATACAGGACCTTCAGAATTTTCACTATCAAGCACTACAAAAGCATCCTACAGTGCCATCTACCGAAGAGAATTCGAACTACAGAGTGACTGATACTCTACGGCGATTGGAGTCACTCTGTAGTTCAACTATTCTTTGGTAGGTGGCAGTTCGGTTTGGTAACTAAAATGATAATTCATGATATATATAGGTACAATACAATATATACAATTCACAAATACTTCGTTTCATGTTTTAGGTTGATAGACGGTTAATATCACATAGTGTACCATTCAATTATATGTTTATTCATATTCTTAATTCATTACAGCCAATTTTTGGGTGTTTAAAAATGTCTAAACGAATACAAAATTAATTCACAAATTATTTCAAAAGGAAAATAATAACGGTAGAGGGCAGTACAATAATTTAACATTTAGCAATGAACCAGCAAAAAGCCAACATCACGTGGTATTCCCAGGCGGTCACCCATCCAAGTACTAACCACGCCCAATGTTGCTTAACTTCGGTGATCGGACGAGAACCGGTGTGTTCAACATGGTATGGACGTTGGCGACAACTAAAGTAAATTTACTGTGTGCTATCTACTGCTATGATGGAAGTGGAGAGGCCTATGTTCAGCAGTAGACTGCGATAGGCTGATGATAATGATCACGTAATCGCAAAAGTAGTTATGTGATTTCATATTTCGCATATAAATTAGTCTTGCCATAAAACATTTTTTTTATTGTACGTAACGTTTATTAATATTACAGTACATATGTTGCTTTTATACATTGATATAAAACCATTAAAATATACAAAGCTTGTTTGAAATGGTCTCCATTGGCTGCAATACATTCCTTTAAACGTTCAGGCCAGTTATCAAAAGCAGCATGCATTTTTTCCGTGGGAAAAATCTTCACTACCAATCGGATGGATTTTTTTAGGGACTCCCAAGTGTGCCTTTTAATGCTATCATGTTTTTTTATATACTTAATCCATAAGGGTCACTTTTTCAGCTGTTTAAAAATGTCCAAACGAATACAAAATTAATTTACAAAATATTTAAATAGGAAAATAATGATAGGCGGGGGGCAGTACAATAATTTAACATTTAGCAATGAACCAGCAAAAAGCCAACATCACGTGGTATTCCCAGGCGGTCACCCATCCAAGTACTAACCACGCCCAATGTTGCTTAACTTCGGTGATCGGACGAGAACCGGTGTGTTCAACATGGTATGGACGTTGGCATTAAGCTTTACAAATTTATCAGTCTCACTCGTCTTTGGAAGTTGATAGTAAAAAATAAAAGATAAGAATTTTATCCATCTAGCTAGCGCGATGTAGAAGGTCGAAAATAGGCCTTTCTTGATAAAGAAGACGAAGATCTCTGATAAGTAAAATTACCTTTTCTGCCATGAGCTGTCGCCTGCGGTGTTCCGGGACCAATACAAACTTCAAACCTTCAAGAAAAGAGCGTACTCCTTCCTAAAAGGCCGGCAACGCACTTCTGACGCCTCTGGTGTTGCGGGTGTCCATGGGCGGCGGTAATCGCTTACCATCAGGCGATACGTCTGCCCGTTTGCCCACAATAATAAAAAAAAACAAATAAAGTTAGTGCTAAATTATGCTTTTTTCGCGCACAGGATACAGACAATATATTGCCTCTAACAATACTGATAATTACTTCTAATAACCAGTCAAGTAAGTTTGGCAACACGTTGGTGAGGATTCCGTAGGTAATTTTAACACGTTTTTATTAGGTAATAACAATGTTTGTCATTTTTTTTTTTAGGTTTTTGTGTTTACTTTATTGAGAAACCTTTAGACGCATTAGTGAATAAATACAATGTACACTTTCATCATTAGCGTACGGCAGCGTAATTTTAATTTCGCTCCTTATTACATACTGGCTGAACCCCGCGGTGTTACCCGCGGTTATTGTCGTATCGTGGGTAACGCCGCGGGGCGAAGCTACTCTAAAAAATGTAAGCCTAAGTTACTCCTTGTACCATCAGCTACCTACCAGTGACAAGTAAAAGTACCCATAACACAAGCTCTGCTGCTGAAAGATTTGTACCTATTTTTGTATGTTTGTATGTTTGTAATGAATAGGCTCAAAAACTACTGGACGGATTTTAAAAATTCTTTCACCATTCGACAGCTACATTATCCACGAGTAACATAGGCTATATTTTATTTTGGAAAAATATAGGGTTCCGTAAGATATTTGGGTTTTTCGGACACAAGGTGTAAAAATCAACTAGAAAAGTTACTTATTTTGCTAAAATTTTCATGCTACGGGCTATATAAGACGCAAACGAGGTTGCATGGGTCAGCTATGTTTTATATATAACGTGTATTTAGTATCAGCATTGCACCCGTGCGAAGCCGGGGAGGGTCGCTAGTTTATTAATATTAGCAAATATAATACAGCGTTTTCATTCACCATACGTTACTCCTTTAAACTTCAAGTCCATGATTCTTACTGCACAAAACAACACAATTATTTCTTTGTAGCACCTAATTTTTTACAGATTTTAATTTTTGCGGGGTAATAGTTTTTATAAGTTAAGTAATGATTACAAATTGATAACAGGATATATAACTGACTAATTAGACTGCCTCGGTGGCGTAGTGGTAGCGTATGCGACTGCTAACCTTGAGGTCTCGGGTTCAAATGTTTGTGGAATCTACAAATATTTGTTTCGGAGTTTGGGTGTTTTCTATATATAATACGTATGTATTTACAAAAAAAAAGTATATATGTATTCATATCAGTTGTCTAGTACCCTTAACACAAGCTCTGCTTAGCTTGGGACTAGATGGCGTTGTGTGTTAGATGTCCGATACATTTATTTATTATTTATTTATAATTACTGCTAAAAATATCACTAAATTAATTTTACATCATCTTCTAGCCTTTATTATTCCCAAGACTATTTGGGGTCGGCTTTTAGTTCAACCGGTTTTACCTGAATATCAGTTTTTACTAGAGCGACTGGCATTTGAACCCCGCAACCTTGAGGGTGAACTGAATTTGAAGATTGAACTAGTTGTCAGTATATTTGAGGGCCCTGACTTCCCAATAACGATTACCATAGCCATACCACCACTATACTCCAGACTATTAAGAAAAACCCAACAGAAGTCCGACCCGGGAATCGAACCCGAGACCTCTGGATCGGCAGTCGCTTACGCTAACCACTAGACAATCGAGGCTGTTATTATTTTAATTTTTTATTATATAGCGGGCAAACGAGTAGACGTATCGCCTGATGGTAAGCGATTACCGCCGCCCATGGACACCCGCAACACCAGAGGCGTTACAAGTGCGTTGCCGGCCTTTTAGGAAGGAGTACGCTCTTTTCTTGAAGATTTGAGAGTCGTTTTCCTTTATAACAACTGGCGTTATAAGGTGAACTCAAAAGGAAAAGTTTTCTTTTGCAATAGGTATATGTATGTTTGCAGCGATTAAACTACAGAATTGATTATAATAAAGATATGCCAATAGATTCGTAATTTTTGTAAAAAAACCCAGAGTAATAAAAAAAATTATTAAATGTTTAAATGTAGACGGGTAAAAGTGTTTATAATTTTATCTATGACTAGCTGAAGACCCACGCAACCTCGTTTGCATCTTCTATTGCCTGTAGCGTAAAAATTTCCCCGTTTTTGAAACAGTCTTCATTTGTGCTCCGCTCCTATTAGTAGTAGCGTGATGATAAATAGGCTATAGCCTTCCTCGATAAATGGACTATCCAACACCGAAATAATTTTTCAAATCGGACCTGTGGTTACTGAGATTAGCGCTTTCAAACAAACAAAGAAACAAACTCTTCAGCTTTATAATATTAGTATAGATAAAAAAATGTCTATAAATTTTAACTTATTATGTATGAAAATCCGTTCAGCAGTTTTTGCGCGAAAGAGTAACACACACCACACACACACACACACACACACACTAAATAATAATAAGCCTCCTATCCTGAACTGCTTTCTTCTTTCTCTGAATTGTGGTTGTTTCTTAAGTTACAAAATATCTCTGAGTTCAGTGTGCCTCTTGGCAAAGGCCTCCTCTAACAATTTCCACTGTACTCTGTCTCTAGCAACCCTTCTCCATTTTGGGCCTGCCGTCAGTTTTAGTTCATCTTCCCATCTCTTGCCCTGTCTTCCTCTGTTCCTTCTCCCATCTCCAGGGTACCAGTCTGTAATGATGTTGCTCCACTTCTCTTGCGTACCGCGCAGCATGTGCCCAGTCCATCTCCACTTTAAACTGTCTATTGTATTAAGCACGTCTGTGACCTTTGTCCTACTTCTTATGATGGTGTTTCGTACCCTATCCTGTTTCTTAATACCTATCATACTTCGTTCCATAGCTCTTTGACAATGTTCCAACATGTTTCTGTGATGTTTCGTGAGCGCCCAGGTTTCACACCCATATGTAATACATGGGAGAACGCAGGTATTGAAGACCTTGTTTTTGATACCAGTACTAAGATCTGTGGATTTCATGATCTCTTTCAGCGACCAATATCTTTTCCATCCGTTGGCTATGTGTCTCTTGATTTCTTTTGTAGTTGTGTCTGTATGTGAGATGATTTGCCCTAAATATATATATTCGTCTACATATTCAACAGGTTGGTTGTTGATTTCTATATCATATTTGTTTGTATTAGTTAGTAGCTTCGTTTTGTTTATATTCATAGCTAAACCCACTTTTTCGCTTTCCCTATTTAGATCCTGTATCATTTTTTCTAGAATGCTTGGTTGTTCTTCAAACAAAACAATATCGTCGGCGAATCTAAGATGGTTTAATTTTTGACCATTTATATTTAATCCATCCATGTCACACACACACATATCCTTACAAACTTTTGCCTTTATAATATTAGTAGAAATATCGTAAGAGCCGGCCCATTCATGCCGAAGCGTAGCTCTCCCACGGTAAACGAATTAAAGGTACACGAAATTTGTGGCATGGGTCTCGTGAGAGCTGACTAATGAAGTAAGCTACGAAAGACAACAGTACTGCATTAACAGAGGGGAATCTTGACACAATAACAAACTGTGTAGTGTGTAGTCAGCGTGGTATAATTGGCCAAACCTCCTTCTGAGGAGAGGCGCGTCGTGCAGTGTATGGTTAAATGCTGTTGATGAAAATGATGAATTCTCTATCCATTGAAGAAAGTCGTATTAAAATTATGGGAGTCTCCTTCAGACACACACAGATACGTCAAGCTTCATTATATAATACTAGCTTTCTTTCGTTCACGACTCCGCTTGCGTTTATGTCTGTAATCGCGATAAAAACTAGCCTATGTCCTTCTTCAGGAATCAGAGTGTCTCTATGCCAAATCGGTGTAGTGGTTTAGTCCTAAAAGCGTGACAGACAGACATACAGTTTTTCGCGTTGATAATATTATAATATGGATTACTAGATTATGTTTTACGTTTAAAACAATAAACGCGGGTAACACCGCGGGACGAATCTTAAAAGTAGCTTAAGTTACTCCTTATAATAACAAAACCCCGTCAAAACTGGTTCAACCGTCTCAGAGATAAGCCGAAACAAATCGACAGACTGACAGAAAATCAAAGAAAATTTAAAAAAAATAAGTCTAATAAATATTTAAGTTTGAAATTTACACCTAAATTTTATTTATTCGTATAGATTATGTTTTAGATTTGTTGTGTGTGTTTATCATTATATTATATTTAAAATCATTCAACTCTTCGCATATAATATACTAGCGACCCGCCCCGGCTTCGCACGGGTGCAATGCTGATACTAAATACACGTTGTATATAAAACAGCTGACCCACGCAACCTCGTTTGCGTCTTATATAGCCCGTAGCATGAAAATTTTCGCAAAATAAGTAACTTTTCTGGTTGATTTTTACACCTTGTGTCCGAAACACCCAAATATCTTACGGAACCCTATTTTTTTCCAAAATAAAATATAGCCTATGTTACTCGTGGATAATGTAGCTTTCGAATGGTGAAAGAATTTTTAAAATCGGTCCAGTAGTTTTTGAGCCTATTCATTACAAACATACAAAAATAGGTACAAATCTTTCCTCTTTATAATATTAGTACAGATAGAAAACACCAAAACAAGCTTAGCAATCGCATACGCTACCTCTACGCCACCGAGGCAGTCAGTTATCACAATATTGGGGTTAAAGGGAGATAGTCATTTTATTCTTTTGAACCCCCCTCCACCCCCAAACCAAAATCTTTCTAAGCCCATGCCTTACAGTAACTAATATCTTATGAGAAACCTTACCTTCCACTGTTCATTCGCTGATAGTCTATTAGCCACCACACACCCAGCAGATCCAGCGCCAACCACAATGAAGTCAAACTCTTCTCTATCGTAGCCAATATGTTCGTGTTCTCCTAATCTGTCTTGTATTCTATGGTCTTTGGAGCCCCCAAACACTCGCTAGGGTCGCTAGTGTATAATATATGTGTATGTATGTATGTATATCAGTTGTCTAGTACCCATAACACAAGCTCTGCTTAGCTTGGGACTAGATGGCGTTGTGTTAGATTTCCGGAATATTTATTATTATTATAAAAAAAATTGCTAGGTGCAAAAAATATAAATAGTGTGTGTGTGTGTGTGTGTGTAGTGGGAGAGGGGGTCTGAATCCTAAACCTAAACCTAATGCTACGACATTAACAAATTATTATTAAATTTGCTTTCTTTAGCGATAGATGAAAATATCAATACGAAATTTAAACATGTTAATTAGTGATATTGCGGAAGCTTGTGAATTCTGCATATCTAATTGTAATATGTGTGTTAAGAAATAAAAGAAACAATACATTCTAAAATAATCGAAATTGTTTTAAAATTACAAAACATTTAAAGTTAAAAAGCAGACATTAAAAAAAGTGCAAAAAGGCCAACATCACGTGGTATTCCCAGGCGGTCACCCATCCAAGTACTAACCACGCCCAATGTTGCTTAACTTCGGTGATCGGACGAGAACCGGTGTATTCAACGTGGTATGGACGTTGGCGATGGACTTCTCAAAATTATATTTCTCAATCAACTGTCACTCTATTAAAAGAAATTGGTACTACCATTGAATGAATGGATTTGTCCTTCAACTGTAAACTTACTGTACGTACACATTCAATGAAATACTAAATAATTTTCCACTCACACGTCTAGCCCGCGCGACTATATTCCGGTCTAACGTCCAGCCGTTCGCGGCTCTCGAACCGCGCTAATTTTTGCAGCTACGTCGCAACAAAAACTTACATAGCTTTTTAACCGTATAAGCTACAATAAAGAAAAAAATATGGAAAAAAGTTAAAAGAATACAGATTAAACTTATCTACATTATTTAATAGTAAGTTATTATATAGGAAACGTAAAGTCGGGTTAAACGTGTAATTCAGAAAAAAAAAAGAAATTCATTTCTATATTTTCGAGGCACGACAATAACAAATTATATTATTATTAAATTACTTTCTTTAGCGATAGATGAAAATATCAATACGAAATTTAAACATTTTATTTTATTTTATTTTATTTGGACAACCAACAAGAACATACACCTTAAAAGCTAAGTGGCACTTACAGTAATGTACAAATATTGGTGCTGCCTTAATTATAGGTTGCCACGAAAAGCATAACTATTGTTTAAACAGATAGTTGGGCGCATAAGGCATCCCTAAAGTTAAAAAAAAATAATAATAAACAAAAGTACTTAATTAAAACATAAGAGTAACAAGTAAATTATTCGGAAATTCCAAAGAGGTCACCATACACAGTCAAATATATAATCAATATACTTAATATATAATGAAATCAAATACGTTTATCCTAGCTTATTAATGAAATTTTTTTCCTAAAAGATGGTAAACTTAAGTAAAATATATCGATGTCCTTGTTTTTACAGATAGAATTATACTCTGCTTGGAGTCTATTTAGAGGAGAGAATTGTCCTAGGTTTGTTTTGGACCTCTTAGGCGTGAACAAGGAGTATCTAGTTAATCGCGGGGGCCTATGAGAGATCGTAATGTTAACTTTTTGTAGCAAATGAGGGCAGTTTATGTTACCATTAACCAATTTATGTAAAAATGTTAAATCTAAAATTTTACGGCGTTTTTTTAGTGACGTTAAATTAAAATGTATTAATCGGTTTGTATAACCGGGAAGTTTCTTTGTCAGATTAAATTTATATGCCAAGTGGTACATGAATCTTTTTTGCACACGTTCAATTCTATTGGAATGGACTTCATAACGCGGATGCCAAACTACACAGCAATACTCCAGAACAGACCTAACAAGACTTTCATACAATCTTAAAATAGTAGTTTTATTTTTAAAGTTCTTAGTGTTTCTCACTACAAAACCAAGGGTTTTGAGTGATTTGGAGATAATATGATCATAATGTTTCCTAAAATCAAGTTTTTTATCAAGAATGACTCCAAGGTCCCTAACGTATTCGACTTCTTGAATACGTTGGCCAGATATTGCGTAATCCCCAGATAAGTAGGTATTACGGTTACGAGTGAATCGAATGTAGCAGCATTTATCAACATTTAGAACCATTTTATTTTCTTTGCACCAGTTAACCAAACCGTCCAGATCATCCTGCAATAGCGTAATGTCTTGAAGATCCCTGATTGGTCTCATTAACTTGAGATCGTCCGCGTAAAGGTATGGTTTGCTATTTTTGAGGCAAGATGTAACGTCTTTCACAAAAATATTGAAGAATAAAGGTCCCAAGTGGGAGCCCTGGGGGACACCAGAAAAATTAGAAAAAATATCCGATTCATAACCACTAACTACCACTTTCGATGTACGGTGACGTAAATATGACGAGCACCATTTGTGAAAGGTGCCAGCAAAACCAAACTGCCATAGTTTCTGTAATAAGATTCTGTGAGGAACCTTATCGAAAGCCTTGGAGAGGTCTGTATAAATTACATCGACTGAAGAGCGATCGTCTAATGGACGAGATATATCATCAAAGAAATCCACAAGATTAGTGCAAGTCGAGCGAGCAGGGACAAAACCATGTTGAGAGTCCGCGAGAACACTCTTAATATGCCATGATACGTATGGACATAGTAAGGACTCCAGCAACTTTGCAAAGACAGATAATATAGTTATTGGCCTGTAGTTTTTTTACGTTACTTATATCGCCAGTTTTATGGACTGGAACGATAAGACCCAACTTCCAACGTGAAGGAAAGATGCCTGAAGAAAGTGACATATTAAAACATGTTAATTAGTGATGTTGCGGAAGCTTGTGATTTCTGCATATCTAATTATAATATGTGTGTTAAGAAATAAAAGAAACCATACATTCTAAAATAATCGAAATTGTTTTAAAATTACACAATACATACCAATTTGATGTTGAAAAGTGAAAATACAAAATAAGTGCAAAAAGGCCTACATCACGTGGTATTCCCAGGCGGTCACCCATCCAAGTACTAACCACGCCCAATGTTGCTTAACTTCGGTGATCGGACGAGAACCGGTGTATTCAACGTGGTATGGACGTTGGCGACAGACATATCAAAATTATATTTCGGTATTTCCCAATCAATTGGCACACTATTAAAAAAAAATTGGTACATACTACTATTGAATGAATGGATTTATCCTTTAACTGTGTACGTACACATTGTACGTACACATTCAATGAAATACTAAATAATCTATACAAATAAATAAAATTGGAGTGTCTGTTTGTAATATTAAAATAACCGCTTTCTACTACATGCATATGAATGTATATACGGTACACATACCAAAATATATATTTTTAAAATTTTTGTCTGTCTGTCTGTCTGTTTGTTCTGGCCTGGAACGGCTGGACCGATTTGGACGGGACTTTCACTGGTAGGTAGCTGATGGTACAAGGAGTAACTTAGGCTTACATTTTTTAGACTAGCTTCGCCCCGCGGCGTTTCCCACGATACGACAATAACCGCGGGTAACACCGCGGGGTTCAGCTAGTGTATAATATGTATGTATTTACAAAAAAAAAGTATATAAGTATTTATATCAGTTGTCTAGTACCCATAACACAAGCTCTGCTTAGCTCGGGACTAGATGGCGTTGTGTGTTAGATTTCCGGAATAATAATAATAAATCTTTATTTCTCTCACAAGGAAGGTACAATTTAGCTAGAGTTAATCTAATTAAAATTAAAAAGATTCTAAATTTCCTTGGTAAGAGCTGGAGTCCGTACTAGGCTCTAGGCCTGTGTCACAGATCTCCAGGCCCCCCCCTACGGCCGACAAAATATTTATTTATTGTCTTTAATCTACTTAGAAATTATATAGAAACAATAAAAAATAAATATAAAAATGCAGCTGCACCTCCAAAAACAAGAAAAAAATAAAAAAATTCTATACAAAATTAAAATTATCACTAATTTAACAAAAAAATTAACAATACTTAAATGAGATCAAAATTCTAAGGTATTTAGGTTTGTGTGTAGTAGTGTAGTATGTGTATGTGTGTGTGTGTGTGTGTGTGAGTTTAAGTAAATTGTGCAAAATAAATGTGAATATTTATTATTATTATAAAAAAAATTGCTACATAGGTGCAAAAAATAGAAATAGTGTGTGTGTGTGTGTAGTGGGAGAGTGGGTCTGAGTCCTAAACCCCTCCAGACGCCCTCCAAGCCATGTTCATGCTGTAAGGGTTTGGAGGAGAGCCAAAAGTGTTGTTGGGTTTTCCTTTCAAGAATTTCTTATTAGTAGCCCGCTTAGATTAATTGAGCTTTGAGTCAGTTAGTACTTAGGTATTAGTGGTATTACTAGTTGAACCCCGCGGTGCTACCCGCGACACGACAATAACAAGTTATTATTAAATTACTTTCTTTAGCGATAGATGAAAATATCAATACGAAATTTAAACATGTTAATTAGTGATGTTGCGGAAGCTTGTGATTTCTGCATATCTAATTGTAATATGTGTGTTAAGAAATGAAAGAAACAATACATTCTAAAATAATAATTTTTTTTTTAAATTACGTAATACATACATAACATACTTACCAATTTGATGTTGAAAAGCAGACATTAAAAAGTGCAAAAAGGCCAACATCACGTGGTATTCCCAGGCGGTCACCCATCCAAGTACTAACCACGCCCAATGTTGCTTAACTTCGGTGATCGGACGAGAACCGGTGTGTTCAACATGGTATGGACGTTGGCGACGAGGTAAACGAAATTTATATATGGATTACTAGCTGAACCCCGCGGCGTGGTTGCGGCATGCGGCGTTTCTTCTGCCCCCATGCATCCCCTGCACAGCGGGCTGTCTGTTGCGCCTATAGTGAATAGTTGCTTTAGGAGACAATGCCCTGTCAGGATACCTGTGACCTTCCTGAGATCGTCCATTTTTAGGCCAATCAGGTCGCGGGCAAGTCTTTTTGATGCTACCGGAACTGCACTTTTTATTAGTGGCATTATAAAATAAACTGTTAATCGAAGCCTTGAAATGTCATATAGTCGTAGTCTAGGGTCCACTACCGCGTTTACATACAATTGTCGTCCCATCTTACAAGTGCCTACTTGTAGTGAGAAAGTATAATTTCGAATTAGACATACAATACATGCATCACTACCCCATAGATAATATCTACACGCTGGTAGAGGTGTTTATATAAAACTAGCTGTCCCGGCAAACGTTGCTTTGCCATAAAAGGGAATATAAAAAAATAGGGGTTGATCGTAGAGGGTTGAAAATCTAGGGTTGTATGTATTTTCTAATGCTGCATCATAAAAAAATAGAAATTAAAAATTTTGTCAAAAAAATTAAAAAAAAAATTTAGGGGTGGACTACCCCTAACATTTAGGGGGATGAAAAATAGATTACAACCGATTCTCATAGATACCGGATAATCACAAAAAATTTCATCAAAATCGGTCGAGCCGTTTCGGAGGAGTTCGATTACGCACCCCGTGACACGAGAATTTTATATATTAGAAGAAGAAGATAAGAAGATAAGCTCCTTTATCCCTGAAAGCTTTCGTATTCACCAATGACAGATTTTTTTTTGCAACTTTAAGCAAAGGATAAATGTCTCTTAGACCTTCAAAGTAGTTTGGATAAATTAATACAAGACCTTCACGATTTTCTGGATTAAGTAATAGTTTCCCTCGACTTTTAGGAGTAAAGTTTATAACTTCTGGAATTTCACTATCGAGCACTACAAAGCATAATACAGTGCCATCTACCGAAGAGAATTCGAACTACGCAGTAACTAAAACTCTACGGCGAAAGTATTTGATTGAGAGTCAGCCTGTAGTTCAGCTATTCTTTGGTAGGTGGCAGTTCGGTATGGTAACTATATGTATAATTCATGAACAATTTGTTTCATGTTTTAGGTTGATATACGGTTAATATCACATAGTGTGCCACTCAATGATATTATTTTTATTCATATTCTTAATCCATAACAGCCAATTTTAGGGTGTTTAAAAATGTCTAAACGAATATAAAATTTATTCTCAAATTATTTCAAAAATAAAATAATAACGGTTGTAGGCAGTACAATAATTTAACATTTAGCAACGAACCAGCAAAAAGTCAACATCACGTGGTATTCCCAGGCGGTCACCCATCCAAGTACTAACCACGCCCAATGTTGCTTAACTTCGGTGATCGGACGAGAACCGGTGTGTTCAACATGGTATGGACGTTGGCGACGAGGTAAACGAAATTTATATATGGATTACTAGCTGAACCCCGCGGTGTTACCCGCGGTTATTGTCGTATCGTGGGAAACGCCGCGGGGCGAAGCTAGTCTAAAAAATGTAAGCCTAAGTTACTCCTTGTACCATCAGCTACCTACCAGTGAAAGTCCCGTCCAAATCGGTCCAGCCGTTCCAGGCCAGAACAAACAGACAGACAGACAGACAAAAATTTTAAAAATATATATTTTGGTATGTGTACCGTATATACATTCATATGCATGTAGTAGAAAGCGGTTATTTTAATATTACAAACAGACACTCCAATTTTATTTATTTGTGTAGATTATTTAGTATTTCATTGAATGTGTACGTACAATGTGTACGTACACAGTTAAAGGATAAATCCATTCATTCAATAGTAGTATGTACCAATTTTTTTTTAATAGTGTGCCAATTGATTGGGAAATACCGAAATATAATTTTGATATGTCTGTCGCCAACGTCCATACCACGTTGAATACACCGGTTCTCGTCCGATCACCGAAGTTAAGCAACATTGGGCGTGGTTAGTACTTGGATGGGTGACCGCCTGGGAATACCACGTGATGTTGGCCTTTTTGCACTTATTTTTTATTTTCACTTTTCAACATCAAATTGGTAAGTATGTATTGTGTAATTTTAAAACAATTTCGATTATTTTAGAATGTATGGTTTCTTTTATTTCTTAACACACATATTATAATTAGATATGCAGAAATCACAAGCTTCCGCAACATCACTAATTAACATGTTTAAATTTCGTATTGATATTTTCATCTATCGCTAAAGAAAGTAATTTAATAATAATTTGTTATTGTCGTGCCGCGAAAATATAGAAATGAATTTCTTTTTTTTTTCTGAATTACACGTTTAACCCGACTTTACGTTTCCTATATAATAACTTACTATTAAATAATGTAGATAAGTTTAATCTGTATTCTTTTAACTTTTTTTCCATATTTTTTTCTTTATTGTAGCTTATACGGTTAAAAAGCTATGTAAGTTTTTGTTGCGACGTAGCTGCAAAAATTAGCGCGGTTCGAGAGCCGCGAACGGCTGGACGTTAGACCGGAATATAGTCGCGCGGGCTAGACGTGTGAGTGGAAAATTATTTAGTATTTCATTGAATGTGTACGTACAGTAAGTTTACAGTTGAAGGACAAATCCATTCATTCAATGGTAGTACCAATTTCTTTTAATAGAGTGACAGTTGATTGAGAAATATAATTTTGAGAAGTCCATCGCCAACGTCCATACCACGTTGAATACACCGGTTCTCGTCCGATCACCGAAGTTAAGCAACATTGGGCGTGGTTAGTACTTGGATGGGTGACCGCCTGGGAATACCACGTGATGTTGGCCTTTTTGCACTTTTTTTAATGTCTGCTTTTCAACTTTAAATGTTTTGTAATTTTAAAACAATTTCGATTATTTTAGAATGTTTTGTTTCTTTTATTTCTTAACACACATATTACAATTAGATATGCAGAAATCACAAGCTTCCGCAACATCACTAATTAACATGTTTAAATTTCGTATTGATATTTTCATCTATCGCTAAAGAAAGCAAATTTAATAATAATTTGTTAATGTCGTAGCATTAGGTTTAGGTTTAGGATTCAGACCCCCTCTCCCACTACACACACACACACACACACACTATTTATATTTTTTGCACCTAGCAATTTTTTTTATAATAATAATAAATATTCCGGCAATCTAACACACAACGCCATCTAGTCCCAAGCTAAGCAGAGCTTGTGTTATGGGTACTAGACAACCGATATACGTACATACATACACATATATTATACATAGAAAACACCAAAACAAGCTTAGCAATCGCATACGCTACCACTACGCCACCGAGGCAGTCAGTTATCACAATATTGGGGTTAAAGGGAGATAGTCATTTTATTATTTTGAACCCCCCCAAACCAAAATCTTTCTAAGCCCATGCCTCACAGTAACTAACATCTTATGAGAAACCTTACCTTCCACTGTTCATTCGCTGATAGTCTATTAGCCACCACACACCCAGCAGATCCAGCGCCAACCACAATGAAGTCATATTCTTCTTTATCGTAGTCAATATGTTCGTGTTCTCTTATTCTGTCTTGTATTCTATGGTCTTTGGAGCCCCCAAACAGTTGAACCAATAGATTGAGGTAGAGGTATGCAAATGGCGAACATGATGAGACATTCGAGTTAACTGGACACGCCACTGACAGGTTCGGGGGTTGCCAGATCATAGTTCTGAAATAGAAAATCTTTTTTTTAAATAATATTACCTTAACCCCGCGGTTATTGTCGTACCGTAAGTAACGCCGCGGAGCGAAGCTAGTCTAAAGAAAGTAGCCTAAGTTACTCCTTGTATGATCAACTACCAGTGATAGTCCCGTCAAAATCGGTCCAGTTTTTCCTGAGATTAGCCGGCACAAACATACAGACATACAAATTTAAAAAAAAAATTACCGTGTATACAAACATTTAGTAAAAATCGGTTATTTTAATATTACAAACAGACACTCCAATTATATTTATTTGTAAGATGTTATACGTTTGTATTCGTGTGCTGAGGGACTGAAATAAATAAAAATCAAAAAATTCGACTTCGAAAACCGGACCAAATTGAAATGATGAAAACACACGGGAAGCACCAGCTTTGAAATAAAAAACGAATCATCAAAATCGGTTCACCCGGTCGAAAGTTATGAGGCATCAAACATGAAAGAAATACAGTCGCATTGAGAACCTCCTCCTTTTCTGAAGTTGATTAAAAATATAAAATGTCACTAATTAAATCTGTGGAGAGAACTGAAGCTTCCCCAGCCAATCAAGCCACAAATTACGAAAATAGAGAATTATCACGGAAACTCACAGTTGAGTAAAACGAAACGTCAAGGTGTCACAAATACACTGATTTTCTTCTAATAGCTTAGTTATTTTTAAATATTTTAACTCCTATCTAGTTAATATTATAATTAAATTTACTATTTTTAAAGAAAACTTTAGGTAGGTTTCGCGGAATTGTTGAAAATGATGTGGAAACTCATGCAGTTCATTTTAAATTGAAGGTATATTACCTTGAAATAAATATTAGGTATTGCTTTACGGATACACAAAACACGACAGAGCCATTTTACTTACATAACTTCATTATATTATATGCGAAGAATTGAATGATTTTAAATATAATATAATTATAAACACACACAACAAATCTAAAACATAATCTATACGAATAAATAAAATTTAGGTGTAAATTTCAAACTTAAATATTTATTACACTTATTTTTTTAAAATTTTCTTTGATTTTCTGTCAGTCTGTCGATTTGTTTCGGCTTATCTCTGAGACGGTTGAACCAGTTTTGACGGGATTTTGTTATTATAAGGAGTAACTTAAGCTACTTTTAAGCTTCGTCCCGCGGTGTTACCCGCGTTTATTGTTTTAAACGTAAAACATAATCTAGTAATCCATACTATAATATTATCAACGCGAAAGTAACTCTGTCTGTCTGTCTGTCACGCTTTTAGGACTAAACCACTACACCGATTTGGCATAGAGACACTCTGATTCCTGAGGAAGGACATAGGCTAGTTTTTTTTACACATGAGCTGACCCGCAAACAGAAGTTAGTATTATATAATGAAGCTTGACGTATCTGTGTGTGAAGGAGACAGACTCCCAAAATTTTAATACGACTTTCGTCAATGGATAGAGAATTCATCATTTTCATCAACAGCCTTTAATCATACACTGCACGACGCGCCTCTCCTCAGAAGGAGGTTTGGCCAATTATACCACGCTGACTACACACTACACAGTTTGTTATTGTGTCAAGATTCCCCTCTGTTAATGCAGTACTGTTGTCTTTCGTAGCTTACTTCATTAGTCAGCTCTCACGAGACCCATGCCACAAATTTCGTGTACCTTTAATTCGTTTACCGTGGGAGAGCTACGCTTCGGCATGAATGGGCCGGCTCGACCGGAGTAATACCACGGCCTCACAGAAAACCGGTTTGAAATAGCGCTTGCGCTGTGTTTCACGGAGTGTGTGAGGATACTGGAGGCCCACACCCTAACCCCCACCTTATCCCCCTCCCCTTCCCCTAAAGGCCGGCAACGCACTTGTGACGCCTCTGGTGTTGGGTGTCTATGAACGGCGGTAATCGCTTACCATCAGGCGATACGTCTGCTCGTTTGCCACCAAGTCAATAAAAAAAAAACACTGTCTGCATTCGCAATGAGTATGGTGACCACAACTTTATGCAATAGCAATAAAGCTCAAATTGAGTTTACGTTATAGTTAGAAAAAGTTTGTATGGGAAAAAGAAAAGGGCTCTATTAGGGCTTTTCCGGCCATTATTCGATTTATTCTCGCCGTAAAAACTATCCTTAAACTTCAACGAACATTTAAAAAAAAGAATTGGCCAAATTGGTCCAGGCGTTGTTGAGTTATGCGCTTACCAACACATTGAGCGATTCATTTTTATATTATAGAAGATACAAGGGATCCTACTTTAAGTAAGTCATTGAGAGGGCATAAGCGTTGTTTGGATACACTTCCTAGTCTCTATAAATGAATGGAAAAACGGCAAGTTGTTATAATTTTCTCGGTATAAAATCGAGGTGAGATGTAATGTTTCATCATGTACGAACTTCTCATTAATATTAAATGTTATGCCATATACGTAATCTATCGTTCAGGTTCTGATGCCATTAATAGCGTCACATTACATTTGTAAGTAATACGAGTATATATCACAAAACAGTTTTAGAAACATCGCTTACTGTTTTATTGAAATACAGGTGTCTCAAAAGAAATTTTATATTTGTTTAGCTTACTGCGTGAACGCTGCGTACTTGAGGGGTGCGGGGGTTATGTCAATTGGTAGCTTGGCTCTTGGGGATTCAGTCGCTATGGAGCGTTTCTCGGGAGCAGACCGCGCGTTGTGCGTGCGAGAGTTTTACAAGAACGGTGATTCGACAACTGTCGCGCGTAGAAAATTCTGCAGTATTCGAGGTTTTCGCCACTTAAATGATGCGCCAAGCCTTCCTCTCATTCGACATTGGGTTAAAAAGTTTGAAGAGTCTGGATCAACGCTGGATAAATCAAAATCCGGGCGACCTAGGTCATTAAGAACGGTAGAAAACGTGGAGAGTGTTAATCAATCTGTACGTGACGACCCGAGCCTTTCAATTCGGAAGCGCGCGAGTGCTTTAAATGTGCATAGATCATCATTACATCGCATTATGCACAAAGATCTAAAGCTGCACCCCTACAAAATTCAATTGGTGCAAGAATTAAAGCCCCAAGATGCCGGTCAGAGGCTTAATTTCGTAAATCAGATGATTGAGCGATTTTCAACGTTTACCAACATTTTGTTTTCGGATGAAGCTCATTTTCATCTTAATGGCCACGTAAATAAGCAAAACTGCCGCTACTGGAGTTCAGCCAATCCGAAACGCAAACATCAGAAACCCCTACACTCGCCTAAAGTGACCGTATGGGCTGCCATGTCGGCGCGAGGAATTATCGGCCCTTACTTTTTTGAAGACGAAATGGGGCGTACAGTTACAGTGAATTCAGAGCGTTATGTGGAGATGTTAGACAACTTCTTGGTACCTGAACTGCAAAACTTTCCTGGCTATAACCAAAGAACATGGTTTCAACAGGACGGAGCAACTTCACACACGTCCAATATATCTCTGCCACGTGTTCGTGAAATTTTCTCAGGAAAATTGATCTCCCGGAGAGGTGACATAAATTGGCCTCCACGTAGCCCAGATTTAACCCCTATGGACTTTTTCCTATGGGGTTATCTTAAATCTAAAGTTTACGCCAATAAACCAACTTCACTGGCGCATTTGAAAGAAAATATCCGTCACGAAATGGCAGCCATCCCTCACTCCACCTGTCGAGCAGTCATAAGTAATTTTACTGTTCGATTAAATGAGTGCCAACAACGTGAGGGTTTACATTTAGACGATATTATTTTTAAGAAATGAATTCCCAAAAAGTGTATTTTAACAATAAATAAACATTTTTTCTATATACCGCTTCCTTTTTTTTTAATCAATCCACTAAATATGAAATTTCTTTTGAGACACCTTGTACTAGCTGACCCGGCGAACTTCGTACCGCCTTAGCGTAAATTTGATGCACTACTTTATTTTGTATATATAGCTGACCTATCTTATGTATGCGTACCTATTCAATTTGAACTGGAATCGATAATATCCTGCGCGGTTATGTCTGTGGTGTCTTAGATCACCACAGACTTTTTTTGTTTTAAATTGAATGACGTTGACATTCGTAACGCGCTTTTATTAAAATATGCAAAATTAAATGTATATTTTTCAATCTTTCTGAGAGATTTTCTTAATATTTTTTTTTCGTAAGAACCTTGTACAGAGCATTAGAAAACTACAAAAAAAAAAATCAGCCAAATCGGTCAAGCCGTTTTCATGCTATGTCGTGACAACGGAAAACGGGTTTAATTTTTATATATATAGATGTATCCGTAATTAAATTTATTCGCCACTAGTTGGCAAAACTTTATGTAACGAGAAATAAAAATATTAAATTGTAATAAAAAAAAACCGTCTTTAAGAACTGGACCAAATTGAAATAGGTTCACATGAGAAGCACCAGCTTTCAAAAAAAAAATAGAATCATCAAAATCGGTTCACCAAGTCGACAGTTCTGAGGTAACAAACATAAAAAAATACAGTCAAATCGAAAAGCTCCTCCTTTCTTGAAGTCGGTTAAAAATGTAAAGGTACGAAGAGTTGAGTATTTATTTATTTATTTAGGTATACCAACAGCACACATACAATACACTTTTAAAAAAATTATACAATAATATTTTCTAGTATGCATGCCTATTACAGGTACACACAACATTCACTATTGTATATTGGTTGGTACAATAAGCCGGGAATGTGCTCTGAATTCTTTCCTAAAGCAAAGCATGGTGAAAGAATTAGCTTGGTTGGCCTAGTGGTTTAGGCGGTCGTACTGACGCTTTCTGCTGCTCTAAGTTTTGTGGGTTGAAATCCCACATGGTGCAACATATTTTTTTTTTCCTCGAGCAGACGTATCGCCTGATGGTAAGCGATTACCGCCACCCATGGACAGCCACAACACCAGAGGCGTCACAAGTGCGTTGCCGGCCTTTGGGAATGGGGAAAGGGATAGGGGGAGGGGTTGGGATATAAATAAATAAATATTCTGGACATCTAACACAGTCTATGGATACTAGACAACTGATATAAATACTTATATACTATTTTTTTGTAAATACATACATATTATACATAGAAAACACCCAAACTCCGAAACAAATATTTGCAGATCATACAAACATTTGGTCCGACCCGGGAATCGAACCCGAGACCTCAAGCTTAGCAGTCGCATATGCTACCACTACGCTACCGAGGCAGTAAATACCACGTGACGTATGTATCTCCGGTATCCTCACTCACTCGGTGAAATACAGCGCAAGCGCTGTTTCACACCCGTTTTCTGTGAGGCTGAGGTATCACTCTGCTCGAGCCGGCCCATGCATGCCGAAGCGTGGTTATCCCACGATAAATGTGGTCCCATGGTGTAGTAGTCCCAAATTGTTGTTCTGAATCTGAGTGTTTTTTTGTGTTCGTTTCCTTTATGTTTCTAAAGACCCCCGTGACACTGGATGTATTGTATATTACTAATGCAGGTCGTCTTTAAGAAAAAACAATAAAGTATAATTTTGTCAAAACATCAAATGCGTTGCAGCGATAGATGAAATTGAATTCATCAAAATAAAGTAACATCAACAGCCCTAATAGTCCAGTCCTGGAAATAGATCTTACTATTGCACGCTGGACACCAGATTCTGGTTCGGGTAGGGCTCAACTTGTATTGGGGTCCGGTTTGCGTTAATAACAGCGATCCCGGACCCCTCCCTTCTCAGGCGCAGAGTTGGCACACCGTGTGGTTTTAGTCGGTTCGATTCCGACACACCGCCCCGCCGCAAACCCCGGCGGGGTGACGGCCCGAGGGGGTTTCCACACGTAAAAAAAAAAAAAAAAAAAAGGGGTCAACTTGTATTGGAATAAGGTTTGTTATCCATTCTCTTTGCACTGATTTTGACCTTCAATTATTTGCTCCCTTAGTCGTGTCTTACCACACACATCAGATGAATATGAACCGAAATACAAGACAAAACATTAAAAAAACTTGAAACTTCAAAGAAGATTTAAAATTCAATTGAAACCCAAAAAATACTAGAGTCATAAGGAACTAAGATGGCAAAAAGCCAACATCACGTGGTATTCCCAGGCGGTCACCCATCCAAGTACTAACCACGCCCGATGTTGCTTAACTTCGGTGATCGGACGAGAACCGGTGTGTTCAACATGGTATGGACGTTGGCGACAATTAAAGTAAATATACTGTGTGCTATCTACAGCTATGGTGGAAATGGAGAGGTCTATGTTCAGCAGTAGACTGCGATAGGCTGATGATAATGATCACGTAATCGCAAACGTAGTTATGTGATTTCATATTTCGCATATAATTAGTCTTGCCATAAAACATTTTTTTTATTGTACGTAACATTTATTAATATTACAGTACATATGTTGCTTTTATACATTGATATAAAACCATTAAAATATACAAAGCTTGTTTGAAATGGTCTCCATTGGCTGCAATACATTCCTTTAAACGTTCAGGCCAGTTATCAAAAGCAGCATGCATTCTTTTCGTGGGAAAAATCTTCACTACCAATCGGATGGACTTTTTTAGGGACTCCCAAGTGTGCCTTTTAATGCTATCATGTTTTTTTATATACTTAATCCATAAGGGTCACTTTTTCAGCTGTTTAAAAATGTCCAAACGAATACAAAATTAATTTACAAAATATTTAAATAGGAAAATAATGATAGCCGGGGGCAGTACAATAATTTAACATTTAGCAATGAACCAGCAAAAAGCCAACATCACGTGGTATTCCCAGGCGGTCACCCATCCAAGTACTAACCACGCCCAATGTTGCTTAACTTCGGTGATCGGACGAGAACCGGTGTGTTCAACATGGTATGGACGTTGGCATTAAGCTTTACAAATTTATCAGTCTCACTCGTCTTTGGAAGTTGATAGTAAAAAATAAAAGATAAGAATTTTATCCATCTAGCTAGCGCGATGTAGAAGGTCGAAAATAGGCCTTTGTTAATAAAGAAGACGAAGATCTCTGATAAGTAAAATTACCTTTTCTGCCATGAGCTGTCGCCTGCGGTGTTCCGGGACCAATACAAACTTCAAACCTTCAAGAAAAGAGCGTACTCCTTCCTAAAAGGCCGGCAACGCACTTCTGACGCCTCTGGTGTTGCGGGTGTCCATGGGCGGCGGTAATCGCTTACCATCAGGCGATACGTCTGCCCGTTTGCCCACAATAATAAAAAAAAAACAAATAAAGTTAGTGCTAAATTATGCTTTTTTCGCGCACAGGATACAGACAATATATTCATGGGCGTACCCAGGGTAGGGCAGGGGAGGGCAGCTGCCCCCCCCTAGATGTTGGCGTTCCTACTATTTTTTTCTCTCGATTATATATAAAGCACACTCAGACGCGTAAAAACGTGACTAAGATCGACTATGGACAAAGACAGATTTATTTTCTGTGTTGTTGTTAGATCGGCAATCGGAATCGGAATCAGTCCTAGGGCTATGCGATGTTCGAGCGTAGAGACGATCAGAGATCATGCTCTTTAGCGAGGAGAACAACTCATCATAGTCCTAAGATATCAAATCTTCCGAGTCGGTTTATGTAGTTTTTATGGACAGCTGACATGCCCATTCATTTGGAATGTATTTAAGTCACTACAAAAAATTCTCGGAAGCAAAATATTATCGTCTGATATATCAGAAATTTTTTTGGCCAGTAATAATTTGTAGTTTCGTCCTAGCATCCAGTACAGGTTTTTGTGCCGCCTAGATAATATCACCTTTTGCTTTGATATGGTTTTTCCACCGGTCTATATGTAAGCCCACATTGGCTCGCACTCGAAGGCCGATGGGACACCATTTCCGAAGTCTGATTCCCAAGCTGGCGCAGCGCGTGCTTGGCTCGGTTGCTGCCAAATATGAGGGGGCCCGATAACTTCTGCAGGAGACTATACGCGGGCGTTGAGCGGTCCCCAGTATGGGCTGAGGTCCTGAAGGCCAGCAATATCGGGTTATTGCGACGTCCGCAACGAGTGCTGACCTTTAGGTAGGAGACCTAAGACTCGAGAAATCGAAGACCAGAAATTTCAATTCCACCAGGTTCTTGTGGAGGAATGGAAGGAACGACTTGGGCAACCGAGTGCTGGGCACGCCGTTATTGCGACGGTAAGACCCGTATGGAGGATTGGCTCGAGAGGCATCACGGCTGACACAGGTGATCACTGGGAAAGGATGCTTCGGAGAGCACCTGTGTCTGATCCGCAAGGAGCCAACGTCTGAGTGCCACCACTACGATGACCAGACCGTAGACACGGCATTCCACATACTGGCAGAATGTCCGGAGTAGTTCGAGTCGAGCCGGCCATCGGAGGGGGGTTCTCTCGCTTGGTAACATTATTGCGACTATGTTGCGTAGCGAGAGCGCGTAGAACTCTGCCGTCTTTTTCAGCGAGCAAGTTATGCTTGCGAAGGAGATCTTACCGTCCACCGCAGACGACTCGGGCGCCGGTGATCGCCAAACGATCTCCGTACTCCACAAGCTCAAGCTTGGGGGTGACAGGTGAGTATCACCCTTTTTTTTTTAACGTGTGGAAACCCCCTCGGGCCGTCACCCCACTGAGGTTTGCGGCGGGGTGGTGTGTCGGAATCGAACCGACTAAAACCACACGGTGTGCCAACTCTGCGCCTGAGAAGGGAGGGGTCCGGGAACTGCAGTTATTAACACGACCGGACTCCTCCCAGCGCCTGCCCGCACTGAAGCGGGCACTGTCTGCTGTTCAAATCTCAATTTAGGCGACGCATGGCACACGCGTACGTCGTCTCCTCGCGGTTGGCCTGTATTGCGGATGGAGGGGAAAACCCGTCCTGTCCATTCGTGGGCACACTTAGGGCGGCATGAGGCGCTGATATGCGCGCCTCCGCCGCCCGGTTCGCCGGCGGCGGATCGGGTCCGAGTGAACGTTGTCCTCTCGGGCCTTCTCCGCCGCCTCCTTCTGAAATTACGTCTTCGCAGAAGGATGCGACCGCAGTAAAACTGCAATCGCTACCGGCCATGGATCGTATGATGGCCGGTAGCGAGAGATCTCCTCCTATGACTGCAGTGAGGGCCCGACGCTGCGACACCCAAGCGGGAAGATCGCCAGCGTGTGCTGGGCCGAGTCCTCACTGCAATCGCAGAGAGAGATGCCGATATTCAGCCGCTCGTCGGTAAACTTCGGCGAGCACTTCCGCCTCCAAATCCCACGGGAGTATTCCGGCCAAAGGTGAGGATCACCCTAGCAGAAGCAATCCGGGGTAGCGGCGCAAGCTCAACAAAGTGCTCGAGCCCCTTTTTAAAATAGAAAAGGAGCATCAGGGTTCCTACACAGGAGGGGGCCATCTACAAACCATAGGTGGCCCGAGGTACGTCGTGGTTCTAGGGATTTCCTTCCGAGGGTGCACCTGATTCCATGCCAATGCCTTTTTCATATCCATTTATTTGACGAGGTGCTTTTAAAAAAACCCGATTTGCCCCCCCCTGGCCCAGAACCTGGGTACGCCCATGAATATATTGCCTCTAACAATACTGATAATTACTTCTAATAACCAGTCAAGTAAGTTTGGCAACACGTTGGTGAGGATTCCGTAGGTAATTTTAACACGTTTTTATTAGGTAATAACAATGTTTGTCATTTTTTTTTTTAGGTTTTTGTGTTTACTTTATTGAGAAACCTTTAGACGCATTAGTGAATAAATACAATGTACACTTTCATCATTAGCGTACGGCAGCGTAATTTTAATTTCGCTCCTTATTACATACTGGCTGAACCCCGCGGTGTTACCCGCGGTTATTGTCGTATCGTGGGTAACGCCGCGGGGCGAAGCTACTCTAAAAAATGTAAGCCTAAGTTACTCCTTGTACCATCAGCTACCTACCAGTGACAAGTAAAAGTACCCATAACACAAGCTCTGCTGCTGAAAGATTTGTACCTATTTTTGTATGTTTGTATGTTTGTAATGAATAGGCTCAAAAACTACTGGACGGATTTTAAAAATTCTTTCACCATTCGACAGCTACATTATCCACGAGTAACATAGGCTATATTTTATTTTGGAAAAATATAGGGTTCCGTAAGATATTTGGGTTTTTCGGACACAAGGTGTAAAAATCAACTAGAAAAGTTACTTATTTTGCTAAAATTTTCATGCTACGGGCTATATAAGACGCAAACGAGGTTGCATGGGTCAGCTATGTTTTATATATAACGTGTATTTAGTATCAGCATTGCACCCGTGCGAAGCCGGGGAGGGTCGCTAGTTTATTAATATTAGCAAATATAATACAGCGTTTTCATTCACCATACGTTACTCCTTTAAACTTCAAGTCCATGATTCTTACTGCACAAAACAACACAATTATTTCTTTGTAGCACCTAATTTTTTACAGATTTTAATTTTTGCGGGGTAATAGTTTTATAAGTTAAATAATGATTACAGACTGATAACAGGATATATAACTGACCAATTTGACTGCCTCGGTGGCGTAGTGGTAGCGTATGCGACTGCTAAGCTTGAGGTCTCGGGTTCAAATGTTTGTGGAATCTACAAATATTTGTTTCGGAGTTTGGGTGTTTTCTATATATAATACGTATGTATTTACAAAAAAAAGTATATATGTATTCATATCAGTTGTCTAGTACCCATAACACAAGCTCTGCTTAGCTTGGGACTAGATGGCGTTGTGTGTTAGATGTCCGAAATATTTATTTATTATTTATTTATAATTACGGCTAAAAATATCATTAAATTAATTTTACATCATCTTCTAGCCTTTATTATTCCCAAGACTATTTGGGGTCGGCTACCAGTTCAACCGGTTTTACCTGAATATCAGTTTTTACACAGAGCGACTGGCATTTGAACCCCGCAACCTTGAGGGTGAACTGAATTTGAAGATTGAACTAGTTGTCAGTATATTTGAGGGCCCTGACTTCCCAATAACGATTACCATAGCCATACCACCACTATACTCCAGACTATTAAGAAAAACCCAACAGAAGTCCGACCCGGGAATCGAATCCGAGACCTCTTGATCGGCAGTCGCTTACGCTAACCACTAGACAATCGAGGCTGTTATTATTTTAATTTTTTATTATATAGCGGGCAAACGAGCAGACGTATCGCCTGATGGTAAGTGATTACCGCCGCCCATGGACACCCGCAATACCAGAGGCGTTACAAGTGCGTTGCCGGCCTTTTAGGAAGGATTACGCTCTTTTCTTGAAGATTTGAGGGTCGTTTTCCTTTATAACTGGCGTTATAAGGTGAACTCAAAAGGAAAAGTTTTCTTTTGCAGTAGGTATATGTATGTTTGCAGCGATTAAACTACAGAATTGATTAAAATAAAGATATGCCAATAGATTCGTAATTTTTGTAAAAAAACCCAGAGTAATAAAAAAAATTATTAAATGTTTAAATGTAGACGGGGAAAAGTGTTTATAATTTTATCTATGACTAGCTGAAGACCCACGCAACCTCGTTTGCATCTTCTATTGCCCGTAGCCTGAAAATTGTCTTCATTAGTGCACCGTTCCTATTAGTATTAGCGTGGTTATATATAGCCTATAGCCTTCCTCGATAAATGGACTATCCAACACTGAAAGAAATTTTCAAATCAGACCAGCGGTTCCTGAGATTAGCGCGTTCAAACAAACAAACTCTTCAGCTTTATAATATCAAGTATAGATTTGATTGTATATGTAAAAGAAATAAGCTGCTTCAGGTTACTGGAGGCCCTTGATACATTTAATAAAACATTTATCTATACAAATAAATAAAATAGGAATGTCTGTTTGTAGTATTAAAATAACCGCTTGTTACTAAATGCATAATTATGTATATTTTTTATGTGTCTGTCTGTTTGATCCGATTAATCTCTGGAACCGCTGGACCGATTTTTATGGGACTTTCATTGATAGGTAGCTGATGATATAAGGAGTAACCTTACTTTTTTTAGACTAGCTACTAGAAACACCGCGGGTATTAATTGCATATTTTAGTATATTACTCTTAAATTCTGTTTATGCTTTTAATCAGGCAGAGTAGCAAAAACTGCATGCAACAAACATTCATTATTAAAACAAAGTACATATCACACAAAAAAAGCTAATTTTATTTAAACACTACAGTGTAATTAAAATGTTCCTAGTTTTGATATGAAGTCACGAATTACTCTAGAATTCGTAGAAAATAACAGCTGTACGTAATTATTCATTTAGTGTTCTTAAGAATGTGCCAACGTGTATATGGTCAAAATTAGAAAGAAAATAATAAATATATACCCGTAAATAAGTTTAAACATTAATGTAAGGTAAGTGCTTACTTAATCTACTTCTAATATATAAAATTCTCGTGTCACGGGGTGCGTAATCGAACTACTCCGAAACGGCTTGACCGATTTTGATGAAATTTTTTGTGCTTATCCGGTATCTATGAGAATCGGCCAACATCTATTTTTCATCCCCCTAAATGTTAGGGGTAGTCCACCCCTAAATTTATTTTTTTATTTTTTAGACAAAATTTTTAATTTCAATTTTTTTATGATACAGCATTAGTAAATACATACAACCCTAAATTTTCAACCCTCTAAGATCAACCCCTATTTTTCCATCGCGATTTTTATTGACCCACCTCTACAACATATATTCCCTTTTATGGCAAAGCAACGTTTGCCGGGACAGCTAGTAATATATAAAATTCTCGTGTCACGGTGTGCGTAATTGAATTACTCCGAAACGGCTCCACCGATTTTCGTGAATCTTCACGTGCATATCGGCTAGAGTCGAGAATCGGACAACATCTATTTTTCATCCCCCTTAATGTTAAGGGGTTTTAATCTTACACTCTTAATTTTCTTTTTTTATTCGACAGTATTTTTTGTTTTTATTTTTTTATGATGCAGCATACAAAATACATACAACGCTAAATTTTCACCCCTCTACGATCAACCCCTATTTATTATTTATTAATTAAAAACTTAAATTTTTTTGCAAGATTCAACTAGTATCCTATAAGTTTATAATACTAATAATAAATGTATTTATACATCAAATAACTAAATTTACAATTTGTCTCATAACTTTAAACTAGCAATTTTTATATAATACTAGCTGAACCCCGCGGTGCTACCCGCGGTACAATGATAACTGCGGGCAACGCCGCGAGGCGAAGCTATATCTTTATAAATAGTAGCCTATGTGTTATTCTGATGTATAAGCTATATTGTGGTAAAGTTTCATTCAAATCCATTCAGTAGTTTTTACGTGAAAGAGTAACAAACATCCATACATACATACATCCATACTTACAAACTTTCGCCTTTATAATAGTAGTAGGATGTAATCTTGAATCTCGGAAACGGCCTAAAAGATTTTCACGAAACTTAGTATGCAGGGGGTTTCGGGGCTACGTCGGGGTTCCAAGGTTTTCCTTTCTAGGGTGCACCTGGTTCCCCGGCATCTAGTACCCGAGACAGCGTACACATTTAGTCGGTTCGAGTCCAACATGTCACCAGCATGTGGTATCCGAAGGGATATCCCCAAAAAAAAATGGGGTATCGGGGCGACAAATCGTTCTAGCTAGGATTTATTTTTAAAATTATACTAAAGAAAATACAGTCCCCACTCGCACTTGGCAAGCGTGGGGACGTATGGCCTTAACCCTCTCGTGAGAAGACCCGACAGCAATAGGACATTATGAGTTGATGTCGAATAACATTCTCAAAAACCATATTATTTCAGAAACATGATCTGGCAACCTCTGAATCTAACAGAGGCGTGTCCAGTCGACACGAATGTCACATCATGTGGACCATTTGCATATCTCTACCTCAACTTGTTGGTCCAACTCTTTGGGGGTTCCAAAGACCTTAGAATACAGGACGATATAAGAGATCAGTATGAACATGATAGGATAATGAAGAACATAGACCGAGAGGGATTTCAGGAGACGGATAAAGAAGAATATGACTTCATTGTGGTTGGCGCTGGATCTGCTGGGTGTGTGGTGGCTAATAGACTATCAGCGAATAGCAAATGGAAGGTATGTTAATATTAGAATACAAGTGACACAGACACAAAAACTAGGTCTGCTTCTCACCGTGTATGCTAAATTCATTGTAAAAATGTTCGATAAAAAAAGCAAAAAGCCAACATCACGTGGTATTCCCAGGCGGTCACCCATCCAAGTACTAACCACGCCCAATGTTGCTTAACTTCGGTGATCGGACGAGAACCGGTGTGTTCAACATGGTATGGACGTTGGCGACGATTAAGTTGAAATATTTGTTGCCTTGCAACTATCCTAATAATATTAGAAACACGAAAGTTTGTGAATATATCTATCTATATATATATAAATGTTATGTTGGTTTGTGTACGCTTCAAAAACTCAAAAATTTCTGCCCCGATCGAGCTGAAATTTTAGAATGATATATAATCCGCATCAAAGATTGTTTTTATCTAATTTTTGCATCAGTCAACATAAACGCGGGCGGAGCCGCGGGCAACAGCTAGTCAATTATATATTCACAAACTTTCGTGTTTCTTTATTTTTGTTGCTCTCTTACGCAAATACTACTGAATGGATTTTGACGATACTTTACAATAATATAGTTTATACATCAGAATAACGCATAGGCTACAATTTATAAAGATACTAGCTTCGCCTTGTGGCGTTGCACGCGGTTAATGTGGTACCGCGGGTAGCATCGTGGGGTTTAGCTAGTTTAGAAATAAAAATAAAACGCAATCAAGGTTGACACTAAAACTATGAGACGCACAATTATATTAATGTTGTTTCGTTTTCCAGGTGCTCCTTCTAGAAGCTGGTGGCGAACAGCCTGACGTCACTCTTGTGCCAGCTCTATGGCCAGCGTTACTCGGTTCCAATGTGGACTGGCAGTACTCTACCGAGCCTGATGGCAAGAGTTGTCTAGCGAATCCTAGAGGACGTTGCGGCTGGCCGAGGTATTTGATTGGATTTGACAGAGTTAAAGTTATCATGGAGGAAGAGTGAAAAAAGTAAAAAATAAATACTGAATTATGGTCGAATTTAGACCACACAGCAGCATGTTTAGTATAAATAATAAAAAAGGTGACGAAGCTATATTACCAAATCAATCAAATAAGAGGCCGTGGTATCACTACGGTCAAGCCGGCGTTTTTTTTTTTTTTTGAATTTGTGGCAAACGAACAGACGCATCACCTGATGGTAAGCGATTACCGCCGCCCATGGACACCCGCAACACAAAAAGCGTCACAAGTGCGTTGCCGACCTTTGGGGGATAGGAAGAGGGAATGGGGGGAGGGGTTGGGGTATGGGCCTCCGGTATCCTCACTCACTCGGTGAAACACAGCGCAAGCGCTATTTCACACCGGTTTTCTGCTAGGCCGTAATATCACTTCGGTCGAGCCGGCCCATTCATGCCGAAGCGTGGCTCTCCCACGGAAAACAAGGCGGAAATCGGAAACCATTCACGGCGAAGCGTGACTCTCCAACGGTGAACCTTCTGACGAGTAAAACAGACTTGACTGCCTCGGTGGCGTAGTGGTAGCGTGTGCGACTGCTAAGCTTGAGGTCTCGAGTTCGATTCCCGGGTCGGAACAAATGTTTGTATGATCTGCGAATATTTGTTTCGGAGTTTGGGTGTTTTCTATGTATAATATGTATGTATTTACAAAAAAAAAAAAGTATATAAGTATTTATATCAGTTGTCTAGTACCCATAACACAAGCTCTGCTTAGCTTGGGACTAGATGGCGTTGTGTGTTAGATGTCCGGAATTTATTTATTTAATTTATTATTAGTTAAAAACATTCTTAAAAACACCCCATTACTCAGAATAATAGTCCTTAATTGTCGCCGACCGAGGTCACTGGGGTAATCGCTGATTTCACTCCAATATTTGTCGCACTGTAGTTCTTATAATAAAACATTTGGAAACCTTTTCAGGGGCAAAATGATGGGTGGTTCGAGTTCCATCAACTCCATGCTCTATATAAGAGGCAATAGGCTTGACTACGACGAGTGGGCAGCGTTAGGAAACGAGGGATGGAGTTATAAAGACGTAAGAAAATTCAGAACTTGTAGCTGAGACCATTGCCGCTTCAGTTAAATTGACTTATCCTTTTTTTTTTTTTTTATACTTGAGCTACCAAAATGACTCTGCCCTGCCTGATGGAAAGCACCAGCAGAATCCAAAAGTGGTGGCCACCATCCTCAATGCAAACAAGGACAGTGTAGCATGGTGACCAGCACTATGGCGGCCTAGTGAGATGCTTTTTCACGCCCCCGCTTAAAGGACCCGGGATCATAGTGGGACGGAAACACGTGCATTGAATTGAACACATTCATTGAACCTTTTTATTTTTCGTCGTGCGGATGTTACGTCTGCACGTAATTACGTTGAAATAAAAACCGGCTAATCGTAACAAATAGAATTTATTAAATAAACAGGTAGTGGTAGTGTAGTGTAGTGGGTTCGATTCCTAAACTTAAAATATTCTAAGATAGCACCGACAAGGGATCGGAATTATACGCTCCTGTAGGACTCGCAGCAGGTAGCAACTGTAGTTGTAGGCAGTGCGGGTCCCGCGTCTCCAGCAGTGTGAGGGTCAACCCAAACCTTCACCGAGGTCTGTAGGCGACGGGCTGAGTAGGCCGCGCGGCGACCAGACGGTAAATTTAGGGGTGAACTTAAAACCCCGTTCACGGGGTTACAATTCACTTAGGGTTTATAAATTGCTAATACGCACCAAAACAACTCCTCCACAATCGGAGCTAATTGTGATGTTAAAATAATCTTTAATATAAAATAAAATATTCGTATTAGTACAACGAACTATCTTGAAAACTCAGTACGTGTGGCAGACACGATCTCACCGTCAAAGTCCCCCACCTCCGAAGGAGCGATGACGCGCCGTTCGGGCCGTTAGTCGTCGCGACGGTTTATGTTCATTTATATCGATATTTTTTGTATCGATATTGAAGAGTGAATTTATTATTACAGCAATGTAACACGGAAATCACCTCGGATACCACCTCCTGGTGGCATGTCGGACTCGAACCGACTAAAACCGCGAGCCTTCTCGGGTACTAGATGCCGGGGAACCGCGTTATTCATTACACCTAGTAGCTTGTGTTGAAAAAAAAATTATAGTTTCGTCACTAAGTAAGTTCAACACAACGACTTCGGTTAATAATGACAATTATTTAAAATTCTTTTGAGGAAGTAGTCCTTCTTCATAGAATCTATGAAAATAATCTTATTGTTGGTCTGAATCGTAGGGACTGACTATCCTTTCAATCTATCTATATATATAAAAATGTTATGTTGGTTTGTGTACGCTTCAAAAACTCAAAAGTTCTGCACCGATTGAGCTGAAATTTTAGAATGATATATAATCAAGGATTGTTTTTATCTAATTTTTGCATCAGTCACATATCCGCGACCGCGAAAAAACATGAAAAAACCGACATAAACGCGGGCGGAGCCGCGGGCAACAGCTAGTATAAGAATAAATTCCCTTTAGCATAATAGAGAATAGGATTGCCACTGCAGTTACTTAAGAAATTGTTTCTTGTCTAAGTCTTTACTTTCGTTTTATTGTTCAGCATAAGATTAAAGTACGATAATCAAATAAATATATTATGTAGGTGCTGCCATTGTTCAAGAAATCGGAGAAGAATTTAAACATAGAAGGTTTAAACCGTAAATACCACGGAGTCGACGGCGAGCAATCAGTCTCTCGGTATCCTCATGTGGACATTAACAATATCATGCTTGTTGATGCATATAATGAAAGAGGTTTGCCAATAATTGATTATAATGGAGCTCGTCAACTTGGTGTAATGCAAGCACAGACTATTTCACAAGATGGCGAGAGACGGTCCACTAATAATGCTTTCATTCAACCAATACGATACAAACGGAAAAACTTAACTGTTAAAGTCGAATCAGAAGTTATCAAAATACTTATAAACGAAAGCAAAACTGCTTATGGAGTCATATACAGGGTCTGTCGTAAATAATGGATAAGTCGTAAACTGGAGTTGGTCCGGCTATGAGACTATTAGAAAATCGTATCTTTTTGCCAGGGTTTCTAACCGTATGGAAATGGCGTAGACTTTTATGTTTTTTTATAAATTTCGCTACTCTTTGCATTCATTCCGTAGCCATTTCGTTAAATTTAGGTATTTCTGTGTCATTTTTTTTGTATTATAGTCTTGAAGATGTGTATTATTTAGTTTTAGTACTGTTTTAGGCGTTTTTAACGTTGGTCATTTTCAAAATTGTCATTTTAAGATTTTTTATGTTTTTGTTTTACTTAGGGTCAACTTTTGATCATTTACTGTGTAAAAAAAAAGTACGGCGCTATAGCTGCCCATGATCTTAATAAATTATCTAGTATGTGTAGATTCTAAAAAGGTATAACAATGCATACTTCACAAGTAATATTAAGCTACATGAGCGAGATCAATATCAAGGTGAGAAAATATTTTTTTCATGTAATGTTGTAAATGGTTATAAAACTTCGTCAGAATGATTTATTTCTGCCAAGATTCTTTACACAAACACTATGGGGCCACTATTAAGGATATTCAAAGAAAACTAGGTAGTTTTTTGTCAAAAAAATTTCATGCCTCCTCATTTCATAAAGGTGTTTAATTTTAAAATTGATGTGCTCTAATAGTTACATGCGACAAACATGTTACAAGTTTATTCGTAAAAAGGATCATCAGGTAAAAAAATGAACAAAGACAGCAATACAAAGGGTCTCCCCGCGTGAAAAGGACATTGTTACTAGGCACACTGCATGATGCACCGTCCCTTTCACACTCACGATGTGTGAAAAGGTTAGCATGCGTTTAGCTAGGGCGCACTCCTGATACATCTCTCAGTGTGATTTTGACCATCGCATGTGCTCTCGTTTTCATTACTGTCGTCAATTTGTTACTGCTTTCTAATATCGGACTTAGATTTTCTTTGTGATTTGGACTTGTTAACCTGGTGATATTGACAACTCAGCTCTCATTTATGGGCATCGTGTTGTGCTATCGATTGCACGTGTTATTTTGGAAAATTTTGTATATCATGCCTCAACAATACACGCCGGCCGAATACGTAAACATGCATTACATTTATGGTTTATGTGATGGCAACGCCAATAGAGCTGCTAGAGTTTATCGGGAAAAATATCCAAATGCCCGGCATCCTGACTATCGTGTCTTCATAAGAGTGCACAACACATTTTTGGAAGGACGATTTCCTGGGACCGGCGTAGGCGGGGCGAGTGAAGGACGACCACAACGCCACAGTGCAGCCGAAGTACTGGAAATAGTTGCAGAAGACCCTGGTACGTCCATAAGTGTAATTTCAAGGCGCACCGGTATACCTCAAAAATCTGTACACAGGATTTTAAAAAGGCATGAATTATATCCCTATCATTATCAAAGGGTCCAAACATTAATGCCAAGGGACGCTGCTGCGAGAATAACATTTTGTCGCATAATGCTGCGAAAGATGAGGGAAGACCAAAGTTTTTTTAATAAAATTTTATGGAGTGACGAGTCAACGTGTCGAAAAGATGGTTTTTTGAATCTTCACAACATACACAGCTGGCAACTCGAAAACTCAAGACTTATCCGAGAAGACCGATCGCAATATCAATTTAAAATTAATTTATGGACTGGCATTATTAATGGCAAAATCATTGGTCCATTCGAATTGCCGGCAATATTAAATGCGGATATGTATTTGAATTTTTTAGCAAATACTTTACCTAGTTTACTGCAAGACGTCCCACAAGAGATAAGAAATGAGATGTGGCTACAAAATGATGGGTGTCCAGCACATTACGCTGTTCGTGTCAGGGAACATTTAAATAATACTTATCCAGATAGATGGATAGGGCGATTGGGGCCAATTTTATGGCCTCCACGTTCGCCAGACCTGAACCCCTTGGACTTCTTTTACTGGGGCTGTATAAAAGAAAAAGTATACAGTGAAACAATAAGTTCTGTAGAAGAGTTGCGTGCGCGCATTCAAGTAGCAGCGAGAAAAATTGAAGAAGCCGGTTATGTGCGCCGGATTAAGCGATCGTTTATTAGGCGATGTAGAGCGTGCATAGCTGCCGGCGGAGGACACTTCGAACATTTAGTTTAAGTTGTTGAATAAATATTTTTACGTACTAAAACAACCTAGTTTTCTTTTGAATATCCTTAATAGTGACCCCATAGTGTTTGTGTAAAGAATCTTGGCAGAAATAAATCATTATGACGAAGTTTTATAACCATTTACAACATTACATGAAAAAAATATTTTCTCACCTTGATATTGATCTCGCTCATGTAGCTTAATATTACTTGTGAAGTATGCATTGTTATACCTTTTTAGAATCTACACATACTAGATAATTTATTAAGATCATGGGCAGCTATAGCGCCGTACTTTTTTTTTACACAGTAAATGATCAAAAGTTGACCCTAAGTAAAACAAAAACATAAAAAATCTTAAAATGACAATTTTGAAAATGACCAACGTTAAAAACGCCTAAAACAGTACTAAAACTAAATAATACACATCTTCAAGACTATAATACAAAAAAAATGACACAGAAATACCTAAATTTAACGAAATGGCAACGGAATGAATGCAAAGAGTAGCGAAATTTATAAAAAAACATAAAAGTCTACGCCATTTCCATACGGTTAGAAACCCTGGCAAAAAGATACGATTTTCTAATAGTCTCATAGCCGGACCAACTCCAGTTTACGACTTATCCATTATTTACGACAGACCCTGTACATATGTGAAAAATGGAATAACTCATACAGCTTTTGCTAAGAAAGAAGTTATTCTAAGCAGCGGTAGTATAAATTCACCTAAGTTGTTAATGTTATCCGGTATAGGGCCAAAAGAACATCTATCAAGCTTAAACATTACGATCAAACAAGATTTACGTGTTGGAGAAAATTTACAAGACCATGTTAGTTTTATTGGTCCTTTAGTAGGATTTTCCAATGAAACAGAAACAGTTATCACACAACATGAACTTTTGGAAGAATTGCTAAACTATAGTAAAATGGAATCGAAGCAAGGACCACTAGCAGCTAATGGACTTGTTAACATTGGAGCGTTTCTAAAAAGTGATCCTTACTTACTAGCCCCAGATGTTCAAATATTATAGAGTAAGATCCCAGAGCAATCAGACATAACTTGTTTTCACACGGATGAAACCTGAAGTTTTCAGTAGCGTCTCGTGTGCCTTGAATACCTACGCGCTTTGTGGAACTTGCCGAGTGACACCTGGGCAGGTACCAGGTGAGAAAGGTAACTAAAAATAAGAATTATCTAACTTAAATTCACATGGCTGATTTTTATATATGTCATGTAGAATATTATTTTAAAGTAATATCATAAGTGTCAGACACTTTTGATGGACCAGAACTTTTGTCAGACGCTTTTAAGCTACCCAAAAAATATATGAACTTAAGTTATTTTTACATGTCTGATTTTTTAATATGTTATTGAAGTATTTATTTAAAAGTTATATTCAATCAGTCAGACAAATCAGAGTGACCAAACATCCCCTAAGACAAAAATTATTCAGCCAGAAGTATGAAGGCGAGAGCACTATGCGCATGCAGCTTCATCTACAAAAAACAATTTTAAGTATTACAAATATAAAATTACAAATATATAAAATTTTAAACTTGAAGTTTAAGTAAAGTACCTAATCTTTGAAGAGATTCACTAACTTCTCCTGGTAATTGTTCACCATCAAACCAATGAAAGTTGAACTGGTTTTCTTCAATTCTCCAACCATTGTGTTCAGGAGTAAAAATGGTTGTTTTTTTTTTATTAGCATGATTCCATATGCTTGAGATGTAATTAGCTCGCAGAAATTGTTGAAATAACTCAGTTTTACATGGTGGTAAATTACTTGCATCAAACGTTTTCAAAGATTTGGGATTAAAATCTTCATTGACATTTGATACGCTGTAGTTATTTAAAAACAACTGAAGCCGGGCAGTATCAACGTCGAGTATACCAGGAATACTATAAATTTCACAGATAAATTTTTGGATTTTTATGAAAATATCTTGTTGTGTGTGCTCATCGGTAAACAATGCTGGATCACCAAACTGCATAAAAGATCTCTGATATTCATGTTTTTTCATCAGTATATTAAAAGGTCTTTGTTTACCTTTCTTAAAAAAGGCAGGATTAAAGTCACATCCAGTCAATGCGTGAAATCCTGGCAAACTTCTACACAAAGATGGTCCCAAGTGCTCGTAAACCTTTGTCAAATTAATGTATCTTTGATTATTTCCGGTGCCTTTGTTTAACCATACATAAGAAGCATCATTTTTTTAATTATGCATATGTCCTAACATAATTTTTGCTATATCAGTATCAGAACATCTTATAACAAAATTTGCTTGAGCATCAACATTACAAACATGAAAAACAATTTTAGTGTCAGCTTCTTCATGCTTCTTAGCTTCGCTCGAAATTGTGTGTCATGGACTCATGAAGACTCGGATAGGATATTGTTCTCCGATGAAGCCAGGATATCTCTGCATGGTGAAGACCGAGTCGACCGAGTCGGCGAGTGCTACGTAGACGAGGAGAACGCTTTGCAGAGGCATGTTTTGAAGAAATCACACCTTATGGAGGGGGCAGGAATAAATTCCATGGATCGTACGGAGTTAGTCTTCATCGAAAACGGTACACTGACTGGACACCGATACATAACGGAACGGAACGCTTTAACCGCTCTTGGCGAAAACTCATTTTTTATGGACGACACCGCTCGCACCCACCGGTCTGGCGATGTGGAAGCGTATATGCTAGAAGTCGGAATTCGTCGTTTGGACTGGCCAGCTAGAAGTCCGGACCTCAATCCCATAGAGCATGTCTGGGACGTTCTGAAGCGACGAGTGAGATCAGTGCAGTCGGCTCCGCAGACCATCAGCGAGCTAAAGAATATGATTACCGCGGAGTGGGAACGTATTCCCCAAGAAACCATAAAAGATATACTCGCTAGCATGCCCAGACGAATGCAAGCCGTGATTTCAGCGAGAGGGGGTCACACTCAATGCTAAACTTTTATCTGCTTTTAATGTATTCAAGAAAAACAAAGAAATTAACGCTTTTCATTTTGATTTAGCGAGCAGGTACAATAATAGTGTTTTGAGCTTAAACATTATTTCTCAATAATTTAATCAAAATGTTATGATAAAACTGATGATACCTATTCCTTCCTAATTAATTTATGAAAATCTGAGGATAACAATACCTAAAATTGTCAAACAAACTAATAGTAACTATTAAACAGTTCTTTGCTTAAGTGCCCGTTTTTTTGCAAAAGAGTGTATAATATTACACGCTAGAAGCAGATGATGAGTTTAAGAAGGGGAACCGAGTTATTATAGACGTCTCACTCACTCTGAAGCGCATGCATAGTGCTCTCGCCCTCATACTTCTGGCTGAATAATTTTTGTCTTAGGGGCTGTTTGGTCACTCTAATTTGTCTGACTGATTGAATATAACTTTTAAATAAATACTTCAATAACATATTAAAAAATCAGACATGTAAAAATAACTTAAGTTCATATATTTTTTGGGTAGCTTAAAAGCGTCTGACAAAAGTTCTGGTCCATCAAAAGTGTCTGACACTTATGATATTACTTTAAAATAATATTCTACATGACATATATAAAAATCAGCCATGTGAATTTAAGTTAGATAATTCTTATTTTTAGTTACCTTTCTCACCTGGTACCTGCCCAGGTGTCACTCGGCAAGTTCCACAAAGCGCGTAGGTATTCAAGGCACACGAGACGCTACTTAAAACTTCAGGTTTCATCCGTGTGAAAACAAGTTATGTCTGATTGCTCTGGGATCTTGGACTATTAGTTCAATACGCACGTTCAGAAGAACTAGTGAACGAACCAGTCATAGCTCAGTCATCGAAAGTATTTCCGACAAGTTTCTATGATAGTGGATATTCAATAATTATCAATTTAACTCCTAAAAGTAGAGGGAAATTACTACTGAATCCTAAAAATCCTGAAGGTCCTGTATTAATTCATCCTAACTATTTTGGTGATTCAAGAGACATTATTCCTTTGGTTAAGGGAACAAAATATTTTCTATCATTGGAGAGTACGAAAGCATTCAAAGATAATGGAGCTTCGTTAATAAGAAAACCTTTGCCGGCATGTAGACATTATCCATGGGGTACTGATGCATATATTGTATGTCTAATACGAAATTATACTTTCTCAACTTTTCATCCTGTTGGCACTTGTAAAATGGGACCGCAATCGGACGTTAACGCTGTAGTAGACCCTAGACTACGAGTGTACGGCATCTCAGGGCTTAGGGTTATAGATGCTTCTATAATGCCCCTCATAGTTCGTGGCAACACGAATGCACCATCTATAATGATTGGTGAAAAAGGATCCAATTTAATTTACGAAGATTGGCATAAATTGTTGAAATATAATTTTTTTCAGTATTAGAGTTTATTAAATTAAAACTTGTTTGTTTTATTTAATTCTCACTATTCACAGGAACTGAAAACTTTTAAATATTCCGTGGGAATTTCCGAGAGCCACGCTTTGGCATGAATGGGCCGGCTCGACAGATACATACCACGGCCTCACAGAAAACCGGTGTGAAATAACCCTTGCGCTGTGTTTCGCCGAGTGAGTGAGGATTCCGGAGGCCCATACCCCAACCCGTCCCCCATCCCCCTTCCCTTCTCCCAAAGGCCGGCAACGCACTTGTGACGCCTCTGGTGTTGCGGGTGTCCATGGGCGGCGGTAATCGCTTATCATCAGGCGATACGTCTGCACGTACGCCGCCTATTGAATAAAAAAAAAATAGCTCAATATCAGGAGCACTGGTGCAGCTTACACAGTTTATTTTAAAGGGGTAGTTTGCCTTAGTGTGTAATAGGTTCATGGGTCCCTGTCTTTGGAGAAATGCATTATAAATATAAATATTTCGGACATCTAACACACAACACCATCTAGTCCCAAGCTAAGCAGAGCTTATGTTATGGGTACTAGATAACTGATATAAATATATATATACTTTTTTTGACAATACATACATATTTTACATAGAAAACACCCAAACTCAGAAACAACTATTTGTAGATCACACAAACACTTGGTCCGACCCAGGATTTGAACCCAAGACCTCAAGCGCAGCAGTTGCATTCACTGCCACTATGCTACCGAGGCAGCATATTCGACCCTGTATGTATACAAAATTGCGAGCGCCTTATTGTATTCAATAGTTCTGTGAACTTCTGTGTAAGTCGTCCCCTTGTTACATTTATGCTCTAAAGTAACTCCAAAAGATGTTGAAATTTCATTTTAGTGTGTTTTGTGTATTTAAATGTTACTTGGGTGACATATGTAATGTCTACAAATATTAATGCAACCTCATTTACAAAGTTAAGGACATTTGGGGATATAATGGCCTGATTATTCTTTACCATGGGAGAGCCAGGCTTCGTCATGAATGGGCTGGCTCGACCGGAGTAATATCACGGCCTCACAGAAAACCGGTGTGAAATAGCGCTTGCGCTGTTTCACCGTGTGAGTGAGGATACCGGAGGCCCATACCCCAACCCGTCCCCCATCCCCCTTCCCTTCCCCCAAAGGCCGGCAACGCACTTGTGACGCCTCTGGTGTTGCGGGTGTCCATGGGCGGCGGTAATCGCTTACCATCAGGCGATACATCTGCTCGTATGCCGCCTATTGAATAAAAAAAAAAACAGCCAAATGGTGTGTTTTTATTTGTCAATAATTTAAGTAACTAACTTTAACCCACATAATCAACTGAACACATGTACAGACATGTGACACTTAAATACATAGTTGTAGTTGGAATGACAGACTATTTCAGATAGCACTAGAATGTACGTTTGAAAGTCCCAATCGCCAACGTCCATACCACGTTGAACACACCGGTTCTCGTCCGATCACCGAAGTTAAGCAACATTGGGCGTGGTTAGTACTTGGATGGGTGACCGCCTGGGAATACCACGTGATGTTGGCTTTTTGCATTTTTTTTTGTTTATTTCCAAGTGATTCAAAAAGGAGTTGTCAGATTATGTTTATTTTTGTTATTGAGATTTTAATTTATTCACCGGGTGATTGACATCCCGCGTGACGTTGGTTACGAGTTTCGGCCTTTTGTACTATTTTTTGAGTTCAGACTATGAATTGAATAATTATGATATTTAAAGACATGTTGATGTCGCTTATATTGTTAACTACAATTTGGTAAATTTAACTTTTTTATTCGAGGTACAAATTCATACTCTATCTATAGTCGTGTTGTCACGTGAGTCGTGAAAAAGTATGTTTCAGAATATTTAGATTCCTTTTCTTCTTCTTCCTAGCCTTATCCCAAGTTTATTTGGGGTCGGCTACTAGTTCCACCCGGTTTTACCTGAATATCTGATTTTCCACGAAGCGACCGGTATCAGACCTTCGCAACCCTGAGGTTGAACTGAATTCGAAGGTTGAAACTAGTGTCAGCATATTCGAGGGCACTGACTTCTCAATAACGAATATTAAGATTCAAAAATTCATATTGTCACTTTCGGGTGAAAAGGAAGTAAAGTAGGTATATCAATAACAAAAATAAACATAATCTGATAATATTCCCTTTTGAATCACTTGAACATCAAAAAGCTTAAAGAAATGCAAAAAGCCAACATCACGTGGTATTCCCAGGCGGTCACCCATCCAAGTACTAACCACGCCCGATGTTGCTTAACTTCGGTGATCGGACGAGAACCGGTGTGTTTTTAGCGAGATTGTTAGTACGGCGTAAGCGGGGAGACTAATTAAAACACTAATATTTTAACGAACACTATATTATATAAAGTTAGGACATTACAATACGGAAAGGCACATACAGACACGCACTAGTATCGTCTACAGATAACAGTACATAAGCGAATATACGGAAATACATAAAGACTTATTATTACGATATATCATATATATACGTTCGCGGCGAGTAACGTGCGCGCAGCCTCCCGGCGTCGGTTCGCGTTCTCGACTGGCGAGGAAGATAAAACCGAGCGCGCACCTCGGAGCGCTCGGGCGCCGTCGGCGCTGCGGCGCGGGCGGCGGTCAGCGTCGTTCGTAAAACGATCATGTGACCGCCACATCAGCCCCTCCGGAGACCGTTAAGGTCGAAAAAAATCGGGGAACCGCACACGTCGTCCGGATCTTGTTAGGTGAAGGGCATCTGGCGTAACCGGTGTTGCAGGTTTGATTCCTTCTTGGTCTTGTGGCGTAAGATCGACGAACAGATATGCTGGTTTAAGCCTGTCGATGGTTACCGTCATCTCTTTACCCTGTATATTAATTTTGAATGTCTTTTCATTTCGCTTTATTACTTTAAACGGCCCTGTATAAGGCGCTTCTAGTGGTCGTCGCACCGCGTCTTTCCGCAAGAACACGTACTCTGCAGTGGCGAGCGTTTTAGGTACATAGAAGGTCTTCTGGCCATGATGATTTGCAGGCGTTGGAGCGAGGCTCGACATATATGAGCGCAGTTGAGATGCGAAGTCAGTGGCGTCGACGGTTCGCATAAGTGAAGGTTTTATGAACTCTCCTGGCAGCCGTAAGGGTTCGCCGTAAACAAGCTCAGCCGCTGACGACCCTATATCTTCCTTCCAGGCTGCGCGTATTCCTAGAAGTACTATCGGAAGGACTTCAGACCACTTCTCGTTCGCATGGCACATTATCGCTGCCTTCAATTGCCTGTGAAACCTCTCAACCATTCCGTTTGCAGCTGGGTGATATGCCGTGGTCTTTGAGTGGTTAAAACCGATCAATGTTGCAAGTTCTTTGAACAGATGTGCCTCGAACTGTCTCCCTCTATCTGTGGTAATTGTCTCCGGGCAACCAAAGCGTGATATCCAACCGGTAACGAATGCACTCGCTACCGTGTCAGCCTTGATATCTTGGAGAGGTATTACCTCTGGCCAACGCGTAAATCTGTCGACTGCCGTAAGACAGTATTTGTATTCGTTCGACGGTGGCAGAGGTCCTACGAGATCAATATGTACATGGCTGAATCTGTTCGTTGAAGGAACAAATGTATGTACCGGGGATTGAGTGTGTCGGGCAATCTTAGACCTTTGGCATGGTATACAGTTCTGTGTCCAATTCTTGCAGTCTTTCTTAATGTTAGGCCAAACATACTTTTGAGTCATCAATTTCACTGTAGCTTTACATCCTGGGTGACTCAGTCCATGTATACAGTCGAAAGCTTGTCTACGAAAAGATGGTGTTATGTAAGGTCGAGGCGATAAACCAGAAATGTCGCAGTATATCCCTTTACTGGAACCAGAAATTTCTACTTTCTGCAAGTTCAGCGAAGAGGTACCTTGTAGAAGTTGGTGGAGCTCGTTGTCTTCCTGCTGTGAGCGAGCTAGGGCATCAAAGTCTATTGCAGTTGTAATAGCTTCGGTACGAGAAAGAGCATCCGCGACTACGTTGTCTATACCAGAGATATGTTGAATATCCGTAGTAAACTGCGACACAAAATCAAAATATCTAAATTGCCTAGGTGAGCAACTGTCTGAAGCCTTCTTAAACGCTGATACGATGGGCTTGTGGTCCGTAAAAATGGTAAACGTCTTACCTTCGAGCATGTGTCGGAAGTATTTCACAGCTTCGTATATAGCTAACAGCTCTCTGTCGAACGGGCTGTACTTTTTCTGAGCTGGACTGAGTTTTTTAGAGAAGAACCCAAGTGGTTTCCAACCAGATTCTTCTTTCTGCTGTAGTACGCCACCGATTACATGATCTGAAGCGTCGGTACAGAGTATCAAATCTGCAGATGGATTAGGGTGGGTCAATAGAGTGGCTTCTGCTAAGCTGGTTTTACAGGCGGTAAATGCTTCTACAAGTTCTTGTGACCATTGTATAGGTGTACTGGGTTTCACGTGTGAACCGGATAAGAGTTTGTGCAGTGGGGCTTGTAGTCGGGCTGCCTTAGGTAAGAAACGCCTATAAAAATTTATCATACCCAGGAATCTACGAAGGTCTCGGATGGTCCTAGGCTGCGGGAAGTTTTGTATGGCGCTTACCTTTTCAGGAAGGGGTTTAGTACCAGCAGACGATACGCTGTAGCCTAAAAATTCCACTTCTGACTTACCAAACACGCTCTTTGAAGTGTTTATAACCACTCCATGGTCTTGTAGACGTTTGAAAATTACCTCCAGGTGTTCCAGGTGCTCAATGCTCGTCCGGGACGCGACTAAAATATCGTCTATATAGGGAAAACAGAACTCCAGGTCTTTAAGAATTTCATCCATAAAACGTTGAAATGTTTGAGCCGCGTTGCGTAGGCCGAAGCTCATAAAGGGGAACTCAAACATTCCAAACGGTGTTGTGATCGCAGTTTTCGCTATATCCTCTGGATTTATGGCCACCTGATTATAAGCTCTGATCAGGTCGATTTTACTATATACGGTACAGCCAAGAAGATTGTGTGAAAAATCTCCGATGTGCCGAACCGGGTACCGGTCAGGTATGGTGCGACTATTCAGGGCACGATAGTCGCCACACGGTCGCCATTCGTTATTCTTCTTTGGGACCAGGTGTAACGGAGATGACCAGGGGCTGTCAGACCTTCTAGCAATACCTGTTCTTACCATTTCTTCAAACTCCTTCATCGCTATACGGAGTCGGTCCGGTGCTAAGCGACGAGGGCGGCTAAATACCGGCGGGCCCGGTGTAGTGCGGATGTAGTGAAGGGTGCTGTGCTTCATTTTGCGCGTAGTCATATCTCCAGCAGGACGAGTGATGTCGGGAAACTGTAAGAGCAATTCATGGTAAAGCGAAGCACCAGAGACAGATTTTATTTGGCATATAGCAGATGATGCAGGCCTAGCGAAAGCGCTTAGCGAGGTTAAGCTGTCCACCAAGCGATGGTGTCTAGCGTCCACAAGCAGGTTAAAATGTGATAAAAAGTCTATTCCTATGATAGGTTTGGTGACGTCTGCTATCACGAAACGCCATGCGAATGCACGCCTAAGTCCAAAATCTAGCGACAGATTTATCCAACCGTATGTATTTATCGTAGAACCGTTAGCAGCAAATAGTTTATAGTCTGTTTTAACGCACTGTCTGTCGCGGACAAGTTTCACTGGATAAACACATAGATCGGACCCGGTATCTACTAAATATTGTACCTTTGACTTACGGTCTGTTGTAAAAACACGGCCACTCACAACACTATCGCAGTCACATGTCGCCGCCTTCATTGACTGCTCTGTCCGTTTCCCTTATGAAACGTACACGGTTCGCGGCACTTCGTTGACGCATCACCGAAGCGTCGGTGGTACCAGCAATGCCCCGGGCCTGCCCTTGAGCGGCTCCGGGACCGTTGACGCCAGCGCGGTGATCGGGCTCGACCCCGCGACCGAGAACGGGATCGATCAGCTGATAGCGCGGCTACTTGCCGCGTGAGGTCATCGATGCGGCGCATAAGTGTCTCAATTGCACTCAAGGGACACGAAGCCGCTGATGTCGATGTTGAGGCGGCTGCAACAGCCACCTGAGCGTTGGGCTGGACAGAAATCTCGTGAATTTTATCCACGATCTGCGCCACGGTGTCTAAGGGGAGATCCACTTGCGCTGCCATTATCGCTTGTATGTGGGTAGGTAATCTGCTTGTCCACAAAGACCGTATAAAGTCGTCTGGAACCTCCGATCCAGCCAGGCTACGTAGATGTCGCAGGAATTGAGACGGCTTTCGATCTCCCAGCTCCTCTAAAGTTAACAGCTGTCTAACGCGCTGTTCTTGTGACGCCGAAAGACGACTAATGAGCTCCGATTTAATTTTGTAGTATTTATTTTCTAAAGGCGGTTTGTTTATAACATCTTTCACTTCACTCACGTATTTATAGTCTAAGTTCGCGATAACGTGGTAGAATTTTGTAATGTCGGCCGTTATATTTGAAAGTACGAACTGGCTTTCTAATTGGGCGAACCATAACGCCGGTTCATTTGCCCAAAATGGCGGCATTTTTACACTAACGCGGCACACCTCACCCGATTCGTCTTTAGCACTAGTGTTAGGCATTTTTACCCGTTTAATACACTGCGAGTGTTCGCGGGGTCACCAATTTAGCGAGATTGTTAGTGAGGCGTAAGCGGGGAGACTAATTAAAACACTAATATTTTAACGAACACTATATTATATAAAGTTAGGACATTACAATACGGAAAGGCACATACAGACACGCACTAGTATCGTCTACAGATAACAGTACATAAGCGAATATACGGAAATACATAAAGACTTATTATTACGATATATCATATATATACGTTCGCGGCGAGTAACGTGCGCGCAGCCTCCCGGCGTCGGTTCGCGTTCTCGACTGGCGAGGAAGATAAAACCGAGCGCGCACCTCGGAGCGCTCGGGCGCCGTCGGCGCTGCGGCGCGGGCGGCGGTCAGCGTCGTTCGTAAAACGATCATGTGACCGCCACATGTTCAACATGGTATGGACGTTGGCGACAGATTTCTTTAAAATCTACATCATGTTCCTTAGTAAAATTAGGTGTTAAGTGGACAACAAAATAAGAAAATTCGAAGGAATATTATTATGATTTGCTTGATTGTTCATTATTGATCTTTACTACACATACATTATTTAAATGTCTCGCAGTTTTACTTTAGAAATAGAATTTCCTTTTAATATTTTTCTGGGCAATTGTCCAAGTATCATTAGCCACGGACACACGTTGCATCACGGATATTTATTTACACTTCTTTAAGAAGACATGGTTTCCTTCATAAATGTCTTCTTCTATTTAGTCTTCTTATATTGCGGATATGGCAACCAGCCGAAATATTACTAGCAGGGCCCCGCGATGTTACAGGCGTTTGTTGTTATAAATGCGGGTTATACCACGGGGCAAAGCTAGTCTAAAATAGGTAGCCTATGTTACTCCTTTTATCATACGTAGCTGACACACGTAGCTGACGTGCCAGAAAAATCTTTTTTTTTTTTTTATGATTTTCCTGTCTATAAGAACCTTCTTTGTGCCGTAATGAAAGTATTTAAATATAATGAATTAGTCGAACGGTTCTCAAATTTTGCGCTTAGCAACAGTTTTGGCTATTTATTTATATAAGACTAGCTGACCCACGCAACCTCGTTTGCGTCTTATATTGCCCGTAGCGTGAAAATTTTCCCCCGTTTTTGAAACATTCTTCATTGGTGCTCCGCTCCTATTAGTAGTAGCGTGATGATATATAGCCTATAGAATTTTTCAAATCGGACCAGCGGTTCCTGAGATTAGCGCGTTCAAACAAACAATCAAATCAAAATAGATATAGAAGATATATATAGATGACTGACTATACCTACACTACGTCAATATCAAAATGCACAGCCATGAATGACGGCATTTCTGATAGCATGAATAGATTAGAAAATAACATACTTGCGATTCTGGTAGCAAAATTTGAGAATATCAGTGCCAACGTCCATACCATGTTGAACACACCGGTTCTCGTCCGATCACCGAAGTTAAGCAACATCGGGCGTGGTTAGTACTTGGATGGGTGACCGCCTGGGAATACCACGTGATGTTGGCTTTTTGCTGTTAATTTTTCCTTTAAACTCAAATACTCCTTTTGTAATTTTTCTATACATATTTTAATTGTAAACTCTTCTCAATTACTTTTAGTTTTATTTTATTTATTTGTATTTGCATAGATTTACATCAAAAAGTCATCCTGCCTGTGTATCGCAGAATTGGTCCAGCCATTTCAGAAATTAGCTTGTTTGTTCCGACACACACAAAATTTATATAATTTAGTAAAATTGATTGCTGCTCGTTTGTCTCGCCGAAACTCGAGAATGATTGAACCAATTTTCGGATAGGTGGCTACTTGTTGGACTAGCTTTACCCCTGCGATGCCCGTGGTTGGCGTAGAACAACAGCCGCGAGGAGCAGCGCTGGACTGAGCTAGTATACAATTTTACAAACGTGGTATACAGGTATTGGTAGTTAGAATTAAGTTAAACAATACTAATGTTTGGAACTCAATAAATTAATACAAAAACATGTGTTTTCTCAAAAAAATTATAAAATCTTTTTTACATACTAATTAAAGCTCAAGCGTTTTTGTTCGTTTGATTGAACTCGCTAATCTCAGGAAGTACTAGTCCAATTTAAAAAAATCTTTCATAATTAGATATCCCAGTTATCGACGAAGGCGTCTGTCTTTCTATCCGTGTAAAACACAAAAGCGTACGGGTTCTTAAGTGGTTTTTACCAATAGGTAGAGGGATCCTTGAGGACGGTTTTCTTAATTTTGATTAAAATGAACCGATATTTGTTGAAGACGTCGGAAAAAATTAATCCGCACGTCTTCTCTAGAGTAGCATACACTATATTTTATATTTTCCGTAAAGAACCCGTGCGAAGCCGGGGCGGGTAGCTAGTCTAAATATAATTTTCTTCTCACGTTGCTGATTAGAATGAATTCCAAAAGTAGGTTTCTGACCGATTTTTCAGTTTTTTTAAATGTATTTTGTTACTAACTTGCCTAAGATAGGTCAGTTAACTTTAACATCACGATTAAATCAATAGGAGCTGAGCATGACTAAAAAGAGTCGAAGTTATGTGAGTCAACTAGTCTTCAAATAAATCTTTCCTTACTTAATATCTCTTACTTGCTGTCTTCTAAAAACAATGAAAAGCAAAAAGCCAACATCACGTGGTATTCCCAGGCGGTCACCCATCCAAGTACTAACCACGCCCGATGTTGCTTAACTTCGGTGATCGGACGAGAACCGGTGTGTTCAACATGGTATGGACGTTGGCGACAATTTCCTTTAAAATTTATATCACGTTACTTAGTAAAATTAATTGGAAATAACGAAATTTATTCTGCTTGATTACGTCACGAAGTCCCGTCGAAATCAGTCCAGCCGTTCCCGAGATTAGCCGGAACAAACAGACAGACGGATAAAAATTGTAAAAATGCTATTTTGGTATATGTGCCGTGGCATGTCGCAGTCCAATAGAAAAAATAAATGAGTACATATTGTTTTTACTGTTTTCCTCACAATTTTTATTTTCTTAGGACCGTGCCTTGACGAAGGTTTCCCGAGATTTGAGTTTAGCAACACATTTGGCAAATTATATAAGATGACTGTACATACCTACACTACGTCAATGCCATAATGCCGGCATTTCTGATAGTAGAATAGTTGAGATAATAACATACTTGCGAATATCATAACATAATTTCGAAGGAATTTTCGCCAACGTCCATACCATGTTGAACACACCGGTTCTCGTCCGATCACCGAAGTTAAGCAACATCGGGCGTGGTTAGTACTTGGATGGCTGACCGCCTGGGAATACCACGTGATGTTGGCATTTTGCACATTTTTTTTTCTTTTTTACTATTTTTATTTATTTATTTATCTTTATTGTATACACAAACAAACTGATTAAAAGTATGTAAGGATGTACAACAATTGGTGGTATTATCGCTCACGGCGATTTCTTCCAGACAACCATAGCACGGACATTGGGCATTTCCTTACACACAGGTAACACATTATAGTCGTTCCAATACTTTATTTAACTTTTGACAGATCACGCACATAAAGTTTTGTAATAATTTTTGATACAATGTACTACAGATAATACTGTACTTTATGGGCGGGCTCCGCCTACTTAGGGATGTGTCATTCGTAATTAATGACCACAGACTATAAAAACGGTTTTGAAATAAATCGATTATCGATTTTATTAATAAAACATACAATAAAATTATTGTGATTATATTTTATATCAAATCACGTAAAAAGCTTTATTATTTTGCATTAAAATGCCCTAAATGTCTCTGTTTCAATGCATAAATAATTTGCGTAATGAAAACAGTTCCATCGTACTCGTACCTAGTAATGGGATCGAATGTATTCGCCGCAAATTAATGAATCTAAAATAATTGTTTAGACTTACTATAGTTGGTTCAAATAAAAACTACCTGCGGTACCTACTTGTAATAAACAGGTACAAAATGTTGAAATTCGTAGTAATTTACGGATTAAAAATAAAACAACCAAAAGAGGTACTGTAATACTAATTTTAATTATAAAGAATCGTCTTCTTCGTATGACCAGGAATCATCATCACTTGACAGTTGTTTGTCCTTTGAGTACTTTCTTTTTTGGCATTTTGACAGTAACGAAGGCAGGAACGATACGCTCAACTCAACCAAACGTGAGAATTCACAAATAAATCAATACGGAGGAATATAAATACTCAACTATATTGAAGGTTACTCATTGAAATACTGTAGATTATTTTAAAATAGACATAGAGAGATTTAATAAAGATCATCAATAGTTTAACAAATACAATATTAACCACTGAATTACAACACAATACAATAATACATTTTGAAAATTCAGTTCCTTTTATTATATATTTTTTCATGACATAGAACCGTCATATTTGAACAACATTCTTTTAATCCATTTCTTCTTTATTTTGACAAAGGAGGTCGCACATTGAAACACATAGAAATATGAAGTACGAAATTATCTATAAAATAATGAGTTTGTTAAATCAATTAAAACTTCTTAATGCATAAAATCGATCGATGAAAGAAATCGAATAGGTAACGGGTCAGGGTATCACTATTTGATTAAGTATTAGAGCTGTCAAAAGTTAAATAAACTATTGGAACGACTATAATATTTAAAAATATCAGTAGAGATCCATACACAAATGTTATACACTATTCACACCACACACACACGCCTATACCCTCACCAATATATATACACACTGATATATATATGCATATACAGGGTCTGTCGTAAATAATGGATAAGTCGTAAACTGGAGTTGGTCCGGCTATGAGACTATTAGAAAATCGTATCTTTTTGCCAGGGTTTCTAACCGTATGGAAATGGCGTAGACTTTTATGTTTTTTTATAAATTTCGCTACTCTTTGCATTCATTCCGTTGCCATTTCGTTAAATTTAGGTATTTCTGTGTCATTTTTTTTGTATTATAGTCTTGAAGATGTGTATTATTTAGTTTTAGTACTGTTTTAGGCGTTTTTAACGTTGGTCATTTTCAAAATTGTCATTTTAAGATTTTTTATGTTTTTGTTTTACTTAGGGTCAACTTTTGATCATTTACTGTGTAAAAAAAAAGTACGGCGCTATAGCTGCCCATGATCTTAATAAATTATCTAGTATGTGTAGATTCTAAAAAGGTATAACAATGCATACTTCACAAGTAATATTAAGCTACATGAGCGAGATCAATATCAAGGTGAGAAAATATTTTTTTCATGTAATGTTGTAAATGGTTATAAAACTTCGTCAGAATGATTTATTTCTGCCAAGATTCTTTACACAAACACTATGGGGCCACTATTAAGGATATTCAAAGAAAACTAGGTAGTTTTTTGTCAAAAAAATTTCATGCCTCCTCATTTCATAAAGGTGTTTAATTTTAAAATTGATGTGCTCTAATAGTTACATGCGACAAACATGTTACAAGTTTATTCGTAAAAAGGATCATCAGGTAAAAAAATGAACAAAGACAGCAATACAAAGGGTCTCCCCGCGTGAAAAGGACATTGTTACTAGGCACACTGCATGATGCACCGTCCCTTTCACACTCACGATGTGTGAAAAGGTTAGCATGCGTTTAGCTAGGGCGCATTCCTGATACATCTCTCAGTGTGATTTTGACCATCGCATGTGCTCTCGTTTTCATTACTGTCGTCAATTTGTTACTGCTTTCTAATATCGGACTTAGATTTTCTTTGTGATTTGGACTTGTTAACCTGGTGATATTGACAACTCAGCTCTCATTTATGGGCATCGTGTTGTGCTATCGATTGCACGTGTTATTTTGGAAAATTTTGTATATCATGCCTCAACAATACACGCCGGCCGAATACGTAAACATGCATTACATTTATGGTTTATGTGATGGCAACGCCAATAGAGCTGCTAGAGTTTATCGGGAAAAATATCCAAATGCCCGGCATCCTGACTATCGTGTCTTCATAAGAGTGCACAACACATTTTTGGAAGGACGATTTCCTGGGACCGGCGTAGGCGGGGCGAGTGAAGGACGACCACAACGCCACAGTGCAGCCGAAGTACTGGAAATAGTTGCAGAAGACCCTGGTACGTCCATAAGTGTAATTTCAAGGCGCACCGGTATACCTCAAAAATCTGTACACAGGATTTTAAAAAGGCATGAATTATATCCCTATCATTATCAAAGGGTCCAAACATTAATGCCATGTGCCGGATTAAGCGATCGTTTATTAGGCGATGTAGAGCGTGCATAGCTGCCGGCGGAGGACACTTCGAACATTTAGTTTAAGTTGTTGAATAAATATTTTTACGTACTAAAACAACCTAGTTTTCTTTTGAATATCCTTAATAGTGGCCCCATAGTGTTTGTGTAAAGAATCTTGGCAGAAATAAATCATTCTGACGAAGTTTTATAACCATTTACAACATTACATGAAAAAAATATTTTCTCACCTTGATATTGATCTCGCTCATGTAGCTTAATATTACTTGTGAAGTATGCATTGTTATACCTTTTTAGAATCTACACATACTAGATAATTTATTAAGATCATGGGCAGCTATAGCGCCGTACTTTTTTTTTACACAGTAAATGATCAAAAGTTGACCCTAAGTAAAACAAAAACATAAAAAATCTTAAAATGACAATTTTGAAAATGACCAACGTTAAAAACGCCTAAAACAGTACTAAAACTAAATAATACACATCTTCAAGACTATAATACAAAAAAAATGACACAGAAATACCTAAATTTAACGAAATGGCAACGGAATGAATGCAAAGAGTAGCGAAATTTATAAAAAAACATAAAAGTCTACGCCATTTCCATACGGTTAGAAACCCTGGCAAAAAGATACGATTTTCTAATAGTCTCATAGCCGGACCAACTCCAGTTTACGACTTATCCATTATTTACGACAGACCCTGTATACAGACCAATATATATATACATTATATAAAAAGAAACCAAAAGTATTCACAATGACAAGTAGTAATCCCTAACCAGCTGTTTAATCACAGTCAAAGTTTTCGCTCGTCGGATATTATCGGGCAGGTTGTTCCAAAGCCTTACCGCTTGCACAGTAAAAGAATTGTCTGCAAACTGAGTGGAATGTGTAGGTATTTGTAGTTTTAAATTCTCCGATGACCTCAGGTCTCTGCAACGTGTATTTTTTAAGAAATGAAAACGTTCTTTGATATAAGGGGGTGTGTGAGGATGAAACAGAATTCTGTATAAAAGAGTAAGAATATGCAGATTCCGGCGAAAGCGTATTGGTAGCCACTTGAGCCTAGATCGAAACTCTGAGATATGATCATATTTACGTAATCCAAATATAAAACTTGAGAGGTGTCACCCGGATGGAACGAAGTTCGAAATAGAAAGACGATACGATAATATCTGGCTTGCTTTCTATAAGAGAGATAGAGAGACAGACAGAGAAACATGCGCACGCCGCACGGATTACAATAGCTTACTGTAGCAAAAAGTGTCGTTACCAGCCTATCGCAGTTCACTGCTAAACTTATTTATTGATATAATTTTGTATTTATATTTGATATACATAATTTTAAAAATCATAAATTTACAGCGACATCTATATTATTAATATTAAACTACTGGCAACGACAACTATAACACGTAAATGTAAGTTCAGTTTCTATTCAAAAGATGGCGCTATATATAAAATTGAAAAATGTTTTTCACCAATTCTTTAAAAAATAATAACGAAACAATATTTTCTTCTTCGTTCCCATAACAAAAATAGTGAATCAAGCAATGAAAAATAACTAAAAAAACTTGAGAGGTGTCAAGGGACACCCGGATGGAATGAAGTTCGAAATAGAAAGACGAAACGAAAATATCTGTGTGTGTCGTCGTCGTGTCGTGACAACAAATTGTGTCGTGTCAACATATTGTGTCGTGACAATTTTTCCGTCTAGCCCCCTTACACAACGCGCCATAAGGAACTTCGTTCCAAAAGTGTCGTGACAACAAAACGTGTTTCCGTCTAGCCCCCTTTCACAACGCGCGATAAGGAACTTCGTTCCAAAATCTAATGCATAAGTTTTGGAGTCGCTCAAGTTTGTTCAATTGGTCTTCGGTGACATCCAGATAGCTGAAAACCCCATACTTATGTAATTTTTCTATACATATACAAATTTTGTTTGTGAAATCTTCTTAGTTAAATAAAAATAAACAAATAAATAAATAAATATTCCGGACATCTAACACACAACGCCATCTAGTCCCAAGCTAAGCAGAGCTTGTGTTATGGGTACTAGACAACTGATATAAATACTTATATACTTTTTTTTTTGTAAATACATACATATTATACATAGAAAACACCCAAACTTCGAAACAAATATTTGCAGATCATACAAACATTTGGTCCGACCCGGGAATCGAACCCGAGACCTCAAGCACAGCAGTCGCTTACGCTACCACTCGCGCCACCGAGGCAACCGGAGTTACTTTTAGTGCTCCAATGGTACCGTTTTTACCTTAAAATCTTCTAAATTGTCAGTAGAGCAGTCTTGTTCGTTAGTTATTTAACCGCAGGTAATGCCTCGGGGCGAAACTAGTCTGAAAAAGTAGCCTAAGTTACTCCTTATATCATCAGCTATCTGCCGTGAAGTGCCCGTCAAAATCGCTTCAGTCGTTGCAGAGATTAGCCGGAACAAACAGACAGACAGATCGACAAAAAATTAAAAATAACATTTGGTACATGTAACGCGTATATGCATATTGGTCTTAGCGTGATAATAGCCTTCCTTGATAAATGGCCTATCTAACACTGAAATATTTTACAATATCGGATCAGTACTTTCTGAAATTAGCTCGTTCAAGCAAACAAACATATTTCTTCAAACTTCAAGCTTTACATAATATGTAGTATAGATGAGGATTGATTGTACAAGGCGAGGAAATGCGACAATATAATAATAATATAATCTTACAAGGTTTGATAAAATTTCAATAAAGTTCGTCAAGTCAAATTGTCTGTCAGTTGAGGTATCTGAAACTTATCTGTAACCTGTGACACATGGCCTATTTGGTGTAACTATTCCCACTTTTGTTGTGTTTTATGTTCAAAGCCTAACATGGCTCAAAATATGCCCAATGACTTTGTTAAAAAGTAAACTGTTATATATAAAATTTTTTTATTAAATTATAGACTTGCCATATCGTTGCTGCCACCTAGTGAACGTTTTTGCAGAAAACTCTTACTGATCACAAAAATTTAAAACAGTAAACTAAATCTAATGTCGAACTAGTACGAGTATTTGACTTTTATTATCGCCAACGTCCATACCATGTTGAACACACCGGTTCTCGTCCGATCACCGAAGTTAAGCAACATTGGGCGTGGTTAGTACTTGGATGGGTGACCGCCTGGGAATACCACGTGATGTTGGCTTTTTGCTTTTTTTATTTTGAGTCCTCTTATTTTTCCTCAAATTACACTTGTAGTTATATTATTATGACGTAACGTCCGCGTCTTTTTATCGTGGTATTAGGTACTTGAATCAAAAACTTTATTCCCCTAATTGCGTTGGCATAACCCAACGAACCGCCCCATGCCACCACGCGACACATTGAACCCATAAGAGACAAACGTCTGTATATAATACTAGCGGTCGCCCGTGGCTCCGCCCGCGTGGATGTCGGTTACCGCCTAACCAGGAAAGACACGGTCAGCAAAATGACCCAGGTCAATTCACAGACACCGACACTAACATCGACGACGCAGTCACTATCCGCAGGCTGCACAGATTGTCTTTCTCTGGATGTTAAAGTTGTTAATGAGGAAAATATTTAAATGTAATTAATACTAAGTTTTCACTTCTGCCGGCAGTCCCCGAGTGCAACCCGTTGTTTTAGGATAGATAACTAAAGCGATTATTGTAGAGCTTCTCTACAAACAACATTTGACGTTAAATTATTTTCAGGTAACAAAATATACTAATGGTCGGGAGCCCCGACCCGTGATAGGCCAACGTAAAGTTGCCCATGCGTAAAACATATTTTAATTTTGCCATAACTTCAAAACCAAACGTCCAATTTTTATCATTCAAAGACCAAATATTATCTACATAAACTGTAGTTAGTGATGAAATAATTTATTTTGATAAGGATTGATAGCATGAGTAAAATAAACGCGTTTAAATGTAGTCCAAAAAAAATTCAAGATTTTAAATAAAAAATGGTTGTTGTGCCTCACTCGACATAGATAGGTATAGTGTGTCGCGGACTTTTTTGTAGATATTTATAAAATCTACGATTAATTAGAACATTTTATGGTTCTATCTTTTATAGTTTAGGCAGCGTACGGAAAATAAGTAACTTTTCTGGTTGATTTTTTACACCTTGTGTCCGAAAAACCCAAGTATCTTACGGAACCCTATTTTTTTCCAAAATAAAATATAGCCTATGTTACTCGTGGATAATGTAGCTTTCGAATGGTGAAAGAATTTTTAAAATCGGTCCAGTAGTTTTTGAGCCTATTCGTATTCATTACAAACAAACAAAGTTTTCCTCTTTATAATATTAGTGTAGATTAGTGTAGAAGTGTAGATAAGAAATAAAGTCAGTTGAGTTCTAAATGTCTCAGCGGACAGTAGTCTCGCGTTTCACTTTTTAAAAGACCTTACCAGATCTCATAACTTATGTCCCTTTTTACAAAAAAAAAGACGTGTGGCACTCGGAGACTGCCGCGGTAAAGCTATTGTATAGCATTTTTTATCAACTTACTAGCTGACCCACGCAACCTAGTTCAAGTCCAATATTGCCCGTAGCGTAATAACTTTCCCCCGTTTTTGTAACATTCTTCATTGATGCTCGGCCCGAAAATCATATTTTATATATTTATACACCTTTTAAACCTTCCCTGGACTACGACAAATATTTGAAAACCAAAATCAGCTAAATCGGCCGAGCCATTCTCGAGTTTTAGCGAGACTAACGAACAGCAATTCATTTTTATGTATATAGATGCAATTATAATTATATCTTTTTTTTTATTTATGCAGTATTTTTTTTTCTTTGTTTCTTTTAAACAAAACAAAAAAACAGAAACAGAAACAAAAATAATAATAATAAGTTCTGGTATTTATCGATAGATGGAAAAACTAAAAAGTATCACCGCTGTGCCGGTCGGAATCGGGGGTGTTAGGTTTTTTTCGTTACGCAATTTTCATGATTCGGTCTCCACGCTCAAGGCCCGCGATAGAAGCTATGCAATAGCTTAAAAAATGCGGATTAGTATAAAATTTCGTTCAGTTAAAGTTAATATAGAGAAGGACCGCAGATGATTTCAAATTCGTTCAACTTTAACATTAAGGGAGCGGTGTTGAGCATTAAACAATTAATTTTTAATTTAATTAATTAATAGATTAAAAAGTTATTATGATTAAATGAATTGCAATTGTGTTAATCGGAATTAAACGAGCAGGCTAATCACCTGATGGTAAGCCATTACCGCCGCACATGGACACCCAACACCACAAGCATCACAAGTGTGTTGCCGGTCTTTTTAGGAGTACGCTCTTTTCTTGAAGGTTCGAAGGTCGTATTGGTCCGGGAATGCCGTAGGCAAGAGTTCATTCCACAATTTTGTTGTGCGAGGCAGAGTTTCTGGAAAAGCGTAGTTGTTGACTGCCAGCCATCAGCTGGGGATGAAACTCCTGTCTCGAGGGACTACAGATTTTTTGAAATTAATGCCAACAATTGTAACTCGCAATTAAAATGTCTGTAAATTTTATTTAAAGAAATTATGCTAGTGTATTGAGTTGTAATAAATATACCTATTTCGGTTGCGTCTACAACGGCCCATTAGCTCAGTTGGTTAGAGCGTCGTGCTAATAACGCGAAGGTCGCGGGTTCGATCCCCTCATGGGCCACAGTAACTTTTGTTTTTATTACAATGTTTTTTTGAGATTTTTTAGTCTTTTATACGAGGATCCTAACCGCTCGGTAGCGATAATTATTGTTTACTTCCAATAAAATAATTTACTAGCAACGGTTCAAACAACGTACCTTCACATACACTAAAAAAAACTCGATTGAATCAAACCACCGCCAGATGGCGTTACATATACTTATTAATACTAGCCGTTCTCCAGTTTTACCTGGGATCTGCGATGTTATAAATAGCCCATTAATGTTTCATAATGATTGCGAGTTTGACAATCAATCAATTCTTTTAACATTAGTATAAATTCAATACTAGTGCTGAGCATTAAACGTGTTTAAAACTGTTTTAATGGCAAGTTTTGGTCATAAGAAAGCCTTTCACAGTCTCGTACATACCTTAAATTATATTTATTTAAACTCAACTCAATAAACATGCTTTTACCATTTTTTTTCGTCTTAACACAATCGATATCAATATGAACAGAGTTTTCGCATGATCACTGTTAGGTTCCGATAGAATTTTGTGATACATCCCTTACGTGCTTCGTCGGCTCTATTTAAATCGGACAAATTAACTATTTCTAGAAGACTATATCTGACACAATTGATAACCATTCTCGTTTATTACTCGATATATCACAAAAAGAACATATTTGAGATACGTTTCTTTTAAATTATGTCTGTTACGATAAGTTGGTTCATGTAATGATAAGTAGGTTCAATTTTTTACTTGAGTTCTACCTACATTTAAGTCATAGTAGGTTGAGTGACGCATCTAGTTCAAAAATAAAAAATCAAAAAGCCAACATCACGTGGTATTCCCAGGCGGTCACCCATCCAAGTACTAACCACGCCCAATGTTGCTTAACTTCGGTGATCGGACGAGAACCGGTGTATTCAACGTGGTATGGACGTTGGCGATAACTGATATAAATTTAAACACTATTATGCAACCATCAATGGTTTATAACTAAAATACTTATAAAAAAGATGCATTTATTTCCCAATATTTTAAATAGGTAAAAGAACTGACGAATTGTACTAACCGTTATACACAGTACTCCCATAAATGCTATAAATATTAAATACATCCTTTTTTTGCGAAATGCAACTAGCCCAACAGCAATCAAATTAGCGTGCAATGAGAGCCTATGTCCAGCAGTGGGCTGCAATAGACTGATGACGATATCAATTTAGAATCAGTACTCTCCAGTTTCGATAAAAAATCGTCTACAGGCTAAAAAATTAGCAGTTAAATACAAATGTACTAACAGAATAAGTTTTAACAATATTAACAATAATTTACTACAGAGACATCTATGTATGGAACGCCATAACATGAAATTAGCGGCCCGACCTCGCTTCGCATAAGAAGTTTGTATTGAACATTTTATTGAGGAAATTGTTAAATGGTTTTTTACGTTATTATACCAAGATAGTGTTGACATGAAGCCGAGGATCGAACCAAGTGGGGTGCAGTTTTGAAGACCTATGTCCAACATCAAAGTGCTGGCGCGAGCCAAGTGCAAGAGGGAACTGATGTCTAATATAATAAACAGGAAAGTGGCCTTTTTTGGACACATACAAAGGGGCACTCAACATTAATTCCGGAGGCTTCTTTTACATGGAAATATATCTGGCAAGAAGACACCAAGTCGACCAAGAAAGAAGTGGATAGATGACATCAGGTCTTGGACTGGAATGGAAAATCACCAATTGAAAGATGCCGCTCATGAACGCGAGAGATACCGCCTTCAAAGTGAAGTTGACCTTCAAACTTCACTTTGAAGATGGCACCCCATGATAGTGATTTTGTCCAGTGTACTGCGGTAGGCTGATGAGAATGATACAAAAATATATACGCAGTTTTGCAATGCAATTATTTATAATATTACTAGAGACAGTAAAATATACTTCATCAAGCGAAAATGACTTATAAAATAGTTGTTTCCATTTGTGTACATTAGTTTAATACACATAGTCAAAAGATGTCGCCGGTTAACTAAGAATTTTTAAAATAACAATATAGTAGGTTCTTTTTTTTTTTTAATTATTCCAAATCCTAGAACTTATAACTGAAAGAGCCTACTTTGATTTTAAATACAATAAAAATTAATAACCAAGCCAAAAAAATTCGCAGCCGGTAGGATTCGAACCTACGCTCCCAGAGGGAATCTGATTTCGAGTCAGACGCCTTAACCACTCGGCCACGACTGCTACGTAATGAAATCTCAAATTTGTAGACTTATATTTAGAGCACAATTTTATTTATTGTAACGTAATATGTGTAAAGAGCATGCTATTGGTTGTTTGGGACTATTAGAATAATGCTAAACTATTTTAAAAATTCTCGTGTCGCGATGTTTATTCCTAACTTCATCGAAACTGCTGGACCGATTTTTATGAAATTTTGTGTGCCTATCGGGTAGATCTGAGAATCGGCCAAAATCTATTTTTCGTACCACTTTTTTACGTGGTATGTGTAACGGCCCTGGGGGTTTCCCCACGGGCCGTCACTCCACCGGGGTTTGCGGAGGTGTGGTAGGTCGGAATCGGACCGACCAAAACCAAACCGTGTGCCACTCTGCGCCTGAGAAGCGAGGGATACGGGAACTGCTGTTACTAACATGGTTATCATCAACAACCCATAACGTCCCACTGCTGAGCTCGTGTCACCTCTACCTCTCAGGAGAGGGTTAGAGAGGCCATACTTTATGTTTATTTATTTATTCATCTTTATTGTACACAATAACAAATATACAAAAAGGAGTTGTAGTATACAAATGTGACAATTGGCGGTCTTATCGCTCATGGCGATCTCTTACAGACAACCTTTGTACGGATGTTAAGGTAAGTGAGATTATTTAGAGTAGCAGTAGAAGGGTGCACAAGTTTTAAATTTACGATGTGAACATAAAAAAAAAGCAACAAATTCAAAATATTCAACTTTTACATATAAGTACTTAAATACACTCAGATATACATACACAGACTAAAATCTTAATATATATAAATCTCGTGTCACAATGTTTGTCATCAATGGACTCCTAAACCACTTAACCGATTATAATAAAATTCGCACACCATGGGCAGTTCGATCCAACTTGAGAGATAGGATAGTTTAAATCTCAAATTATAGTCGCAATTTTAATTTATTGATAATTATTTGTCTGTTATTATTTGACAGTCACAATTATCTGTTAACTCCAAATGATTCTAACAGATGTCGATACCTTTCGACTGGGTTGAGTAAGTAATCAATAGATGGCGCTGCTATGGTAAATCTATAGGCTATATTTTATTTTGGAAAAAAATAGGGTTCCGTAAGATATTGGGGATTTTCGGACACAAGGTGTAAAAAATCAACCCTATACGGGGGAAAATTTTTCGCTACGGGCAATAAAAGACGCAAACGAGGTTGCGTCGGTCAGCTAGTATATATTATATTTATAACAAGTAATTACAATGACAGATAATAATCCTTCACCAGCTTTTTAAATACTGCCAAGGTTTTGGCGCGACGGATTGTTTCAGGCAAATCGTTCCACTGCTTGTACAGTAAAAGATTTATCAGTAAACCGGGTGGAATGTTTTGGCCATACGTCTCCTAAACGATTTTTTTTTAAATATATGGCAAAACAACGTTGCGGGGTCAATTGATTGATATTAATAGTTTGGTACTAGACACTTGCTTGCTACTGCGGCAAGTGTCTTGGGTTCAAATCCCACGCGGTACAACACTTTGTGTGATCCACGAATTATTGTCCCGAGTCTGGATGTTCTTTGTGTCCGTTTCATGTATGTTTGTAAAGTCCCCCACGACACAGGATGTTTATTCCTAATGTGGGAGTTGTCTTTATAAAAAAAAAAAAAAAAGAAAAAAGACGATATGTAAAGAAATCTTGTAATACTGGATTTGGATGATACATATTAATAGATGTGGAAAATACATAGATTACCCCATGGGAGTTACCTGTGGGGAAATACCACTTGCGTCGACACCTCGGCGTTATCAATGAAGATATATCCTTTACACTGCTCTCGTTGTGCCGGTTACTGATAGCCTTAATTATGTTTTTTGTTATTATTCTGTCCTATACATCTATCTATTTATATATACATTGTGTATATGTGTTTATATCAGTTGTCTAGTACCCATAACACAAGCTCTGCGTAGTTTTGGACTAGATGGCGTTGTGTGTTAGATGTCCGAAATATTTATTATTTATTTATTTATTATCTTAGACACGGCTATCTGATATACAAACTAATCAAGGTCTGTACTAAAAGTAAGCAGTTTTTTCATAAACATAATTTTATTATTTATTTGTTTTAGTCATTCCGGGTTATATTGGGTCTAGGTCCTGGTACTCGCTTTTCTACATACAGAAAAAACCAACTTCAAGAACTGGACCAAATTGAAATGGAACCACGCGATTAGCACCAGTTTTTAAAGAAAAATATAGGTCTCCGGTATCCTCACTCACTCGATGTTTCACACCGGTTTTCTGTGGTACCTCTGGTCGAGCCGGCCGTGCGTGGCTCTTCTACGGTAGAATTAATATATTAAATATTCTGAACGAAGACCTCCATAGAGTATCTTAGAGCGTTAGCTATCCCATGGCTATCCCGGTCTTGGGAATTCCGCATTCACCTACTGCGAGCTGTTTTTTTCAAGTATTCGGTCCAGCACACTACGTTAGCTTTATAATTGAACGGAATTTGTCGAACATAATAAATTCTATTATTTTACCATTTTTTTTCGTAATTGAGCATTTTATGAAGTCATCGTTCAAAATACTTATTTTATATGTTTACAAGAAAATGAAAATTGCTTTTACTTTCTTGTTAAATTATTTAATACAAAAACTGCAAAATGAGATATCAGGGGACACCCGGGTTTGAACCGGGGACCTCTCGATCTGCAGTCGAATGCTCTACCACTGAGCTATATCCCCATACCTAGAGAGTCGAAATTAACGTTCTTAACAGGATCTAACGGCTTTGTGTGGATTTAAGTATAAATTAGATTAATTTTAAGCATTCATGCCTGTTTTATCAGTAGATTGTACATAACATATTTGCCCACTTTATTTTTAATCAATATTTCTTTTAAAACAATACGTTGGAAACGTACCGTTTTGCAGTTATTATAATACGTATTATAAGTAGTAAGCACTATGTATATGTATAATGAGCTTTAAAAAATGATATGCCTTTAACATTCATCGACTTATAATTGCATATTTTTAGATATAGACTAAATTTAAAACATCGCCATCTAGGCATAAAGTAACACACTGTACAGTTTTCAGTCGTTCATCTGTTCTGTGACAAACTAAAACAGATAAATTGCAATAGATGGCGTTGATATACATTTTATAAATGATGGTGATAAATACACTTAATTAATTTGTTGTCTCTTATTATTCTTTAACGGGCAGTCTCACAAACTGATTTGCAATGTTTCATACATACTTTTTTTTTTTTATGTCTTAGCTGCCAAAATGACTCTGCTCTGCCTGATGGAAAGCACGAGCAGAATCCAGGAGTGGTGGTCACCACCCTCAATGCTAATAGGGACAATGCAGCATGGTGACCCACACTATGGCGGCCTAGTGAGATGCTTTTTCACGCTCCGCTTAAAGGACCCGGGTTTATAGTGGGAGGAAACACGTACGCAGGTAGTGAGTTCCAGGTTTTGACCGCTAGGCACAGGAAGGAAGAACCGAAGCGGTGAGTACGAGAGCGTATGTCTACCACTCTGAAGCGGTGTCTTCCAAGACCGGCACGTGTTGTCCTGTAGAGGAAGGGAGAAGGGGGGACAAGTTGGAACCGCTCTTCAGAACACTCTCCATGATAAAGGCGATAGAGGACTGCCGTAGAGGCGATACCCCTACGCAACTGCAGAAGCTCAAGGGACTCGGTGGTCTGGGGACCCTAGGGACTGCCGACAATGCGGATGGCTCACCGCTGCAACTTAATAGCATTTATACCTAGAGTTCGAGTCCCGAAGGTAAAAAAATCACTAAAATCTAGAAAGTTAAATAGTTGAATGGAAGGCTTTATCTCTTATTAACCATCAGTTTTAATTCTAATTACGAATAAAAACATTAACTCAACATTTGTGTAAAATGTATATAAAGCGAGCTTTGGTTTTGTTAAAGAAAAATTATATTATTATTGTGTTAATTATCACGTGGTTTACAAAGTGGAGGAGTAGAGTCTTCTACTATAGTCGTTCCAATACTTTATTTAACTTTTGACAGATCACGCACATAAAGTTTTGTAATAATTTTTGATACAATGTACTACAGATAATACTGTACTTTATGGGCGGGCTCCGCCTACTTAGGGATGTGTCATTCGTAATTAATGACCACAGACTATAAAAACGGTTTTGAAATAAATCGATTATCGATTATATTAATAAAACATACAATAAAATTATTGTGATTATATTTTATATCAAATCACGTAAAAAGCTTTATTATTTTGCATTAAAATGCCCTAAATGTCTCTGTTTCAATGCATAAATAATTTGCGTAATGAAAACAGTTCCATCGTACTCGTACCTAGTAATGGGATCGAATGTATTCGCCGCAAATTAATGAATCTAAAATAATTGTTTAGACTTACTATAGTTGGTTCAAATAAAAACTACCTGCGGTACCTACTTGTAATGAACAGGTACAAAATGTTGAAATTCGTAGTAATTTACGGATTAAAAATAAAACAACCAAAAGAGGTACTGTAATACTAATTTTAATTATAAAGAATCGTCTTCTTCGTATGACCAGGAATCATCATCACTTGAGTTCTCAGTAATACTGATTATCATTTCTTGGATAGATAAATTGTCGAATGCAACATCCCGATCCCAATCCGACATTATCACCTTCTTTGTTTTTTCTACAACATTCGCCCAGTTTTCTGGAGTTACTTTTTCACACGCATTTTTCAGTAAATTCAGCATTTTTCTTGCGGTGAAAGGATGAGTTGTATTGTTCCTCGCAGCATATCCTTTAACTTGTGCCCAGATCATTTCAATTGCATTATATTGGCAGTGATATGGGGGAATTCTGAGGACGGTATGCCCATGCTCTGCTGCCATTTCATCTATGACGTATCGTTTTGGCAGCTTCTTTGTTTTTAATATCTTTACTAACTCTACTTTTAGTAGGGACTCATTCACCTCTTCGCCATTGTCACGGAGCCAGTTTATAATTTCATGTTTTTTGTTGGCCTGTGTTGGTATTTTATTAATTTGACGAGAGTGATAAGGTGCATTATCAATAAATATTATTAATGGCTCTTCGAGTGATGTAAGCATTTCTCTGAACCACTTTTCATACACGTTCGAATTCATCTCCTCATGATAATCTCCTGTTTTCTGGGATTTAAAAGCTAATAGAGCGCCTGGCACAAATCCTTTTACTGTTCCTGCATGACAAATAATCAGTCGTTCGCCTTTTCCCATTGGTACTGTAGAAGTGGAGCCAACGGTGTTGTCAGTCCAAGTTTTTGACAGCGTATGATTCGCATTGAGCCAAGTTTCATCTGTGAAAACAACATTCGACCAATCTTCTATTTTTTTTGCTTGTCTTAAAAAATCGCATCTATACAAAGCAATATCATTGCGTTCCATTAAAATTTTTCGTTTGTCACATTTTTGGAATAACATTCCAATGTCTTTCAATACCTTTGTCAGAGAAGATTTTTGACCACGGAACAAACCACTATTTCGAAGAGATTGTGTTAGTTTTTTTAATGTTGGAATCTCTTTTCTTTGGTAATAGTCGTATATATGACGACGAATAGCATCAGCGTCAAAATTGTCAACGGCTGTAACTTTACTAGGCGGACGTTTTTTCTTAGGTGTAGATAGCTTATTCTGTTCCATGCCACTGCTGCCGTAGCCTTCTTTTGTTATTTTTGCCACTGTTGGAGCACTAATACCTAATGCTGCTGCAACACGGTCTCTAACTTGAGTCACTGGTATAAGAGGCCCACCATTACGGCTTTCCTTTTCAAAGTATTCACGAAGTCGCAAGACAAACTCTCTTGTTTGTCCTTTGAGTACTTTCTTTTTTGGCATTTTGACAGTAACGAAGGCAGGAACGATACGCTCAACTCAACCAAACGTGAGAATTCACAAATAAATCAATACGGAGGAATATAAATACTCAACTATATTGAAGGTTACTCATTGAAATACTGTAGATTATTTTAAAATAGACAGAGAGATTTAATAAAGATCATCAATAGTTTAACAAATACAATATTAACCACTGAATTACAACACAATACAATAATACATTTTGAAAATTCAGTTCCTTTTATATATTTTTTCATGACATAGAACCGTCATATTTGAACAACATTCTTTTAATCCATTTCTTTTTTATTTTGACAAAGGAGGTCGCACATTGAAACACATAGAAATATGAAGTACGAAATTATCTATAAAATAATGAGTTTGTTAAATCGATTAAAACTTCTTAATGCATAAAATCGATCGATGAAAGAAATCGAATAGGTAACTGGTCAGGGTATCACTATTTGATTAAATATTAGAGCTGTCAAAAGTTAAATAAACTATTGGAACGACTATACAGGCATTATTTGCTTAAAAGAAGATCCTAAACACTAAGATTCTGAACAGGGTGTTATTTGACACATTTTTTATTATTGTTATTTATAACGAAAATAGATTAATAACCAAGACGAATTAATTAACTACAACGATAACAGTCAAATAAAGTCTACCTGTAAAATAACAGTATCGAATAAGTCAGAAAAAAACATCAAAAAGATCCACGCCCCCGGGTGGGCTCGAACCACCAACCTTTCGGTTAACAGCCGAACGCGCTAGCCAATTGCGCCACGGAGGCCTTGCTGCCTGATGCAAAATAACAGATTAGATCCTACATCCAAAACAGATAATGTTTTTAATGTAAATCAGTATGTATAATGCCAAAATGTTAGTATCTCACATCAATCTCTTTTCTACAATCACTATTTCTCTTGTCTTATTGGCTAATATTTTGTTTTAACCACGTGACTATGTTGTTGTTGAGGTGACGTCATTTCCATACATTTGTTAGTTTTCTATAATAACTGTGTAGGTATGTCTAGTTCAAATAAACGTCGTATTGTCATATCCACACTATATAATTAGCAAATTAATTGTGGTCGTGAAATTTTATGAACGTATGAATTACCTATGTAGAAAGAGTTAACAATTAACATTACACAGTAATTTTTAATTTACACTCAGAAAATTAATGAAATTAAGTATTGCAGCGGCGCCACCGCCACACGTGTGACGTCACTACATATTCAATTATTCGGTTAACCACTGTTTCAAAACCCGACGTCTTCAATCGCAGTTTATACAAGTTTCGTCGTCACTTAGTCACAATTACAACATGAAATCTGCGTCTTAAGCATTTAAAAATAACATACTAGACGCAAGCGCTGGAAGACAAATTTCGCACATAAGGCACATGAAGAGAAATCCATTTGTTGTCGATGTGTTACAATTACCAGAAGAAGTTCAGGAAGAATTTAAGACATGAAGGAGGTAGGTGCTGTATAATATTCAACATAAAAGAAGGAACCAGAAAAAAAGGATTATAAGCGCGTTGTGTACGGAGCTGGAAGGGAAAAACTCTTAAAAACTATAATTTTGCAAAAAGCCAACATCACGTGGTATTCCCAGGCGGTCACCCATCCAAGTACTAACCACGCCCGATGTTGCTTAACTTCGGTGATCGGACGAGAACCGGTGTGTTCAACATGGTATGGACGTTGGCGATTACTTTATATAATTTACTGTGTACTATCTGAAATATAAACTGCCTCGGTGGTGCAATGGTAGCGAATGCGACTGCTGTGCATGAGGTCTCGGGTTCGAATCCTGGGTCGGACCAAGTGTTTGTGTGATCTACAAATATTTGTTTCGGAGTTTGGGTGTTTTCTATGTATAATATGTATGTATTTACAAAAAAAAAAGTATATATGTATTCATATCAGTTGTCTAGTACCCATAACACAAGCTCTGCTTAGCTTGGGACTAGATGGCGTTGTGTGTTAGATGTCCGAATTAGTCCGAAATAATTTATATATTTATTTATTTATCTTGTACTAGTTTTCCTAAACAGCGGGACAGGTTTTGTCCTATGTTACTTCTAATACCTTAAAGCATGTGTACAAAGTTCCATGATGATCGGTTTAGTAGTTTTCGATTGAAAGCGTAACAAACAAACTTACTTTCACCTTTATAATACTAGTGTTAAGTGTGGTTAGAATTATCGTATTTTAAATAATTGATTTTACTCTTAACAATTCTTATTTGGATTTATCTTAGTGCTATTCGTGTTGAACTCGTTCTCACATTTATATTCACCCCACTTAGGGACGGTCCTTTATACATCATGATAAGGTTGGCATGTTGAACCACCAAAGCTCCTTCCCGAAGCAATGAAGCCAACTGGGGTATTCACAGGCTTTTAGAAACGATTTTGTATCAAGTAAGTTGTCTTTTGAAAAAAAAAAAAAAAAAAAAAAAAAGTATGAATGACCAAGACTACGTGGGCGGTTGTTCCTTCTGCTTCGAGACACCCTCTACAGAAAAGACTGTCGCATTGATGATACATACGTAAAGCTAAGACTGTTAATATGTCATTTAAATATACATTATCTAAGACGTAAAGTAGTGTATACACATATGTAGTACTAGCTGACCGACGCAACCTCGTTTGCGTCTTTTATTGCCCGTAGCGAAAAATTTTCCCCCGTTTAGGGTTGATTTTTTACACCTTGTGTCCGAAAAACCCCAATATCTTACGGAACCCTATTTTCTTCCAAAAAAAATATAGCCTATGTTATTCGTAGATAATGTAGCCTTCGAATGGTGAAAGAATTTTTAAAATCGGTCCAGTACTTTTAGAGCCTATTCATTACAAACAAACATACATACAAAGTTTTTCTCTTTATAATATTAGTATAGATAAAAACACGACAGCGCAATCTTGTTTCGTTGGTGAGTGCGAGACCGGCGATCTAATGATGCAGAAGCATCACTAAGACGCCATATTGTGGATCATCATGCTGCATTGTTATATTGTCTGCATTCATAACAAGTATGGTGACCACCTCTCATGGATTTTGCTTATGCTTTCCATCAGAGAGAGTTGAGTCATTTTGGCAATGACATAAGTTTACTTTAGACAATTTCTGCCTCGCATAACAAAACTGTGGAATGAACTGTTGCCTGCGGTATTCCCCGACCAAGACGACCTTCAAATCTTCAAGAAGAACGTACTCCTTTTCAAAAGGTCAGCAACGCACTTGTGACGCCTCTAGTGTTGCGACGATAGACGATACGTCTCTGCTCGATTGCCCCTATCCCCTAAAGAAAAGTTGTCGGATGTCGGCTCAGGGCTAAGTACCTTACTATGGGAGGTGTGCTATACTCAATAACATCTTATACTGCCTGAATTTGGGTGCTTTTCTATATTTTCCCAATGGTTTACTAGCATATAGAATACAATTTGCTATAGAAAAATTATTGTAAAATGTAAACACACATAATACATGACTAAAATTAGGTAAAAATACGTAACGACAGATTAACGTTTTTTTTTTGTTTACCCTACACATAAGCAAAGTATCGAAAAATGTTTAACATGCAAAAAGAAAATAAAACTACTCATGGTTTTTTTAAATAAAAATGTGCAAAAAGCCAACATCACGTGGTATTCCCAGGCGGTCACCCATCCAAGTACTAACCACGCCCGATGTTGCCTAACTTCGGTGATCGGACGAGAACCGCTGTGTTCAACATGGTATGGACGTTGGCGATAACTAATGTAAAATTTTAAGTCTGACAATACCTACAAAGATTTTTTTCGCCTCCAGAAATTTCCTGACAAAATGTTCCCAGGAAGTACAAATTTTCACTGAAATAAAAAAAAATACATCATTGAACATCCACAGTTATTTGATTATTTTTTTATCGTTGAAACAAACATTGAACTACCTACTCTATGAATAAAATTGTCATTTTGCAGCGACATTGTAACATTCAGTTTGGCATTTTAGAGTTAATTCTAAATCTATACTAAATACTATAAAGGTGAAGAGTTTATTTATTTGTTTGTTTGAACGCGCTAATCTCAGGAACCGCTGGTCCGATTTGAAAAATTCTTTCAGTGTTAGACAGTCCATTTATCGAGGTAGGATTTTTATTTTTATTTTATCATCACGCTAAGACCAAAAGAAGCCGAGTCCCAATGAAGAATCTTTTAAAAACAGGGGCAAATGATTACGCTACCTACGGTCAATAGAAGACATAAAAGAGGTTGCGTAGGTCAGCTAGTTCTAAACAAAAGTGAGGTGTGCCCAGTGCTGCTATGCTCAATAACACTTTGACTGCCTGCAATTGGGTGCTTTTCTATATTTTCCAAATGGTTTAATAGCACTATAGAATCTCATTAGCTATAGAAAAATGATTGTAAAATGTTTATACACATGATACATGACTAAAATTTGGTAAAAATACCTAACGTTAGATTAACGTCAAATTTTTTTATTAAGCCTACACACACATTAGGCATAGTAATGAAAAATGATCAACATGCAAAAAGGAAAACTACTAATGGTTTTTTTTTAAATAAAAATGTGCATAAAGCAAAAAGCCAACATCACGTGGTATTCCCAGGCGGTCACCCATCCAAGTACTAACCACGCCCAATGTTGCTTAACTTCGGTGATCGGACGAGAACCGGTGTGTTCAACATGGTATGGACGTTGGCGATAACTAATGTAAAATTTACTGTGTACTATCTTGTACTAGTTTTCCTAAAAAGCGGTATATATTTCGTCAGTGCTATTACTCAGGGCTAAACAGTTCATATTATACTGTTAAAGACTTCGATCCTGTTATGTGCCAGAACATCCATACAAACTTTCGACTAAAACTATTAGTAAGAAACTTCAAATGCGTAAACATAAGTATATTTTTATACTCTTTCGTATAAATCGTTATAAAACTGCAATGATAAAAAAAACACTCGAAAACTATAAAATACTGAATGAAATAGACTATAACACTAATAGGATAGACATTTAATAAATAAATTAGGACAATTGTAGAGGAGTAATTTGTCAACCTATTACAGGAATAATGACCGGTCATTGTAACACTAAAAAAATAAAAAGCAAAAAGCCAACATCACGTGGTATTCCCAGGCGGTCACCCATCCAAGTACTAACCACGCCCAATGTTGCTTAACTTCGGTGATCGGACGAGAACCGGTGTATTCAACGTGGTATGGACGTTGGCGACGTATTGACTAAAATTTTAGTTCTTATAGTACAAGATTTTTCCAAAATGTATATTTTATTAGCTGACTCACGCAACCAGCTCTTAGGCGTCTCCTTATTTACGGGTTCAGTAGATCATCACAAACATAACTTTTCTTTTTCCATAAAATTAATAAAAAGATTAAAAATATGTGTATCTACGTGTGTAATTAAGTTAAATTTGTAAAAACCAAAAAAAAACTATTTTAATTATTACATTTTTGGTCTTTTCTTTTTCCATCTCTTTTATTATTTCTCACTTCACTTTCTCCCTTCCTAAACTATAAAATAATTCCTTTAGTTAAACTGTGTTTTAATTCCTTGATTGATTTAATTTTGTAAATAGTACTTTATAACTACGCAGTTTTGAATTCCGCTTTTAGGATTATTTTATTCTCATCATCATGGGGTGCCATCTTCTAAATGAAATTTGGAGGTCTGCAAACGGTATCCGTCGCGATCATGAGCGGCCTCTTTCAGTTGGTGAAATTTTTCCAGACCAGTCCAGGACCTGATGTCATCTATTCACTTCTTTCTTGGTCGACCTGGTGTCTTCCTGCCAGGTATTTTTCCCTCGAAAAGAAGCCTCAGGAATTCATGCTGAGTGCCCCTTTGTATGTGTCCAAAAAAGGCCACTTTCCTGTTTACTAAAATTGACATCAGTTCCCTCTTGCACCTGGCTCGCTCTAGCACTTTGATGTTGGATGTAAAGCTAGTCCACGGTATCTTAAACATCCCATTTTGTTCTGCAGCAATAAAATCTTAATAAATAAAAAACTTAAAAGATTTTTAATCAAAACAAGATTTGAAAAAAATAAAATTAAAAACAGAATAAAAATATTTACAAAGAAACAGGTGCATAGTAAAAGCAACATAATTATGTAAAAATGAAAACGAGAAGTATTGAAGCAATTCAGCATGCACATAGCAACAGATTTTAATCTATACTAATATTATAAAGAGGAAAGATTTGTACCTATTTTTGTATGTTTGTATGTTTGTAATGAATAGGCTCAAAAACTACTGGACCGATTTTAAAAATTCTTTCACCATTCGAAAGCTACATTATCCACGAGTAACATAGGCTATATTTTATTTTGGAAAAAAATAGGGTTCCGTAAGATATTTGGGTTTTTCGGACACAAGGTGTAAAAATCAACCAGAAAAGTTACTTATTTTGCGAAAATTTTCATGCTACGGGCTATATAAGACGCAAACGAGGTTGCGTGGGTCAGCTAGTAAAGAATAAAATAAGCAAGCATTAGAATAATTTGTGTGGGTCAACATGCTGCATTGTCCACATGTGCAATTTGGGTGGTGATCACCACCCTCGGCTCTTCATGCTCATGCCTAAAAAACGCAATGAAAATTCGTATAATAAAAATATTTACTTACGAGTAAATAAATAATCATTTACGTGTTACGAACATGAAGCAAAAAGCCAACATCACGTGGTATTCCCAGGCGGTCACCCATCCAAGTACTAACCACGCCCAATGTTGCTTAACTTCGGTGATCGGACGAGAACCGGTGTGTTCAACATGGTATGGACGTTGGCGATTATCTTGCTAAAATTTTTATTCATATTTTTTCCTGTTTAATATTTTCGTACGTATTATCAGACTAAAACATTTAGAGAATCAATCGCCAACGTCCATACCATGTTGAACACACCGGTTCTCGTCCGGTCACCGAAGTTAAGCAACATTGGGCGTGGTTAGTACTTGGATGGGTGACCGCCTGGGAATACCACGTGATGTTGGCTTTTTGCATTACCTTTCTGCTCTTTTGTTTTTCATTTTATAAGTACGTGTCTACTATAATTTTAAGTTTTAATTTATTAGCAAAGCCATATACGTGTATGTATATAGCACTAACATTCGTATATTTCGTCAGTAGTATATTTAGTATTAGGCTTAAAACGTGCTTATGTTATTAAGATACGCTTGTTTTATTAAAATGTTTTTTTGGTGTTAAATAATTTATATTCTATGCAGATTCATATTTTTTTTTTAGTGATGGTGGTGAAATTTAACGGACCATTGTCTAGTGGTTAGAATAACTTCTCTTGGGTCATTTTGAATAAAGAAATATTATATTATAGACACATTTGAGCTACTCTACTCGAAAATTTACATTTTGCAGATCCAACATTATTAATAGGGACCATTCGATGTGATTTATATAAAATATGTAAATACATTCAAAAGTATGGAAAAATAATATACCTTTTTTTAATTTTCGTACAAATAGTTACCGTATTTATGACCATCAAGAATATGTAATGCATATTAAATGAGTGATAAGCTGAAAAAATACGCTAAGTTCATTGTAGTAAGGTTTAATGTCGATTGTTGTTTCATTAGGTTCAAATAGATTTAAGACAATATTTTACACCAGTAGATCGTTATTCGACATTTAGCAACCATCTATAACTCCCGTATGGTCTAGTGGCTAGGATACCTGGCTTTCACCCAGGAGGCTCGGGTTCGATTCCCGGTACGGGAAATTTCTTTTTGTTTTTTTTATTTCGATTATTTTTGTACACTTATATAACAAATAAACTATAACTATACTTATATAATCTAACTTCATTACAACATCATCCGAAAGTCTTACACTGCTGCCTGGTAATCTGTGTGACAGGGACACCTAGTACGGATACCAGTCTCCCACAAAGGCATTTACAAACACGTTTTAGTATTAATGAACCTTTGTGGAAGAGAAATAAACATCTATTATCATTAAAAAAGCAAAAACTGTTGGTCACAGACAGGCCTCATCCAAGATTCTCCGTAATAACTTGTTCTGTGCTGCTTGCATCCGAATGGTATACTTTGAAATGTAACAAAAGTTAGTAAGCTTTAGTATAGTTTCACTAGATGGCGTTAAAACAAAAAATCTAAATCTATTCTACCGAAGAAAAAAAACGAGCGGAAAGGAATATGATGATAAATAATGATGGTGAAACCTAACGAGTTTGTCAGTGATAAAGAAATATATTTCAATGCTAGTCTAAAGACCCTAAATAAATATAATTATAATGCTATTGTCTAGATCTAAGATTAGTTCATAAAATTTAAAATTTGTACACCAGAAGTGGTGAAATATAAGGAACGTATAACAATGTGATAATGTCTTTTGTACTATGTTCTAACAAATAAACGTTTCTTTCTTACTTTTCTTAGTTTAGTAAGCTATATTCCTCATTCCTTGATGATGAAATTCCAAAGCACGCAGGCTGCTCTGTAACTTAACAAGTCATTCACATTCATTATATTGTGTTACTGAATAACTATAGCCGCAACCGGAGGATCCAAAATAAAGCGAATTATATTTAAGTAAATTTAATTATTAAATAAGTTTACAAAATAATAACTACAGCTAATCAGAAGTGATTCTGCTTCGAAGTTCGAAGCGTGAAACAGGAATGAACGTAAAATATAATTGTCCTCAAGTGCCGTGTGAAATGTTTTACGGATACGTGACGTAACAACTGTTAATTGATATACTGTTTCCAGATAAGTTTAAGATCCACTCGCTATAACAGGAATTGATTTACGAATGCTTGTGATCAATAAATTTACATCATCGCTCGCCAACGTCCATACCATGTTGAACACACCGGTTCTCGTCCGATCACCGAAGTTAAGCAACATTGGGCGTGGTTAGTACTTGGATGGGTGACCGCCTGGGAATACCACGTGATGTTGGCTTTTTGCTATTTTACTTATGGACGAAGCCGTGATGTGCTCCGGCATCGTCCACGATTATAGTCCGGCCACTCAGAGAATGCGTTTCTGACACTTGTAAATTGGTCATGAGTAGTGATGTGCCATGAATATCATTAATAATATTTGGTAACAGTATTTATAGCATTCATTATGCATAATTATTCAATTTAGATATATTTTATATTTCAAACACAATATTAACAAAATTGTTGATGGATGAATTAAATTTAATCGTAATTTCTGAATGAAACCAAGGGAAAGAAAATAAAAATACTGTATTTATAGAAAAATATATATTATGAAATACATAGTTTTAAGATTTCAATAATGTCAAATCAAAATTAAATCCGACTCCGATTCGCTTGAGGACTCGCTGTCATTTTCACCAACATGTATTATCATGTTATTATCAATCATAGTGTCTATACGAATATCGCGGTCAAAGTCATCAAATATCATTTTTTTAGTTTTTTCAACCACCTTCATCCAGTCATCTCTTGTGACTTTTTCGCATGCTTCTTTTAAAAGCGTCTTCATCTTTTTTATGCCTTAATTGAGCCCAGATTAGCTCTATGGCATTGTACTGGCAGTGATATGGAGGAATTCGGAGAACGCGATGACCGTACTCCAGAGCCAGCTCATCTATTTCGTATCGAATATTTGATAGCTTATGGTCGTTGACTAATTTCATCAGCTCAGCTTTTAGCATTGACATATTTGCGTCAATGCCACTTCTTTGCAGCCAAGCTGAAAAATTCAGCTGACTGATATCACGACAATTATTTTCATAAGTTTGGTTTGATCGTACCTATATCGTATTATAAACTATATTAAACTTAACTCGTATGTATTAAGTACATTATACACACTCTCGAATAATTTCTCCGATGTCCCCAGGAACTTTAATGTCGTTCGTATAAATGCCCAAAGCATTTCGGCACATTTCCCTGAAATGGTGACAACATTCGACTGTACGACATCCTTACATACTTTGCAACTCATCTTGTTCTACTGTTTTTTTGTGTATTCAATAAAGATAAATAAATAAAATTATATATTATAAAATTAGAACGTTTTATTTAACAATATATCGACGATATATTCGATATATTCCAAAAATACTCAGTTACAATTCAGTATTATTTTGTCTCATCACTACAAAAACAAGCTATTGACATAACCTTGAAACAGCGCAGTTTGACGTCGTTAGACTTTTAAAAATTATTGTTCTTAAATTAATTAATTGATTAATTGTTAATAACTTTAGCCCAAAATAAAAGGTTTATTGTACATTGGCATGATTATTCAATTTTTAATGTTATTACTCATTATTAAGGTTAATAAAAGATATTTAAAATTTTGCCATAAATTGTACACCAGTTCAAAGTTACGTCGCCCATTGGATCACGACCTGTCAGGAACGCATTCTCTCAGTGGCCAGACTATAAGTAAGATATCGCTATAATATATCTGCAACCTACGAAGGCATATGAACTTGAATAGTCGTGTTGAAAACATATTAATATGTTTCTAACTATTCAATGAAATGAATTATTAAAAAGAAGAAACCAAAGGCGTCAACATCTGACACTTTTATTATTGAATTCAATGAAGAACTGAAAAGAAAAGATTTTTTAAAATGTTTTTAAATCGACTGCTCGTTTGCTCAGTGAGCAAATCCAGTCCATAAAACAAAACTATATGATAAAAAATATAAACTATTTACAGTTTTAACTAGAAAACGGCTTAACTTAATCTTTTAATATGTTATTTTATTCAGGTAGGTACTAAAAAGACAATAACATGGCGACTGAAACGTTATTGTGATAAGCGCCATCTATTATCTCACTTTCAAACTACTAAGGTTACTTGTTACTGTTTGGAGTAAACTGATAAGTACAAGTTATTATTTAAACTAGTGGTCGCCTGGTGATCGAAATTCGTTTTTTTTTTTACTTTCTTGACTTATCGGTATAAATTTTACCTGTGCCAAATTTCATACTTCTCCGATTGCTTAATTTTCGTAAAAATGGGTACAAAGTTTTTGCTAGACGTATTAATATTAGATTACTAGCAACCCGCCCCGACTTCGCAAATACTCAAAAATCGAACAAACTAAGTATATAGGTACGAACATAGCTGGGCACCCTTAATCAAATAGTTAACTTCGTTAATCGTTAATCCGATATAAAAAAAGTTAGCTTCGTTAAACGTTAAAGCGTTACATTTCGGAAGAATTAACGCAAGTTAACGTTAAAGTTAATCCGTTAATATGTTTAAAATTGCATCTTTATATCGTTGCGTCAGTGAAGTTATAAAACTTGTTGGTTTAGGTTTTGTAAGTTAATAGGTTAGGAACAAAACATAATAGTTGTATCATTCAAATGAGTAATTTAATCGTCAGGCATAAGGTGCATATTCCCCTTCACGAACATTAACATGTTGAAGTTCTTGTCTGAAACTGCTGCTGTCTGAAACTGACTGCACGGTTGGCCGAGTGGTTTCAGCGGTCGCCATGCCGCTTGCTACTGCGCCAAGTGTATTGGGTTCAAATCCCACGCGGTACAACACTTTGTGTGATCCACGAATTGTTGTCCCGAGTCTGGATGTTCTTTTCGGTCCGTTTCATGTATGTTTGTAAAGTCCCCCACGACACAGGATGTTTATTCCTAATGTGGGAGCTGTCAAAAAAAAAAAGAAAAGAAAAAAAAAAGAAAAGAAAGCGAGGCTCGTTTTGGTGTTAAAATGTCTTTACCCGTGGAAAAAAGACCTTTAACTGCAGCGCTTTAGGGCATAGCAGTATTGTATTAAATGAATAGATTTATGAATATCTGTTCCCCGAGGAATGCAGCATCGTTGAACGAGTCTTTTGATTTCATGTCCAGCCACATTTTAACGAAACTTTGCGCTTTACTCTTTAAAGAGTTGGAGCTCTTTGGTTTTTCTATAGACTGAGTGACAGAATTAAAAAAGTCTTGCTTGTCATCATCGTTGTTACTCGCATTGCTCCCTCCGCCACTTAAACAATATCTGTCCTTCGAATTTTCCGCTGCTTCTTGTCATAAGGCATCTTCTACCTTTTTTTCCATGCGTTTTTTTACTGCATCCACTCTACTGCTGTCATTCGTGTCCAGCCATATCAACCGGAACTTTGGGTAAAATGCCGCGACAAGTTGGTACTGTTCATCATTCAGGAGTGGTCCAAACCTTTTCTCTATGCCATCGAGGGAGAACGGGTATCATGTTCCACTAACACAAAGGGAGGATCCTCCGACCAGGCGAGGTGATCATACCTGGCGGGCTAATGCCCAACAGTTGATGTTGGGATGTTGTATGCTAATCGGCGCGACAACTATTTATTGCGCGATTCAGGATTTGTAGTTACTCCGTGTAGTGCGTTACTTCGTAGTTAAGTGTATCTTCGGTAGATGGCGCCGTAGTAGGTTATTGTTGTGTTATATGTGGAAGTCGCCACACCATTTAATAAGGCATTGGCTAAAGCTGTGCAATTTACTAGGCCCTTAGATTTAAACTTTTTTAATTTATAGACAGTTGCTGCAATCGTCGGTAGTAGTGATCCGAGATATGCTTGAGCTTCTCCTTGGATACTTATTTTCTCATTAAGACAATCGTCACTTACATGAAAACAATGAATATTACTCGTATCTAACAAAATACACACATTAAACTCGATGTAGGTGGGGTAAAAATCATACTAATTCGGTAAGGAGCGAGCTCTTCTTTCTCAAAACAACGATAGATTTCGTTAATATGTTGCCAACGACCATACCATGAAATAGCAAAAAGATTGAATATGATTGAATACACCATTTACATTCAATACATGAAATTGCAAAAAGCCAACATCACGTGGTATTCCCAGGCGGTCACCCATCCAAGTACTAACCACGCCCGATGTTGCTTAACTTCGGTGATCGGACGAGAACCGGTGTGTTCAACATGGTATGGACGTTGGCGATAATTCTTCCGAAATTATGCTACATAAATCGCAACATGTTATTATCTAAACTATTCATAGTATCAGAAATGACGTCATTCATGGCTGACCATTATGGCATTGACGTAGTGTAGGTATGTACAGTCTTCTGTACTAATATTATAAAGAGGAAAAGTTTGTATGTAAGTATGTTTGTAACGAATTGGCTCAAAAAGTACTTGACGGATTTAAAAAATTCTTTCACCATTTGAATGCTACATTATCACTGATTAATATAGGCTATTTTAACTGTAAGAAAAAAAAAAGCTCGTCCAATTCGTTATTTTCTAAAAACCCTGCTTTCGTTGTGGCACGAGGAATGGTCTTACGAAAAGAAAAATCATAAAAAATGCGAGGGAACATTAAAAACAACACTTATTTATTTTTTCTACTGGATTGCGTGATGCCACAGCACATATCCCTAAATAGCATTTTTTTAAATTTTTGTCTGTCTGTCTGTTTGTTCCGGCTAATCTCAGGAACGGCTGGACATATTTCGACGGGACTTCGTGACGTCATAAACAGCATAAAGTTCGTCATTATCAACTAATTTTACTAAGTAACATGATGTAGATTTTAAAAAAATCTGTCGCCAACGTCCATATCATGTTGAACACACCGGTTCTCGTCCGATCACCGAAGTTAAGCAACATCGGGCGTGGTTAGTACTTGGATGGGTGACCGCCTGGGAATACCACGTGATGTTGGCTTTTTGCAATTAACTTTTGCTGTACAAACATGATACTTTTTGCTGTACAAACTTCGGACCAAGTTTTCTTTTCAGCAGTTCTGAACGTATGACTCTTGCATGCTCTTCCTTTGAAGTCTATTGGCGGCGTCTCTAAATCAGATCGGCCCTGTCGTCCTTGGAATGCCGTCTGATCTGGCAGTTGTTCTGCCTACGCTGTGGTTTTTTCACTCTGGGCCTCCACATTAGCGTCCGGTAGGTCAACCTCCCATCTTTACAGCGGCACACGTGCCCAGCCCAATTCCACTTCGAGCGAGCTAATCTCTTAGTAATGTCGGTAACTGTAGTGAGACACCTAATATTGCGATCCTCATTTTATCTGGCAGTGAGATACCAACCTGCAGTGACAGAAGCGTCTCTCACTTCGAAGCGCTATGTGTAAACTCAAACTATTACTAGTATGCCGGTACTTTCCTAATGTGCTCTCTTTACCATGGATAAAAGAAAGAAAAGCAAACCTTAAATAGCATTTCACTATCAAAGTAAAATGAATACTAAAATATGAAAAAGAAAAGCAAAAAGCCAACATCACGTGGTATTCCCAGGCGGTCACCCATCCAAGTACTAACCACGCCCGATGTTGCTTAACTTCGGTGATCGGACGAGAACCGGTGTGTTCAACATGGTATGGACGTTGGCGATTGTAATGCTAAAATTTTAATTTATATTTTGTCTTGTTTATTACTTACGTATGTTCAACATAATTTTTTATGTAATGAGATGGCGAACTATAATTAAGTCAACTTAAGAGATAAAATTTTAAATTGTATCAGTGTACCATTTGTTGATTGTCGTCTAAAAGAAAATCCTAGTAGTTCTAATACGTCAATTAAAGAGTAACATTTAAGCTGAATGCTGCTGAAGAATGGTTTCTGAACAGTACATATCAGCCTGATAAGGGGTGGAACATTCCTTCAGCTTTTTTACTTAGATATTAATGTGGATTGAAACTAATAGTTAAGTTATAAGTTGTTTGTTCACGACTACATTTTACATTTCTTTAGGGAAAAACTCAGGACATCGGTTCGATAAACTTACCAGTCGGATTCGTTTGGCTATCCTGGAACGGACATGTTATTAGGAAACTATGGCAGCGAAAGTGTTAGGTATGGGAGTAGAAGGGTATAAGAGAAGAGGAAGGCCAACGAAAAGGTAAATGGAGTATGTGAAAGAGGATATCAGTACAAACGTAGTAAGTATTGAAATGACAGCGTTGGTGCCAGCGTAAGACCAGAGGCCCAATGATGCAGAAGCCTCACTAGGTCACCATGGCGTGGGTCACCATACGGCATTGTTGCCCGTCTGCATTCGCAGTAAAACATACTGCTCCAACCCCAAATAAGATTGAGATAAGGACAGGTATTTGCTCCAGTGGGTACGTTGCACGCAGATGATAAAATCTTGCAAAATTTACACCGACGCCATCTAACGGCATTAAGTTCAAAATACACTTCGTGACTAAGCCCTCATTTAATAAATAAAGAAAAAAAAAGTTTAAAATAGAAATCATTCCACTCGATAGTGAGCAAAAATTCTTCTAGTCTAGTTGTTCAACAATATCCCACTAGATGGAGTTGCAAGAAGACATCTAAAGCTTTCTTATTTTGTCGTATGTATGTAGTATTGTTGTTTCTGTAAAGAGTCTTCAGTAGCACTCATAACACGTATATATTAGGGATGTTGCGGATGCTGATTTTTTTCACATCCGCGGATGCGGATGCAGATGCGGATTTTCAAATATCGAAAACCCCGTCGAGCGAGACGAGGGACAGTTGGTTTTATTTTTATTATGAGTTATTTGCGATGTGTAGTTGTAGAAGACACCGTGGTACCGGTGTTGACGGTGATCTAGTCGAAGTTCCTATCATTATGAGCTTAATCAACATAAGAGACTATCCTAATAATACAATTACGATAGTTATGCAGAAAAATTCAATGCGCCAATGAATTCGATTTGTCAATTAACAAAATATAAAGAGATTACCATAATTTGTATTTTAATAGACACGAAAAAGAAAAGCAAAAAGCCAACATCACGTGGTATTCCCAGGCGGTCACCCATCCAAGTACTAACCACGCCCAATGTTGCTTAACTTCGGTGATCGGACGAGAACCGGTGTGTTCAACATGGTATGGACGTTGGCGACATTAGAACTGAAATTTTTAGTCTGATAATACCTACAATGAATATTTTTGCCCCCAGAGATAGACATAAAAGTATTCCAAGGAAGTACAAATTTTCATTGAAATAAAAATAGTCGTCACATCATTGAACATCTAAAGATCTTTGATTATTTTTTTTCGTTAAAAGACCATTTGAACTACCTAGTTTATTAAAAAAAATATCATTTTGCAGAACCAACTCCAATAATAGGCACCATCGACATTGTAAAATTTAGTTTGGCATTTTAGAGTTAATTCTAAATAAAAGTGAGGTGTGCTCAATAACATACATATTTGACTGCCATAACATAATATAAAACTAAAATTAGTTGAAAAATACCTTAAGTTAGATAACGTCTAAATAACTTTACAAATAGTTTTCTTAAATAAAAATGCAAAAAAGCCAACATCACGTGGTATTCCCAGGCGGTCACCCATCCAAGTACTAACCACGCCCAATGTTGCTTAACTTCGGTGATCGGACGAGAACCGGTGTGTTCAACATGGTATGGACGTTGGCGACAACTAATCTGAAATTTTTACTCTAATAATACCTACAAAGAATATTTTTGCCCCCAGATGGACATAAAAATGTTACCAGGAAGTACAAATTTTCACTGAATAAAAAATAGTCAACACATTATTGAACATCCAAAGATATTTGATTATTTTTGAAGTTAAACTTCTTTTGGCGCGATGGAGAAAAATGATGAGAGTGAATTTTTACGATGCGCGCGCACACCGACACCTGAATTCTACATCGTGAAGTTAGTTCTAGGTGGCATGAAAATCGATAACTATGTTCTAGTTGTATATTCTAGTATTTTATATTTAGAATAGGTGTTTCGTAACAGTACAATTAAACAGTGTGAATAAATAAATACTTTTTTATTTAAATAAAATCTTTTTGATTAATTTTAATATTTATCGTTAATCACTACTGCATTTTAGTTATTTTTTTTCCATACGCCAGAGAAGCATAACTTCTAACGCGTGTACATAAGTACACACACTCATTTTTTTTATCGTTAAAACAACATTTGAACTACCTTGTTCATTAAAAAAAATCATTTTGCAGATCCAACACTATTATAGGTAGGGTTGCCATCTCTAAAATTTGGAAAACAGGACAAGACGCGTGAAAACCCCGGACTTTAGAGTCCGAAAGCCGGACATGTCAACAAGATCTTTTAAACATATTCAATGTAATAAAAAACAGTTGAAAATGTCATAAATCACCTTTTTTATTCTTTCATTATTTAAACAAAACAGAATCATATTACAATTTGTTACAAATTGTTTATATAAACCACCTTTTTACAAACAAATTCTTGAAATAAGAAAACAAAACCGTATTAAAATATTAAACAAAAACATATATTTAATGAATTAAAATTTTAAAAGTACCTACTTAGACCAATCTAGTATTCAGTCTTACAATTTTCGAGGTAACTCTTTTAGCTATAGTTCTATAATTATTATCTGCTTTACTTTTTATCAACAGTCATTTATATAACAAAATATACCTATTTTAGCAGAAAATAAACTAAATTCAGTCTTCTTAAATATTAAACAACAAAACAGAACATTTTTAAAGTTTAGACCTACAGCAATGTAAGTTACATTATTAAAATTTTAAAACAAAATAATCAATCCTATACTCATTTTCATCAACTTAAAGTTTTGATCAATAACCATATTTTAAATACTCGTAGTTTTTACTCAATGAAAACAATCATAACTTTAACTACCAAAATAAAAAGCAATTATTGCACTCAAAATTAGGTACACGATTTGTCTATCTAGCTATTGAAGCGTTTTCCTCAGCCTCTTGCCTTTTTACTTCTCAGTTTTTTTTGTATTTATCGTTTTTTCCGATAGCTTTTAGAATATCTTCCCTTTTTAAAAGTAATTTATAAAAATCAGTGCAGCTGTATTCTTGGAAATTTAATTTTATTTTAATTATTGAAGAAATTGTTTCTACGCTTAGTAAATTTCTTTCTCTAGTCCATTGTTGTGTAATTAATGAGAATACCCTCTCCACGTTGGTATTATGCGCCGGAATGCAAAAAAAATATTGCGCAAATTTCAGCAATTCCGAATATAAATTCGCATTCGGCGTTTTAAAAAATTGTACCCAAAGTTGATTGGAATTTAAAAGCTTATCTTGTTCAGTTAAGTTTTGGCTTTTCTTAACCGCTCTCGACCGGTTGCAACGGCGAGCCATCCGCATTGTCGGCAGTCCCCAGACCACCGAGTCCTTTGAGCTTCTGCAGTTGCGTAGAGATATCGCCTCTATGGCTATGGCGAAGAGCTGTTCCAACTGGTCCCCCCTTCTCCCTTCCTCTACAGGACAACACGTGCCGGTCTTGGATGTCACCGCTTCAGAGTGGTAGACATACGTTCTCGTACTCACCGCTTCGGTTCTTCCTTCCTGTGCCGAGCGGTCAAAACCTGGAACTCACTACCTGCGTACGTGTTTCCCTCCCGCTATGAACCCGGGTCCTTTAAGCGGAGCGTGAAGAAGCATCTCAATAGGCCGCCATAGTGTGGGTCGCCATGCTGCAATGTCCCTATTAGCATTGAGGATGGTGACCACCACTCCTCGATTCTGCTCGTGCTTTCCATCAGGCAGAGCAGAGTCATTTTGGCAGCTAAGACATAAAAAAAAAGAGCCTTTAAATTCACCTACTCGTCAATTAATTTTGCGTCGTCAATGTCTATGTTTTTTTCAAATAGAGGACAGTGTCTTCAATAAGAGTCCACTCTGTGTTGTAATTAATTTTCGGCAAAAACATCCAATCAAATTTCTCAAATTGTTTTAAAGGTTTCATCCATTCTTCAATATATCTTTTAATTTCATTGTAGAAGTCATGTGTGCATTTTTTAAACTCTTGTTTCCTGTTTTCATCTTCTTTATTTATAAAACTCTGAACGTTCAGCGGCACAAAATTTTCCTTAATTCGGGCATCTAACCTTTTTGTTATAGAAGCAAGTATGCTTTTTGTTTCAAGAATTGAATTATCGCCTTTCTCTAATGTCTGTATTTTTGTGTGAATGGTGTGCATAATTGAGTGTATAAGGAACAGGTATGCTTCCGAAAGAGGATTTTCGAAAAACTGTTTAATTAAAACAGGTGGCCTTTCTATGCTTTCAAAATAATTACGTAAAGGACGGTAGAGCTTCAGAATTCGCTCGATAGCTGGAAACAGGCTTAGCCAACGCGTTTTGGAATGATACAGAAGCTGTTTATATTCGACCTCAGCCGTTACGCAGAATTCTTTAAGAGCTTCGGTTCGTCCTGTGTAAGTGGAAAAAAAATTATAAATTTTAAGACGATGGATTCTATGTCTACTGCCAGTAAATCACATCCGTGGTGCACTGCGTTGTTAATGACATGTCCAGAGCAACCCACACCAAGTTTGGGTTTAGATTTTTTTATTTATTTATTTTTCAAAGCTCGGTCTACAAATGAAACCTTCCCCGGACGCTCCCCGGATGCCCTCTAAACTAGGACAAATCCGGGGAAACCCGGACGGATGGCAACCCTAATTATAGGGACCATCGACATTGTAAAATTTAGTTTGGCATTTTAGAGTTAATTTTAAATAAAAGTGAGGTGTGCTCAGTGCTGCTATGCTCAATAACACTTTGACTGCCTGCAGTTGGGTGCTTTTCTATAATTGCCAAACGATTTAATAGCACTATAGAATCTAATTCGCTATAGAAAAATGATTATTAAATGTATATAAATATAATAATACAAGATTAAAATTAGATAAAAAAAAACTAACGTTAGATTAACGTATTTTTTTTTTATTTACCCCACATATTACGCAAACTCACGAAAAATTATCAACATGCAAAAAGAAAAAAACATCACAAATAGTTTTCTTAAATAAAAATGCAAAAAAGCCAACATCACGTGGTATTCCCAGGCGGTCACCCATCCAAGTACTAACCACGCCCAATGTTGCTTAACTTCGGTGATCGGACGAGAACCGGTGTGTTCAACATGGTATGGACGTTGGCGACAATGTAACAAAATTTATTGTGTACTATCTATGACTGTGACGTATTCTCAATCATGTGATTTCATACCACTGTATTATCACAGTACAGTTGTGACACCAATTTATGATACATTGCTAATGTATTTAGATAAGATACGACTTCCAAAAGTAGTTACAGAGAAGTAAAAAATGTATTCAACATTCTATGGCGTATGTACGTTGGCGAAAGTAGCTGAAAATATATAAATATAGTGTACTAGCTGAACCTCGCGGTGTTACCTGCAGTTATTAGTTTACATATTGTTATTTTTATTTTTGTTTTTTTTTTCCTTACAATTAAAATAGCCCAAATTAATCAGTGATAATGTGGCATTCAAATGGTGAAATATTTTTTAAAATCCGTCCAGTACTTTTTGAGCCAATTCGTTACAAAAATACTTACATACAAACAAACCTTTCCTCTTTATGATATTAGTATAGAAGTATAGATAGTACCACTGACGAAATATATTCTAAGTACAATGTCATTGATAGTACCCACAGTTGTGCAAATAGTAGTTCATTATTATACAATGCTAATTAGGATAGAAATGACTTTCATAAGTAGATTAAGGGAAATAAAAATTTATGTAGAATAACAATTAATTCAAACTGTATAATTAGTTGTAATTTAAAACTTAGAAACTTTTATAAAACAATGCTCAGCCCGCGACGCGTCTAGTTCGCATTTTTTTTTTATTTAATAGGGGACAAACGAGCAGACGTATCACCTGATGGTAAGCGATTACCGCCGCCCATGGACACCCGCAACACCTAAAGCGTCACAAGTGCGTTGCCGACCTTTGGGGGATGGGGAGAGGGAATGGGGAGGGGTTGGGGTATGGGCCTCCGGTATCCTCACTCACTCGGTGAAACACAGCGCAAGCGCTATTTCACACCGGTTTTCTGTGAGGCTGTGGTATCACTCCGGTCGAGCCGGCCCATTCATGCCGAAGCATGGCTCTCCCACGGAAGCTTAACTTAACGCACCTATATGCATCGGTGGAAAGAATAGCGTTGCCAAAACGTATCGTATATAATCTCACGATAGTTAAGTACGAAACTTAAAACTACATGTTACAGCATCATCCCTAATCGTGTGATGCCTGTCAATTTTATTGCCGACAAAGCACCTTCGGTTAACTAATTTCACTTTGGACGTCCTGCAAGTTATCCCCAAAAAGCGGGACTTAATTTTGATTCATAAAGCGGTACTTCCCGCCAATATCGGGACGTCTGACAACGCTGGTAAAGAATGGCTTTCCTCGAGAATAAAATTCTCCATAACAATTTAGTCATCAAAGTTATAATATGACTATGGTTTTTTTCTAGGATGTCACTAATTCTCTCTTCTTAAAAGGATTGGGAACAATTTATGGTTTCATAGAGATAGTGAATAGCTTTATATTAAGATCGTATTTAAAAGAATATAAGAAAAAGTATTATTTTAATTACACACACATTTTCTTTTTTTTTATTTAAAATAAGTAATATCGGTTATTTTGTAAAAGCAAAAAAGGTATAAAAGATTTTGTCAGAAGTGGGATTCGAACCCACGCCCTCATAGAGGACCAGAATAACTCAGAACTCACTTTCAAGTGAGCAAGGTAAACCTTGAGTCTGGCGCCTTAGACCGCTCGGCCATCCTGACAGTTGTGTAGTGAGTCGAAATTATCGATTACACTCGTTTGTTACAAAATCGACTAATAATTTGGGTAAATTGTTACAAAAAGAATTTTTCGTTTTTAATTTTAATAAAAAAGGGCAATTACTGTCAACAACCGAAACAATTCCAAGCAGATTAATAAAATTGGATTAAATAAATTATCTGTTTCAATTGAGCGCCATCTATAATTACATATGAAACTAGGAAGTAACACACTCACCCGTAATTAGTTCCACTATTCGACGATAGATGGCAACCAATGGGGTCGTGTCGACTTATTTTCGGTACTGTAGTTTGTTTTCTATACTAAATTATTATTATTATCACTGATTAATCACATTTTCACTCATGTATTACTATTTTAAAAAATAGTAAATTACTTTTTATACTGTCCAAACCAAATACACTCACATTCGTAATTTACCTTCAAAAGTTTTTTACGTACCTACGTAATAACAAAAATACTTTAAATGATCATTTTAAACTAAAACAGAATCTATCTAAAGCACCTTTAGTGTTATCGCACAAATCTTAAATCACTTAGATTCACTAGTCGAAAATCTTATTTCGTATATGTGAACAATAATACCTCTACTTTATTCAGTGAGCAACTTAAAACAACACAATCACTGTTAAGCAACAACTTCTATCTATTTAAAAACAAATAAATCGAGATCAATTCTTCTCTGCATTAGATTTAATTTAAACTTTCACAACTCTCGACAAATTTTACAATTCGATCAACTGAAAAAAATAATGTGACCAACTTTTATTTTACAAAAACTACTAAAATTAGTCTCAACGACCCTTTGCAACCACTATGGTCTTGAAAACAACTAAATTTTCCTTGTGAATGCTTATTGAATAATATTATTGATGTGAACTATTCCTTGAGTTTGTTACGTCCTTTCTTCTCAGGGCTAGTCCAGTTAGGAAAAAAAAAACTTGCAGAAGTGTTCGTTCATATGACCTAATGGCAGAATATTTGATTTCGTGTCATTTCATTGTTTAAATATTTTAAATATCCAAATGTGCATTATAAAAAGTAAAAACAGGTAATCATATTTCATGAAATATTCTATAATTTTAAAGAGAAAATTTTGTAAAATCCACTACTCTATATTAATAGAAATTCTTACTATTTATTACTAATAATAAGTTTTGAAATTATTTAAGTATTGATGATAATAATGATGATGGTAGTAAATTGTAGCTTTAGTAGTTTTTTGGAATAGTAGAAAACGTGTAGTGTGTACCTAAACTTGAAATTAAAACTCGCGGGCTGTGTCTCCGCAACTCGACGACTTCAGTACACTAATTTTGCGTGGTGGGTTGGCATTATTCGTGCCACCCCAGTTCCTCCACGAAGCCTAGCAGACCCTTCACGTTGCCGACGACTTCAGGAAGTGACCTCGGTGATCCGAGGTGTCTCGCCGGGTATTCTGCCACCTCAGGACATGTCATGATGACATGGGCGGCCGTTTCTTCTTCCTCCATGTATGCCTTACTTAGAGGACTGTCTGTTACACCTAGAGTGAAAAGATGTTTGTTTAGTCATGCATGACCAGTTATTGCTCCAATTAAAAGTCGAAGCAGCGGCCTCTTAAGTTGCATCAGCTTCTGTGACAATCTGGGGTTGATCGTCGGGAGGGCCTCCTTGGTCTGCCTGAAGGTACAAAGGTTGGACCAATATATTTGGTGTTCTACCTTGGTGTTTTGTTGCAGTGTCCATCGTAGCCAAGCAGATGGCAGGGGTAGTATTGGTACAAGGCCTACTGCCCTTGTTTCCGATCCACCTCTTGCCAGTGCATCGGCTGCATCGTTCCCGCGTGAGTTACCATGCACCGTTTTCCACTGGAGAGTTGTACTATTAGTGGTACATACCTCTGTCAGGGCCCTGTGGTATTCGTAATTAGTTATCGAGTGACTTTGTAGGGCTTGTAAGACTGACGTGTAGTGAGTAAAGTGTAGTGGTCAGGGTATGGAAAGTGGTCAGCATTATACATATATATGGCCCTTCGGTATCCTCAGTCACTCCGTGAAACACAGCGCAGGCGCTGTTTCACACCGGTTTTCTGTGAGGCCGTGGTAGCAATCCGATCGAGCCGGCCCATGCATGGCGAAGCGTGATTCTGCCACGGTGTACTGCATTCGTTTTACCTTTAATCTTCGTAAAAACGAACATGTTTCCACGTATCGTACTGAGTTGTCATGAATACCGATACGTTACTGCTGTAGCTTGCGTTCGTTGCCCTTTGTTCAAGACTCAACTTTTGTCTTGTTCACTCTTCCTTTTCTGTACAATCTATTCTCCTATGGAATGCAATTCTAGTCGAGAGCAGGATGTCAACAAATCGCGACAAGTTTTGAAGCCAAGTACGAGAATTTTTGGAGACAGACAAACAGTTGACAGAAATATCGTCACGACCTCGTCACCCTGTGATGGACGAGGTTTATAGATATTATTGTAATATTTTCGTTTTTTTTTTTTTTTTTTTTTATTATTAATAGTGGGCAATCGAGCAGACGTATCACCTGATGGTAAGCGATTACCGCCGCCCATGGACACCCGCAACACCAAAGGCGTCACAAGTGCGTTGCCGATCTTTGGGGGATGGGAGAGGGGATGGGGGGAGGGGTTGGGGTATGGGCCTCCGGTATCCTCACTCACTCGGTGAAACACAGCGCAAACGCTATTTCACACCGGTTTTCTGTGAGGCCGTGGTATCACTCCGGTCGAGCCGACCCATTCATGCCGAAGCATAGCTCTCCCACGGTTATATACCTATATATATTTTATAAATATTAATAATAATAATATTCGTCTATGTATTTTAAATAGCATAAACTTATTTTCACTTCTCTTCTCTTATTTTTGTCATATGCATGCACCTGCCTTGCCTCTTACTGAGCAAACTCAAAGTCTGCTGATAGATAATGTCACGACGGCATTAAGTCCGCCCCGTGCAATTAAAACCCAGGTATTAAAAATAAAATAGCTAGGTGTGACGTCACACCTTCGGTGCGTGTTGCATATACCTACTGAATTGATTTATAATTGATTTTACAAATAGACACGACATTTCGCAGAGATAAAAAATACGCTATTTATGACAAAATTATTACCTATATAAGTTAGTCATAAATGGACTAGACTTAAGAATGTAAAAAAAAGTAGAAAGTAGGTACCTACTAATAATTTGTAATTTAATTTTTTTTATTAAGTTGACTATAACGAGTAATATGTTTTGGAGGGCCATTATTGCAAAATGTGTGTATAAATATTTGAAATATATATTTTTTTATTTGTAATAAACTCAATTTTACACAAACATAATTAGGTAAAATGTCAGTTATTGAGAAAACAATTAAAATTGTAAACCAAAATGTGTAAGTTTAATAATTACTGTAATTAATCTTCTATATCATTTTACAATGCAAAACAAGCTGCACCCCGCGGTTTTTGTTAAATATTCTTCTAAATGAAAGTAGTTTAAGTTAGTAATAACAGTGCTAACTAAATTTCGTTAATACTGACGTCGGGAAGTTCGTCGGTATAGTATAGTATCGGACTAAAGCAGCTCGGTGGTTACAGGGAACGGGTTCAGGTAGTGGAGATTGCGAGGCATACAACCGGCCATAGAAGTCTTCCACCTTGTAAATAATCTCCGGCTTAGAGGAGACGACTCGACCATCAGCGGTCATCAGCTTAGACATGCGGCTTCACGAATACTTTAAATAATAAGTAATATTAAAAAAATCGAATGTGGTTCGTGAGTGCTTGCTGGTCGTCTGTATCTTTTCGAGTCTCTTTCTCTTGAGTTCCAGAGTCTCATCCGGAAGTTTAATGAATTTAAAGTGTCTAAATATATATTTTAAGTTGATTTCTCATGAATGGAAGTTAGATGTACTAAACAAGGTTAGACCGTTCTTCTCGCCCGAGCATCTATGTTTTCTTTTAACCCTAGGTTCGCCCGTGCATGGAGCTCTGTTCTCATCTTTGCGATAGTATCTGTCGCAGCTCGGTTGCAGCGGCGAGCAGTGAGCATTGTCGACAGTACCGAAGCCACCAGTTGGGTAGAGATATCGCCTCTATGGTAGTCCTCTATCGCCTTCATTATGGAGATTGTTCTGAAGAGCTTTAGGTTCCAAAATGACTCTTACTCTGTTTGATGGAAAGCAACATACATAATCCAAGATTCAGACAGTGTGCCATAGTGACTTTGGCAGACTAGTGAGATCTTTATCATTCCCCGCGTAAAGGACCCAGAGTCATAATTGAAGGGAATGAAATGAAATTCAAATTATTATGAATCATTTATACCATATTTACAGAATTCCATAATGCACACACATCAAATCTTCCAATATTTTTATTATCATACCTTATTTACAGATATTAACAATTTTATTCACGAATATAGTTTAACTTCAAAAAACAAGACGGTTCTGTTATTATCAACTTCAAATTTATAGTTTTAAGTTGAAAATAGCACAGTACAAAGTTAGTGTTTATGATGGAGGTTATTGTTGAAATACAGCCTTTGTTTCAAGAATATTATATGGTTTAATACAATTGTTTAAAACAATTATCTAAGTGATACAGGATAACTTATTTTACAGCTAATCAATAGCTTTTAGTAATCCACTTCCGGACATAGACTGGACTCTCCATAATTAAGTAAAGTTTATAGTTAGAAGCGTTTACACATCATGTTTCACATTTAGCAGTGATTCTCATGACATTACGCAATTTAGAGTGCTCTGACCCCACCATATCTGTATAGATCTACTAGCAACACACCCTGACTCCTTATGGAAATTCTTAAATATTTATTTAACTATTAGTTTTTATAATATATATAAAATAAATATTTCAGATGTCTAACACACAACACCATTTAGTCCAAAGCTAAGCAGAGCTTGTATTATGAGTACTAGACAACTGATATAAATACATTTATACTTTTCTTTTGTAATTATATATATATTATACATAGAAAACACCAAAACTCCGAAACAAATATTTATAGATCATACAAAAATTTGGTCCTATCCGGGCATCAACCCAAAACCTTAAGCAAAGTAGTTGCATACGCTACCACTGCGTCACTGAGCCAGTTTGTGGCTGGCATGTATTATATATTTGTACACCGTTTTTAAATCAGTCTTTCTATAGGTAAAAACTGCATTGGCTTAGATCTTTTAAAGTACTTAATGAATTTCAATACAGTTTTCAGCAATAGATAGAGTGATTCAAGAGGAAGGTTTATATGAATAATACATGCACGTTATAGAAGATTCCATGTGGCCGAGTTGCAAATATACAAAATCAAAAATTAGAAAAAACTCAATATGTTGGTTTATGAAATAGGCATGCACAGTCTGTATTATTTTGTAGATATTAGGTGATGTATACAAGTGTTTTTTTCCAACTCAGTTTACAAAATCAAAACATTAGTTCATATTATTCACACATTATTTTATCACTTTCTACCCACTTTATCTACATCCGAAAGACCATTCCGAGACACATATCAGTCAAAGAACATTCACTTCTGGACATAGGCCACTCTCAAAGCTCTCTAAAACAATCGGTCCTCGGCTGCCCACATCCATAATATGCAGATACTGCTCTCAACATGCTCAAACATCTCTGGCAAGCTAAGCTTTGTATACTTCAAGTTGAGTGAAAAGCCTTAGTTTTCTAAGTGGGCCATTCCTATGCCATTGCTCCGTATGCTCATAAAAAAGGTCATATCCATATGCAAGTCAAAACACAAACCGGCCAGTATTAACTCCAAAATGTTAGCAATGATTTTTATTTATAATATCTGTAGATTAACACCATCTCTTTTGCATCTTTTGAAGTCATTTTCTTGGCACGATTTTCTGGTCATAATGAATATAGTAATTCTGGACATTTTATTTGTGTAATGAAGTGGGCGAGATGGTGAATTGATGAATAACAGTCAAGAAAGAGTCTGATTATCAGTTTCATCTATACATCAGTCTATACATGCAGTTATTATTAAACCTTCATTCTAAAACTTCACAATCATCATCATCAACAACCCCTCCATCTAAAGCCGCATTTAAAATCTCGGTCCTACATTTTTGTAACTCGTTATCAATGAAACTGCGATAGTATTCAGCGCGCTGTATATCCATGGCTCCTACAGGTTCCTTAGAGACTAAACCCTTTGTGAAAGTATAAATAACTGTTGTGAAGTCTCCTTCTATAAACGCTAAGTTTACTGTCGGCCCGGTCTCAACAGTACACAAGTTTTCTTGGATTTCGTTGATAAAATCTACACTCATCGTGTCTTGGGTAGGTATTGGTACGTAAATATTTGGTTTTGCTTTTTTGCTAGGTCGAGCCACGATATATAGCGTATCTATATCCTTATTGTAGCAATATTCAGTGTCGTACATTTTTTTCTTGTCTACTAAATATAAGTATAGATAGTACGCTAGTGCTATTTTCATATCAGAGTTACAGCCTAAAGCTTTCATGTCTTGTTTAATTTTATTTTCTACATCCATTTTAGTGAATAGTTAAATTTTTTGGCACTATTATTGTATTCGACAACCTCAAAAGTTTAAAATGACATGTAAGTTTAATGACTTTAATGTATGTAACTTAGGGATGCTCGATGAACATCGATGTTCGATGATCATCGATGTTGAAAGCAAAAACATCGCTGTTTTAACATCGATATTGCTATACGAAAAATATCGTAACATCGATGTTAACGGCAGCTATCATCGATGTTAACTCACGGCCTCACGCACGACACGACCAATGCAACTTACGAAGTTACGAAACAAAATATGTCTTTCATGAACGCATCCACAAACTACTCACTCACTACTTACTCATTTCTACCACTACTACGACGGAAACAGAAGTAATTGAAGAAGTTATTAGTCGTTCGCCAGATCCAACAGAAGAATTTAATTTGTGGAGCGAACATTATAAACTTGTAAATGTCAAAAACTCGACGCCTTCCCCTCATGATCACGAAATGCCTTCCGAGTTAAGCTACTTTTTGAAAAATACAGTATCTGATCTTAAACAAGATCCTTTCCAAGTTTGGAATAATGTCATCGGTTCCACTTACCCGAAATTAAAAAATAATAGCGCTGAAATATTTGAGTACTATCGCGACATCAACGCCATCTGAAAGACTGTTTTCAAAAGCTGCTCTACTCTTTATCAATAAAGAAATAGACTAAAAGGTTCTTCTTTATCAAAATTACTCTTCCTGCAGTCAATTATTAAAAAATATTGGAATATGTAATCATTTGATCTCTTTCTTAATAAATTCCGAACTTTTATTTATTTATTTATTTATTTATTTATTAAAACTTCCTGCAAACATGTTGCACAAGGCGGACTTAATGCCACAGGCATTTTCTTCCAGACAAACCTTTGGGTGTTGCGAAGTTATTTGTGGCAGGTGTGTGTTTATACGACACGAGAGACTAAATAAAATTATTTACTATTTTATTATTTTATTTGTTAACTTTTACAATGTGTTTTATTTTTTTGTCAGTTATTATTGCATAAATCATCGATGGTATCCAACATCGATGTTCGGTTTTCGATAAATATCGAATATCGATGTCGGGCTTTCGATTATGACATCGATGTCAACATCGATGTTTTTCGAATATCGATCATCCCTAATGTAACTTTGTATAGGAGTGTTACCAACTCTCAAAAATGTTTGCCGCTAAAGCCACAGTGAAGCAAAAACCCCTAACATTATTTCCACTAATATTTCTCAGAAGTCCAAACGCAATAAATATCAAAAATATTATATATAACTAAATATATAACTCGTTTAAGGATTTTAATTTTAAATATTGTAAATAACGGATTTTTACGATCATTTAACAACTAATTTGGAATATTCATAACCGATTGATATAATTCAAATTAAAATGTTGTTTAAAAATGATTTGATTGTTTTCACAATTTTATTACAATCACTCTTTCAAATTTTTTTAAGTTATTTTCACAAGGAAGGTTATTGATTGTCATTTCTTTGCTGAACAGGGTTCTGGCTAATAAAAAGCAAATATATTTTTAATTGTTTTATTTTACAGTACAGTTAAAATTTCAGTGATTATCTAACAGATAGGCCTTATGATTATCTACCGAATGAAAAAGATTTCATTATTTGGGTGGGATATAATATACATTTATGAAGTTGGTCACTGGTATCCCCATATTTTTTTCGAGGTGAAAATTTTATCTTAAAATAGAAAAATGAACAAGTAAAATAAATAAGGGTTAATAAGAAAATCTTACAAATAATGATTACAAAATTGTTCAGTCATATTTACATTTAAAGTAGATTACAGACGTTTACAAAATATTCTCTTATACGTATTTAAATTTAATTATATAATAATTACGTAAAATATATTACATTGTGTAAACTTTTAAAACATGTTGCCACAGACCTTATAAAAACATTACAATTTTATTTCTTTAAAATTAACAATTACTTAGGTGGAACCGAGTAAAGAGATTCTGAAAAATACTATTTACAAGATTTCACCGTGTCAAAAGCCTAATCCAAAAATTAAAACTAATAAATATATCTCTATTTTGATGACGCGTATGAAGATAGATTGGTCTTAGCGATTCGTTCACTCAACATTGTGACATTGTTCGCATATAAATTCACTATTTTGAACACACAAGTCTTTAGCACCACTTCAAAAATTTATTAGCAATTATAGAACATCTTTACTAGTTTTGATACATTTGCCTCTAAAACATATTTCTGTTTCGTGTGACACTTCCGTTGACATTGACGTGCTTAAAACATTCGAAGGATCCATAAATGATGACACTGATGAACTTTCTACATCAGTTACTGGTAAAACAGTCGTTTCTACTGCGTCCTTTTCTGTTTTAGCACCATCTGAAGAATTTATTTTCTGAATTTCAGATACATCTATCGCATCAGTACTGTCACTGCTTGCTGAAGATGATGTTATCTCTGTTATTTCTTCAGGAATAAAACCAGTCTCAGTTGTAACTATCTTAGTTTTGGGCTGTTCTGTTGTGATCTGAGTACTTGATTCAGTTGTTTTTGTGCTGTTATCTCCTTCAGAACTACCTTCACTACCTTCTGATGTCATCCCAAACAAATAGTTCATGAAGCTGAATGAATCAGATCTATCATCAGCTTTTGTAGGTACAGGTTCAGTGGGAGTAGAATAGTACATGTCATCGACTGTGGGATCAGGAGAACCGGTGCCTAAATCGAAATCTCCAGGACTAATAGTTTGGGTTTCCTTCTCTACATATGCAGTTGTTTTCTTGTCCTCTTCACTGGTGACTATTTCTTCATTAGGAGTTTTTTTGTTTTGGATTTTATGTATGTCTACTGCAGGTATCACATCATAATCTGTAATATCATCTCCACTTGTATAGAGGTCTGAAAGGTACTGCCCCTTTGGTTTATAGGTTGTTACTTTAGGTTTATCATTATTGGTCTTATCGTGCACAACCTTCATGTTTTTAACGGGTTGTCCGAGACGGTTGACTGTGTTGGTGTAGTATTGTGATTCGGCGAATTCTATGGATTCTGTTGCAGGACGAACTTTGACTTTCTTCCAGAAACCACGGCGACGAGATTTTCGGTCTTTGTTCTCCTGAAATTTGAAAATTAATGTGCTATTAGACAAATGAATATTGTTGTAGTATTTATTTTAAACTATTAGTTTTTTTTCAGTATTAAAAAAATAATCGGAGCTTTGAAATGGAATTAAAATTTTGCTCATTATTTGAAGTTTAAACCATTAGGTACTGAGTACTACATACATACATTCTTCATTTGTGGACAATAAATATATGAAGAATTGTAATTTGATGTAATAACTAATTGCGGAAAGGTATTATATAATAAAATAAAAATTATACAACTCTCACCTCGTCAAGAAGAGGAGAATCATCAGCCGTAGTTAGTTCAGTTGTGACTTCTTCTGATGGCAAAGTTGAATTTGTAGCATAACTGTCTCCCGAGGATATCACAATTTCTGGTGGTATTTCACCGATTTCACCTCCTTTGTGCTTCATAACATTAGAATTGTATTCATCTTTATCCTGCTCCTCTAAACTTTTCATCACTTCTTCTAGCATACTCTCGAAAGTCGACATCGTGTCAGTTGTGTCACTCTTAGTCACTTTACTTTGTTCTACTAAAGCTTCTAGCGTTGGTGGAATATCAGGGATTTTCTTGTTCATTCTGTTGTTACTTACTGGTGTTACAGTTAATAAAATGTCATCATATTCATTTCTTGCCGTGATTATATCCAATTCACTCTCTTTTTCTAATTCTCGCTCAGTAGTTGCAATTCTTTGTTCATCTATGATATCATTAGGGTTGAATGGTTTGAATGAATCGCTTGAAATTTTTGGAGACCAATGTTCACCTTCTGCTTCGGCGTAACTTGGTCTGTTGATAGAGAAGTTTGAATCTTGATCTTCTACTTCTGCTTCAGGTTCTGGTTTCTTGTTATATCTTTCTGATAGTCTCGGTCTGTGGCTATATCTAGTATGTACGGAAGCCCTGGTGGTAGAAGGTACTTCAGTTTGAACATCAGATTTTTCTGAAGTTTTTTCTGTCGGTCGACGACCTCGGAAACGGTTCTTAACCTCATAGACACGTTTGGTACTTGACGCTTCTGTCGATGTTGTTGAGTAGGAATGTGATGGTCTTCTACGGCGTAAATGGGTACGTTTACTTGTAATCTCTGTAGTGGAAGATGACACCAAGGTCGATGCCGTTGTGGGCTCTGGTTTATAGACAGGATGTTTGTGTTCGTGTTCAGGTCTTGTATGAACTTGTTTTGTTTTCAAGTCAGCTTCGATCTCGTCAATCCTCATTGTTGTCCGGCGTCGATCAAATGCTGGTCTATAAGTAACTGGCTGAGCAGGCCTTCTTCTTTCTTTAATTTTTGGTGCTTCACTTGTAGTAGGTTGATGATATTGTCTTATAACTCCTGGACGGACGCGAACTCGGTTATATGAGGGTGTAGTTTGGATAACATTTACTTCTTCTTCGATTTCTGTACGTTCAGAGTTAGCAAGTTTGGTGTTTTCGATTTCAGAAACAGTATTATCTTCCTCTTGTTTTATGGTAGCATACTCGTTGCGACTCGAATAACTTGGTACATCTTCTTCTGTAGGTCCAGTTTCAGTAGCATATGAAATTGGATCAGTTTTTTCTGATTTCGGTACGGGTGTTGTTTGTTTAGCGTAGATATCCTCCTCTTTATTATTTGAGGCTTCATCGTATCCCGATGCTTCTACCGGTGCAATACTGCTTCGAGACTGATAATAATATTCTTCATTACCCGTGGATGGTGATTTTGGTACATATGAAGTTTCTGTTTGGAGAGTACTTCTTGGAGTAAATGATAATAAAGGTGATATATCTCTTACTTCTTCCTGTTTGCTAATTGCAGCCCTTTCATGTGTGTAAGCATTTTCTGTATCAACAGTTTCAGTCGCAAGTTCTTGAATATTAACAGATGATTGTTGATGAGTTGGTTCAGTAATGGCTTCAATATCTACTGTGCTAGCGCGTTCCATTAAGGTGACGGGGTAGTTCTGGTGCAATATGTCTCTTTGGTATGCTAAGTCTTGATCTTTGGTGTTTTTATTCTTCTTTTTGTCGTGCAATTCATCACGGTCACTGTCGGCCGCAGATGGCCTGTAATGAATACGTCCCCGCGTTCTAGATTTCGTACTTTTTGTTGTACTTTCACCAGATTCAATAGGTTTCCTAATGGGTTTTTCAGTTGAGATTTTATTTGGTTCATATCTTTGCCTGGTCGATTGTGGCCTTCTATCTCTCAAAGGCCTTCTTGAGACTACTACTCTAGTCGTGGATTCGTACGAGTCAGAACGAGGTGTAGTGCTATATCGTGGACGTCCCCTAGTTCTGATGGCTGTTCTTCGAGTTGTTGTAGTTGTTGTTGAAGTCGAAGGCGTCGGATTAATTTCTGCATAGTCAATATTTTCTTCATAGTTGTTATTTACTTCGTATTTTTGTGGACTATTGTTTTCAGAAACTGTTGCTAGACCGTTTACTTCTGAAAGATTTCCTGGCTCGGGTGAGGATGTATCAACATTTTGATTGTATTCAGTTTTATAATTTTCGACCGTATCAAACTTTGTACTTGTATACTGATTGCCATTAGACTCTGAGTCTGTATTATAGTTATTTACAGAGGTATCGACATTTGTATTGTATTTGTTGTAGGTGTCGATATTATAGTTATTGACTTCGGGACTTTCATTAGTATATTGATTTACTGAAGTTTCTACATTTGTGTTTTGTTTATTACTGGATGTGTCTACATTTGTTACGTAATTATGTTTTTGACTATTGTCAACAAAGTTTGGAGCTTGAGTTAGCTGTATTGCTGAGTCAGTTTTACTCACATAGTTATTAGAGTTATAAACTGGATACTTTGTATTAGGATCTGAGTCATAATGTATTTCAGGAGAATAGTTGTTTAAGTAACTTGGTGAAGATTGTTGCTGGTACTTTGGTTTCTCAGTAACCACATGCTCAGATTGTGGCCGAAGAGTTGATGAGCTTCGTGGATTTGGTGTTGGCGATGGTGATGAAAGTCCATCAGACGCAGGAGTGACGTTAGGTTGTTTAATGTCGTCAAAGTAGTTATGATAGTCTAGAGGCGTGCTAAAGTGGAAAGCCTGATTAATTGAATATGGATTATGTGTTTCTAACAATTGACTTGGATATGTAGATGGTTGTTTAGTTGTTGCTGTAGTAGTTGTCCTCAAAGTTGTTGTTCGTTCTGGTTTTCTTGCCCGGTTGTACTGGTTAGTGATTTCAGAAGATTGGTAATTATTTTGGGGCGTAAATTTATTATTGTTATTAAACTCTTGTGAGTTATATTGAGGACCAGCATTACTAAGGAAGTAGGATCCTGCTTTGGGAGGAGCTGTTTGGGTCTCTGGTTGCAAAGGTGTTCGCAGTGAAGTAACTGTCTGCGGTTCAAACGAGTAATAGTTGGACTGATGGTTTGGTGAAGGTTTCGTTGTTGGTGACCCAGTACTGTAGTAGTTGAAGGTTGGTTTCTGTGTAACAGGCTTTGGTTCAGGCCTATATGTAGATTGATAATAATTTTGATTAACATGAGGTTGTGAAGGTTGAGATTGTGTTGTTTCTTTGATTTGTGAGTTGATAACCACCGAACCTACGTGAGGTGACGGGAAGGGAATTTTAGCAAATCCATTCGGAGTGTTGTAGCTTAAAGGAGCAACGAAAAATGGTAATTGTTTTAGTTTATTGTCACTGTGGTCAATGTTTGATAGATATGGCAATTCAAATTTCACGTAGTTTTCTGGTGGAGGCATATTTGAGGGTCCAATAAAAACTTTTGGAGCATGGTTCGGATTGACTGAATCTAGTACAGCAACCGTTTCTGCAGTCTTCAGGGTCGACAAAACATCACCAACTTTTAGAGGAGTATTTTTTCCAGCATCTCTCATGAAAATAGCTAAAGGTGGCTGATGGGGCTTCAGTTTTTTCGACTTAGGTGTATTAGGCGCAAGAGTTGGGAAAGGTGTAGTATGTGTCGTGAATTTTGGTACTTGATCTAAGTCTTTAATTTGCGTGTTGAAGTCTGAGAAGTAGTTTTGTCCTGAGAAAGTATCAAGGGGTTGTGCTGATGGCCTGTAGTCATTCAAGAAATTTTGGTTCACTTTGTTTGGTCTTGGCTTTTGAGAGTACATTTCAGTATTGACCAACTGAGAAGTTGTCAAAGGACTCCTAAAATTGAATTGGCCTCTGTTCAGTTGTTCTAAAGGAACATATAGCAACTGTACTTCTTCTCCTCTCTCATTGTTTGCACGATGTGGTATAATTTCTTGTTTCACTTTTTCACCACCCTCAAATTTTATCTTTTGCAAGGATTGCGGTTTCCGTTTTGAAGAAAAGCTGAATTCATTACTAGCATTTTCAGCTCGGTATCCATCGACGAACTTGGGTATGTCCGATTTCACTGATTGCACGGAATTTGCAAAAGGTTTGCCTTGGAGGGCTAAAGGTATACCTGAAGTTTGAGGGAAAGCTACTTGATTCATAGGGATCCCTTGTATAGTTTGGGGTCGAACCGGTCTTGACTGGGGTTGTAGAGGAGCATTCTCAAATCCTAAAGGAGGAGCAACAAAGCCTTGATTCAGTGGGAAATTGGGCTGTGACAAACCAAATCGAAGGCCTTGACTGAATCCTTGATCATTAAGATAATTTTGTGGGGCTGATGGGATGGAAGGCACAGACTGTAAGTAGAGTGGTTGTCTGTTAGCTTGATTGTTAAAGTAGTTTCTTGATGAAAACCCATCAGAACTAAAACCACTAGGTCTAGCAATTCCGGGGAAGGGCTCTGTCAGTATCCTAGGTTCAGCGACAGCTTGTCTCTTGATTGGCGTCTGCATTAATGGTTCTCTCTCTACGGGACCGTCAAGAGGAACCCAGTCGCTGATATCGGAGGTGTATGAGCTGAGCTGACGAGACCATCTTCCCTGTTCTTTCGTGGCTGACGTCAAAGCCAGAAGTAAAATAAGGCAGGATAGTCGGTGCACTGTGCGGTGCGCCATCTGGAAAGAAAAAAACATAATTATTATTATTTTAATTAACTAAAGAACACTGTTACTTGCATTCAAAAACCAACAGGTCAAGACAGTTTTAAAGTCTGGGATTTTTTTCACACATTGTGTTGGTGCCTTCTAATTTGCAGCATTGTGCAATTGTATGTGAAAAAACGAACAGCTAAACACACTATTACATAAGAAACGTTTATTCATTCATTTCAAACATAACATTTGAAAGAAAAATGCAGTGTTGCTTAGTCAAACAAACTTTTTACTGCATTTACAAATTTCTACCGCATTAATGACGCTTTTTGACAAATGAAATGTCAAAATGACAAAGAAGTGGCGCGAAAAATTTATGTCACTTGTTGGATAATGTGGGTATCACAGAAACAGACAATGAGGGTATTATTATCTATTCTGTGGTGAACATAGTTAAGGTACCATTCTTTAGTTTGATATTGCCATATGTGTTGTAATAATTATATTCTAATATATAAAATTCTCGTGTCACGGGGTGCGTAATCGAACTACTCCGAAACGGCTTGACCGATTTTGATGAAATTTTTTGTGCTTGGTATCTATGAGAATCGGCCAACATCTATTTTTCATCCCCCTAAATGTTAGGGGTAGTCCACCCCTAAAACTTTTTTTTTTATTTTTTAGACAAAATTTTTAATTTCTATTTTTTATGATACAGCATTAGTAAATACATACAACCCTAAATTTTCAACCCGCTACGATCAACCCCTATTTTTCCATCGCGATTTATATTGACTCACCCCTAAAATATATATTCCTTTTTATGGCAAAGCAACGTTTGTCGGGTCAGCTAGTACTCTATAGATTTGTCTACTATTGTACATTTCATATAAATAATGAAATGTAATGTAAACAATTGACTGACTGCAAAAATGACTGCACGGTTGGCCGAGTGGTGTCAGCGGTCGCCATGCCGCTTGCTACTGCGCCAAGTGTCGTGGGTTCAAATCCCACGCAGTACCTACAACGTGATCCACGAATTGTTGTCCCGAGTCTGGATGTTCTTTGTGTCCGTTTCATGTATGTTTGTAAAGTCCCCCACGACACAGGATGTTTATTCCTAATGTGGGAGTTGTCTTTTAAAAAAAAAAAATACAAATTACTCATAGTTGAAGCACTTTGAAGTAGATCATGTATGTTAGAACTTCAAGTAATTACAACCGAAGATTTAAACATCACAAATTAGGTGTTCTGTTGACCATGACCACATAAAGTTAATAAAATAGTCTGTTTGGATTTAAATGATACCTAATATTACTTAATGTTTAACCGAAAATCTGTTACAATAAATTGGGCCAGTATTTTGAAATCATAATCTACCACAATAATATAAAGCTGAAGAGTTTGTTTGTTTCAACGCGCTGATCTCAGGAACACTTGTCCGATTTGAAAAATTCTTTCAGTGTTGGATAGTCCATTTATCGAGGAAGGCTATAGCCTTCTGCCAATTCAATCCAACTCCTATTGGTCTTAGCTTATTGGCTAAGACCAATAGGAGCGTAGGCTATATATATAATCACGCTAAGACCAATAGGAGCGGAGCCTCAATGAAGAAGGTTAAAAAAACGGGTGAAAATTACTACGCTACGGGCAAAAGTAGACCCAAACGAGGTTGCGAGGGTTAGTTAGTGCTAATATAGACATTTTTTTTCATCAATCATTTAAGAAATTATATTTTTTTTGTAAATTGAAGTTTGTAACACGCATCCTCCTCATTCCTAACTTAGTTTGATGGTTTTTTTGTTTTTTTTTTTAAAAGACAACTCCCACATTAGGAATAAACATCCTGTGTCGTGGGGGACTTTACAAACATACATGAAACGGACACAAAGAACATCCAGACTCGGGACAACAATTCGTGGATCACACAAAGTGTTGTTGGTACCGCGTGGGATTTGAACCCACGACACTTGGCGCGGTAGCAAGCGGCATGGCGACCGCTGACACCACTCGGCCAACCGTGCAGTCGACTGGTACTGGTACTGCCAATCTACCGGCTCGACCGGAGTGATACCACGTCCTCACAGAAAACCGGTGTGAAATAGCGCTTGCGCTGTGCTTCACCGAGTGAGACTACCAGAGGCCCATATCCGAACTCCTCCCCCCATCCTCGTCCCCATCCCCTAAAGGTCGGCAACTCACCTGTAACGTCTGGTGTTGCGGGTGTCCATGGCCGGCGATAAATGCTTATATATCTGCTCGTTTGTCCCCCACTCATTAAAGAAAAAGAAAACTTGATACTCGTGATCTCACTGTTCCTTAGATCAATATTATTTATAACGATACTAACCTTACACCTTTCACACTATAGTATAAAAATCAATAAAAAGTAGGTTAAATAACAGTATTAATTTATTTTTATCATTTTGACTGATATCAATAAACCTGTCTAAAACTCTATTGTAAATTTTTATTGCTTCGGTGGCGCAGTGGTAGCGTATGCGGCTGCTGTTCCTGAAGTCCAAGGTCGAATCAAATATTTGGATATATTTTCCGCAATTTGGGTATTTTCTACGTATAATATGTATGTTTTTACAAAAACAATTAACTATATATGTAGGCATTTGTGCAAGCTCTGCTTAGTTTGAGTAGATAAAGAAAATACAAGTGGAAATTGCCAAAAATTACGCAACTTACAGTCAAAAGACCGGAGAACTTATTACACTGGCCTTTAGTTTTGCTATGACGTAACAATAGCCCTGCACAGATTGGGATAATGTTGTTTTAAGTGTTCACTTTAATGCAATTTTTACTGTAGGTAATTATATTGGCATAAATACAACAGTAATAAGTTTCAACACTGTCATTATTTATTATTTAATAGCTTTGGCCGTGTATGCTGTTATCGTAAATAGTAGCCTTATATATTATTCTCGTCCCGTCGGAGATATCTGCGAACCTGGCTTAATGACGTCATGCAAACTAGAGAGTTAATATTTCACTAAACAGAGAAACAATAAACAAGAATGAGATTACGAAAGCAAGAATTATACACGTGCTTGCGTTGGCAACAGTACTAAATAGAACGCGGGGCGATGCGTGGGGAAGCGAGAGGTGAAGTGCATTCCAGCCGTGTGGTATTTGCGCTTTATTACTATTGAAGTTCATCTAAATCAGTTGTAATTATAATTATAATTGTAAATATCCATATTCACAAATTTACGAATTTAATTTTAGATTTTTAATTTGTAAGTTGTAAAAGCCGAGCAAACTACTCATGACAACAGCACAGAAAAGAAAAGTAAAACGATACGAACCCTACATCAAGTGGTCTGGCCAGCATAAAGCCATCATCATCATCATCATCATCGTCTTAGCGTTTATCCCGGTTGCTTCCATTCTGGAGCCCGGGGTCCGCTCTCCTGCTTTTTCTTCTCCACTTTGCCCGGTCTTCGGCATCCTTGGTAGCGAGACCATTTGCACGCATGTCACCCTTCAGCATAAAGCCAATTACCTGCTTAAGATTGTTGTTAACGATGATGATTCACCAATCGGAATTACAGTCAGTGTTCAGCTGACTTGGGTTAGTCTAAACATCCTCCTGGATGGAGTTCAGCTCGGGATTTCATACAAGTTTCATCCAAGTCTCGTACCTCTTGTTTGTCAAATTTATTTCGAAAGTTTATATAAATAAATTTGTCTCGTGTTTTCGTAAACTACATAGGCACAATACGCACATAAAGTAGAATGTTTTTTTTCCATAATTACTTATCTTAATTAATATAACTTACAAAATAAACTTGATTTCAAAATGTTTACAAATGCTATAACTTATTGTTGAAATCACTTACAGCGATTTAATTATACAATAACATTTGCGTTAATGCAATTAATACCCAGTTAATTAATTACAGTTTCGGTTTCCTTTTATATATTTCTTAATTAAGTTACAGTAATAATAAAATATGTGTAGAAACAAGACAAATTAAAAAGACTTTTGATAAAATTTAAATAACCTATATTATATGTGCCGTTATTACGGATCTATTGACACTTCATTTATTAAAATGGGTTAGGTGCTAATAATATTTTTGACACTACGATAGAACACACATAAATATACTGTCAAAACTAATAACCCCCTTCTCTTTTGTTTTTTGTATGTATGGACCTGCCAAAGTGACTGCTCTGCCGCATGGAAAGAATAAGCAGAATCCAAAAGTGTTGGTCACGATACTCATTGCGAATGCAGACAATGCAACCTCGCGCTGTGCTTACTAAAGGGTGCTGTGCTTAATAAAGGGCGCTATGATTACGGAAAGGCGCTGTGCTTACTGAAGGGCGCTGTGCTTACTAAAGAGCCCTGTGCTTACTAAAGGGCGCTGTGCTTACTAAAGGGCGCTATGCTTACTGAAGGGAGCTGTGCTTACTGAAGGGCAGTGTGCTTACTAAAGGGCGCTGTGCTTACTAAAGGGCGCTGTGCTCACTAAAGAGTGCAGTACTTACTAAAGGGCGCTGTGCTTACTAAAGAGCGCTGTACTTACTAAAGGGCGCTGTACTTACTAAAGGGCGCTAGATTAATGATTGCACGGGCGTTTCATAGGCTAGAGACGCATCTACTACCGGTGCGTAGTTTGTTTCTTTAGACGGCTATTATGCCACTCACGGGATAAATAGGATTGGGGACAATCCGTATTCTCAATCCACACGGCATTTATACTAGTAGTTGCCCAGTGGTCCGACCGAAATTCTTTCATAATTAGTTTTTTTTGTAGTTGCCTCTGCGCCTCTACTCCATTTAAACTATAACTATGCCAAATGTTAAGCTCCTTCTTTTGCATAATTTTCGTAAAAAGGGGGTACAAATTATACGCTTCATGTATCAATATAATTGGATTAAATAACACTCAACAATTGCACAATTTTATGTAATGGTTGTTAATCTACAATTACCTAAGTATATTTGCCCTGAATACATGTTAAATAAATTATTATTGATACATATTGCATATTTTTTTTTTTTTTTTTTTTTTTTAAAAGACAACTCCCACATTAGGAATAAACATCCTGTGTCGTGGGGGACTTTACAAACATACATGAAACGGACACAAAGAACATCCAGACTCGGAACAACAATTCGTGGATCACACAAAGTGTTGTAGGTACCGCGTGGGATTTGAACCCACGACACTTGGCGCAGTAGCAAGCGGCATGGCGACCGCTGACACCACTCGGCCAACCGTATTCGATATGAATAAAACAAATTTAGTTCAATTTGTATTTATAATTGTAAGTCATAATTATTAATTACCATAATTGATAATATGAAAACGGAAATGTCGTAATGAAAACAAGTCTAGATTAGATTTTGTCTGTTTGTTTATTTAGAACGAATCTATGAACGCTCGACTTCCGCTCATTCAATACTTTTCCGTGTCAGTAGCTTTCTAACTATTTTTAGAGACCCGTAAAATAATAAGAAAACATTTAGATTAAACCTCAAGGTCCACGTCGAATTCAGCGTTACCGGGCCAGCTCGACTACCCTCTCATAGAAGACCAACCTAAAACGTCATGAACATGGTGGCCACTACTCTTGGATTCTGCTTTCCATGCTTTTCATCAGGCAGAGAAGAGTCATAAAGTCATAAGGAATAAATCGAAAATATGGCAGTACGAAGTTTGCCGGGTCAGCTGTTGCTGGTTTGTTTGAACGCGCTAATCTCAGGAACGGCGGGTCCGATTTGAAAAATTATTTTAGTGTTTGATAGTCCATTTATCGAGGAAGGCTATAAGCTATATATCGAAACGATGATACTAGTAGGAGCGGAGCACCATTGAAGAATGTGTCAAAAATGAGAGATTTCTTTTACGCTACGGGCAATAGAAGACGCAAACGAGATTGCGTGGGTCAGTTAGTATAAAATAAAGTTACTTTCGCTGTCTGTTAGCAATCTTTTAAACTCAACGGTTTAGCTTTAGATGGACCTGTTCAAAAAGTTTCCGTGCAAAGCCACGTCGTAGATAAATTACAACCAGACACTTCTGTTTGTTCATCACACTAAGATTTGTTCTGGATGAAAATCGAACCCACGACCTATGGCCTAGCAATCAGTATCACTAACCCATAGAGCAATACACTGCCTTGTTGGCGCTGCTGTGCATGAGGGTTCGATTTCCGGGTCGGATCAAGTGTGTGTATGATCTGCAAAAAATGGTTTTGGAGTTTGGGTGTTTTCTATGTATCATATGTACTTACATTTTTACAAAAATAAGTATACATACATATATGTATTTATATCAGTTGTTTAGTACCCATAATACAAGCTCTGCTTAGTTTGAGACTAAATGGCGTTGTGTGTAAAAAAGAACAGGCCAGGTGAGTTTGAAACTGATACACTTTCGTCTCAATGCTAATTGGTGTTTGTTCGTTATCTATTCGTGAAAGTACGTCAGTCTGTCCGTCGGAAGTTACATGTTAATAGTCATTTTGTCCTCATAAGGCTCTATTAGAATGGAAATAGACAGATTTAGTTTTTAATGACTAGTTTATGGTCATAAAAATGGATAATTTAGCGACTGAATTGATTATGTCAAGAGGCAGTTATAAAATTATGTGTTTTAATTATTTTCCGTATGTATCTAGAGCAGACAGATCTAACGGTAAAAATGTGTGTTGGTCTAGCGTTTAGTGTATGCGACTGCCGATCAAGAAGTCTCGGGTTCGATTCCTGGGTCGTTACATAATGTATTATTGAGTTTTCTGATTATATAAATAGTAAATAACAGCCCGGAGTTTGGAAGTTGGGGTCTTTATCTCCTATCTTAAATGATAAGTTTCGTGTTTTTTTTTTATTATATAGGGGGCAAACGAGCAGACGTATCGCCTGATGGTAAGCGATTACCGCCGCCCATGGACACCCGCAACATCAGCGGCGTCACAAGTGCGTTGCCGGCCTTTTAGGAAGGAGTACGCTCTTTTCTTGAAGGTTTGAAGGCATATATATGGCTATAATCTTTGTTTATAAATTCAAATAGTATTAGATGTAGATATAATATTAGGGAAAGTTTTAACGATTTCTCGTAATGATCGCCTCACCGCAACCACAGAGGAAAGTGAGCTTTTGTCACTTCACTGCAACACTCGTAATAAACAACATTAGTTATACAAATATTATTGTGTTAGCTACTTTCAATTTGTCGTGTATATATATACTTTATATTATAATGAGGCTTGTTAGTTAGTCGGGGATAGTCTCGGGATCTATTCAACCGATTTTGAAAATTCCTTTACTTTGAGCACGAACAGGCCGGCTCGACCGGGATGGTACTACCCTCGCACAGAAGATCAACCTAAAAAATTTAATTATGGTCACCATACAACATTTTTTTCTGGATGGTAATGATAGAGCAGATAATATATTTTTTAATTCTTCTATGGTGAAAATAAAACTGGAGATCTCGAGCTTCTTAGGATCTCTCACTAGACAACCAAATCCGCCAAATGAAATTGAGAAAAGGGCACAAAATTATGATGATAAATTAATTATATTCCGAATTAACTGCTTTAAAATTAATCAGTATACTGTCAACGCATAAGTTAAAAAAAAAATAATAAACATAAACAAATGCGTATACAGTGCAGGCCGCGTAAAATGACATGCGTGGCTGAATATATCGGGCATCTTTCATAGCGTGGAACGAAACGTGAATCCTTACTTACGCCTCTGTGTTTCGTTTTACATTATTTTTTTGTGATTATTTATTTTTGAATTACAAATCGCTGTAATTATAGGTAGCTTTCCAGATTCAGTACGTTTTTAATACTAATGGACAAATAAACTTTTGTACGTATGTCTGTCTGTATGCTGTAACTACCCAGTTACTTTGTGTAATTGGAAAGTGCTTCAGCATCAATGGGCACGACTGGAGTGAATACAATGCCGGTGTTTAACAAATCCTTCGATATCACTAGACAAACATCTTCAAAAATAGCTTGAATGAGGATCTAGCTTTAATTTGTGATGTGGGGGGAACGGGTGTCGTGTCCCTCCAGCATATAGAGGGAGGACCCTCCAAACAGGCTAGGTGATCATGCCTGGCGGGCCACTGCCCAACAGTTGATGGTGGGATGTTGTATATATGATAATCGGCGCGAGAACTTTTATTGCGCGATTCAGTATTTGTAGTTACTCAGTGTAGTGCGTTACTTCGTAGTTTAGTGTATTTTCGGTAGGTGGCGCTGTAGTAGTTTACTGTTTTATTATATGTATGTTATATGATGCTGTCATACAATGACAAAAATTACAATTTGTCATGATCAAGACTCGTTGACGTCGTTTATGAAACTTAATCAGTGTACTAATAGCTTACCATATTATAGAAATAGATGACAGTTTTTACCTGCAACAATAAAGGAAATTAATTACTTAATAACAATAAAAAAAATTACAAATTCAAAAGGAACATTCGTTAATCCAATTTCAGTTCCGTGTTTACCTCAAAGTATTTATTACTTAGCTATTGATTAAATCTGCATCCTGTTTAAACATATTAATGACTAATATAAAGGAAACGTGCTATAATATTCGCAGTATTACAATTTGCATGTATATTACCGCAAATATTGCAAACATTTGTTACACATGGCTGACCTATATTACACCATCGGTGTTCTAACAATAGTCTATGGTAATTTGAATGGTGTACTGAATTCTATTCAAGTAATTCTTCAGTGAAAGTTATGTTGATGCTGGGCATCTTATTTTGGTCGGAATTGTACGCACTTCATATATTGATCGCCTCGGTGGCGCAGTCGTAGCGTAAGTGGCTGGTGAGCTTGAGGTCTCGGGTTCGATTCCGGTTTGGAGTGGGTGTTTTATATGTATATTATGTATGTATTTACAAAAACAAAGTATATATTTATCTTATATATCTATTTGCTCAGTTTGGGACTAGATGGCGTTGTGTGTTAGATGTCCAAAATATTATTATTATACATACATAAGTCTGTATCCGCAAAAGGGTAAGTAGAGGCATATCAAACGCTAATATTTAATTACACTCATATAAACTCCATGCTATCAATCTGGCAATACCTATAAAAATATTGGCAACTTGTAAATTTAGAGTTGAATATGAAAAGATAAATTGAAATAAGAAGACAATTTTGAAAAAGGGAAATTGATTATTATGATGGATTGGATTGACACTCACCGTGTATCTCAAGAACATGGTTCGCATTTTTAAAACTATGCAGAAAGATTTTGTATTCGTTCGTTCATTCATTCATTCATTCAATCAATCTAACGCCGTCCACTGTTGAATGAAAGTGACCCCCAAGGTGCGCCAATACTATTGTATAGCAGACAAAAATTATAAACAAGATATTTACAATTAAATTTAGTTACCAATAGGTATTATAAACATCATAATTACAAATCTGCGATGTACACACGGCACATCGGTTTATGTGGCACATCTATACTACTAGTAATATTATATATATTTTTTTTATGTAAAAGGTGGCAAACGAGCAGGCGTATCGCCTGATGGTAAGCGATTACCGCCGCCCATGGACACCCGCAACACCAGAAGCGTCACAAGTCCGCTGCCGACCTTTGGGGGATGGGGAGGGGGAATGAGGGAGGGGTTGGGGTATGGGCCTCCGGTATCCTCACTCACTCGGTGAAACACAGCGCAAGCGATATTTCACACCGGTTTTCTGTGAGGCCGTGGTATCACTTCGGTCGAGCACACATTATAAAGCTGAAGAGTTTGTTTGTTTGTTTGAACGCGTTAATCTCAAGAACCGCTGGTCTGATTTAAAAAATCTTCCAGTGTTGGATGGTACATTTATCGAGGAAGGCTACAGGCTATATATCATCACGCTAAGACCAATACGAGCGGAGCCCCAATTAATAATGTTTAAAAAACGGGGGAAAATTATTACGCTACGGGCAATAGTAGACGTAAACGATGTTGCGAGGGTCAGCCAATCGGTTATAATTATAACCTCTTTCGGTCTGTCTTTATGCAGCTGGGAGCGTGAAAGATTGGTTTCACACAATATTTAAACACACGCCGTGATCTCATTCGTCTGATTGCAAATACCTCATGGTATTTCATCGGTGTAATTACGTGTGTTTCATCTCGGACGTCCAAAACATAACAATCATTTTCGTTTAATACACAATCAAAGCCTGCGTCCGTTCTTACTTTAAGGTAATATTAGATTTCAATTAGTAAGAAACGTAAACGAAAGTAGTATGGTAAGTTTGTTGAAAACTTTAGTATGGTGGTTTAACAGACATTAGTTTGTCTATCCACCGATAGATGGCTTTAGTGGACTAACAAAAATCATGTCTTCTTTATTTATTACTGGCATTACCCACGGAAATTTTTAGAATTCTCGGATTTCATCTACTATGATATGCTTGTATTATACATATAAACCTTCCTTTTGAATCACTCTATCTACTGCTGAAAACTGCATTCAAATCTGTTGAGTGGTTTCAAAGCTTTTTCTAAGCGAACAGACGGAGTGAAGCGACTTTATTTTAAACTATGTAAAGATTTCAATTAAACCTTTTACCGTGGGAGAGCCACGCTTCGGCATGAATGGGCCGGCTCGACCGGAAAGATACCACGGCCTCATTCATCATTTCGGAGGTCTATACCCTAACCACTCCCCCATTCCTCTCCCCATCCTCCTAAAGACCGGCAACGTAAAAGGCGGGCAAGAACGGCGGTAATCGCTTACCATCAAGTGATACGTCTGCTTGATTGCCACATAATCCATAAAAAACCCTTGTACGATGGGGTTGCCAGTAATACTCTAGTGTTGCAACATACAATCAGTATTTGAAAAAATAAAAGCACACAAAAGACAGTGTGTAAACAGAACACTATCCACCATACTATATTTAGGAATTATCAACAAGGAATCGTCCATGGTAGTCAATTTACCGCGACACGCGAGAAGGTGCTTCCTATAGACAATGTATTACATGATGCCTTTTGTAAACAATTGGGACATTAGGTATACCACACATCGGTGAGTCGGATAATCTTGGTTTACACGTTTTTTATAACAATTATTTTCTTTTACTTTGACTTTGACTGCCTCGGTGGCGTAGTGGTGGCGTATGGGACTGCTGAACCCGAGACCTCTTGATTACCAGTTGCATACGTCAACCGCTAGACCAATGAGGCAGTTAAAGGTTATGTATTTAGTATTCAAACATAGGTGAAAATATTAATTGATGGAAGAACATAATTTATGTATTATATAAATAGAAAAATTGACGAGTATAAACAGACGTAATCAAATTAACAAATTAATATTCCTACTGACCGGAAAATAATATACGACCTTTGATGTAAGAGACTTCAGAAAAAAACATATCCTTTTCCTTCTACTGCTCTATTTCTAAAACCCAAACCTAATTTTAATTTAATTGCTCCAATATATACTAACAAAATTAGATTGTTCTATAAATCAAACACTTATTTCAAAACAATTTGTGAGGGCGCCACTGTCTTGTCTTTCGTTCACAATATTCATTAGTTCCATTTTTGTCCACTGTACAAGTGATTCTGTCATGTAGTCTGTGGTTAGAATGTAATTTGCCGCCATAAAGTGCAAGGACGTTGCAGTGTTGGTAACTATTATCATAATGCGTTAAAAGTAATAGATTTTGTTTACGAACATATTTATATCCAGCAAATTGGTTACATTGTCCTACGTTGTCGAGTGAAACCACTGAATTGACTGACCACTGAAATAAAAATATTACTGCATGCTTTTGTTTTAACAGATTGAGTAAGGGTACCGGTAAATGAACCACTACTCGCCTGTTCAGTTCAGATCAGAAAGTTTGGCAACAATACCTGTCTGACTGCTGTGTTATACGTGTCTACGAGGAGCGGTTTCATACCATACCATAAAAAGACTTATGAAGACATCTCTGACTCTGCGAACCTGGCTTAATGACGTCATGCAAACTAGAGAGTTAATATTTCACTGAACAGAGAAACAATAAATAAGAATGAGATTGCGAAAGCAAGAATAATACACATACGTCGGCGTTTGCGTTAGCAACGGTACGACTGACTAGATAGGCGAAGGCGGGACGATGCGTGAGGAAGCGGGAGGTGAAGCGCATTCCAGTCGGGTGCAGATATTGGCGACGGGTAATATTTTTAACCACTGTTACAACATTATTTTCCATATTTATATAGTATTAGTGGAATGAACTATATTTCGTTTCTAAAAGCTAAAACAAGTGATACCAAGAATAATTTATTAATAAACGCGTTTATCTGTGTCGTAAATACCAAGATATTGGATATAGAACCTGTTACTTAGACTAGACTGCGGCCTAGTTTCATACGCCGCGCCATTGAGGATAAATTGAAAGTCTACTAAACACTCTCTGGAGTTTAAAGGCCTTATTCATAAACGTTATTTAACTTTAAGCAGCGGTTTTATGTTATTTTCAACTTTAAGACTGTGTACAACCCGTTGAAATGAAATACTTGATCCTGACTGTTAAGCCCGAGTACGTTGATTCGATTGCCATCAACTAAAAACAAAACATTTGAATGATATTTGCCCAAAATCGATCAGAGTGGCGTGCAATAAGAGATGTCTACTACTACATGTATGCATTTAGAAAATAGAAATAAACATGTCTATCAGTGGTCTGGTTATCGTAGCACAGGGTTGCTTAGTTTCTGGGAGGGGTCCGGTGGTGTTAATAACTGCAGTTCCCGGACCTCTTCCTTCTCAGGCGGCTCGATTCCGACACACCACCCCGCCGCAAACCCAGGTGGGGTGACGGCCCAGCCTCTCATACCGGCTGACGCAGGTGATCACCGGAAAAGGATGTTTCGGAGATCACCTGTGTCTGATCCGCAAAGAGCCAACGCCTGAGTGCCACCACTGCGATGGCCAGACCGTGGACACGGCGCTCCACACGCTGGCAGGATGTCCGGCGTGGGACGGGCCAAGGCGTGATCTCGTGGCGGCCATCGGGGTGGGGGTTCTCTCGCTCCGTAATATGATTGCGGCCATGTTGCGGAGCGAGAGCGCGTGGATCTCTGCCGTCTCTTTCTGCGAGCAAGTTATGCTTGCGAAGGAGATGGCGGAGCGGGACCGGGAGAGGTTCAGAACTCTCCCTGCCCGCTCGCTAAACGATCTCCGTCCTCCATAAGCGCATGCCTGAGGGTGACAGGTGAGGCCACCAGTCACCTTAGCAGAAGCAGGCCGGGGTGGCGGCGCGAGCTCTGTAAAGTGCTCGCGCCCCTTTTATAGTATAGGAATGTTTGGGTTCTTACACGGGAGGGGGCCACCTACATACAATGAGTGGCCCGAGGTGCGTCGGGGTTCCAGGGATTTCCTTCCTAGGGTGCACCTGGTTCCCCGGCTTCTGGTGCCCTAGACGGTGTGGTTTTTGGTCGGTTCGAGTCCGACATAACCACAAGTGGTATCCGAGGGGATTTCCGCACAAAAAAAAAAAAAAAGGCGGTGTGACGGCCCGAGGACATGTGTGCTTTCAACCCTTTTTTGTTTTTAAACACGTAAAAAAAAAATAAGGGTTGCTTAGTTTAGGGTCAGACAGCGTCAATACTAATATTAGAAATTCGACAGTAAATAAGTAAGACAACACCATTGAAAATTGAACTAAATTCTTTTTTTCTTGCATTTCATATAAACGTTGATTTGTATTGACATATTTTGATCATTTTAAGTGTATTCAATTTAATTTAACTTATGAAGTATAAGTAACTGTTTATATAGAAATGGTTCGCACTGATTTCTGCCGCTTCTTTCCGCTATATTCATAAGTTCATCCCCATCATTTAGATGGTTGGCAGTCCACAATTGTGAGTTTTTCCCGAAACTTTCTACATTTGTGTCGCCTCCTGAGTAACTATGTGTGTGTTTTGAATTATTATTTGTAAGGGACATTTCATATACAGTCTGGACATAGGACTAGAAAGTTTTTGGTCTATTATACTACGTTGGCCAGACGGGTTGGATATGGATGTTCCCGCAGTTCCCGAATCCCTCCCTTTTTAGGCGCAGAGTGGCACACTGTGTTGTTTTAGTCGGTCCGATTCCGACACACCAACGCCGCAAATCCCAATTCAATTTAAAATCATTTATTCAATTAAGACACTAAGTGACATTTATGAACGCTAAATTAAAAAAAAACAAAGATCGACACAAACAGACGCCACAGCATGTACTGGATTGTCAAGGTAAATTAGGTGAAAACACCAAAATCTACTGCCTGCTTGTTTGAAATCCATAACTTCCAGTTTCCAAAATGCGTAAAACCTTATGAGAAGAATACTGGCAAAGAAACTCATGGCCACTCATTTTAAAAGTCAGCTCTTCAGGTACAATAGTATTAGTAATACATGAGAGGTAAACAGTATGCAAGCTGTTGCCAGGGAGCGTTCAAGTATTACGTAACGCAACTTTTGAAGATTTTTGAACTCCCCCTCCCCCCCTGTAACGCATGGTAACGTTTTTCTGTTCAACCCCCCCTATCTAATCGCTACGTAACACTCAAGTGTCATGTTTATATTTTATAATTTTTTGGCTTTACACACAATTGTTTTTCCCCTTAGTATTTCTCCTTAGTTTATGATAATAAACTCTTAAAATAACCGCTCTTGTAACGCATCGTAACGTTTTACGAGACCCCCCCTCCCCCCCAAATTGCGTTACGTAATACTTGAACGCTCCCCCACCTGAATTTCATTTTATTGAAATGCTTACTCAAAATCACAATCACCCCTGTGGGGTGACAGCCAGTGGGGGTTGCCACACATTAAAAAAAAAAAAGCCCTAATGAAAAGGTGTTCGTTCTAATTTTTTCTTTCACTTTGCTGTGCTGTTAATTTGCGAAGTTAAAAGACATTTAAGTAGATTAAAAATTAATCTGTATAATCGTATCGTGATGTAATAGCAAAAATTCAAATAAATACTTTCTCATTTATAATATCAGGACGATATACATAATTATCTCATTAAAATATGAACGAGTTTAATCGATCTTGTAATCGAACTCGATTATGCGCATTATATGAACCGATTAATCGATTACATCATGTTCATGCCGTGACTATTTCGATTCACGCATTAATGCACCACCTCAAACCAAGTTCCCCCAAATGGTTATGATTATAAATTCTGTTCCAACAACTGAAGACAAGTTCTTACAAAACAGCCTAAAACATCGTCAAATATTTATATATAAGATTACAAAGCTGAAGAGTTTGTTTGTTTGTTTGAACGCGCTAATCTCAGGAACCGCTGATCCGATTTGCAAAATTATTTAACTGTTGGATAGTCCATTTATCGGGGAAAGCTATAGGCTATATATCATCACGCTAAGACCAATAGAAGCGGAGCCCTAATGAAGAATGTTTAAAAAACGAGGGAAAATTTTCACGCCACGGGCAATATAAGACGCAAACGAGGTTGCGTGGGTCAGCTAGTTCTTTATAAAATCAAAGAAAATTTTCGTTTCCGCCTTTCCAATTGCAATCAAATTTTCTTTTTATTACGTCAAAATAAAGTTGAAATGAGATCGACTTTATGATAGTAATGTATCGCTTGGGCACCGAAGCGTTGTGATTCTTTAGATGAAGTAGAGCATTTTATTCGAAGAGTTATTGCAATTTTAGTATCAATGATGGAATAATATAATATTTATAGCTTTCCTAGCGGCCACTTGTGTTTCAAAACCCGTCCCGCGCGAGACATTGTTTCGATAGGTGACACAATTTTGATTTAAAATACGGGACGTCCCGCCAAAATCGGGACGTCTGGCAACGCTGGTGACCTATTAAGAATACGGAATGTAACATCCCCTAAGCCGCCTAAGGGAGGAAACTACGCAGGATAACATCAGTGCAAAGAGGAGGAAAATTTGACACGAACCCTTTGCCAAACCGTCTGGCTAGCGTGGTATAGTGGATCAAACCCTTCTAGTAAGCACTTTTACTAAGCTCATAATCACAATTTTAAAAAACAAATGAATAATAAAATAAATAAATATTTCGGACATCTAACACACAACGCTATCTAGTCCCAAGCTAAGCAGAGCTTGTGTTATGGGTACTAGACAACCGATATAAATACATATATACTTTTTTTTTGTAAATACATGCATATTATACCTACATAGAAAATATCCAAACTCCGATACAAGTATTTGTAGATTACAAAAACATTTGGTCCGACCCAGGATTTGAACCCGAGACCTCAAGCACAGCAGTCGCATTCACTACCACTGCGCCACCGAGGCAGAAATTAAGCCATATACACAAATATGTAAACGAAACTGTTCCAGACATTGTCAAACGAAAGTAAACTTTATGTCACGGTTATAGCGGTGATTTTATTATCAAAGAGAATGTGGTTTTCTGATTACTATGCATCCATAACTACTTATGGACGTATGTGGCTAGTTTCACAAAAAATGAGTGAAATGACAGGAAGAGTGGCCGGTCCAGTTTGAACTGGATTTAACTAACTTAAACCGGTTCAGACCGGTTCTCGGTGAGCGTAACTAATGCATAGAAGCATGTTTTTGTACGATAATACTCTGGTTTGTCAATAAAAGTTTATTTTATAGCGTCCAAGTAGTTTAATGTACATGAATTGCCGCCATCCGTCTCCAAAAATGCATTTATTCTGTTATATCACGATGGAATTGCCAACAATAATAATTGTAGACGAATATGTAAGTGATTAACACATTTTATTAGCTCGACATGTAGGTATGTATGTATGTACTATGTAACGAAAACTTTCATAGTTATTTTCACCAACTTAAAGTTATTTAAGTGGTTTCAAAGTGTACATAGCTTTGATTATTTTATTTTTAAAAAGACAACTCCCGCGGTGGGAATTTAGATCGTGAGTCGCGGTGGACTTTAGAAACATAAATGAAACGGACACAAAGAACTTTTATACTCAGAATTAGAACAATAATTTGTGGATCGCACAGTGATGTTTCATGTGAGGTTTGAACCCACTACACTTGACGCAGTAAAAATCGGCGTGGCGACTTGGCAAACCGAGTAGTCCTGATATGAGGACAATCAGATTAAAAAAATATCTACATTTTCGTTACGTGTTTGTGTAGAGATTGTTTTCAATAATTACTTTTTTTTATTATATAGCGGGCAAACGAGCAGACATATCGCCTGATGGTAAGCGATTACCGCCGCCCATGGACACCCGCAACACCAGAGGCGTTACAAGTGCGTTGCCGGCCTTTTAGGAAGGAGTACGCTCTTTTCTTGAAGGTTTGAAGGTCTAATTAATAGATTTAAACTTGCAATCGTATAATTTTTTATTCAACATTATTCAAATCGTACCTATGTACGTATCGGTGACAGGTTGAGACAATTCACCCGTTTATCGTAATCTCTGCGGGAAAAAAATATTTTTTGCCCAATTACTGAAAAACGAAACACTAAAATATTTAAAAACATCTCGATTAGCGGCTATAGTATAGCCACGTACGAGTATTACATGGGACCATAGAGGAAATAGTATATTCGTCTATGGTGGGACCGAAATCATTATTTTCATCAGCCTAGCCACTCCACCTGGCCTGTGGACGTCTTACAATACGTTTGCCGAGACGCGGGACCGAAATACTGGCTTCGAAAAGCTTCTCTTTAGAATAAAGATATGACCCACTGTCCTGTCTATACCCCACTGTCCAGACAGGTAAAGATTTCACGTTTTCCTTCTCCTAGTTCATAAAAATAGTCTAGTTTTAAACCATTTTTTAAACTAATATATTTGTGACGTCACAAATTTTTAATCATCACAGATAAAAAAAGGAAATCGTTAATCACTTTTTAATAGACTTTCACCGTTTTATGGGTGTCGATTCTGTTTAGTATTTTACTAAATTAAAACTTCTCTCAAATAGTCTAATTTGAATTGATAAATTTAGAATATTTTAATATGATGTTGAAGTTAATTTAGGTTAGATAAAGTGGTAATTTTGATTATTAGTAATGCCGAATACGACAATGTTATAACTGGTTTCTGTTACTGCCAGCTGGTGCCAACTATCTTTTAGAACATAATCATTAAATTTTTGCCTGCAGTGTCGCACGCGTTTTTGTCGGATATCGCGGTACAAAGTAGTATATGTGCTATTATGATGTATGAGCTACATTACTGTAAAGTTGCATATAAATCCGTATATATGAATCCTCCTTACCTGATTGTAATCCTACTAATATTATAAACGCTTAAGTTTATGAGTAAGTGAGTATGTTTGTTGCTCTTTCACGCAAAAACTACTGAATGGATTTTGATGAAACTTTACTATAATATAGCTTATACATCAGAATAACACATAGGCTAAAATTTATAAATATATAGCTTCGCCTCGCGGCATCGTGGGGTTCAGGTAGTAGATCAATAAAATCTTTCGTATTTATGATATTAATTTTACTAGGCTTTAACAGTCCACTACTGGACGGCTTTCCTTTTAAAACGAGGTTTTGGCCTTCTAGTAGGATACTTATCTATCTATACTAATAATAAAGCTAAAGAGTTTGTTTGTTTCAACGCGCTAATCTCAGGAACCGCTGGTCCCATTTGAAAAACTCTTTCAGTGTTGGATAGTCCATTTATCGTGGAATGCTATAGGCTATATATCATTACGCTAATACTAACAGGAGCGGAGCACCAACGAAGAATGTTTCAAAAACGGGGGAAAATTTTCACGCTACGGGTGATATAAGACGCAAACGAGGTTGCGTGGGTCAGCTAGTATTCTTATAAAGCTGAAAAAGTTATTTGTAATTGTTTATTTCAATGTGCTGATCCTAGGAACTACAAAAAATACGGTGTGTCACCACCCTTATTCGTCCAGTGTGTCGTAAGAGCCGACTACGGGAGCATACTATGCAGGACAAAATCAATGCAAAGAGAAGGAAAACTTGTAACAAACTCTTTGTTATACCAACCAAACCAAATACGACATAGTGGACCTTCTTTCTAAGTAGAGGCTTATGTCCAACAATAAAATAAATAAATAAATATTTCGGACATCTAACACACAACGCCATCTAGTCCCAAGCTAAGCAGAGCTTGTGTTATGGGTACTAGACAACTGATATGAATACATATATACTTTTTTTTTGTAAATACATACATGTGATACATAGAAAACACCCATACTCCGAAAAAAAATTTGTAGATCACGCAAACACTTGGTCTGACCCAGGATTTGAACCCGTGACCTCAAGCACAGCAGTCGTATTCACTACCACTGCGCCACCGAGGCAGTCAAAGCAATGGATGGTTAAAGGCTGTTGATGATTGATGATGATTTAGAAAATAAAGTCCAATCATTCATTACATACTCTTTCAAACAGCTACAGACAAAGTGTTTCGAATTTCACTTGAAAGTCAAGCATACATTTATATGTACACAAATAATATACATATTTAAAATGATACTTGTTGCGTATTTCTTAACTACTATACTAAGATGCGACAGGTTTTCTCTGAGCGGAAATGAGAGGCTCTAAATACCTGTGTACCGGTCCGACAGTCCGACTATACTTTCCTCGGACCGTTGTTCGCTTTCTAAGGAAATGTAAGTAAAATGGAACTTAAGTGAATTTGTATTTCTATATAAAATACTTGGTTCTATGGTACTTCTTACTTTTTAAAAACTTAACCTTTTCTTGGCAATTTCCTTTGATTAAAAAGGAATGCTTTCTTGTGGTCTATTTATTCTCAATTCCAAATTTGATTTTGAAAATGGAACCGGTGTTCCTTTGGCTTATATTTTTTTTGCATAAGTACTTCTAAAAGATGTGACATTTCACACACCAAGTTGACAGCATTGAAACGTCATTAGAAATATATCATTGCGTCCTAAAAAACTGACGGTTTAATTAACGAGTTGACATTTGTCATAAATGTCACATATTCATAGTCTATGGTCACAACAACAATCAACACCGTTGTGTAAATAGCAACACCGTTTAAAAATAATTAATGACTATAGGTAACGGATTCTATATAGCACTTGCTCTCATTTTGACGATCTAAATCACGCGTTCATTGCCGAGTGCAGCATTATACTTGTATAGATAAGGGCGTGTGGTTTCGTTCCACTTTGATACCAGTTCACCTTTAGTTATTAGTTGCAATGGCCGGTTTCGCCAACACTACTAAACAATGATGGCCTAGTGTGAGTTTAATTCACATTTATTCTATGGTCACCGTGACGGCATAATACGTTTTGATTGGCCCATACCGAAATCTTCACCAATCGCGCACCAAATGGACTCGCTTGCAAGAGCGAGTTGATGTAATCTATACTATAATAATAATCTATATCTAATCTATACTATAATCACCGTAGGAGAGCCACGCTTTGGCATGAATGGGCCAGCTCGACCGGAGTGATACCACGGCCTCACAGAAAACCGGTCTGAAATAGCGCTTGCACTGTGTTTCACCGAGTGAGTGAGGATACCGGAGACCCATATCCCAACCCCTTCCCCCATTCCCTCTTCCCATCCCCCAAAGGTCAGCAACGCACTTGTGACGCCTTTGGTGTTGCGGGTGTCCATGGGCGGCGGTAATCGCTTACCATCAGATGATACGTCTGCTCGTTTGCCCACTATTCAATAATAAAAAATACTAATATGTACTTTTGAGGGAGTTGAAGAGTTTGATTGTACGCGCTACTCGCTAGAGGTGCTGGTTCAATTTGCAAAAAATATTTCATTGTAAAATAGTTGATAGTGGTATCGGGGAACGCTATGGGTTATATATCATCACGCTACGACTCGAAGAAGCGGAGTATCAATGAAAAATGTTTCTAAAACGAAGAAAATATATGCCTCTTTAAAACTTCCATTGCGTGCGCTGTGTAAAAGTTTCACAAAAATAATGCTTGACCGAATTTCCCCCCTCAAACTCCCCTTTAAAAGTCCTAAGAAAAAATCCATGACAGCATTTGTCTATCTTTTAAGGTTGGCTCACTATAACCTAAATTATGGTAAACTTTATTCACGCTATAAAACATCACGCTAAGGGCAATAGGAGAGGCAGGTGAGGTTGCGCGGATCAGCTAGAGTATGTACGTATTGTGATGTTTATTTATTTATTTATTTATTTATTAAAACTTCCTGCAAACATGTTGCACTAGGCGGACTTAATGCCACAGGCATTTTCTTCCAGACAAACCTTTGGGTGTTGCGAAGTTATTTGTGGCAGGTGTTTATATCGTATTGAAACCGAGTCTTAGTAAAAAAAATATTACGAAAACATTTAGATCGTAAATTGATCGGAACTAAATTGATACTGAACTTTTTAATACGAGAATTGGCCCTCAGATTGCCTTTAATTTTGCATTGTGAGTAGAGAGAACAATTAAAATCCTACACACAAGGATTTTAATTGTTCTTCGCTGTATTTAGAATAGACTATTGAGAAATGGTGTTGGAAACATTGCTATTGTCTATGCGAAGTGTGTATTACAGCTAATGATGGAGATTTATAACAAGTGTGCAAAGAGTCATAGACAATCGTCTAAGGAAGAAGTTCAGTTTTATATTTACTAAATCCCATGTATTCATTGCATAATTTTTTTAATGATTGCAGTTACAAGTGATGATCCCAAAGCATGTGATTTTCGCGAAGGGAAACATTACATTGCGATATCTTAACTCAAAAATGAGGAACTATTACGTTTTATTGAAAAAATATATATTCTTTCTATAGTAATAAAAGCGAAATGGGATTAAATGAAATAAAAGTGCGGTCAGCGTAATACCACCAAATTACATTTCTTAAGATATAGAACATAATCAATACGCAACTGGTAGAAAATGTAAATAAGTCCACCTTTGTCACTTCTAAGTGCATGAAATATATATAAAACAATTAAAAATAAATGTGCTCTTCAATATGCCTAATGCCTATGGATAAATTTGTGCAAAAAAGCGTTTAAATTACACACCAAAAGTAAAGACTTAGTGTACATTTATTAAAATCAACAGAATTTTGATATTTTATATGTAAGATAAGTGAGACTAGAATTAAAATGCTAGGTGCTAGCTTTAATAGTTCATTTTGGCATTATAGGCTCAGTTCGGAAGCAGTTGGACGTACTGCAACATGGTCCACACTGTCAAAGACACTTTCTTCTAATTAACACATACTCCCGATATGGACACCGGGCTTTTGGGCAATTTCTCTTTTACCGTTCAGCCAACAAGAATACTGTATTATTACAATGATTAATATCTTTAATCGGCAGTAAATTATAAAAAGCTATATGAAAGTCACATAAAGTATGTCGCAAAAAAATATGGTGGACACAAGACAATTATGTGACGCAATATTGTGAGTTGTGACATTAATTTAAGGTGAAAGTTCTATATATGTATATGTAAATGAAGGTATTGTTGGAACATAAATACATATACTTAAGAAACTTAATCTAGCATATCCTTTATTTTATGTATCTACATTCTTCTTGAGTTTTTCGAACGCAGAGTTTACGAAAACACACGCAATTAGTCTGCGTTTATAATTTTTTAGCCTTTTCGAAGTTTCAAAGGATCGATATTTTTTTAAAAACATGGACATTTTACGATCTGTAAAACATGACACTTCAAAATCAGTCAAAAGAAATTTACTCGCGAAAAAAAGTCGTGTCGACACGATGACAAAGATCATACATTCCATATTTGAAATCAGAGATAGAACCACACCTAAGTATTATTACAAGGCATGAGGCAACGATATTAAGCATACAGCCAATAAATAAGTAAATAAAATTCACTTTTAGTCACGTCGGGGCCGTTTTCACTTTCGCCGAAACTCGTTTAGCGGCCTGTTACATGATGTATGTGTGCGTTGACAACCACCTGTCACTACATAGCAAAGCGTGTTTGTAACCATAATACCTATTTATATATATGTAGTAGTAATTAAAGTTAATAAAAAAGCTATTCTATTCTTATTTAATTACGACGTTCATGTTCTACGTGTACGAATGTGTACGAATTACATGTTCTATCAAAATTTCTTCAATTTTGAATTTAGAATCAAACAGAGTTGATATTAGTTCTTTGAGTTTTAACACAAGTGCTAATCCAAATATAAATACATAGTATTTGAAATATAGTCGATTATGTACAAATACTGTGTCAATATTCGATGTATTGTAATTGTAACAAATGCTAATGTACTTGCTTTCTTTTGATTTAATAAAGATATTATTATTATTTATTATTATAGTATTACAAAATACTATAAAACCGGCACAAATAACGTCACGTTTATAGCTATGTTTTATGTTTGGTTTTGTATTTAATTACGTTCAAAAGTTTAATCAGGTTTTATTTTAATTCAAGTTTAAAAGGTCGTATGTCAAAGTATAACAAATAAATCAAGTTCATACGTCAACGACCGGGAGCGAGGTTAAATCGTTTTTCTCTCGTGTGCAGTCGCGTGCACATCACTAGCACACGATGAGCGTTACGCAACCGGAAAACTTTGTGGTTTGTTATTATTTATCGGTCATTCACATTATAGTATCGGTTTTAAAATGACTTTAAGAACAAAAGGTTCTCGATATTTTTACGTTAATTACGTTAATTTAGGCCAATTGGTGTTCTGAAGAACACGACTTTAGACGTTAGTGTCTGAATCATAATGCTCATTTATTACTCGAACTCCTTCGTTCTATGCCCTTTACTGATCTGAAAATCATTACGTTTTAAAGGAGAAATGGTCTCACACTGAATGAATAACACTGAATATCGAACATTATTATTATAAGCATTAGTTAATTAGGCATTAGGTAATTATCACTTACCTTAAGGCTGATTTGTTTCAAACTTTCTTGTCTAACAAAAATCAAACTTAACAACATTAAATAAAGTCTCAATTTTACATTATTAATATTTATCACAAACATCATCTATTTCGAACACCAGGAACTGCTGATCATGGAACCTGATACTCGTATCTAGTTAATTTAGTAAAACATCGACCGTTTAGAAGTAGGAGCTCGACGATTTGTACCCATAATGGTAGCTTATATACAAAATGGTAGATTTAAGTCATGTGGTAACATTGTAAACTTTGAACGTTAATGCATAAACAGCCTTGATTAATCCACTGCTAGATTTAGACCTCTACTTAGGAAGGAGATTTTGGTATACTGTATATTCCACGATAGCCAAAAAGGTTCATATAGTATTTGTAACCAGTTTTTTTTCTCTTTCAGAGTAACTTCTTTAGTTAGGTCTTCTGTACTTTTTGTCAGTTAATAAAAAGAACAGTAACTTTTTTTTAAATAAAAACAACTCCCGCATTACGAATGATTCCTGTGCCGCAGAGAACTTTACAAACATACATGAAACGGATACAAAGTACACCCAGACCCAGAACAACAGTTTGTGGATCACAGAAAGTGTTATTTCCTGTGGTATTTGAACCCATAATACTTGGTGAAGTAAAGAACGGCGTGGGACCGTTTAACCTCTAGGCAATTTAAATTAGCTGTCAGCAAACGACTACTAATGATTAAATTGATTAAATATACAAACATTGAATAGTTATTTTCGAACTTTTATATCTCAGAACTTGAGAAATGATTTCTACGTCTTCAAAATTACTTCTTCTACCTTCTTATCTAAAGTCTCATTTAGTTCATTTAAAATTAAAGGACTCTGTCCATGTGTAATTTAATATTTACTATAATTAATAAAATCACTAGTAAAGTACTCTATAGAGTACTGAATAAAATATTTTTCGATCAAGTATCGTATTAAGTATTTTTTAAATTAAGAATACACTAGCACGCAAACCGCAACTAGTGCATGAAATCATAGAAACACTCGCGTAATGTGTTTTATTGTTGGTATTAAAACACTGCTGCTAAAAGTACCAGCAGTGATCTTGAAAAAAGAATAGATCATGGTTGTTATATACGTCATTTATGCTTATTTTCTTCTTTCAAAACATAACATCTTTATGCAAAACATATTACTTTTATATGACTAAATAGTAAGTAGGGTCAGGCAGTAGAGCCACACTGATTTAAGCACGAACTGGTCGGCTCGACAGGGGCGGTACTAGTACTACCCTCTCACAGAAGAATAACCTAACATGACAGCATTAATGCTGTCGTGTGTCGTTGGTGAGTGCGAGACTGTAGACACAATGATACAGAAGCATCTCAATTAAATAGGCCGTCATATTGAGAGTCACCATCACCATGCTGCATTGTTGCATTGCCTGCATTCGTAATGAGTATGATGACAATTACTCTTGGATTTCATACTTTTCATGAGGCAAAGAGACACTTTAGCGGGCTCATTTTTTTTTATATAAAATACCAACAAAAAATTAGGCCAAGATAATTCAAATTAGGAACAAATAAAATGGGAACTTCATACTCCTTTGCTATCTCTTTCTTTCTTACGTTAATATAAATAAGATAGTTAGAGATAAGTATATGAGCTCTTGAGATAGACGTGAAAGTAACTTACGCATATACTAACCACTAAAGTTGATCACCTTTCTACAATAAATATGTTTATAGAAAAATCAGTAGAATCATTATATAAGAAAGCGATGTGTTTTTTTTTTTAATTTATTGGACGTTTGTAACTACTGTAATAAAAGTTTTAACCTTGGTCGTCAGAAGAAAGTTGACGGCCGCATGGGGTTTTATGAGAAATGGCGCGGCTACGCTACTGTATATCTACGGTACCATGAAAACATGGTACCGTGAAGTGAGGTCATTAGCGAAATTAGATTTTTGTCAGTCGAAAATGATGTTCAGTGTTCACTTTCTAATTTATTTCTCGAAAGAAGATGTCATGCACACAGTTGACAAATCCTAAAACTTGACAGATTGACGGTTGATATTTATCTGTCATATCTTTCAAAATTTTACAAATAGAAACCTGTCACATCAAATCTAATTACTTTACATATGTATGTCAGCATTACTCAATTAAATAAAGTGCAGATTTTTCTAAAATTAGCTTACTTTCAATTAAAAGCGCGTAGATTCCTTCTCCTGAATAATCTGAACGATTAAATTCTTCATTGTAATAGCAACACTCTTCTTATGTATAAAGTAAGTACAAAAATTTTAATTTGGCATTATAAGAATTCGTACAAGGTTAATGCGAATTTTGTGGAAAGTTGCTATTGGCAATGAAAGTGGGGTCGTTGACCTTTGAGCGTTGATAAGTAACCGCAACATAAGACGAGATTTCTTTTAAATTCGCAGAACATTTCTTAATTTAAAAATGTAAATAAAACAGTTTTAAAATTTCAATTACAAATTGTTCTCCAGTTTTTACTTTTTATTTAAATACTTTACTAGGTTAAGGTTTTGATTAATTCATTTATAATGTCAATTAAACAACTGTTACTTTTAAATTTAGAATTCAGGTCCTCATTCTTCGTTGTTTATTAGAAATAACTAAACGAGATTTATAATATGTACTGTAGTCGTTTTCCAAATTTAAACTTATTCATAACCTTGACATTCGAGACAATAAAATCCCACAGATAACAATGGCTAAACTTTCCTTACCTTAATACCAGTTACTCGAATTACATTAGAACTGTTTGCATGACAGCTAATTCAAATTCTGTTCACAGGAGTATTATACAAGCGGAACAAACTGTAACAGTGACATAATGAGTATTGTTATTGAGTAGAATAGTGACTGGGTCATGGCATTTTTTAATCTGTGCTTTTATATGTCTGTTGGTAAGTAATTTGGCATTGAATAACATCGACACTAGAAAGGAAAAAGTCCTAAGCGACAGTTGGAGGAATATTGAGTTAGGCTTTCGTTAGTGGACATATGTTTATAAATAACTCTATGTTTGTTAACTGACTACTTGTAGCGTGTTTAACATCAATTAAAAACTAAATTTTTGTTTGATTTCTGGTGTAGTTTGCGAGAGATTTTAGAGTTATAGAACACCAATAGCCAATACACCAATGAATAATGTAAAATCTGGTTTCGGTTGCCGCGGCGCAAGTACCGAGCTTAGTGCGGAAACGGTCGATAACCTATAATTTGTTTATGTACAAATAAATAAAATAAACAAATAAATTAACAGATTAAAAAAGGCTGTGAATTTGATTTTTTTAAAACATCTCAATAAAACTGTGTACAGAATTTTGCTGTGGCAATAATAACTATATCAGCTTCAATTTTTGTACCTACTTATCTTAATTTAAAATATATTTAATAAGTCTATTTTATATATGCGTACTATGTCTAATAATTATTATTAGTTAAAATGCATCAGTAATCAATAAACCATAAACAATTGCCGATTTCGCGCCAATTACACCTGTCTATTTTGAGGTTAATTTCTAAGTATGTCATAGATACGCAAGCGTACAGCTACTTTAAAGCAAAGAAATTTTACAACAAAATTATCTATGAAATCAAGGAAACACTAATAGTGGTCAGTACAATCTGAACAATAAGAATAGTGTATAATTTATGTAGCTTTCTCCTTTCGTACAAAGAGTAAGCAAACATAGGCCTTTAATTCTGGCAGGTCGATGCACCTGTCAAACAAACGTGACTGATAGGGCTGACTATAATATTTTATGTGTCATAATTTTAATGAATACATATATAAATTGTATTTCAACAGATTACTTTTATAAAAAAAATACTGAAAGTTTTGTGCAGTTCTTAACATTATTAAAAAAAAACTTTATTTGTTTGGGATAGCCACGCTTTGGCATGAATGTGTCGGCTCGACCGGAGTGATACCACGGCCTCACAGAAAACCGGTGTGAAATAGCGTTTGCGCTGTTAACAACCCCTACCCCCGTTCCCCTTCCCATTCCCCAAAGGTCGGCAACGCACTTGTGACGCCTCTGGTGTTGCGGGTGTCCATGGGCGGCGGTAATCGCTCACCATCAGGTGATACGTCTGCTCGTTTGTCCACTATTCAATAAAAAAAAAGCATCAAGTATCATGATAAATTGGTTAGCCTAGTTACCTAGGTAAGTTATCATAACTATAGTTTTGTGTATTATTCTTACAAGTCTATGTTTTTACAAGTAGATGTGTGGTGTATCTTCTTATTTAGGTACATTACATAACCTGCACCCAGTCAGACGTCTAATATTTCAACATATTCCATTCACACAACGCTAACAAATCGTAACAACTATATTTAGCCATCCTTACCAGTGAAAGCTTCGTTCCAAAGTCGTCTAAAACTATGGCAAATATTTGTGACGTAGTTATTGATTATATAGTGAAAGTAGAGAGATAGGCATACTTTGTTGAGTAATAACGAGTCATCCAAGTAGTCTGATATACGATACGAGTATTTTAATATTATTATCGAGTTAGTTCCTATTAGTGATGTGTAATAAATTGTATCTTAGTTGTAATTAACGTTAAACTTGATTTAGATGCATATTTGATGAGACAAATTTAAAGTATTAGATAATCACGCAAAAGATTTGGTAATAATATTAGAGTAATATCTATTAATAATAATTATGTTTTTGATTACGCCATACTACTATTAAAAAAAAAGTAGAAACTTGTAAATATGTTTTTAATTAATAAACCCAGTACGGCTAAAAGGATCTGGATATGAAAGAAAGATTTTAGCCAGGAATTAGTAAGTTACGACTTTTCATTAACAAGATGTTTTTTAGAACGAAGCGGCAAGAAAGAACTAGTTATGATCATAAAAAATATAAATTTACTTATCAAGTAAGAGCAGAAACATATCCTAACGAAAATGTAACGTTGCGTTCCAATGAACAAACAACTTATTACCGATATATAAAGTGTGTAAAATTAAGCACAGTTTCCCCCATTACGAGTAGAAATCTAGGATGTAACAGCATCCGCGACCGTGTGGTTTCACTGCATGAATAGTACATTACTCTTTTCATAAGTAATAATGATGTTACTTCGAGTACGGAACGATGACAAGTGCAGCACTACTGTTCATAGTGAGTTGACAACTATTTGAATATGGAATGTTTTTTGAAGAATAGTTTGTCATAGAGATATAGTTGTCAATGCTTTGAAAATAGTTTTAAAGTTAAATATATACTTTTGTAACGTCTGTTTTAATGTCAATACTTATTGAAATAATAAAGTTAATAGATTATAGTCGTTCCAATACTTTATTTAACTTTTGACAGATCACGCACATAAAGTTTTGTAATAATTTTTGATACAATGTACTACAGATAATACTGTACTTTATGGGCGGGCTCCGCCTACTTAGGGATGTGTCATTCGTAATTAATGACCACAGACTATAAAACGGTTTTGAAATAAATCGATTATCGATTATATTAATAAAACATACAATAAAATTATTGTGATTATATTTTATAAATTATTTTTTATTTATAAAAAGCTTTATTATTTTGCATTAAAATGCCCTAAATGTCTCTGTTTCAATGCATAAATAATTTGCGTAATGAAAACAGTTCCATCGTACTCGTACCTAGTAATGGGATCGAATGTATTCGCCGCAAATTAATGAATCTAAAATAATTGTTTAGACTTACTATAGTTGGTTCAAATAAAAACTACCTGCGGTACCTACTTGTAATGAACAGGTACAAAATGTTGAAATTCGTAGTAATTTACGGATTAAAAATAAAACAACCAAAAGAGGTACTGTAATACTAATTTTAATTATAAAGAATCGTCTTCTTCGTATGACCAGGAATCATCATCACTTGAGTTCTCAGTAATATTGATAATCATTTCTTGGATAGATAAATTGTCGAATGCAACATCCCGATCCCAATCCGACATTATCACCTTCTTTGTTTTTTCTACAACATTCGCCCAGTTTTCTGGAGTTACTTTTTCACACGCATTTTTCAGTAAATTCAGTATTTTTCTTGCGGTGAAAGGAGGAGTTGTATTGTTCCTCGCAGCATATCCTTTAACTTGTGCCCAGATCATTTCAATTGCATTATATTGGCAGTGATATGGGGGAATTCTGAGGACGGTATGCCCATGCTCTGCTTTCATTTCATCCATGACGTATCGTTTTGGCAGCTTCTTTGTTTTTAATATCTTTACTAACTCTACTTTTAGTAGGGACTCATTCACCTCTTCGCCATTGTCACGGAGCCAGTTTATAATTTCATGTTTTTTGTTGGCCTGTGTTGGTATTTTATTAATTTGACGAGAGTGATAAGGTGCATTATCAATAAATATTATTGATGGCTCTTCGAGTGATGTAAGCATTTCTCTGAACCACTTTTCATACACGTTCGAATTCATCTCCTCATGATAATCTCCTGTTTTCTGGGATTTAAAAGCTAATAGAGCGCCTGGCACAAATCCTTTTACTGTTCCTGCATGACAAATAATCAGTCGTTCGCCTTTTCCCATTGGTACTGTAGAAGTGGAGCCAACGGTGTTGTCAGTCCAAGTTTTTGACAGCGTATGATTCGCATTGAGCCAAGTTTCATCTGTGAAAACAACATTCGACCAATCTTCTTTTTTTTTTGCTTGTCTTAAAAAATCGCATCTATACAAAGCAATATCATTGCGTTCCATTAAAATTTTTCGTTTGTCACATTTTTGGAATAAAATTCCAATGTCTTTCAATACCTTTGTCAGAGAAGATTTTTGACCACGGAACAAACCACTATTTCGAAGAGATTGTGTTAGTTTTTTTAATGTTGGAATCTCTTTTCTTTGGTAATAGTCGTATATATGACGACGAATAGCATCAGCGTCAAAATTGTCAACGGCTATAACTTTACTAGGCGGACGTTTTTTCTTAGGTGTAGATAGCTTATTCTGTTCCATGCCACTGCTGCCGTAGCCTTCTTTTGTTATTTTTGCCACTGTTGGAGCACTAATACCTAATGCTGCTGCAACACGGTCTCTAACTTGAGTCACTGGTATAAGAGGCCCACCATTACGGCTTTCCTTTTCAAAGTATTCACGAAGTCGCAAGACAAACTCTCTTGTTTGTCCTTTGAGTACTTTCTTTTTTGGCATTTTGACAGTAACGAAGGCAGGAACGATAAGCTCAACTCAACCAAACGTGAGAATTCACAAATAAATCAATACGGAGGAATATAAATACTCAACTATATTGAAGGTTACTCATTGAAATACTGTAGATTATTTTAAAATAGACATAGAGAGATTTAATAAAGATCATCAATAGTTTAACAAATACAATATTAACCACTGAATTACAACACAATACAATAATACATTTTGAAAATTCAGTTCCTTTTATATATTTTTTCATGACCGTCATATTTGAACAACATTCTTTTAATCCATTTCTTCTTTATTTTGACAAAGGAGGTCGCACATTGAAACACATAGAAATATGAAGTACGAAATTATCTATAAAATAATGAGTTTGTTAAATCGATTAAAACTTCTCAATGCATAAAATCGATAGATGAAAGAAATCGAATAGGTAACGGGTCAGGGTATCACTATTTGATTAAGTATTAGAGCTGTCAAAAGTTAAATAAACTATTGGAACGACTATAACTTCTTTAATAATAGTACTGTGTGTTGACAGGTTATAGTCGTTCCAATAGTTTATTTAACTTTTGACAGCTCTAATACTTAATCAAATAGTGATACCCTGACCCGTTACCTATTCGATTTCTTTCATCGATCGATTTTATGCATTAAGAAGTTTTAATCGATTTAACAAACTCATTATTTTATAGATAATTTCGTACTTCATATTTCTATGTGTTTCAATGTGCGACCTCCTTTGTCAAAATAAAGAAGAAATGGATTAAAAGAATGTTGTTCAAATATGACGGTTCTATGTCATGAAAAAATATATAATAAAAGGAACTGAATTTTCAAAATGTATTATTGTATTGTGTTGTAATTCAGTGGTTAATATTGTATTTGTTAAACTATTGATGATCTTTGTTAAATCTCTCTATGTCTATTTTAAAATAATCTACAGTATTTCAATGAGTAACCTTCAATATAGTTGAGTATTTATATTCCTCCGTATTGATTTATTTGTGAATTCTCACGTTTGGTTGAGTTGAGCGTATCGTTCCTGCCTTCGTTACTGTCAAAATGCCAAAAAAGAAAGTACTCAAAGGACAAACAACTGTCAAGTGATGATGATTCCTGGTCATACGAAGAAGACGATTCTTTATAATTAAAATTAGTATTACAGTACCTCTTTTGGTTGTTTTATTTTTAATCCGTAAATTACTACGAATTTCAACATTTTGTACCTGTTCATTACAAGTAGGTACCGCAGGTAGTTTTTATTTGAACCAACTATAGTAAGTCTAAACAATTATTTTAGATTCATTAATTTGCGGCGAATACATTCGATCCCATTACTAGGTACGAGTACGATGGAACTGTTTTCATTACGCAAATTATTTATGCATTGAAACAGAGACATTTAGGGCATTTTAATGCAAAATAATAAAGCTTTTTACGTGATTTGATATAAAATATAATCACAATTATTTTATTGTATGTTTTATTAATATAATCGATAATCGATTTATTTCAAAACCGTTTTTATAGTCTGTGGTCATTAATTACGAATGACACATCCCTAAGTAGGCGGAGCCCGCCCATAAAGTACAGTATTATCTGTAGTACATTGTATCAAAAATTATTACAAAACTTTATGTGCGTGATCTGTCAAAAGTTAAATAAAGTATTGGAACGACTATAGGAATGTGAAGTGTCACAATTTTTTTTTATTTGTAGAGATGACTCCCGTGTTAGGAATATGCCCTAGGGTGTCATAAGAACCGACTAAGGAAGCAAACCGCGTAGGACAACAGCGTTATATAATAAGGAAAACTTGAAATAAACCCTTTATCAACCCGTCTGACTGGCAGCGGTACAGTAGACCAAACCTCTTCCTAAGGAGAGGGCGATGTTTATTTAAAAACTATTTATAAAGATGTTTATCATTAAATTTAAAAAAAGACCTTTGTCTATTAAATACTCTACTTTCCTTGATGGTAAACATGAATATGATGAATAGAATTCAAGAGTGGTGGTGAATACTCATTGAGAATGCACAAAATGCGCCTTAAAGAAGAAGTTCCAAAAGTTCAGAAAAGAAGAATGTTAGTGGCTTTTGAGTTGTAGGAGACCATGTCAATTTAGACTATGTTAAATATATATTAATAAAGAAAATGATAGTCTGTAAAGCCGGTTTACGAACGATAGATTAACGTGATAACGTCATAACAAAACATTGATGAAATGATTGCATACTTTTATGAATAAAATTTAATCATTTGCGCAAGCGTACAATGAGCGTAACGGGACAATGATTCATCCTTTTTCGTACGTGCAGCCGGAGTTCATCGATTTTTTAGACGTTGTCACATCAAAAAGGATTTATGTTTTCTATCAGTCGATCTAGGTGTCATTATGTATAGTACAATCTCAGCTTAGTTTTGAAGCTAATTGGCGTTCTGTTTTAGGAGTCTGAAATATTACGGGGTGTACCGGGACCGGGGAGATCCATCTGGTCGCTAACCTTACATATAAAGCTGATTAAAATAAATCTATAAGAGATTTCCTCTCCGAAATTGTAAGTGTGAAAGTAAGTAATCGTAAGTGTGAAGGCCGCAGTTCTAATATAAATCACTTGATATAATTACATGTTTCTTATGCGCCGTTGTAATTAACAAATAGTTTAACGAGGAGCTTAAGTTAAATGAAAGTGTATGAGTTAGTTTTAATTTTATTTGTGAACAAATTACCTGAGGCATATCGTTAGCGTTGTTACTTACTTGTCTGTGGTTATAGCCATGATATTTGATTATTTAAATTGACCGGAAATTTTTTGAAAAACTAAAAGTACTGACCCCCGCAACTTCGTTTGCGTCTCCAATTGCCCTTAGCATGATGTTATATGCTGCTGACCAGATAATTTGGTACCCTATACTAAATCATCTGGTCAGCGTTGTAGCGGCTAAAACTTTAATTTTAAGGAGAAACCTATGTTAATGATTTTATTTTATTTGGAAAACACACAGTATCTTATGACTGAACTTATTTAAACTGACTGACTGACTTTATAACATCACTCTAAGGGCAATAGGAGTCGTAGACGAAGTCAGTTATATATATTTTTAACCTAAAAAAATTTTTTTTTTGTATAGGGGGCAAACGAGCAGACGTATCGCCTGGTGGTAAGCGATTACCGTCGCCCATGGACATTCGCAACACCGGAGGCGTTACAAGTGCGTTGCCTGCCTTTTAGGAAGAAGTACGCTCTTTTCTTGAAGGTTTGAAGGTCGTATTAGTCCGGGAACACCGCAGGCGACAGCTCATTCCACAGTTTTGCTGTGCGCGGCAGAAAGTTAATAAAGTTGCAAATATTTGTGTCGGAGTTTGGGTGTTTTCTATGTATAATATGTATGTATTTACAAAAAAAAAGAATATAGGTATTTATATCAGTTTTCTAGTACCCATAAGTAAAACTCGGCTTAGCTTGGAACTAGATGGGGGTGTGTGTGTAATATGTTCGAAATATTTAACAATCAAATATCATGGCTTCTCAAATTTTCTTTCAAAATCGTCTTAGTCTTTTACGATACCCATGCGGCCATGGGATGAAAAGAGATGGTCAAATATGGATGTATTTAGTGGACAAATATGTCTAAAAATGTACACCAAAGTTAAAAGCATATTCCACATAAAAAAACATCACGAAAATTCATGTCTCACTGGTTTTGTGCGTAGGTGCATGCAAACGCCAATGCGCGAACGCGAATATAGTTTATTTTAAGTTTATGAAAATAAAAGTAATATCATTTAATGTGTTTTTAATAGACGTTAAGATATTTTTAGATTATGCTAATGTTTTTTTTTATTTTGCTATTTTTAGTTTCAAAAACAAGCAACCTAGCCTACATAATATTACACTTTCGTTAAAAATAAAAAAAATAAACGCATTTTGTCATACTACATATATATTAAAAAAAAATTGATCGTTAATTCTACGAGGCCCACTTTTAAAAACCAAACAGTTCTATGTTGGCAGTTTGTCAATTAAAATTTTAACACTTTTTTAAATTAAGTTAGTATATAATTTATTTATATTTAGCTGAATATTATACAGTGTTCTAACGAGATCTCGGGTTCGATTCCCGGGTCGGACCAAATGTTTGTATGATCTGCAAATATTTGTGTCGGAGTTTGGGTGTTTTCTATGTATAATACTGTTTGTATTTACAAAAAAATCAAGTATATTTGAATTTATATCAGTTGTCTAGTACCCATAAGTCAAACTCTGCTTAGCTTGGGACTAGATGGCGTTGTGTATAAAATGTTCGAAATATTTATTTATTATTTAATTAATGCACACTTTTTGCAAAATGAGAACAAAATGTATGCAATTTATGGTGATAATGATTTTATGTAAATATCAGAATATTTATTTTATAAGACTTAGTATTTCAAGAAAAATAATTGCTTAATCATATTATAATGTAATGTCTTTAATTTGATCCTTGGCCTTTTCCTAGAAGCATTTACAAACAGTTAAATAATACGCCTCTGCTTAAACCTACGGGGATAAAGGCGTGTGTATGATGTACTACTAAAATTACTACAGTCATATGTTAGTAGGTTGGTAGTAAATTAGCCATGAGTGTAGTTTACCTTGGGCCCACGACTTTTAGTTTTAATTAAACAAATTATTGTGTACTTATAATTAACTAGTGGGTAGTCTTTTTAAAGTTTGTGACATTTCATTTCCGGGGGAACGTACTGAACAAAAAGAGTTCTTAATTCAAATGCATTAAAAATGTTGAAGTGTTTACCTATAACAGGTATTATACCTATTCCAAATTTAAATATATACTAGTATTTAATGTTAAAAATAATAGATGTGCAGTAAAAAAAATAGTATGGTATTTCTATTTTAAAAGTATTACAATGTCGTAAAGATTTGTCTAACTTACTAAATTGATTGACGCTGATGTGTTTACCTGCGAAATAGAGAAATTTTATTAATAACACAACTGGCATTCAATAAAAGCTATAAATTTTATAGGTTATTAAAGATCTGATGAATGCAGCAATCAATAACTAAGTAATGAATACTAAAATATTTTATTCATATTCAATTCACAGAATAAAATTACCTGCATAAATTTGTACACAAAATGCAAACTTATTTTAGTGAAGAATATTTTACACATTTTATTTTAAGATTTACCGAAAACCGGTGGTAAACCCTTCTGTGGTAGCTTTTTTTTAGTGGGACTAATTCCGGCCCCACGCCCACCACTGTAACTCCTGTAAACCAGGAGCTATCTTTGCTAGCTTATCACCGAGTGTCAAACGGAGGTAACTCTCATCATGAGATGACCTGTCAGTACGTTTGCTTTCCTTTACCGTTAAAGAACACCGATATAAAACCTTTTAAGATATTGATTGTACCTAAATTTGATCTCAAACACGAATCGCGAGGATATACTAAAAATATCTGTATAAAGAGTTGAAAATCTTATACTTTTTGGAGTCATTTAAATATGCTAAGTTCGCACATTGACAACCCTACCTTTTTATTATTAGAGAGCCGATGAATTTAAATACAATACATCAGATAGCAATAGTAATAATTTACTACGGAGTGCTGCAGTGGGCGTCTGTCCTTACTCAACAAGTTCCATACCTTATTGGTTGACAGTAGGCAGAAGACTAATGTTCATTTTATGTCATGCAATTATATACTAACTACTAACGTTTTTATGAAAATCGATATTTCAATAAAGTCTGCTATAGTACTCTAACAACTTAAAAACTGCTTCTAATAAATACCTAATACGCTATTAGGTATACACATTTTGGAGGCAGAATGTTCTACATTCAAAAAACAAAAATTCATAATGTTCTTTCTATTTTTGAATTTAAAATTGAGTGCACTACATAAATAAACATTCGTGATTCAAATTAATTAGTTCACGAACGAAATTGATCGATACAGTTATGACATGCAGCTCCGTCAGAAAAATAAGAGCGAGTATTGTAGTACCCACATACGAGTATGTAATTGTTATCTGACATCTAGAAACAAACGCACTCAGTGGTCAAATGAAACAGCATGTTATATTTCCGTCCCTTTTCATGAATTTACTCCCATAAATTGGTAGTCTTCTCACATGCAAAACTTATTTGCTGTTTGACAACTATGACTACGTTTGTCCTGGCAATATTTATGAAAGTTCAGGTATAGTTTAAATGGGGGAAAATACAGAGAAATACTGTGACAGATATAACCAAACCAAAAAACAAACAAGAACGCAAAACAATAAGACGCGCCTTTTGAGAGATGCACGTGAAGTCGCATTGGACAGCTGGTGTATAAACCTTTGTGTATACTGAGTAAGAGATCAGAAAAAAAAAACATTTCCTCAATATATTGTTTTACAATTACAACCTTATTATTGGAATGGGTAGTGTGTGGGTAGATGTACAAACATAGGTACACGTGTAATGAATAAGTAAACAAATAATTGGCCTAATTTTGTACAGAAATATTACCAACTGTTTAAATAAAGAATAGTAACTTCTGTGTGCCTGTGTGTTACTTTCCAATTAAATGGCCAAATGTGACCTAATAACCTTTTTTTTAAAAGACGATTCCTACTCTAGAGATATACAGACGTACATGAAAGGGACACAAAGAGCTCCCACACTTCAGAACAACAATTTGGACAGCAAAAAGTCTTGTCCTATGTGGAGTATGAACTCACAATACTAGAATAAAAGGGGCGAGAAGTGCCTTTCATGCAGTCAAGATTTTAACACAATCATTAAAAATCACATAATAGGCATGATGACAGTAACCAAGAACCACTAAAATAATGTATTTTTCTGATGAATAATGAATGAAGTCGTATTTAGTTTCATATTTAGAAGGAGATTAATAGTTAATTAACAAAAAAAAGTACAAAATATAGCAATCCGCCATGTTAAGTTGAACACCAATCAAAGCGAGTTACGTCACGTTTCTGTAAACGTCATTTGTCGTTTTGGCGTGAATTTTAAACCTAAAATTCAAATCGCATTTTTATCCTCCGAAAACATCATATTTTATTGAAATATGATTGTTTTTGACAATAGGAGATACTGCCGAACATCGTCATCATGCCTATTTTATACGTTTCTCTATAATTGCCCAAGTACGCATGACTGTGCCCATACGTTTCCGTACTATCCTCTTTTCACTCAGGGTTCGCCGGCATAGAACTCAGTCTTGAGTTAAGCTAACCTTTGTACATGATATTTCATTGTACCTCACATATATATATTTATATTTAAACAAATTACATCTTGGTAAACTTGAAACAAACCCTTCTTTTTTACGTGTGGAAACCCCCACGGGCCGTCACCCCGCCGGGGTTTGCGGCGGTGTGTCGGAATCGAACCGACTAAAACCACACGGTGTGCCACTCTGCGCCTGAGAAGGGGTCCGGGAACTGCTGCTATTAACACGACCGGACCCCAAACTTTAAACAAACCCTATACCATCCCGTCTGGCCATCGTGGTATAGTAGACCGAAATCTTCTAATTAAAGACCTATGTCTCTATTTAGCTGTTGATGTTGAAATCACATCTTGGCCAACCGCCTAATAGAACTTCTTGCAATCCTGATTTATATCAATAATCCGGATTCATTCTTCGAGTACCCATTCAAATTGTTTAACAATGGTTAGTCCTTCACGGTAATCAACTTTAGAACAGTCATATCTCGACAAATGAATACGAACTTGTAATGTAAGATTACAGGTTTGAATCTCGCCCACACCATGGACTGATTACTGACAAGGGCCCATGGTTTGTTGAGTGATTACTTCCTATTTGTACTTTTTTAATTAACGGTACCTGAATATTTTTCATATATACTACATATATGTATATATTCCGCTTCAGAGTGGAAGATATACACTCTCGCACTCATCGATTCGGCTCTTCCTTCCTGTGCCGAGCGGTTAAAACCTGGAATTCACTACCAGCGAATGTGTTTCCGTCCCACTATGATCCCGGGTCCTTTAAGCGGGGCGTGAAAAAGCATTTCACTAGGCCGCCATAGTGCTGGTCACCATGCTGTACTGTCCTTATTTGCATTGGGGATGGTGACCAACACTCTTGGATTCTGCTGGTGCTTTCCATCAGGCAGGGCAGAGTCATTTTGGTAGCTCAAGTATAAAAAAAAAAAAAAAAATCGAACATTTAATACACAACGCCATCAAGTACCAAACTAAGCAGAGCTTGTACTATGGGTACTAGACAACTGACATTATATAATTTTTCTCGGTTTTTTTTTTTCGTAAATTTTCTATAAATCCTAGCTAGATCTATTTATAACCCCCCTGGCATACTAAATTTCACGAAAATCGTTCGAGCCGTTTCTGAGATTTAGATTATATATATGATTGGGCCGGCTCGACTGGAGGGATACCACGGCCTCACAGAAAATCGATGTGAAATAGCGCTTGCACTGTGTTTCACCGTGTGAGTGAGGATACCGGAGGGGCATACTCCAACGCCTCCCTCTCCCCATTTCCCAAAGATAGGCAACGCACATGTGACGCCTCTGGTGTTGCGGGTGTGCATGGGCAGCGGTAATCGCTTACCATCAGGTGATAAATCTGCTCGTTTGCCCTCTATTCCATAACGAAAATGTAACAAATAATATTCGTTTAAAGGTATTAGATAGATACATATGCTCCAATAATTATTTAGCATTACTTTTTTCTAAGTAGAAGTTTATGTATATTATTGAACATAGGTGGTCTATTATGCGATGTTATATGATGCTCCTAAGGGATATTTGTTTGGATGTTGCGGGTGTCCATAGGCGGCGGTAATCGCTTACCATCAGGCGATACCTCTGCTCGCTTTCCCGCTATATATTAGTAAAAAAAAATTTGAGAGGTGTCAAGGGTCACCCGGATGGACCGAAGTTCGAAATAGAAAGACGAAACGAAAATATCTGGCTTGCTTTCTATAAGAGAGAGACAGACAGACTGTGAAACATGCGCACGCCGCACGGCTTACAATAGCTTACTATAGCAAAAAGTGTCGTTACAACTTTTCGTCTTAATTTTTCCCGTCTCGCCCCCTTTCGCAACGCGCGATAAGGAACTTCGTTCCAAAAATAAAGGCATAAAACACTCATATTTTATCATCGAAATCAGTGTCAGAATGTCTAATCATGAACTATAAAGTACATAGTGCAGTCAAGTATTCAAAATGGCCGTACCTTAAGTTAATCGAGTGATATGCTGCATAAACCAAGTTCAATAAATAATGTATCCCTTGTTGACAAATCCTATTCAGCATATTGATGTCTTTGAAAGTTTGAACGGGGACTAAATTCTAACGACTGTTAGATACCATAGAGTAGAGATCACGTAGGAGTAATGTGACCATGGGATTCAAGATTCTAAACCCACCACCCCCACCTGTACTCCCACTGCTATGTCGATAGAACGCCTGCCTCGGTGGCGTAGTGGTAGTGAATGCGAATGTTTGTGTAATCTACAAATATTTGTTTCGGAGTTTGGGTGTTTTCTATATATAATATGTATGTATTTACGAAAAAAAAAAAGTATACATATATGTATTCATATCACTTGTCTAGTACCCATAACACAAGCTCTGCTTAGCTTGGGACTAGATGGCGTTATGTGTAAGATGTCCGAAATAAATATTTATTTATTAAAATATTTTAATAAGACATGAAAATATCTATTTACTAGCTGACCCTCGTAACCTCGTTTACGTCTACTATTGCCCGTAGCGTAATAGGGTAAAACCGGGATAGATGCCGCAACGGGATAGATGCCTCACATCCAAGAAACCTAACTTCCCAAAATCGCAACTAAGAATTAATAGTATAAGTAAGAGCCTCTGTCACCCTGTACCTAATTTATCCACGAGCTGTCGTGCTTTGAGGATTTGTTTTGCTCATGTGTATATTTATGTCCGAAATGAGCTTCACTAACACGTAGACATTTTCAAAGCTACTATTTTAACGTTCTATAACTTTATAAGTAGTAATAAATTATGTTATATTTTTTATTACGTCAATACACTGGTTCATTAAGGATGCGTTTAAATGTAAATAGTTGCTATTTTGTTTTTAATTTATTTAAAAAATTGCTGGGCATCTATCCCTATCAAAAAGGATAGTTGCCCTGATTTTTTGGAGGGATAGATGACCCTAAGGACGGATAGATGCCCCTAAGGGCATCTATCCCTCCATATACCATGCGCACCCATATATGTTCTAGTACAATTACAGTCAGCTTTCGATGAAATTAATAAAAAATCCTTGGGGATAAACGAAATATTCTGATGATTTGGTATTCCATCTAGAATCATGCGCAGGCGTTTTGTTGCTAAAAATATAACGTCATTACGAAATATAGGATATTACGAGATTTGATTTAGCTGATTAGGTATTTATATTTAGGAAAACTTCACATTTTGGGACTGCCTCGTTGATCTATCGGTTTGCGCAAACGACTGCCGATCAAGTGGTCACGGGTGCGAATTTCGGGTCGAACTGCTGTTGGGTTTTTCTTATAAAAGTTTTACGGAAGATGGCGGTGTTTCCCACCCGTGCCTCGGAATACTTTAAGCCGTCGGTACCGATTGTCATGAATACCTTAGGACAATCGTTATTGAGATGTCAGTGCCCTCAAATATAATGGCTACTAGTTCGACCTTCAAATTCAGTTCACCCGCAGGATTGCGGAGGTCTGATGCCAGCCGCTCCATATAATAGCTGAAATTCAGTTATTTCACAAATAACTAGTAGCCGACCCCAATTATTCTTGGTGATAAATATATTAAATTTAAATAAAGTATAAGTATGTTTGTTGAAATTTAACAATTAATATTAAAAACTAAGATTTAATACTTTTGTTGAACAAATAGTTTTAAAATGTATTTATGGTTGTTTGTATCATATTAAAATAAATGTTTTTCGTAATTCAAACCATGTTTCTTGGAGAATTGTTGTTTTACACAGTATGAAGGGCATCTATCCCGCACTGCAGGCATCTATCCTCCTTGTTATTTTCATGGTGGGGCAACTATCCATACAGGTAGGCGTCTATCCCAAAAAAATGGGTTTCACAGAAACCTACATTTTACAACAACTATAATTGATAGGTCAGCAAAAACAAATAATAATCCATCTTAAATAACTAAACTAGCTACATGCACAGAAATTATCCATTTAAAATTAATATTTTGAAAATTATGAAGGTTTTTCAAAAAGTGGGGCATCTATCCCGGTTTTACCCTAATTCTCCCCCGTTTTTAAAACATTCTTCATTGGGGCTCTGCTGCTATTGGTCTCAGCGTGATGATATATAGCTTTTAGCCTTCCTCGATAAATGGACTATCCAACACTGAAATAATTTTTCAAATCGTACTAGCGGTTCCTGATATTAGCGCGTTCAAACAAACAAACTCTTCAGCTTTATAATAATAGTATAGATTAGAGATTTCATCTTAGTTTTCAGATAATTCTAGAATATACAACATCGCAAAGCTATTTTTATGGCAACAGTCTACAATCTAAAAACTGGGATCTTTCCGTTTCAGGCAAGGGATATTTAAGTTAAAAAAAATAGTAAATGAATATTAATAAAGGTATACATTATACGGTAATCCGATATGATTAAAAGGTAGGATAAAAGAATCATATTAACAAACCAACGTTACTTCCTGTTTCAACAGTATTTTTTTCTTATTTTTTTTTTGCGTCAATCACCGTAGCCATTAGACCGTACGAGACAGTGTTGCCACACGTAGGAAATCACATATGAACACATTCCACAACTTTGTGATGTTGAAATATCGATAGGCCTATCGGTGGCTGACCTTAAAAGTTATGATTTTATTAGACTTACACTGAAATAGGTTTACCAAATGAATAGTATTTAAATTTAGTGTATTTAAAAGCTAAAATTGACAGACTGATGCATTATCTGACCTAGCAACACACAGATGAAACCGCTTGGTTTTAGAAGCATATTACTCGTATATTGCACGTTAACGAATTTTTCTCTAAGTAAGATTTTTGGCTTTAATTCATGCAAAGTCTTATATTATATGCTAATCGCATGTAAGATATTTGTTTTTATGTAATAACGATAATAATAATAAACGCAAAACAGATTAGATTCTTCATTTTCAGCATTTATTTAATGATATAATTCATATAAGTCAGTTTCTTTTCAAAGGAAATTGAATTATATTTTCGAATAATATTATATTATTTGTACTGATCCTCGCTAAAAGGAATTCAGTTAATTTTGCTTAAAGTTCTCTTAAAAACATTCTGCCATAATACAATTTATTAAGCTTCGCCTCGCGACGTTGCCCGCGGTTATTGTCGTACGGTTTTTAGATTCTCTAAGTTATTAAGCCTTTCATTTCATAAAAGCTTTCTGGTATTTGTTCTACTAACCCACCATGACTTCAAAACATCAGTAATTTTATAATAGTCCTAATTAGTGTATAAAATTTTTGAATGCAATAGGCCTATAAAAGAACTAGGTAAATTTTAAATACCAGTGTCTACGCTTATATTTCATAATTTAAGTTAGCAAATTAAGAATAATTGAAACACCGTACCTAATCCAACGAGAGAATACCCAATAATTAAATTGTCGATTAAATATTTGATGCAATAATTAAGTACTTTATGGCATGGCATGTATTAACTTCTCCTTTACGTTTTAGAACAACCATAGACAATTGATGAATAAAGAGGTCAATATGTTACATCGCGAAAAAGTTGGTAGGTATTGCTGTTTTAAAATACATGCTGGTGTTGCCAACAATTTTTGCGGAACATGTTAATTGTGTCTATGGTTTAATCATGATTAGAAGCATTGCCTAATAAAAAAAATACTCAAACACAAAACGTCTAGGTTTGCGTAACTCGATAATTAGTATGACGGCACAGAACAAAAGGTAACTCAAACGCACCGGTTAACGTTACGCGAGAAAGTGGTCAGTCGAGTAACCTCGGCTGGTTTTTTGGCGAAAGTTTGTAAGTAAAAAGAAAAATATAAGAAGTAGGTATATTTAGATTTTCGGTAATAGTTGGTAACGGATTGTTGTTTTTGACATCTTTTGTTGTGTCGTAATAGCTTAGAACTGCTGGTATTGTACTAGTGTTTCGTTCAGAAATTTTATATAGGTAGGTTTTTTTTTACTCTTAATACTTTAAGGCTAAAGTATCGTTTTAAGGGGTTTAGTGGGCATAGTGGCTGTTAGAGAAGAAAAAGTTTTTATTCGAGAATCTTCTAAATATGTAATAAATAAGTAAACAAACAGAGTCAGTTTAAAAAATATGTTAATGTTGCGAAAATTCATTAATCATCATCACATTTGATTCAACAATTCTGTATTAAGAAAACCGGTGTGAAATAGCGCGTGCGCTGTGTTTCACCGAGTGAGTGAGGATACCGTAGGCTTATATCCCATCCCCTCCCCTATCCCTCTCCCCATCCCCTAAAGGCCGGCAACGCACTTGTGACGCCTCTGGTGTTGCGGGTGTCTATGGGCGGTGGTAATCGCTTACTATCAGGCGATACGTCTGCTCGTTTGCCCCCTATACAATAAAAAAAACCACTTTTTTAGGTGTTACAAATACATAAAAAGTTATAGGCAGCTTAACAATGCAATTAAAAGGTCTCATCCATTAATTACGTGACACGAATTTAATGAGAAAATCGTTGTCGATTTATCTTAACTGTACCAATGTGTGTGTGTACTATGTTTATGTATAACCCTTTACTATCAACACGCTAAAAGTAAACTTCTACGAAAATTATCACATTCAAGTAACTTAGTACTAATTTATCGGATATACAAGCATTAAGTGAAATGTTTGGAGCGCTCTAGATACGGCGGAAAAGCGTCGCCGGTCGACGTACCCACGGAATTCGTACACGTGCGCATTGTATCACGACATTTTATACCGGTTGTTGACACTGGTCGAAGAAATTATTTGAAACAGTTGTTTAGAAGATCGTATAGTTTGTGCACATATTTTTTTTATCAATGTTATTGATGCTTTACAGTGTACAGTGGCATTAGAGTAATTTGTATATGATTCATCACATCAAATCGACGAAGATTGTAATTGTTCTTTAACTAAAATCGGGTGAGACAGGGGTAGTTGTATTGATTATTCTTTAGTGTAATCTTTATTGTCAGACTGGACTGAGAGGAGGAGAAGGAGAGAGGAGATTATTCCTTTCTAAAGAGAGACAGCAGTAGAGTTTTGAAGCCTGTTGATGAATCATGGAATTTAGTTTCAAGGAAATAAGGTTACATTTTCCTTGTCCCAAATTCCGAATCTAAATGACAATAATGTACATGTACCAAGCACAGTATCAATCAAATTAACAAAACTATCTATACAATAACATATATAATGCGAACAGAAGTATGCAAAACTGAGGTGTAATGAAAACACTCGGCCCACTGCGCTAGATGCTCGGCGCGCGCGTCGCACGCCACTGCGCCCGCGCACTTTTATTTACATTTTTACACCATTCTCCCGATTGATACGGAATTGTGACTCACGTTACTAAGTTTATATTGAGTAAGGTAAAGACAGATTCATTAAAAACTTAAAAAAAGTCTTAATGAAATACTTCCTCATATCAACAAGCTTTTAACAATCCACAGCTGAACATACTGCCTCCCCTTAGAAAGGATTATTTGCCCTACTGTACCACACTGGCTTACGAGCTGAGTTGGAAAATTGTTTCATATTTTCATTCTCTTTGCTCCCTTAGTTGGTTCTTACGACAGCCCCGTAGATATCTTAAGAACCGACTAAGGGAGCAAACTACGACATCCCTATAATGAACAGGGGTGGTGCCATTCTGTATTCTTAATTAGTCACCATAAACCGGGACAAAATGTTTTTTTATGGAATAAAGGGGCAAAGAGCAAACGTATCGTCTGTTGGTAAAAGATTACCGCCACCCATGGACACCCGCAACACCAGAGACGTCACAAGTGCGTTGCCGGACTTAGGGGGACGGGGGGAAAAATTGGGATATGGACCTCCGGTATCCACACTCACTCGATGAAACACAGTGCAAGAGTTATTTCACACCGGTTTTCTGTGAGATCGTGGTATCACTCCGGTCGAGCCGGCTCATTCATGTCGAAGCGTAGCTCTCCCACGGAATGCAAAATGAATGAAAATTTTGAACAAACTCTATACCAAATCGTCTGATCCGCGTGGTATGGTGGACCAAAACCTTCTTCCACGGAGACGCGTACTATTGACAGCTATTGATTTACTACATAGTCAATTTATGTAATTATTTTAAAACAATGAAGGTTGAGGTGAACTCAATCTTAACCGGATAGTTAACCTCCAATGTTCGACGATTAGATCCGGGTTTCACTGATTTTGCATATTGGGCGTAATATTTTGGGTGACAACTTTCTATGGAAAGCTACAGCCATCGAGGTGACAGTGAACGAAGTTCAAGCTCGGGTTACGTAACTCAGAAGTGAGAACTTGATATGCCCTTGTAAGGTGATGTTATGCAATTGGCACGTTGTAACAAGAGCACATCTGCCTAAGGCGTTTTTAGATTTGTGACTGTGTATTAGGTTATGTAAGATCGAAAATTGAGTGATGAAATAGTTGTGACTAACGGAATTTGGCTTTCCTTCGACTTAATTACTTTCTTTCTTAGTCGCGTTTAAAAGTTATTATTATCCAAGAAGAATTGGGGAATGACTACACAAGAAACTGGGCAGAAAATGTTGCAATATTGCACATTGTGCTGACATAAAGAAAAATACAAACGGTTGAAAAACGAAGATGATTTTGATTAATTTAAAATTCATCATTAATTTTATACTAAATAAACATAAGAATCGAATTATCTAGAGTGTTATACGAACGAAATGAAAGATATTATAGAAGCTGAGAAAATTCTTTTTGCTTGTCATGCACATACGAAATTCAGCTGTTCAGCTAGAGTTAAATCTAGAAACAAGCCGTGGACCAACAAACCAAAACATCTAGCTAGCGTGATAATCTAGAGAAAAACCTTTCAACAGACGTACCTATGTCCAGCAGTGGTCTATTAGAGACTGTCGATAATGATGTTATTTTTAGACATTCTTCTTATACTAACAGTTGATAAACAATCAATAAGCAATGAAGAATACTACAGTTCATATCCTGCCGCCATTTTCACGCGCCAAAACATGCGAAAATATTCCATTCCTTTTTCAAAAGAGTTTTAATCCTAAATAAGGTATTGTTCTAAAAGATTTTGAATAGACAATTGTTTTAAAAAAAATGGGATTCTTTTTCAAAGAATTTTAGGAACTTTTTGCTAAGATTTTTACATAAACCAAACTGAAATTTGTTTTTTAGCCCATCATAACCTTTATAAATACAGATTAAATAAACCTTTTTTTTTCTATTTTTTTAATAGAACATTTTCTTTTATTGTTTTGGAGTATAACTACTTACTTATTTTTTGAATTAATAGTACTTCTGCAATTGTCTGTGCCTCAGATTCAACTGTTTTTTCAAATTGGATTTAGAAGTCCGTTTAAGATGTCTAATTTTCAAATTATACTTTATTGAAAAAGTAAAAAACTACTTTATTTTTACTTCAAAAGTTTAAATTAATGACAGATCGTTATTCTTTATTAATGTAGTAACGTTGAATGAGTACGAGTGACTGTTCACATTTATCAATTAGTAGCCCGCTCACTTTCAAAACTGCTCTTTCACGATGCGATGAAAACATACTTTTAGAGTGATTATTTTAGTTTCGTATTATTTTTTTTTTTTTATTGAATAGTGGGCAAACGAGCAGACGTATCACCTGATGGCAAGCGATTAGCGCCGCCCATGGACACCTGCAACACTAAAGGCGTCACAAGTGCGTTGCCGACCTTTGGGGGATGGGAAAGGGGATGGGGAGGGGTTGGGGTATGAGCCTCCGGTATCCTCACTCACTCGGTGAAACACAGCGCAAACGCTATTTCACACCCGTTTTCTGTGAGGCCGTGGTATCACTCCGGTCGCCGACCCATTCATGCCGAAGCATAGCTCTCCCACGGTAGAATTATTTCAACAACCTCACTAAAACTAGTTATAGAAAAAAAATAACTTAAGCTGAGCATCAAACCAAGTAGCTTGCTATTGGAGAGGCCTATGTCCAGGCTATGGACTGCTGACTGATGAGGATATAAAATATTTAATATAAATACTTATGTTTACAAAAATCGAGAAATCGTATCTGATTTTGTCGTGTACGTTTTCAAATTCAGAATCTGTCAAAATTTTCGATCCATTCATTAACGTCCATAGACAATCTGTTAAAATTTTGGATCCATTCATTAACGTCCATAGACAATCTGTTTTAAAATAAGTTTTGTTTCAAAAGTACGGTTTTTGCCCGTGTAGTACGACAGGTTTTACCGTGGGAGAGCTATGCTTCGGCATGAATGGGTCGGCTCGACCGGAGTGATACCACGGCCTCACAGAAAGCCGGTGTGAAATAGCGTTTGCGCTGTGTTTCACCGAGTGAGTGAGGATACCGGAGGCCCATACCCCAACCCCTCCCGCATCCCCTTTCCCATCCCCTCCCCCATCCCCTTTCCCATCCCCCAAATGTCGGCAACGCATTTGTGACGCCTTTGGTGTTGCGGGTGTCCATGGGTGGCGGTAATCGCTTACCATCAGGATCACCTGGATATACTAAAGGGGATGGGATACGTCTGCTCGTTTGCCCACTATTCAATAAAAAAAAAACTATTTTTTTTTACTTCTACGTTAAAAGATGATAATAATGACTAGGAAAACCTTTTTAAATTCTTTTAAAATAAGATTTACTTTTTTTCAATTTATATTTGAGTGTATTTTTTTCTTTTAGGCAAGTTTTATTTGTCCTTGAACTTACGTCAGAGAAAGTGAGTTGCTAGCTGATAAATGGCTTCTATCCGTCTCTATTCAAATGTGTACTATGACGTAACAAATTACTGAGAGAAAAAATGGGCTTTAAATTAATACAGTGATATAACTGTAAGTGTCTCAGTTTATTTTTAATGGCGCTTCATAATTAGTAAAGTGAAAATGGTTTAAGTTACAGCTTCGCTTGCATTTTTCTACTAGATACTAATGTAGATAGTTTAGATGTGGGGAAAGATTTTGAATAGATTTTTCCCGAGATCATTCATTAAGGTGGTGACAGAAGTCGAAGAAGAAGAGAGTTAATAATAATAATGTATTGTTAAGTACCTTTTGCCTGCGAATCCGCCCGCGTGTATGTTGTTAATCGCGGTAAAAAGTCGCTTATGTCCTTCCTTAACAATCAAAGTATCTCTATCCCAAATTCGAATTTAGAATATTAGTATGAATCATTGAAGTAGCGGCAAAGGTACCAATGCGGCAAGGCCAATGAAAAGGATTTTATTTAAAATTTATAAAAGTAAAAATCTTTGTCTATTACATAATTACACATTGTCTTATAATTTGAGACATTTCTAATAGGGCCGTCTGATAACAAACTAGGCAAAGCCTATTTTATGGCAACCAGACTACTGATACTTATATATTTGTGAATACATACATATAAAAGAGCATTTATTTTTAAGAATATACATCCTGTGTCGCGGTAACTTTACAAACATACATGTAACGGATACAAAGAACACCCAGACTTAGGAAAACATTTTGTGGATCACACAAAGTGATGTCCCACGTAGAATTTTACCAATTACACCCAAACATACATATTTTTTTCATCGTGCACATAATTTTTTGTCGTGTGTGGGAACCGAACCAACGACCTCTGGTTTAGCAGACAGGAAGTCTAAGTTCTAGGCCAACAAACTATTAATTTATATGAATATAGAACGTGAAAATTAAAACTTCAGAATTCTGCCAAAAACAAACAGTTAACTAAAAACGACTTCACGGTTGGTCTAGTGGTTTAAGCGGTCGCCACGCCGCTTTCTACTGGGCCAAGTGGCAAATCTCAATTGTGGGTTCAAATCCGACATCGGGCAACACTTTATGTGATACACAAATTATTTAGTTTTAATTTAATCTAACATTTAAGCAGACTGACTTTCTATAATAGCTTATTTAGTTTTGCTTTTTTTATGTCTAATTAGGTAGTTGGTACACTGCCACACGCTTTCATTTAGATGTTATTATTTCAGTCGGATTTATACGATGAGAAAATTATTCATATCTTGACGATTCATCTTTTTTTATTAATATATTATACAGGCGATGCGAAATACTGCGTTCGTTTTATAAAATCTGTGTTAGAAACTGCGCGTTTTGAGTAATTTTTAAGTGTGTTAATTTGATGTTACAATAATTTTTAATGCTTTATTATTTTATGTAGGTGACCGAGCTTCGCATGATGCAAATTTTGTAGATAAATTTAGATTCTATCTACATGGAAATAGCCGTGTACGTCTGTATATATAACAGGCATATAGGCAAAAATGGCTCGGTAACTTCAGTAGATAGATTTTGTTGACAAAAAAAAATAAAAAAAATGAAACATACCTTTTAAAAAATAACGATACCACAATTCCAATTAAACCTCCTTTAATTGTTTATACACAAAAAAAATCCAAAAATCTTAACAAAACAACTAAAATAGTTTCGTTGCCTGAATCACATTTTTCGAATAACAAAAATGGTTCAACATCACACTGTGTTCTTGGCTTAACTTTCAGAAAAAAAAATGTTGAGTCTAAGTTAAGTCTAAGTGACGTGTTATCACAGCGAGTGACGCGCGAACACTGATCGGTGGCGTTCCTAACTTGAATGCAACTTAACTAGCCGGCCGCCATTCACCAGGGCCGTATTCAAGCGCTAAGTTGCAATTAATTCGTTAATCAGAGCTTTTTAAATTGTTTTCTCGAAGTACATACTATGAGTTATGAAGTATAATTAACGATTAATTGACTTACTTCATAGGTTAGTTTCGTGGTTTATACTTTTTTTGACCAACTTTTACTTTGAGCAATACGACATTTGGCTGTACATTAGCAATTCATTTGGTTAGCCAATAAGGTTTATTGACTACCTCATTTCTTTCTCTTGCGAGATACAATTTGATTTAGCTGACCCTAAATATTCGTGAGAATGTTGCAAATTTGAACCTTTGTAGGTTATCAGCGAATCAATGAATTACCGAAACGAAAAAGTTGCTAAGAGTTAGATTGCTGCCAACCATTTTGATGTATTGATTAATGAATATCGTATGCCGCGGTAACCATTTTTCTGGTTAATATACAGCCTATGACACTAACAAATAATGTGGCTTTCTATTAGTGAAATAATTTGGGATCGTGGGAGAGCTATGCTTCGGCATGAATGGGTCGGGTCGGCTCGACCCCCATCCCCTTTCCCATCCCCCAAAGGTCGGCAACGCACTTGTGACGCCTTTGGTGTTGTAATCGCTTACCATCAGGTGATACGTCTGCTCGTTTGCCCACTATTCAATAAAAAAAATTAAAAAAAAAATTTAAAAGTCAATATTTTATAAATTTACATACTTTATCTCTTTATAATATTAATATAAACTATGTGCGGTCTTAGCAGTCGAAAATAGAACATAAAACACATACACAGGATAGGCAATCAATAAAATGTTCTGACGGATGTGCACATATCTTTGTAATTAAGTACAAGATTGTCCGGATATTTGGCATCCGGATATTTTTGACTGCGACCGCTCCTGTTCGTAGGTGTTTACATAAATGAGTAAGTGGCTACTGGAACCGCACTATATTCAATTAAAGCGGTAACTTGAAATACGTTGTGTTTAAAACACATTTAAATTTAGGGAACTTTTTAGGAAAGTTGAGAGAAGGCGTTACGTGAATGAGACGTTATGGTGTTTATTTAGAATTTATTGCACTTGTTGTACAATAGCGGACTTTATACCATAAGGCATTCTCTTCCAGTTGACCTTCATAATGTATGATCCGATATGATCCGGTAGGTACAATAATAGATATTGAATTTTTGTTAATAAGAGATTAGTGTACATTAAATATAACTAATATAAGTGTGTCCATGATGATCATTACGTAATAAGCCAAACTGCCTATTCACCAGTTCTTGATAAAGTTGCAGACTTCTGCCAAATAATATTATTTAGCAGTCAAAAATTACTGATGTATATGCATAAACATATGTTTATCTAACATGCCTTCATCCAAGACTTATTAAGCCGAGATTTGTAGTTATTTCCCGAAATTTTCTGCCGCGCACAGCAAAACTGTGGAATGAGCTGTCGCCTGCGGTGTTCCCGGACCAATACGACCTTCAAACCTTCAAGAAAAGAGCGTACTCCTTCCTAAAAGGCCAGCAACGCACTTGTGACGCCTCTGGTGTTGCGGGTGTTCATGGGCGGTGGTAATCGCTTACCAATAGGCGATATGTCTGCTTGTTTGCCCCCTATATAATAAAAAAAAAGGATAATTTCAGAATAGTATCAGGTATTTTATCAAGTAGTGGTGAAACTGGTTCTAAGCTATTTGTAAGTTAGATATATACATTATGTTTAGCCGACTTTATCAACCCGTCTATCCAGCTGGGTATAACAGACTAAACCTCCTTTAGGAAGAGAGGCTAATATCCAGAAGTGGACTGTTAATAACTGTTGATATCTATCATGTGATGTTATCAAAACTAACGCAGTAAGACTGTGGCGACTTCCACATAACATACTACAGCGCCATCTACCGAAGATACACTGAACTACGAAGTAACGCACTACACAGAGTAACTACAAATCCTGAATATACAACATCCCAACATCAACTGTTCCCCGCCAGGCATGATCACCTCGCCTGGTCGGAGGATCCTCTCTTTGTGTTGGGTGGAACATGATACCCGTTCCCCCACAAGACTTTAAAGGCATAATTAACAAACAAGGTCAGAAAAAAAAGATAGTAGAAATGTAAACCAGAATTTTGAAGCTTCTTCACTTCGAAGCAGGTCACATGTAAGCTCGCAGGAAAAATAAATCTACTTAAAATTATTTAAGTAGACCGCATATTTACTAGTATTTCTTAAATATGCGTAACCACTCTAGTTTCAAAATATAATTATTTTTTATTCGAACGTAGTGTTGTACTGCTTTAAAAATTGAACACAAATTATAAATTACGTGATACTCTTTGCAATACATTTTGTAAACCACTAGTGTATTTATTCTACATTTATAATTTGTACAAAAAATATGTTTATATGCAAGTAAAATGTAACTAAACTATTCTAATTCTTTTGATAGTCATATCATTACGATTATTATAATAATCTTAATGATATGACTTACTTATATATAATTCGGCATTTATTCTTACTGACAATTTTTAGTACTAAACAAATATTTTAAAATGGAAACAATCTGTTGAAATGATGTAAACATAATACATAAATTAGTATTTCTCATTACGCCGCCATTTTCTCATTTCTTAAGCCATTAAAGACTATTTGCGTAAATTAACTCTCCACTTGGCCTATGAGCGCCCTACACTGCGTTTTGAAGCTGGATTCGAGAAGCTTAAAAACGATCAGAGCTGTGTGCAATGGGTGAACCCTTTTTTTTACTTGTGTAAACCCCCACGGGCCGTCACCCTACCGGGGTTGCGGCGGGGTGGTGTGTCGGATCGACTAAAACCACACGGTATGTCACTCTGCGCCTGTTATAGGAGGGATCCGGGATGCTGTTATTACGACGTCCGGTCGCCTCCCAGAGCCTACCTGCACTAGGCGGGCACCGTGTGCTGGTAGACTCTCAATTTAGGTGACGTACGGCACACGCGTACGTCGCCTCCTCGCGGCTGGCCACTAAAGTGGATAGAGGGGAAAACCCATCCCGACCACACGCGGCACCGCTTGATAACAAGAGACTATACGTCTTAAGTCAATCAATATGCATTTGTCCAGAGTAAAGTAAGCACAGTAACTCAATAATTATGTATTGTTGGTTAATTTTTTATCTCTACCTTAGACAGTCAAAATGGTAGTAATAAAGTAATGGTAGTACTTGCATCTTACACAAAAGTATTTGTAAATACTTTTATGAGCCTGTCAAAGTGATTCTACTCGGCCTGATGGAAAGCATGAGCAGAATTTAAGAGTGTTGGTCACCATACTCATTGCGAATGCAGAGAATGCGACAATGCAACATGGTGACCCACACTATTGAGATGCTTCTGCTCCATTAAGCCTTCGGTCTCGTACTCACCAACGGAACGCGACAGCAAGAATGTTTTCATTTTTGGTTGGTTTTTGTGAGACGGTAGTTCCGCCCCGGTCGATCCACCCCGTTCGTGCTGAAATACTACCTAAGTTACTATATTTTATTTCATCATCATCATCATCATCAGCCCGTTACAGTCCACTGCTGGACATAAGCCTCTCCCAACCACCACAGAGCCCGGTCTGTTGCTTTTTGCATCCAGTCGCTGCCAGCCCTCCTACGTAAGTCGTCCTGCCATCTGGCCAGATATTTAATTATTATATTAATATTATTTATTTATTTTATATTATTTCGATATTTTATTTAGCTAAATATAATTCTTAAAAATTATCATGTGTATAAGAAAGGTCTCTCTTTCAATATGCGATCCGTCCCTGTCCTGCACCTGTGAGTATTTTTTTCAAATTCTTTTTTATAATCCTTTTTTTAGTTTCCTGTCTCGAAGGTTTTGCTTCGGAAGTAAGAGTCTCGCCCCAGGAACAAATAACGGATTTGTTTTAAGATAATGTTTAAAAAGGTAACTCCTATATTGTAGAAATATGTATATCCTGTGTCGCGGAAGATCTTTACGGACATACATAAAACGAACATAAAGAACAGCCAGACTCAGAATAGGCATTTGTGTTAAAACAAAAAACAAATATTTTGCGTACATTTAACACACAACGCCATCAAGTCCCAAACTAAGCTGAACTTGTACTGTGGGTACTAGAAAACTGATATAAATACATATATACTGTTTTTTTTGTAAATGCATACATACGAGTATTATACATTGAACACACCCAAAACTCCGAAACAAATATTTGTAGATCACATAAACATTTGGTTCGACCCAGAATTTGAACCCGAGACCTCAAACACAGCAGTCGCATTCACTACCACTGCGCCACCGAGGCAGTAATGTCAATAAAGTACTTGGTTGAACGAGTTTGCTCGGTTTTTATTTTGGTAAGTTTTATAAAACTGAATCCTAGCTAGATTGATTTATCGCTCCCAAAACCCCCTGCAACTGAACAACAACTTTTTAACGTAGAAGAGCCACGCTTCGGCATGAATCCAGCTCGACTGGAGTGACCACCGTGCCGAGACACCGCGTGAGTGAGGACACCGGAGGCCCATACCCCAAAGGCCGGCAAATTACCCATAACACAAGCGCTGCTTAGCTTGGTACTAGATAACTCTGTACGTTAGATGTCCGGAATATTTTATTTATATTATTACAAGTTGATAGTAAAAGTTGTGAGTAAAGACAAAGCTTATAAAACGGGCAGCGGCTTTATAACTTCACATATTTTTAACAGATATGTGAACAGCCTACGGTCAAGTGTGAGTCTGTGATGGCAATTTCTCAACAGGTTGCTGACACTGAACAATGCCGTCAGCCAAACCCATACCGGTTTGTCAATAAATAAAAAAATGAAAGCAAAATTTGCATACCTTCGTATACATTATAGCTTATTTCCGTTTGTTTATAATGGTATTTAAGGGAATGCTAAATACTAATGTATTCAATATTTTATTACATAAATTTCGAAAGAATTTTTATAGATAGTATGCTGAGTTCTGTCTCACAATATACCGTTTTCTACTGCCCTTGGGGTTCAAACCCCACATGGACAACACTTTGCGTGATCCTCAAATTATTGTTATGAGTACTTATGAGTCTAGGTCGTTTTAGCGTCCATATCATGTATGGGGGAACGGGTGTCATGTCCCACCAACACAAAGGGAAGATCCTCCGACCAGGCGAGGTGATCATGCCTGGCGGGCAACTGCCCAACGGTTGATGTTGGGTTATTGTATACTCGTATATGATTATCGGCGCGAGAATTTCTATTGCGCGATTCAGGCTTGGTAGTTACTCCGTGTAGTTACTTCGTAGTTCAGTGTATCTTCGGTAGATGGCGCTGTGGTAGGTTATTGTTGTGTTGTATGTGGAAGTCGCCACATCATGTATTCATGTATGTTTGTACTCCTTGTGCCTATTCGGTTTGGATGTTGTTTGATGTTTCCGTGTGGTGCAAGAGACGCTCATAGCCCAATTGCACTCGGTGATTAGTAACAATCATCGAGGGTAAGTAACGACGGCACGGTCCGTACCTGGATACCGATTGTGGCGCGATACTACGAGTGTCTCCGTGATTAGGAGATTACGTTAAGCAGTCGATTTCGGTTGTTATTATGAAGTTGTCGTGAAGTTGAAGGCTTATTGGCTGCTTATAAATATCCACCAGTAAGATTACGTAGCCGCACTCGCCAGCGTGGGGACGTATGGCCTTAACTCTCTCCTGAGAGGAGACCCGAGCACAGCAGTAGGAGATTATGGGTTCTTGTTGTTTGGTGCTGCATCAAGTATTTGGAATGTCACCTCCTTTATTTCTTTAAAAAGACAACTATTTATACCATGAGTACGATACTCACGACAAGGGATGGCTGAGGGAGCTAACTATGCAGGACAACATCGCTGCAAAGAGAAGGAATACTGAAGACCCTAACCCTACACCAATATGTCTGGTCAGTGTGTTACAGTAGCTCAAAATTAAGGAGAGGCCCATCTCCAGACTCCAGCACTGTTTAAGACTGTCAATGATATGATGATAATATTTAAAATGTTAGGATTATTTACGATCACTCAAAGCATCAAAAGGTCTTCGGTTAAGTTTTTAACCGACTTAAAAATAAAGAGGCGGTTTTAATTTCGACTGTATTTTTACCGACTTCTAAAAAGGAGGAGGTTCTTAATTCCAATGTATTTTTTGGACTTCAGAATTTTCGACTGGTTGAACCTATTTTGACGATTCTTTTTTATTTGAAAGCTGGTGCTTCCCGTGTGGTCCCATTTTAATTTCGTCCAGTTTTTTGAAATCGGCTTTTTTGGTAAATCTTTTAGTTATTTAAATCTTAAAACTTCATTGTACACCACTACAGTATAAATTTGTACAGAGATACATATATGGAGATCAACATCAGGTATTACAATAGGCGGTCTTATCGCTCACGGCGATCTCTTCAAGACAACCTTGTACACATATTATTATATATAAAATGTTGTTTTGGGTAGTTGGCAATGTACTTCAATATATCTTAGTTCTGAATAATATACAAAGTTACTTATTTACTTACACTATGTACATATATATATAGTATGCAAACGAGCAAACGTATCGCCTGATGGTAAGCGATTACGGCCACTCAAGGACACCTGCAACACCAAAGGCGTCCCAAGTGCGTCGCCGGCCTTTGGGGGATGTGGAAAGGGATGGGGGAGGGGTTGTGTTTCACCGAGTCACCTTCTCGGTGAAACACAACGCAAACGCTATTTCACACCGGTTTTCTGTGATGGCCTATGCATGCCGAAGCGTGGCTCACTCACACTGTATTTGTTTGTCTAATTACATATTACAAACTTATTTTAAGTTACTAGTGGCCGCCTAGTGGTCGTAATTCGACCTTAACTCATTCGCCTATTCTTGTTTCTTCGTTCCTTCCTCATATAAATTTCAACTGCGGCTAATTTCCGCATATTTTTCGTAAAAAGGGGTACAAATTATTTCTCTAGCATTCGTCTTGGCAAATGTAGTGTGGGACGCCTCTGGCCAGATGGCGGGACGACTTGCGTAGGAGGGCTGGCAGTGACTGGATGCAAAAATCAACAGACCAGGCTCTGAGGTGTTCCTTGGGAGAGGCTTATGTCCAGCAGTGGACTGTAACGGGCTGATGATGATGATGCTGACTAGAGTTCAAACAACTTATAAAGTTGTTACAAAACATTGTATCTAAAATAGAAAAGTGTCAACCCATACGACTTTCTTTTGGTAATAAAACAGGCTATTAGCGATATTACAATGTGTGACGTATTGTTAGCACCGTTGACCGGAGGCCAAGGAAAGATTACGCAACATACTTAGTTCCTAGCTAAGTTTTCTTCAGTTTAGGTACAGTAAGCCATTTATATACCTGATCATTTCTCCCGTCCTGAATAGTCTATTTAAGAATAGTCTGGAAGTGTTTTTTACAGTAAATTGAGTTTAAAGGTTACTTCAATCAATATGGACCTAAGGTATTCAATTTTGAGGGACAGCCTCTCACTCTAACATTGAAATAGTGCAGAGATTTCATAACAAAATGCTACGAATAGTAACCAACGCTCCCTGGTACGTGACAAATAAATAATAAATAAATAAATATTTTCGGACATCAAACACACAACGCCATCTAGTCCCAAACTAAGCAGAGCTTGTACTATGGGTAGGTACTAAACAACTGATATAAATACATTTATTCTTTTTTTTTTGTAAATACATACATATTATACATAGAAAACACCCAAACTCCGAAACAAATATTTGCAGATCATACAAACATATGGTCCGACCCTTGAATCGAACAAACAAACGAACAGTTTCATCACGACCTTCAAATACATACTGTCAAACAAGAAACTTTACGACATACAAGAGCCACCAAAAAAATCTTGTCTTGTCTTGATGGAGGAAACTCACACAACTCGAAGACTAAAACGGAAAATGCCCCAGAACATATTTAAATCACAGTAAAGTAAGTAACGTAGCGACTGTTCGTTTGTTGGGGAAAAGACAGGAAACCGGTGTGAAATAGCGCCTGTGCTGTGTTTCACCGAGTGAGTGAGGGTACCGGAGGCCCACACCCTACCCTTCCCCCATCCCTCTTCCCATTCCCCCAAAGGCCGGCAACGCACTTGTGACGCCTCTGGTGTTGCGGGTGTCCATGGGCGGTGGTAATCGCTTACCATCAGGCGATACGTCTGCTCGTTTGTCTCTTATTCCATAAAAAAAAAAATAAAAAAAAAACATGATGAAGTTGGTAGTGTCGATCTACGGGAGGTTTGATATCATATCACATTTGTCAAGTTTTCAGTTGGTTTTGTCAACTCATGCTTTCGATCAGACAGAGTAGAATCAATTTGGCTGACATTAAAATAATAAAAAAAAAAGAAATCTGGTTTACCATAAATTTAATAATTTATGGTAAAACTTACTGAAATTATACAATTAATATTATTATTGTGTAAAATATCAGCACATTAATAAAACGAGAGCGTTAAATTTATTTATCTGCTTTTGTTTAGGCAGTTCTCACGAGAATATCTCTAAATACATTTGGTTAAATTTAAATTATTCTTCTTTAATTTTTCTATTCTCTTGAATAATAAAATGAGAAATAATATTTAAATGTTGTAATTTAATATATTGCTGTTTTACATACTCTCACGAATTTAATATACAAAGAGTAAGACCATAGAATATTAATATGTCAGTCCATTTTAATTTTGCCGCTTAACTTTTAGTCCTGTTCACGTAAACTTTGATGGTTATATAAACTTTGACGGTAAATATCCGGCAATATCTATATATATAAAACAAAGACGGGTTTGTTACAACACTTATAACTCGAGATCTGCTGAACCAATTTTCGTGGTTATTGATTCGTTGGGTTTGTCTCCGCCCCGAATAGCATAATACATCTTAAAAACAATGAAAACTAGATATGTATAACGAATACTTAATCATTTCAATAAATGCTGATTTGCTTATTACATGTCAAACGTTGTATGTCAAAATGTCTTTTTATAGGTTGTCTATGATTTTTCTTGATGAGCTATTCATACGTAGTGGTTATATACTCTTTGAGCTATTGTCTATGTCTCGAAAGTTCAGGCATTTATTACATGTCAAACATTTGTTGTCCAATCCTGTCAAATACTGTAACAACTATTCATGTGTGCGTTCAGAAATATTAATATTAATAACAATGCCGCGTCCTAGAAGATCTAATCTTTTCCAGCGGAGCCGTAATGCAATTAGGCAACGGAATATCGCGAGTCAATTATCTGATGAAGAACGAGAAATTGCACGAGATTCGTGCTTCTCAAACACAAGAGCAAAGAGAGACAGCCCGTGAAACGGCTAGGTTAGAAACGAGAAATCGTCGAGCTTATCGTACAGATGAACAGAGGAATAATCTTCGAAGAGCAAGAAAAAATGGTTCAAGTATTGATTTGAATCGAGCAGCGTTTCTATATGATTGCACCATCGACTACAGCTTGCATCGTTTAGTTTGCATTGGTCCTATGGACGTTGTTTGCCAGCATTGTGGAGCATTGAAGTTTGCTGGTGAAACGCCTGGTTTGTGCTGCCTTAGTGGTAAAGTGAAATTGCCATTATTGGTCCCGCCACCACCAGCCATTGTGCTCCCTGCTTTATGGCGAAACACTAGAATCACGACATTTTCTAGCGAACACTCAAAAGTTCAATGTCTGTTTCCAAATGACTTCATTTGGGGTGGAAATTATCGAAGAACACGGATATAATCCGACATTTAAGGTAATTTACGTTAAAAAAATGTATTTTCTATTATTGCAAAAAAAATCTAGAATGTATAGTCGTTCCAATCGTTTATTTAACTTTTGACAGCTCTAATACTTAATCCAATAGTGATATCCTGACCCGTTACAGATTCGATTTCTTTTATCGATCGATTTTATGCATGAAGAAGTTTTAATCGATTTAACACACTCATTATTTTATAGATGATTTCGTATTTTTATCGATTATTAAACGGCAACACCGGACGCGGAGCCGACGCGCGACGACATTTTGTTGTCAGTGCTAATCCACATTTTCATACGTCGAGTTGAGTATTTATATTCCTCCGTATTGATTTATTTGTGAATTCTCACGTTTGGTTGAGTTGAGCGTATAGTTCCTCCCTTCGTTACTGTCAAAATGCCAAAAAATAAAGTATAATAATATACTTATTTTATTAATAAAATCGATAATCGATTTATTTCAAAACCATTTTCATACTCTGTGGTCATTAATTACGAATGTCACATCTCTAAGTGGGCGGAGCCCGTCCATGAAGTACAGTATTCCCTGTAGTACATTGTATCAAAAATTATTACAAAACTTTATGTGCGTGATCTGTCAAAAGATTGGAACGACTATAGTTTGTTAGATTTCTGTATTTGTCTCTGAAATAAAAATGGCATGTTATTATTTGAAAAAAGTACTATGACTTCGACTTTACAGATTCAAAGCCAGATTTGCCATCGCATTGGACCATTGCAACCTTTAGAAGATGCACAGCCTAAATTCTTGCAAATATACTTCATGGGCAATATAGAAGAACAACTTGACCGGCGTCAAGGGATCAACACAGCTACGAAAAGAGCAATTCTCCAAGATCTGCAGCAAATGCTTCATGAACATCATGCATTGGTCAGGCTGTTCAAGACTGCTTTAGAGCGCATGCCAAGTGATGACTATAAAGTGGTGATCAGAGCAGATAAAGGCCATCTGGAACACATGAATGCACATTTAATGCTCCAACAATCGATGAAGTGGCAATCCTGATTGTTGGTAAAAACTTGGAAACACGTGATATTGTACTGTATTGCGTCGTGTAACGCAATACTGGGCAACTACAAAGAATATATGAAACACACCGTTCATATGATGCGTTACAATACCCGTTGATGTTTTGGCAAGCAGACGATGGATATCACTTTAATATCAAAATGATTAATCCATTGAATGGTAAGATCAATATTGTTGTTTTCATTTAAACTTGATATACATTTTACTCTGTTTGCTTTTAGTACCCAAAAAAAGTTGTAATTTCTAATTTAGTACATAGTAGCTGTAAGAGTCGTTAACCTATTAGGGGTTCTAAAATACAATTTTTACTGCATTTGTTTCAGGTGAGGAAACTACCAAGAAGGTTAGTTCGATGAATTATTACGCATATCGTTTGATGATTCGTGAAAATTCTGACAAATATTTGTTGCGATTTCGTCGACTGCTTCAAGAATATTGCGTTGACATGTACGTTAAAATCGAAACGGAGCGCCTGACTTTCATTCGGTTGAATCAAGCTAAATTGCGTTCGAAAGAGTATATTCATTTACGCGATGCAATTAGCACAGAAGGAGATTCAGAAAATGTTGGTCGATTGACTATTTTACTGGCGACATACACAGGTAGCCCGCGTCATTTGCATGAATATGCGCAAGATGCAATGACATATGTTCGTCATTATGGTCGGCCAGATCTATTCATTACATTTACATGTAATCCGAAATGGATAGAAATTATTCAATTGCAGCTTCCCGGACAAACATCAAGTGATCGACACGACATCACCGCACGTGTTTTCAGGCAAAAAATTCGGTCATTAATGAATTACATTGTTAAGCAACACGTCTTTGGGAATACTCGATGCTGGATGTATTCAATCGAATGGCAAAAACGAGGCCTACCGCATACTCACATTCTAATTTGGTTAGTCGAAAGAATTCGGCCAGATCAAATAGATGACATCATATGTGCGGAGATTCCTGCTTCTGAAACCGATCCAGACCTACATGATGTTGTAATCACGAATATGATTCATGGACCGTGTTGCACTATCAACCGCCAATCACCGTGCATGGTCGACGGCAAGTGTTCCAAACGGTATCCACGAAAATTGACGGCAGAGACCATTACAGGCAACGATGGTTATCCATTGTATCGGCGTCGATCGCCCGATGATAATGGTAGAACTATCACAACTAAAGTGAAAGGAAACGATTTCGTAGTTGACCACAGTTGGATTGTTCCATATTCGCCACTTCTTTCCAAAACATTCAAGGCACATTGTAATGTTGAGTATTGCAATTCGGTCAAGTCAATTAAATACATTTGCAAATATGTCACGAAAGGGAGCGACATGGCGGTTTTTGGTATCCAAACATCCAATATCGACAATGAAATCACGCGCTATCAAGTTGGTAGATATGTGAACTGCAATGAAGCAATTTGGCGTATATTTTCATTCCCTATTCACGAACGTCCTCCCACTGTTATATATTTGGGGGTGCATCTAGAGAACGGTCAGAGAGTATATTTCACAGCGTCGACATGCTGCTCAACGTGCCGAAACACCTCCAGCGACAACACTGACCAGTTTCTTTGCGATTTGTCAAAGCGATCCGTTCGCACGAACTTTGCTTTACTCAGAAATGCCAAGTTATTACACTTGGAACGCTACATGGAAGAAATTCCAACGTCGGAAGCAAGATGATGCAGTTCCTGGTCATCCAGATATGCGTTCTACTGATGCTCTCGGTCGTATTTACACAGTTCATCCGAAGAATGATGAATGTTTCTATTTGCGGTTGTTGCTGGTACATGTTCAAGGGCCAACATCATTTGAATCATTACGAAATCATTGTATTACGTTTATCAAAGACTCAATTAGTTCAACTAAAAGGTAACACGACATTCATTGACTGTTAGGCGGTACGAAGTTCGCCGGGTCAGCTAGTTTCTAAATAAACGTATTTCTTGATATAATAAAGAAATATTTCGGACATCTAACACACAACGCCATCTAGTCCCAAGCTAAGCAGAGCTTGTGTTATGGTTAAGTATTAGACAACTGATAAAACCACATGTAACTACATACTCAAAGAAAACACCCAAATTCCGAAACAAATATTTGCAGATCATACAAACATTTGGTCCAACCCAGATTCGAATCAAGAGAGAATCGAGACTTCAAGCACAGCTGTCGCATACGTTACCACTGCGCCACCGAGGAACAATATAAATACTCTTGAACACGTAATTAAATGCTCGTGTTACGCCTATACCGTGGGAGAGTATTTATAAAAAGGGAATCAAAAACTACAGGGTACTATCCGTGAACTCAAAATCTTGAAATTACAGATAAAAGAAAAATTACGAAAAACATAAATTTTTAGTTACCTACAGGTTTGTACAGATCCCTCGGTGCGCGAGTCCGACTCGATTAGTCGATTTTTCAATATAATTAATTCAATACTTTCATTGACATGCAATATCATTTTTTCTTTTTTTTAGAAGGTTCAAATTCAGGCCGTCAGTCACTTCTTACGATTTCCACGGGATAAATAGGGGTGGTAACACTTTGTATTATAAATCCGTCACCACACATTTATACCTACTAATAATAAAGCTGAAGAGTTTGTTTGTTTGAACGCGCTAATCTCAGGAACCGCTGGTCCAATTTGAAAAATTATTTCAGTGTTGGAGAGTTCATTTATCGAGGAAGGCTATAAGCCATATATCATCACGCTACTACTAATAGAAGCGGAGCACCAATGAAGAATGTTTCAAAAACGGGGGAAAATTTTCACGCTACGGGCAATATAAGACGCAAACGAGGTTGCGTGGGTCAGCTAGTTAATTATAAATAAGCTAATTATAGCATTTTAGCTATTAAGTAGGTATATAAGTTACGCAGTATCTGTCATTAGTCGCTTTCTACTACGTCTGTAGAAAGTAAGGAGTTATATTAAGCTAAAACCAATTTATAGACAATTTTATAGCTAACACTTCCTGTAGTCGATATTTTAATATTATAAACAGGAAAGATTTGTTAATTTGTTATTAATCAACTCTGAAACTGCTGAACCGACTTTGATTATAATTTTACGACTGTATAGTTTTGTAAAGCGATAAACTGAGCTGACAAAAAATTTTGGAAAATTTACGAGTAACTGCAACTTTTGTTTTTACTCGACTACGATGGAGCTAAAAGGTAGGGTTTTGATAGTTTATGTACGTTTGTATGGTCCACCGTAGAGTCTAACTAACATACTGATTTTAATGAATAAGTTGTCAATAGACCCGAAATAACTGCACGTTTGGTCTAGTGGTTCAGCGGTTCGCCAAGTGTTGTGAGTTCAAATCCCAGATGGAATAACACTTTGTGTGATTCACAAATTGTTGTTCTAAGTCAGGATATTCTTAGTGTCCGTTTAATGTATGTTTTATTATTCCTAGTGCGGGAGTTGTCTTCTTAAAAAAAAAAAAAAAAAATGCTACGCTTCGCTCTGGTAGTGGATATCGTGACTAAATTTGAACTGAACCGGTGGACAACTTTATGTTTTTTAAAAGCGTACTCAAATTGACTTAACACTTATCTGTTGCCACAAAAGCCTCCATTAATAGCTAAGTGGTATATCATTACACCGCTAAGTATTACTGCCTTTGTGGTGCAGTGGTAGTGTATGCGACTGCTGTTCTCGAGGTCTCGGGTTCAAATCCTGGGTCGGACCAAATGTTTGTGTGATCTACAAATATTTGTTTCGGAGTTTGGGTGTTTTCTATGTATAATATGTATGTATTTACAAAAAAAAAAGTATATATGTATTTGTATCAGTTGTCTAGTACCCATAACACAAGCTCTGCTTAGCTTGGGACTAGATGCGTTGTGTGTTTAGATGTCCGGAATATTTATTATTCTGCGAAATGAAACTGATAAAGGGCTCTGTAAAATATACTACAGTTAATCGTGGTAATAAACCAGATGTGTTTTTCATTATCGTCCCTCAATACACAGGATGTATATTCTTAATGCGGGAGTAGTCTTTTTAACCGACTGCAAAAAAGGAGAAGGTTCTATGTTCCACTGAATGTATTTTATTTTTATATTTTCACCGATTACTCCCTCAATTGTGTTGAAAATTATTTTTGTATTCGAAAGGGTATGCTCCCGAGGTGGTCCCATTCCTACTATATCAGGACCTGATAATGGGATCCCACGTTTTTCATATATTTTTTGAAGTTACTCCGGTATTTGCGTTTGGTAGTCATCATTTCATGGTGATGAGCTGATGATGTAAGGTACAACTCCTTAACGATTAAGAGTTGGAGAGTAAATTTGCTGATGATGGAAGGTAAAACTCTTCAAAAATTAGGGATTAGAGAATGCTTTTAATATAACACCTACGTATAGACGATAATTTTTAATTCTTTCAGTTATTAAATAATTATAATAAAAAAATCTCCAAGTACCTACTTCTATAGCATATAGATGATTCGTAGAAACACCATGATTATGAAATCGTTACCGTGGGAGAGCTATGCTTCGGCATGAATGGGTCGGCTCGACCGGAGTGATACGGCCTCACAGAAAACCGGTGTGAAATAGCGTTTGCGCTGTGTTTCACCGAGTGAGTGAGGATACCAGAGGACCATACCCCAACCCCTCCCCCCATCCCCTTTCCCATCCCCCAAAGATCGGCAACGCACTTGTGACGCCTTTGGTGTTGCGGGTGTCCACGGGCGGCGGTAATCGCTTACCATCAGGTGATACGTCTGCTCGTTTGCACACCATTCAATAAAAAAAAAAAAAAATTAATAGATACATCGACCGTACTAGTTCTAAAGGTCGACCTTCCACCCAGATTGATTCAAAGACCTTAGATATAGAAAATGAAGCTCTATTGCTAATAATTTTGACGGGAGTTCTAAGGTAACAATATTCTCGGACCAATACGACCTTTAAACCTTCAAGAAAGATCGTACTCCTACTTAAAAGGCCGGCAAAGCACTTGTGACGCATTTACGTCTGCTCGTTTGCCCACTATACAATAAAAAAAAAAAAAAGTTTTTAAAAACGTTTAAAAAGTATAAATCGTAGTTATGTTTGGAAGGCGTAAGTTTATAAGTGATGTGAGTTATGTTTTGAGTTAACAAAAAGAAATACAATCGAATCGAGTCCTTCTTTTTTAAGGCATTTAATAAATTCATAAGAGAACCATCGGTGAGTGATGATAGGTAGTCAATTATCTGAACAATTCAACTTTCCCTATTCATCCGTTCATGTAGCCGACTGTACTTTAGTCCACTTATGAGTAAACACAGTCGCGGCACTTTCTTCGGCGCGCCCTCAAAGTTACGCAACACTTGCGCAGGCGCAGGTGTGCGTGAGTGAGTGTGTGTGTATGCGTGTGTGTGTCAGGTGTTCCGATGTCGATGATTGCTGATGGCATGGAATTTTATAACTGTAATGATTTATTATTAGATAATGATCGTTTTATTAGATTATCTGTTTAATTCGTGACGGGTACACGTTTGGGTGATGATGTTTTGTTACTTTCGACTTTTTTGTGGTAATAAACCTTACTACCAAATACAGATAGTATTTGGTAGTAAGGTATTTAGTATAAGTTTTTTGGGGTAAATGCGACAACGAATGTAATACCTACCATGCTATTCAAGGTAGTAAAGCCACGTTGATTTTTGTTTTTTATTAGGTGGCAAACGAGCAGACGCATCCTGATGGTAAGCGATTACCGCCGCCCATGGACACCCGCAACACCAAAAGCGTCACAAGTGCGTTGCCGACCTTTGGGGGATGGGGAGAGGGAATGGGAGGAGGGGTTGGGATATTCACGCTGTCGTGTTTCATTGGTAAATGCGAGACCGGAGGCTCAATGATGCAGAGGTTTAAATAGGCCGCCATAGGTTTGGAACACCATGATGCAATGTTCCATTGTCTGCATTTGCAACAAGTATGGTGAGCCCTTTGGACTCTGCTAATGCTTTCCATCAGGCTGAGTAGAGTCATTATGGCAGGCTACTATATAAAAAAAACCTGCAATGGTAATGCCACCATTGTAAGAAGACTATTTCTTTTTGTTAATAATAATATGATTGAGCAAATGGATTTACTGATAACAATTGAGTACCATCGTCTACGATACTTGATCAACAAATGTCCGCTCTCGACCAGATACTATCATCTCTCCAGGTCAGAGGATGCTCACTGAATGTATCTCTCTTACTGCCTCGCTGGCGCAATGGTAGTTTATAACACTGCTGTGCTTGAGGTCTCGGTTCGCTGCCCAGGTCGGTATGGTGTGTAAATATTTGTTTCGAACTTTGGATATTTTCTATGTAGGTATAGTATGTTAAAAGTAGACTGCTTCGTTGATCTGGTGGCTAGCGTATGCAACTAGTCGCCGGTCAAGAAATCTCGGGTTCGATTCCCGAGTCGGGCCAAAGTTGATGTATCGTGTTTTTCACGGCGAAATGGCGGTGTTACCCGGCCCGTGACTCGGAGAGCAAATTAAGTCGTCGGTCTTGGTTGCCATGGACATCTATGGTAAATGTTATTGAGAAGTCAGTGCCCTCAAATATACTGACGCCTTCGAATTCAGTTCACTCTCAAGGTTGCGGAGGTCTGATGCCGGTCGCTTCGTGGAAAAACTGATATTCAGGTAAAACCGGTGGAACTAGTAACCGACCTCTAATAATCTTGGGATAAGGCTAGGACGAAGGGTATGTAAAAAGTAAAATACATATATGTATTTATAACAGTTATTTAGTAGGTACTTTCCCTTTCGGACATCTAACACACAACTCCATCTAATTCCAAACTAAGCAGAGCTTGTATTATAATAGCTAGATTAACTGATGGAATACTAATATATCTTTTTTGTACAGACACATATTAAACACTCAAACTCGAAATATTTGCAGACATTTGCTCTGACGCGAGAATCGAGCCTGAGACCTCAAGTATCGTTGTTACATACGCCATCACTGCGCCACCGAGGCAGTCTAACAACTTGGGGCCTATCTTTTAGTTTCATCAGTTTAGATAACTGGAACTAGTTTTTCTAGCGTTCATATTATGCTAATATTTCTGGAAACTGAGTTATATACAAAGTAGAGTGGTTATATGTAAAGCCTTGACATGCAAGACAACAGTGTTATGAACGCACTAGTTTTGCAACGTTACTTATGACGAATGTAACGTAACCGTTTTAAGTAATTACATTCCCACCTGTACAGAGATTAATAAAAATGTGAATTTAGGCTTTAATGGGGGCAATAAGTTTATTAAAACTAGAGTACACTTTTTAATTATTTTTTTTTTCTTTTTAGACTCAATCCAACGGTTTTACACTAGAAACACACATCTTAAAAGTATTACCTAAGATTAGGTGATGCGGGAGACTGCGTCAGGCCGCAACATAACGGTTGGGCTAACAGGCAGGGAAATGCCCAGGCTTCCCTCAGGATAGCGTCTATAGACGCGCTGTCGTTCCTGGGGGTGACCTGAAATAACTTGGTCCGGGTCCTACCCAGAGCAGGGCGCCTGAGACCTGCCGCCGGGGTGATTTGGTGGACTCATCACTTATCTGGCTCCTCAGTCCCCGAAAGAGCCGGAGATCCGAAGGGATTCGAGGTCAAAAAAAAAGGTGATGCGGGAGAGTGCGGGAAAGTGAAATTATATTGCGCAATTAATGAATGCCCCAAAAGGCCTTTCTTCCGAGTTTACTTACTATTATTTTCAATATTATCAAAAATTTAAACATAAAACTTTTGGACCCTAGAATCAAATACGAATCAAACAGGGGTCAGTGAGATATTTGCTACTAGCTGAACCCCGCGATGCTACCCGGGGTACGACCATAACCGCTTACCTATGTGTTATTCTGATGTATAAGCTATATTATTGTAAAGTTTCATCAAAATCCATTCAGTAGTTTTTGCGTGAAACAGCAACAAACATTCTCACTTAAATACTTACAAACTTTAGCGTTTATAATATTAGTAGGATTACAATCAGGTAAGGAGGATCCATACACAGTATTAGTTTCGAAAGTTTCCCATAGTGGTTAAATTACACTACAAATTAAGTATACGCCACGTAACTCGTCAACTTTATGACCAAAAAGTAGTTCTCAATTTAGATGCACTGTACAGCGTATGTACGCGTCGACAAGTTGTGTTGTAATGTCGTTACGTGCTATTCACACCGTATATAATATCTGGACAAATTCAAAGCACGAAGACGTTTATGTATGTTAATTGTTTATGATGGCGTCTACTATCTATGGTAACGAAACGTTTTGTGTAATGTCTGTGGTCGGAATTTGAACTTCGAATCCATAAAGTGTTACGTTTACTTTTTTACATTTATGTAGTTTTTTGTTTTGTTTCAAAGGTTTATTTTGCGATATTTTGAAAAGTAAGTTCAGACCCGTACTATCGTCCCGCTTGCCGCGCCGCGCGGAGCTCTGTGTATACAAGGTTACATTTACTACGAGTTACCTATGGAGCCCTGGCCTGGTTCGTGCTCGTTTCCGAAACGAATCGATGTCGGATGGGTGCGCTGCAATCGCTCTCTATGCCCTCGCCAGTAGCCCTCGCTTTGTACGGAACAGAGATGTAGGTATGTATCGCCAGGGATCTGGGTGTCGAGAGCCTGGATGACTTCGTGAGACACCTGAGCATTAAAATGTTTTTGCGTACCCGCCGCTCGCAAGCCCGCCACCTGCGGGAGTTTGCGTCCTATGGTTAACAGTACACAACAGGTATGGCTTGACGAGAGATCTCCTTTCGGTTTCAACTCCTAACGTACCTGACCATTCCCAATACCCATTCGACCGTCTGCATAACTTGATCTGGTGCTAGCTTCAAAGGGTTCCCACCCAGCTCGACCTATCTGAATACTACGTTGCGCGTCATCTATTGCCCAGTGAAATAAACTCATTTCAAACAGAATGTGTGTTGGCTTTAGTCACGAACTCACAAATAATTATTTAGGTTATCCTCTTGTTAAAATAGATATTATACTTACACAGTAATAAAAACTTTTAAATAAACACAAGTATTTTCATATATTCGTAGGTTCTAAGGCAATTTTTCACAGACACCTAGTGTGCAGTAGAAGTACTAAAATACATTATCGGCACTAAAATATGTGCAAAGTTTTAATCATACACAATAGATGGCGCTAAAATAAAATATTTATTTTTAAAAGTCTTCGAGTAGTTGAAGACAAAAAATGTAAAAAGAAATAAGTATTAATGAAACATTATGAATCAATGATTATGTTTTGTAAATTTTCTTTATCTATATTCTGACCCACATGTTCAGAATCAATTGGATAGAAAATAATTCTCTACTTAGTGCTCCTGAACCAAAGGTTCGATTTCCACCGGGTATAAATTTTGTTCGATGAATTTAATTATTTATTTCGGTGTCTCGCTGTGAATTATCTATAAATACGTAGAAATAGTAGAGTCTATACGTCTTTATTAAAGTAACAGAACACAAAACAAATTTATATAATTTTTTATTGTTTTTCTGTTTGTGTAATCGTGTGTGTGCACTAATTTAAGAAGTTGTACCGCGGGAGAGTCACGATTCGGCATGAATAAGCCGGCTCGACCGGAGTGATACCACGGCCTCACAGAAAACCGGTGTGAAATAGCGCTTACACTGTTTTACCGAGTGAGTGAGTATACCGGAGGACCATACCCCAAACCCTCCCCTTCTTTCTTCTCTCTCAAAGGTTGGTTACTGCACTACAAGCTTTGCCTAGTTTGGGCTCAGTCCATGTTCAAATAATTATTATTATTTTCATTATAAAAACGTAGGTAGTCATTCAAAAACTATTATTAAAATAAAACACATAATTGAACATTGTCTATTTTATTGTATGTATGTATAATAATATTTAAACTAGTATCGTAGTATTAACGTAGGCTTTACATACAGGGCGAGCGAAATACAGGCATTCAATTAAAACATTATTATCTGTTCTAAACATTATTAATAATAATCACTCAGTCCTTTACTTATACAAAAATCCATTAAAAATTATTTTATTTTTCCAATTAATAATTGTAGTGTGACAATAAGAGTTTACAAAAAATTAGGACATTATTTTTATGTAGTTAATCCAAAATGAGTTAAGTTCCCTTTGGTTTTTAAGTAAAGTAAATTATAATACAGTATTATGCTTAAAATTAAAGGGGCCTATACATTAGACCTACAGGAGCCGATGTATGTCACTGTTTTGTTCGCTTAAAGTTTCAAATACCGTTTAATTTATTTTTTAATTTAATTTATTTGGTCATATAAAACAAATGCCTCGTTGGTCTAGTGGTTAGCGTAAGCGACTGCAAATCAGAGGTTTCGGGTTCAATTCCCGGGTCGGACTGCTGGTGGGTTTTTCCTACAAGAAATTCCTAATAGTAGCCCGGAGTATGGAAGATGGCGGTGTTTCCTGCCCGTGCTTCGGAGAGCACGTTAAGCCGTCGGTCCCGGTTGTCATGAACATCTATGGCAGTCGTTATTGGGAAGTCAGTGCCCTCAAATATACTGACAACTAGTTCAACCTTCGAATTCAGTTCGCCCTCAGGGTTGCGGAGGTCAGATGCCAGTCGCTCTGTGTAAAAACTGATATTCAGGTAAAACCGGTTGAACTGGTAGCCGACCCCAAATAATATTGGGAATAATAAAGGCTAGGAAGATGGTCATATAAAACAAGAGAGGGCGCTGGCTCTTGTAATACAGGTGTAATACCTAACACGCGAGATAGGAACTTCAATAAATTCTAATTTATATTTTATGTCAATAAAGATTATTATTTCTATTTATTCCTTATAGTACACATAAAACACAAATATGAGAGTTACAAGAAATGTCTTATTCAAAAATTTTATTTCCATTTCACATGTAATTTCTATAAAAGCTGGCAAACAAAGTGTTTGGTATAGGGATTGAAGAGTACACAAGAAAATGTACTGAATAAAAGAGAGTATGGTTAAGAAATGAATTAGTTTTTCTTTGTTTAAAAGACAACTTCGGTATTAGGAACATACATCCTGTGTCGCAGGGGATCTTACAAATATACATGAAACGGACACAAAGAACGCCCAGACTTAGAACAATTATTCTGCTACGATGTGTTGTACATCAGCTCCAGTAAGCTTGATGTCTCTAAGGCTCTATTTCCTTTAAAAAAAAAACAATGAGCCCCGAAAACATTATAAATGAAAACAAATCAACTTACATACAAAACAACGGACGGAAGTAACATCTAAGAAAAAAAAAAAAATTTAAATAAAATTAATTAGAAATAACAAAATATGGGATTGTTTGGGGCTCAAACGTAATAGGAACTATCAACCACTTTAAATAATACAAAGGTTAAAAATACAGTGGCCGCGAGTTTCCGATTTCTTTTATCTATATTGAATATACCTAACTATACATTTACACACATAAACTTATGAACGTACAAAATGTCGAACATAATCTTGTAAAATATAAATTTAAATAACATTAAACAAAACGCCTGAATGCTTTGAGCGTGATAAACAGTTAGAAGTTATATTCAAAACACGCACGTTAGTAAAACGGTCTATGATTAATATAAACTCAAGAATATATATGTGCTTAGAATGTAGAATGACATATGTTCTTAGAAGATAATAACGAACGATATGCATGTGCACGTATTTTGAAAACCGTATATTTATTTCAAAAAAGTTCAAAATAGTCTCATCTTTTTAGTTCAGGTCCGATATGATTTTGTATTGGCAATGATAAAACGTTTTACTAACTTACCAATAGTTTACTATTGTTACTCATTAAAGTTATGAAGGAATAAAAACAAATTCATTAGAATTAAAAAGATAACATTTCTATACGATTGCCTCTCTAGACTTTGTTCGACATTTTCGTTCATGAATAAAACATACTTTGGATTGAAATTCCGTATACAGTATAAGGTCTGATTACATACTTCCATTGCTTGGAAATCCGTGATACTTTGTAAGTCATATCTTAATCAAAATGTACATATTACAAGATTTTAAATTACCCTTTTTATCGTATAGCTATTTGTCAAGTGATCAGATCAAAGTTATCTGAAAAGTATACATTTATTATTTCGTAAATTATAGAATCCACTCCAAGTACTCAGTCATTCTTGTCGACTTTTACTAACAATTATAAATAAATTTATTAATTTGGGTTTATTGGGATATTAGGAAATATATATTGACTTTAGACCTATTGTAAGGGGTGGATAGGAATATGAAGCGTGTCCGCTAGGCTCTGCCTAGATCAGGTTCAGGTTCGTCTAATCACTTATTAAGCAGAGCCTGCGCTATGATATCGACACTATTAATTAATACGTTTTATATTACTATACTCTGGCACAGAACAAACGCATAACGATTTGTCCTGGGAGGCAATTAAATCTCTTTTTTGGCAGTAAGAACATAAACGAAAATCTTTATACTACAATTGCTGTATTGATTTGAAATCATTTAAAAGGAATAACTTAAAACAAAAGTTTCTTCAAAAAATATAAATTTTTAAAAAAAACTTTTGGATCTATAAAAGTACGTATACGCTTTTAGCAATAACATGTATGAGACGAAAAAAACATATTGTTGTCTTAATTTTTCATTCGTCAATCATTTTTCAAAACTTTGACCAAATACTTAAAGTGGATGTAGTGTAATGTAGAATATGAAGCGAGACACATTAAATTTACTATCACATTTCCCGTTGTAAAGACGCTTACATCTGCACAAGGTTATGTGGTACACTTGAAAAATCAGTTTACTCATTCCGGACTCTGTGATTTTCATTTTTATATAAATATTGAAATAGTCGTAAATACTTAATATTTATTATAAAATCGGTTTTAAATATTGCACTTAATTAATAATTTCCATTCTTCGTGATTTTATGAGAAGTATTAAGATCGTCGTCCTGAAATAAGTTGTACTTTGATGTACACGTAGAGGTCGGCGATGTGTTAGTCGGCGGATAAACTGAGATTCATACTGAGTCTATTGTTGTCGGATACGTCTTTAGAGACGGATTGGTGTTCTTTGAAGAGTAAAAGTCATACAATAATAGAATTTAATCTTGTTACAAATTAGTATATTATTCAAAATTTACACGAGAATCTTAATGTTGACTGTTTGCATCACTTTCATAACATAAAAATAACAACATTTTATTAAAAAGAAAAACACAGAGCCCTAAAAGAATTATTTATACTCTATAACAGTTACAGACATTTGAATTTGGAATGTTTTAAATCCATACCTACATCTAATCTGGATTACGTCGAAATGCGTAAATACATCAATATTAATACAACTATTTAAACCCTATTTAATACTTCATTACGTTACTTAAACAATAAATAGCTTATAATAAACTATAATTTATTATTGTACGAATGCGTATACATGTATTTATTCGAATACAGCTCACAATTTTATCGTAAGTAATTATGTCCTGGGAATATCCCGACTGGATGTCACTCTAACGTTACTGAGTGTCATACATAAATGTATTAAGTTGTTTTGTATATTTTGTTCAAAATACACAATTATTTTTCAACCTTTTTGGAATCCTACTTACATTGAAACATATGATTTTTTACCGTACCCCTTTGTAACTAAGGTTCAATTTCGATTGGACAGGAGTGTGGTAAACTGTATCAGAGTGAAATGTCGAGTATTTTTAAATGTTCTTGAAGTTTTAAAGTAGGGGCAGACAACAGGCGTGACAGGAGCAATACGTAGCTCTCGGATTACCTTAAACCAGCTCAAGTTCGACACATAATCGCTTTTAGAAACCTTTGAGCGTCTTAATAGGCGTTGGAAGGAGCTGGGTTTTCTCAAAAAGGGCAGTTCTTGAGACCAATTGTGGATACCGCAGTTTATTACCAATACTAGTTTAGGCAACGTTTTCATTCATCTCGTCCATTGTCTGTCCTAGCCTTTAGAACGTAACTAAAATAACTTGACTTCGATAAGGAATTTAGTCCGTCACGACTGCGTTTCACATTAAACTGGTCAATTAATTTTTTAATGGTATATGTTTTAACTGTTATTAATGAGTTTGAGTTTATTCAGTGGAACAGAAGTAAGGTCCTTGATGTCGGTAAGTAGGTTGTCGTGGTCAGTACACCGGGCTGTGGGCGTCGTAGTTGAGCTGTAAGTAGGGAGGGATGGCTGCCGACAGTTCAGAGGCCCGCCGCCGGAGGGCCGCGATGCTGTGACCACGCCAGACCTCCTCTTCTGCTGGTTCACCACCTCCACCTGGGTAAATAAATAATAATAATAAATAAATATTTCGGACATCTAACACACAACGCCATCTAGTCCCAAGCTAAGCAGAGCTTGTGTTATGGGTACTAGACAACTGATATGAATACATACATACTTTTTTTTTGTAGATACATACATATTATACATAGAAAACAGCCAAACTGCGAAACAAATATTTGTAGATCACACAAACACTTGGTCTGACCCAGGATTTGAATCCGAGTCCTCATGCACAGCATTCGCATTCGCTACCACTGCGCCACCGAGGCAGTTAAATTAAATATAAAATCAAATTAGTATGTGTATGTGTGGTGATCTCATATTGGAAAACAAGAGCCTTGGTTCGTTAGATGTAGCACAGGACCGGCAGCCTTGCGAAAGGTATAGCAGTGGACATCTTTTGGTTGAGATGTTGACGGTGATATGTGTTGTAGAGTGATCATGAGCCTTCAGTTCTTTCCTTAGAAAGAAGATATGGGTCTACTGTACTCCGATGGCCAGATGGATTGGTACAGGGTCTGTTTCAAGTCTTCCCCCCTTTGACACTACAGAAATTTTAATCAGTGATTTTAAATATATTTTAATAAACTTTCTGATTATGTGGTACACCGTGGGAGAGCCACGCTTCAGCATGCATGGGCCGGCTCGACCGGAGTGATACCACGGCCTCACAGAAAATCGATGGAAATAGTGCTTGCGCTGTGTTTCACCGAGTTCGTGAGTATACCGGAAACCCATATCCCTACCCCTTCCCCATGCCTCTCCTCAATCCCCAAAGGCCGGCAACACACCTGTGACGCCCCTGGTGTTGTGGGTGTCCATTGGCGGCGGTAACCGCTTATCATCAGCGATAAGCCTGCTCGTTTGCCACATATTCCTTAAAAAAATAGTACCATAGGTGTCAACTTACCAGAGGCAGTAGGCGATGCGTTGTTGTTGGCACAATGCGCCATGTGAGGCGGAGTGGGGGAGCCCTCCAGGGGCCCGCCGGAGTGCTGACCGCTGATGTTATTGCAGTATGACATCATCGTGTCTCCTGGAATCAGGAAACCACAAATGATTATGGAAAAACTGTGATTGATCATTATTAAAAAAATAATAATAATAAAGCTGAAGAGTTTGTTTGTTTGTTTGAACGCGCTAATCTCAGGAACCGCGGATCCGATTTGAAAAATTACTTCAGTGTTGGATAGTCTATTTATCGAGGAAGGCTATAGACTATATACTCGTATACTAATAGGAGTGGAGCACCAATGAAGAATGTTTCAAAAACGGGACAAATTTTCACACTACAGGCAATATAAGACGCAAACGAGGTTGCGTGGGTCAGCTAGTAGTACACAATATGATGATTTTTTAGAGCTAGTTATTTTCTTGGAACTTTGTATGAGACAGATTTACCATAGAAAAGTCTTGCTTCGGTTGGACCGGTGTGAAAACATTGTCTCATAGGTACTCCGTGTTAAGCAATTCATTGGTTGTTTTTTTACTGAGGGAATGGGGGTCTCTGGAGATTTAATCGAGGGTTTAGGCCTCCTCTCTCTTGACGTCGCCGGCAATCGGCCTCCTCTCTCTTACTAGGGACATAATCTCAAAAAAGAAGATCTCCTTTCGATTTTATTCCCTTCCTGTGGGGGGGCCCGGTGGCCCAATGGTAGCAATGCACTTAAATGTGTGGTATCTATGTTGCCTCTTGGGTTGCATCAGCAATAATCGGCAGTATGTATTCATTTAATAATTTGTATGATCTGCAAATATTTGTTTCGGAGTTTGTGTGTTTTCTATGTATGATGTGTATGTATTTACAAAAAAAGTATTTAACTATTTATATCTATCTTGTCTAGTGTTATGGGTATAACACAAGCTCTGCTTAGCTTGGGACTAGATGGCGTTGTGTGTTAGATGACCGGAATATTTATTTATTTATTTACAAACAGGTTATTCGGTTTAGTTTGCTCGTTTGTCACTTATTATATTACAAAAACGAATAAATCAAATCTATTTATATAAAAATGAATTGCTGTTCGTTAGTCTCGCTAAAACTCGAGAACGGCTCGGCCGATTTAGCTGATTTTGGTTTTAAAATATTTGTCGTAGTCCAGGAAAGGTAAAAAAAAATAATAAAAAAAACGGTAAAAATATAAAATACCTTGAAAATTAAAATTTACGAAGTAGCGGGTACAGCTAGTACTTAATAAATAAGCATTAAATGAAAGAAATAATTATAGTTGAAATCAAAAAATTGAAAAATATATTGTTAATATAGGAGTAAAATATTGAACAAACTAAAAAGCTCGCATACAAAAGTCGGTTACATACAGAATACAGACATACAGGTAAATCTAATAAAAGCGAATCAAAGGTCATTACATGATGCCCAAAGTATAGTTTGCAAAGAAATCTTACCGAGTGAATTCAGCGGGTAGTGGCCCTGATAGGGTTGTCCTGATGCTACGGAGCTGATAGGCAGTGAGGGGTTGAGGTCAGCGGCTAGCTGCGGTAGACCGCCTGCTCCGAATCCACTCATAGACACACCGCCCTGGGATAGCTGGCCTAGACCTGAAATTTGACATATATTTAAAAGAAGAAAAGTAGAAGAATTAATTCCTATGTATCCGAATATAGCTCTTCTGTAGTCGGATAGGCTTTTAAGGGCTCTCCTATACAGCAGGGGTTTGTAACAGCTCTCATGTAGAAAAAATATTCATATCGAGGTTGGTGAAGTTCCTTTTTTTATGAAATAGAGGCAAAAAAACACACTTATCGTATGATGGTAAGCGATTAGCGCCACCTATGGACTCCCGCAACACCATAGGCGTCATAAGTGCGTTGTCGGCCTTTGGGGGATGGGGAGAGGGATGGAAGAGGGGTGTGAGAGGGATAGGGGAGGAGGTGGGGTATGACCCTCCGGTATCCGCACTCACTCACTAACATTTTTTTTTTCATTCTTTCTTTCTTCTTTTTGTAATGCTATAAATTCGGAAGTAACTTTGTCTGTCTATCTGTTACGCTTTTATCGCTAAACCGCTGCACCGATTTCAATAAAATTTAGCATGAAAGTACTTTGATTCTAGGCTACTTTTAATGATATACACATACCGCTAGCGGAGCCGCGGGCTAAAGCTGGTATTCTATAAAACAACAAACGCAACCAGGTCTGACGGTTTACCGTACTCTCCGAGGCACTGAGAGGTCTTAATGTGTAAAGAATGGCCGCCCATCCATACACTGACCTGGCTACGGTTGCTTAACTTTTCAATGTGCTAATCTACTATTTATAACTCTACTAGCTGATCAACGCAACTTCGTGTGTGTCCCTTTTTGATTATGCTCGGCTCCTATTAGTCTAAGCGTAATGTTATCTATACTATCTTAGGCACGCCGGCAAAACACACATTTGATAAAAAATGTAAAAACCGGTTAAATGGATCGTGAGCAACATTGTGGTACGAGAATTGTATATAATGGAATAAAAAAGATATCGTTACTAACCAGCTGGCATTGACCAAGGTCTATCAGCGAAGACTCCAGGGCCGCACACATCACCAGCTCCGAAGGGCGGAAGACCGTGGGATGGCAGCAGAGAGCCTGGTGACCTGAACACGTTGGTGCTCTTCTTGCGTTTCTTCCATTTCGCGCGGCGATTTTGGAACCAGACCTGAATCAAGAATAAAATCCATACTTAATATTATATTAACTGCCTCCTGTGGCGCAGCGGTAGCGTGTGCGATTCCCGGGTCGGACCAAATGTTTGAACAATCTTCAAATATTTGTTTCGGAGTTTAGGTGTTTTCTATGTATGTATTTACAAAAGAAAGTTAATATATGTATTAATATCAGTTGTTTAGTAGCCATAACACAAGCTTTGATTAGTTTGGGACTAGATGGCGTTGTGTGTCTGAAAATATTTAAATATATGTAAGCTTTGTGACGTTGACAGTGACATTGACATTACAAGTTGGCATTAGTACAGCTATAAGGAAGATGGAGATTCTTTAATATTTATGTGTGTTGTGTTCAAGTTATAATTGTGAATTTGCTTAGATTTATTGTGCAAAAGAAGATTAAAAGTTTTGTAGTAAAAAGAGTAAGGCATGAACATTTAATTGTCGATTCTCTGTTTTAGGTTGGTAATTTTTTTAGTACCTTCTTATTTGTCATATTTAATGTAAAACTGATTTGTATTTAATAAATAAAACTCTGTTTTAGATGAAACACATTGTGTTGTGCTTTATAAGAAAACCTGATCTTATATATATTAAAATTTATTTATGTTAATCATGATTCAAAATTTTTGTTTGATGGAAACTAGGCTATATCGGTTCTCTTTCGAATTGTCTCATTGCGAATTCTATCGACAAGAGAAACACCTAGCATCGCACACTCCATCGTACGCTGAGCTGCTTTATCGCACGGATTATAAGCACGCTGAAGTAGACAGAAGTAGTCTCCAGGCGGACTGATGGTAGCTGAGCCGACAAGTGTTGGAGTGGCAACCACGATTAGGGAAACGTAGTGTAGGGCGCCCTGCGGCACGATGGACCGACGACTTGAGGAAAGTGGCTGGCGGCGGGTGGATGCGGACTGCCCAGGACCGGGATGGTTGGCGCTCTTTCGGGGAGGCCTTCGTTCAGTAGTGGACGGCAATAGGCTGACATCGACATCGAAACTAGGCTATACCGATTTTGATAGGATTTCTGGAGGATCACTGGCAAATAGCTGATGATACAAGAAGTAACTCAGGCTACTTTTTTTCGTCTAGCTTCACCCCGCGGCTTTTTCCGCAGTTGTTTCTGTACCGCGGACAACACAGTTGAGTTCAGCTAGTTTAAAAAATATAGCATAACAATAGATACTATTTTTTTAAACATAAAATATGTCTGTCTGTTTGCGGTAAACTTAAAAGTTACAGCATAGATTTTTATGCGGTTTTTAGTAATAGATAGAGGGATTATTAAGGAAGGTTTTCATATATATATATATATTTTATGGTATAGGGGGCAAACGAACAGACGTATCGCCTGATGGTTAGCAGTTGAAGCCGCCCACGGAAACCCGCAACACCAGAGGTATCATAAGTGCGTTGCCGGCCTTTAGAAGACGGGGAGAGGGATGAAGGGAGGGGTTGGGGTATGGGCCTCCGGTTTCTTCACTCACTCGGTGAAACACAGCACAAGTGCTGTTTCATACCGGTTTTCTGTGAGGGCGTGGTATCACTCCGGTCGAGCCGAGACCCATTCATTTTGAATACTAAAATTCTGCAGCCCTAAGTCCAAATTTGTATAGGTTATCATTTAAACGTCTCACAAGCCCAAAAATTTTCCACCCATCGGTTCTCCATTTATCAAGAGAGGTTAACCCTCAGAAATCGAAAGTCCGCGAGAGGATTTATCTAAATCGCACCTCATTTATCAATGCGTACGTTATTGATTCACACGTTGTATGAGGATGATCCTTCGTCATTTATCACTGGCCTTCGTTTCTTTGACATATTGGGCTGAGGGTGGGATTGTTGTTTTATTTATATTAATAGAGGATTGGACGCTAAGAAGAAAATGTACAGAGTGACCGTCGGAGAGCTATGCTTCGGCATGAATGGGTCGGCTCGACCGGAGTGATACCACGGCCTCACAAAAAACCGGTGTGAAATAGCGTTTGCGCTGTGTTTCACCGAGTGAGTGAGGATACCGGAGGCCCATACCCCAACCCCTTCCCCCCATCCCCTTTCCCATCCCCCAAAGGTCGACAACGCACTTGTGACGCCTTTGGTGTTGCGGGTGTCCATGGGCGGCGGTAATCGCTTACCATCAGGTGATACGTCTGCTCGTTTGCCCACTATTCAATAAAAAAAAAAAGTGAAATCAACTGACTATAAAATTTAATGTTTATTATTATTATCTAAAATATTGACTGCCTCTGTGGCGCAGTGGTAGCGTATGCGACTGCTGTTCTTAAGGTCTCGGGTTCGATTCCCGAGTAGGACCTAATGTTTGTATGATCTACAAATATTTATTTCGAAATTTGGGTGTTTTCTATGTATAATATGTATGTATTTACAAAAAAAATGTATAAATGTATTTATATCAGTTGTCTAGTACCTATAACACAAGCTCTGCTTAGCTTGGGGCTAGATGGCGTTGTGTTAGATGTCCGAAATATTTATTTATTATCTAACATAGTTACTGCAAAGATTGTTTTTTTAAAGACAACGGCCGCATTATTATCTTTTCCAAGCCGATTACTGCCACGGCGGCCAGTCTCAACACAGACCATCTACGCAGGAGATATTATAGTGCACAAGTGTGTGCGCAAATACAGGTGCACTCTCTGTTCACCTCTCTCTCATAATCTGATGATGTTCCATCGACACGATCAGGAAGAGATCAGGCGCCGACCGACAGCTTTACGAGCTCTCCGAGGTAAGGGGTTTTCAGACTCCAACTTCCAACTACGAGCTGTTATGAAGTATTTATATAATCAGAAAAACTCAACAACACTTTTGACCCGACCCGGGATATGAACCCGCGATCTCTTGATCGGTAGTCCTTAATAGTAAACTGCTGGACATAAATATACATAGTACTCACATATAAATAGTTATATATTTTTCATAATTAAGTTTGATTTATAAAATAAGGATTGATTGATTTATCTTAATTTTTCTGTAATTAATTTGGAAAAAATCTGAAGCTTATTGAATAAAACGACGACTTTCTTGCTAAGTAAACAAAGTAATCTATTCTAATATTATAAAGCTGACGTGTTTGTTTGTTTGATCGCGTTAATCTCAGGAACCGCTGGTCCGATTGGTAAAATTTTTTTTTAGGAATGGATAGTCCATTTATCCAGGAAGGCTATTATAGGCTATATATCATCACGCTAATACTAATAGGAGCGGAGCACCAATGAAGAATGTTTTAAAAACGGGGGAAAATTTTCAAAAGACGCAAACGAAGTTGCGTATGTCAGCTAGTTATTAATAAATTAGTCAAAACTTTTTATATCAATGATTTCTTACGTAATGCACATCTACCTACTAAATATTTAATTTGAATCGTAGCCATTTTCAAAGAACGTATGACAAACAAACATAATGAAAGCACAATAACATCCAAACACATTAAAACAAAACAAATCTGCCCCCAGTGCCTGAAATGCGGAGCGCATTAAAAATGTAAATAATGCCGCGACACAAGCGGAGCGGAAGCGATAGCGATTTGTGAATAAATAATTTATAACTTGGCTTACCGCGTTGTCCTTTGTCCAAATGGAGAATACGCATGTGTACCATTCGTAAGTAAATAATAAAAGTTAATTATGATTTTGTCGTCTTTATTGCAGTCATGGGAGATCACTATTTTCTTTAATATTTATAGTCTGTTTGTTAAATAATATATGTAATAGGTTATTATTTATAACTATTTATAGAATACGTAATTTTGTTATAATCATAATTCTGTCTTATGTAATGGATGCAGGAAACTTCAATAAATAAATATTATGCATTTGTGCGGCAATCCCTCGGGTACCACCAAGTGGTTATGTCCAACCGACTAAAAATCGCACACCGTCTCGTGTGCTAGAAGCCGGGCAACCACCGGTGCACCAACGGAAGGATATCCCTGGAACCCCAACGTACCTCGGGCAACCCACTATTTGGAGGTGGGCCTCTCCTGTGTAGGCACCCTAATATTCCCATTCTATAAAAGGGCGCGAGCTCTTTACAGAGCTTGCAACAAGTTGCAACTTTAACATACATGAAACGGACACAAAGAACACCCAGACTTAGAATAATAATTTGTGGATCACACAAAGTGCTGTCTCATGTGTGATTAGAACCCACAACATTTGTGTTATTTGAACGCAGCAGGAAGCCGAGGTCTAACCGCTTAAACCACTACGCTAATCGTGCAGTCAAATTTACTCAAAATTTATGCAAATTTATCAATGCTGTTATTATTGTTTGTAATATTTGAATCTTAAACAAATCTCATATTTGTGCGAGTTGAAACCACTCAACAACATTGTTACCATACGGCTGACGTATCTTGGCGGGTCTGAACATAGGCTCTGCGAACTTTAGCGCACCTACACTCGTAAAGAACCTGTTATTAGATTTTTTTATGTTCCAATGTACGAATAAAATTTCCCTAATACAGTGACCAGTTAGTACAAATTAAAGAAATATCAAAAAACTTTGGATACAGAAAGTTATTGCGTTAAAAATATATTGCGCAACCTTCTGCGCGAAGTTTAGACTCGCCAAGATACGTCGACCATATAGTACTGAGTCCATAGCTATTTCATTCAAAGTTTAGTATTTAAATACTGTCTGTGACAAAAGACGTTGATACCGTTGTGTTCGCTAAATAATTAAATTTAAATAACTTATTCATTCAGTTAAATATAGCGCAGACTAAATTTCATTCCGCTATCGCTCTGTTTTCACCACAGGTTTATTTCAAAGTGTGCGAGAGAGATGGAGGTCTATGCAAGCGAGAGAGTGAACTCATTTGGCAAGTGTCACATGCACGAGTCTATTATTTATGGTGGTGGCGGTCGGAATAGTATTGGTCGCTTTGCCTTTTGTTTCTTTGTTTCACTTGAGGTAACATTTGTTTTTGTTCGTTGTTCTTTTACATACTGTTTTTGTATTTTTCCTTATGAACGTATAGTTGGTAGTTTATACGATATACTTTTTAAATGTGTTTTTTCTAGCCTGTTGGTGTAGTACTCTAGTGATATTTTTGAGCGGTACCATAAATCACGGGTACTTTTACCGCAAAAGACAAATATGATCAGTAGCATAATTATTATATACTAGCTGACCGACGCAATCTCGTTTGCGTCTTTTATTGCCCGTAGCGAAAAATTTTCCCCCGTATAGTGTGTCGTGGACTTTTTTTCGTAGATATTTATAAGATTTACGATTAATTAGAACATTTTATGGTTCTATCTTTTATAGTTTACGCAGCGTACGCAACATAAGTAACTTTTCTGGTTGATTTTTTACACCTTGTGTCCGAAAAACCCCAATATCTTATGGAACCCTATTTTTTCCAAAATAAAAATATAGCCTATGTTACTCGTGGATAATGTAGCTTTCGAATGGTGAAAGAATTTTTAAAATCGGTCCAGTAGTTTTAGAGCCTATTCATTACAAACAAACAAACATACAAACAAAGTTTTCCTCTTTATAATATTAGTATAGATTATAAGGGTTGGGATATGTCTATTGCCATAAATCGGGACGAAGCAAAAAGTACTAGTAAGTAGAGATCAATGGTCTCTGCCTATCCCTCTGAGTCATAGGTGTGCCGTTATATATGTATGCATGTATACATAAAAATAAATTATACCTAGTCAGATCAAAACAGGATCGTATCATAGTCATCTTTGAATACTGCCATAGATCGGAATCAAACCCTCAGCTTCAGGCTAAGCCATTAGATAGCTAACCATTACACCCACTGTTAACGCAAAACAGTACATTTAAGTTCTACTAAACAATAACTATACGAATAACTGCCTCGATGGCGCAGTGGTAAAGTATGCGACTGCTGTGATTAAGGTCTCGAATTCAATTCCCGGTCTTTGTATTACCTGCAAATATTTGTTACGTTATTTATATGATTTTTGAAGTGAAAACTTCTTCAGCGGCGCTGTGTACTTTTTTGGAATGGGTAAAAATGTATAAACTCGCGTCAGGTCACGTGAACATAAACTCGCGTCAGGTCACGTGACCTGATCGAAAATTCGTAAGACGGATGGAGAGGACAGGCGGCGCAGGGCGCTTGCGCGAATGTTCGTGTGTGCATGTAATATAAATTGTCATGTTTGTGTACGATAGCGCAATAAATGAATATTGTATTCCACCACATAAATAATTGTACTTTTATACTGATAATGAAATCAATTCGTACAAAATTATTCTCTAACCATTCCAAAATATCAAAAATGCACAACGTTAATATTCAAGTTTTCACTTCTGCCGGCACTCCCGGAGTGCAACCCGTCGATTTTTTTTATTATATAGGGGGTAAAAGAGCAGATGTATCGCCTGATGGTAAGCGATTACCGCCGCTCATGGACACCCGCAACACCAGAGGCGTTATAAGCGCGTTGCCGGCCTTTTGGGAAGGAGTACGCTCTTTTCTTGAAAGTTGGAAGGTCGTATTGGTCCGGAAACACCGCAGGCGACAGCTCATTCCACAGTTTTACTGTGTTTTTTTGAATGAATATATTTATATGAATTATCCAGTACCCGTACCAAACCAGCTCTGCTTAGCTTGGGACTAGTTGGCGTTGTGTGTTAGATGTTCAAAACATTTATTTATAATGATGATGATAATGAATGAATACTATCTCTAAATCCAACTTTACGAACATAACCCATTCGTCTTGAAGTTCCTGAACATTTTAGGCCCTAGGGTCCGTGACCCTACTCTGTTTGGCAGAGATTTGGTTCCGTTCCTATAATTGTTGAGAATACCCTATTTCTGATTTGTTATATCTCTGCGATACCCCAGAGGGTATTATGGAGATCTTTGAATACCGTTTCGTGAAGATTTCGAGTTTGTTAGACAACTATAAACATATATGAAATTAAAAACCTGTTGTTGATGTGGTACTGGTTATAAAATATAGCGAAGAGTGAAAATACATGAAATAATTATTTGAATATTTTTAAGACTCTGTACTCTAGGAATTTATAATATTTCGATGTCTTCACAAATATACACGAGACGTACTATACGGCCGACGTAACTCGGCGAGTCTGAACTTAGCCCAAAAGGTTGCGCAATAACTTTCTAATATTTATTTAATTTGTTCTAACTGGTCACTGTATTAGGAAAATTTTGTTCGTACATGGGTATATATAACAGTTTTCTTCACGAGTGTACATGCGCTAAAGTTCGCAGAACCTATGTTCAGACTAGCCAAGATACGTCAACCGTATTTACATCAACAATTTACGTGCCGTGCTATTGTGATACCTAATATTGATCTCCATATATATTGTGACTTGTGACTGACTCTGTGGCGCAGTGGTAGCGTATGCGACTGTTGTTCTTGAGGTCTCGGGTTCGTTTCCCGGGTCGGACCAAATGTTTGTATGATCTACAAATATTTGTTTCGGAGTTTGGGTGTTTTCTATGTATAATATGTATGTATTTACAAAAAAAAATATGTATCTCTGTAAAAATTCATTCTGTAGTCGTGTGCAATGAAGTTCTATACATAAATAAAACAATTTGTAGATCGCACAGACTATTGTTCCATGTAGGGTTCAAACCTACAACACTCAGTACAGTAAAATGCGGCCAGTCGACTGCTTAAATTATTACCCCATCTGTGCATATTAAGTATAAAAAAATAAGTTTATTATTGATACCAAAGAAATTTAGACTTTAGGCAGCAATGTTTTAAGTTTAAATTACAACGATGACCCGCCCACTTATACCGTTTTGTGAACAAGCCCGCTCTTCAGTCCACCAATGAACCATATCCACAGAGCTTGCGTACAAAACCTTACGGTATGTTTCACAAGCGTGAGCGCTTTGTCGTGAGCAAACGTTTAGCGGACGATGTTTGTGCTTCGTGTCTAGTACTCTGTGCGTGCAACACTAGCAGCGCGTTGTACGAGACATAAGAGGTAGCGAGAGCGATTATATAAAATATACTTCCTACTCGTTCTTGTCTACAAAAACTTATTTTAATTGTGTAAATCTCTTTTTCTCGGTTTATGTAGTTAATAATTTATAGTTTTAGAGACAGATTTATTTTGCGTTTTAAATTCAAGATAATCAAATACGAAATATTTGGTTAATTAATGTGCACATGAGTGCAGATTTATGATACTCGTATGGTCGCCCAGTGAACAGTGGTCGAAATTCGACCATGTTGTTGACGTGACAACGACTAATAAATCGATGAACGCCGGCTGCACGCACGAAAAAGGATGACTCATTGTCCCGTTACGCTCATTGTACGCTTGCGCAAATAATTCAATTTGGTTCATGAAAGTATGCAATCATTTCATCAATGTTTTGTTATGATTTTATCACGTTAATCTATCGTTCGTAAACCGACTTTACAGAAAATTTTATTTAACTTTCATACTCCTCTGTTCACATAGTTTACGTAACAAGGGGTACAAAGTTTATGCTTCACATATTAATATATAGATAACGATGCAGTATTCCCAAGATCAGAAAGACAACTAAAATGTAAATGGAAATTTTTGTCTTCATCGTAATTATACCCTAATAGGCTATTAGAATCTGGGCTTCGATGACCTTAATTTAATTAGGAAAATACAGGTTTATCATGATTGCTCATAATAAATCAGATTACAGCAAAACAATTTCTTATTTAAGCTATCTACATTCGTCAGTTAGTTAACTCCTCAAAATCGCTAGCACAAAAATCCCGCTATCGCTCGTGGATTGTACCACAGTTTAGCGTGTTAACTAAATGAACAAACATACAGTCACGGTAGCCAATGTTGCTACCAGCTCCAATGAACACTATTTCGATACAGTCACGAGTTATTCATTACTATTGAAAAGCGGTCATAGACATCTCATGGAAACTTCCTGTAAAATAACGCGTTGTTATTGATCCCTGTTCGCGATCAGTTGTCATCACTCGTCACAGTCAGATGGCATAACTATTATATATTTTTTTTTATTGAATTGTGGGCAAACGAGCAGACGTATCGCCTGATGGTAAGCGATTACCGCCGTCCATGGACACTCGCAACACCAGAAGCGCCACAAGTGCGTTGCCGGCCTTTGGAGGATGGGGAGGGGATAGGGGAGAGGGATAGAGGAGGGGAGGGGAATGGGGTATGGGCTTCCGGTATCCTCACTCACTCGGTGAAACACAGCGCAAGTGCTATTAGCATACGGGCCTGTGTCGAAAATTTATGGGTCATATGAACCACCAGGAGACCTTTTTAGAAAGATACATGGGCATGAAACAATAACATTCATCACTATGCCGCCACTTGTAATCTGTCCAACTGAGTACAGATTTTTCTCTCTTGGCACATGATTTTCGTACGGAGTTGCGGCATAATGGATGGTTAATATTGTTCCCTTTTTTATGAAATAAGGGGGGAAGTGAAACGAACAGACGGGTCGCCTTTTTTGTTATTGTATAGGGAGCAAACGGGCAGACTTATCGCCTGATGGTAGACACGATGTCGTTCTTGGGGGAGACCTAAAATAACATGGTCCGGTTCTTCCCCAGAGCAGAATTAGTGGAATCACCACATACTTTGCTCCTCAGTCCCCGATGAGCCAGAAATCCGAAGGTATTTACACCTCGTCAACAAAGAAAACGGTGCAGAAATGGAATTTAAAATTTACTGTACTGTTAAAAATCGTTTAGATAAAAGAAAAAACCCAATAAGTTATATTATGAATTATAATCTATACTTATAATAAAACCGAAGAGTTTGTTTGTTTGTTTGAGCGCGCTAATCTCAGGAACCGTTTGTCCGATTTGAAAAATTCTTTCAGTATTGGATAGTCCATTCATCGAGGAAGGCTATAGGCTATATATTATTACGCTACTTCTAATAGGAGCGGAGCACCAATGAAGAATGTTCAAAAACGGGGGAAAATTATCACGCTATTACGGGCAATAGAAGACGCAAACGAGGTCTATTATAATATAAATACGTGAAGCAAAATTTTTCTACCTTTATTTATGAAAATTATGCATTTGAGGAGTATGTGATGTAGTATAATCCTACTATCCCACTAATACCTATTATAAACGCGAAAGTTTGTGAGTATGTAAGTGAGTATGTTTGTTGCTCTTTCACGCAAAAACTACTGAATGGATTTTGATGAAACTTTACAATAATTTAGCTTATACATCAGAATAACACATGGGTATCAATTTATTAAGATGATAATTTCGCCTCGCGGCGTAGGCCGCGGTTATTGTCGTACCGCGGTGTTCAGCTAGTTGAAATATATAATATGGAGGAGGAGTACAGAAGACCTAAAAAATTAAAGAATTATGGTTCAATTTTGACCGTTGGGCGACCACTAGTATAAATAATTTCACATAACGTTTCCCAAGAATTTTTTTCTCGTATCACTATTTACTTAGCGTTACTACAGTACACATGATATGATCCTAGCCGATTACGGCCACGGCGGCCAGCCTCAACGGAGAACAGCCAATTACGCAGGAGATATTACAAATACAGGTGCACTCTCTGTTCCCTCTCTCTCATAATCCCATGGGACAGTTAACCGACACGACCGGGCAGAGATCAGGCTCAGGACCGATAGCTTTACGTGCTCTCCCGAAAATCGGGGGTTCAGACCCCAACTTCCAATCTCTGAGCTGTTATTAAGTATTTCTATAATTAGAAAAACTCAATAACACTTTTGGCCCGGCCTGGGATTCGAACCCGAGGCCTCTAAATTGGCAGTAACATACTTCAACCGCTAGACCAATGAAGCAGTTAATAACAGTACACATAACGTTATTTAATAATACAATAACTAAAAACTGTAACTCTTTATAACAAACACAATATTATACCTACATCCCTTAGACTCAGTAACCGGTATGCCGCGCGTGCCGATCGTAAATAACAATCAAGGTTCGATCGAGAAACGACGAAGTAAAACGTTTATCGTTCACTATTTTAGTTAATATCGTTATATTTTCGTTGTGTTATGGGAATATAGCTCACAAAAAGGGCTCAGATATATGGTATATTATTTGTGGCTAGTTTCACTAGTTGAGATAAAAATTTTGCTAGTTATGTGCCATATAACACTATTCTAACAGATATATACATTGTATATGTAACACAATACACATATAACAATTTTCACTGGTCGCTGTCTGTACATGGTATCTTCTAAAGTCATGTCAATTTGTCTGTATATTTTTGCAGGTTAATCTTTGAAACGGCTTAATTAATTTGATTGAGGTTTCCACTAATGCGTTGCTAATGAAAAATTTAGGTTACTACTTAAATTTCATGTATATCAATATGATAATGTAATTAAAGTATCTTTTATTGATTATAAAATATATTCATATTATTCACTGTGTGTTAGAGTGAGAGTGGAGGAGCCTGTCTACCGCTGCCGTATGCTTGACAGAAAGGTAAGCCAGATAGACGCGCCGTAACGCGTTACGTAACGAAGCGGATCTAGGATATACATTACACATACATACAAACTCTCCACCATCTTTTTTGTCTAATTGGTAGTTAGAGATGAGGACAAAGACACAAAGAAGTTTACTAGGTGTAGCAGTGATTTTTCTTCTGTAAATTTGAGTCTATGACTGACGGAAATCATGAGCAGAATCCATAAATAACGGTCACCATACTCATTGTGAACGCAGACAATGCAACAATGCAGCATGGTAACTCCCACTATGTCGGCCTATTGAGATGTTTCTGCATCCTTGACCCTCCAGTCTTACAATCATACATACCTTTGTATGATTATTTTCTTAAATTAATTTGATCCAGTTTCTGTAATAACGTATTATACTAACCTTTATTAAATTTGCCGTGAGTTAAATGTCGTTGAAGAATTCTTTCATAGCTATTTACTGAAAGTTTATTTATGAAAATGCCATCTAGATCAGTTCAGCCCTTTTGCATTTATTAAGTAGGTAGTAAACGTTTAAAAAAACTCACGTTTTGTTGTCCTTAATCAGTTTTTTTATGTACGGGCCTGCCTGCCTACTCTGCCTGATGGAAAGCATTACCAAAATCTAAGAGTGGTGGTCACTATACTCATGGTGAATGCAGACAATGCAGCATGGTGACCCACACCATGGCGGCCTAGTGATGCGTCTGCATCATTGGGCCTCCAATCTCGCACTAATCAATGTAACACGACAGCACGAACGCTGTCATTTTACGTTGATCTTCTGTGCTAGGGTAGTTCCACCCCGGTCGAGCCGGCTCTACCGTGCACCGTGCTGAAATCAGCGTGGTTCTACATCTATACTAATATAATAAAGCTGAATAGCTACGGGGAATAGAAGACGCAAACGAGGTTGCGTGGGTCAGCTAGTAGTTAATAAAACTTACTTTCTATATTTATATGAGCGATTGAGCTGAAACTTGTACACGATACACAAACCGCTTAACCACAATGTGCCATAGTATAGCATTGCACTGCATAGCTAGTTTAAAGAGAATTCATACAGCTATATAAAAGTCAACAAATTCTTTAATATTTCTTTCAAAAAGTCTGGTACAAACTCAGAACGTAGGTAGTAGAATAAAAATTCTTAACTGGCAATACAAAACAAAAGGTTGTATCCCTAAATGTCTTGCGTAGAATGCAATACAAGTGACGTAGTATAAAGCTCGGTATATAGGACATCGCTCGATACATACGCGCGCAAGCGTACACTCTACCAGACTATAGTGATGGCATAAACGTATATCGATGTTTTGTTTTCAATACTTTTGTAAAAAATTAATTAATACAACATTGTAACTAGTGTTTGTAGTGTAGTTGAGATCAATTAAAAATGTCGAAACTTAGAGAACATTTTGAAGGATATTCGAGGTCATTCGGGACAGAAATATTTATTAGAAATATTTCGATAGATTAATGTTATATTAATATTTATAAATATTCATGCAGAAGACAAAGTGTTTAATACCATTATTCAAGCCATTCTTGTATATTATAATCTGAATATATTAATAACTAGCTGAACCCCACGGTGCTACCCGTGGTACGACAATAACCGTGGGCAATGTCGCGAAGCAAAGCTAGTATCTTTATAAATTGTAGCCTATGTGTTATTCTGATGTATAAGCTATATTATTGTAAAGTTTTATCAAAATTCATTCAGAAGTTTTTACGTGAAAGAGCAACAAACATACTCACAAACTTTCGCGTTTATAATATTAGTAGGATTAATTGTAAAGCTCCTTATTTATAATTCTAGGTACAAGTCACTTAATTTAATCTAAAAATTATGCAATAGAAAGGGGGAACAAATAGTGGAATACCAGCTAGGAAATTACACAATAACTAAAAGAACTCAACATAACAACGAAGAATTTCTAATACATGCACCCTGAAAATATTGCAATTCTTCTCTAGACAGTCGTATAGTAACTAAATACTGACAAATGCAACATAATTTTGATAAAAAAAACTGACATTGAAATGCTCCAAGATTTATAAGCTGTGATGGGCATTCAAAAATTCTGTGCTACGAGTAAATTCGTAGTAGGTACTTAATTTAAAAACTTTTAGTCCGCGTAAATTAGGCGAACTTATTTTTTCAAACCATCGTCTCATCATTTATTCATTATAGTGTGTTTAGCGAATGTTGTAAACTGCTTTAGCGATCACTAGACCGCTTTCTACTGCGCCAAGTGTTGTGGGTTCAAATCCCACATGGGACAACACTTTATTTGATTCACAAATTGTTGTTCCGAGTCTGGGTGTTCTTTGTGTCTGTTTCATGTATGTTTGTAAAGACCCTCGCGACACAGGCTGTATATTCCTAATAGGAGTAGTCTTTATAATAAAAAAAGAAACAAGTTAAATTAATGGATGTCGATACTATCGATACCGGATCGGATAACTGTAATCCTTACTGCATGCCCCGCCCGCCTTCCTTCCGGTATCGTTATGTAACGCAGTGTGTTTGTGTGTGTGAACAATGTCTACGTAAATAATACTGGAGGGAGCAATGTACATGGGTTTTTAAATATCTCGTTCTATTTTCAAACAGTTTAAAAAAAAGAGAGCTTTCAGTAACTTTCGGTGTTTTAAATTTCGAACAACGATTTTTTTTTTGTTTTTAAGTAGAGTAGTGACATGGCAATGTTAAAAGGTTTAAATTCATAGACTAAAAATATTGAAGCCAACCTTTTTGTGGTACCTTTAGTTATGTAAACCTCTTTCGTGAAGTAAAAGGCCCTAGTTAGACCTGATCTATAAAAATAAAAAAGTTTGTGATTAAATTTTTTTCAATATATGCATATGAAAGTATATACGATACTTATATTAATTTAAATTTGTTGTCTGTCTGTTTGTTCCGGCTAATCTCTGAAACAGCTGGACCAATTTAAATGAGACTTTCATTCGATTTAGTTGATGACATAATAATTAACTTATCATACTTTTTTAGATTAGCTTAGGCTCGTGTTGCAGTTTAAAGGTACAAAAAGAACCGCAGGTAACACCGCGGAATTCAGCTATTTTCTCATAGTATTGAATTTTAATTTGTGTCAAAGGTTTCTCATTTTTTTAAAATTTAGATTTCATTGAGATTTTTTTCACTTGAACTAATTATTTAAGTACAAATTCACCGAGTGAATGAGGATACCGGAGGACCATACACTAACCCCTCCCCCATTCCCTCTCCCTATCCCCCAAAGGTCGGCAACGCACTTGTGTCGCCTTTGGTTTTGCGGGTGTCCATGGGCGGCGGTAATCGCTTACCATCAGGTGATACGTCTGCTCGTTTGCCTATAATAGGGCTCCACTCGTATCGGTTTTAGCGTGATGATATATAGCCTATTGCTTTCCTCGATAAATGGACTATACACACTGACACTGAAATAATTTTTCAAATTGGTCATGCGGTTCCTGAGATTATCACGTTCAAACAAACAAACAGACTGTTCAGCTTTATAATTTTTATAATTTTTTTATGAGCAGTGGGACTGCTAGGCAAAGGCCTCCCCTGCTACAAGCCACTTCTCTTTATTTAAAGTCAGTTCCTTTATAATATTAGTATAGATTATTGATTATTTGTGTGAAAACGAAACTCATGTTAAATATTCAGTATTCTAGTAGCATTTATCGTAGAAACCACAGCTTTATGCACATGGTGATAAAAATTAGGTCACTAACATACCGTTAACTCGATGAACTAGTTGCTGTTCTAGGTATTCTAGTCTATATTTGGCTGTGTGTATATTTGGAAGTACGAAGGAAATTTGCTTAATTAAAGGTCGAGTGACATAGCTCTGAAAGTTGGTAGAATGAAGTGGCAATGGGCTGGTCACATATGTCGCAGAACTGACAACTGAGTAAGCGTGTCTTGGAATGGAGACCGCGTCTTGTCTAACGTAGTCTGGGACGCCCTCTTGCCAGATGGCGGGACGACTTACGTAAGAGGGCTGGCAGTGATTGGATGCAAAAAGCAACAGACCGGGCTCTGTGGTGTTCCTTGGGAGAGGCTTATGTCCAGCAGTGGACTACAACGGGCTGGTGATATGTGATGTGACAAATAGTACAAGTTTTATTGAAGGCTAGTTTTACTGTTTGCTGATAAAGTTCTTAAAAAAATAATCCCAAGTTATCTGTCCAATAACTACAGAGTAAAAATTCTTTCGGTGTTGGATAGTCCATTTTTGTCCATTTGACTGCCTCGGTGGAGTAGTTGTAGCGTATGCGACTGCTAAGCATGAGGTCGGTACGTCTATAGTTACATTATGGTAAATAGCAAATCCTTAAATATTTAACCCTTGACATTATTATATCTGTGTAGATAGTCCTGCGATGTTTAGAAATCTCTAAGAATTAAAGCGAGACGTAATGAACCAGCCTTCATTCAATTCCCGCACTTCCTAAGTCAACGGATTACGGGGCGTCTACACAGAATAATTTACTTTTCATAAAGCCAAACGATAAATGTAAACTTTGGTTTCAAACTTTGACGACAATTGTTTATTAAGATAAATGAGGAGACTTGGAAATGAAATGTTTTGACAGTTCTAAATCGTTATCTAAGAAACTCTTTCATCAGTTCTTGAAAATATCCGTATAGATAACTGCCTAGGTGGCGCAGTGGTAGCGTATGCGACTGCTGTGCTTGAGGTCTCTGGTACGATTCCCGGGTCAGACCAAATTTTTGTATGATCTGCAAATATTTTTTTCGGAGTTTGGGTATGTATGATATGTATGCATTTACAAAAAAAGTATATATGTATTCATATCAGTTGTCTAGTACCCATAACACTAGCTTAGCTTAGCTTGGGACTAGATGGCGTTGTCTTTTTTTTTTTGTCTTTTTAAAAAAAAAAAAACAACTCCCGCATTAGGAATATACATCCTGTGTCGCGGGGGACTTTACAAACATACATGTAACGGACACAAATAACACCCAGACTCAGGACAACACTTTGTGGATCACACAAAGTGATGTCCCACGTGGGATTTGAACCCCCGGCACTTGGCGCAGTAGTGAACGTTTTTTAAACCACCAGGCCAACCGTGCAGTCTTGCGGTCAGTGCGTTGTGTGTTAGATGTCCGGAATTTTTATTTTTATTCATGTTCTCCATGAGTCAACAAATTAGAAAATATTATAGTGCACCAGTGTGTGCGCAAACACAAGTTCACTCTCTATTCTCTGTTCCCTCACTCTCGTAATCCGATGAGACATCTATCCGAACGGCGAGATATGAAGTCTGACGACCTTACGTGCTAATCGAGGCACGGGAGTTAAGACTCCAACTTCCAAACTCCGAGATGGTGCATTTTCATTATCAGAAAAACTCAATAACATTTTTGGCTCGACGCGGGATACAACCCGTAGAACTCATGATCAGTAGTAGCATATGCCAACCGCTAGATCACAGAGGCAGAAGCCAATCGAGGTATATTTTAAGTACTGTAGGTATATTTTTCTTCTAGAGAAAAATATCTAAAAAAGTACCATGACTAAGATAGTTCCACCATACACCACCATAAAATACTTCATAAATATTAAAACATTATTATTATTTTATCACCCCACAAAGCAGGACATCTGTACTGAGAGTACCAGGGCCGCATACCCGCCCAAGAGGTCTCAAGGGAGGTTTAATATCATTCGCGTGTAGCTGTCCAACACTGACTTGGGACTGCATGTACTAAGATACCGCCCTCAATGTTTGTTAATGGAACAGTTTCTTTTCGGAGGGATCGTACTGTCATGGTGAGTGATAATTAATGAGGAGGAATGCGCTAAAAGGATTTTTGAATACGTCATTTAAGGGTATATTTCATAAGGAAAGGTATTATTTAAGTAAAGACGTAGGTATTGATATTTAGTTACGTTTGACACAATTACAAGGCAAAGTTTAGGGGTTTTGATATGTGACTAATGGCGTTCAGTATTTTATTTATTTACTTTTATTTTATTTTTAAACTTTATGCACACATGTACAACGGCGGGCTTAATGCCCAAAGCATTCTCTACCAGCCAACCTTTGGGAGATGTGGAAATTTTGTGAGGTAGGTGCATTGTGGTGGAAATAAGAGGTTGTGATTGCTATCAATATATGGACTAACATAGACTAACATAATTTATAATACACATATACATATACATAAAATATCTATATATGGATATACATACACACTAATACATAAACCTTACATACTCGTATGTACACTGTGAGTAGGAACTAAATTGTATCTTAATTATAGTTTTCCTGCCATTTCGTCAAGGTATCCAAGATCAGAAGCGTATCTAGGCCGTGAGGCGTCCGTGTGCAATCATTAGTTTAGCGCCCTTTAGTAAGCGAGCTTCATTAAGCGAGCAGACAGATTCATTATTGTGCCGCGGTCGGCGCCGCTAACACTGCACTATAGCTAAAGACGCCCCTGTCTAATGCTTGCTCTACACGTAGGCAGATGCATCCACTGCAGATGGATCACTACGAGCCCTCCACATGTCTGTAGGTCGATCAGTCTGTGTTGGTTCTCGGCAGACGCAACACGTACGAACGCAAAATGGATACAGAGATTGTAGCTGCCGCAGCTATTGATTTATTTAGTATTTTTGAGTATTATTTGAGTGTGTATGGAATTTAAATATTGATGTTTACAGGTACTTAAAGAAAATTTGTTAATTGTGGACTTACAACCTGTTTATTTAAATGGTACTTATTTTTAGAATTCCACATTCAGTTTTCTGCTTGAAATAGATCCAGGAATCTAAAAGTTTTCTCAGTATTTATTACTCATTTTAATGTGTAAGTAGGTAATTACAAAATGAATTAAACTGCATGATGATGGTGCGTCCGCAGACGTGTATACAGTCGCCGAGCGCTCGCGCTGAAACTCTTTGATTTGTGCCACAAAAACCGACTACGAACCGATCTGTGGCGGACGCATCTGCGGACGTTTAATTCCTACCACAGACGAACCACACTACACGTAGACAGATGCGTCCGCTCTACGTGTAGAGCAGGCATTAGACATAGATATTTGGAACATTCAAATATAAAATCTTGGTTTATTAACATATAGGACACATCCCAACCTGAGAATCAGTTCTTTATAAAACAAATTATAGCGCTTTGTGAAAACTTTATTCAGAGTTTCCAAGATATTATGAGATGGAGTCATAAAGGCAGTAGTAGAATCTTACTTAAATTCACAGGCAGTAGACCTACCGATCTGTCTGCTACTTTAACAAGTCTCATATTTGAACATGATTTTAAAAAGAAAAAAAGATTTCTCTAAACACTGGCCAAAAATCATATAAATAAATTATAATCTGCATACCATAATATTAGGGCTGCATAAACCAAAACACGTATTTAATTGAGCGTCGTAATCCGTATTAATAACAGAGCAGCTGGCGCCCCCTACCGGCGAGCGGAGGATTTAAAAGTCAATATAGAACAGGGATTACACCATGGGGTAACAGAGGGGAACGAATAATTAGGTGTCGGGAATAGTTTTGTGGGAGTTGTTTGCCGGTCGTACCAAATTTAGTGGAAAATTGTAATTTGGTTAGTGGCAACACTGTAGATATGATTATTGTAGAGGCTGGTCAGACGGCTGATAAAGCAACCTGGTCGTGATGTGGTACATATTGATTGTCTTAATTTCTCAAGTCACAAACACAATGTGGCTTTAATGATGACTCTAATGTGTAACTTTCTACTGGTTGTAGATTACTTTTCTGATCTTTGATTATTTGTGAAAAGGTCAGCTTTGTTTGACATTACCACTATTATTAATGAAAATTTAAATAAAACATTTATTTTTTAAAGTTTTGTTGGAATGTAAACCTACTCACATGTTTTTAAGTTTGCTATCTACAACTGTATTGTTTACAAATTTTATATTTGTGTGTCTGTATGTGACATCGTAGCTCTCAAACGGATGGACGGATTTCGATGCGTTTTTTTTCATTTGCGGTCGTTCTTAGGCATGTTTGGCTAATATCGGCCCAGCAGTTTAAGAGTTCAGCTCTTTACCAAAATTATGTAAGGCATTTTTGGTGTATGATTACTAGATTAAGTGCTTCACGCGTGCCAGCATAATCGTTATGCTGATGCTGCGTAGGGGAGGGGAGGGGGGGGATGGGTTTAAAACATCAGTTATTATTATTCCGGGATGAAAATGTGTTTTATTCTATTTTGATGTCAAGTTGCGTCACGCTAAAACTACCTTAATTTTCAGTTTTTTGCCACTAATCAAATAACTAAACACACAGTATATATTTCTATATCAACAAACACTTCTCAAACATCTCAGATTCTTATACCGGGAAGAAAATGAAGATCAATCATACCCACAAAACGAAAAGGGCTCTCTACTTCCAAGTTTCTCCGAGTTTTTTCTGATCTTTTCGAGTTTCAGAAACTTGCTAAAGAAGACAAATGATCTGCTTCAAAATTCATCCTCTTCGTCATTAATTCCCACAAAGATTTTAGTCCACACCAATAACTAACACAGTCCCTCCACCAAGAACCATTACCGGTCAACGAAACTAATGATCACTCATTTCTTATTTCCTAACCCACCTGGGAATCGAACACTGACCCTACCACACCCCTGAACCAACAAAATTAACTCGCAACTGATCCTCAATACATTTTTATTGCAAATGGCGCCAAATAATGCTAAATCACAAGTAAATCCCTGTATTATGGGGTTGCCCGATTATGGGGTGTATTTTTTTGCTGGCAACATTATCTTTTATTGTGATAAGTGTTTATGTGATGCAATTTCAGTTTTCGGTAATGCGTTATGAATAATATTTGGGTAATAAGGTGCGAATTTTAGAAATTAAAATATGTCCTATGTGTTTGTCGGTATACGTCGAAATACTTGAAATTGCTGGATAGATTTGTATATTTTTTTGTGTTTTATAGTTGATAGTTTGTAATTAGAAAAAAAAGTAAGGAAAAGCAACATTGCAAAAAATTTTTAACGTAGATTTGAACGTGATAATTGTATAGATGTTTGTGTAAAGACAATTTTTCAGGAGAGGAGGGGGGGGGGATAAGGGAGCACATGTGTCACCTGATGGTAAGTACCCACCGCCGCCTATAGGTTAAGGAATGACAATCGAATTATCATGCTACAGGTACCGGTTTCTTTCGAAGTCATTTTATGACGTGTACCCACTAAAAGAGTCAGCGATGATGTATGAATCTCACAGATGAAAAATACTTACCATCTTTTTCTTCCTAGCCTTAATTTTCCTAAAATTATTTAGGGTCGACTACTAGTTCAACCGGTGTTTATGACGATCATATAATTGTAACTCGATAGATGGCGTGCCCGTCGATTTATATCACGCTATCGTTTGATTCAATGCAGTTGTATTTAGTAGTAAGAAAAAATTGCAAAAATGAGATCAATAAACCAGCTAGATCAGATTGCAGATAGTGTTTTTGTTATTAAACAAACCCTCTAGTAAATCTCATTAGGGCAGCAGTTCAACATTAGCTTAGTTAGCTGACAACCGGTTTTATCTGATACCTATCAGCTTTTCCACGGAACGACTGAATTCGGAACGATAACACACAGTAACCATTAGGTACTATCTGTTCAGGTAGAACGAAATACTTACTTCCACATACGGCGTAAAAAGAGAAACATACTACAGTGCCATATACTGGATATACACCAAACGACGGAGTAACGTACTACAAAGAAACTACCAATCCTGCATCGCGATATAGAAATTCTCGCATCGATTATGATATATACAAAATCTCAACATCCACTGTTGGGCCGATACCCGCCGGGTATGATCACCTTGCTTGGTCGGGATCATCTATTTGTGTTGGCGGGACACGACACCCGCTCCTCCTCATAATAATAAAATAGTGTGTAGACCTATAAATTTTAAATTATCGACAATTCGATAAAGAGTACACCTGTCAATCGATACAGTTCGTCCAGGTGTTAATACATTTTATTACGATGTTCGTTCATCGTTAACAGGGCCCGCCCTCATTGGTTATGATTCATCATTGTTATAATATTTAATTAATTGACTTTGTAATTACGATATGGTTTTGAGTGAACAACACATCACTGTTGTACATCATCCGTTAGTCGTGTAGGTGTTGTTAGTATTTTTAATATGCAGTTTGACGGATTATGTTCAATATATGTTAATTAAAAACTGCGTTTTTATAATGAAGGATTTTTTGATTTTAATTAAATATATAAATATTTATTTATTTATTTAAAGGTTTTGCCATAGGTTGTGTGTGCAAAATATATCACACAAAGTGATCAAATGTAACAAAGCTATACACACTTGCCAGTTACGGGCTAACAAACGTAAGTATTAAAACATCAACATACTTAATTTTAGTTAAAAGAAGATTTTTATTATAGTTTTAACAAAACTTTGAGGAACAAATCAGTATTTTAATGCGTTTTAAACGTTAGTGAGTTATAAATCTAAGCAAATCATAATTGCACAAACAAACATGCCTATACGAAATGATTGAGATATACGAAATGAATAATAGGTACAATTTTTCGCACTTAACGATAACAACCTCATACTTTATTTGGTAAAGCTGAGCCCTGTGGCGTTACCTGCGGTACGAGTACAACAACAACCGTATAAAAAAGTAGTCTATGTTACTCTTTATATCATCAGCTATCTAACAGTGAAAGTCCCATCAAAATCGACCCAGCCAGACAGACAAAAAACTTGAAAAATGATTTTTTATGTAAGTATCGTAATTACTTTTATTTGTATTTAGTAAAAAACTGTTAATTTGAAGTCACAAACAGACACTTAACTTTTATTTTTTTGTATAGATGTATAGACAGATAATTGTTAAAACCACAGTGTTAAAAGGCGAAATAATCAAACATTATACGTCGGGCTAAGCCAGGGACTTAGACCCTAACTTATTGGGTTAATAAATCTTAATATAGTACGCCGCGGAGCGCATGCTAATGCTTCATAATGCAGGGGCACACGCTGCCCGATATAATTATATTTTTGTAAGGGGTAAAATGGACAGTCTCATCGACAGTATTTTCGCTGAAATTATTCATGCTTTAGCGCAATAACATGCAAATATTTTGATGGAATACTTTGATCTGGCTAACAGCTTAAAAAAGTGTTTTAGCAAATCACTAAGCATAAGTGGCTGTATCGACTTTTCAAAGGTACAGGGGGAAAATGGCCAGAGGTCACCAGACCAGACTGTCGTTGTAAAAGAACCCCTCCGGTCCAAGTTGAGAAAGGAGGTTTGGGGGGAGGGCTCTGATCTCTGATGATGTCACTCACTTGGTGGATAGCAACGAAATAATAAAACAATGGTTTTCTTTCTGAATGTGTGTGTTATATTATTTGTGCCGCTTTATGACTTTTTCAGGCTAATAATAACCTTTAAGTATTAATTTCTATTTTCATTTTTTTATTTTCCCATTCCCTTCGAACACACAATATTTTACATGCTAAACCAAAAGTGCACCCTAGTTAATTAACGGGAAATGATTAAAAATTGGGACGGATGGATGTACATGTGCATGAAATTATAAATAAATAAATGTAGCTTATATGTTATAAATATTCCGGACATCTAACACACAACGCCATCTAGTCCCAAGCTAAGCAGAGTTTGTGTTATGGGTACTAGACAACTGATATAAATATGTACATATATACTGGGTTTATTTTGTAAATACATACATATTAGGTATACATAGAAAACACCCAAACTCCGCAACAAATATTTGTAGATCACACAAACATTTGGTTCGACCCAGGATTTGAACCCGAGACCTCAAGCACAGCAGTCGCATTCACTACCACTGTCTGCCGCCAGTTTTACATATTCTGATATATAAGCTATATTATTGTAAGGTTTCATTAAAATCTATTCAGTAGTTTTTACGTGAAAGAGTAACAAACATCCATCCATTGATCCATACCTACTTACAAACTTTCGCATTTATAATATTAGTAGGATCTGAATCTCAAAGAGGGTTTCAAAGGCGATAAATCAATCTAGCTGGGATACATTTTTAGAACTAAAAAAAAAAACAGGTCATGCTGGTACTGTTACTTTGTATTTAAGCTATCCAAATTTTTTGGAAACTGAAAATCCATATGGACCGATCTCTGGAAGAGGTCTTCGTGAGCGATAGCACTGTCGATCGTTACATTTTGTATCTACACAAGAAACATTTTAATTAAATAAACATATTTATTAAATGCTTATCCGTTTTAGTTTATTAATGTCATACTTGTTAATTATTTTATTAAAATATAACTTACTGACATGGTCAGAGCTTGGAAAAGGTAGTATGATTATATACATAGAAATAATTTGCATATAAACTATTGCATACGAACGAAATTTACCATAGGAGAGCCACGATTCGGCATGCAAGGGCCGGATCGATCGGAGTGATACCACGGCCTCACAGAAAACCAGTATGAAACAGCGCTGTTTTTCACCAAGTGAGTGAGCATACCGGAGGCCCATACCCTTACCCCTCTTCCCATCCCTTTCCTCAACCCCCGAAGGCCGGTAACGCACTTGTGATGCCTCTAGTGTTGCGGGTATCCATGGGTGGTGGTAATCGTTTACCGTCAGGCGATAAGTAGGCACGTTTGCCGCCTATTCCATAAAAAAATACCTAAAATTTATGAGGAAACACGCAAACGTGACCTAAAATACTCAATATTACTTTATATAAATCGAAATGCGTAGTACGGTATTCGATACAGTACATTATCCATTAAACACAGATCTGCATTTGATAAACTATTTAAAACGTAACACCAAAAAAGCACAGAATAATTAATGATAGAAAAAGATTTCTCATGTAACGAAACTGGCCACCATTTTAACTGTCTAATCGTCGAGAATAACGAATGAGAGTACGCGTGCCATTTATTTTTATCGATGTCGATAGGCTACGTACAGTGGCACGTCACTAGCAATACATCTTTTTAATAATGGAAGACTTTAGTAAACAAAACGCGGAGCGGACAGGGAATGACGCTGCGTTTTATTTTTGTTAAAATGTGATGTAGGGAAAGATTTTTATTTTTTGGTTGTAAACTTACCGCTAATTATTAATCTGCTTGATAATACCTATAGAGAATGGCTTATCTATTTTGTTTTCAATTTGAGTTATTAAACTAGGATTTCTAATAAAGGATATACACAACTGAAATGACCATATGTGTGTATGATATACAAATATTTGTTTATGAATGTATTTACTAACAAAACTATATATGTATTTATGTCAGTTTTCTAACCTTGGGACTAGATGGAGTTGTGTGTAAAATTTTCGAAATATTTTATTTATTATTTATTAACTATACAGTATACAGTAAATGACTGAAGGGGAGTAAAACCGGTGTACCCCTTCACGTACAGAAAACCACAGCAAGCAAAAATATTAAGCTAACAAAGTTACAAATAACAAATAAGTTTATAACACATATTGAGAAGGTGACTAAAATGAAAAAGTTGCTGGATGACCGATCTTTACTCGGTATTTTCTTTTTTTATAAATTTTCTAAAAATAAATCATAGCTAGATCGATTTGTAGCACGTAAACCAATGCACAACACAAAATTTCATGATTCATTTTTTTTCCAATCTAAGAAATTACGGTTTAAGAACGTTGTTTTCTCAATAGAACTTAGTATTAATTTACAAAAAAATCTGGCACCATTTTACACATCAATTGATCTCTATTCTATTTCTCTATCTATTTCAATTGTCAGCATCAATCGCTTAAATATTGTAACAATTGCTTACAATAAGCAATAAGCAAAATAAGAAGATTGGCGCCATTTCCGAGATTCAGATTGTATATATATATAAGATTTGTTCGTTAAAACATTTTAGATATTTTATATGGTTATAAATAAAACTACATCACATTTGAGGCCTGAATTTGGTACAGACAGTGAACGGAATATCACAACCGAGTCATTTATTGATCGGGTCTGATATATAGAATGTGCGAATTACTAGGAAATGTGCGTTATAAGTTAGGTAAATAACAGCGAACCAAACGGTGGCCGGCCGCTTCGAAGTAGGGTGACAACGGTATACACGATCTATAGGTATATTGTACCTGTATAGAAACGGAAACATTTATTCTCAACTTGCGACCTGGCCTGGCTGTCTTTGAAACGCTCGCTAATTACATGTATTATACAAGTAAACCTGTCATGGCTGCGATATAGTTTTTAACTAATGCATTCTCGTACATGATGTGACTGTTTCTTTTCTTTTAGTTTCTAATAAATACTTTTTATTCATTTTCCTCTTGAATCACTCTGTCTATTACTGAAAACTGCATAAAAATTCATTGAGTGGTTTAAAAGATCTAAGCAAACGGACAGCGAAGTGACTTCATTTTAATACTATTTCAAGGGAACATTAATACACTATCCGAACATTAGAGTCTAAGTTCGATTCAATTGCTGCATCAAACTTAGCATAATTTAGATAAGGTTTAATAACTACTTTCATAAATAATTATAATTTTATCAATATGTGTTTTTCTTAAAGGTACAAGCACTAGTAGGCTTATTACGTTCTTTTTTTCATTCTACTTCAAAAGAAGGGGTAAAACTTTTGGCAGTCTATGTTTTATATATACCGCCTAAACTACTGAACTGATTTTGATGAATATCAATAGTCACAGACAGTCAATAGATTCGTAATATTAGTCTGAGTGATAGAGGGTATTTAAATTTTATCAAAAGTTTTTACGATCGGCTTTTGTTTTTTGAACTTTTTCTAGTTGACAAATGTGAGCATTTAATACCTCGCCTATAATATAAAGGCATAACTTTATGCATATAAAATAATTCTTTTAACTTTTAACAAGCGGAAATTTTGAATTCGTCGACAAATTGGAATGATATAACTCTTTACAATTGTAAAAGTGACTGCCTCGGTGGCGTAGTGGTAGCGTATGCGACTGCTAAGCTTGAGGTCTCAGGTTCGATTCCCGGGTCGGACCAAATGTTTGTATGATCTGCAAATATTTCTTTCGGAGTTTGGGTGTTTTCTATGTATAATATGTATGTATTTACAAAAAAATTGTATATAAGTATTTATATCAGTTGTCTAGTACCCATAACACAAGCTCTGCTTAGCTTGGGACTAGATGGCGTTGTGTGTTAGATGTCTAAAATATTTAAAGTAGGAGACAATATCAATTCATTTTGCAAACAATTTCTCTCTCTATCTGTTAATGAAATAAAAGTAGGTAATTAGGTTTCAAGGAGAAAAAACCTATTAAGTTTAATAAAGTTCTATTGCAGGGTACAGAATAGAACAGAAGAGAACATTGGATACTTATATTCAGGATGTTTTACTTAGTGATTGATTTAAAAAGCAGTATAAAGTTCTTTTCCCCATTTCTTATTTTCGTATACGACATCAATTGTAGTCAACTGTTTTATTTCTTTACTGTATTATGTTTCTGTTTGTATTGCTCTATATAATACCTAAGCATATCTTTAAAATTGAATTTTTTGAAAATGCATTCTCAAAGTCCATGTAGGCACTTATAAAGTAAAAAAAACACCAATATGCAATCGTGACTATAATTTATTTTATCTTTAATCTTAAAAGCAATCGTTTTTTTTCAAGTTTCCCACATTCTCGACAAACATGGTGCCCCTACCGGCGCGTATAATATTTTTATGGTTGTGCTAAAACGTTCGGCCGCCGGAGGATTTCCGATGCGTCTTTGTTCTAATACAATAAACTTAACATTGTTCGAGATAGCGATACACTTTATTATTGGAAGGTCAATTGTGCAGGAAGTAATCGGTTATTTCAATCATTTATTAAAAAACCGATGGGCAGAAAGGTTCTTGAGTGGAGACCACGTGACGGTAAACGCAGCGTAGGAAGACCTCCCGCGAGGTGGACGGACGACCTGGTTAAAATCGTAGGGACTCGTTGGATGCAGGCCGCTACCGACCGGTCAATGTGGAGGTCACTAGGGGAGGCCTACGTTCAGCAGTGGGCTTCTTGCGACTGAGATGATGATAAAAAAGTGGCAAATAACATACATCTTAATATCTTTAAAATTTGTATTAATGGGCGCTGATTCTATTGTTGTTTCAATTAATATGAATAAACCTAAATATTACATGTTTTGCATATGTAATTTGAGTCAATCCTCTTCGTTTATGAATTATTTGAAAAGATGGTGCACATGAGTTTCTCACCAGCTCTTCTCATGAATGCAATACCCATCGGAGCTGGTACTTGGATTGATTTCAATTTAAACCTTTGAGTGAATCGAAATCAATCTAAGCTCCGGTAATTCAAATCATCTCAGTGCATTTAGTATTAGGAGTTTTGTTTTATATTTTTATGTTTGTATTTTTGACGTGTGCAAGTGCCTTTTGGGGCCTATGGAAATAAATGATTTGAGTTTGAGTTTGAGTTTGAGAACGTCGTTGCAAACGTTAATTTTCTATTAACAAGCTAAAAACCCCATAGGCAAGCATCTAATCGATTAATCATACGCCAAAAATGCCTTACATTATTTTTTATAAGAACAAATACTGTGCGAAACTTTTTACCTCGCACAGCAAAACTGTGGAATGAACTGTCGCCTGCAGTGTTTCCGGACCAATACGACCTTCAAACCTTCAAGAAAAGTGCGTACTCCTTCCTAAAAGGCCGGCAACGCACTTGTGACGCCTCTGGTGTTGCGGGTGTCCGTGGGCGGCGATAATCGCTTACCATCAGGCGATACGTCTGCTCGTTTGCCCCTATATAATAATAATAAAAAAAGCTGATACTCTTACACTGCTGGACCGATATTAACCAAACATAGCTAAGAACCACCGCATTTAAAATGAATCCTAACTAAATCAATCCATCGTTACGGAACTCTCCGCATACCAAATGTTATGAAAATCATTGGAGCAGTTTTCGATATATACAATAATTGCTCGTTTAAAGGCATTAGATAGATAACAGTCATTCATAAATTTCGTACACAAACCTATTTCTTATTTGCCACCGTTGTGGTGTATAAAACTGTAGTATTCCTTTTCTCTGTATCTTCGCCTCAAGTGCTTCCGTGGCACAGTGGTAGCGTAAGCGACTGCTGTTCTTGAGGTCTCGGGTTCGATTCCCGGGTCGTGCCAAATGTTTGAATGATCTACAAATATTTGTTTCGGCGTTTGGGTGTTTTCTATGTATAGTATGTATGTAATTATAAAAAAAAAGTATATATGACTAGTACCAGTAACACAAGCTCTGCTTAGCTTGGGATTAGATTGCGTTGTGTGTTAGATGTCCGAAATATTTATTTATTTATTATTAAGTACCAGGCTACCAGAACTCCACAGTACATTACACAAAGACACGTCTCATAAACATGTTTTCGTCTATTTCTCATTCGTGTGGAAGGAGTATTTGTTCACTCACATGCTTATTTATATAATACAGTACGGTCGAACTCGAGCAAATAGTCTGGAAACTCAGCCGTTGTTTGCGATTGACCGACTCACTGTAAATAGTTTTATATGTTTCTTTGTATGTTGGCTGTCGGCGTCCGTTGAGATGTTATCAATACAGTACTACTTATTTATAAGATACAGCTTCTATGTATGTTTTTATCTACATTTTTAAACACGGAGGAGACAGCGTTCAACATGGATTTACGGGCTAAACTCGAGCGCGTTTGGTGTCGAACGCAACACCTTAATGTCTTCTTTTCAAATTAAAAAACGGAGAACGATTTATGACGAAACGTTCGTTAAAATGTCTTCAATCAGCATTCAATTTAAACTATTTAGTAACTGTTAAAAGTGAAATGTACCTAGTCTTTCGTTTAATAAAAAATCACTTCTTAGACTTGATAACTTTTGAGGCCAAATATGGGTGGGTTTGAGTAAACATATCTATGGCAAGCTCTATAAGTATATAAGAGATTCAATCACCTCTAGCATGCCTTTGGATCTAGAATTCTATATAACAAGCCGTAGTACAAAATTCCTTGATCAAATGAAGTAACATCCTGTTTTTACAAATATTTCATTGTATTTCTTGTTTGAAATATCTTGATATACTATCAAGTGAGCTACAATCGAACAGGTATGACTATATAAAAAGCAAAAGACGCTATGAAATGTAGATATGAATAGACAAAGGAAGGAACAATGGGCTTCAAACATTGAACAGTAGCCAGATCTTGTTCAAGCCGGCCAGCATTTGTTCGTTTTGTACGTCGACGCTGGGCTTGACCACTTCGCGCCACACCGCGACATTCTTCCTCCCATATTTATTTATTGAGTTTCGACTTTTTGTCGACGCTACTTTTTAAAACTTCGAGGTGTAAAGGTTAGTGGTGTTTGTTTTGTAAGGTTTTATTCATACATTACGTTTTTTTTTGGTGGAAATGTGTGGCTGCGACTAAAAGTGTTACTTTGTGAGATGGCAGTTTTGTTGGTTGATGGTGGTTAAGTTACGAAATGAATGTAATGTGATGTGATTTGTTTGCAATCGTGTCATCATATTGGAGGGTATGCGTGACAGTAATTGAGATCATTATGACATACAATGATTAGCCATGGTAGAAATAAAATAAAATATGGTTTGATGACTTGAATTTTGTTCGCAATTAGCATGTAAAACTCACAGACATAATAATACACTAAAACTATAGAATAGGATATAAAATATTTATTTTTATGAAATTTGTAATGAAATTCGAATATTTCTTACAACTTGAGACGAAAATATTTAAAAACACTAACCCCGCGGTTCTACCCGCGGTACGACAATAGGCGACATGAGGCGAAGCTAGAATCTTTATAAATTGTAGCCTATGTGTTATTCTGATGTATAAACTATATTATTGTAACGTTTCATCAAAATCCATTCAGAAGTTTTTGCGTGAAAGAGCAACAAACATACTCACTCACATACTCACAAACTCACAAACTTTCGCGTTAATAATATTAGTAGGACTATGACTAAGTAAAAGTAGTAAGTAAATAGTAAATAAAAAAAGACCAAGTAAATATATTAGTGGATCTGTATATACCTATTAATTATATCTACTTAATAAAAGTTTAACTCTTATGTAATTGTTATGGTCTTTGTTGAATTTAGTACTTTGTTTTCACTTGAAAATTGACTAGGAGAGAATGTCTAATAAGTTTTGAATAAATAAATAAAAGTATGAAAGCTCAATGTTGAACCCAGTAACTCGATTTGCAGTCACTTTGACATACAGTTTCACAGCATCGTTTTTTATGAACTTTTTTTCTTTCTAAACATCTCATTGAAGTTAGTTAAGTACTTTAGAGTAAAAAATGTTCATTGAAAAGAAATGTTATTATTTATTATTAGATACTAGGTATAACTATAATAATGTTTTCTAATCGAAGATTTACCATTTTTTGTCACCAAAATATCTGAATAAACAATCTGAATCTAAAAAAATATATAAAAAGAAAATATTGATGTCAATGGCATTAATTTATCCCAAATATATTTTTTCTAACACGACTGGAACTAGTCGGTATCAACTTTGTTGTACCTATAACCAGCACCATTAATACTAGCATCAAGAAGTGACAAAGAAATCTGAACAAAGCTATTTATAACATGAACCCATCAATATGTATGAACAACATCAATGAATTCATTCAGTAGCAGTTAAAACAGTTGTTCGACACACGGCCGATAACTACAACGAACATAAAATTATTAACGATAGCGATAAACCGGCAATTTTCACGGATTACAACCAACTATATGGAGATCTACATACGGTTGATACAGATACCCAACACGACTAGCGGAGTTATCATATTCTACAGTATCAACATACAGTTCTTAACGTATACGCTGTTTGACAACAAATATTCACCTACCTATAATCTAATTGTCGGAGATTCTTGTAATTATAATAATAATAACAAATTCTTTATTGTAACAATTTATATTTAACAACATATATATAAGCCCTAATTCCCAAACTAGCGTGAGCTGTATGTTGGGGCCTGCTAAGTCGGAAGATATGGGTTCAATCGATTGATACAGGATAAATAGCTGTGTGTTAGGCACGACCATTGCTCTGTTTCCGGATCTTATTCATTCATAATATATTTTAAGGATTTTATAAGTATTTTATCGGTAATCTGGTTTTCACAGTACAAGTATCTGCCTGGCTTGGGATCAAACTACCACACGTGTTTACCACAATTAAACAAATCCTTATTGAGATTGATTCAATTTAATTATTTATTGATATGAATATATTTATTGGTAGGGACAACGACGACGATTGACAAAAAGTCATAAAACTTGATCAATACCAGAACTGTAAGTCGACTGACTTTACAAAAGCTGTTAAAGCAAAAGAGCTGTATGTCGCGAGTGTTAACGAAATACAAATATTAGTGAACACACGACACAAATTAAGACTAATGTCTAATGTAAAGCATAGTTTAACTTTAAACTAAGTGCTTGAACAAAGTGACAGTTGCTGATTACTGCGGTAGTTGGCCGTTAATATTAACTGGCATTGTATTATCCATAAGTAAAGCTAGCGTTGTCGTGCAAATAGCCATTAAATAGTAGGAAAAGTGTCAACTATAGTTCATGTAGTAAAAGATTGAAAATACCAAGTGTCTCCACCAGAATTAATGCCGTAGGTATCGTAAGAGTTGACTAAGAGAGCACACTAAGCAGGACAATAGGTCAAATAGTTCAGATCAAAACCTGCCTTACTTACGCTCTCATAGGTAAGGGTAAGGAGGCCTCTGGCTATGTTCACCAGTGGACGAATAAAGACTGAAGATATTATTTGATGGAAGCCGTCATTATCATCATCATCATCCTATCAGCCGCAAGAAGTCCACTGCTGAACGTAGGCCTCAAGCGGAAGCCGTCAAGTAAAATAAAAATCGAATCTCTGATATCGTCTTACTCAAAGTATATACTTCTGTAACTAGTAATTGTAATGTCAAGAAGTAAATAAATAAAATATGAACTGCATAGATATGATTTAAATAAGTATCAGGTAAATAAGATATGATAGAAATTAAGGCTATATGTTACCACGAAAATTTATTGATAATTTATTAACCATTGTTTTAAAATGTAAGTTATGAATAATAATAAAAAACAAAAAAAAAGGGTTCTGACTACGTGTTAGAGGTAACAAGCTCAAAACTGTGATGGCGGATGCTTTAAAAAAAAACTCCAAGTATATATTTAAAAAACCACTAAAATTACACTAAAATTTACAATAGATACCAATGTAGATAGATACGAATAATATTAAAAGTCAGTCATAATGCTTTTGTATTCATAACCTTTGAAAAAACGGCTACCGGCATATTAGGGCGTTAATAAAAACTTATGACACGGAGTTTAAAGCTCATAAAACTTCAATATATGAACTTACTCCACTATGAGGTTTTTACAAAAGCATTTGATAGCGTTGACCACCCGTATGCATGGATTTTAAAAATAACTTATTCTTTTCTGAACTGATATTTTAATACGTGCAGCAGCGAGGTTAAATCAGGTAAAAGGATCCGTGAAATATATCAAAGTAGTGCAAGTTTTGTATCGGTCGTGCGAAGACGGTGTCTCGCAAGGTGATCGCTGGGACCGCTACTTTTTGTATTGTGTGTTTCCAACGGATGTTTAAAAGGGCATAGCAGTTTTTGATTTATTTGTAAACTTATCAAATATTAGGAAAGTTCAATAACATTCTTGTTGAGATCGTGGCTGATTATATTTTTGTATACGACTAGTGATAAAAATTGTTCTCGTTTTCAGATTCTTACATTTCTAAAACTAACCTGTACTCTACTTTCGGTGAGTCCAATCCTCATAGCTATTTCTTCTCTCATGAAGATGTCAGGGTAATGAGTCTTTGAGAAACATCTCTCTAACTCGTTCAATTGTGCCGGCGTAAACCTTACAATAAAAAAAATACACAAATTATTATTTATGTCGCATCAATTTGATATGTACAAAATCTTCATAACATTTAGTTTTAATAATACGAGTAACAATTGAAGTTTAAGCTATGCTTTAATGGTTCTACCTATTGAAATATTTTGTGGTTCCCAAGTATAATATCTATCTCTCTCCCATATTTAAAGGAAACAATTCTACGTTTAGTATAGTACTCTACAAAAATATTTGAACACATCCTACATAGCTTAGGTCCTCACCTCGTCCGATGCCTTTTCTGTTTTGCTGGCTTGTCGCTGTCTGATGCTGATGATGACATACTGACTGGCACTGTGGCCATATGCCCCCCGCTGTGTTGCTGGTGGATTCCACCTGCGAAAAATTCTATTACAATTATACGATGAAGGTTAAATTTATTCTAATACAAATTCGAAATTTAAAATTTTCTGTTACACAACTTTTGGTTGTCACAGTGACTTTTTGACTGAGAGCGAAGAAATGGCTGCTATAATTTGGTTGTACGATTTCCATCTTTTGAAAGTTTTAGGAAGAAATAATAATGATAAGGATAAAGGTGTCAAAAATATAATCATAATACGAGTATGTAGTGACTATGTAGTGACTTTTTGACTGAGAGCGAAGAAATGGCTGCTATAATTTGGTTGTACGATTTCCATCTTTTGAAAGTTTTAGGAAGAAATAATAATGATAAGGATAAAGGTGTCAAAAATATAATCATAATACGAGTATGTATTAAGGTGTCCATAATTTTTTTTTTTTTTTTGAATTGTGGGCAAACGAGCAGACGCATCACCTGATGGTAAGCGATTACCGCCGCCCATGGACACCCGCAACACCAAAAGCGTCACAAGTGCGTTGCCAACCTTTGGGGGATGGGGAGAGGGAATGGGAGAGGGGTTGGGGTATGGGCCTCCGGTATCCTCACTCACTCGGTGAAACACAGCGCAAGCGCTAATTCACACCGGTTTTTTGTGAGGCCGTGGTATCACTCCGGTCGAGCCGGCCCATTCATGCCGAAGCGTGGCTCACCCACGGAGAAAAGTTGTCTGACAAAGAATCAAAACTTAATAAAGTGAAGAATAAAGTTTATTGTACTCGAATGTACAGAAATCGGCTATATCATGATAGCATGTAATTAACATTACATGTTTCCAAGGTTTGGATTTTTAGAAGAAAAATCCAAAAACAATAATTTCCTTAAACTGGGGAAATCCAGGCAAAACCTGACGACGAAATAAGCAACAAAATTTTTATGAAATTTTGTGTGCGTGTCGGGCAAGTCTGAGAATCGAACAACATAAATTTTATGTTAATTAAAAAAAAGTTTGGGAAACTAGAACTACGACCGACTATCTACGTAAAAAGGGGTCTAAAATGATAATACAAAATTGATCAAAGTAGAGTCGTGTTTAATGGAGGTGTGCATCTACATACACATTTAACATTTTTATTTTGAACATTTTAAGCGCTACAGTGGAACAGACTGCCAAAATCATTACACTTTCCTTTTGGTGTCGCCGCAGTTCGTTAAATTAAGTTACATTGATAAGCTTTTAATATCCACTTCTAGACACAGGTTTCTCTTTAGAAGAAAGCTTTTGGCCGACTATACTACGCTCGGTATCTGTACCGAGCGTAGTAAAGTCTGCTTTGAGGTTCGACCGGTCGGTCCGGATGTGTTATTAACAGCAGGTCCCGGATCCCCCGTGTGGTTTAAGTCGGTTCGATTCCGACACACCGCCCTGCCGCAAACCCCGGGGGGGGGGGGGGGGTGACGGCCCGTGAAGAAATATAGTGATGAAAAAAATAGTATTGAAAACATAATGACGACACATCTTAGAATAGGATGAGCACATAGTGTAATGAATGAATCACGATCCATTACGTGTTTGTGAGTAATGGATACTATACGATACAACGAAAACTAGATTGTGCAATCTATTATTTGTAATGCGACGGGCGTATTGGTCTGGTGATTAGAAATCCTGACTATTAAGCCAAAGGTTCTATTCCCAACCGGGACAAATTTTTGTGTGATGAACACGATTATTTGTTCTGTGTTTGGCTTTAATTTATTGGTTTTGTTACCAGACCACAGGCTTTGCCTAATTGGGAATCAGACGACCATATGAGACGTGTAACAATATTTATTTACGTACGGTACGACAATATCCGCGGGCAACGCCGCGGTAGTATGTTTATAAATTGTAGCCTATGTGTTATTATTGTAAAGTTTCATCAAAATCCATTCAGTAGTTTTTACATACACACAAACTTTCGCGTTTAAAATATTTCCCCCCATGAACAGTTTAAAATATAAGTAAGATTTATTTATAAACCTTCTGCACTAAATTTGTACATCGGCAGATTTAATGCCCAGGGCATTCTCTTCCAGTCAGCCTTCGGGTGGTGTAGAAATGTTGCATACACACACATACATAACACAGCATATTTAAACTTAGACATATACATATATAAACACAACAGTACACATCACAAACATATATGGGTACATACACGCACAAATACATCACATCTATACACCATGAATATCGGAATATGAGGTGTGCTATAGATGAGACAGTTCTGCCAGTTCATTAAGAAGAAGTTCTTGTATTTTATTGTTGAATATAAAACGGGTTGTGGATTTTTTTATTTCGAGCGGGAGCGCATTCCAGAGTACCTCTTGAATAAAGACCGAGATGTTCATGACGTAGGTGTTGTGGGAGGGATAGGAGAGAAGCAGATTATAAACTGAGCGAAGATTTCTATCATGGTTAGAGCGTAGGTACCGAAGGTACAGAGCAATGTAAGTAGATAAAATATAATAATAAAAAAAAAGGAATGAAAATAGTGAGGTAAGTGCACGCTGATGCGCCGTAAGCAAATAGGCAAGGCTCTTCTGAAGGTTGAAACTGAAAATATCAGTTTGTTTGCAAACTTTTTAAAAGCATTTATACAGGTATAAAACTTCGTCAGACTGGTGACTGAGTGACTACAGGCACAACTAGATCAGCGTTTCGAGCCAAATTATGAGCTATATCTATACTAATATATAAAGCTGAAGAGTTTGTTTGTTTGTTTGAACGCGCTAATAGAAGACGCAATCGAGGTTGCGTGGGTCAGTTAGTTTAGAATAAAGAGACGAGAATGGAAGAATGCAAAAGATTGACGTTTAAAAACTATCTTAAAATGATTTACACAGTGTTAAAGCTATTAAAATATGCCTTTATTGTATTTAACTCAATTCTTACTATCAAATTGAGTCTAATACATAATTTCTGTCTTAAACGAAGAATTAAATCCGTAAAAAACTAACTGGTTTGAATACATTCTAGAATTAAACTCATTCTTGTTCTAATTCTATATTGGAATAAGCACTAATGAGTTCAATTCTAGAATGTATTTCAACAGGTTCAATAATCGAAAGTATAAATTGCATAAAGATGACTGATTTGACGTGTTTGTACAAAGAAAAATTTATTTAATTTAACAGTTCTACCTAATTTGAAAAGAGAATTTTTATACATACTTTCTTATCGGTCAATGAGTGGTGTGAGAGGTGGGGGGGAGAATATTAAGGCACCAACCTTGCAAGTGTTCGGCTCGTATGTTGTGCGCGATATGCAGCCGCGCGCCGAGCGCATGGTGCGGACGCTCGATGCTCGGTTTGATCTCGTGCACTTTGCTCTCCTCTCCGCACGATTCTTTATGACCTGCTGATCAATACAATACACATGTTTAAAAACACATATATCCCAAAAGGTGTAGATAATGCCGGTTCCAAGACAGTTTAATTTTCTCTTGGGCTTCCCAAGGACCCTTTGGGTGTCTGGTGTGTTCGTGGTTCCCTGCTATTGATCCCGGGGTACAGAAATTACAGGGGTAAGCGCATTGGGAGATATTAGCTCTATCGAAAACCCCAAAAAAATATAACTTGGAGGACAATGTTGTACTATTTCAATAATTCCATCCCCCCTTGGATAAAAATACAGTCCTTACATAAGTGGGACTAATTTTCGCCTTTGTATCAAAGTGCTTTTTCATGTAAACTTGTGCTTTTTCTGTGTGATTGTGAGTATATTTTCACGTCACTGTAAGATTCCAAATAGTGTTCATCTTTATGTTTCAAAATTTAGGGAAGGAATTTCTATAAACAGTAAGCAGAATGATATCAGTAAATAAACAGATATGCTGTAATTTTAAAATATAGCAAGCAATACTAAAACTAAATCGTACTGCTAATTCAATTGTTATTTAGAAATACTGAACTATCGACTGCCTCGGTGGCGTAGTGGTAGCGTATGCGACTGCTAAGCTTGAGGTCTCGGGTTCGATTCCCGGGTCGGACTAAATGTTTGTATGATCTGCAAATATTTGTTTTGGAGTTTGGGTGTTTTCTATGTACGAGTATAACATGCATGTATTTACAAAACAAAAAAGAAGTATATATGTATTTATATCAGTTGTCTAGTAGGTACCCATACCACAAGCTCTGCTTAGCTTGGGACTAGATGGCATTGTGTGTTAGATGTCCGGAATATTTATTTATTTATTCTCTTCATATTTATCAGCAATTTGGTTACCGTAGCACAGGCTCTGTCTAGCTCGATACCAGACTGCCGTGTGTGAGATATGTCGAATCATTATCATTAATATCATCACCACTTTAAATTATTATTCTACTTAGTTATTTAGTTTCTAAGTATAAGATAGAATTGCAAAAAACACAGGAATATAAGATAAAAATATCGTTTCATAAATCTAAATTGCTCGAGCACAAAATTTTACCGACGCAAATTGGCTAAGTTTTCTCGGCAGCTGCTTGACAACGACTTTGCGACGATCCACCTTTTCTATTTACCAAGAAATTGCACATCTTCAAGTATAAAACTTGCGTTTCGGGCTGTAAAGGATCTATAAAAATAACCTTTATTACAGCGACTTTAGAAACTTATATTTATTTCTGTTTGCTTTGTTCAGTGGTATTATTTGACCATAATTCATAAAATTATTAGGTGCTTTGATATAAAATTGGCGTTTTTTATAAGCGGAATTTAAAGTCGTAAGTTGTAAAATATATTTCATTAATCAAAGTATGTACGAGTGTTATCTATTTGACTGCACGTTTTGCCTAGTGGTTAATCGGTCGCCACGCCGTTCCCTACTTCGCCAAGTGTGGTGGGTTCAAATCCCAAATGGAATAACATTTTGTGTGATTCACAAACTGTTGTTCTAAGTCAGAGTGGTATTTGAGTCCGTTTCATGTGTGTAAAGTCCCCCGCGACACAGGAATTATTCCTAGTGCAAGAATTGTCTTTTTAAAAGAAAAAAAAGAAGAAAGAAACTGTGCACGTTTACCATCTCATAGGTAGTTCATTGATCCTTTTACTAAAAAAACCATAGGGGCGAAAAGAGTTTCCGATTATAATCTTTTTCTTTTATCTGTGCTATAAGACGTTGCTTCGTACCAAATTGGTACCAGTTCACAGGAAAATTTGCAGCAATCACGGCTGTATCTTTTGATTGCGTTTATCCAGTTATCAATAGAAACTCACACTCTCCTAACAGGCAAATGATTCACTGCCGAATTTATGAATTGTTTTGGGTTCTCAAAATATAGCATTTGGAGCATGCCATACTTCTTAAATCGATCATAAATTACATGGACTAGATGATGAACAGGCTTCAGTTCTGATGAAGAGAGAAACACTCGTTTCGCAACACCTGTGGGTGCATAAAACACATTATGACCTTGTGTGAAAAAGATTTTATTTCCTGATAATTAACACGCCAGCAAATCATCACCGCAGTCAGATCAGAGTCAGACACGTTGTACTCTGCTGACTAATTGAAACGCTTGAAATTCTACAGAGTTTTAAGTATAAACTAGTTCATTTTGCTTATTAATATACTGCGAAAAAAATATGTTTCTTTGTTGATGAACAGTGTTTCTCTTATAGACTGTAGGCCTTATTTTATCTTCTACAGACTCCGACATGGTACTATGTGTTACATTCATTTCTTGAGAAGAATTCTTATGCTTTCGGAAATTTGCTTCATCCTTGTGGTGACAGATTAGAAATACAAAGCGTTACCACCAGAATACAAACTGTTGTAAGAGCCAACTGATGGAACAAATTATGCAAGATGACAGCACTGCAAATGCAATCCACCAGACCATCGTGGTGTATGGGCCTTCGGTATCCTCACTTCGTGAAACACAACGCAAGCGCTATTTCACACCAGTTTTCTGTGAGGCCGTGGTATCACGCCGGTCGAGCCGGCCCATTCATTCCGAAGCGTGGCTCTCCAACGATAAATGTTATTGATGATGATACTAAACAAATATAACATCTTATTACATTTTCACTATAGTCTTCTTTTGCTACAAAAGTTGTATATTTGTATAGCAGAAGATTTAAACGTGCTTGCCATAACACAAAAATTTTGGAATAATTTTAAACTAAGCCGCCATATTGTGAGTCGCCCTAAGCCGCCATTGTGTGGATCGCCATGCTGCATTGTCTGCTTTCGCAGTGAGCATAGAGGCCCCCACTGTTGGATCCTACTCAAGCTTTTCATCAGAATGAGCAGAGTCAATTTGGCAGGCTATCCAAAAAAAAAAGTTAAATCTTTGCTATAGCTTTACTAGATAATACGACAATATAAAAAAACCTTCTACGTAAAATTGATTTTTAGAATCAGTTTCAGCTAGCTATAGCCTGTTGCTGCTTACTGCTGAACGAATGTCTCCCCCAAACAGCACCAACTATCCTCGTCTTGGGCAGTCTGTGGTCATTGTCAGATCTTCAAAATTTTGCAACATATACCATTGTCCTGTAGTATATGGTATGCATGCGTTAACAAACTAACAATTTCATTCTCTTAACTCTAAGTTCACCTGCAATTAATTCTAATTGTTTCGTTGAATCACTAACAATGACATGCAAACCTTTGTTCCCTTGCACATTTTCATAAAATTACTTCGTCTCATTGGGGGGCAAAAGTCAGCGCCTTAGTGCCGTAGCCTGTCCCGGCTTACGGGATTAGGGCGGCGTCATAAACAGGCCTTAATGGAATCGACGCCCGTAAAACAGAGTAGGGACGATACGAGGCAAACGGTTTTATTGAACTCGCTACTGTAACTGTTATATTTGCAATGGCTTTTCTGAATTTGCACCTACCTATTTAGCATTACTTAGGTAAAACTTTTCACTATCTTTTGATAGAAGTTTAAGATTCATAGGGCCAGTTTTAGGGCTTGTGGTGAAACGAGTGACGAGTCCCTCTAACACTAAGGGAGGATCCTTCGTTCAGGCGAGGTGATCATGCCTGGCGGGCCACTGCCCAACAGTTTATGTTATGATGTTGTATATACTCGTATGTTAATTTTTAGCTTTTACTACACGATTCAGGATTAGTAGTTTTTTCGTGTTATACGTTGGTCCGTAGTTCAGTATATCTGCGGTAGATGGCGCTGTTGTAGGTTATTGTTGTGTTGTATGTGGAAGTCGCCACATGGCTAATTGATATTTTTTTTTTATATGTTTTAGCTGCCAAAATAACTCTCCTCTGCCTGATGGAAAGCAAAGTCCAAGAGTAATGGTCACCATCGTCAATGCGAAGAGGACGCACCCGAGGTCCTAATGGGAGGGAAACATGCGTGGTAGTAGTGAATTCTAGGTTTGACCACCGCTTGCCGATGGACAAATGTCAACTTATCTGTCAAAAACTATTAAGTCAGATATACATAAATTTATCAGCAACTTTAATCCGTTTAACAGTGTTATATGGCGGATAACTATTTGAAACGTTGTTGGGAATTAATGAAACTGGCCCTTAGACATATAAATGTTAGGTATGAATTGTTTTGTTGAAATTGGTTAGACATAATAGGCGATTGTTTACATTATATCAAGTCTGTCTGATTGTCAAGTCAAACTAATTTGTTTCCCTATGAAATGGTTATTTGATAGAGAACTAGAGTAACCGACATCGCAAGGAGAATTAGTACGCTGAAGTGGAAATGGGCCGATCATGTCTCTAGACGTACCGATTGTCGGTGGAGCCGATATGTGCTTGAGTGGAGACCGCGATTAGGCAAATGTAGTGTAGGGCGCCCTGCGACTTGTGGTGACTGTGGACTGACTATATAAAGACCTGCCTCGGTGGTGTAGTGGTAGAGTTTGCGACTGCTAAGCTTGAGGTCTCGGGTTCGAGTCCCGGGTCGGACCAAATGTTTGTATGATCTGCAAATATTTGTTTAGGAGATTGGGTGTTTTCTATGTATAATATGTATGTATTTACAAAAAAAAGTATATAATTGTTTGTATAAGTTGTCTAGTACCCATAACACAAGCTCTGTTTAACTTGGGACTAGATGGCGTTGTGTGTTAAAAAAAAAAGAAAACAAAATAAAAAAAAGAAAAGAGAGTATCTGGCAGCGGATGGATGCGGACTGCCCAAGACCAGGATAGTTGGCACTCCTTGGGAGAAACCTACGTTCAGAAGCGGATGGCAATTAGTTGAAATGAAACGGTTTAATGAAGAGATGACTTCTTGTGAGCTAAAGGTTCAAAACAAAAGCAGATATGAATGATTGTTTTTTCTACTTTTGTATAGTAACTGCTTTATTGGTATAACGGTTGGCATGCAACTACCGATAAAGAGATTTGGGTTCGACTTCCCGGTCGAGGTAGAAAGTGTTGTTGAGTTTTAAGAACAATAATTTTTAATAAGGTCGCTATGTATTACATTGAAAAAAAAATAAAAGCCCTTATAAACCGCTCACCGTTTATGACAAGTTTGAAGAGAAGAGAATAGAAGAGAAGTGGATACGATCTTGTGAAATGTACGTGTAGGTAGGCGGGGTAAGCAGAGACGATTTGAACCGTACTTCCTCTGCCTACCGCAGATCATATGAGGTGTGAGTAAATGTGTAGGTATATGAAAACAGGAGTGTTGCTTCTGTTAAAACGTGTTCGATTTTATAACTACTCCATATTTATTTGTGTGACCACTCCTATCCATTCCACGGGTGTCGTAAAAGATGACTAAGGAAACAAACTAAGCAGGACAATTTTAAAGAAAAAAAAATGGAGAATTTGAAACCAACCCTATACTATCCCGTCTGATCAGTGTGGTATAGTAGACCAAATCCTCCTTTTGAAGGGGAAGCTTATGTTCAGCAGTGGACTGTTATAGGTTGTTGATGATGATGAAGAATGCTTACATATATATATAAATCTGTGGCGACTTCCACATATAACACAACAATAACCTACTACAGCCCCATCTACCGAAGATACACTGAACTACGAAGTAACGCACTACACGGAGTAACTACGAATCCTGAATCGCGAAATAAAGAGATCTCGCGCCGATTATCATATATACAACATCCCAACATCAACTGTTGGGCAGTAGTCCGCCAGACATGATCACCTCGCCTGGTCGGAGGATCCTCCCTTTGTGTCGGAGGGACATTACACCCGTTCCCCCACAAATCTATACTAATAATAAAGCTTAAGAGTTTTTTGTTTGTTTGTTTGCACGCGCTAATCTCAGGAATCGCTGATACGATTTGATAAGTTCTTTCAGTGTTGGTTAGTCCATTTATCGAGGAAGGCTATAGACTATATATTATCACGCTACGACTAATAGGAGCGGAGCAACAATGAAGAATGTTTCGAAAACGGGGGATAATTTTCACGCTACGGGCAATATAAGACGTAAACGAGGTTGCGTGGGTCAGCTAGTATATATGTATATATATATATTCAATACGCTAATAATACGAAGGGCAGCTCACAAAAAAGGAGGTGAGCGAGTATAATATCATATAATAGTAAATAACTTTATAAAATAATTACATTATTTAATTTTAATAGTTGCACTGTTAATCAAAGGCCATTTTATGATTTCACGCTTTCATTATACCAAAAATTATCCACTTTATGAATTTCAGTTGCCAGTTACATCAGACTTTATTTAGCAATATTACGTTGCATTAATTAAATGAATTTTATAATGTTTTTAAACTGACAATATCTTAACAATATATATAAACGAGTAATTCTTGTATGTACCTATATAAATGTAATCTAAATCTCGGAAACGGCTCAAACAGTTTTCATGAAATTTTGTATTTATATTTAGAAAATTTACCAAAATATGAAGAACTATATAGCTGACCGACGCAACCTCGTTTGCGTCTTTTATTGCCCGTAGCGAAAAATTTTCCCCCGTATAGGGTTGATTTTTACACCTTGTGTCCGAAAAACCCCAATATCTTACGGAACCCTATTTTTTTCAAAATAAAATATAGCCTATGTTACTCGTGGATAATGTAGCTTTCGAATGGTGAAAGAATTTTTAAAATCGGTCCAGTAGTTTTAGAGCCTATTCATTACCAACAAACATACAAACAAAGTTTTCCTCTTTATAATATTAGTATAGATTAGTATATTAGTATAGACAAAGCTCGGTCATTTAGATAATTTATCTGTAACTGAACGATTATTTAATAGTTTATATGCATAAACAATATTTCTGTGTTAATAAAGCTATTTTAGCTTATTGGTCTACTCACTTTTAGAAATAGAAGTACCTAATACATACAAAATTTGTTATTTAATCGCCGAGTTAATCTTTAGTATTATGTTAAAACAAAAAAAATATAGAAATTCCATACGTAGTAGGTATTACTGTGCCGCTGCAAGCGACGATCACAATAAGTGATTGTATAATCTGTGGTTGTTAGACGTTAAATAGGAGTGTCATTTACACGATTCATGTCATTTTTTTTTTCTTTTTGAATAGTGGGCAAACGAGCAGACGTATCACCTGATGGTAAGCGATTACCGCCGCCCATGGACACCCGCAACACCAAAGGCTTCACAAGTGCGTTGCCGACCTTTGAGGGATGGGAAAGGGGGTGGGGGGAGGGGTTGGGGTATGGGCCTCCGGTATCCTCACTTAATCGGTGAAACACAGCGCAAACGCTATTCACACCGGTTTTCTGTGAGGCCGTGGTATCACTCCGGTCGAGCCGACCCATTCATGCCGAAGCATAGCTCTCCCACGGTATATGTCACGGTCATGTTTTCTCATTTTGACAACAAAATGACATTGACATAAAAACTGTAACAATGAATGTATTATCGTTTTTGAACATCGTTTTTTGTTTTTTCGAAAGACGGTCCCCTTTTCATGTCATTCACATTTTATATATTTTTTATCATTAATTTCATCACGACGACAAGTTAGAATTGAAGACTATAAATACTTGACTTTGGCAGAAATAGCTGATCCGAGTGATCCGGCTGGTTGCCATTTCATCAAAAGAAGAAGTATTATAACGTTTGCAATTACGATTATTGTGAATTTATTTGTTATGTTGTCTAAAGTCATAACACGTAGTGTGGGACGCCCTCTGGCCAGATGGTTGGACGACTTGCATAAGAGAGCTGGTAGCGACTGGATACAAAAAGCAACAGACCACACTCTGTGATATTTCTTGAGAGACTCTTATAACTTCAGCAGTGGACTGCAACGGGCTGATAATCATAGGTAATAAATGATGAAGTATTTTCTATATAGGTATTAGGATATAGAGTACGGAGGCAAATTGTGAAACCAATTTTCGACATGTCCTGTAATTTTACTAGGAACTTACCTACCTCTCGATGAATGATTTATGTACTCTTGTCAATGACAAGCCTAATTAAACACAATTACTACTTAAGAATACTAGCATCAGGGTTATAAAACAAATCATCTTCCTAGCTTTTATTATTCCCAGGATTATTTGGGGTCGGCTACTAGTTCAACCGGTTTTACCTGAATATCAGTATTACACAGAGCGACTGGCATCGAACCTCCGCAACCCTGAGGGTGAACTGAATTCGAACATTGAACTAGTTGTCAGTTTATTTGAGGGCCCTGACTTCCCAATAACGATTGCCATAGATGTTCAGGACCGACGGCTTAACGTGCTCTGCGAAGCACGGGCGGGAAACACCGCCAGGATTATAAAAAGTAAAGTGTTAAATGTAGTTAAGAAAGTTGTAAGTATTGAATTCGGTGGATATAAAATTAGAGGACGTCCAAATAATACAATGGATGGTATGCGTGAAAGAGGAAATGGTCAGGAAGGGAGTAAGCAGTAACCTGACGAGTAATAGAGGAGAATGGAAGGAGAAATCTCATTGCACCGAACCCAAATGTAGTTGAGAAAAGGGTAGGGTAAATGATGACTAATTAGATAGATATTAGATAGATTATTAGATAGATAATTAGATATGAGACTATTGACTAACATCTGGGTTACATGATCTATTGGTGCAACTGCCTCGGTGGCGTAGTGGTAGCGTATGCGACTGCTAAGCTTGAGGTCTCGGGTTCGATTCCCGGGTCGGACCAAATGTTTGTATGATCTGCAAATATTTGTTTCGGAGTTTGGATGTTTTCTATGTAAAATATGTATGTATTTACAAAAAATAAGTATATAAGTATTTATATCAGTTGTTTAGTACCCATAACACAAGCTCTGCTTAGCTTGGGACTAGATGGCGTTGTGTGTTAGACGTCGGGAATATTTATTATTATTATTATTATTTATTTAATAACTCTACCAGAAGAAGTATCACTAGGTCGCCATGGTGTGGGTCATGTATGGTACGTATGGTGACACCACTCTTGGATTCTGCTTATGCTTCCGTTTAGGCTGCGTAGAGTCATTTTGGCAGGGCCATAAATAAAAAAAACTATTAGGAGTGGGGTCCTAGTGGTTTAAGCGGTCGCACGCCGCTTTCTACCGTAAATGTGGATTCAAATCCCATATGGTACAATACTTTGTAACTGGTGTAAAATAAAGTATATTCTATTCTACTTTGTGTGATACACAAATTGTTGTCCTGAGTCTGGGTGTTCTTTATGTACGTTTCATATACGATATAGGATGGATATTCCTAAAGTGGTAGTTGTCTTTTTTAAATTAGGTATCTATAGATGGACAAAAATTGTAAAAAATGATATTTTGATCCCGTGTACACAAAAATACCTATGCATTTAGTAAAAAGCGGTTATTTTAATATGACAAAAAGAAACTCTAATTTTATTTATTTGTATACCTAAGTAGATGTATAGATAATGGACAGTGAACACAATAACTACACCGTTCCGACGGCATTCTTATCTTAAGCGGCACATAGCAGATGAGTTTTTGAATGTATAAAGAAAGAATGCAGATAGGTATGTCTAGTAGACATCATATAAGATAAATATACATAGATATACAGTACTTGGATGACCGAGTGTTGCTCGTTTTCTTCTGAAAATGAATCCTAGCTAAATCGACTTATTTTCCCGATACTTTTCATGAAAATCGTTGGAGCCATATCCTAGATTCAGATTATACGTATAATCACGATAATGGCCGATAACCTTGTGTCTCAATTATAAGTGAATGTTCAGGAGAATATTTCGGACATCTAACACACAACGTCAGTCGACAAGTCTTTTACTGTGCAAGCAGTAAGACTTTGGAACAGCTTGCCGGAGACTATCCGAAAGGTGAAAACCTTGCCTGTTTTCAAAAACCTGGTGAAGGATTATTATCTGTCCTTATGAATGCTCTTGGTTTGATTATACGTAGTAAATGTTGTAGTCTATATATGTGCCTATATATGTATGTATGTATGTGTGTATGTATGTATGTGTGTATGTATGTATGTATATGTGTGTACGTATGCATTTTGTTGTTTTGTTTTTCATTTTTATCTATTATTTTAAGAATGTGGAAAATTTACATGATGGTATGTTTGTTACTGTTGGATTAACTGCCTGAAAATTTTAAATACCTAAAATCCATCTTAAGGTTGTCTGGAAGAAATCGCCGTGAGCGATAAGACCGCCAATTGTTACTTCTAAAACATTGTAACTCATCTGTTATGTTTTTTTTAATTTTTGATGTATACAATAAAGATATAAATAAATAAACGTCATTTATCCCCAAGCTAAGCAGAGCTTGTGTTATGGGTACTAGACAACTGATATAAATACATATATATATATATATATGTATTTAGCAAGCATACAGCAAAACTTCGAAGAAACAAATATTTGTAGATCATACGGGACTTTAAGCACAGCAGTCGCAAACGCTACCACTACGCCACCGAGGTGGGAATAAAAGTTACGGATAACGCCACGGGGCGGAGATTGACTAAAAAAAAGTAGCCCAAGTTACCCCTTGTGTTATCAGCTACGTGCCAGTGGAAGACTCGTTAAAATCGGTCCAGCCGTTCCAAAGATTAGCCGGAACGAAATAAACGATATTTTGATATATGTATTTGGTTTAATGTACGAGTACTTAGTAGGTTATTTTAATATTACAAACATATATTCCAATTTTATTTATCTGTATAGAATTGTTTATGTTTTTCTTGTGTCAAAGCTTTCGTTCCGTACCTTGAAGGTATGGAACAACACAAACACTAACAAAACAATGTAATTTTCTCATTTTTAATATTATCATTTGATAAACAAAAAACAACCCATAGTACCTAGTGTTAGGAAATCCATTTTTGATACAAAGGTACCCTACGTAGGTACGTACACTTTTGGTATCATCGAATTCATGTCAGTTAGGAAGTTGAATGAGATTTCTATTTAATTTTTATTTTTTTGATCTTCATAACAAGAAAATTGGAACACCAACATTTAGAATTAGATATATATTACACTAGTTAAAAGAATATATTGTTCTCTCTCTTTTAAAAACTTATTTTTTACAAATGTAGTCATAAAAACTGTCAAATACTAAGTCTAATTGAGTTCAATTGGACATCAATAGATACCTACATTTATTTTAAAATCAAATTTTGATAGATAGTTATTGTATTAAAAACTTACCTCCCAAAGCTGTCGCAGTGAGATTATTGAGCATGGCCTCTAGAGGCCAACCCTGGCCGCCCCCTATATCGACATCGTTCACACCACAAGCGCACAAACCATTTGCCTCTGATGTCACACAACCCCTGAGTCGAACCACCCTACGTACACGTCAGTTCTAAGAAAGCCAGGCCACCATCCCGCAAGGCATAAAATCACAGTCCACTTATGCCGCTTACACTTTAAAAAAAAAATACCTGTCACACTCGCGAATTGTCAAAAAGGACGAAATTCCAGCGAAAACAAGCTTTAATTCAAAATAATTAGCGCTATATTAAACCCAATTAGTTTTAATTACGACTCCGTTCAAACTTATTTACACACTTAATTTTTGTTATAAAATTAATATAACCCGTTTAGTATCAATTTGTATAAATTTGCAGTTTGATTGGTTCGCCCTTAAAATGATCGTTTAATGTGAATACCGACCGACGACTGGTACAAAAACAGATAGTGCTCACATTGTTGGCGGCCCTGCTCTCCTAAACGCTTTACAACAAGAAATAGATCTGTCTCCCTCTAACACGACCCAAACACTACTCCTTCTCACTCGCTTCGGTCGCTTGCATCAGTAATGGATGCTTACATTTTGTTTACGTTCGATTTGAACAAACGAATAATCTATTATTTCATTCGTGCACGTATTATTGATACGGATCTTTCCTATTCATACAATATTCATACACCGACATAACTAGCCGCGTCTCCGTCTAACTACAACTGTTGTAACTCAGAACCCGTATTGCTGTCTTTGTTACTCGTGAGTTTCGAATATCGAACGTCGTCCTGGCCGTTGTGTTTCACCAATCAGAGTGGAGAGAAATCACTTTGGACGCTTCTAGGGCTGGCACCCACGTCGCGATATTGAAATATTATTGCTATAGTGAGCGGAGGGCGTTCTGTTCTTTTGTAATGGAAAAAACAAATACAGGCAGTGTGCTCATGATATAACTGGCTATAGCTGTGTTGTCGGAGGTAAATAAGAGTACTCGAATGAGATCCGTTGGAAATATTTCAGCTGGGTTGCGTTCGGAAACGTCGCAGACTGAGTGCGATTTCTTGTAAAAGCGCCTTTAATTTTCGGACGTTGTTGAATAAGGAATGCGGGGGAATGGACACTTCACGAAATGGGAACGGACTGTTTCTATATTTTTTTTGTATTGCTTTTGAATGATTTTCTTCTGTTCGTTAGCGGCCATTTATCTTTGTTTGAATATTTGAATTTCGTATTCATCAAAAGATTTTAAGAACTAGCGGCGTTCGAAATTCAAATAACTTCGTAAGTCACAGCTTTATTATAAATATTTTAATTTGAATTGAGAATGAAAGGTTCCTATTTATTTTTTATTATATTACTGGACTGTGAACCATATTCCCGTGAAAAATACCTTATTAATAATTAAAAAAATACAGTTCCTAATCTAATAAGACAATTTAGGTCACAATAAAATTCTAGTGTCGTTTTCTAGGAATTACCTTTTCTGACTGGCACTGGGCTGTGTGTTACTTCACCATCTATCAAACATAAATTTAAATACTATAAAAATATATTAGGAACTATCGATATTTTGTTCTTGCAGGTAGAACTTTTCAAAATTAAGCATTTTTCATAAAGGTAGGTATAGATAAGCGTATCTACACTTATGTAATATAAATTCGAAGGTAACTCTGTTGGTTTGTTACACTTTCACAGCTAAACTGCTACACCGATGTCAATGAAATTTGTCATGAATATACTTTGATACTTGAGGAAGGACATAGTTTACTCTTTACTGTGATAACCGATATGCACGCGAAAGTTAGTATACCCATGTTTCTTTTCAAAATAGATATAAGGAATACCTCAATAGGTGCAAAAGAAACTACGGTTATGTATGTCCAGCAGTGGACTGCAGCCAGTTGTTTTTTATGTATGGTCCAGCTAAAATGACTATACTCTGCCTGATGGAAAGCATGAACAGAATCAGAAAGCGGTGGTCACCAGACTCATTGCTCGTGCAGACAATGCAACAATGCAGCATTGTAACCCACACTATAGCGGCCTAGTGATGCTTCTGCATCATTGGGCCTCCGGTCTCGCACTCACCAACGAAACGAACGCAGTCATTTTACGGTGATCTTCTGTGCGAGGGTAGTACCGCCCCGGTCGTGCTGAAATTATTATCAAGGTAGCAGCGTGGCTCTGCTTTAGTTCTACCTAGTAGTACATAGGTAATAATATTACCATTGCGCCCGTGTCCAACGAATTTTTCTTTTTTATTATAAAAGCGATGGAAGCCAGTGAGCAGACGTATCGCTTGATGATAAGGGATTACCACTACCCATGTACACCCTCAACACCAGAGGCGTCACAAGTGCCTTGTCGGCCTTTGGGCGACAGAGGGGGTTGGGGTATGGGTGTATGGTATCCTCACTCACTCAGTGAAACACAGCGCAACAAGCGCTGTCTCACACCGGTATTCTGTGAGGCCGTGATATCACTCCGGTCGAGCCGGCCCTTCATACCGAAACGTTGCTTTCCCACAATAATTTCTTTCTTTAATTTAATTAATATTTACATAATTTAATAAAGTAATAGTTCAAATTAATAAAAGAATTTTGATTAGATTTCTTTGTTTTTGATAAAAGAATTGTATCAAAAAGGAATTTCATATAAATTTTGCAATATAGAGCGGGGCCGCTCTCGCTGGAAATTCTTTACATTTTGCGATTCCGCAATATTTGAAATAGAATTGCCGCTACAGGCTGATTTATTTTTAAATTGAAATGTGAACGAACCTTGTAGGTGCGCTCGTTGAACATTACGACAGATATTTTAAATTCAATATTTATTTTAAGATCTTCTGTGAGTGATGTTCAGGTATATCCATACTAAAATTATAATTTTGAAAGTAACTTTGTTTTCCTGTATGCTTGTCTGTCAGTTACATTTTCATGGCTAAACTGTTATATGAATGTCGAATTAATAGTTAGCTTTTGCACACAGCTCCATCCTCGTATATGTCGATTATCGCGACAAAAATCTATGTCCTTCTCTAACATTCAATATCTACTCGTATACTAATAATAAAGCTGAAGAGTTTGTTTGTTTGTTTGAACGCGCTAAGCTCAGGAACCACTGGTCCAATTTGAAAAATTCTTACAGTCTTGGATAGTCCATTTATTGAGGAAGGCTATATACCATCACGCTACTACTAATAGGAGCGGAACACCAATGAAGGATGTTTAAAAACCGGGGGAAAATTTTCACGCTACGCTCAATATAAGACGCAAAAGGGGTTGCGTGGGTCAGCTAGTATCTTATAACCGTGAAAACATAACAGGAAGACAGACTTACTTTCGAATTCATTAAATTAATATAATATTTTTTTCTGTATCTATCTGTATACCTAGGTATACACCTGGACCCAAATAAATTCATCAATTTTAGGTTAATACCCACCTACTACTACTTAATGGTACAAGTACAAAAAACGAATTGCCTGGTAGGCAGTCAAGTGCTACAACTTGATTATACGTTGCTTACCAACCTGACCACTAAAATAGACAGAAATTGACAGGACGCCATCTTTGTTCTGCAAGAGACAAATAAACATCAACCTGTAGAACTTGTCAAAATGACTTTGACAACCATTTGCCGCACGATATTCCTCTTTAGAAGTTTAAGAATAAAGGAGTACTTGATAATAAAAGTATACACACCTTTGCTGTAAGCTTTGGACTGCACAGTTGGCCCAGTGGTTTTTAAACGGTCGCCGCGTCGCTTTCTAGTGCGAGTGTTTTTTTTTTTATTTGAATAGGGGGCAAACGAGCAGACGCATCACCTGATGGTAAGCGATTACCGCCGCCCATGGACACCCACAACACCAAAAGCGTCACAAGTGCGTTGCCGACCTTTGGGGAATGGGGAGAGGGAATGGGGGTAGGGGTTGGGGTATGGGCCTCCGGTATCCTCACTCACTCGGTGAAACACAGCGCAAGCGCTATTTCACACCGGTTTTCTGTGAGGCTGTGGTATCACTCCGGTCGAGCCGGCCCATTCATGCCGAAGCGTGGCTCGCCCACGGAAAACTACGGAGTGTTGTGGGTTCTACATAACATGAAAGAACACTTAGTGTGAGCCACAAATTGTTATTTTTAGATGTTCTTTCTATCAGATTCATGTATGTTTGTAAAGTCTTCCGCGACATAGGATATATAGGCATATACTCCTAATTCGGGAGTTGTGTTTCTATAAAAAATGACAGTAAAATATTTTTTGTTTTATTTCTTTGTTTAATTCATGACTCATTTCATGATAAGCAGAAACATATCATTAATATTGAACGCATGGACTTAATCTTAGGGACTATTTCTTATTTCATCAAGAAATACTTTAACACTTAATTAAAACATTTCAGAATTCGGTTATAATTAAACATGTACTTATATAAAAAGCAGGTTTGTACAATTCTCACATGTTTAATATACATTCCTCGCGTAGCATACGGGGAATGTAATTATTTCGTAGCAAGAGAGCGTGGCACGCGACCACTACGCCGTAACCGCACCGTAGACATGCTACGGCGCTTAATTAAAATTTCCAATTAACAATGTATTTAGGTAGCTACATGGAGCTAAGAATATTGTTTAACTGACGATACTATTACTAGAAGCCGAACTGTGTATGTACTCTTATGTATTTCAACGACGCTTATAATAATAATAATAATAATTTATTATCTACTACATGTCACAGTCTATTTATTTTTTTTTCAACTGGCGCCTAAACAGGAAAACCTGTGTATTTATCTACACTATTAATATTATAAAGAGGAAAACTTTGTTTGTATGTTTGTTTGTAATGAATAGGCTCTAAAACTACTGGACCGATTTTAAAAATACTTTCACCATTCGAAGGCTACATTATCCACGAGTAACATAGGCTATATTTTATTTTGGAAAAAAATAGGGTTTCGTAAGATATTGGGGTTTTTCGGACACAAGGTGTAAAAAATGAACCCTACCTTTCGCTACGGGCAATAAAAGACGCAAACGAGGTTGCGTCGGTCAGCTAGTATGTTATAAACACAGAATGTTAAAAAGAGGGTTATATTATGTTCGTTCAAAGAAAAACGCGAATATATTTATAGAAGATTTTGGAATATTCTTTTCTTTGTTAAATGGTTTGTGGTGATGCGTTAATAATACGGAGTGTCATCAAATTCATTTTTCCCAAGTGTAAGAAATATCTAAGACAGCAAACTACACAGGACAACAGCACTGCAAAGAGACTTGACACCCTCGGTTTCGCAGTGGTAGTTAATGCGACTGCTGTGCGGTCTCGAGTTCAAATCCTGGCTCGGACCAAGTGTTTATGTGATCTAGTTTGGGTGTTTTCTATGTATAATATGTATCTATTTACAAAAAAATATTTACGTTTTTACATCAGTTGTCTAGTACCCATAACGCAAGCTCTTTTTAGCTTGGGACTAGATGGCGTTGTGTGAAATGTCCGAAATATTAATAACAAAATATTTAAAGACAAAAAGAGAAGGGAAATAAAAACTTTATACGAACGCTATACCAACGCGCTTAGCCAGCTTGGAACACCAAAATTACCTTTCTAAGGACTGTCAAAGTCTGTTAATTTAAGGTGAAATATACCTATATGTTATTGTTATAAAGACTAAAATTGAAACAACGGCTATGTATTTCTGAATATTTGATTGTCCTTTGCGAAGTGATGTGGCGTTTATTGCTCGCTGCATGGAACTGAGTAATTGTCCTGTATTGCATTCCGGGGCTATGACGTGAGCAGCTAATACTGCCTCAAACGGAACCTGTAATTGAAGGGCGAGAAAGGTAGGATTGAAAATTTATTGAGAAATTTTTATTTTTTCTAGCTACAGCATGTTTCACTGCGGCAAATAATGAGATCTTTTTGAACATTAGAAGTGTACACAAACCAAGTTATTGTTTTAATAATGTACGCATGGTGTAGTGGTTGTTGTACTATTCTTCGTCCTTGGACTTAGAACACTTTAATGTTTTTTTTATAACGAACGAACTTCGAAAACATTGTATTAATTTTGGACTCTGATAAACCTTTATAATATACTAGTTTTCGCCAGCGACTTCGTTAGCATTTAACAAAAAGTATACCTACTATGTTACTTCTAATACCTCCAAGAATATGTGTACAAAGTTTCATGATGATTGGTTAAGTAGTTTTCCCGTGAAAGTGTAACAAATAAACTTACTGTCACCTTTATATTAAGTGTGATTAGGATAGCAATATACTTGTTAATCGCATGAATCAGACATTTTGCGTCCTGACATTTATGTTACATCGTTATGCTATGTATACGACCAGCCCATTACCATTTCAACTTCCCAACTTTTAGAGGTATGTCGGTCACTTTGATTCTCTGCCACATTTTGTAACGAATTTTGTCTTATAGAATGACTTCCAAGCATAGCTCTCTCCATGGAAAGTTGAGTGACTTTAAGTTTATGGGTTAGCCCTACGGTTTGAAGACTATCGTCTTTGTTTTGTTGAAGACGGAAGACCAACAGCCATTCAGTCAAATACGTACTTATACATTGTAAAGAGCTCATGAGTACACAGTACGCTATAACTAACAAAGTTTCATCTACAATAATTTACACAAAAAATCCATAATAACAATATAATTTTGACAGTAACTATGTCTGTTGGTGTGTTACGCTTTCACGGCTAAACCACTGCACCCATTTTAATAAAGTTTGTCATGGAAATGTCTTGATTCTTGAGGCCGTCTTACTGAGGTAACGATGCTGCATTGTTGCATTGTCTGCATTCGCAATTAGTATGGTGACAATTACTCTTAGATTCTGAAAACGATTTTTTTTATTGACTCCTATGGTCAAACTAGCATACGTATCGCCTGATAGTAAGCGATTACCGCCGCCCATGGATACCCGCAACACCAGAGGCGTTACAAGTGCGTTGCCGGCCTTTTAGGAAGGAGTACGCTCTTCTCTTGAAGGTTTCCATCAGGAAGAGTATAGTTAATTTGGCAGGCTCATATATATAAAGGACATAGGCTACTCTTTATTACAGCGAGAATTGAAATGTACGCCGTCTGAGTTGCAGGTTAAAATAAGTAATGCAACTAGAACAAGCCCTTTATAAAAACAAATCTAAACGAATGTGGCAACTTTGCAAATGATCTTGAGAGATTAAGCAAACATTTAAGCATTCACTTAATGCCACTTAGGAGCTTCCACCGCTGGATTAACGGTAACGCGTCTTTACTTAAAACTAATACTATTACTGAGCGAAAAGGAGAGGGGAATATATCCCCATCTCTTTTCAACTTAGGTAGAAATGATGTTTAGACGACCATAATGCGGTGAGATGGCAGTGTTTTAGTTATCAGGGGCTATAGGTTCGATATAATGTGCTTCGTAAAATTAATAATAGCTCGTTATTTTTTTTTGGTGTTTAAAAAAAAATCCTAAATAGATCAACTTATCGTCTTCGAAACCCGGTGTATATTCAATTTCGTGAAAAACTTGATGAACTTGACTATATATACCTATACAATCATTTTTTTAAATTTTTTTTTTATATTTTAAAAGACAACTCCCGCATTAGGAATATACATCCTGTGTCGCGGGGGACTTTACAAACATACATGTAACGAACACAAATAACACCCAGACTCAGGACAACACTTTGTGGATCACACAAAGTGATGTCACACGTGGGATTTGAACCCACGGCACTTGGCGCAGTAGTGAACGTTTAAACCACTAGGCCAACCGTGCAGTCATTGCTTGTTTAAAGGCTAAGATAGATATATTTTGTCCTTTGGTATCTATTTTTTTAATCTGTATTTATTTTATTTTGGAGGTTTTCATATATATACAGTATACATTTTTTTGAATGGACTAATCCCGCCCACACGCCCACCACTGTAATTCCTGTACAACAGGATCAACAGCACTGACCCTCGATCACAGGAAAAATTGAACTGTCTTGGAACCCGCAACGAAATTAATCAGAAGAAAACAGTATACACTTGTCTAGAATTTCACCGTGGGAGAGCCACGCTTCAGCATGAATGGGCCCGGCTCGACTTATGACGCCTCTGGTGTTGCGGGTGTCCATGGGCGGCGGTAATCGCTTACCATCAGGTGATACGTCAGTTCGTTTGCCCACTATTCAATAAAAAAAAGAATAATATAATCAGTATTTATTTTTAGCCATTAAAAAAAAAAATTGTAACAACAAACCCTAGCGATCAAAGGCCGAATTCCCAAATGTGGCAACATTTCTTGTCAATTGTAGTTCTAATCACCATGAAATCTTTAACAAAACTTATGCAAACAAACAATAAAGCAAGCGAAACGCCATTACAGGGGTGAGCTAACAGATGATTTTTAATAAAAAAGATACCCTCGGCTTAAAACCCGCTCTGCCTGCGGATATCTCCAAACCTATTAGTATAACGTCGTAACACACAACCACAAACAAAGTAAAATCAACCTTTGAGACAGCAGTGAAAATCTAAAATTGATAATCGAGTAAAATTCAGGCCAACGTGATTCGTTTTTAAGATTCAATACATTTTCAGCCTTATTGCGCTGAAAAGAAGAATTATTTTATAGTTATAGTTTCGTGGAGTTATGGTGAATTACAATTATGTGGGCAACGCATGGCAACAACAAAACCGCGGGTAGTTTATTATAAGTTAATATGTACGCGCCTTAACTCGCGAAATATCTTATGTTATACATCTGGACCTGATTTTGGAAATTTTACGCAATGTGTATTGTTATCATCACAATTATATCGAATAAAACACATTTTTATTTTATACCAGCTTTTGCCTACATCTCTGCCCTTGTCAACCGATTGAAATGAAACAAACACTAAATGTTAAGTGGTGCAAACCACAATATATTAGTAAAATCAGCATTCAAATCGGTTAAGCCGTTTCTGAGATTAGCGTGCAATAGCGTACAGGCAAACAGACAAAAATTCTAAGAATCATTGTTTTGGGTTCTATTGCGTTTATAAAGTCCCCAAATTATAGTTTTTCATACCTAACTTCCATGAACAGACAGCGACCAGCATTAATTTTATTAATATTAATTACTTTATTTGTAAAATAATAAGTTTTAAACTGTAAAATGATAAAACTATTGAAAAAATAACTATTTCATGGAATTTGAAAACATAATTTTATGAAGCTTTGGTTATTTAAAATGACTGCCTCGTTGGTCTAGTGGTTAGCTTAAGCGACTGCAGATCAAGAGGTCTCGGGTTCAATTCCCGGGTCGGACTGCTGTTGGGTTTTTCGTTCAACCTTCGAATTCAGTTCGCCCTCAGGGTTGCGGAGGTCAGATGCCAGTCGCTCTGTGTAAAAACTGATATTCAGGTAAAATCGGTTGAATTGGTAGCCGACCCCAAATAATATTGGGAATAATAAAGGCTAGGAAGAAGAGGTTATTTAAAATAAAATAGTCAGAAAATATGTTAATTTTAAGCAGATTGTAATAAAAGAGAAAATACATTCCGCTATCTCAGAGTCAATAAAAGTATTTCGAAATACGTAGTAAATTTTTTTGCACTTAACTATATTTTACACCCCACATTTGGGCCGGCATTGTAATACAGTACACAGTTTTTAACTCGGGAAGCACTTGCTCCGTACACTGCCGAGCACAAATGTTCGTCGCGTCAAAATGGCAGATGTCCCAATTTCACCCACCGGCCATCAGTAATGCATGTCACTTGTTGTCCTGTGTCGTAAAAAAGCTTTTGTTTTGTTCCATTTTTGAATCAATGTCAGTGCTGTCAGAAAAATAGTTTAAGCATTTTGTGTTGGTACTTTTTAATATGATTACTGCCTCGTTCAGCAACTGTATAATCTAGCATTATTACGTTCTTCGGACTGGTTTCTGGGCGTGGCGATCAATTCATAGAGCGCCTTGTCGTTCAAGAAATATTGGAAGGCACTAGAACCCACGGAAGGTCACCTACGCGTTGGACTGACCAGATGAAGTCTACCGTGGGAAGTTCATGGGAGTGCAGTAGCAGTACCTCGAACAGGCAGCAGTGGCGAAACGTCGTGAAACGCATCACATCTTCCAAAAGTGCTACTACATAATGATCACGACCGCTCTGTCAACAACGTACCAGAAGACGGCCTCGTTGGTCTAGCGGTTAGCGTAAGCGACTGTCGATCAAGAGGTCTCGCGTTCTTGTGATTTTCTTACAAGAAATTCTTAATAGCAGCCCGGAGTATGACGGTGTTTCCCGCCCGTGCCTCGGAGATCACGTTAAGCTGTCGGTCCCGATTGTCATGAACATCAATCATCAATTGTTATTGGGAAGTCAGGGCTTTCAAATATACTGTGTCGCTCAGTGAAAAAACTGATATTCAGGTAAAACCGGTTGAACTAGTAGCCGACACAAATAATCTTGGGAATAATAAAATATAGAAAGATGACTTTTTGACGTGATTATGCTCAATTTAAGTTAACCTTGCGTTATGCTCCCAACTACCTTTTATTATATAGTGCAATTAAGTTAATTAAGGCAGCATCAATGTTTTTATGTCTCTTTTAAGCTTTTTAGGTGTATATTCTTGTTGGTTGTCCAAATAATAAATCTACAGGAATTTTCCCCAACCTCAAAAGACTAGTGCTCAAAAGAGTAGTGTGATTTCTGAGTGTTCCATGGGCTCTTTCACCCAAAAACTATTGAATGGCTTTTAATAAAACTTTATAATAATGTAGCTTATACAGTAGAATAACACACAGCCTATAATTTATAAAGATACTAGCTTCGCCTCGCTTCGTTGCCGGCGGTTATTATCGTACCGCGGGTAGCAATGCGTGGTTCAGCTAGTAATATTATAAATTCGAAAGTAACTCTGTCGGCCTGTCTGCGACGCTGTCGATGTCTAAACCGCTGCACTGATTTCGATGAAATTTGACATAGAGATACTTTGATTCTTAAGAAAGGACGAGGGTCAGTCTTTAACGCGGAAACCTAAAAATATAGTTTACCATAAAATAATACTCATCATTATTTAATACTAATTTCCGTCATAAGTTGCCTAAAACTGGGTATCGCCGAGACTAATAAAACCTACACTATTCTGATACAAGGAAGATTCAAAGACACGGTACTTTATACTTGCATACAGTAATCTACGTCTAAACTAATCTTAAGTCGTGTTACAGTACTTGTACGTATAAAGAATGGCTGGGCAATTTTTTACAATTTTTGTGATTTTGAATTTTCATTCGTCCAGAATAGAATAGTAAGTATTAAAATATAGTTTTCATCAATAATAATATCTTGAAAAAAAACATGATCTGCAGTTTGCCGAGTCAGTTTTTTATTTTTTTTATTTTACATATATGGTATCAGTATCGAAATTTAAGTACAATTTTTTCAGCTTTCCACATTTTTCTTTTGTATGAACTTTAATCATGGCAAATTACATACTATTTCGTACGCATAATTCACCTGAAAAGGGGTACAAAGTCTTTGCTAAACGTATTAATGCACGTATAGATTAGGGCTGACAATAATCAATCTAAATTCTAAAGCAATAAGAATTATAAGTGATACAACACAAGCGTTCCACATTTCCATTAAATTGCCTTTAAAATAGCACTAAAGGTTCTCATAAAAGGAAGCTTCAATTAAATTAATGCAAGTTTCAACGAATGCAAAACCTTCCTAAATTAAAAGCGGCCGCGTTTCACTGTAAACAGTAAGTGCAGGTGGGCAGCAGAATATTTCATTTTACAAAGAATCTTCCTCGCTAAATCGCTGCCCGCATCAATAGTGTTGGGCTTTTTTCAGTTTATCGATATCATTTATTTTAAAATTATTTAATCGGCATATTGACTCTGTAGTAGATTATTTTAAATGTTCAAGCTACCATAATGACTCTACTCTGCCTGATGGAAAGTATGAGTGGAATTCAAGAGTGAATACCATCCTCAATGCGAAACCGGACAGTGCAGCATGGTAACCCACGCTATAGCGGCCTAGTGAGATGCTTTTTCACGCCCTACTTTTTTTTATTTTTTTATTATTATATAGGGGGCAAACGAGCAGACGTATCACCTGATGGTAAGCGATTACCGCCGCCCATGAACACCCGCAACACCAGAGGCGTCACAAGTGCATTGCCGGCCTTTTAGGAAGGAGTACGCTCTTTTCTTGAAGGTTTGAAAGTCGTATTGATCCGGGAACACCGCAGGCGACAGCTCATTCCACAGTTTTACTGTGCGTGGCAGAAAATTTCGGGAAAATCGCACAGTTGTGGACTGCCAACCATCTAGATGATGGGGATGAAATGACCCGCGGTCATAACGGGAGGGAAACACGTGCGGTGGTAGTGAGTTCCAGGTTTTGAATACTCGGCGCAAGAAAGAAGAACCTCAACGTTGCGTTCGAGTGCATATGTCTATCACTCTAATCGGTGAGTAATTTCTACGTAGCTTATTTAGATATTTTTACAGGGGTCTTTGGTTAAATTTAGCGCATGTGCGGCATAAGTGTAATATTGTGTTTATTTGTTTCTTACATCAGGGCATTATAAATCAATTATTATACAATTATACATGGATCGATCTAAAGCTGAATTAATACTTTTGATAACTTGATTGTTTACAAGAGTACAGGAGTTACAATGGCGTGGGCTGCTTTCGTCCTAATAAAAATTAAACCTGTATATCGATATATATACACAGCTATCATCACATCCTTAGCTCGATTGCGGCGTAAGAGCTAAGCCCTGTTCGCGCTCTCTCGGGACCAAATATATTGTTATTTGTTACAGCGAGATACCCGCTGAGTTACTTCACTGTTAGCTGCGAGAACGCTCGATATTTGATACTTACATCTATAAACACAAGTTTGAGAACCAGTGGAATTTCGTAAGTTAATTTGTATATGAGATTTCTCAATTATAAGAAATGATAACATTCGTTTTATAATATACTAGCTGACCGATACAACCACGTTTGCGTCTTATATAGCCCGTAGAGTAAAAATTTCCCCGTTTTTTAAAACATTCTTCATTGGTGCTCCGCTCCTATTAGTATTAGCGTAATGATATATAGTCTTCCTCGATAAATGGACTATCCAGTACCGAAATATTTTTCAAATCGGACCAGCGGTTCCTGCGATTAGCGCGTTCAAACAAACAAACAACTTCAGCTTTATTATTAGTATAGATATTATATTTTTTTTAATAATTTTGTTAAGTTAAGGCGATCTGTGTTTACATTGTTGGAGCGTAAATAATTAGTATTTATTATTTTATTACATTTTGAACTTTTTTTTTCTGGGACCAGTATGTATGCACACATTGCTTTTACTCCTTGATGTGTAAGTGATTGCAACCTTATATGCTATGGACTAATTTTTATTATTTTATTAGACAAAAAAAATATTTTCCTCGCTTATTAGACCGCTTTCTAGCCTTTGTGTTTAGGTTGCCTTAACTTGCACATAGAAGTACTATTGTCAAAAACAAACAAACTTTGTATGAATTATTTGAAAAGATGGTGCACATGAGTTTCTCACCAGCTCTTCTCATGAATGCAATACTCATCGGAGCTGGTACTTGGATTGATTTCAATTTAAACCTTTGAGTTGAATCGAAATCAATTTAAGCTCTGGTAATACAAATAATTTCAGTGCATTTAGTATTAGTACCTTTTATCACTGAATTACTTGAGTTTTGTTTTATATTTTGATGTTTGTATTTTTGACGTGTTCAAGTGCCTTTTGGGGCCTATGGAAATAAATGATTTGAGTTTGAGTTAAAAATCTATACTAATTTTATAAAGAGGTAAACTTTGTAACGTTGTAGGGGTTAATTCCTGGACCCATTTTGAAAATTATTTTACCAGTTTATGATTTTTGAAGTTAGGGAAGCGAAGAAATAATCACACGAGCGAAGATACAAGCAATATGTGGTGTATAATAAATTGTAAAGAGCTATATTCTTAATTTTTTCGTTTTACATTACCGGAAGTAGATTTTCTTATAAAATTCAAAGAACTAATTTAAGGTTCAATATTCAGTAGATAATGTAATGACTGAGTTTCACATACACCAAAAAGATATTTAGTTAAAATTAAAATGTTTTTATTGAAATATGTTAAAAATCAGTTATACACCCTTTTGCAAAAAAAAACGGGCACTTAAGCAAAGAACTATTTTATAGTTACTATTAGTTTGTTTGACAATTTTAGGTATTGTTATCCTCAGAATTTCATAAATTAATTAGGAAGGAATATGTATCATCAGTTTTATCATAACATTTTGATTAAATTATTGAGAAATAATGTTTAAGCTCAAAACACTATTATTGTACCTGCTCGCTAAATAAAAATGAAACGCGTTAATTTCTTTGTTTTTCTTGAATACATTAAAAGCAGATAAAAGTTTAGTATTGAGTGTGACCCCCTCTTGCTGAAATCACGGCTTGCATTCGTCTGGGCATGCTAGCGAGTATATCTTTTATGGTTTCTTGGGGAATACGTTCCCACTCCGCGGTAATCAGATTCTTTAGCTCTCTGATGGTCTGCGGAGCCGGCTGCACTGATCTCACTCGTCGCTTCAGAACCTCCCAGACATGCTCTATGGGATTGAGGTCCGTACTTCTAGCTGGCCAGTCCAAACGACGAATTCCGACTTCTAGCATATACGCTTCCACATCGCCAGACCGGTGGGCGCGAGCGTTGTCGTCCATAAAAAATGAGTTTTCGCCAAGAGCGGTTAAAGCGGGTTGTGCATAAGGAATTAGAACTTTCGTTATGTATCGGTGTCCAGTCAGAGTACCGTTTTCGATGAAGACTAACTCCGTACGATCCATGGAATTTATTCCTGCCCAAAACATAACAGAGCCCCCTCCATAAGGTGTGATTTCTTCAAAACATGCCTCTGCAAAGCGTTCTCCTCGTCTACGTAGCACTCGCCGACGTCGGTCTTCACCATGCAGAGATATCCTGGCTTCATCGGAGAACAATATCCTATCCCAGTCTTCATGAGTCCATGACACACAATTTCGACCGAAGCTAAGCCTGGCAACTCGATGTCCACGGAGTAATTTAGGGCCGCGTGCCGGGCGATGACTGTGTATATTAGCAGCGAAAAGCCTCCTCCTGACCGTCCATAGACTAATTTGCACATTTCTTACTTCTTCGAGGCTGTTCTTGAGGTCCACATAAGAAGATTTGCGATTTCTCAACGCTTGACTAACTAGAAAACGATCATCCCGTGGTTCGGTACATGTCTTTCTGCCAGAACCAGGCCTTCTCTTGACGGAACCGGTCTCTTGATAGCGCTGCCAGGTCCTTTGAACTGTCGACCGACTCACATTTAGCCTCTGAGCCACGAAGCATTGGCTGCAACCTTCTTCAAGCAGCGCAATAATTTTGCTCGCTTTTATCACTTTATCTACCAATTTCGAGATTGCTAAACAGCAATAACAATACTTTTAAATGTCAAGGACATCAGATAATTTAATAAAAATTGAGAATAAGTTAATTAGAGTCGATATTAACTATAGGGAATTCGCGCCACAAAATGTAGTTAACGCATTTAACGCATTTAATAACGCATTTAATAAACCTCTCTTTTTCACAAGGAGTGTTTCCGGAATCTCTGAAAAAGTCTATAGTAAAACCGGTATATAAAACAAGACATAAGCAAGATCTGAATAATTATAGACTGATAACATTAATACCAGTGATATCAAAGATATTTGAGAAAGCTATGCATTAAAGGATTACATTGTTTATTAACAAACATCGTATAATAAAACCTAAACAAAATGGTTTTCAGAAAGGAAAATCCCCTCCTTGGGCTGAATATGATCTAACTCAGAATGTTGTTAGAAGTTTAGACAATAAAAAACATACGGTGGCGGTGTTTTTCGATATAATAATAATAATAATAATAATAATTTATTTATTTACACAAAAAATGCACTCATTCCACCTTGTTTACAAATAATACGTACATAATTGTTATAATCGAATTAAAAAAAACAATCAACAGTCAGTTCATATGCAAACAAAATATGTCAGATCTTGTTCTTGGCTCCCAAACTAGGTTTATCACCTGTGACTTGGGAGCCAGTGTTCCTCCATAATCACTTGTTTTACTCTCGGACATTTTTAAGAATTTACATTTTATAATTTTATAAACGTTTAATCTAATGAATATTTGTATGAGTGCGTGTAAACGTTTATGTTTGTGTGTGTGTGTGTGTGTGTGTGTGTGTGTGTGTGTGTGTGTGTGTGTGTGTGTGTGTGTGTGTGTGTGTGTGTGTGTGTGTGTGTGTGTGTGTATGCATGTTCCAGTTTGTATTTTTATACATGCATGAATGTCAGCTTGTAAGGTTTATGAAGGGAAAACAATCATTTTTTCTATTTCATCCCAATCCTGTTCCAACAACCATGATCCAACTTTACTTTTACATTGGTAATAGTTGAGGCCGTGAATTTTTAGTAGTCCATTTACCTTATTGTATATTTTTTTGCTAAGAAAATAATATTGGTGTTTTGCGAAGGATGTAGAATGCTTTATGGGAGGGAAAACAATATCTACTCGACGTTTATTTGGTATTACCATTGGGCTGTGGTGTGTTCTCATTATAGATTGGAGCACGTATAATTTCCTAGCCGCCAATACCCTACACTCCCTGTAAAGCCTTTCAGTGGGATATCTGTAAGGCTTGTGAAGCATAACTTTAAGCACGGCTCTTTGTGCTCTTTCGAGTTTAAGGAAGTAGGTCTTACAGGCACCACCCCAAACTGGCAAACAATAGGCAAGCATAGACTGACAGAGCGAGAGGTAAACCACCATAAGAGTACTCGTGTCACATGAATATCGAAGTTTTTTAAAAATGTATATCAACTTGCGTATTCTGGCAACCAGGTTATCAATATGCGAATACCAATTCAGGTGTTTATCAATCTGGACACCTAGGTACTTCAATTGTGAAGTAACTAATAGGTCAGGACAAGGACACGATGTACACCTTGAGTGACTTGGACAAGTGTGAGCTTTGATAGAGATATTTTTTTTGGGTTGAGTTTGTTTACTTTTTGAAAAATTTACGATTTTAGTTTTTTCTGTATTTAGCGTTAATAAGTTTTTGGCTAGCCAGCTCATCACTATATCCAGTGCCAACTGAGCGAACTGCTCTGTTTCTTGCCAGTCCTTTCCGTGTATTAATAAAGCCGTGTCATCAGCGTAGGTATACACGGAACAATTTTCAAGAGAAAGTGAGCAAAGATCGTTTATGAAAACAAGGAATAGCGTTGGACCTAATATGCTACCCTGGGGCACGCCGCACTCTATAGCTGCCCTATCACTAATCATATCTCCAATTTTAACGTGTTGGTACCGATTTTTGAGGTAGCTACAGAATATATCAAGAGCTATGCCACGCACTCCTATGCGCTCCAATTTTTTTAAAAGGAGAGCAACAGGGACAGTGTCAAAAGCCTTTGAAATATCTAAGAAGATTCCGAGACATTTTCGCTTTATATCTATTTGCCTAGCTGCAGTTTCAATTAAATCAATCACCGCGTCTTCCGTAGATATACCGGTTCTAAAGCCATATTGATTTTTTGATAGAATGTTGTTAGCTCCAAGGTAGGCAAGTAATCGAGCATTTAGAAGCTTCTCAAGGATTTTTGACATAGCTGGCAATACTGAAATAGGCCTATAATTATTGACACTGCTCCTGTCACCGCCCTTGAAGACCGGATGAATTAAGGCTATTTTAAACGCATTTGGGAAAACTCCAGAAGATAATGTAAGGTTGCAAATGTGGGTGATACAGGGGACTAGGGTCTTGCGTGTTTTTTTCAAAATATTAGCTGAGATACCATCTATTCCGACTGCTGAATGGGGCTTCAAATTGTTTATAATTTGTTCAACTTCCCGACAATCCGTTTCCAGTACAGCCATAGAATGATTGGGTGATATAGTTTTATTATTTTCTAATGGCAAATTAACGCTACTACGTTGAATTCTAGAGGTCAATCTACACCCAACACTTACAAAATAGTTGTTAACCTCATTGACCGAATAACGTTTATTACTATCATCCTTTAGGAGCTCCATTGGTGGCGGCGGTGCTTGTTTAGTATAGGTGATTTCCTTTATGAAGTCCCAGGTAGCTTTAGGATTACTCTTTCTTTTTAAGAACTCAGTTTTCTCGTAACTAATCTTAAGCTTTCGCAACAGTGAGTTGCAGAAGTTTCGATATCGAGAATATGTTTTTTTTAAAATAATATTGTCAGGCTGTAATCCTAATGTTTTATGCATTTTGTCTCGATTGCGGATACATCGTAGTAGACCAGGGGTAATCCACGGTTTAATATTACGTTTCACTCTTGGGACTTTGTTATAACGTGTGTGTTTTTCAATTACTTGTTGTAATGTTGTGACCAGAATGTCTGCCGCCTCGTTGGCATTATTAGCTAAAAGAACCGAAGAGAAATCTGTACATTCTATGTCATTTTGGACACTAGTTATGTCCACCTTTTTAGTGCCGCAGGTATGCTTAGACTTTGGTTTGTTCAAGTTTATATTTAGAAATACTGGCAAATGGTCAGTTACAGGAGACTCTATTACAATTGTGGTTCCCATTTGCTTTGATCTTAAAAGAGCATGATCGAGGCAGTTATTCAAACGGGTAGCGTAAAGGTGAGCCGGAAGCAATCCGTGAGAAGCCGTGAAAGTGAGATATTCATATGAGTGTTGGTCTTTACTATTACATTTGATATCAATATTAATGTCGCCCACCAGAGCAAGGTGCTCCAGTTTGGATAAAGGCATTAGTATAGTATCCAGGCTCTTCAGAAAATTATCAATTTGACTGTATGAGGGTGGCCTATATATTAAAAGTTAAAAGTTAAAGTTAAAAGTTGTTTTCTTTGAAAACCAGGCTCAGTCAAAAATTTGAATTTGGAATGTACTCTTATAAACATTATGGCACTTTTATAACTGGCCAGTAACATGTTCAAATGATTAAAACCTTTTTGGTATTTTATTTTTTTCAGCCAGGAAGAAAATCGAAACCGCCCGTTTTTTTTGCAAATGAGTGTATTTTTTCTTAACAATTTTGTCTTAATCCCTGATTAAGCTAAATTAAACACCGTTAGAAGTTTGATTTTGTTTTCTTCAGGAAGGTTTTTTTAACAAAGATCAAAAGTAAAATTTACATTCATTACTCACTTAGTCTTACCATAAATAAATACTGTCACAATTAAAAATAAACAAAACATTGGTTTTGAATTTGGAATCTGTAATTTTCATACGATTACGTCGTTTAAAATATTTAACGTTCATAAATGTCACTTAGTGTCTATCGTTACTAATGTCTATTTAACTTATCCGTTGCAAATTATAAGGTTTTACGGTTTTAAGGTTTTACGTATGTGTAGTGTGTGTTAAACAATATTAGACGACTTTATTCTTTGACATAGTCTTAGAAAGAGCGTGAATAAATTGAATTGAATTTGAATTTGGATAAAGGACTGTGCAGCCAATGGAGACCACTAAGATTAAACTTTATATATATTTAATGGTTTTATATTAATATATTAAACTAACACACTATAATAGAAATAAAAGCACGTACAATAAAAAAAAGTTTTCTCTTTGTAACAATATTTGTAGCAAGACTAAGTATATTACAAATTCAAAAGCAACTTTATCTGTCTGTCTGTTACGCTTTCACGGCTAAACCGCTGCACCGATTTCAATGAAATTTGCTGTAGCGATACTTTGATTCTTGGGGAAGGATATAAGCTACTATTTACCGCGATAACCGACATATACGTGGGTTGAGCCGCGAGCAAAGCCTAGTCTATTATTAATAATTTTATTTTATTGTGAATTAAAGAAAATTCTTTACAAACATTTTTACCCAAAAAATTACTTTTAACATTGAAAATAAATACAGATTGCGAAATTAATCACACCATACTCGAACCGAGATCAAATGTGTTAAAACAGTGACCAAATACTGACCCGACAACTTGTATAAACTTGGTAAATTTCCATATCCGACAATACCACGAGAAAATCCGACAAAATCTCTGACAGCGGTGGATAGCGCACAAATCGTCGGCGTACAATTTTTCCTAAACCCTCGCAATAAGGCCTGATCCAAACCATCCCCGGTCGAATACAAACTGCCACTAACTAGCCTCCCAACAACATATTTCAAAGTGTATTAACGGTTGATTTATAAAATGGCTTTGCGCGAAACATGGCTGCGAAAAAAAACACGTTTTTCGCTTCTTTTTATGATGACGTAATGCGCGTTAGGATTTAGTTAGGTCAGAGGTGATGTACATATTATATGCTGGATAATTTTATATAAAGTGTACTTTTGTAGATTCACTTTTATCTAACTACGGCAAAGTTGAAAGGAAGGTAAATATTTTGTTAAGTGTTATCCACCGTAGTGTTCACACTGCTGAACCGATTTTAGTGAATAAGGTGTCATTAAATTCATAATTATGACCCGGATTACATCTTTTTGTTTTTTTTTTTATGGAATAGGAGGCAAACGAGCAGACGTATCGTCTGATGGTAAGCGATTACCGCCACCCATGGCATGGCAACACCAGAGGCGTTACAAGTGCGTTGCGCGTCTTTGGAGTGTGAGGAAGGGGATGTGGGAAGAGGTCGGAGTAGGGCCTCCGGTATCCTCACTCACTTGGTGAAACACAGCGCAGGTGCTGTTTCACACCGGATTTCTGTGTGACCATGGTATCACTCCCGTCGAGCCGGCCCATGCCGCATGCCGAAGCGTGTATCTCCGACGGTAGATCTGTAGTATCTTTACAACGCCATCTAGTCCCAAGCTAAGCAGAGCTTGTGTTATGGGTACTAGACAACTGATATGAATACATATATACTTTTTTTTTGTATATACATACATATGATACATAGGAAACACCCAAACTCCGAAACAAATATTTGTAGATCACACAAACACTTGGTCCGACCCAGGATCTAAACCCGAGACCTCAAGCACAGCAGTCGCATTCACTACCACTGCGCCACTGAGGCAGTCGCAATATATGCGTATTATAGAAGAACAAATACGAGAACTATAAAGCCTTCCGTATGAAGTAAGGCCGGGTCGCTAGGAGGCTATATTTCAAAAGGTTCCTTCATTGGGTTATAGTTTTTCAAACTTTTCTTGTGGAAAGGAATTTTGTTGCTTCATTTGTCCCACGAACAGTGAGGTCACACGATTCTAAAGAATAAGGACGGCTACAAAGACTCAGTTACTTTTCACTCCACAGTTACCCCGCTCACTATTACCTAAACACATACTTGTTTGCCAACTTAATATTCTCACCCTATAAGAGATGACAAGACAGTTTAATCACATATTTCACATAAATCGTTAATTGAACAAAGAGTATGTATATTCCAATATTGAATAGACAAGGGGCATTATGGAGCAGTGACGTCAGCACGTGGCGACGCGTGCCTTATGACGTAGGCAGGTGAGGCACGCGACTCCTGCGCAACATGGAAACTGGTAGGTTCGTCTTGTAACCAGTGACTTGTACTGAGACATGTTCTAATGCGATTGTGTGTCTAATGGGTCTAGATATGGGTTCGAAGTACAATTCATTTGTTCTGTGCGTAAATATAACACAGGTATAAAATTAATAGTCTTTAATAAATTTAATATATAAATATTTCAGACATCTAACTCACAACGCCATCTAGTCCCAAGCTAAGCAAAACTTCTGATATGGGTACTAGGCAACTGATATAAATACATTTATACTTTTTTTGTAATTAAAAGCACCCAAACTCCGAAACAAATATTTCCAGATCATACAAACATTTAGTCCTGGGAATCGAACCCGAGACCTCAAGCACTGCAGTCGCATACGCTACCACTGCGTCACAGATACAGTCAATAGTTCACTACTGGATACAGCGCTCTCTAGAACGGTGACAGGTGTGACAGTGTCCTGCCCCGGGGATGTCCTCATTCGTGAGGTTCCTTTACCCCACGAAGGGTATGGTGCGAAAAGCATATTCTGCTTAAAAAAGTAGCAATGTTGGTACAGATTTTGTTGCAAGTTTTCCTTCTCTCAGCAGCGCCAATGTCCTGCGTAGTTTGCTCCCTCAGTCTTACGACATCCACAGAGAATTGAGGTGTTGAGCCTTCGTATACTACCTTCTTCTTAATTCATCCCTACATATTATTATTTAAAATACGTAGGTATTTAATAAGTTATTTTTATGTATATCAGCATTTTGATTACTATAAGCTCTGACTTGTTTAAGATTGAATGACTAATTGACTTTAGATTGTATTCTCTACTGGAATAGAAAATGTGACCTCATAGACAACTATTAATTCTTAGAGAAGAGTAGGACCATACCCTCTATCCTACTATACTCAAAACTTGGAACTCACTACTACTACTACTCGCTGTGTTTCACCGATTCAGTGAGGATACCGGAGGCCCATACCCCAACCCCTCCCCCATGCCCTCTCCCTACCCTCCAAAGGTCGGCAACACACTTGTGACGCTTTTGGAGTTGCGGGTGACCATGGGCGGCGGTAATCGCTTATCGTCAGGTGATGCGTCTGCTCGTTTACCTCCTATTCAATAAAAAAAAAAACCTGCGTACGTATTTCCCTACCACCATGAACTCAGGTGCTTTAAGCAGAGCGTGAAAAAGCATCTCACTAGGTCGCTGTAGTGTGGGTCACCATGCTGCATTGTCTCTATTATTATTGAGGATGGTGACCACCACTCCTGGATTCTGCTCGTGCTTTCCATCAGGCAGAGTAGTGTCATTTTGGCACCTAAAACATAAAAAACTCTTAGTCTATTTCATCATAGCAGCGTAGAAGAGCATATACATAAAAAATATACTTTTAAGATATTTGACTGAGAAAATAATATAGCAGTTCGGTATCACGAAGAAAAATGAATAAATGAATTTCAGTGGCGTGTGTTTCAGCAAAAGTACCGTTTTCAAATAATACCTGCTATGATTGACAAAATCGAGTCACCAATAGAAGCTTCGAACAAATTAATTTTAGTACAAGTTCCACTAAACTAGATCAAAGAGGAAGAAATCATAATATAACACAGCAAAGGTGCATTTAATACTTCGTTGATTGATGTTTATTGGTGAGGGGCTGATATACAATTTGACCTACGATACCAATTTATATTTACACTCCAGAAAATTATCGAGCCTCCTTTATTAATAAGTACATAAGGTTCATTTTAAAGGTTACAGGTAATGGTTTAAGTATTTAGGTAAGTTGGTATTTATTTATAGGTTTGTTAGTGTAGTCATTGCCATTAAACAGGTTAGATACGGTAGTTTATGTCTGCAGAATAAAATATTGTCATGAGAAAAGAGTTTTGTAAGATTTCAACATGTTAAGTCAAGACTGATGTTAATCCGAGTGGTGAAGGTTATAAAATACGGAGTATCAGAACCCCTATTCGGCGGCCTTCTTTATGAGGTGATAGCTGTGTCCAGCAATTTACTACTGTGATGATGATTATCATGTTTAGTGTACATTCAATATATGATTTCCTATCATATTAACCGTCTTTAACATCCCTCAGCTCAGGATATAGGCCTCTCTTTAAAGAGGGACTTTTGGTCTACGCTGGCCAGACGGGTGATATAGGATTTGTTAAAGTTTGCCTTCTCTTTACGTCATCAGAGACAACCTCTCACAAGCCAACATGGGGTGGTAAGAAAACAGGTTGCACTATTCGAAACGTTTGACACATTTCGAATAGTGCATGGTATATTAAAATAAGGTAAGAAGTAAATGTAGTCAAACCTAATATCTAGGTACTAACTATAAAATATACGAACTGATTTAGTGGGTATTAGGTAATAATTGACATCATTAAAGGAGAAGGTAGGGGAACCAGTTCTGTTTTGCTAAGGAAATATCAGCTTCTAACTGGGATCTGAAATGCTTAGCAGATCCTAATTCTAAACTAGTCGCTCCATCAATTAGTGTAAATATTAAAATCATTTTTCTGTATACTCTAGAAAGAAATATTTTGCTTATTTATTGTTTATTTTTCACTTGTATATCGGTTATCGCGCTTGTATATTAAAAAGTAGCCCAAGTACTTTCTCAAAATGTCTCCCTGCCAAATTCCATTGAAATCGGTGAAAAAATTTAGCATTGAGAATACCTACAGAGTTACTTTCTAAATTTAAATTAGTACTGGTATGAATAAAATAACAAGGGATACTTCTGTTATTTATCTGCGGTGTGATTAAATTCATGCTACAGTTTCTCACGAGAACATTTAATCGTTGCGCATCGTTGTTGAAATAATTTTATTTGACGTACGCTTTATATTGCATTCTGCATCACAAACGGAACGCAATATTATATTGTCTACCTTTGTACTCCTCTAATAACTTTAAAGAGTTCTTCTACCTGTCATGACGGAACTCAGAAGTTGACGGGACATTTTCAATTTAGTCATAAAGTTTAGAGTCCTTTAAAATAGGTATGTTTTTAATAAATTACATGTCAAAAGATTTAAAATCAAATTAATGATTCAAATTGAATAGTAGGATTAAACCTCATTTCTAAGCGTGAATGACAGATGAGTATCAAAATCAAAATTAATGATAAAAAATGGGGAGATTTGGTATTTTTATTAAAAGCGAGTAGGTAATTCGGTAATTTAAGTTTTTACTAGTAGTTTTTTAATGGAAAAAAAATTGAGTTTAATTTATTGTTTCATAAAATTTTTGATGTGACAAGTTGTCGGGCAGGTTTGGGTGGGGAGTATCAAGTACAGTCATCGACGTGGACACATGACGTCTAGTATTTTAATTCCTTTATTTTCTTAACTTCAACTTTATAGTATACCTATTTTATCACGTGCTTTAAACAAACTACATACAACCAGGAATTGTAATCTACAATCATTTTGATGTGGGCCCGTTCCCATAACCATTGTAGTGCTGCCGCTTTGGGGGTAAATTGGACAATAAGTAAGTTAGTGACAACTTCTATTAATTCAGCGACGCCTGGACAAAGACCTCCCATAGTTTTACACCCATAGGCTATTAACTTATTATTCTATTTGTTTAGTTCAATTTTCAATGGTTGAGTTTTTTTAAAATGCTTGCCTACATATCTCTCAGCTCTTACGTATGTTATCCGAAAGGAATAAGAGTTGGAATAAATCAATCCGGCTTAGCAAGATTTCTGTTCTTTGATTACTCGTATTTTCTTTTATTTCTTGACTAATTTGGCTTTCAAATTACTTCCAATTTTTCATTTCATTTTAGAATCCGGTTGGCTCGACCTTTTCCAGGACCATAATGGGATGGTCCAAAGTTAAAGAGTTTCGTACCATTCTAGATGTTTATTCGGGAATATTGGTGTAAACTTTTGTAGGGATTTCGTATAGTATAACAACACACATCACAAATATTAAATCTAACACAATTTACTTATTATAATACCTATGACTTGCAAGTTTAAACAACGCATAAAGGGCGGGTGCAGACACAGCGGGCGTCCCGCCGCGATAATGACCTTGCAAACGTACGCTACAATAATAAATAGATATTAGAAAGATTAACGCAGCCGGGCGGCACGTGCCGACCTGTCCACGCGTCCGTATTTAAACGCCCGACTGTACACGACATTATGAATTTTCAGCCTGTTTTTATTAGGGCGTGTGTTGTAACTGGGATGTGTTTATCTTAATTTAGTTGGACATATTGCTTGATGGGAAAATGCTAACTTGTTAATTATTTTTTATATAATACTAAGATGTATGTTGTACCTGAATAATCGAACTTTACTCGGTATTTTTGGTGTAAATTTTCTAAAAATCCTAGCTAGTTTGATTTATCGCACCCGAAACTCGAAACGTACACAACAATTATAAATAAAAAAAAAGACGTTTGGCACTCGGTGACTGCCGCGGTAAAGCTATTGCATAGCATTTTTTATCAACTTATGCAATTATAATTATATATTTATTTTATTTATGCAGTTTTTTTTTTCTTTGATATTAATTAAAGTTGTAAGGGTGTAAGGGTGTCCTAACTAAAACCTCTCAGGAACCAAGCCAACCTCACCTGCTCGTGGTGCATCCTGCTGGATAACAAACGAGGCTCTGGCAACCCACCAACCCGCTCTGGACCAGCGTGGTGGGTTACGGTCCAAACCCCCTACAATGATAGCACAACCAAAACTACGGCCCCAAGTGCCCGGCGGCCCCAGTAGCCGCGCTGACCCTGACGGAAGTCGGGGCGGCGCTGGGACCAGGGGCGTGTACAATCCCCGGGCGGCGACTCTCTCCCGTCAAACGACAATGGCAATCCCAATAAAGGACTCTGAGATTCTAAATGTAATAACCTACAATGTCCGAACTTTGATGAAAGAAGAGCGTCTATTAGAGCTGGAAAATGCACTGGAGCATTTAAATTGGGACATAGTAGGATTGTCCGAAGTAAGAAGAGCAGACGAAGTTACAGTTGACAGAGAAAAGAATGTATTCTATCATTTTGGATCCATACAAGGCCAAAGTGGAGTTGGATTTATGGTTGCAAAACGTTGGAAAGGCAATATCATAGAATTTAAAGGATACAGTGATAGGATAGCTATTTTAAAATTTAGAATCACACATAACAAAACCTTGTCGCTCGTCCAAACCTACGCGCCAACATCTACATACTCCGACAATGAAGTGGAAGAATATTATGACACTCTCAACAAAGCTTGCCACGAAAATAAGGGCACCTGGACAATTGTCCTTGGCGACTTTAACGCCAAAATAGGCAAGTCCCAACCACTGGACAACCGCGACATAGTCGGTCCTTACGGTCTAGGCACTCGTAACGAGCGTGGCATGCGGTTGATGCAATTCGCATTTGGGCAAATGCTGTCTATAAGCAACAGCTTCTTCCACAAAAAACCACAGAGACGCTGGACATGGATGTCACCTAATAACCAGACTAAGAACGAAATTGATTATGTTCTTTCGTCCAGCAAACAAATCGTAAAAGATGTAGGCGCTATTAACAATATTAAATTTGGTTCTGATCATCGACCTCTCCGTATCAAAATAAGTTTCAATTTTAAAATCCAGAGACAAAATTTATTTCGTAATAAAAACAAAATTGATCAACAAACCCTAATTAACAACATTGAAGAGTTTAATTTACATTTAAAAAATAGTTTTGACACACTACGATTAGATGCTGATGATGACGCGGATACCCAATACGATAAAATAATTAATAATATACTGACCGCAGGGAAGAAACTGAAGAGGGTAAAATCTAGGAATAATAAATTATCACCCGCTACTTTGTCACTTATAGATGAAAGAGCGAAAATTGACAAAACTTCACATCAATACCGAGAGACGGATAGGAAGGTGAAGCGGAGGATTCGAAATGATATTAGGACCAATAACACACATTTAATAAAAATTGCGCTGGAAACCAATACTTCCTTAAGAGCTGCTAAACAGGGTCTATCACAAGGTAGAACTTGGATTACCAGTCTTGCTGACAAAAACGGTATTAAACACAACAGCCGCGATAAAATTATCAACATCAGCACTGATTTCTACCAATCTTTGTATTCTGCTCCGTTGCATAGCCCAGTCCAGAACACCCGATACTTCTTTGATGACACCACGCCTCCTATCAGTAGCGCTGAAGTAGTGTTTGCGCTCAAGCACATGAAAAACAGCCGCAGTCCGGGAAATGATGGCGTTACCACAGAGGTACTGAAATTCGGCAAACCAATTTTGTTGCCATACCTAACCCAACTATTTAACACCATTTTACATACAGGAAATATACCAAACCAGTTTTGTCACTCTAACATTATTCTGCTTCACAAGAAAGGCAGCAAAACTGATATAAATAATTACAGGCCAATTAGTTTAATCTCTCACATTTACAAATTATTTATAAAGATCATTGAAAACCGCATTGCCGCCACACTTGACCACCATCAAACGCCGGAACAGGCTGGATTCCGTCCATGTTTTTCAACAACGGATCACCTTCATACACTCAACAACATTATAGAGAAGTCCATAGAATTCCATACCCCTCTGTACCTGGCATTTGTAGATTACTCTAAGGCTTTCGACAGCCTCCATCACTCTGCGATTTTTACATCCCTTCGCAATCAAGGTGTCGAAGAGACTTACGTCAAGCTTCTGGAGGTGATCTATAATAACAGTACTGCATCCATCCAACTACACTCTCAGGGGCCGATTTTTAAAATAGAGAAAGGTGTGAAACAGGGAGACCCTCTATCGCCCAAACTTTTTACAAGCACCCTGGAGGAAGTCTTCAAAAAACTAGCAGTCTCGTGGGAAACGAGGGGCATTGTCGTTGGTGAACGAAGATTGACAAATCTTCGTTTTGCCGATGACATTGTACTTTTCGCAACCACGGCCGGAGAACTGCAAAAAATGCTTCAAGAACTAAGCACGGCAAGCCTTGAGGTTGGACTTCAAATGAATCGATCTAAGACCCAACTTATGACCAACGGCAGAAAATGTAAGGTGGAGGTCGACGGGCAGGAGATACAATATGTCGAAGAATACTTGTACCTGGGCCAGTTAGCGTCCTTCGAAAACAGGCAAGAAAAGGAAATCGATCGCCGAATCGATAATGCCTGGAAGAGCTACTGGTCCATGAAACAGTTTATGAAAGGGGATCTTCCCATTTCTCTGAAACGCCGTCTCTTTGACGTGTGTCTCCTGCCCATCCTTACATATGGCGCCCAAACTTGGTCTTTGACAGAGGGTCAGAAGTCCAGGCTCAAGGTTTGCCAAAGATCAATAGAACGTAGCATGTCGGGTGTGAAGCGACAAGATCGTATTAGAAACACGGAGCTGCGATCCAAAACTAAAGTCGCAGATGTGGGCAAAAAGACTGCCAGATTGAAATGGGATTGGGCCGGACACGTATGTCGGATGAATCCGGACCGGTGGGCCAAGGTCGTCGAACACTGGGTGCCTCAGGGTGGACGCCGACGACGAGGCAGACCCCGTAAAAGATGGCGCGACGATCTTGACGCCTATCGCAGAGACTGGCCGGAGCTGGCTTTGAATAGAGAGAAGTGGCTTGTTGCAGGGGAGGCCTTTGCCCAGCAGTGGGACACAACGGGCTCATAAAAAAAAAAAAAAAAAAAAAATAATAATTAAAGTTACACTTTGAGCGTGGTGACCGATAAATAAACAAAAACAAAAACAAAAACTAAAATAATAAGTTCTGGTATTTATCGATAGATGGAAAAACTAAAAAGTATCACCGCTGTGCCGGTCGGAATCGGGGGTGTTAGGTTTTTTTCGTTACGCAATTTTCATAATTCGGTCTCCACGCTCAAGGCCCGCGATAGAAGCTATGCAATAGCTTCAAAATATTTCCGACATAAATATTTCGGACATCTAACACACGATGCCATCTAGTCCCAAGCTAAGCAGAGCTCGTGTTATGGGTACAACACGTTTTTTTTTTGTTAATACATACCTCTGAAATACCCAAAAATAAATACTTGTGGATCACACAAACACTTGGTCCGACCCAGGATTTGAACCCGAGACCTGAAGCACAACAGCCGCATTCATTATCACTGTGCCATCGAGGCAGTCAATATGCAGGCCTTATTAAAATTCATGAAGACTGTTGTAGACGTGTAGACGTTTCCGGGATTCGGATTATGCTTACATAAACCTATAAACAAGAATTTCTCGTTTAAACGTAATACCTATAATAGTTTTCCTATATTTTATATCTATACTAATAATAAAGCTGAAGAGTTTGTTTGTTTGTTTGAACGCGCTAATCTCAGGAACCGCTGGTCCGATTTGAAAAATTCTTTCAGGGTTGGGTAGTCCATTTATCGAGGAAGGCTATAGGCAATATATCATTACGATAATACTAATAGAAGCGGAGCACCAATGAAGAATGTTTCAAAAACGGGGGAAAATTTTCACGCTGTGGGTAATTGAAGACGCAAACGAGGTTGCGTGGGTCTAGCTGACCCACGCAACAGACATAAAAATAAACTAATAACATCGGATTTCTTCGAGGTCGTAGTAGGAGAAATGTTATTCTATTTTTATCAGTATAAGTGAACCGGTGAACTACCTCGTCAGTCTAGCGGCTAGCGCAAGCGACTGCCGATCAAGAGTTCCCGAGTTTGATTCCCGGGTCGGACTGCTATTGGTTTTTTTTTACAATAAATTCTTAACAGCAGCCCGGAGTACGGCAGATCACGGTGTTTCCCGCCCGTGCCTCGGAGAGCAAGTTAATCCGTCGGTCCCGGTTGTCAAGAACATATCTTACAATTGTTATTGGGAAGTCAGTGCCTTCAAATATACTGACAAGTTCTACCTTCGAATTTAGTTCACCCTCAGGGTTGCGGAGGTCCTATACCTGTCGCTCTGTGTAAAAACTGATATTCAGGTAAAACCTGTTGAACTAGTAGCCGACCCCAATTAATCTTGTGAATAATAAAGGCTAGGAAGATGAATTGAACCGGTTGTTGTGGGTAGCCTTGTGGGAGGGTTATGTCCAGCAGTGGACGTCTTGAGCTGAGATGACGATGATAGGTAAATTTTCGATGTACTTTCCCGTATCGAAACTACAGAGCTTCGTCCTCTACTAAGTGGCCTGAAAAACCACGAATTACTGAAACACTGAATATTGAATGCAAAGAGAACTAAAACTAAGTAATAAAGTTTTTTTTTTTATTGAATAGGAGGCAAACGAGCAGACGTATTGCCTGATGGTAAGCGAAGGGGATGGGGAAAGGGGATGGTGTATGGACTTCCGGTATCCTCATTCACTCGATGCAGCACAGCGCAAGCGCAGGTTTTATACAGGTTTTCTCCATTCATGCCGAAGCGTGGCTCTCCCATGGTAAAAACTGCTATCTAAACTTGTACTTCATGTAGGTGTACGAAAATACTTTTCCTCCCTTTATTTAAGATGGAGGACACAAGGGTGATGGGAACGCATTAATAAAAAAATAAAAACAAAACTTAACGAACGAAGATAATGTTGACATTTCTTAAATATTTTCAATTGGTTAACTTAAAACATAACTATTTCTCTATCACCGGAATTTCCTATCATACTATATTCCTTTTGACTTTTGATACGAAATGCTGAAAATGAACCTTTCTTTTTTTTTTCTTATTCTTGACGGGGTGGAAAATCCCTTCGGATCTCCGGCTTCTCGGGGACTGAGGAGCCAGGTATGTGGTGAGTCCACTAAAAACCACCCCGGCGGCCGGTCTCAGGCGCCCTGCTCTGGGGCTGAAAATGTACCTAAAGTAAAACTTAAATAAAGAAGTAATTATATAGCACTACTAACTTAAATAATAGAATAGGTTACAGTGACTTAAAACGATCTGTGAACTTTACGTGTTTGTAACACGTTAAGAGGAAAATTCATTAGATGAGAAATAACATTAAAACAAAGGTTTTTAAATTGAGTGAACAGAATTTGTTTGAATTCGTTAGGCATTAACGTAAATTAGCATTTTAATCTACACTAATATTATGAAGAGGTATAGTTTATGATTTTGTAAGGGATAATCTATGGACCTATAAAAGTTACCAATAGAAAGTCATATTATTTGCAAGTGTTGGCTGTATATTAATCTTATAACCACACAAGCGTAGTAAAGTAGGTATGTATGTATATAGTTCTAAACGTAGACAAAGAAAAACAAACCAAATAAATAATATAGTTATGTAATAACAAAACAGATTGGCTCGAATCTTCAGTAAGGAATGTTTGCATCCCAGGAATGTTTGGATGTCACAACAAGATGGCTGACGCAGACTCGACAAATTAATTCGTCCTCCGCTAATACAATGGAAACTTATTGGAAAATATTTCGTCTAGAAACGCTAAGAAATTTAAGGCTGCATTGAACGTTTAACTAATATTATTCGATAGCCTCGGTGGCACAGTGGTAGCGTACGCGACCGCGCGCATTGTTGTTGAATAAGGTCTCGGGTTCGAACCCTTGGTCGGACCAAATGTTTGTATGATCTGCAAAATTGATTTCGGACTTTGGGTGTTTTCTGTGTATAATGTATACCTATGTATTTACAAAAAAGTATATAATATATGTATTTATATCAGCTGTCTAGTACCCATAACACAAGCTCTGCTTTCCTTGGGACTAGATGGCGTTGTATTTAAGATGTACGAAATATGTATTATTAATTATTATATTGTGTGTCAGATGTGTAAATATATTTATAATTAATATAATTTTTATTTATTTGTAAAAAAATCTATTAGAGATATCATTTATTTTACGCTCTCATTAACTGTCAAAGTATATATAAACCCAAATGAGTCTACACACAATATACTGTTACAACACAGAACGTATTTAAGTGTGTGTGTGTGTGTGTGTGTGTGTGTTTGTGTGTGTGTGTGTGTGTGTGTTTGTGTGTGTGTGTGTGTGTGTGTGTGTGTGTGTGTGTGTGTGTGTGTGTGTGTGTGTGTGTGTGCGTGTGTGTGTGTGTGTGTGTGTGTGTGTGAAATTCTGAATATTTTGTTTCAATTGCTATGTGTAAGTCCGTAGTGACAGGTGATTGTTTTTGTATGTTGTATGTAAGTTTCTAGTTTCTAATGTATGTGTGAACTGCCCCCCCCCCCCCGCATAAAATGACAGACGGTATCGGGAAAAGACCCTGAGACTACTCCACTTCAGTCCTCGACCTTTGTTGTTCTATGCTGGTGTGAGATCAGAGGCCCTAGCCAAGTTGGCTAATCTTAGACAAAGTATTAGCCAATGGTACAAGACAATTAAGGCGTCAACGATTGCAGAAAGAAAAATGTTTGCACCATGGCTAGGAGAGCAGATGGCCGTATGTAAGATGTCTGAAGTTTTTATTGTTATACACTTCAATATATTCGAGAGCTGAAACTATGTCTAGTCACAATAAAATCCCTTATGTTTTCAGATAAATTTCCGAGTATTTCGTCATAGCAACACCGGCTAGACGAGGGCCGGGCCAGCCGAGCACCTCTCCACTCCCTCGAGAGCTCTTGGAGACGAACTGGATGAAAAATATGCAGGCTAATAAGTGTATATTATGTACTGGGTGTATATTGTGTACATATATATATTGACTGCCTCGGTGCCGCAAGTGGTAGGGTATGCGACTGCTGTGCTTGAGGTCTCGGGTTCGATTCCCGGGTCGGACCAAATGTTTGTATGATCTGCAAATATTTGTTTCGAAGTTTGGGTGTTTTCTAAGTATAATATGTATGTATTTACTAAAAAATGTATATATGTATTTATATCAGTTGTCTAGTACCCATAACACAAGCTCTGCTTAGCTTGGGAGTAGGTGGCGTTGTGTGTTAGATGTCCGAAATATTTATTCATTTTTTATTACCTAAGTAAATATGCGATGTTTATTTTTTCTTTTAAAAGCATAAGCAGAATCCAAGAATGGTCGCCATACTCGCCATTGCGAATGTAGACAATGCAACAATGCAGCATGCTGACCCACACCATAGCGGTCTAGTGATGATTTTGCATCTACAAATACACTGTACAGTGTTGTTTCAATCGCTGTGTGCTGAAGTCTTGAGATTGAAAAGTTGTACTTACTTAAACGTTAGTTGTACCTATATTATAAAAGAAAAGATATAACACGATTACGTAAAAACTTTTGATGAAGTTTTTAATTTATGGAATAGGGGGCAAACGAGCAAACGTATCGCCTGATGAGAAGCGATTACCGCCGCCCAGGACACTTGCAACACCAAAGGCATAACAAGTGCGTTGTCGGCATTTGGGGGATGGGGACGGGGAAGGGGATGGGGGAAGGGGTTAGTGTATGGGCCTCCGGTATCCTCACTCACTCGGTGAAACACAGCGCAGGTGCTGTTTAACACCGGTTTTCAGTGAGGCCGTCACTCCGGTCGAGACGGCCCATGCATGCCGAAGCGTGGTTCTCCCACGGTAAAAAGTTTATAAAGTCTACGTCACCCGTGTCTTTTTTGCGAATCTATTGACATCTCATTAAAATCGATTCATGCCCAGTTCCTATATTTAACGAATCGTCATCGTGTAAAAATTTTTTACAACCGTCTACGAGTCGTTAATACCGTTCCTCAATTTATTTTTTATAGGAACGATTTTAGCTTACGCCCCGTATAATATACTACTATTCGTAGCTAGAACGGATCGTTTTTCAAATATAGGAACTGGGCATCAGTAGTTTAGGCGCCACGGGAGGGTTAGATTTACATAGAATAAAATGAAGTCGCACCCACGGCCTGTTCGCATAGATCTTTTAAAATACTTTACGAATTTCAAAAAGAGCTCGGATAACAAATAAAGTTTAACGGGTATCGAACTCACTGTATTTTGATGGCGTGTAAATATAAATCTACTAGCTGAACCCCGCGGTGCTACCCACGGTACGACAATAACCGCGGGCAACGCCGCGAGGCGAAGCTAGTATCTTTATAAATTGTAGCCTATGTGTTATTCTGATGTATAAGCTATATTATTATAAAGTTTCATTAAAATCCATTCAGTACTTTTTGCGTGAAAGTGCAACAGTTTGTGAGTATGTTCACATGCTCACAAACTTTCGCGTTTATAATATTAGTAGGATAATACCATGATATTCACGACGAGCTGAACCTCCCTTATAAATCATTCTACTCATCGATGAACATCCAATGTGTCATATATATTAGGTCTTTACCTATGAAATTGCCGTTTTGTTTGCAATAAGTGAAAGAACTTATTTTTTCAAACTTTTTTATTTCTGTTATTCGAAGTAATCACCCATGCAATCGACGCATCTTTGCCAACGCATTGGCAGTTTATTGATTCCCTTCTTGTAAAAATCAGCTGGACGGGAGGCAACAAACTCTTCAAAGGCATTTTGTACTGCCTCTCGGTAATTGAATTTTTTACCCACTAAAAAGTTGTCTAAATTTTGGAAAAAGTAATAGTCGGTAGGTGCAAGGTCTGGTGAATATGGCGGATGAGGGAGAGCTTCCAACCCTAGCTCTTGCAGCTTGGAGACTGTCTGTTGCGCAGTATGGGGTCGCGCGTTGTCGTGATCCTTCAGTGGGGACGACCGATTGACCAAAGCTGGTTGCAGATGTGCAAGCTTCTCCATCATTCTCTCCAGTTCTTCACAGTACTGCATTAATGCTCATGCCGTTTTGTAAAAAGCTGTGGTGAATCACACCCGCACTAGACCACCAAACAGTGACCATCACCTTTTCAGGGGTCATTTTTGGTTTAGGGCATTGCTTTGGTGCTGAACCAGGGTCTAACCAACTTGCTGAGCACTTTCGATTGTCGAACAGAATCCATTTTTCGTCGCACGTAACTATTCGTTTCAAAATTCCTTCATTTCTTTGCCTGTTGAGCAGCGAAAGGCAGGTCTCGACGCGTACGTTGCGCTGGCGATCGTTAAGGTCGTGGGGCACCCATCTATCAAGCTTTTTTACCTTGCCAATTTGTTGCAAATGGGTCAATATTGTTTTGATGCTTACATTAAAAGCTGCTGCTAGCTCAGCTGTAGATTGAGTTTCGTCAGCTTCCACAATCGCCTTTAATTCATTATTGTTAACCAAAGTCTCCGGACGACCACGAGCTTCACGAGCACGAAAAAATTCGCCGCCCATGGACACCCGCAACACCGAAGGCGTCACAAGTGCGTTGCCGACCTTTGGGGGATGGGAAAGGGGATGGGAGGAGGGGTTGGGGTATGGGCCTCCGGTATCCTCACTCACTCGGTGAAACACAGCGCAAACGCTATTTCACACCGGTTTTCTGTGAGGCCGTGGTATCACTCCTGTTGAGCCGACCCATTCATGCGGAAGCGTAGCTCTCCCACGGTATATAGTACCCAGTTCTTGAAGTCCGTTTTTTTTTGTTGTTAAAATTTGTGATTTTGGTCCACAATGTTCCCTCAGGGGATCTTTTCGGATTTTTGTTCCATTTTGATGCACTAGTAGATTTATTTGGAAGTTTTTGTGACCACAAAATCTAGTAAGATCCCCTGCTTATCATTTTATATTAATACGAGTAATTAGCTGACCCACGCAACCTCGTTTGCGTCTTATATTGCCCGTGGCGTTGAAATTTTCCCCCGTTTTTGAAACATTCTTCATTGGTGCTCCGCTCCTATTAGTAGTAGCGTGATGATATATAGCCTATAGCCTTCCTCGATAAATGGACTATCTAACACCGAAATAATTTTTCAAATCGGACCAGTGGTTCCTGAGATTAACCGGAACAAACAGACAGACAGACATACAAAAATTTAAAAAATATATATATTTTAGCATGTGTACCGTATATAAATTCATATGCATGTAGTAGAAAGCGGTTATTTTAATATTACAAACAGACACTCCAATTTTAATTATTTGTATAGATGTCAAGGTGAACAAGAACTCCAAATAAGTCCCCCAAGAGATCTAAACAGGGGATCCTAGGGGATGGAGCCGTTTAATTTTACCAAAAGTAAGAAATTCAAGCCAACATCGGTAAGTAAAACGACAATTAATAGAACTTAAACCCATTCAAACTATTTGTGTACATAAGCCTTTTAGAATCCAGGACATACGCCATAAACGTGAGAATCCTACTCATAAACGAACACCCGAAAACTATTTGTAACTACATAAAACAAAGAAATAGACCAGAAAAAAAACAAAATTGATAAAATCAATATCAACCTTATTGGATTGTAATAAAGGTGTTGTTGTTATTCGACCTCCCACGCTTGGGGCGAAAACTCTTGCGCAGAGGTGAGGGCTGAGGTGGGGGGATGGCCGGAAGCGGCGCATGCGCGGTAGCACCGAGCTGATACGTCAATTAGCGGGTAAACGTCAAAATTCTATGTGAACTACGATCATATATACAGGTGGATATCAAAAGCCGATATTGTTAACCACTATCTATTCTAATAATTATCTTTGCTTACTTCTGTGATTCGTTTATCAAGTTATCTTACAGTACATTGCTGAAGACAAGTCTGCTCGTATATGTATAGAGTTGCTTTCAAGTTTTCATTCTCTTTGCTTTGTTGTCCTGCGTAGTTTGATACTGCGTCTTAATGCGTCACCACGCGAAAGAATCACCATTCTTACTGAAGCCATATATTTTACTACTTATTTTTCTAGTTACTATTTTCATTACAAAATAATTAATATATTATTTAATATCTTTGGACCAACAATTCTTGTATATGTATAACCTGAATCCCGGAAACGGCTCCAACGGTGTTCATGCCATATAGTATTCAAAACGTTTCGGGGACGATAAATCGATCTAGCTAGAATTCATTTAAAAATACCAATAAATCCAGGTACTGCTTATCCTACCAATATTACAAAAGTTGCGAAAGTTTGTAAGTATGTTTGTTACTCTTTCACGCTAAAACTACTGAATGGATTTTGTTTTGATGAAACTTTACAATAATATAGCTTATACATCAGAATACCACATAGGTTACAATTTATAAAGATACTAGCTACTCGCGGTTATTATCGTATCGCGGGGTTCAGATAGTAAAATATATAACTTTGTGTTGTGCTATATATATATGTATGTACATCAGCAGTCTACTTTCCATAGCATCAGACTATTTTGGGATCAGACGGCTACATGTGAGGTGCATGAAGAGATGTTGGGCTTAGATTAAGAACTTGTAGTCAAGTTAAATATCAGATCAACACTGACTTTTTCCGAGGTTGAAGTCCGCAACTTACCCTGTATACACAGGGTCATAAAGGGTAAGGTGCTGACGTCAGCAGGGTCAGATCATGACTTGAATTAAATCACCCTGTGTATATACAAATGAACAGCGCACGCCGGCTGTATTCACACGTCACGCTGCGCCGACATATGTTTCCACTGCCGCGTGTTCAATCCCTGTGTTATTATACTGAAGGCTCTTGCCAACGATGTATTATGCTGCCTCGTTGGCGTAGTGGCAGCATATGCGACTGCTAAGCTTGAGGTCTCGGGTTCGATTCCTGGGTCGGACCAAATGTTTGTATGATCTGCAAATATTTGTTTCGGAGTTTGGGTGTTTTCTACGTATAATATGTATGTATTTACAAAAAAAAAGCATATAAGTATTTATATAAGTTGTCTATTACCCATAACACAAGCTCTGCTTAGCTTGGGACTAGATGGCGTTGTGTGTTAGATGTCCGAAATATTTATTTATTATTTATGAATTAAGGAACTGCAGCTCTCCCGATCGTAGACTGTAAAAATAAACTAAAATAAACTTTCTACCTCGCACAACAAAACTGTGGAATAAGCTGTCGCCTGCGGTGTTCCCGGACCAATACGACCTTTAAACCTTCAAGAAAAGAGCGTACTCCTTCCTTAAAGGCCGGCAACGCTCTTGTAACGCCTCTGGTGTTGCGGGTATCCATTGGCGGCGGTAATCGCTTACCATCAGGCGATACGTCTGCTCGTTTGCCCCCTATATAATAAAACAAAAAAAAAGTACGAAATTCCGCTGCAACTTACCCTGTTAGGCCTTGAATTATATCAGGCCTTGAATTATATCAGGCCTTGAATTATATCAGGCCTTGAATTATATCAGGCCTTGAAGTAAAACACCCTGTGTATGTACAAATGAACAGCTCACGCCGGCTGTGTTCACACGTCACGCTGCGCTGACATATGTTTCGACTGCAGCGTGTTCGATTCCCGTTTTGTGCTAGAATATGAAATTATACTGAAGGCTTTTGCCAACGATGTATAACAAATAACTAAAGAAAGAAAAACCGGCCAAGTGCGAGTCGGACTCGCGTACGAAACCGTGCCATCCTACTAATATTATAAACGTAAAAGTTTGTGAGTATGTAGGCATGTGAGGATGTTTGTTGCTCTTTCACGCAAAAACTACTGAATGGATTTTGATGAAAATTTACAATAAAATAGCTTCAGAATAACACATAGGCTAAAATTTATAAAGATACTAGCTTCTAGCGTTGCCCACGGTTATTGTCGTACTGCAGGTACCACCACAGGCTTAAGCTAGTTATCTATAAAAACGGCAAAAAAATGTTTGTTGTATAGGAGTTCCCTTAATTATTTATTTTATTCCGTTTTCTAGTATTTTTTATTGTTGTCTTAAAGTGAGCCTCTGGGGATGACACCGAAAATATAAAGTCAAGTAGAAAAATGCTTAGGTGCTAAGTAAACCCAACGTATGCAAAGATTGTCTCAAAAATTAAAAAAAAAACCCCCAGTTAAAAATTCTAAACCATTAACCGTAAGTTAACAAATATGAAACTAAGATACAAACCGAGGTACGACGACACCCGTAAGTCAATAGTTAAACCGAGATTAGCACCCCATCCCCCCTCCCTTGCGGAATAAATCACTGCGCCTTGATTTAATATTAATGATGTTTTAACCTTAGTGATTTATTGAGAATGGTACAAGTTGAAGCAGGCAGCGAATACATTTGGGGTCCGGTAGTGTAATATCTGCAATTCCCGGACCCCTCTCTTCTCAGGCGCAGAGTTGGCACACCGTGTGGTTTTAGTCGGTTCGATTCCGACACACCGCCCCGCCGCAAACCCCGGCGGGGTGACGGCCCGAGGGGGTTTCCACACGTAAAAAAAAAAAAAAAAAAGGCAGCGAATACATTTATAGGTTAAAATCTATTACTAGACAGATATGAGAAAAGTAAGTGCCTACAAATTACACATGTTAAAAGTAAAACTTCTTTTGCAAACTAATTATTAATAAAAATAATTAAAGGGAATCATTAAAATACATTTATTTAATATTGTTTAAAAAAATAATAAATTAAAATCTCAGATGATGAATTTTAATTTAAAATTAGCCCTTTCTCACTCTCTCTCAATCGGTCTCAATCGCTCTCTCCCTCTTCTTCGACAAAAACGCTGCACATCTTCGTGACGCGTTTCATCCGTAAAAATTTTACCCTCATGCGCCTAAAGAAGTTTCACTTCAAAAATAATTAAAATTTTAAATAAAGATAATAGGAAATTTGCTACAGCGTTACGTTGCAGGCCATTTTATATTTATTTATATAAAAACTTCGAACACTCCTTCAACAAACAACAACCTTAATGCCCTAGGCATTCTCCACCCGCTAACTTTTGTGTGAAGTAGAAAGTTGTAAAGTAAGAGGTTGAAGACAGAGGTCATAATTTTCATCAATAAATAATGCAATTGATATAAACTAATATATATATATATATACAGTTGCATGCTAATGTATAGTTCTGAAAATAAAAACTTTTAAATTCATTGTTAATGCACCAAAGTGCATTTTATACGATATTTTCTGTTATTTCAGTGTCTATGGTAATATTATTGGCTTAATATACGAACTTTGTTTAAAATCAACCATTCTTTTTAATCTATTAACCGACACGTACTTATAAAATGATTTTTAAATATGTCGTGTGGTATGTCGCCAAAAATACTCAAACCCGCTGCCGCTTATAACATAGAGCTGTAAAGAAGCTCGGTGGTGTAGCCCGCCCCTACTTTTTGTTTATTGCTAATAAGCTATCGTAAGCTATCTACGAGCAAATTGCGTGGGGTGGGGGAATGCTGGACTATTTCCCTCCGTTCTGCAGTGAGCGTTAAAAATATTACAAATTTTGTGAATAAGGAAGTGGAAGGGAGTTTTTTTTAAATTGTTCGTATTTGTTTCTTTTTACCCGACTTCACAAAAGGAGGTGTAATAGTTTTTGGCAGTCTAGCGTTTGTTTTTTGTTTTAATTATTGTTGCAAGGAACCCCCGTGCCTCGGAGAGCACGTTAAGCCGTCGGTCCCGGTTGCAATGAAACTTGGTAATCGAGTCAGTGCCCTCAAATATACTGACGCCTGGAGTTTCAACCTTCGAATTCAGTTCACCCTCAGGGTTGCAAGAAGGTCTGATGCCTGGTCGCTTTATTTAAAAACTGAATCCGACAGGTTTTTTTTTTTTATTGAATTGTTGGCAAACGAGCAGACGTATCACCTGATGGTAAGCGATTACCACCGCCCATGGACATTCGCAACACCAAAGGCGTCACAAGTGCGTTGCCGACCTTTGGGGGATGGGAAAGGGGACGCTATTTCACACCGGTTTTCTGTGAGGCCGTGGTACCACTTCGGTCGAGCCGACCCATTCATAAAACTCCCACGGTAAAACAGGTTGGAACTTAGTAAGCGGACCCCTAATCTTGGGGATTTATAATGGCTAGGAATAATATTGTTGCAAGGAACCTCATGCGGTTTTTGTACAACGTTTTTGCTTCATAAATATGAGTAGTCATTATAATCGTAGTATATATTATTTTGTGTTTTAGCTGCGCCAAAATGACTTTACTGCTGCTGGAAAGCATGAGCTATGCTTCGGCATGAATGGGTCGGCTCGACCGGAGTGATACCACGGCCTCACAGAAAACCGGTGTGAAATAGCGCTTGCGCTGTGTTTCACCGAGTGAGTGAGGATACCGGAGGCCCATACCCCAACCCCTCCCCCCATCCCCTTTCCCATCCCCCCAAAGGTCGGCAACGCACTTGTGACGCCTTTGGTGTTGCGAGTGTCCATGGGCGGTGGTAATCGCTTATCATCAGGTGATACGTCAGCTCGTTTGCCCACTATTCAATAAAAAAAAAAAAAAAAAGCAGGTTCCACGAGTCACCATGGTGACCACCTCAATGCGAATAAGGACAGTGCAGCATGACTATTGTCAAGTGAGATCCTTTTTTATGCCCCGCTTTAAAGACCCGGGATCATAGTGGGAGGGAAACAAGTTCGGTAGAAGTGAGTCCCAAGTTTTATTTTGTATGTGAGAAAGGAGTAACGGGTAGACGTAGAGTCAAGTAATACCTATAGAGCCTGTCTTGTTGGTCTAGTGGTTGGAGTATACGACTGCTGATTATGAAAGACTAGCTGAACCCCGCGGTGCCAACCGCGGTACGAATGCCTATGTGTTATGCTAATGTATAAGCTATATTATTATAAAAATCTATTCATCGATTTTGCGTGAAAGAGCAACAAACATACTCACAAACTTTCGCGTTTATAATATTAGTAGGATACTGTACGAGCGAACTCATACATAATAAATTTAGCTTTATGCTGACATCGACGCGCAGCGGTGCATTTTTAATTATTACACTTTAAAATAACACGCGAACCCGCTATGGTTCAGTAGTTACTAAGAAACAATTCCGCGTAATCTGTCGCAATGTCGCTGCGTATCGATCGATCTAGAAATTATAGTGTACATTTCTGAAGGATTTCTTCCCAGAGTGAGTCTTAGAAAATGCCGGCCTCTTCTAGCTCCAAAGTTCGACGTGTAAAATTATCTGTAAAGATATACTTACAAAATAAATATAATTTATCATATTCTATACTAATAATAAAGATGAAGAGTTTGTATGTTTGAACGCGCTAATCTAAGGAACCGCTGGTCCGATAAAAAAAATTCGTTCAATGTTGGATAGTCCATTTACCGAGGTAGGCTATAGGCTATATATCATCTCGCTACTACTAAAAGGAGCGGAGCACCAATGAAGAATGTTTCAAAAACGGGGGAAAATTTTCACGCTACTGGCAATAGAAGACGCAAACGAGGTTGCGTGGGTCAGCTATAATAGTAATATATATATTTTAACCGTGGGAGAGCCGCGCTTCGGCATGAATGGGCCGGCTCGACCGGAGTGATACCACGGCCTCACAGAAAACCGGTGTGAAATAGCGCTTGCGCTGTGTTTCACCGAGTGAGTGAGGATACCGGAGGCCCATACCCCAACCCCTCCCTCATTCCCCCTCCCCATCCCCCAAAGGTCGGCAACGCACTTGTGACACCTCTGGTGCTGCGGGTGTCCATGGGCGGCGGTAATTGCTTACCATCAGGTGATACGCCTGCTCGTTTGCCATCTATTACATAAAAAAAAAAAAAAAAAAAAATGTATAATAGCGACCTTAACGCAGACTGCGATCTCTTCCAGGCAATCTTTAGATGGACTATACTAGAGAATAAGACTAAAGATTAAAAGATTCGTAAGACAACTGGGACCGATGGCGTGCTCTCAGTGGTTCGGAGGGATGTCAATGTCTTTTGAGCAAGAAATAATCTTTAAAGGAGTTTTCTATAACATGGAATTCAATTCAAATTGAATTAGAAAGACTGCATCTCAAGACCGTCTAAATACACATTTAAAAAGTTGTTACTATGTAACGTTCTCTAGAGTATGACTCCTTAAGTGCTCTGCTCCGATTTCGACACAACAAACATTCATTTTATTTGGTTTATCATTTAGCGAGCGGCGCGGTCGAGAGCCGCTAAAAGCTGCGAATGGTCCAACAGAATGTGTTGTATAAATATAGCTAGAGATATATACCAAGACTCGACGCGAAAGTTGATTTCTTCGTAATATTATCTACATTTAAAAATGAACGATACAAGCTAATTATCTAGGTATATCAAAAACCCAAAAAGCTCTGCACCGATTAAGCGCTTACTTTGACACTAGTACCTATATTGTGTTATTGAGCTCAATAAACCTGGTTCAAAGATTGTTCTTATATTTTTCCACTAGCCTCAAATAAAGTAGAGTTTTTCTTTCTCTATTTTTTTAGAGGCTGTCGCAGATATTAGATGGTTTTGACTGGTTTTATTTTTGGCTGCTCGAATGTCTGACGCCAAACTTCCTCGGGAATGTTTTCAAACAGGAAAAATTGAAAAGAAATAATTAGAGTAAGAAACACTGATAGGGCTAAAACTTAGTAAAGTAAAGTAAAGTAATTAACTGCAAAGAGTAAAACAAATACTACAATCCTACTAATATTATAAATCGCGTTTGTTTGTTGCTTTTTCACGCATAAACTACTGAATGGATTTTAATGAAACTTTTTTTTTCAATGGAATAGCTGGCAAACGAGCATACGTATTGCCTGATGTAAAGCAATTACCGCCGCCCATGGACACCTGCAACACCAGAGGCGTCACAAGTGCGTTGCCGGCTTATGGGAGATAGGGAGGGGATGTGGTATGGGCCTCCGGTATCCTCACTAACTCGGTGAAACACAGCGCAAGCGCTATTTCACACCGGTTTTCTGTGAGTGACTTTACAATAATATAGCTTATACATCAGAATAACACATAGGCTACAATTTATAAAGATACTAGGTACGCCTCGCGGCGTTGTGCGCGGTTATTGTTGTACCGCGGGTAGCACCGCGGGGTTCAGCTAGTACCTCGTAATAGCTTGTAATTTATAAAATTCGATTGACTAATGCATCGTTTAGTAAGTTTCAATAAAATTTACTACATTTTTATATACAATTTACTCAAACCAAATATTTTGTGGTGCTGCAGGCGTGTACAAATAAGTACTTTGAAACGGGCAAAAAACGATCTATCAAAATTACGTTTGTGACCGCATACGGCACCATAAAATGTTTAGTTTGTCTAATTTGAATAAGCTGGTCGAAGGCTCGTCTGCTCATCTTATGGTTGGATTTATGTTTAACTGTCAGAGAACCTCATTATTAAGTCTATAGGTATAATTCGAGCCGTTGATAACCGATATCGACATTTCTGAAAACTTACCCTCCAAAGAATTGTTCCAATGAACCCGGGTCCTTTAAGCGGAGCGTGAAAAAGCACCTCACTAGGCCGCCATAGTGTGGGTCGCCATGCTGCATTGTCCCTATTAGCATTGAGGATGGTGACCACCACTCCTAAATTCTGTTCGTGCTTTTCGTCAGGCAGAGCAGAGTCATTTTGGCAGCTAAGACATAAAAAAGGGGAAAAAAATGGGAAAAAGTGAGTTATCAATGTCATACTTTTACAAATGCTTGATTTTCCCAAGAAATTATTAGCAAAATGATGATTTAATTACAATGGAATGAACTTAAAAGTTTACCCTTTTAAACAAAGAAAGTCCAAAGTCGGTTCTGTATTTTTTTTCTTGAATTTTATATTTTTTAAGTCGATTAAATCTGAAAAGTTTATGTGCGTTGGTATTCAATTCAGTCAAAGTCAGAACAAAATATCAGAAGTATTTCCCAGAATTTCAGTCAATTATCACAGTTCTGTCACCCGCGTATTGTTTTATCACAGAGCTGCGATGTTTGCGAACACCCTACAAGGCAATAACGGTACAAACAGCTCTAAATGGTAGGTGTCTGCGGTCGTGACAATTGGTCATTCCTATTTCTATGTAAATGGTTTTTAAATTACACATTTAAACAATATTTTAAAACGTCATTTTCTACTGAAGAAAACTGTCACGCCTATATCTCCGAATGGATAGGTAGAGTTGAAAAAGTTAGAAGAAGGTAGTAAGTTGTGTGCGTGCGGGTGCGCGCGCGCGCGTGTGTGTCTGTGTGTGTGTGTTTGTGTGTGTATGAGTGTGTATGTGTGTGTGTGTTTTAAATTAAAATTTACAATTCAGTTTCTTCATAATTAAGTCCTAACAACCATTGTTTGGTAATGGTTTTAACTTAGTGGCTTGATTTGGGATGAACATTTATTATTTTATTTATTCTATTATATGGAAACACCGCCTTACATTTACATTGCCGCCTAGCTGAGGCTGTTCGACATACCACATTTGGAATAATATTTCTTATTACCCGCTGCTTATTATATTTGTCTTCATGATAGGGGATGAGCTTATGTTGTTGGATAACTAATTGTGATATGTACAGTTGCCTAACTGTTAGCACTTGACATTTTTCATACAATTATATATTTGTACGAACCAAAAGTCATGACAGAGCGCTGATTATGCACTGATAATCTATGTGATATTGTGACTTTAAGAGTGTTGTTAATAAAGTATCTTTTACACGTCAAAAGGTTTATTTCTCAAATACATTGAACCTTAACACGTAACATTAATAATGTAGTACATGGATGTGTTAGTACGCATTAGTGATGTCGATAGGCTATCAGAACAAGACATGTATCTAATGAAGTTCCCGTGTAAGCCGTAAGTTGTGCATACGATGCATAGAATAGTGTGATAGATACGTGTAGGTAATCTCTGGGGCATTAGCTACTCTGATACACGATGAAATTATACATATACATATATTATTGCTAGAAATCTCTGTTTGGTTGAATTTTGAATGTTTTATTTTTTTTAAATTGAATAGTGGCCAAACGAGCAGACGTATCACCCGCAATACCAGAGGCGTCACAAGTGCGTTGCCGACCTTTGGGGGATGGAGGGAGGGGTTAGGGTTTAGGCCTCCGACATCCTCACTCAGTCGGTGAAACACAGCGCAAGCGCTATTTTATACCGGTTTTCTATGAGGCCGTGGTATCACTCCGGTCGAGCCGGCCCATGCATGCCGAAGCGGGGCTCCCATAAAACAAACGTGGTCTTTTTGCTCGACATTGATAACGGCAACAAGTAGACGCACTTAGCCAATTTTTTATAGTTTCGAAAACAATAAGGTATAAATATACCTACCCTTTTGTATTCGAAACTCAAACTCATACCGTGGGAGAGCCACGCTTCGGCATGCATGGCTCGGCTCGACACGTAACATTATGATATGTATATTTAAAATATATAGCATTTTTTGAAAACTTCAGAGTGATGATGATTTAAAAAAAATTACTATTTATTTTAAGTAAACAATAAAGTGTTTTATCATGTAGGTATACCTATAACATACAAACACGATTATGCAATTTAACAATAAGTTGTCTTTGTGGCACCCCTAACATTAACTCACACCCAAGCCTGGAGGGCGCGGCTCCACCGAGACCCGACGGACACGACACGACTTAGCAATTATGATGTCATATACATTAGTGAACACGTAGGGGTGTGCATTTATTGGTCTGATTTCCATAGAGCACCTCATGAACCATATTCACCTATTACACCTATAATAATAATAAATATTCCGGACATCTAACACACAACGCCATCTAGTCCCAAACTAAGCAGAGCTTGTGTTATGGGTACTAGACAACCGATATATTTATACTTTTTTTTTGTAAATACATACATATTATACATAGAAAACACCCCTCTGAAACAAATATTTGCAGATCATACAAACATTTGGTCCGACCCGGGCATCTAACCCGAGACCTCAAGCTTAGCAGTCGCATAGGCTACCACTACATCACCGAGGCAGTCGCCTATTATACTTGCTCAACGCTCGGCTCAGTTAAGTTCAAATAATAATGAAACGTGAATACCTATTCGATTATTTCGAGCCACGCTTCGGCATGGGCCGGCTCGATCGGCGAGATACCACGGCCTCACAGAAAACTGGTGTTAAATAGCGCTTGTGCTGTGTTTTACCCTGCCATCAGACACAGGTGATTTCCGAAGCATCTTTTTCCATTGGAGCTCCTGGTATACGCTACCACCTTAGCGCAATTAAACACTAATTCCCAAGATGCAGACCTAGTTTGGGAATCAGTAAGTACTAGTACCTACACTAAAATAGCTAAGTAAACGGTGTTCCTACTTTTAAGCATTATCTTGTAATTTTTGGCATCAATTAAACTTTTTAATTATTTTTTTCAGTATGCTACCACTGCGCTACTGAGGCAGTCACCACAATGTGGACGTCTCGTCTCCCAGAGACGGCGCTGTGGTCAGCAATGTGTAGCTTGTAGCTCTTGAGTTAGTACACGTCTAGTCGTTTGCCACCTTAAACACAAAAATATTGTATAATCTTTACGCGGTTTCACGGAACACTGGTAATGATCTCTTGAAAAATAATCAATTTATGTTTCACTATTTTAGCGAACTGTAAAGTATGTTTTACGGTATGTAGCGTCATCTATTGATAGTTTTAAGAACTAAAATTAAAAAATTTAAATTACTCTCAGAATTAATTCCGAAAATCCTCAAAATTGTATGTGTAGTGATTATAATTATAACATATGTTTCAAAATAAATGTTTTTAATACCATTAATTGTGTTTTAAGAGATTCGAACCTCCTAGAAATATTTGTTTAATTTAAACATATAATTTATTATAAATTACAAATAATTTAGATAGATTAATGTATCAGTTATGTGTTTTATGTACATAGCTCACATAGATACGTCAAATAAATTTAATACTCATTTCTTTAGCAGCTAGCTTTAACTGACTTGCCTTAGTAGGTTAATTCTTTAAAGGGGTTTCAAACTTATACCTTTATATCTTTAAATCAAATAAAAGAAAATCTTAGAGAATTTAGTTCTTTATAATATCAAATTATTGAACAATTCAAATAAATGATTATTGTAAATGTTACTTCGTGAAAATGACATTCATATCTTCTGCTGCCATCTCTTTACAACAACTATAAACTTTCGTAATGGTTGTGGTGGTCACAGTTGATAGTGTAACTATTAACCGCTAGATGGCAGTATAATAGAGTTCATGACAAAACAACAGATGGCGTTTAATTAAGCTCGAAGTTTTGTGTTTCGCTAAATTTATTGACAAAACAACAGTGAATCACATTTAACATTTAGTAGATTTGTGATATGTGACTATTGTGACGAGAACTTAGACAAAATGTCTATTAAATCGCAAAAATCATTAAATGAGGAGCTATCTGAAATTATAGAGAAAAGTTATTCAATAAGAAGTCCGTCGCTTGAAAGTTTGTCTGGGTGAGTAAATATTCAAACTTTTATTTGGGCTTGTTTCAACTGACCTCGATTAAAAATATACTAAATATATTAATTACTTCTAAATAAATTAAATACAGATGGGTCAAACATGTGTACACGCATTTTTTAGGATTATAAAAAAACTTTTGCTTTCGTGTTCCCAAAATATCTACATTAGGACCGTGGTTTTTTATGAAAGCATACTGGGTCCTGTGTCCCTAATTAGTCTCAAAAAGAACAAAAAAATGTCACTGCGTTGCTCTCAACCATACACAATATACCTTAACTTTAAATTGTTTTCTCAGTGAGGAAGAAGATGAATGTCTGGCCCGCGAGCTGATGAAGAAATTTACGCCTCCTGTTCTTAGTAAATTAAGAAGATGTTTCAAGAAAAACAAAGAGAGAAGTAAAGCTCAAGACATTGACAGGTAAAGTTGGATTTAGGGTTTGTGCACATGATATATACCATCTAGCTCTTATTGTAAAGCAATTTGTATGGCAAACTAGTGGACCTTTTCATCATGACAGAGCTTCGGTGCACAAGGAATCTCACTGGATAGGCACTCACAGAAAATTCTTCTCACTTGAAATGTCTACATTATTGATTAATTGGGTTCTTGGATAAATATAGATAAGAATTAACAAGGTACTTAGTAATTATCGACAAGAAATCAATACTCCGATTAAATCGTATGTTAATCCCACTTTAACATAAAAATGAAAGCGCAGAAAATTGGCAGGCAGTTATATTATTTAGAATAGTGGTTTTCTGTTCTCAGACGTGTCGAAGAAGTAATGCGCATAGCAGCTGCTGAAGAAGGAATTGAATTTGTACTCTCCGAGACTCCGCCTAAAGACTCGCTGTGGCGGGATGAAAGTGGATTTGTTTCAGCTCTTGACAATATATTTGGTTAGACTTTTTTTTAATGTATTTGTTGGCATACGAGCAGACATATCGCCTGATTGTATTAAAATCGGTGTAGTGATTTGCGTAAAAGCTCAGCCGGAAGACAGAGATACTTTTTATTTTTATTTTAACTAGATGACCCACGCAACCTTGTTGGCGCAATTGCTGCTCCGTTCCTTTTGGTTTTAGCGTGATTTTAAAAATATTTATAAAAATTCGTGCTTCGAAGAGCACGTTAAGCTGTTGGTCCCGGTTGCCATGAATATCTATGGCAATCTTTATTGGGAAGTCAGTGCCCTCAAATATACTGACAACTAGTTCAACCTTCGAATTCAGTTCGCCCTCAGGGTTGCGGAGGTCAGATGCCAGTCGCTCTGTGTAAAAACTGATATTCAGGTAAAATCGGTTGAACTGGTAGCCGACCCCAAATAATATTGGGAATGATAAAGGCTAGGAAGATGATGATATATTTATAAAAAAATCCCGTTGATATATGATAACTTACAAAATGTTGAAAAAATATCCTTAATATTCGTAGTAAAAGTGTCTTTGACACTCTGTATTTTAAGTCTGTTGTTCTCTGTAGGTCATCATAAATACACTACCCACTCCCACAAGCTCTTCCATCTCTTAGACTCCTTCAGTAGTGGGAAGGTCTGGTGGCGTCAGTTAGTCGCGAAACTGGTCGCCGTTGGAGCTCGCACTACCAGTTCTAGGGCTGAAGTTTGGAAGCCCCTCACACATCTGGCTATTAAGAAGCTGGAACATTGCAAGGTATGTTGTAATAATGATTTTTTTATTTATTAATTTAAGGATCGCAAAACGAGGAATACACAAAAACGAATAAACATTATTGTTGTAATGGTATCAAGATAAATAAATGTTCATTACTAGTAGCGCCATCTGTTGGCAATGTATGTGAAATGTATGATTCATTCTTTTCGTTCCAATAAAGTCAGTCGGTTTGCGATATTCACTCGTTTCATTATAATTATTAGTAGAATAAAAAGTTATGTGCCTCCCCACTTATAGTAGACCACATCGCAAAAGAAAGTTCAACACAAATATAAAAATATAGCGAGAACTATTTGTTGCGCGATTGAGGATTTGTAGTTAACCCGTGTAGTGCGTTACTTCGTAGTTCAGTGTATCTTCGGTAGATGGCGCTGTAGTAGGTTATTGTTGTGTTATACGTGGAAGTCGTCACAGTTTGTAAAACTGCAAACAATTGACTGCACGATTGGATTAGTAGCTAGGCTGTCACCATACCGGAGGGCCATAACCCAACCCCTCCTCCCACCCTCCTCCCATCCCCAAAGGCCGGCAACGTCGGTAATCGCTTACCATCAGGCGATACGTCAGCTCGTTTGCCCGTTATTGCAAAACATATAGCAACAAGTGTTCAAGTATAGTCCGACAGTCACATATTTATGGCATACGAGCGTCTCATCTTAACTAGACATAGTCTGTGTTATGATAAACTGATTGTTGATACACACACTAAATATTTCTAATATATACTTGACTAGCTGACCCTCGCAACATCGTTTACGTCTACTATTGCCCGTAGCGTAATAATTTTCCCCCGTTTTTAAACATTCTTCATTGGGCCCGCTCATATTGATCTTAGCGTGATGATACTCGTGTATAGCCTTCCTCGATAAATCGACTATCCAGCATTGAAAGAATATTTTCAAATCGGACCAGCGGTTCCTGAGATTAGCGCGTTCAAACAAACAAACTTTTCAGCTTTATAATAATGGTATAGATGTAGACAAATTATACTTAGGTACAGAACATAATTGTCTCAAAATATTTAAAAAAAGATTATTGTGCTAAGGTTTCTTTTTTTTGTCGACAGAGGGAGACAATAGTGAAGCTAGTGAGTTTGGAGCGAGACGAGTCGTTTTGTTACGTGGCCATCTCTAAAGGTGGTCGTGTAGGAGTCTACAGTGGAGACCTACGACTCCTGCATAGTTATGAGGTTCTTGTCATATCATAACTTCTATCAACTGCTTTCATAGAACCACCTTTCTTAAGGGACTGCCTCGTTGGTCTAGTGGATAGCGGAAGCGACTGCAGATCAAGAGGTCTCGGTTTCAATTCCCGGGTCGAACTGTGGGATAATCTACAAGAATAATTTTAATAGCATCCTGGAGTACGGAAGATGTCGGTGTTTCACTCCCGTGCCTCGGAAAGCACGTTAAGCCGTCGGTCCTGTTTCTCATGAACATCTATGTCAATAGTTTTGGGAAGTCAGCGCTTTCAAATATACTGACAGCTAGTACAATCTTCGAATTCAGTTCACCCTCAGGGTTGCCGAGGTTAGATGCTCTGTGGATAAACTGAGATTCGGGTTTAATCGGTTAAACTGGACCAAATAATCTTGAGCATGGCTAGGAAAATGATGATGTTGCGAACGGGAATTGCCGTATTTTGGAGTGGAGGCATATTTGTGTTTTATAACTAAATTTATAACAGGTAGGATTCATTTACGATCAATTATATAGGACACTAGGTGACCCACACAACTGTCGTCTGCGTCTGTTTTCAATCATTTTTGGCTCCTATTGGTCTAAGAGTAATGTTAATCCTATGTATGTAGCTCTTCAGGCACGAGAGCAAAACACACATTTAAAAAAAACGTTAAAATCTGTTAGATTGTCAGTCTGTCAGAATGACAGTTCATAACAGTTTACATGAACTTATGTGGGATTTCAGATATTTTACCATAGAAGTGGTACCAGAGGTCGCGTGAAAAACAGATGGGTCACGGATGTCATATTTTTGCAGGTAAGTGACAATAATTTTAAATATTTGTTTGATACAAATATACGTCTGTGCGGTGATGATACCCATACCTAATCATGTTGACGGAGCAAACTACATAATCTTGACACAAACAGTAGATATTTGCTAAACTTTTGTTATAGATATAGACTCACTCACCTGGATAGAGTCGTACAGGAGATCTAGACGACGAAGGACATGCCTGTGTCTTTTCAGTGAACTGGTGGACGCTGTTGATGATAATGACATAACATATCGAGAAACTAACCTGTGTGAATAATATGTTAGTTGATATGTATTTAGTTATATGTATAGTATGTATTAGTTCTTGTATGTATGATTAGCTTTTATATATTATTTGTATTTGATATGTTGCCAGATATGTTTATTTTAATACATTCTTCTTTACAAAATGCACCCACTTCTTGTCTTCTCTGCATCACCCGATGGTTGACTGGTAGAGAATGCCTTAGGCATTAAGTCCGCCAATGCACCTAAAGTGCATGATGTATAAATAAATAAATAAATAAATAATTTAAATTAAATAATAGTAATAATAAATATTTCGGACATCTAACACACAACGCCATCTAGACCCAAGCTAAGCAGAACTTGTGTTATGGGTTACTAGACAACTGATATAAATACATTTATACTTTTTTTTGTAAATACATACATATTATACATAGAAAACACCCAAACTCCGAAACAAATATTTGTAGATCATACAAACATTTGGTCCGACCCGGGAATCGAACCCGAGACCTCAAGCAGTCGTATACACTACCACTGCGCCAACGAGGCAGTCAGATTGAGGGTTTCACAAGAGTATTTCTTCTAAAAAAGTACTGACACAGTATCCTTGTATTTTGAAATGTTACAAGTTGAATGTTACAAATGTTACTACATGCCTAATGATGCAGAAGCATCATAGGCCGCCAAAGTGTGCGTGATGACCCTGGAGCTGCATTGTTGCATTGTCTTCACTGGCAATGTGTCTTTTTTTTTTTTTTATTGATTAGGAGGCAAACGAGCAGACGCATCACCTGATGGTAAGCGATTACCGCCGCCCATGGACACCTGCAACACCAAAAGCGTCACAAATGCGTTGCCGACCTTTGGGGGATGGGGAGAGGGAATGGGGGAGGGGTTGGGGTATGGGCCTCCGGTATCCTCACTCACTCGGTGAAACACAGCGCAAGCGCTATTTCACACCGGTTTTCTGTGAGGCCGTGGTATCACTCCGGTCGAGCCGGCCCATTCATGCCGAAGCGCGGCTCTCCCACGGAAAAAATGTGTGTATTGTGACCACCACTCTTGGATTTTGCTTATGCTTTCCATCAGGCAGAGTAGAGTCATTTCGGCAAGGCCTTACATAAAAAGAAAGAAATATCTGCAATAATATTTTTCATTTCCAGGATGTGCAATATTTAGTATTATCTGCGTCAGATCGCAGCCTCACGATATATGATGCAACCACGCTATCACATAACCCTCTAATCTGTATAACTGGACTACCTAACATACCTATGGTAAGTTATATAATAATAATAATATAGTGACTCATTGATTAAGCGTCACTATTTTATTAAACTACTAGCTGACCCAAGCAACCTCGCTTACGTCTCCTGTTGACTAACCTTCACTTCACTGATGCTCCGCTCGAAAATCTTTTGGAACGAAGTTCCTTATCGCGCGATATGAACGAAAACGAAGGGGGCTAGACGGAAATTGTCGCGACATAATTTGTTGTCACGACACTTTTTGCTATTTTAAATTTTATTTGTTATTAGTTTATTTTTCATTGCTTGAAGCAAGCCAGATACTATATATATATCTATATATATACTATATATATATATATATATATATATATATATACAGGGTCTGTCGTAAATAATGGATAAGTCGTAAACTGGAGTTGGTCCGGCTATGAGACTATTAGAAAATCGTATCTTTTTGCCAGGGTTTCTAACCGTATGGAAATGGCGTAGACTTTTATGTTTTTTTATAAATTTCGCTACTCTTTGCATTCATTCCGTTGCCATTTCGTTAAATTTAGGTATTTCTGTGTCATTTTTTTTGTATTATAGTCTTGAAGATGTGTATTATTTAGTTTTAGTACTGTTTTAGGCGTTTTTAACGTTGGTCATTTTCAAAATTGTCATTTTAAGATTTTTTATGTTTTTGTTTTACTTAGGGTCAACTTTTGATCATTTACTGTGTAAAAAAAAAGTACGGCGCTATAGCTGCCCATGATCTTAATAAATTATCTAGTATGTGTAGATTCTAAAAAGGTATAACAATGCATACTTCACAAGTAATATTAAGCTACATGAGCGAGATCAATATCAAGGTGAGAAAATATTTTTTTCATGTAATGTTGTAAATGGTTATAAAACTTCGTCATAATGATTTATTTCTGCCAAGATTCTTTACACAAACACTATGGGGTCACTATTAAGGATATTCAAAAGAAAACTAGGTTGTTTTAGTACGTAAAAATATTTATTCAACAACTTAAACTAAATGTTCGAAGTGTCCTCCGCCGGCAGCTATGCACGCTCTACATCGCCTAATAAACGATCGCTTAATCCGGCGCACATAACCGGCTTCTTCAATTTTTCTCGCTGCTACTTGAATGCGCGCACGCAACTCTTCTACAGAACTTATTGTTTCACTGTATACTTTTTCTTTTATACAGCCCCAGTAAAAGAAGTCCAAGGGTTTCAGGTCTGGCGAACGTGGAGGCCATAAAATTGGCCCCAATCGCCCTATTCATCTATCTGGATAAGTATTATTTAAATGTTCCCTGACACGAACAGCGTAATGTGCTGGACACCCATCATTTTGTAGCCACATCTCATTTCTTATCTCTTGTGGGACGTCTTGCAGTAAACTAGGTAAAGTATTTGCTAAAAAATTCAAATACATATCCGCATTTAATATTGCCGGCAATTCGAATGGACCAATGATTTTGCCATTAATAATGCCAGTCCATAAATTAATTTTAAATTGATATTGCGATCGGTCTTCTCGGATAAGTCTTGGGTTTTCGAGTTGCCAGCTGTGTATGTTGTGAAGATTCAAAAAACCATCTTTTCGACACGTTGACTCGTCACTCCATAAAATTTTATTAAAAAAACTTTGGTCTTCCCTCATCTTTCGCAGCATTATGCGACAAAATGTTATTCTCGCAGCAGCGTCCCTTGGCATTAATGTTTGGACCCTTTGATAATGATAGGGATATAATTCATGCCTTTTTAAAATCCTGTGTACAGATTTTTGAGGTATACCGGTGCGCCTTGAAATTACACTTATGGACGTACCAGGGTCTTCTGCAACTATTTCCAGTACTTCGGCTGCACTGTAGCGTTGTGGTCGTCCTTCACTCGCCCCGCCTACGCCGGTCCCAGGAAATCGTCCTTCCAAAAATGTGTTGTGCACTCTTATGAAGACACGATAGTCAGGATGCCGGGCATTTGGATATTTTTCCCGATAAACTCTAGCAGCTCTATTGGCGTTGCCATCACATAAACCATAAATGTAATGCATGTTTACGTATTCGGCCGGCGTGTATTGTTGAGGCATGATATACAAAATTTTCCAAAATAACACGTGCAATCGATAGCACAACACGATGCCCATAAATGAGAGCTGAGTTGTCAATATCACCAGGTTAACAAGTCCAAATCACAAAGAAAATCTAAGTCCGATATTAGAAAGCAGTAACAAATTGACGACAGTAATGAAAACGAGAGCACATGCGATGGTCAAAATCACACTGAGAGATGTATCAGGAGTGCGCCCTAGCTAAACGCATGCTAACCTTTTCACACATCGTGAGTGTGAAAGGGACGGTGCATCATGCAGTGTGCCTAGTAACAATGTCCTTTTCACGCGGGGAGACCCTTTGTATTGCTGTCTTTGTTCATTTTTTTACCTGATGATCCTTTTTACGAATAAACTTGTAACATGTTTGTCGCATGTAACTATTAGAGCACATCAATTTTAAAATTAAACACCTTTATGAAATGAGGAGGCATGAAATTTTTTTGACAAAAAACTACCTAGTTTTCTTTGAATATCCTTAATAGTGGCCCCATAGTGTTTGTCTAAAGAATCTTGGCAGAAATAAATCATTCTGACGAAGTTTTATAACCATTTACAACATTACATGAAAAAAATATTTTCTCACCTTGATATTGATCTCGCTCATGTAGCTTAATATTACTTGTGAAGTATGCATTGTTATACCTTTTTAGAATCTACACATACTAGATAATTTATTAAGATCATGGGCAGCTATAGCGCCGTACTTTTTTTTTACACAGTAAATGATCAAAAGTTGACCCTAAGTAAAACAAAAACATAAAAAATCTTAAAATGACAATTTTGAAAATGACCAACGTTAAAAAGACCTAAAACAGTACTAAAACTAAATAATACACATCTTCAAGACTATAATACAAAAAAAATGACACAGAAATACCTAAATTTAACGAAATGGCAACGGAATGAATGCAAAGAGTAGCGAAATTTATAAAAAAACATAAAAGTCTACGCCATTTCCATACGGTTAGAAACCCTGGCAAAAAGATACGATTTTCTAATAGTCTCATAGCTGGACCAACTCCAGTTTACGACTTATCCATTATTTACGACAGACCCTGTATATAATAGATAGATAAGATTTCGAACTTTTATATATACATATCATCATTATCATCATTATCATCACTATTATCATAATCATCATTTCATCATTTTCATCAATTCATCATTTTCATCACTTTCATCATTTTCATCATCTTCATCGTTTTCATCATTTTCATCATTTTCATCACTTTCATCATTTTCATCATTTTCATCATCTTCATCATTTTCATCATTTTCATCATTTTCATCAATTCATCATCTTCATCACTTTCATCATTTTCATCATTTTCATCATCTTCATCATTTTCATCATTTTCATCATTTTCATCATTTTCATCATTTTCATCATTTTCATCATTTTCATCATTTTCATCACTTTCATCATTTTCACCATTATCATCATCTTCATTATTTTCATCATTTTCATCATTTTCATCATTTTCATCATTGTCATCATTTTCATCACTTTCATCATTTTCATCATTTTCATCATCTTCATCACTTTCATCATTTTCATCATTTTCATCATTTTCATCAATTCATCATCTTCATGACTTTCATCATTTTCATCATTTTCATCATCTTCATCATTTTCACCATTATCATCATTATCATTATTATTAATATTATTGTGTACACATATATCATAAAACTAGAAATTACGTAAAATATTGAAGTAAATATAATATTTGTATCGTCTTTCTATTTCGAACTTCGTTCCATCCGGGTGTCCCTTGACACCTCTCAAGTTTTTTTTTTCATGTTTATATTTATTCACCTTTAAAACCTTCCCTGGGCTGTGACAAATATTTTAAAACCAAAATCAGCGAAATCGACCGTGTTGTTCTCGAGTTTTAGCGAGCTATATATAGATATAGATAGCAATTCCTACTTATATTATAAACGTGAAAGTTTGTAAGTATGGATGGATGGTTGTTACTCTTTCACGTAAAAACTACTGAATGGATTTTGATGAAACTTTATAATAATATAGTTCAGTTCATCAGAAGAACACATAGGCTACAATTTATAAAGATACTAGTTCAGCTAGTTATATAATAATAATCAGTTGATACACCTCAGCACTAAAGCATTTATACATTAGCCCATTCGCGTTAAAATAATAGTGACACATTGGTTAAACGTCACTATTTGATTAAAGCGAATGGACTGCAGACAGAATCTGTGATATGATAACCAGGCTGCTGAATGTCTTCGAGGTAGTCGAGGATTCCGGTCAATTTTTCTATCCAAGGCTTACAGTATATCTTACTCTGTTTCTTCGCCCTATCCGTTATACAATTACTATCTGGCATGGATGGCAGCACGTAACCAGTTGGCCACAAAAGAAATAAGCCAAAACTCTACACTCTTCCAAATAAAATTCACAGAAGTTCAGGAAAATTATAATGGTAATGAATTTTGCAGAAAATTTTGCAATTCCACCGTGTGAGAGCCACGTTTCGGCATGAATGGGCCGGATCGACCGGAGTGTTACCACGGCCTCACAGAAAACCGGTGTGAAATAGCGCTTGCGCTGTGTTTCACCGAGTGAATGAGGATACATTTCCCCCATCCCTCTCCCTATCCCAAAAAGGCCGGCAACGCACTTGTGATGCCTCTAGTGTTGCGGGTGTCCATGGCGGGTAATCGCTTACCATCAGGCGATACATTTGCTTGTTTGTCTCTATTCCTTAAAAAAAAACACTAACGTTTATTTCGTGAAGTATTTGTTGAGTTAATACACTTAGCCGTCATATCATACTACAGGAGCATATTTTCAGTGTATGGCGTATTTTCCTTCAGTTTCCGTAAGTGACACCTCTGAACTAGCACTAGGCACTGAGCGTGGAGATATCATAAGAATCAAGTTCTTGCAGCCGAGGATCCAGTTTATGCATGTGAATACGACTGACCATATCAATTATTATTTCTGGATGGTAAGTGGAACAGTTATTTTTTTTTTGTACCTAACTTTAGTCGTTTGTCAAACCTCACAGAAAACCGGTGTGAAATAGCGCTTGCGCTGTGTTTCACCGAGTGTGTGAGGATACCGGAGGCCCATACCTCAAACCCCTCCCCCCATTCCCTCTCCCCATCCCCCAAAGGTCGACAACGCACTTGTGACGCTTATGGTGTTGCGGGTGTCCATGGGCGGCGGTAATCGCTTACCATCAGGTGATGCGTCTGCTCGTTTGCCCTCTATTCAATAAAAAAAAAAACTATGGTAATAATAATAATAATCGTAATGTATTTATTTTTATATGTATATTTAAATGTAATAAAAGAGATAATAATAAAAATAAATAACATATTTCGGACATCTAAGCTTTGCAGAGCTTGTGTTATGGGTACTAGACAACTGATATAAATACATATATACTTTTTTTGTAAATACATACAAATTATATATAGAAAACACCCAAACTCCAAACCAAATATTTGTAGATCATACAAACATTTGGTCCGACCCGGGAATCGAACCCGAGACCTTAAGAACAGCAGTCGCATACGCTGCCACTGCGCCACAGAGGCAGTCAATATATTAGCACTTTGTCTGATTAGAGATTTAGCACTTTAGTATAAAATAGTATTGCACAGTACCGATTAAAACACCCAATTAATGGCAATACCGAAGAATAAATAAGTAATAAATAAATAAATAAATATTCCGGACATCTAACACACAACGCCATCTAGTCCCAAGCTAAACAGAGCTTTTGTTATGGGTACTAGACAACTGATATAAATACTTATATACTTTTTTGTTGTAAATACATACATATTATAGATAGAAAACACCAAAACTCCGAAACAAATATTTGAAGATTATACAAACATTTGGTCCGACCCGGGAATCGAACCCGAGACCTCAAGCTTAGCAGTCGCATACGCTACCATTATGCCACCGAGGCAGTCGCAATATCTGCTGCAATAATTTAGAATGTGATGGGTAAGATAAGCAAATTGAATTACCGCAGCAGAATATTTGCTGATTTGTATTCAAATGTGCCATATTCATGAGGAACACCAGATATAGCACATTCAAATCCAAGTCATCTCTCTCTTTTCTCTTCTGATTTCTTCAACGTATTCTTCATAACTCAAGATTCAAGACAGAATTCAAGATGGTTCAATTCGTTGTCGGTTAAATCCACTGCAGTTGACCAAACAATCAGTTTATCTTTTCTTGCACTCTGATCACGTTAAGTCAAATCCATCCAGTTAATCTGGATAACATGGCTTAATATTGTAATTACTCTCTTTCCAGGAGTTATCCAGCCCCCCACACACTTCGCATTGTACTATAACTCAGTGGAAGAGAGTACATGCCCGATCAGTTCGCCGACTGCGATATATGGGTCATTGGCTTTTGTCCTGTTCTCATGATGCTGTCGCCAGTCTACGGTTGAGACACGTACCGGGGCTGATGGACGATTACGTGTTTAAGGTGTTGAGGGTGAGTTGCATCGTATTTATATTGTAGTTACTGTAGCGTAATAATAGATAATATTACCGTAATTACGTTGGGTATTAAAATAGAGGTTCTCGAATCTTCAAAAAGTGCCATACTACCAAACTTAATATTACCTTACAAATTTAAAACGGCATAAGGGATTGACCGACAGAGAGATAACAAGTTTATTATCTCCCCTTATAAGGCAACTCTTGTATTAGGTGTGTATCTTCGTGGAACCTTTATAAATATATTTAAAAAGTACACAAACAACACTTGGACTCAGAACAACAATTTGTGGACCACATAAAATGTTGTCACGTTGGATGAATTTTTTAATTCACAAAATTGCCCGAAACACTGGTCTTATCTAGATCAGGCAGATCACTAATTTTATATATTGACCATAGTTAATACAAAAACTGATTTAGCCTTAGCCTTATTGTCAATTTTTTATATACTCAGGGAGTGACCTGCTTCCACACGATTCCATCTCTCCACATGGTGGCGGCTGGTGGCATCGATGGCTCCGTGCGCCTCTGGCAGCCGGGCACTCGCGCGGCCTTCGCCACACTCCCCACACCTACCAGCACCGCCATTCTAGATCTTGTCATCGTTGCTGCACAGGAAATACTAATAGCATATTGTAATAATTGTGTAAGTATGAAAGCGATCTGTGGGGAAACGGGTGTCAAGTCCCTCCAACACAAAGGGAGGATCCTCCGACCAGGCGAGGTGATCATGCCTGGCGGGCCACATATTTAAAGAACTTCTAATGCGCGATTCAGGATTGGTAGTTACTCCGTGTAGTTATTTCGTAGTGCCGTGGGAGAGCTATGCTTCGGCATGAATGGGTCGGCTCGACCTCGACCACAGCCTCACAGAAAACCGGTGTGAAATAGCGTTTGCGCTGTGTTTCACCGAGTAAGTGAGGATACCGGAGGCCCATACCCCAACCCCTCCCCCCATCCCCTTTCCCATCCCCCAAAAGTCGGCAACGCACTTGTGACGCCTTTGGTGTTGCGGGTGTCCATGGGCGGCGGTAGTCGCTTACCATTAGGTGATACGTCTGCTCCTTTGCCCACTATTAAATAAAAAAAGAAAAAAAAAATAGTGCAGTGTATCTTCGGTAGATGGCGTTGTATGTGGAGGTCACCACAATCCTATAGAGTTCAAAGAGAAAGAGTCCTAGAAAGCCATTCCTTGTTTTTGAATGATAGGTAATCTATTCACTGCCTCATCATGATCAGCAGCCAATTATAATCTACTTCTGGATATAGACCTCTTAATAATAATAATCTAATCTACTTCTCGATTTTGGGTGTAGTTTTACTTTGTTTACCAAAATTATCATCTGTTGCATGACCATGGTGAAATAGTCGTAATAAATACGTAGTTATAATCATGAACCAATTTAAAAATCTTGTATATAATATCAAGCAGCTCAATTATAATGACGAAGACTAAATGGGAAAAAATCAAGAAGAAAATTATTTTCCATCTCAAGTAACAATCAGAGTATTAAATGTAGACAGAATCAATTGCCAATTTCTATGATATAATTATTATTTCAGGCTTTCTTTAAAACAACGATCAACTATGGAACCGGAATCTTTGCATTAAAATTCGGTCAACCGTAATTACAAAGTTTTATTTTACATCCCGATCCCTCTAAGATTTTTTCTATCATAGAGGTAGAAAAAAATCCTCCAGTAATTCAGTAATCGATACAAATAATTTATTTTATTTGTGTGTAAGTAATAGGGGGCAAACTAGCAGACGTATCGCCTGATGCAAAACCAGAGGCGTCACAAGTGCGTTGCCGGCCGTTGGGGGATGGGGGGACGGGTTTTGATACGGGCTTCCGGTATCCTCATTCACTCGGTGAAACACAGCGCAGACGCTGTTTCACACAAATTTTATGTGAGGCCGTGGTATCACTTCGGTCGAGCCGGCCCATGCATGTCGAAGCGCGGCTATCCCACGGTCAGGTTCTTCTGGGAAAGTTGCTACTTATTTGAACTATTTAATTTGAAATCAGATACTGTTGTTTTATAAATATATTTCTGTTATCAGACGGTGCATATTTGGGACATCTACGAAGAATGTTTGCTACAAAGCATAAAAATCAAATTCCCGTTCCTTGGTATTCTGGGGAAGAAGGTGGAATTCGGTGCTTGCTGTATATACTCTGGTAAGAGTTATCTGAATGTTAATGCCTGCGATATTGCCTGTCACTAACCGTGACTCCTTCTTATTATAACCAGGCCAAGATGGTTACAACATACCATTGCATGCATGTAATTTATGAAATTATATACTTTAACTAGTTGACCCGGCAAACGTTGTTTTGCCATGTATATTTAATTAATAAATAAAAAATAGGGGTCGATCGTAGAGGAGTGAAGATTTAGCGTTGTATGTATTTTTGTATGCTGCATCACAAAAAAATAAAAACAAAAAATAGTGACAAAAAAAAAAAAATTTGGGTAAACCCTTAACATTTAGGGGGATGAAAAATAGATGTTGTCCGATTCTCAACCCTAGCCGATATGCACGCTAAGATTCATAAAAATCGGTAGAGCCCTTTCGGAGTAGTTCAATAACGCACACCATGACACGAGAATTTAATGTATTAGATATATTTAGGAAACAGATGTCTAATTCAAAGACAGTTCAAATTTGAAGAGAAAGAAAAGACTCAGATTTACAACCAAGTTTATGATGTTCTTCTAACCGACAACGGCCACGGCGGCCAGTCTCAACGGAGACCAGCCAACTACGCAGGAGATATTATAGTGCACAAGTGTATGCGCAAACACAGGTGCACTCTCTGTTCCCTCTCTCTCATAATCCGATGGGACGGTTAACCGACACGACGGGGGAGAGGTTAGGCGCAGGACTGACAGCTTTACGTGTTCTCCGAGGTATGGGGGTTCAGACCCTAACTTCCAAGCTACGAGCTGTTATGAAGTACTTCTATAATCAGAAAAACTCAATAACACTGTTAGCCCGACTTACTATTCAAACCCGAGATCGACTCGATTGGCAGTCGCATACTTCAACCGCTAGACCAATGAGGCAGCTATTACGAAGTTTATACACTTTATGTAAAGGTTATAATATCACAAATACTTACACACAACATTCAAGGTCAACATATATGCAGTTTTATTTATCATTCATACCCCACTCCAGGACCAATTAGAAAAGAACAAGAGGATTCTATGTCAGAGGTGACGGACTTTCCGATGTCTCGTCGCGCATCCAGCGTGTACCAAGGTTCCACAGGCGGACTGATGCTGCAGTTAAATCAAACTGATTTGGAGACGAAACGGAGACTGGAGGAAGAGACGTTAGTATTGACTTTGATGGAAAACTTGAATTTACATCACAATTATTATCAACAGCCTTTATAAGTAAATTTCTGGATATAGTTTTTTCTTATGAAATTAGGTTTTTAGCAATAACCGTTTTGTAGGTTTTTTGACAAAACAAATCGTTCGACGCCTTAGAATAATAATCCTTTATTTGCCAGAATGTAGGTGTACTCAGTACGGTCTTAAATTTATACATGGTATGCAAATATTTTGTAATGACATTGATTAAATAAAAAAAAAATTTTGAATAGGGGGCAAACGAGCAGACGTATCGCTTAATAGTAAGCGATTACCACAACCCATGAACACCCGCAACATCAGAGGCGTCACAAGTGCGTTGCCAGCCTTTGGAGGATTGGGAGGGGGACGGGGAGGGGATATGAATGAACTGAACTCACATGCAGTGTCAAAAATATAAATGTATGTAAAAAAATTAAAGTACAGACAAATAAATCAAAAATCTAAAATGCCTAGCTAACAACAATAACAGTATTTAGGTGCTTTTGGTCTAATACGAATTTGGTTTCATTCTATCACGGTTTGTGTAATTCATGATTCGTTCAATTCGCGGTTCCTCCAATTTGCGATTGATTGTATACTGTTTATATCAAGTTTTTGGGTAACAATTACCGTGGGAGAGCTATGCTTCGGCATGAATGGGTCGGCTCGACCGGAGTGATACCACGGCCTCACAGAAAACCGGTGTGAAATAGCGTTTGCGCTGTGTTTCACCGAGTGAGTGAGGATACCGGAGGCCCATACCCCAACCCCTCCCCCCATCCCCTTTCCCATCCCCCAAAGGTCGGCAACGCACTTGTGACGCCTTTGGTGTCGCGGGTATCCATGGGCGGCGGTAATTGCTTACCATCAGGTGATACGTCTGCTCGTTTGCCAACTATTCAATAAGAAAAAAAAAAAGTTTCTCTTCTCTTCGCAGTACTGTTGTCCTGCATAGTTTGCTCATTAACTTGACTTTTGATACCCAAAGGATGAATACCGGTGGTGATAATCCTCGTTCTCAATCCCACATCGTAATGATGTTATACTCTGTTCTAAATGCACATGTATTTATACATCCTTTACAGGGAATACACCCGCTATAATCGTTCTGAACTTCTGTTTACTTGCTGTGACTACGTTTGTACTATCGCCATTGGTAAAGTACAAGGAGATGTCTTAGGACCTCCTGCTGACACTCTGAGGGCACGAAGACCCTCAACGTGGGACCTGCATGAGAGTGTCGACGATGGGAGCGATGGGGAAGGTAAGTAAACCAAAGATTATGTTTCTTGATCTTGTAGATGGAGCTATTGAATCTTGATGAGATATTAGATAGTAATATGCAGTATATTACAAGTCTAAAGTAGAATAGAGGTGAAATGAATTGAAAAAACTGAAAAGTCGTTAACGCACTTGTGACGCGAGTTTTAAGAGATGATTGTTGACACTTTCGTCTGGTCGTTTGTAGGAGGCAACTAAGACGGGTTGGGGCACGCTGGCTCTACAGCGCTCGAGCCCCATTTTTCGGGGAGACCAAGGGAAACATCAGGGTTTCCACACGAGAGGAGGCCATCTACAAACTGTGGCCTGAGGTACGTCGGGGTTCCAGAGTTTTCCTTTTAGGGTGTACCTGGTTCCTCGGCTCCTAGTACCCGATGGCGTGCGATTTTAGTCGGTTCGAGTCCGACTTGCCACCAGGGGGTGGTTTCCGAGGGGATTTCCGCACAAGGAAAAAAAAAGAAGGTATCTAAGAAGCAAATTCTGATTCAATGCAAAAGATTTACCTTAAAAATAGAAAATTGTTGTATGTTACAAAAAAATTGCTGTGGCTTGAGCATGACCAATTCGCAATACAATTAAATATTTATTCTTAGTCGAAGTGATGCTCGACCTGGTAGAGGTAATGCTAGTTGGGACATCTCTGACTTTACTGCTTTTGTCTATAGAATCAATATCATCGACAGCAGTAACGCGACCGATGCGGTCTTTCCTGCCAACTGCAACTCCGTTTCTGCTGTCTCCCTCGACTGCAGAGCTACCACAGACAGACCTGGAGAGTTTGTTAGAAAAAGCTGGTAAAAAGTTATTAAATAAAGTGTTAGGTTATATTCTTTAGATGATAATGTTTTTATCTTGATTTTGTCGTTTATCTCGTGATGATGTCTGACTATAATATTGAAGCCTACTTAAATAGCATCATTTAATTTGCATAAGTTCGATGGTATCATTTTGGCCCCACTCTCATTATAGTCACGCAGGATCAAAGTCACACGGGATTATACCTAGTCCGTTTAGATTAGCCATGTGGAGGAATGGCCTCATGTCCCGCCAACACAAAGGGAGGATCCTCCGACCAGGCGAGGTGATCATGCCTTTTGGGCTACTGCCCAACAGTTGATGTTGGGATGCTGTATACATGATAATCGGCATGAGAACTTCCATTACGCGATTCAGGATTGGTAGTTTCTTCATGTTGTACAATGCTCCGTAGTTCAGTGTATTTGCGGTAGATGGCGCTGTAGTATGTTGCGCTGTATGTGGAAGTCGCCACAGCCACTTGGTACTTGGATCCAGATTACGGTAACTCGGAACTATAGTTACTCGAAATTATAGCAATTTTGGCAATAAAAGAGCTTCACAATATGATTTTAAACAGAAAGGTAAACTATGAGGGAAGGTAATGGATAAAAAATATGGACAAAATATAAGAAATACTTTACTTTGCTCAACTGTATTTAAGGGTAACTTGAACTTGAAATCGGTAAGCCCGATCCCTTCTCACACATTTTTTATCGTTTTGTTTTACTCTAGGTCTTCAAGGAATTCTGGAAAAAGACTTTGTATTGATGCAAGGACTCCAGAACGATTTAAATCGAAAATTGGCCGAAATCGAAGCTAACAAGGAAACGGTAAGATAATCAATTAGGTAGGGTTCAGGAAAATAACTGGAAAGTCTCACACACGGCCGTATAATACTAGCCTTTATTATGCTAATAAGCATACTTATATACCTATTTCTTAAACCTTACATATTATAGACTAGCTAAACCCCGCGGTATGAAAATAACCGCAGGCAACGCCACGAGGTAAAGCTAGTATCTTTATAAATAGTAGCCTATGTGTTATTTTGATGTATAAGCTATATTATTGTTAAATTTTATCAAAATCCATTCAGTAGTATTTGCGTAAAAGAGAAATAAACATACTCACTTACATACTCACAAACTTTCGCGTTTATAATATTAGTAGGATAAATCGACTGTCTGTGTGGCAAACACATGAGGCCATGTGTCACCCTAGCAGAAGCAGGCCCGGGTGATGGCGCGGACGCTGCGGAGCCCATAGGTGGCCCGTTGGAATGGTTAGAGAATAATTTTGTACGAATTGCTTTCATTATCAGTATAAAAGTACTATTATTTATGTGGTGGAATACAATATTCATTTATTGCGCTATCGTACACAAACATGACAATTTATATTACATACACACACGAACATTCGCGCAAGCGCCCTGCGCCGCCTGTCCTCTTGATACTCCAATAGATGTCGCTGTTTTCAAAAAATTGTAAACAATCTTTTTGATTTACAAAAGGTTTTGTGTAAGTAGAAAATCGTTATTTTAATTTATTGTAAATCACTTTAAGATACTTAAAAATATTAACTTTAAGTATATAAAATCATATTGAGAAAGGACCACTATCTAGAAAAACGAATGCTACCAAAGTATATCGGTAGATGGCGCTGTTAACAATAAACATCCGTTTTACGAAATTTTCGATCAGGACACGTGACCTGACGCGAGCTTATACATTTTTACCTATTCCAAACAAGTACACAGAGCCGCTAAAGAAGTTTTCACTTCAAAAAGGGGCAAAAACCTCCTTCCTTAGGAAATACCTATATCCAGCATGGACTGTTAATGATGACGTAGATAAATTATATCTCGTGTTCGATAGTGTTCTCGTTATATAATTACTAGATGACCCACGCAATTACGTTTGCGTCTTCAACTGCCCGTAGCGTGAAAATTTTCTCCCGTTTTTGAAACATTCTTCCTTGGTGCTCCGCTCCTATTAGTATTAGCGTGATGATATATAGCCTATAGCCTTCCTCGATAAATGGACTATCCAACACTGAAATAATTTTTCAAATCGGACCAGCGGTTTCTGAGATTAGCGCGTTCAAACAAACCAACAAACTCTTCAGCTTTATTATTAGTATAGATTAACAGAAGTTGTAAAAATATCAGTGATCTTTCTGACGAGGTAATTATTGTTCTTCCAGATGTTGAATGCCGTAACCATTGGGGCTCCTTACTTAGCTCTTAAAATGTACGAGCCTTCAGATGTAAAGCCTGTGGACGAAATGCATGACCGGTACAAGAAAATTATGAGGTAATCCATTTTATTCAATTGCTTCCTAAATATTTTGTGAAAGGTGAAAGATTAAGCATACAGAGTATAACCACACTGTGGATGTCACAGAAACCGACTAAGGGAGCAAACTAAACAAGACAACAGTACTGCAAAGAGAAGGAAACACTTTTTTTTTTCGTGTTGAAACCCCCGCGCGACATCACCTTGCCAGGGTTTGCGGCGCGGCGGTGTGTCGGAATCGAACCGACTAAAACCACACTTTGTGCCACTCTGCGCCTGAGAAGGGAGGGATCCGGGAACTGCAGTTATTAACACGACCGGACCCAATACTGACCTGCCTGGCCGGTGTGGTATAGATGCTGTAATCCTCTTTTCTAAGGCAAGACCTATGTTCAGTAGTGAACTACTAAGGGCCATTTCAAATAGTAGGGAATAACCGAGCACATCTTACTTACCACCTTCTAACCTTGTATGTTACCAAACGTACTTGCAAACCATTTAATATGTTAACTCATTTTACGATTTCTTTGTTCAATTTAAAGTTTTTTATTGATACGCACCCTTTTAAAGCTTGCCAAATATCTAGTCTACCTGATGGAAAGCATGGATATAATCTAAGAGTGAGGGCCACCATGCTCATTGCGAATGCAGACAATGCAACAATGCGGCATGGTGTCACTATGGCGCCTATTGAGATACTCCTGCATCATTGGGCTTCCGAAATCAGTTTGTGATGAAATCACGATTTCTATTCCTTTGTATTTCAAGAAGATAAATGAGTTTACGACTATCTTTAATACCACAGGCTGTTCCCGGGCTCGAGCGTGGCTGCCACACCAACAGGCAGCGAGAAGTCAACACCGAGAAATAGCAAAAATCTAAAATTATGATGTGAGTATGTGAGTGAGGATTGAGGTGTTAATTAAAGAGCTAATGTTTACTGCCTCGGTGGAGCAGTGGTAGTGAATGCGACTGCTGTGCTTGAGATCTCGGGTTCAAATCCTGGCTCGAACCAAGTGTTAGTGTGATCTTCAAATATTTGTTTCGAAGTTGGGTGTTTTCTATGAATAATATGTATGTATTTACAAAAATAAAAATATATTTGTATTCATATCAGTTGTTTAGTGCCCATAACACAAGCTCTGCTTAGCTTGGGAATAGATGGCGTTGTGTGTTAGATGTCCGAAAAAAAAAAAATTTGGAAGTGTCGGATGAGGTCGTCCACGGTAAACATTCATCGACTAAATTGGTGATGTTCTGAAGAAGGGCCGTGTGAAAAGTACCAAGAATCGGTGAGCATGCATACAGCGATTGATGAATGTGGACACAATGTGGTGTAACAGAAGTGTGTCAGGACCGTAGTAAGTGGACATGAATTCTCTCTGCCTACCCCTTTAGGGAACAGTCGGGACGTTATGTATGTATGTGTCAATAGATTTATAATAATGACTCGGGTGACTTACTGTACTTTTTCATACCAACTTTATTTTTTAATTGAAATTATTTAGAAGTACAGGTTGCTGAGTCGATTGCGATTCTGTGTTTGTTTGTCAATACTAAATATTTTTATTATTTTATATACATATTAATATTTATTTTCAAACAAAACTATATTTACCTATAAGTAATCTTATAAAAGTGTCTTGATTAAATCGAATATTGGTAGGTAGGTGTGCTTTTGTCACTTTTAGGGTTCCGTACTTCAAATGGAAAATTTAACGTCTGTATCTTAACACGTGGAGCTATCTAGTAATAAGGTTTAGTTTATGTATTTTTTTTTACTTATTTGTTATATTTGAAGATTATGAAAAGATATAGCTAATTAAGTCTTAAACCAAACAAACTCTCGAAATCAACTGCACAGATGGCGCAGTGCGTAGCGTAGTAGCCACGCCATTTGGTACTGCGCTGAGTTTTGTGGGGTTCAAACCCCACATGGAACAATACTTTGATTGATCCATAAAAAAATATTCTGTGTCTGTTTGTTTTGTGTCCGTTTCTTGTATGTTTGTAAAGGCCCCTGCAACAGAGAATTATTTCTAGTGGGGACTAAAAAAAAAAAGTAATATTTTAGAATTGTAGTAATGCATATGTTTAGTGGACCTCGTGGGGGCTGAGCGAGGTCTCACGGCATCGACAAAGTTGAGAAGGGATGAAAATCGTCTATTAATAACACTTTATTTCATACGTAGTAAAATTCTGTGTATGGTCAAATTATATTCGTCTTCCACAGAAAAACAGATCAATTTTTCACCAATCAATTCTCAAAATTTAATGAGTTATCTCCATATAAGCTTGTACAGAACCCTCTGTGCAGGAACCGTCTCTGTCCAGCCTACTTTAAACACGTGATTATGTGTCTCTTATCGCTGGTATTGTAATTATTATTTTCTTCAATGACACAATATGTCAAGTTCATACATTCAACTCTGATTACGTATACAAATGTTAAATAATTATTTATTACTAGCTGTGTTCGCTACTTGGTACACGTGATCAAGTAATTTAAAATTTTCACCCTTTAAACCTTCCCTGAACTACGACAAACATTTCAGAACGAGAATCAACTAAATCGACCCACTCGTTCTTGAGTTTTAGCAAGACAAATGAACAGCAATTTTCTTTTTATATATATAGACTAGCTGACCCACGCACGCGTGAAAATTTTCCCCTGTTTTTTCTTCATTCAAACATTCTTCATTGGTGCTTCGCTCCTATTAATATTAGCAAGATAATATGTACCCTATAGCCTTCCTCGATAAATGGACTATCCAACACTGAAATATTAGCGCGTTCAAACGTTCGTAGTATAGATAAAGATTACTAGTCTTACAGAAAATAATTAACTTACTTTTAATAGCTTTTAACCACGGTCCCGCCCATGGTTAGGTTTTATTCGAACACATGATGAACACAACACCACAAAACTGATCTCTAGTCTGTAAGAACTAATATAATTTATCGAAATTGCCAGACTTCTTAAAATAGTTCACGATTACTTCCAAAGTTTACACTTTGAATTCCGGGGCCCTCTTTGCTGTTTTTAGGGTTCCGTACTTTAAAAGGGAAAGACCTTATATTTAGGATCACTATGTTTTCCGTCTGTCTGTTAAGACCCTTTTTCTCAGGAACACGTAGAAGTATCAAGCTGAAATTTTCACAAATACTCAGATCTACTGTCCCTTGACTTGACTTGAGCTGTAAAAAAAAAAAACTTCTAAGCCAACGCAATCAAAAGATTCAGCTGTTTATGTTGCAAATTTTCGACAAAACCTACAGGGTACTTCCTTTGAACTCAGAATCTTGAAATTTGGATCGAAGCAACGTCTACACAGATAAAGGAAATATTGTGAAAAGCATAATTTTTTAGTTACATCATATAATATACCTACAGGTTTGAACGGAAAGCGCGAGTCCGCCTCGCACTTGGCCGTTTTTTTTTTATTATTTAAATTATAATTTAGTAATCTTTACATAGTGTAAAATTGAGTCTCTACCGCCGTCTGTTCGCTTAGAGCTTTTAAATTACGCAACGGATTTTAATTCATTACAAGCTTTTAACTGCCTCGGTGGCGTAGTGGTAGCTTATGCGACTGTTAAGCATGAGGTCTCGGATTCAATGCCCGGATCGGACCAAATGTTTGTATGATCTGCAAATAATTTCAATGAAATATTGTAATTTAAATATATTCTATTCCTGTCTAAAATGGCATGATAAATGAATTTTAGGTACAGATCCGCAGCCCCATCATATTCACTCCCACGGCTAGTCTCAGCCAGCCAGCAACTTCGGCCTCAACAGGGCTACACCACACGCAGGAGGCGACCGCTCCAGCCTGGTTAACCCCTACGGCCTCATCAGCGTCTAGGCACAGCACACTGCACCTACGGTCCATGTAAGCAGAGCACATCTCTCCCGTCTACGCAGCAGCCGGCCACTACGCAGCAACCGCCCCGACTCACTGGGGACCTCACCGCAGCACCGCGCACCGCATGCGATCCCGACTCACTGGGATCAGCGGACTTCAGCCCCGACTCACTGGGACTAGCGGCATTCAGTTCCGACTCACTGGAACTTGCGGCACTCAGTTCCGACTCACTGGAACTGCTCACTCCTGGCACTGGCAAGCTCCACAACGGAGCACAGACAGCTGACGCAATATATATCGACCTCCAGTCTTGGAGGGGAGTGATGTGGCGACCTCCACATACAACATAACATACTACAGCGCCATCTACTGAAGTTACATAGAACTACGGAGTAACCTACAATACGAATAAACTACCAATCCTGAATCGCGCAATTATAGTTCTCGCGCCGATTATCATATATACAACATCCCAACATCAACTGTTGGGCAGTAGCCCGCCAGGCATGAGCACCTCGCCTGGTCGGAGGATCCTCCCCTTTGTGTTGGGTGGAACATTATACCCGTTCCCCCACAGTAACATTAATTACATTAAATTTTAGGAATAAACATCCTGTGTCGTGGGGGACTTTACAAACATACATGAAACGGACACAAAGAACATCCAGACTCAGGACAACAATTCGTGGATCACACAACGTGTTGTACCGCGTGGGATTTGAACCCACGACACTTGGCGCAGTAGCAAGCGGCATGGCGACCGCTGAAACCACTCGCCCAACCGTGCAAACTACTATTGAGATGTTTTAAAAACACATATTTACAAAGATTTTTTTTACAAGCTTTGTATTTCTCAAATAGTAGTAATAATACATTATCATTAGTTATCATTAGTAATAGTAGTAATAATACATAACTGCACGGTTGGCCGAGTGGTTTCAGCGGTCGCCATGCCGCTTGCTACTGCGCCAAGTGTCTTGGGTTCAAATCCCACGCGGTACAACACTTTGTGTGATCCACGAATTGTTGTCCCGAGTCTGGATGTTCTTTGTGTCCGTTTCATGTATGTTTGTAAAGTCCCCCACGACACAGGATGTTTATTCCTAATGTGGGAGTTGTCTTTATAAGAAAAAAAAAAACATTCTTTCTTTTTTGGTAAACTGTCAAGACTTTTTTCTCCATTAATATTACAGTAATGTAATATAAAAAAAATGCTTCAATTTGCCGCCACCTAAACTTAGCCGCCCTAGGATCTAGCATACTGAGTCTAGAGGTAAATTCACGACTAAATAATGTGGCTTTGTTTCAACAAATTGTGATTATTGTGACATATCTATAATAGTTAGACATAATTATGGTATAGCGGACTATTTTGTGTACATTATTGTAATCTATAAAATTTAAGTACATCAGGATATTTTTGGTATTTGTTATAGATATTAATAAAAAAAAATCAATGAAATTGCTTTATTAATAGCTATTTATAAGAAACAAGGGATAACGAAAGAAAGAATCGTATAGAAACAAATGAACATCACCTATTTAGTTATGTGGTTGTGTGTGGTTACATAAAAATTATGAGTGTGTGTACTTATGTACACGCGTTAGAAGTTATACTTCTTAGATAAATATTAAAATTAATCAAAAATATTTTATTTTTATATTAGAACTGCCTCGGTGGCGTAGTGGTAGCGTATGCGACTGCTAAGCTTGAGGTCTCGGGTTCGATTAACGGGTCGGACCAAATATTTGTATGATCTGCAATTATTTTTTTCGGAGTTTGGGTGTTTTCTATGTATAATATGTATGAATTTACAAAAAAAAAGTATATAAGTATTTATATCAGTTGTCTAGTACCCATAACACAAGCTCTGCTTAGCTTGGGACTAGATGGCGTTGTGTCTAAGATGTCCGGAATATTTATTTATTTATTTATTATTATTTAAATAAATAATATTTATTTATTCACACTGTTTATTTGTACTGTTACGAAACACATGTTCTAAATATAAAAATACTAGAATATACAACTTGAACATAGTTATCGATTTTCATGCGCGCGCATCGTAAAAATTCACTCTCATCATTTTTCTCCATCGCGCCAAAAGAAGTATAACTTCAATAAAAAAACACAACTGCAAACAATTTTCGACCGTAATGAAATATACAAATAAAACTACAAAAAAATAATTATTATGCAAATTTATAACGTCAAAAATTACTAACACCTTTTTGATGATTAAAAACTTGACATCTAGGTAACATTAAGCTTACTATCATTACGCGTACAGGTTTCCCATAGTTAGAGTGTCTATTAGTTTATTTGTGTATTGTTCTAGTTAGTCTTAATAATATATTTAGTGAGTGCTTTTAGTCGTGTTCTATAGATATTATTTAGATACTGACTACATCAATGTTAGTATGTTTTAGCACGTTATCACGTAATACCGTTCTTATCACTAATTTCAAATAATCTTGACATCTTAAAACGTACACTAATTTGGTTATTCCGTCACGGACGCTGACGAACGAACGACGGGTTTTTTAGATTATTTGTAAATTTTATTTAAAAATAAATTGACGGTTACAAAAAAAAATGTTCGCAACTGTAAAATTGGGGAAGAAGAATGGAGAATTAGCGAAGAAGTTGTTCGAAATAAGATCGGTGACGTTACTAGCTAAGAAGAATTATTCTAAAGAGGAGAACTTTGATGAATTCTTTAAGTTTTACAGTGATAAAGTTTGTCATGATGATCGGTATAAACCTTTGAATGGGAAGGATTATGAGAGGTTCATCAGTTTGAGGGCAGCGAGAAGAGAACCAGCTGTCACCAGGCAAATCAGTAAGTGATAGAAATTGATATTATTAGAATTATTTAGGTCATTGTCAAGTAGATGGACTTCCATTCTAATTTACGTAAAGGTTTTTGAGACTTAAGTTATTTTATATAAGTCAATATTAAGAAATATTTTTTATTGTAAATAGTCTACAAATTTAAAGGAATTGAATTTCCAGTACTATAATATGCATGTAGTACGTATATAAACCTACCTCTTAAATCACTCTATCTATGCTGAAAATTTAATTAAAATCGTTTAGTATTTTATGAAATCTAAGCGAACAGACACCGGAAGCGACTTCAATTTTATACTATGTAATAATTATGAGGTTTATTTATATTTTTTATGTTTTAACGGAATTGAGTAATGAAATGTAAGTACATATTTTGAATGATTGACTTTCAAGGTTTTATTTAATTGTAGACCAGAGCATATTTTGCTTTGTTTTGGAGTTTTTCTAATACTATAGTATATATACATATATATATATATTCTAGTTGACCCGGCAAACGAAGTTTTGCCATGTATATTATATCTAGGAAAACATAAAAAAATCTTGCAAAATGAATAAAGTTTTTAATTAATAAATGAAAAATAGGGGTTGATCGTAGAGAAGTGAAAATTTAGCGTTGTATATATTTGTGTATGGTGTATCATAAAAAAAAAATAACAACAAATGCTGACCAAAAAAAAAACTTAAGTGTGGACCACCCTTTAGGGGGACATTTAGGGGGATGAAAAATAGATGTTGTCCGATTCTCAACACTAGCCGATATGCACACGAAGATTCACGAAAATCGGTAGAGCCGTTTCGGAGTAGTTCAATTACGCACACCGTGACACGAGAATTTGATACATTAGATACATGTATATTTATATTATGCAGTACGATACCATCGAACATCCATCACGATAAAGCTCCGCATGATTGGTTCTAATCACATATCTCTCTCGTTGTGATAAATATATACGCAATATATCTGAAAATCGATATTCAAACTTGCATACTAATATCATAAATTCGAAAGTAAGTTTCATTTCAACCATTTGCCGTCCACTGCTGAACGTAGGTCTCCTCCAAGGAGCGCCAACCATCCCGGTCTTGGGCAGTCCGCATCCATCCGCTGCCAGCCACTCCTCTTAGGTCGTCAATCCATCGTGCCGCAGGGCGCCCTATACTACGTTTGCCTAATCGCGGTCTCCACTCAAGCACATTTCGGCTCCACCGACCATTGGTACGTCTAGAGACATGACCGGCCCATTTCCACTTCAGCGTACTGATTCTCCGCGCGATGTCGGTTACTCTAGTTCTCTGTCGAATAACCCCGTTCCGAATTCTATTAGACAGAGACACACCCAACATCGCACGCTCCATCGCACGCTGAGACACTTTAAATTTGTGGACCAGTCCAATGGTGAGTGTCCACGAAAGTAAGTTTGGATTATGTATAAAAAAGACTCGCGAGGTGGACGGACGACCTGGTTAAGATCGCAGTTGGATGCAGGCCGCTACCGACCGGTTAATGTGGAGGTCATTAGGGGAGGCCTACGTTCAGCTGTGGGCTTCTTGCGGTTGATATGATGATGTATAAAAAGAACACAATTCAGTATACTAGACATCTAAGGTATAAAACATTCTGCCACGATAAATATGACACACCTAGATGTAACGGTAACCGTTTACCATCAAACGCATTACTTACTTGTTTGTTTATTAAATGTAATATTGACTGACTGATTGAGTAATATAGCAAATATATATGAATGACGTGTGTAAACCACTTGTGTTGATAATAATTAATATTTAATGAAATTTTAATGTCAACGGCCAGTTATCATTTTCTGATTAAATAATTATCATGAATCAGAAAGTTATGGTTATCGGAGTCATTAAGAACATAGACAAATGATGGTAATGGCTGGTGATGGATAGTGGTTTGATAGTCTACTGGGTGTGGTTATTCCCACAAAGGGGATTTTTTTTTAATGTTGTAGCGGGCAAACGAGCAGACGTATCGCCCGATGGTAAGCGATTACCGCCGCCCATATACATACTACAGTTTGTGTCTTGCACAGAACACAAAAACGTGGCGTATCTATCGCTTTACCGTGGGAGAGCCACACTTCGGCATGAATGGGCCGGCTCGACCGGAGTAATACCATGGCCTCACAGAAAACCGGTGTGAAACAGCGCCTGCGCTGTTTTTCACCGAGTGAGTGAGGATACCGGAGGCCCATACCCCTCCCCATTCCCCAAAGGTCAGCAACGCACTTGTAACGCCTCCGGTGTTGCGGGTGTCCATGGGCCATGTTAATCGCTTACCATCAGGCGATACGTCTGCTCGTTTACCCCCTATTATAAATAAACAAAAGACCTATATACACCTACTTCCTAATTTCTCTACATCACCAAATCATCACATTAAGTCCGCCAAAGTACCTAAAGTGATGATGTGTAATAAATAAATAGATTTGAAGTTTTGCCTACTGTAGCACTTTGGCCAGACGGATTGGTGTCGAGTTTATTTAAAGTTGTCCTGCTCTTGGCAGTGATGTAATGCGTAGTTTGAAGCTATTGGCTCAAAAACCGAGCCCTCTTATCACACCCATATTTGACATAAACAGTTTTGATAAACACACTTCCTCTGTGGTTTTCAGAAGCGATAACTTTTGCGTAATTCATGTAGAGTTGTATGACCAGACTATCGTTATCTTATTGGATTTTGCAAAATATTACATTTATTTATTATTAGCTGAGCCTCGCCGTGTTATCTGCGGTACAACAACAATCGAGAGTGCGAAGCTGTTTCAGAGATTAGCCAGAATAAACAGGCAGACAGATTATAACAGAACAGTTTATACTTTCATATGTTTATAATTTAGTGAGGAGCTATTAATTTGGAATTACAAACAGACACTTCAAAAAAAAACCAGTCCCAAACTGTGTGCATACGATTTTCCGACAGCGCTGGCTCCATCCATTAAATACCATGGTACGTGGTTACATCTAGAGCGGTCATTATAATCATCTTAGCCAAATTACATAGGCCTTAACCTTAATAATCAGTCCTGTGGTACCTACACTCAACTACTTCCCGCGACCTTCACCAAGACGTCGGGCCAACTTGTAGTGGGCGTACCAACGCTGCGTTTCACGGGACGCATACGTTCTTTATATATTGGTTGTTAGTTACCTTTTCGTTTGATTTCAACTACCTAATGAACATCGCACAGTTCCTGATACATTATGCAGTCATGAACACTGCCGACAGAAGTAAAAACTCATAACTATATACAAACAGTTGTTTAAGCTCATCTTAAATGAACCTCTTTGCTCTTTAAATAAAATGCGCTATACTCGTATAAACTAGTAGAAAATATAACTCATGGAATGAGTCCGTTGACGATGGCGCGATGTTTTTGATTGATTGTTTCCCCAAAAGTGCTCAACGCGCTTAAGGAAGTTGTAACATCAGAAATAATTTTCAAATACTTTTTTCCTACCGCTATGTGGTAATGTTTTAAAACACATAGCTATTGTGTATGTATTCAGTTTCATGACTAAGTACAACAGCTGTTCTACGCGGGAATTTCACGTCATTACAATTTCTTCGAATAAACATATTTTGATCAAGTTTTTATTGATTCATATGTTTTCAAAAGAAATAATGAGACTGTTCAAATTCAAATGAACAGTATTGTTTAACTTAGCATGACTTTGTTTAAAAAGGTGTGTGTCGACATCCACAAACATATAACACAACAGTTAACTACTACAGCGCCATCTACCGAAGATAAACTGAATTACGAAGTAACGCACTACACGGAGTAACAACCGATCCTGAATCGTGCAATAGAAGTTCACGCGCTGATTTTCATATATACGAGTACAATATCTCAACATCAACTGTTGGACAGTGGCCCGACCAGGCGAATACCTCGCCTGGTCGGAGGATTCTCCCTTTGTGTTGGAGGGACATGACACCCCTTCCCTCCATAGGTGCCTCTAAAAACGTAGAGCATTGGCATTCCAAGCCTTTTCAATGCCAATATCATGGACGTTCAGACTGCTGGACTTGTTATCGTTTCTGATTTATGATAACATTGTTTGAACTAAATATGACGTCAGTGGGCCGAAACGCTTGTAGATAATAGTTATCTTGATTGAGATTGAGGACACATAGATAAATTGCATAAAGTACTAGATTTGTCCCGCGGCGTCACCACGGAGCTCTGCTAGTATATGATAATTCTTATACTTTAGTACTCTACCATTTAAAATCCTTCTTGCCATTATTTCTTTAACTTCAATAACATTGAACTTTCATACAAACTGCCATCCTACGTTTTAACCTCAAAAGGGGGTCGATTTCCAAAGGTAAATTATAGGTTTACTAAGACCTCCAAACCAACTATAGAGTATAAATTTTAAATTTCAAGTCTCTTATTTCAAAAACATAGGACTTTCACACAAACTTCCAACCCCCGTTTTACCTCCTTAGGGGTGTAGTTTGGTAAAATTCGTTCTTAACGGATGTTTAATTCCTATAAAGAACCTACCTGCTAAATTTCAGAATTGTAGGTGTTATAGTTTCTGAGATTTAATGATTAATTAGTGAGTGGTATTTTGCTTATATAATATACACTTATATACACTCATTTGCAAAAAAAACGGGCGGTTTCGATTTTCTTCCTGGCTGAAAAAAATAAAATACCAAAAAGGTTTTAATCATTTGAACATGTTACTGGCCAGTTATAAAAGTGCCATAATGTTTATAAGAGTACATTCCAAATTCAAATTTTGGACTGAGCCTGGTTTTCAAAGAAAACAACTTTTAACTACATTTTGTGGCGCGAATTCCCTATAGTTAATATCGATTCTAATTAACTTTTTGTCAATTTTTATTAAATTATCTGATGTCCTTGACATTTAAAAGTATTGTTATTGCTGTTTAGCAATCTCGAAAATGGTAGATAAAGTGATAAAAGCGAGCAAAATTATTGCGCTGCTTGAAGAAGGTTGCAGCCAATGCTTCGTGACTCAAAGGCTAAATGTGAGTCGGTCGACAGTTCAAAGGACCTGGCAGCGCTATCAAGAGACCGGTTCCGTCAAGAGAAGGCCTGGTTCTGGCAGAAAGACATGTACCGAACCACGGGATGATCGTTTTCTAGTTAGTCAAGCGTTGAGAAATCGCAAATCTTCTTATGTGGACCTCAAGAACAGCCTCGAAGAAGTAAGAAATGTGCAAATTAGTCTATGGACGGTCAGGAGGAGGCTTCTCGCTGCTAATATACACAGTCATCGCCCGGCACGCGGCCCTAAATTACTCCGTGGACATCGAGTTGCCAGGCTTAGCTTCGCTCGAAATTGTGTGTCATGGACTCATAAAGACTGGGATAGGATATTGTTCTCCGATGAAGCCAGGATGTCTCTGCATGGTGAAGACCGACGTCGGCGAGTGCTACGTAGACGAGGAGAACGCTTTGCAGAGGCATGTTTTGAAGAAATCACACCTTATGTAGGAGGCTCTGTTATGTTTTGGGCAGGAATAAATTCAATGGATCGTACGGAGTTAGTCTTCATCGAAAACGGTACACTGACTGGACACCGATACATAACGGAAGTTCTAATTCCTTATGCACAACCCGCTTTAACCGCTCTTGGCGAAAACTCATTTTTTATGGACGACAACGCTCGCGCCCACCGGTCAGGCGATGTGGAAGCGTATATGCTAGAAGTCGGAATTCGGCGTTTGGACTGGCCAGCTAGAAGTCCGGACCTCAATCTCATAGAGCATGTCTGGGACGTTCTGAAGCGACGAGTGAGATCAGTGCAGCCGGCTCCGCAGACCATCAGAGAGCTAAAGAATGTGATTACCGCGGAGTGGGAACGTATTCCCCAAGAAACCATAAAAGATATACTCGCTAGCATGCCCAGACGAATGCAAGCCGTGATTTCAGCAAGAGGGGGTCACACTCAATACTAAACTTTTATCTGCTTTTAATGTATTCAAGAAAAACAAAGAAATTAACGCGTTTCATTTTAATTTAGCGAGCAGGTACAATAATAGTGTTTTGAGCTTAAACATTATTTCTCACTAATTTAATCAAAATGTTATGATAAAACTTATAATACCTATTCCTTCCTAATTAATTTATGAAATTCTGAGGATAACAATACCTAAAATTGTCAAACAAACTAATAGTAACTATAAAATAGTTCTTTGCTTAAGTGCCCGTTTTTTTTGCAAAAGAGTGTATTTAAAGCACCAGCTTTCAAATAAAAAAAATAATTATCAAAATCGGTTCACCCAGTCGAAAGTTATGAGGTAACAAACATAAAAACAAATATAGTCGAATTGATAACCTCCTCCTTTTTTGAAGTCGGTTAAAAAGGGTGGGTCCTGTGCAGTTTGCTCCTTTAGTTGGTTCTTACGACATAAATGGCATGAATAGGGTTGGAGATTGGAGACACACGAAGTTTTTCAGTTAGTTACTGCTGTGGATTAAGGTGTTCAGGAGTTTTCCGTGGGAGAGCCACGCTTCGGCATGAATGGGCCGGCTCGACCGGAGTGATACCACGGCCTCACAGAAAACCGGTGTGAAATAGCGCTTGCACTGTGTTTCACCGAGTGAGTGAGGATACTGGAGGCCTATACCCCAACCCCTCCCCCCATTCCCTCTCCCCATCCCACAAAGGTCGGCAACGCACTTGTGACGCTTTTGGTGTTGCGGGTGTCCATGGGCCCCCTATTCAATAAAAAAAAAGTTACAGTTGTGGGCGCGTGGGCAGGATTAGTCATATGCTGACACGTCTACTCATATCTTAAGAGGCATATTTAAAGTCATCATGAAAAATAACTTAAAATGATCATTATACCAATTGTAATTTAATATAGGAAGTAGGAAGTTAATAGTTTAAACTATTAATATAAACACGAAGGTTATCATTGAAATCAAAACTAGTTTAATACTATATAATTGTTTTATTATTAACTGAGGCTCTGATTAGATAACAGAATTCTTTAATTTATCAGTCAAATGCACGGCATATCTGTTCAAGTGATTACAATCAAATAAGTATACATAATCAAGATGCATGCAGTTTTATTGTCGTTGACCGATTATTTCGCTGATAACAAACATCAATAAGTAAATAAAATTGAAGTGTATGTTTCTAATTAAAAAGCATATGTGGTACTTACATCAGAAAATCTTTTCCTTTTAAATATTTGAAGTCTGTCTTTTTGTTTGTTCTGGCTAATCTCTGAAACGGCTGGACCACTTTCGACGGACTTTAAAACCCCTATTGTAAAGAGTCAATAACAACTGTGGAGCATGGGGTTTAGCTGTTAAATTAATATAGACGTAAAAGTAAAAAAAAATCATTTTTTTTTACGTTGGATTGAAGCTACAGTTGATCGATACAAACTGTCACGTCACTGCATGTACTGGATTGTCAAGGTAAATATGGTGAAAACACCAAAATATACTGCCCGCTTGTGTCGATCCATAACTTCTAGTTTTCAAAATGATCGTAGATCGTAGATCTTTATGAGAAGAACACTGGCAAAGATACTCATGGCTACTCTTTTTTAAAAGTCAATGCCTACGGCTAGCGGCGTTGTGTGAACACTCCCACCTCTCCCTCCTTATATTCAAAGAAAATAAGGAGGTGACTATGACTGTGTCACAGTTAGGTTTTTATTTATCACTAACTGTCATCTTGTCACCAAAATGGCCCACAACCTATTCTCAGACCTACTAAAAACCACTAGGCCGACCGTGCAGTTAGATAAGTTATTATTTGAGATAGTCTAACGACTGTTCTCAGTAACTTATATCGAGTTAAAGCTGGAAATTGGTTTTTACAAAAGGCTTAATATGTCAAAGTTCGACTAAGTGGAAATACCGAGACGACTCACAGAATAACAATGTAAAATGACAGCGTTCGAGCTGTCGTGTTTCGTTGGCGAGTGCGTCACCGGAGGGCCAATGATGCATAAGCATCTTAATTTGGTGTGGGTCTTCACCATACTGCATTGTCTACATTCGCAATGACTATGAATTCTGATCATGCTTTCCATCAGGCAGAGTAGAATCACTGCAACCTCGTTTACGAATACTATTGCGTACCCTAATAACCCGTTGCGTAAAAATTTCCCCCCATTTTTAAAACATTCTTAATTGGGGCTCCGCTCCTAATGGTCTTAGCGTGATGATATATACCTTATAGCCTTCCTCGATAAATGGACTATCCAACACTGAAAGAATTTTGCAAATCGGACCAGTTGTTCCTGAGATTAGCGCTTTCAAACAAACAAACAAACATAACGAAAATTTTAAATACCTTACGTACTAGCATATCTGTCAGATCAGGTCAAATGTCAAATATGTACATATCAAAATAAAAAAATTCTAGGTTATCTCACCGACCCCTTAATTGAGTCATAGATAAGTATTATTAAACTTTATTAACTTTAATTATTAAGTCGTTTAAGAGTCTTATCGTGGGAGAGCCACGCTTCGGCATGAGTGGGCCGGTTCGACCGGAATGATATCACTGCCTCACATAAACCCGGTGTGAAACAGCGCCTGCGCTGTGTTTCACCGAATGAGTGAGGATATCATCCCCATTCCCCAAAGGCCGGCAACGCACTTGTGACGCCTCTGGTGTTGCGGGTGTCTATGCGAGGCGGTAATCGCTTACCATCAGGCGATACGTCTGCTCGTTTGCCCCCTATTCAATAAAAATAAAATAAATAATAAATATAAAATATAAGTTGTTCAGGAAACGAACTAAATCTAAACACATAAATCAAGTCATCAGAGTACATCACTTCTTGTCACGATCACTTTAAACTTTTATCTTTTATTTAGAGTGCGCGATCAGATTACACAAGGATTTAAAATCAAGGCCAGTTTTCCTTGTATTCGCAGTGATGATGCCCTGCGTAGTTTGTTCCCTAGGTCGGCTCTTACGATACCTATATTACGACTTGAGGTGGTAACGTTCTGTATTATGCTTTGTATATATTAAGTATGGGTCAGGATACCGAAGCCAATACTCGAATGGCAGCAAAGTATTTCCAATTCTTGAGTTGCATGTGGGCAGAGGTTAGTTCCTGAGATTAGCGCGTTCAATCTCTTCAAACAAAAGATGAGGACAATTCTTTTTATTTGTATCTGAAAATTTCACATTATATTAGAAGATTGAATATTGGGAGTCACTCAAAACCTCATTCTGCACTGTAGCTGGTTATTTTGAATAATAATAATTATATTACTTCGTTCCGCTAGGTTCCAGTAGATAGTGTGTTGTTAGTGTTATTTTATAGTTGAGTCGATGGCCCCGTTCCGGTTTGTTAAGTGCAGACAGCGTTAAACTGACGTTAAACTAATTATAATGTAAATTTTGCTACAAAATCTAATTTAACTTTAATTTTAAACCTCTATTTCTTCCGTGGGTATCGTAAGAGCTCTGAGGCACCTATATCTCGGAGTGAACTATTAAAGACTGTGGATGGTGATAACGAAGGATCACATGACTGTTATTTGAACTGTTTTGGCCGTCGGTCGGCCCTTGTTGTCATAAACATCTATGGCAATCGTTATTGAGAAGTCAGGGCCCTAAAATATACTGACAACTAGTTCAATCTTCGAATTCTGTTCACCCTCAGAGTTGCGGAGGTCCGATGCCAGTCGTTCCGTGGAAATATTGATATTCAGGTAAAACTAGTTGAACTGGTAGCTGGCCCCAAATAATATTGGGAATAATAAAGGCTTCAAAGATTATGACTAGATCTCGATGTATAGAATTTAATACAATCAACAAATGCATTTTTTTAAATACAACTCCAAGTTTACAAACATACATGAAACGGACACAAAGAATACGCAGACATAACAACAGACAACACTTTTTTGGAGTGTTTTCTAGTTAGAGTTGCTTGTCCATGCACTCATCGATTGACTTATTGTAATTTTCTGATGTCTTTAGTAAAGATTTTGGCACTTGAATTAATAAAGAATATTGTCTATAAAACGTTTTTTGGAACGAAGTTTCTTATCGCGCGATATGAACGAAAACGAAGGGGGCTAGACGGAAATTGTCGCGACATAATTTGTTGTCACGACATTTTTTGCATTTTAAATTTTATTTGTTATTAGTTTATTTTTCATTGCTTGAAGCAAGCCAGATACTATATATATATATATATATATATATAATAGATAGATAAGATTTCGAACTTTTATATATACATATCATCATTTTCATCAATTCATCATTTTCATCACTTTCATCATTTTCATCATCTTCATCGTTTTCATCATTTTCATCATTTTCATCATTTTCATCAATTCATCATCTTCATCACTTTCATCATTTTCATCATTTTCATCATTTTCATCACTTTCATCATTTTCATCATTTTCATCATCTTCATCACTTTCATCATTTTCATCATTTTCATCATTTTCATCATTTTCATCATTTTCATCATTTTCATCATTTTCATCATTTTCATCACTTTCATCATTTTCACCATTTTCATAATCTTCATCATTTTCATCATCTTCATCATTTTCATCATTTTCATCATTTTCATCATTTTCATCATTTTCATCATCTTCATCACTTTCATCATTTTCATCATTTTCATCATTTTCATTATTTTCATCATTTTCATCATTTTCATCATTTTCATCATTTTCATCAATTCATCATCTTCATCACTTTCATCATTTTCATCATTTTCATCATTTTCATCATCTTCATCATTTTCACCATTATCATCATTATCATTATTATTATTATTAATATTATTGTGTACACATATATCATAAAACTAGAAATTACGTAAAATATTGAAGTAAATATAATATTTGTATCGTCTATTTATTTCGAACTTCGTTCCATCCGGGTGTCCCTTGACACCTCTCAAGTTTTTTTAAGTTTATATAGCTGGCAAACGAGCAGACGTATCGCCTGCTGGTAAGCGATTACCGCCGCCCATGGACACCCAACACAAGTGCGTTGCCGGCCTCTTAGGAAGGAGTACGCTCTTTTCTTGAAGGTTTGAAGGTCGTATTGTAGAGTTAGACTTTGTCATTCATTCCTTCACTCAAAATCAAACGTAACGCGAGCGAAGCAGCGAGCAAAAGCTAGTCGGTTTATAAATGGCGAAGAAATAGTGTAGTGTAACAAAAATATGTAGTCGAAATAAGAACATTATTTAATGGCAATTAAATAAACATTAAAAGCATTATTATTAGATGTGCATAATTCGGTAATTGGCGGACAAGGCCTGACCACGTAATAGTTGAATTAAATAAACATTAGGCATTAATTTCTTAAACTACATAATTTTTTAGTAGTAGGCATTGTTGTAAATCATATTGTTGATTTTGTAACACACTCCGTGTTCTTAATGCGTCACCACACGTAGAATGTAGTTTCACATAAAACTTTTAATTGGATTGTTAGTGTGTCGACGCATCACCGCCATAATTATACAACACTGGCTTTTGCGCGCGGCTCTGCCCGCGTGTGTGTCGGTTGACGCAGCAAAGTTTAGCCTATATGCCTCTGTCACTGCCTCGGTGGCGCAGTGGTAGTGAATGCGACTGCTGTGCTTGAGGTCTCGGGTTCAAATCCAGGGTCGGACCAAATGTTTGTGTAATTTACAAATATTTGTTTCGGAGTTTGGGTGTTATCTATGTAAAATATGCATGTATTTACAAAAAAAAAGTACATATGTATTTATATCAGTTGTCTAGTATCCATAATACAAGCTCTGCTTAACTTGGGACTAGATGGCGTTGTGAGTTAGATGTCCGAAATATTTATTTATTATTATTTATTTACTCTGCCTGATGGATAATATGAGCAGAATCCAAGAGCAGTAGTCATCGTAGTTATTGCGAATGCAACAATGCAGCATGTAATTCAAAATCATTAATTCAATTAATACACTTATGCTGGGGCCACACTAAGGTTTAACGTCAATGCCCATTATCTCGATAATTATTGCGATAATTTTTACCGCATTAAAATGGGTGGCTACACTTCAACGGTCAACATGAATGCTCATTATTGGCGATAAAAACGGCATTGAATTTACTTTAATTCAAGCAAGATGGACGTCGACAGAGCTCTAGATCTCATGAGTGTAAATTTATATTATTTGACTTTATTGAATCATTACCGAATAAAAAGAAAACGGAAACAATGAAAAAGAAGATGGTGGATGATTACTCCACTCCGACGCCATAGTACGTATTTCCAGTCAAAATCGTACGATTTTGAGGCAAATCCGTCGTAAAAAAACAAATACGTCCGCTCCCGTTGCGCTCTCGATGCACACTGACAATACGTAATGTGGCCGCTTCATCGCATCAATTCTCGCGTTAATCTCTTTGATGTACCGCCACTTGAGCTATCGCCTAACTCCAAATGGCATTGTTAATGCCATTGTCAAATTATCCCGGTTTGGCCGTGAAGGCAGGATAGACAAACAGACAGTTACTTTCGCATTTGTAATGCATTGTGGTGAGTTTTAATTATAATTTTTGTCTCTTCCTCTAAAATTCCTCTATATTGAGGTTACCATTATATAGAACAGGAAAGAAAGCGATTGTTTAGTTGCATTTCGTCTTTTATGCAACTGTGGAGGAACGGGTATCATATCCCTCCAACACAAAGGGAGGATACTCCGACCAGGCGAGGCGATCATGCCTGGCGGGCCACTGCCCAACAGTTGATATTGCACATTGTACATATGATAATCGGCGCGAGAACTATTTACTGCGCGATTCAGGATTTGTAGTTACCGTGTAGTGCGTTACTTCGTAGTTCAGTGTATCTTCGGTAGATGGCGCTATAGTAGGTTATTGTTGTGTTATATGTGGAAGTCGCCACATCACTCCCCTTCAAGTCTACACAACTAAAACCCTTGAACGGACTTCTAACCAAGCGTTATCAGAATTCAAACAAAGTAACATGTTTTTGTAATTAATACAAGTGGGTGTAACCGAAATCTATCAACACAAGATAATGTCCGACTGTTTGTTTAAGATATCAGATTTTTGACGGATTGATAATAAAGTTTAAAATACAACAATAGAAAGAGTAAACTCGGAAGATTGATAACAAGCTGAATGACGTAAGAAAATGCAAAAAAACAAAACTTCACAAATCAATTTTGTTGATATATTACACCTTTTACTTTGATAAATGTTTTATCAACAACGTGCGTTAAATCACAGACACAGTTACTCATCTGTAAAAATAATCTGTATTCAACAGGCTTTAGGAATTTATGCCGCATTGATTAATAAATATGCCCAATATTTGTGTGTAACAGTGTGTCGCTGTATGCTGTGAATTAATAGCTTTTCACCGTAGAAGATATTTTTGCTCAACAGTAATTTAAGTACATACTCGTATATAGGGAAATAGCAGTTAATAAGTACCGTGGGAGAGCCACGCTTCGGTATGCATGGGCCGTCTCTACCGAAGTGATACCACGGCCTCATAGAAAACCCGTATAAAACAGCGCCTACGCTATGTTTCAGAGAGTGAGTGGGGATACCGGAGGCCCATACTCCAACCCCTCCTCCATCCCTCTCCCCATTCCTTAAGGGCCGGCAACGCAATTGTGACGCCTCTGGTGTAGTGGGTGTCCATGGGCAGCGGTAATCGCTAATCCATCAGGCGATACGTCTGCACGTTTACCCCCATTCCATCCGTCTGTTTAAACTGACTGATTTATTTAATTTTGCATTTATTTGCTGTAGACATAGATAACTCAAGATTATTGATAGAGTTAAGTATGAAGTAACAGGAATAGGAAGCCTTCCTTAATGTATGAACACAAGCTATGTTTAGCTTGGAACTAGACGGCGTTGTGTGTTAGATGTTCGAAATATTTATTATTATTTATCTTAAGAAACAAAATTTCTACAACGTACAATACATAACACTATTGCAGAATTCTAATAATTTGATGTTATTTGTTGCAGCATCCCTCTCCTACAAAGTAGGTAAGCAGATGATCTCGCTAGCTGAGGGTATGCCCAACGAGAATGTGTTTCCATTCAAACGGTTACTCCTGGAGAGCACTGCTGGTGAGGCGCTGGATCTGAAGGGGAAGGAACTGTCGGCTGCACTGCAGTACTTACCATCTCAAGGGTGAGTCAGAGACTCTACATACTGTTAATTATAAATATGAAAGTAACTCTGTCTGTCCTTCTATTGGTTTGTCTCTACCGCTTTTACGGCTAAACTGCTGCACCGACTTTAATCAAATTTGGCAACAAGCTACTTCGATTTTGGTGAAAAGACATAGGCTATTCACAGAAAAGCAGTGTGAAATAGCGCCTGCGCTGTGTTTCAACGAGTGAGTGAGGGTACCAGAGGCCCACACCCCAACCCGTTCCCCATCCCTCTTCCCAATTCCCCAAAGGCCGGCAACGCCCTTGTGACGCCTCTGTCGTTGCGGGGGTCCATGGGCGGCGGTAATCGCCAATATCAAATCAGGCGATACGTATGCTCGCTTGAACCGATATACACGTGTGCGGAGATCCGATCAAAAGCTGTTAGTAGCTATAGTTGATAAGAATACTAGTTGTACACTGCCGTCTTTCTCTGTGGGACATTGCGGTTGCACAAAAAAACAACTACGAAATTAATTAATGAAACCAATTTCTAAGTGTGTTGTAAATCCTGCCAGAATTTATTTTCACATCGGTAATTACAGCAATCTCGAATTCATTTCACCCTCATTCAAATTCGCTTCTGGAGGTACGATGCCAAAAACTGATATTCAGGTAAAACCGGTTGAACTAGTAGTCGACCCCAAATAGTCTTGGGAATAATAAAGGATAGGAAGTTGATGAATTGTCATGGAATTGGCCCTTTCGCAGCTTTAAGTGGCAACTTTTTTATACTAAATCTCCTCAACAGATATTTATGAACCACACAAAGTTATAAAAGCCAAATATGTCTTAAATCTGATAATTGATTCTTTAGACTACCGTCCCTCCTAACTGAGCTGCGCAAATTCCAAGAGGATCTACATCGGCCACCTCAGCTCCCACGAGATATTCTGGTCACCAACGGCAGTCAGCATGGTATCTATCAGTGTGTGGAACTGTTGGTAGACCCAGGAGATCCAGTTATTACCACTGAGTTCGCGTATACTGGAATCCATAGTACGGTAGGTAAATTTTGAAGTGAAACTTCTTTAGAATTGTTGTGATTTTAAAACGGATGCAACGGAAAAAACGACAGGTAAGAGACACAAATACAAACAGTCGTTTGTAATTAGTGAGGCAGAGCGAGAGAGCAAATGTCGGTCTCATTCTTTTGTCGATTTACAGAAGTTTCGCTTCTATCGAGTTTGTATCGCACTGTTACGGGGTGGGTCTAGAAGTTCTTTAAAAAGAAACAATTTTAATTGAGACTGAAATATTATTTAATTAAAAATCAATAGAATTACATAAATACCTAGTGCCCTCAACGAAATCGGAAATAAGTCTGATGTCATATATTAAAATATCGTTTATAATGAATTGCGTCGCTTACGTCAATGCAAACGATGCAGTTTTGTTTTATATGGAATGCCGGGGTTGCGACATCGTAACATCCCCCCCGTTAAGATTGATCATTACAGATTAAGTAAAGATCAATGTATTGACTTAAAACAGAGATCGCCGTGGGCTACAGAAATGGATAATCACTACAACTTAATTTTATACTTATCTACTTAACTTTAAAACGTTTAAAAGATTTTACAATTAAAAAAAAATATATATTAAAAGTATTCATATCATAGACCGTTTAACTAGCAGTAAGTCGATGTTTCACATAACATTATTTAACATTACATAATTGTATTTCTTTTCAAATTAGGTAAGGATTTTACAGATGACCGAAGATCATCTTCCTCTGAGGAGTCGGATGTATGATGTTGTGACTGTCGGACTACTATGTCCTGAGTTTTTTGACTCTTTGTTTTATTATTATAATTTTTGTTGTATATAGTGACGCAGCAGCCTGAATGTTTACTACAGACATATCGTCTACTTTTAAATAAAATGTATAATAGAACGACTGTAGTGATAACATAAGTTAATGATAAATAATGAGTAGAATATCTTTCTAAATGAGAAGGCTCTTCAATTTTCCTTATCTGGTTTTCAAATTCATCTAATTGTGTACTGGCTTTAACTAAGGAATCCAGATTATTAAATTCATTTAATTTTATTAGAGGAACCTGATTGATGGTTTTATTTAAATGTCTGGTATCGCAACAATCGGTTACAATATTAAAATTCGAGATTGAACTGGTAGTATTTGAAGTGAAACTGTCGGCTGGAGTAAAAGTTAAAGTCTTATAAAAAGCAGAACATGATTTTGGTACATGCATTATTCCTGAACCAAACAAGATTTCGTCGGTGTTACTGGTGGCTTTGTCACATACGAAATGACATTTTCCTGGTTCAGATTGCACGAATATCCATCGATTGTTGGTAATTTTTTGGAACAAATCCACTGAACCCCGAAGAACTCTTGTTTCGCAAGACTTTGGTAACTTAGAGATAACTTCTGTAAGCAACGTAGTTTCGCACGTAGGATTTGCGATAGTCGAGTAAACGTTACCGAGAACACACACATAGCACTGGTCTTTTATGATTTTGCACTCACTCACACTATCGAGTTGTGAGTAAAACAGCCTATCCGAAGTTATTGCCAAATATTGTTTACTCGGTGCGACAAGAAGATAAGTGTCTGGTGCAGAAACGTCGAATGGGACAGGAAACGGGATGTTATGGTAAAGGTTATAAATCTGAGGAAGAACCAGCGGTATTTTTACAACTATAACAAGCTTACTGTCATGGTAATAACATACAATGTCACATATATTAATTAGATCATTTATGTTATGTAATGATAAACGAATAGGTAGTTCGGAATGCTTAGGCAAATAGTTGACGTGTAACTCGAGCTCCTTGTATAACTGTATGGGACTGAGTACTGTCGGGTGCAGTACGTTTATTTTACTAAACAATATGGCATTGTTTATATCGTCTATATCAAAGGACAGCGTTATGACAATGCTTTCTATTGAAGTTAACATAAGAGACAAATGAGATCTTATTTCAAGCTTGTCGTTGGTGTTTATCAATTTTTCAAAGGTTTTTTCAATAACAACCATATTTTGATTTAGACGATACTCATTTTCTTTGACCTTTGACATAGTATTGTTAAAAGTAGAAATAGTAGACTTAATAACGTGAATGTTATCGCGCATAAGTACTGTTAACTGTTTTTCGTCCGACTGTACTTTATTAATAGCGTCCGTGAACTTGTTTGCATCATCAGAATCTAAAGTGCCGAAGAACGTTTTTAATAGGGAGCCACCGGCGTCAAATAGCCCGCGTTTTGAGCGTTTTGTTTCTTTTACATTTACTAAATAGGAGATAGAAGAGAACTTTTTAATATTATTGCTATGTTGAGTCCTTAATGCATTTAAGGAATTTAAGCAATCATCTTTTACTTTAGAAGACTGTGTTGAATCGCAATACTTAGAAACTCTTTCTAACAAAAATTCGACATTTTCTATATGTGGTTGAATATGGCTCAAATCTATATAGGTGATAACGTTCCAGTAATCATTTGTAAACTTTAAATCTAGTAACTTATCGAAATATAACCGGGAAACTGCTGACATTAACCTGTAACCAATAGAATGGAGACATGTTTACACTAGACGGAGGCGGGTTTAATTTCGTCATAATGATGGATACGTAAATACAAATGTGTGTAGATATGTTTGTCATTGGAAGTACTTTGTAATGTACATATAAAGTTCTCGTTCTAAGGTCATTATGTCGGGCGAGTTGTCATCGAACTTAGAAAGTTGCATGACTCTGGGCTCTTGTTTGGGGCTGGCTACCCGTGTGACCCTTGGATGTAAAAGAATGGACACTTGTTTGGGGCTGGTTACCCGTGTGGTCCTGGGAGTTAAAAGGATGGACACTTGTTTGGGGCTGGTTACCCGTGTGGTCCTGGGAGTTAAAAGGATGGACATTTGTTTGGGGCTGGTTACCCGTGTGGTCCTTGGATTTAGAAGGATGGACACTTGTTTGGGGCTGGTTACCCGTGTGGTTCTTGGATTTAGAAGGATGGACACTTGTTTGGGGCTGGTTACCCGTGTGGTCCTTGGATTTAGAAGGATGGACACTTGTTTGGGGCTGGTTACCCGTGTGGTCCTTGGATTTAGAAGGATAGACACTTGTTTGGGGCTGGTTACCCGTGTGGTCCTTGGATTTAGAAGGATGGACACTTGTTTGGGGCTGGTTACCCGTGTGGTCCTTGGAAATAGTATTTTGGTATTTGGGTGATGAAACAGTGTTAAAACCATTTTTCGATTCTGATGTAGAAGGAATAAAAGGTTCATTGCCAATGGGATTTTTATCCGAAATAGAAGACAATGTCACGTTGTCACCGTTAACAATAAATAAATAAATAAATATTCCGGACATCTAACACACAACGCCATCTAGTCCCAAGCTAAGCAGAGCTTGTGTTATGGGTACTAGACAACTGATATAAATACATATATACTTTTTTTGTTTTTTTTTTTTTTTTTTTTTTGTAAATACATACACATTATACATAGAAAACACCCAAACTCCGAAACAAATATTTGTAGATCACACAAACATTTGGTCCGACCCGGCAATCGAACCCGAGACCTCAAGAACAGCAGTCGCATACGCTACCACTGCGCCACAGAGGCAGTCAATGGGCACTTTCGCCGAAATAGAAGATAACGATGACGTAGATTCAGTGGAAATAGAATTAGATTTAGCATTTCGTAGACTGGACTTAGAAATTGGCTTATTTGATTTAGAAACAGTGGATTTAGATATTGAAGTAGTAGGGCTGGTACCTAAGGTATGGGATTTGCGTTGGTACCGATGCGCAAACCCAACATTTAGTTTAAACAATCACCATTTTCTATTTCTTGTACTTGTGGAGGCAATGATGTCTCGGAAGCCGATTCTTTACAATTTTGTCGATATGCTCTTGAACCACTAGGATAGTTATTATTGAATGGTCGTGAATTATTATACTGTCGTTTCCTGCATTGTGAAATATCATGGCCTATGTTTTTGCAATATCTACACGTAATTGTTGTGTTAGCATTTTGAGACTTGTAATAAAAATTATTATTAAGTGGCCGTGAATGAACTCGAAGTTGCGAGCGTTGCATATCACGTTTCAATTTGCCGTAGCATTCCGACTCTACATGACCCATTTTATTGCAATTTTTACAATATTTAGATATGACGGAAGTATTTTTGGTTAAATTTAGGATCTTCTCCTCTTCAATTGCAACATTAATGGCTGCATTCAGGGATTTAGGGTCTCTACACCGAACGATATTACTAATATTAGATTGTAAACCTAACGTGAAGGTGTAGAGCGCTAAATCCTCAGTCATGGCAATGCGACCCGCTAGTTCTTTCTTTAGGGAATCGGAATTGTGTATTTCAGACTGTAAACTAGTTAAGCATGTTTCTATTCTCAGGGCATATTGAGCCACAGTTTCGTTGGGCTGATGTTTGTAGGACTGAAGGTCTAAGAGAAGATGGTTATAGTGCTTTCTTTCCCCAAAATTTTGTTTGAGAAAGTTTTTTAAATCCTCAAACGTATCAAACACTTTATTTGAACACGCTATCTGTGCTTTTCCGTCTAATTTAGACACAATAAATTTAAGTAACAACTCCTTTTGAGACTCGGAGGCAAGGTCCAGCGCATTTTTGCAATTTGTTAAAAATGCTGGTAGTGTGTCCCTTTCTCCACTATAGGTGTTGATAAAATTACATAGAACTTGTATAGGGAAATGTTCGGAAAGAAGGGCGATCGATTTGTTCTCGCTTTTATCACTCTGAGGCATTATTAAGTAATTATACTAATTTCACAGATCTAAAATTCAATAATAAGAAACAGATTTAATGTAGATCGCGGATATGGCAATAACTAGGGATAAAAATATTTTACTCACAGTAAAATCGCGCACTGGACGAGCATCGTTGGTTGACAGGATTCTTCACAGGAACGGCGTCGGTAGAGATGTCGTTGGCGGCGGTACGAATGGCAGCTCGTTTTCAGCGACGGGGCTGCCTTGCACGTGGCGCAAGACTTTCTGTCGCAGGCAATTGCGACTGGATGCAGCGGAATACGACGAAGTGCAGTAGGGCACTGCGGGATACAGTGGGACGAGTCTTCTGATGTTGTGTGGTACAGGAGCAGCGAGATACGGCGAGATATTTGATGGATTCTTGAGTCGGAGATGTATTACAACGATTGTTTGTGTCAGGAAAGCAAATAGAATTGAGATACGGTTTAGAAAATGGGCACTGGTTATCTTAATCGGAATTTTGGGCACACGTTTATTTTCACGCAAATCTTACCCAAATATCCCACTTCTGACACCACTGTTACGGGGTGGGTCTAGAAGTTCTTTAAAAAGAAACAATTTTAATTGAGACTGAAATATTATTTAATTAAAAATCAATAGAATTACATAAATACCTAGTGCCCTCAACGAAATCGGAAATAAGTCTGATGTCATATATTAAAATATCGTTTATAATGAATTGCGTCGCTTACGTCAATGCAAACGATGCAGTTTTGTTTTATATGGAATGCCGGGGTTGCGACATCGTAACAGCACACACACCTTTTTTAATATGAGTTTGCCAAAGTGACTCTTCTCTGCCTGATGCATGAGTAGAATCCAAGAGTAGTGATCACCATACTCATTACAAATGCAGAAAATGCATCAATTCAGCATAGTAACCCACTCTATGGCGGCCTATTGAAATGCTTCTGCAGCATTGGTCCTCCAGTCTCTTTCAAGATTTAGTTTTTTTTTAAATAGTATTAATACTTTAATTTTATTGCTCCAATATACATACAATTAAAATCTATTTTCATATTATAGGGAACAATTAATTATGTCAGTTGCGAAACTATTTGAACGTTTTTGTATTAAGCTGTAAGAAAAAGTTTGATAATTGTATTGTTATTTGGACCAAAGAATAATGGTTTAGGACTTAAAATGGTACATTACATCTTTTATGTCCAAAAAGTCCGATTATAATAGTTTCGCATATTTTGTTTTGAGCAAGTCATGGAGTAGCAGATGCGTTTCATAACAACTCCGTAACGCAGTTTCTTAAAACTTCAATTGAAATTTTAGTAGAATTACATTTTATTTTCAAAGTAATTTTAATATTAATCATTCCGCCATCCAGTTATGGAATTCATTGTTAACTTGCTGTGTTTTAGTAAAAATGCCTAACGCCTGCCTATACCGAAATCTAAATTCAAATATTCAGTATCTTATTAAATAATGTAAATCTTATAATATATTCCAGCTGAAACCATACCAACCAGAAATAATTGGAATACCAGAAGACGATGACGGTCTTATTCCAGAAACTTTGGACTCTGTTCTTGGAGAACGGCTGCGATTAGGACTGAAGATGCCCAAGGTTCTGTACATCATTCCCACCGGCAGTAATCCATCAGGAACGATTCTACCTGAAGCTAGAAGGAGACAGATATATGAGTTGTCTTGTAAATACGACTTCATAATTCTTGAAGATGATCCGTACATGTTTTTAAATTATACTGATGTAAGTACTCGTACTATGAATAGATAATAACAATTTTATAGGATAGATATTATTAGGATATTTATGACCCAAACAAAGTTATAAAAACCGAATATGTCTGAAGTCTGATATTTGATTCTTTAAACTGCCATTTTTTTTTATTTTTTTTTATTGAATAGTGGGCAAACGAGCAGACGTATCACCTGATGGTAAGCGATTACCGCCGCCCATGGACACCCGCAACACCAAAGGCGCCACAAGTGCGTTGCCAACCTTTGGGGGATGGGAAAGGGGATGGGGGAGGGGTTGGGGGCCTCCGGTATCCTCACTCACTCGGTGAAACACAGTGTATACGCTATTTCACACCGGTTTTCTGTGAGGTCGTGGTATCACTCCGGTCGAGCCGACCCATTCATGCCGAAGCATAGCTCTCTCACGGCCATAGCCATCCCTCCTGCCCTAACTGAGCTGCGCAAATTCCAAGAGGACCTACATCGTCCACTTCAGCTCCCACGTATTGTTATTCCATCCAATCATTTGACTGCATGGCTGGCGTAGTGGTTCAGGCGGTCAACTAGCCGCTAAGTGTTGTGGGTTCGAACCCCACATGGAACTGGATATTTTTCTGGGTCTGTGTATTCTTTTTTTTTACTGCCTCGTTGGTCTAGTGGTTAGCGTAAGCGACTGCAGATCAAGAGGTCTCGGGTTCAATTCCCGGGTCGGACTGCTGTTGGGTTTTTCCTACAAGAAATTCCTAATAGCAGCCCGGAGTATGGAAGATGGCGCTGTTTCCTGCCCGTGCTCCGGAGAGCACGTTAAGCCGTCGGTCCCGGTTGTCATGAACATCTATGGCAATCGTTATTGGGAAGTCAGTGCCCTCAAATATACTGACAACTAGTTCAACCTTCGAATTCAGTTCGCCCTCAGGGTTGCGGAGGTCAGATGCCAGTCGCTCTGTGTAAAAACTGATATTCAGGTAAAACCAGTTGAACTGGTAGCCGACCCCAAATATTGGGAATAATAAAGGCTAGGAAGATGATGATGTGTATTCTTTTTGTCTGTTTTATGTATGTCTGTAAAGTTTTTTATGTGATAGACATATAAAGGAACAGATAATTCACGAGACGGTAAGTGTCTACCGCCAACACCGCATCAGCTACTCAATTCGAATCTTAGAACAAGAAACTTTGAAAAAAATAGAGCTTTTAATTTGAGGGGTCAATTTTTTCTCATTTCATTCCAATCAAATTTGAAAAGAAAATATTAAATCTCTTTATTGTACACTAGATCAATTATAAGATTAACTTAAAACTAGAGAATTACAATTGGCAGCCTTATCGCCCGGAGACAATCTCTTACAGGCAACCGAAATATACCTCTCTTAACTTAACAATTAATTTTTATTGCTAATGTTTTTTCTAGACGCAAGTACCATCTTTCCTATCAATGGACACCCATGGTCGAGTGATCAGACTAGACTCAGTGTCTAAGGTGGTGAGCGCTGGTCTAAGGGGCGCGTGGGTGACAGCTCCGACCCCACTACTGGAGCGATTGGAGCTACACATGCAGGCTGAATTGCTGCATTCCTGTACATTGTCACAGGTAATTATACTACCATCTAAAGTAATTTTTATGTTAACGACATCGTAACATAACATGTTTTAAAAAAAAATCTACGAGTTGCACTCCGGGAATGCCGGCAGAAGTGAAAACTTGAATATTAACGTTGTGCATTTTTGATATTTTGGAATGGTTAGAGAATAATTTTGTACGAATTGCTTTCATTATCAGTATAAAAGTACTATTATTTATGTGGTGGAATACAATATTCATTTATAGCGCTATCGTACACAAACAGGACAATTTATATTACATACACACACGAACATACGCGCAAGCGCCCTGCGCCGCTTGTCCTCTCTCCATTCGTCTTACGAATTTTCGATCAGGTCACGTGACCTGACGCGAGTTTATACATTTTTACCCATTCCAAAAAAGTACACAGCGCCGCTAAAGAAGTTTTCACTTCAATAATTGGTACGTAATACAATATTGAGGCATTTACAGACTTAAAGTAAAGTTTAGCATTGAATATATGAATATTTAAATAAAAAAAAAAAAAAAAAAGAATACAGTAGTAGCTAATACATTAATAATTTACATACCTACTATACATTCTCAATACACATATAAGAAACAGTACAAACATTTGCTGTCACACAACAGTACAACTTTCTATTGCCTCTATCCGAGTCCGACTCGCACTTGGCCGCTATTTTTAAATATTTTGATCGATTGATGAATGATGATTTGAACTCGCATGTTACGACGTTATTAAGATTAACTGTAATGAATGTGAATGAACCGAACGAATGAATATAGGTATATAAATCGTATCATTTTAACTTTATGTTGACAGTACACAGTTGTCAAAAAAATATATTGCTGTTTTTTACACGACTGCGAAAGAAGGAGGGTTATGTTTTTCGAGTGTGTGTATGTATATTTTTTTGGCATGCCCTAGAGTCTAAAAGGCTTTTTGTGTTTTTGTGTAAGTGGTGTCAATTGATTCGTCTAAGCCGTTAGAGTGACACTGGGATCATGAAAAAAAAATACGCAACTGGGTTTTCTTTTTAAAGTAATTCATTACTGTTTAACTAAAATAAATATATTCCGGCCTTCTAACACAACGCCATCTAGAACCAAGCTAAGCAGAGCTTGTGTTATGGGTACTAGACAACTGATATAAATACGTATATACTTTTTTTTTGTAAATACATACATAATATACATAGAAAACACCCAAACTCCGAAACAAATATTTGCAGATCATATAAACATTTGGTCCGACACGGGAATCAATCCCGAGAGCTCAAGCTTAGCAGTCGCATACGCTACCACTACGCCACCGAGGCAGTCAATCAAACTATTGTAGGATGATAACTTAATGTGATGGCAGTAGGTTAATTAAGTCATTAATTTCTCATTAAGCATAGCCTACAAGCCTAAATATTATATATAGTTACATGCAGAATGATCTGTATTAGTGCTAATTGTTTCATTATTTACTAGCGACGGTTTTGCCCGGAAGTCCTTCACAAACTTAACACATATAAATCTTTCTCTTAAATCACTCTATCTATTGCTAAAAACTACATTGAAATGCGTTAGGTAGTTTAAGAGATTTAAGCAAATAGACAACGGAAGCGACTTTATTCTGTATTATATAAATATGGTAGGTGTGTATGTTCTTATGTACTCATATCATATGTAATTTAAGAAGTATAGACTTAATACTTATATTAGCAAATAAACTTGTAATTTGTTTGTATAAAAATTACAGCATTAAGTAACAATTTTTCACTCAATGTAACTAAATAAATACGTATTACGAATTTAATAAATAATTGCTTAGTCAAATGATAATGTTCATGCACGCATAATATTTGTGCACCGCGGTCATCGAACCTGTGTCTTTTGAAGTCACTATAGAAGGCTCTATCACTCCGCTACATAGTTTTACTATATTTTATACTTTTTTTTAACGTGTGGAAACCCTCACTGGGCGTCACTGGGGTTTGCGGCGGTGTATCGGAATCGGACCGACTAACTCCACACGGTGTGCTGCGCCTGAGAAGGGAGGGGTCCGGGAACTGCTGTCATTAACACATACGATACCCTACTATATTTTGTACTGTTTATAGAATAGGGGGGGGCAAACGAGCAAACATATCGCCTGATGGTAAGCGATTACCGCCGCTCATGGACACTTGCAACACCAGAGGCGTCACAAGTGCGTTGCCTGCCTTTTAGGAAGGAGTACGCTCGTTTCTTGAAGGTTTGAAGGTTGTATTGGTCCGGGAACACCGCAGGCGAAGTCTCATTTCACAGTTTTGCTGTGTGCGGCAGAAAGTTTCGGGAAAATCTACAATTTAATTAATAGTTCAAATATTTTTACTACTGAGACAAACTTCTTAGCATTTTTTTTGTAAATACATACATATTATACATAGAAAACACCTAAACTCCGAAACAAATATTTGCAGATCACACAAACATTTGGTCCGACCCGGGAATCGAATCCGAGACCTCAAGCTTAGCAGTATATACAGTGTATATTTTATATTATTTTATTATATACGTTAGAACGTATTTGTTTGTATTTCAGGCAATACTTCTGCAAGTCATCAGCGGTCGTTCGTCGTTAGCTCGTCACCTGATCGGAGCTCGCGAGTTTTATCTCAAGCGGCGAGATGCTTTGAACACCGCCTTAGAACCAATTTCGGATCTCGCCCCGTACTCTGTCCCTAAAGCTGGATTGTTCTTCTGGATTAGAGTCAATGGTGTGTCTGATGTGTTCAATATGGTGAGTGCCGCCGAAAAAATATAGTTGTCTGTACAGTCGGTTTACGGACGATAGTTGAACGTGACAACGTCTTAACAAAACATTGTTGAAATGATTGCATACTTTTATTTTATGAATAAAATTGAATCATTTTTATTAAATTATCACTATTTTGTGTGGATACAAAGAAGTTAAATGAAATCTACAATTTAATTAATAATTCAAATATGTTTACTACTATTATATTATTATTACGACGCATAGGCCAATCGAGTTGAAGAGAGAAAGATGCGGCGCAAGTGTACAATGAGCGTAACGAGACAATTAGCATAACGGGACAATGAGTCATCCTTTTTCGTGCGTGCAGCCGGCGTTCATCGATTTATTAGACGTTGTCACGTCAAAATTATCTTATAAACTTCTCTTCTACTAAATTCTATTAATTGTTATAGGTATTCCACACAGCTCTCCAGCAAGGTCTCATGTTGGTTCCCGGACAAGCATTCCTGTACGACAGTAGCTCCCCCTCTCAACACATACGATTAACCTTTAGCAGAGTACGCTTCGAGGATATGGACACCGCAGTACGGCGCTTGGCAGATCTTATTCGTGATGAACAACAAATAAAGCAGAAGATGTATGCTAACGACGGATAGATGGCGCTATATTAAATTTTAATGTTTTGTTACTATCGTTGTAGATGGCGCTAAAAGTTAAAACTTTAAAATAGTTCTTAGATTTCTGAGTTAAAAAAGCCCTGAAATTGTAAATTATCAGTATGAACGAGTTCGTAGTTTTTTTTTGTGAATAAGAGTTATTTCATCGACTTATGTGAATATTAATATTTTTAAGTACCTATACCATTACGACCAATATCAACAAAAAAAAAAAAATCACAATTTTATTGGTTAATAATTAGTTATAAGTTACTTTTATTTTTATTAAGTATGAACACATCTATAATACGTAAAATATTTTTATAAATAAAGCCTTGTGTTTACCTTCTTAGTTTACATTAGTGGTTATTAATATTTATAATTGATTTCTTTACTTTCAAATATATATTATATGAAAATATTATTATCATAATCGAACAAGAACATTTTCATACTGCTTTTAATGACTTTGAATCAAAATTATTCACATTTGGCAAGTAACATCTTTCTGTATCATATTTATACTATTCGACAATAGATGGCGGTAGTTTACTTGCATGTAATTTTGTAATCGTTAACGACTTACAATTATTGTGAGGGTTAGTTATATATTCCTCACGCAAATCAGTATATACATTATTATTATTAAAAGATTTTAATTTTTTTTTTAAATTGTATCCTATGTGTTATTCTGATGTATAAGCTATACTATTATAAAGTTTCATCAAAATCCATTCTGTAGTTTTTGTGTGAAAGAGCTACAAACATCCTCACTTACATATAAACTTTCGATTTTATAATATTAGTAGGATCTACTCGAGGTAGTAGAGGCACGCTGCTTTAAAAATAATACAAATAAATAAAATTCAAGTGTCTGTTTGTAATATTAAAATAATTGCTTTTATTAAATGCATATGTATACATTGTACATATACTAAATTTTTTATTTTTTACAATTTTTATCTGTAAAACCCAGTTATTTTAATGTTACAAACATACACTCTAATTTAATTTATTTGTATACATTCATTAATTTATTTTTGTTAACTATAAAATTTTCAGTAAATATACAATTAAATAACAAAAAAAAATGTTAATCGCTTAAATTAACTGTATATTTAATAGTTATTGCTAATGGAATAAATAAGTTATTAGTGTATGTAATTAAATATTGTCCAACTGCATGAAATTGAGAATTATTTATTATTATTTATTTATTATACACGCCTGTGCTTGCCTGTGCGTGAGATATTTGGTTTCTTCATCATCACCAACAGCCCTTAACAGCTCACTGCTGGACATATACCTATTTAGCAAAGGTCCTGACTGTGACGCCTACCGTGCGAAAACCACGCTTTATCATGAATGGGCTCGACCGGAGTAATACCACGGCCTCACAGAAAAACGAGTGAGTAAGGATACCAGAAGCCCATACGTCAACCCCTCCCTATTCCTCAAAGGTCAGCATCACACTTGTGACACCTCTGATGTAGCGGGTGTAAATAGGCGGCGGTAATCCACGATAATTTACCATCCATCATAAGCGATACGTCTGCTTATTTGTCCCCTATTCCATAAAAAAGAACTTGATATTGTAATGGGTTACTATACGAGTTACTACTATCAAGTAATTCTGTAACTAATTTTGCTAGTGAAGCATACAAGAAAACAATTCTTGACGTCGATTGCACATCCCTAATGGTTACTGTACGATGTTTGATTCCGTACCATTTGAGCGTACATAGTATAGCACAGACTCAGAAACTTATTTGAGATTAATATTAAATTTATCTACTAAGATTAATTAAGATAAATTACAAAATGCCACATATTCAAGTAAATTCGTGAACTTGTCTTTATAGGTCACCAGAGCCCTCCCGCAATAGATTATTTTTTACCCATTATTGTTTTGAAGCTTCGTTAGTCTGGCGGTTCGATTACCGAGTTGGGTCAAAGTGATGTATCATGTTTTTCGTATTTGAAATTCTTATTGACCGGCCCGGAGTATGGAAGATGGTGGTGTTAGCCGCCCTCTTCCATTCTTCTTCGTTAAGTTGTCGGTCCCGGTTGCCTATATATCTATGGTAATCGTTGTTGAGAAGTCAGTGCCCTTAAATATACTCACACTAGTTTCAACCTTCGAATTTAGTTCAACCTTAGGGTTCCGGAGGTCTGATGCCGGTCGCTTCGTGGAAAATCTGATATGCAGATAAAACCGGGTGGAACTAGAAGCCGACCCCAAATACGAGTAATCTTGGGATAAGGCTAGGAAGAAGAAAAATAAGAAATGTATTGAAGCTTCATAAAAACCATTGGAATATTATAATGTCTTTTTATAAATTAAAAAAAATTGTGTTGATAACCTATTTTAGATATTTTTTTTCTCAAATTATATTTTTCATATAGGTATTTTAGAAATAACAATGTCAATACATTTAATTGTGTATACAAATACTAGCTCTGAATTAAATTCGAATCTACGACTCCAGACGTTCCGATCGAGTGCTTTATTTCAGCATCCCTTAGAACTCGCTGAAATTTGATTTTATGAATTAAGTTACTAAAGAACTTTAACGTTACTTGTAACGCCTCTGGTGTTGCGGGTGTACATGGGCGGCGGTAATCGCTTACCATTAGGCAATACGTCTGCTCTTTTGCCCCCTATATCTATACAAATCTATACTAATAATAAAGCTGAAGAGTTTGTTTTTTTGGTTGTTTGAACGCACTAATCTCAGGAAACGCTGGTCCGATTTGAAAAATTCTTACAGTGTTGGATAGTCCATTTATCGAGAAAGGCTGTAAGCTATATATCATCACGCTACTACTAATAAGAGCGGAGCACCAATGAAGAATGTTTCGAAAACGGGGGAAAGTTTTCAAGCTACGGGCAATATAAGACGCAAACGAGGTTGCGTGGGTCAGCTTGTAATAAATAAAATAAAAAAAAACGTTTAAAAAATTATGCACTGCCAAAATGAACACTGTCTGATGGAATGCATAAGCAGAATGGCTCTACTACCTGTAATGCACGCTGATTGTCTAACAAATCCTACTAATATTATAAACGCGAAAGTTTGTACGTATGGATGGATGTTTGTTACTCTTTCACGCAAAAACTACTAAATGGATTTTTATGAAACTTAACAATAGTATAGTTTGTACATCAGAATAACACATAGGCTAGAATTTATAAAGATATAGCTTCGCATCGCGGCGTTGCCCGCGGTTATTGTCGTATCGCGGGTAATTATATAGTGCTGCATTATGATCACAAAACGTTTCAGTCTTTTCAGTCTATACACCACACAAAATCGTTCTTTCAAATATTCACGTAGGTAACCAAGGGTACACAGTAATTGCATTTCCAAAATTAACATAATACAGCCTCTATGTTTCACACTACACTGTGCATACTTTCTCATTATTAGCGCAAAGAGTTGTTTTATTCCGACGTCGACGAGTTAGCGTACAATTTCCCATTTACTTCATCTCATCATTATTTTCCATTCGAAATTCAACCTTAATCTCCACGAAAGAAAGACTATGTTTGATCATAAATCTTTGACGTGAAAATAACTTAGTCGAGTCGTTCTAATTTAAACGTTGAATGCGACAGTTAAGGTTGAATTTGGAGTGGAACTCGTTAAAGGTTCTTTAAACGTCCGATTGCTCCGAATTAAGGAAATAAGCAGTTTTAATTGCTGAGCGATTATTGGAGAGCGATTTCGCGTTTTGTCGCAATTTCGCGTCGCAAAATTAGCCTTAGGACTGTAATCACATTCTGAAATGATTGTGCCTTCTTGTAATTAAGTGTCTGTTTTGATATTCAGATCGAAATTTGAAATTTTAAAACAATTTTGACGTGACAACGTCTTATAAATTGGTTTGCCGGGTGACACTTCAAGAAACTGCGTTACGCTCCGCTCACGTTATGCGCTCACAATGAGAGCGAGTGAGAGGCACGCGTCCCTTCCACTCGGGCATGGTTAGCCCGCCTAAGAGCGAGAGAGACAGACATAAAAAGTGAAAGGCACGCGTCGAATTATATTTAAAACGTTAAAATTAATGTTTTAAATATAATTCTTTGTATAAATAAATGTTTTAAATTGTTACTATTATTTCATCCTTCTTCCTACTATACGAATGAATATTCACATTAAAATTATTTTACCACTCAAAGTCGTTGTCACGTAAAACTTTCGCCCGTATACCGACTTTACAGGCAACCAATTTTTTTTAACCTTTTGGTGTAGTAGTTAATGGTTCGTAGTGTCAAGTCCGGGGTCGTGAGTTTGATTCTCATTCAGAATCAAAAGTGAGCAGTATCATTTTTGAATTGAAACTTCTTTAGGCGCATGAGGGTTTTTGTCGAAGAAGAGGGAGAGAGCGATTGAGAGAGAGTGAGAAAGGGCGAATTTTAATTTAATATACATCATCTAAGATTTTACTATATTATTTTTTAAATTATATAAAATAAATCTATTTTAATAATTCTCTTTAATTATTTTTATTAATTACTAGCTGTTGCCCGCGGCTCCGCCCGCGTTTAAGTCGATTTTTTCGTGTTTTTTCGCGGTCGCGGATATGTGACTGATGCAAAAATTAGATAAAAACAATCCTTGATGCGGATTATATGTCATTCTAAAATTTCAGCTCGATCGGTGCAGAACTTTTTGAGTTTTTGAAGCGTACACAAACCAACATAACATTTTTATATATATAGATTAGTTTGCCAAAGAAGTTTCACTTCTGACATGTGTACTTTGTACGCACGCACATTTTTTTGTGTATGAATTAACTGATTAAGAATACGGTGTGTGAGCTTTCCTATTCATTAGATGTCGTAAGAGACCAGGAAGGTTCTAACTGAGCAGGACAACAATAAAAAAAGAAGGAAAATTAGAAACAAAGCTTATATCAATTGCCCTGATACCTATAATAGGCCAATATCTGTTTTCTAAAGGGTCTATGTTTAGCTGTAAGCCCTTAAGGGCTGTTGTTATATAAGTTAACTAGCTGAACAATTCGTATTTATTTTCATATTTATATACTGCCTCGGTGGCGTAGTGGTAGCGTATGCGACTGCTAAGCTTGAGGTCTCGGGTTCGATTTCTGGTTCGGACCAAATGTTTGTATGATCTGTTAATATTTGTTTCGGAGTTTGGGTGTTTTCTATGTATAAAATGTATGTATTTACAAAAAAAAAGTATATAAGTATTTACATCAGATGTCTAGTACCCTTACACAAGCTCTGCTTAGCTTCGGACTAGATGGCGTTGTGTGTTAGATGTCTGGAATATATTTAGATCGAGATTCATAGTTAATTAACAAAAATAAAACTTCAAAATTTAGCAATCCGCCATGTTAAGTTGAACACCAATCAGAGCGAGTTACGTCACGTTTGTGTAAACGTCATTTTTTGTTGGATATAATCGACGATGACTTTAATGTTTATAAGTGTTATAATTGACATTGGTTGACAAATAGTGACGTCACGTCTTTAAAATTTTATTTTTTGTAGAAATATGATTGTTTTTGACAATAGGAGATACTTCTATTGGCTATTATTCTTACAATAAATAAATAAATACTCCGGACATCTAACACACAACGCCATCTAGTCCCAAACTAAGCAGAGCTTGTGTTATGGGTACTAGACAACTGATATAAATACTTATATAGTTTTTTTTGTAAATACATACATATTATACGTAGCTCCAAAGAGAAGTCACGAACCTCAGAATTAAGGATAACGACACAAGGAGGAGGATTATTGCATCAATTTTTGTTCAGCCGCTCTGAAGTGGTTGAGTAAGCAACGTCTATTTATAGTTACATCTTTATAGTCGTAGCTACATTCAATAATGGTATAGTATATCTACCGAGTCTCCTTTTGTATTACAGGATATAAAACTCTGTTTCTACACAACAATATTAGCGTCTTTAAAAAGATATTCAGAGATACACGATACCAAATAACAAACAATGGTAAATAAAATCGCACTCCACATTGATAAACACCCGGATAATAAGCTTAACACCCGCCGAACGTATTATTTTGTCAAAAAAATGCTTTTTAACACCCGCCGCACGCATTCAATCAGTATCAGATTATAATACGGACTCAACATTGCGCAAAATACTTCAAAACATTAAGAAAAAAGAGATATTGTGTCAAAACTGACACCTTTCTACAATAGATTTTTAACAAAATTATTTTTGCTGGTCACAAAATTAATCTTTCAAAGTAATCGTTCTAAGAAATATTAGTTTCAACCGCAAATATAAGTTTGTCTTGAGGTTTGTTTGCATTTGTTTTCATGGATAAATCTCAATCATTATTGTTATACCTTATAGCATTGCAATAAAGATTATAATTGCTTGACATCGGCTTTATTTGTAACACTAGTTTTAAGAAATGGTCGCACGTGTGACAGATATATTACACAAAGCATCTTTGAACTGATCCCGACTTATTTCATAGAAAATATCTTATGTAGGTATAATTATTTCTCTTTGTAATTACGCGATTAATCATCAGCAGTATCTAATAGGTGGACTATTGTTGGTCATAGGAGTTAACTTATGTAAGAGTACTACCAACACGTCCTATATCGCGAGGGACTTTGAAATATACATGAAACGGACACAAAGAACACCCATATTTAGAACAACAATTTGTGGATCAAAGTGTTGTCCTATATGGTATTTGAACCCACAACGTTTAGTGCAGTAGAAAGCGGCGTGGATACCGCTTAAACCACTACACCAATAGTGCAGTCAATACATAAATGTATATATAAATATTTTTGGACATCTAACACACAACGCCATCTAGTCCCAAGCTAAGCAGAGTTTGTGTTATGGGTACTAGACAACTGATATAAATACTTATATACTTTTTTTGTGTTAATATATACATAGGAAACACCCAAACTCCGAAACAAATATTTGTAGATAACACAAACATTTGTTCCGACCCAGGTTTGAACCCGAGACCTCAAGCACAGCAGTCGCATTCACTACCACTGCGCCACCGAGGCAGTCATATGCATCTGTATATACAATAAATAAAGGCAATAATGTATGATTAAATTCTGTATAAATTTTAATTATCAGTTGATTCCTGTACTAATGAATTTTAGTTAAAACATAAGCCAACCCGACGTTCAGATGCTAAATGTAAATGAAATTGAAGGGAAACTGCAAGACGAATGGAAATGGAAAATATAACGCTATTAGCGATACTCATTCATTGTGATTAGTTATGGGACAAGTTATGAGATGATAGCGATAAAAATCCGCAATAAAAAAGCTTTCATTGATACTTTATTTCCGGCCATGTTCCATGTTACCATCAGGCATTATTTGATTGAAAACAAATCAAGTCATCAATCTATACTAAAATTTTAAAGCTAAAGAGTTTGTTTGTTTGAACGCGCTAATCTCAAGAACTGCTAGTCTGATTTGAAAAATTCTTTCGCTGTTCGATAGTCCATTTATCGAGGAAGGCTAAGGGATATATATTATCACGCTGTGACCAATAAGAGCGGAGCACTAATGAAGAATGTAAAAAAACCGGGGAAAAATATCACACTACGGGCAATAGAGACGTAAACGAGGTTGCGTGGGTCAGTTTTCTAAGTCTTCTTAATCTGCCTTCTCCAGAAGGTTTACTTTAGTTAATTACGTGAGTTGAGAACTAGAATTCGTGATCACATTTTTGTAATCTATATCTATACAAATAAATAAAATTGAAGTGTCTGTTTGTAATAATAAAATAATCGCTTTTTACTAAATACACGTATACACGGTACGTATACCGAAATAATATTTTTTTATTTTTTTTTTGTTCCGGCTAATCACTGGAACGGCTGGACCAATTTTGACGGAACTTTCACTGGTAGGTAACTGATAATACAAGTGGTAACTTAGGTTCCTTTTTTTAGACTAGTTTCGCCGGTTATTGTCGTACCGCGACGTTACCCGCTGTACGACAATAACCGCGGGTAACATTCTGAGCAAATTCGTATTTTTATGTTTATAGTTTTTGAAAAGAAATTTCCAAAACCATGGATAAGTACACTCACGCCTGGAACACATAGCAAACATCGTAGTTTTCGAAGTTTGCCATCTGCACAGTGTGCCAACTATATTTAAGTAATATATGATAAGGGGATGTGTAAGGTTTTGGCACATATACAATAGACAATTGCCTTAACTAAACGAGTGTTGATTCAAAGTTAAAATCCATATCTGTCAGCTTGGAGGTTAATTGTTTTGCCAACTCTTTAAAGTAACCGTGGAGGAACGGATATTATGTCCCTTCAACACAAAGGGAGGATCCTCCGGACAGGCGAGGTGATCATGCCTGGCGGGCTACTGCCTAACAGTCGATGTTGGGATGTTGTATATATAATAATCGGCGAGAGAACTATTTATTGCACAATTCAGGATTTGTATTTACTCCGTGTAGTGCGTTACTTCGTAGTTCAGTCTATCTTCGATAGATGGCGCTGTAGTAGGTTATTGTAGTGTTATATGTGGAAGTCGCCACATAACTAACAGATAAAACATAAAATCGCTGTTATCTCTTTAATTGCACCACAGAATAAATGCATCCGAGTGAATGCATTTTCTTTACTATTTCCTCCCAAATCAACACGTCTTTATGAAATATTCTAAAATCATTTTCACATTGATATTGTTTCCTGGCACTTTGAGCTTGTGTTTATATGTAAACTGCCTCGGTGGCGTAGTAGTAGGGTATGCGACTGCTAAGCTTGAGGTCTCGGGTTCGATTCCCGAGTCGGACCAAACGTTTGAATGATCTGCAAATATTTGTTTCGGAGTTTGGGTGTTTTCTATGTAGGATAATATGTATGTATTTACAAAAAAAAAGTATATAAGTATTCATATCAGTTGTCTAGGACCCATAACATAAGCTCTGCTTAGCTTGGTACTAGATGGCGTTGTGTTAGTTGTCCGGAATATTTATTTATCGCTTTTTATTACTGATTTACCATATACTTCTTATTCTTCTTTTGATGAGATGGCAACCAGTTAATCAGCTATTTCTGACAATGTCGAGTATTTAAAAACAGCAGGTTGCCTACTGCCTACAATACTTCTTTTTTATACAATTCTTCTGGTACCTACGTCTTCTTCATCCTTTGTTTTTCGTGTCGTTACAATTGGTTATCAATCATTGTTAAAAGTAAGACCACGAACAAGTAAATTGTAATTTGTTAGTCCATCTCTTAGCATTGCTATTGTTAATCTCTCTCATCTTTGGATGTTGGGATGTTCTTTGCTAGTTTAACGTTTGTATATAACCGAGTTTGTCAATTGAGAACGCTTTGAGATTATATATACGGAGTCGGTGTAAACTGTCTACAATTGAATTCAAAATGATGGACTTAAAGCTTTTTTTTTTCATTTCAAATACGAGTTTTCAAGTGGGAAGACTGCTGGACATAGGCCCCAAGGGATCTCTATAATAATCAGCCCTTTTTTTTACCTTCGGAAACCCCCTCGGGCCTTCACACCGCCTGGTGTGTCCGAATCGAACCGACCACTCTGCGCCTGAGAAGGTAGGTATCCGGGCGGGAAATGCTGTTATTAACACAACCGGACCAAAATAATCAGCCCTGTGCTAAACTCATCCGAATTATCGCGATCTTCAATGAGTCGTCCTAGGAAAAAAATTTCATGAGAGTTTCCGAAGACTCTTATGATAAGAGTAAGATTTTAATGGGTAAAAACTTCGTTAGATTATAAACTTATAGCTAATCTTAAAAACGCACACCAAAATTATGGGTCCCATACCCTTAAAGTTGTATAGTAACTACATAATGATGATAAAAATATTAAACATTAAATACAAATCCCATAAGAACGCCCGCTGTTCCTCTTAAACCGTGAAATATGTTCTAAAGATTCAATGAATGAGTGAGCGAATGAATGAATGAGCGGATTATACCGAGGTGTCGGTAATGCGGTGATTATTGGGGTTATTATGGGTTCACGGCGTGATGGGTGATAATGGTTATGGTTATTAGATAGGATTTGTTATTTATGAAGAGTTCTTAGAGATTAAATTATTTGTTTACGACTGTTTGAGTGAGCCAATTCCGAAGTAATATCACGGTTTTGCCCGCGTCTCCGTCCACGTGTAAGTTGATTATCGTGGTAAAGGATAGTCCATATCCTTCATCAAGAGTCAAATTATCTTCATTGTAAATTTCTTTCAAAATTTCCTTCATATATTTTGTATTGCCGCTGTTAAATAAATAGTAAATGTATAAGATAGATTGTTTTGAACATCTTTGTAGACGGTGTATTGGAAGCCGTCTTCGTAAACATTCACAATTTTCTTCTTTTGTCACTAGTGGCGCTGTTGTTTTTTTTTTGGATTGAAGACATGTCAATATATTAACTCATAAAAAGAAATCTACTCGTAACATTGGTTTTTCATTAAAATATTACCAAAACCCAATAGCCGCTCTATAAGACTCTTAAAATCTACGAAATATATTACTTTGTTGTGAACCTTTTAAAAACCAATTACAAAGTTCATTTATTCACTCCGAAGTCGTTAGGTTTCGTTAAAAAAGGAATTTCTCATCAATTTTCACTTTTTTCATTTAAATTGAAACTCAAACTTTATTTTTTATTGGTTCTCTTTATTTTGTATTTTGTTTATGCTCAACTGAACACTGACATTCATGCTAAAGGTAGCGCCCAAAGCCAGCGCGCGCGGTAAAGCTAAAGAGGCTCATAGCTGAGTGGTAACTGGGTAGGTTATGCAATCTTAGTCAGGAGAGGCTATGGATGGGTACCCTTCTTTGCTCTCCAAGGTTTGACCTTTAGCATGACTATCAGGACTATCGGTGTTCAGTTAATATTCTTATTTATTTAACTTTATTGCGTACATACTACAAAAAGTACAAAATAATACATAAAATGAGTCACAAAATACATATATACAACAATTGGCATATTGGTATACGTATGCACCATTATTAACACTCAAAGCTTGTCTTATATAAACTTTATCTCTCTCATAATTCGATGGGCCGGTAAACCTACACGATCGGGGAGAGATCAAGCGCATCACCGACAGACACCGCACGTAAAGACGTGCTCTTCGAGGCACGGTGGTTCAACCCCAACTTCCAAACTCCAAACTATTAAGTACTTCTATAATAAAAAAACTAAATAACACTTTTTGGCCCGAGGACCGACCGACCCGGGAATCGAACCCGAGACCTCTTGATCGGCTATCGCATACGTCGACCGCTAGACTAACGAGGCAGTCTGTGTGCATAGGTCTACATAAGTATACTAATGACCAGTTCCTATATTTGAAAAACGATCCGTTCTAGGTACGTATAGTAACGGGGCTTACGCCCCGTATAATATACTACTATACGTACTACTATAATATACGTACTATACGTACTATACGTACTATACGTACGGGGGGTATACTTTAGTAAGAACCGGGCATAAATAGGTAAAAAACCACTTTTGACTGAATAGTCAAAAGTGTTTTGTTATGATGATCCTGTCAAATAGTGGGTCAGTTAATAATAAAGCGTCGGTGTAAACGGTCCACAATTGAATTTAGCAGTGTAATAACATATAAATGATCGCTTGATACGTCCGCGTCTCCCGAGAAATACTTTAATGTTTAAACTGTAGTGATGTCACCGATGTGAATTATCGATATAGTGTTATCGAATTAACTACTTGACTTGAGTTAAATATTGAATTTAGTGCTTATTTCTAGTATTCTATTAGTAGAAAATAATAGTATAATACTTTAAGTTTTTAAATTCCATGGTTAAGGATAATATATATATATATATAATTATATTTGTGAATGAATATCTTCATACCGTGGGAGAGGGGGAGCCGACCGGTGTGAAATAGCGCTTGCACTGTGTTTCACCGACTGAGTGCGGATACCGGAGGCCCATATACGAACCCCTCCCCCCCATCCCTCTCCCCATCCCTTAAAGGCCGGCAACGCACATGTGATGCTCTGGTGTTGCTAATCACTTACAATCAGGCGATAAGTCTGTTAGTTGAAAATGAATACCTATTCTCGTGTTTGATATGTATCTATTTGGGTAATAGGATCGCATTAATATAGGAACATGGTGAAACAAATATATTCAAAAACGTCGTAAATACTCGTATGCGAGTCGAATTGAGCTATAGTTGGAATTCTCGTTTATGTTTTGACGAGCTTTGAGAGTTTCTTTTACTATTGCAGCAGTGGACTGATAAAGGCTATTTAAGTTAGAATTTTTAAATTTATTATATTTGTTTCTTCAAATAAGCTTAACAATTGAAAGATTAGATATTTAATAATAAGTGCTCAGACGCTATTTATTCCTACATTTTACCAGATTACGGTGAAGTCAAAAGAAACGCCTTAACCACTGAACCTATTTTAATGAAAGAAGTGACAATAGATTTGTAATAATAGCCCCTCAATATTGGTTATATGTAATTTTATTAACGTTGTCTTATTAAGAACTATTATTATTATTTAATATCATACAATAATATACCTTTTATCGAACTTTGAACATTACCACATCACTAAATGGGCGGGGGCGAGAGCACGAAATTGGAGGAAAACTTTCGTAAGGGGAAATGAAATGGGATTGATAAAAATTGGAACCAAGCCGCCTGAGCAGGGGCGGACTTTGAGGGCCATATTATAAAGTTTTTGTGTTTTAAAACTGTCAGACTTCTTTTCGAAGCGTTCGTAAACTAATTCTGATAGTAAGTTAAAATAATACGTCGGCATGAAGCTAGTTCTCACTCATTTTTCTGAAATATTTAAGCACTCATATTGGACGCAAAAATAAATAAATATTTTGAACATTTAACACACAACGCTATCTAGTCCCAAGCTAAGCAGAGGTTATGGGTACTAGACAGTTGATATGAATACATATATACTTTTGGAACGAAGTTCCTTATCGCGCGTTGTGAAAGGGGGCTAGACGGAAAAAATTCATACGAAAAAGTTGTCACGACACTTTTTGTTGTCACGACACTTTTTGCTATTTTAAATTATATTTGTTATTAGTTTATTTTTCATTGCTTGATTCACTATTTTTGTTATGGGAACGAAGTCTTAATATAAAGAATTTTATAAAGAAAATATTGTTTTCTTATTATTTTTTAAAGAATTGGTGAAAAACATTTTTTAATTTTATATATAGCGCCATCTTTTGAATAGAAACTGAACTTACATTTACGTGTTATAGTTGTCGTTGCCAGTAGTTTAATATTAATAATATAGATGTCGCTGTAAATTAATGATTTTTAAAATTATGTATATCAAATATAAATACAAAATATATCAATAAATAAGTTTAGCAGTGAACTGCGATAGGCTGGTAACGACACTTTTTGCTACAGTAAGCTATTGTAAGCCGTGCGGCGTGCGCATGTTTCTCTGTCTGTCTCTCTATCTCTCTTATAGAAAGCAATCCAGATATTTTCGTTTCGTCTTTCTATTTCGAACTTCGTTCCATCCGGGTGTCCCTTGAGACCTCTCAAGTTTTTTTTTTGTAAATATATAGGTACATAGAAAACACCCAAACTCCGAAACAAATGTTCAAAAGGTAACTATTATTGCTAGTTTTTGATGAAACATTTAGATCATTGAATGTAAAAAAATAGTAAAAATAAAAGTTAGTTAAAAATATAGTTACTTGATATACTACAGATAATTACAGAAGGCAATGGTTTTTTTATTAGCACATTAAATTTATGATAAAGTTGAAGTTTACAAAACAATGCATACAATCAATCAATACAATTCGTAAGGAAGTTAATTGTACAATAGTAAATAAGAATCTTTGTAACATCTTAAAAAACTGTCTCTTCTAAACTGAGGAAACATTTTAAATACATAAATATTTCGGACATATTACACGCAACGCCATCTAGTCCCAAACTAAGCAGAGCTTGTGTAATGGGTACTAAACAACTGATATACCTACATACGTAAATACTGTTTTTTTTTTTTTTAAAAATACATATTATACATGGAAAACACGCAAACTCTGAAAGAAATATTTGCAGGTCATACAAAGATCTGGTCCAACTCGGATATCGAACCCGAGACCTCAAGTACAGCAGTCGCATACGCTATCACTGCGCTAACAAGGTAGTAAAATATATACCTAAATAATTAGTATATTTAATGACAAAGTAAGAATGATCCTACTATGATTGCCATATATAAAGATATTTATAAATCTACTCAGTCATGTTTGGTCGTGAGTTAAAGTTACACATATTTACTAAAACATATAAAAAGAGTTCATTCTCTTGTCTTCTAATATTCTGACAGTAAAATTTTCTTGTATTAAAATGTTTTACTAAACTTCAACTATCAAAAATATAAACAGCCATGATTAATATACAAACTGTTAAAAACAACAATCGTTTATTACAACAAGCAATAACCCAACTCCACCCCTGTCTATTCCGAGGGCTCGAAATTCACTTAGCTTCGTTTGTCGAAGCTTTTCGCCTCTTGAAACTTTTCAATAGCCCGGAATCGAATTCAGGCACCTCCCAGTCTCCCCCCGCGCCCCCTCAGCTACCCTCGTTCTCTAAATGGAGAACCTTTGAACACCTGACTCTTGCCTCACGTATGAGGTATGTGTATAGTAGGTATTTAGAAGAACTAAACATATACAAGGTGTCTCAAAAGAAATTTCATATTTAGTGGATTGATTAAAAAAAAAGGAAGCGGTATATAGAAAAAATGTTTATTTATTGTTAAAATACACTTTTTGGGAATTCATTTCTTAAAAATAATATCGTCTAAATGTAAACCCTCACGTTGTTGGCACTCATTTAATCGAACAGTAAAATTACTTATGACTGCTCGACAGGTGGAGTGAGGGATGGCTGCTAGAGGGATATTTTCTTTCAAATGCGCCAGTGAAGTTGGTTTATTGGCGTAAACTTTAGATTTAAGATAACCCCATAGGAAAAAGTCCATATGGTTAAATCTGGGCTACGTGGAGGCCAATTTATGTCACCTCTCCGGGAGATCAATTTTCCTGAGAAAATTTCACGAACACGTGGCAGAGATATATTGGACGTGTGTGAAGTTGCTCCGTCCTGTTGAAACCATGTTCTTTGGTTATAGCCAGGAAAGTTTTGCAGTTCAGGTACCAAGAAGTTGTCTAACATCTCCACATAACGCTCTGAATTCACTGTAACTGTACGCCCCATTTCGTCTTCAAAAAAGTAAGGGCCGATAATTCCTCGCGCCGACATGGCAGCCCATACGGTCACTTTAGGCGAGTGTAGGGGTTTCTGATGTTTGCGTTTCGGATTGGCTGAACTCCAGTAGCGGCAGTTTTTGATTATTTACGTGGCCATTAAGATGAAAATGAGCTTCATCCGAAAACAAAATGTTGGTAAACGTTGAAAATCGCTCAATCATCTGATTTACGAAATTAAGCCTCTGACCGGCATCTTGGGGCTTTAATTCTTGCACCAATTGAATTTTGTAGGGGTGCAGCTTTAGATCTTTGTGCATAATGCGATGTAATGATGATCTATGCACATTTAAAGCACTCGCGCGCTTCCGAATTGAAAGGCTCGGGTCGTCACGTACAGATTGATTAACACTCTCCACGTTTTCTACCGTTCTTGATGACCTAGGTCGCCCGGATTTTGATTTATCCAGCGTTGATCCAGTCTCTTCAAACTTTTTAACCCAATGTCGAATGAGAGGAAGGCTTGGCGCATCATTTAAGTGGCGAAAACCTCGAATACTGCAGAATTTTCTACGCGCGACAGTTGTCGAATCACCGTTCTTGTAAAACTCTCGCACGCACAACGCGCGGTCTGCTCCCGAGAAATGCTCCATAGCGACTGAATCCCCAAGAGCCAAGCTACCAATTGACATAACCCCCGCACCCCTCAAGTACGCAGCGTTCACGCAGTAAGCTAAACAAATATAAAATTTCTTTTGAGACACCCTGTATTTGAAATCTTGTTTGTTATGAATAGTTGTTTTATGCAATTATGAGGCTAAATTTAGAAGTAACCGTTTTGTGAATAACGACAAAAGTAGAACGAGACTTTAAATTTTGTTATTAATTTTAATTTTTCTTACTTTATCAACATTTTTTTTTTGTCACTGTTTTTTTTTTATTATATATGGGTCAAACGGACAGACGTATCGCCTGATGGTAAGCGATTACCGCCGCCCATAGACACCCGCAACACCAGAGGCGTCACAAATGCGTTGCCGGCGTTTAGGGGGTGGGGAGGGGGATGGGAGAAGGGCAGGCGAGGGGATAGGGGAAAGGAGGGGGAGGGGATGGGGTATAGGCCTCCGGTATCTTCACTCACTCGGTGAAACACAGCGCAAGCGCTATTTCACAAGTTTTGATCCGCAACAAGAACAGAAATTAAACTAACTTTTGGGCTCGTATGCCGTCTGTATGGACAGGCCGACTCAATACTATGGTCCTTTCTTCAAAAGGCCATCCCAGATCCTATACAGTACGCATGCATCGCATAGATTTTTATTATTTTGTAATTAATTAATGTTCACGTACAAAAAAGACACCTTTTTATGGAATAGAGGGCAAACGAGCAGACGTATCGCCTAATGGTAAGCGATTACCACCGCCCGGATGTTCATCACCCGCAACAGCAGAGGCGAAGGGGGAATGGGGACCGTTATCCTCATTCACTCGGTGAAACACACCGCAGGCGCTGTTTCACACCGGTTTCCTGTGAGGCCGTGGTCCGTAGCCATCATTCTGGTCGAGCCGGCTCATTCATGCCGAAGTGTGGCTCTCCCATGGTATACCTCTGTGGTTTGTTTCGGCATTTCTTCCCAGAGTCAGTCTTAGGAAATGCCGGCCTCTTCTGGCCGTAAAGTCCGACGTGTAAAAATATCTGTAAACATTTACTTACAAAATAAATATTGTACTTCTAGCATATGAAACATGCGTTTATTTCATTACTCTCTCTTCTTTATTGAAACTTTATAGTGGGAAACAGTGATAGGATATGTATTGAGTGTTTATATGTTTATCTCTACAGAATAACCGAATTCGAAGGTTGAACTAGCTGTCAGTATGTTTGAGGGCACTGACTTTCCAATAACGATTGCCTTAGATGTTCATGACAACCATGACCGACGGCTTAACGTGCTTTGCGAGGCACGGGGTGAAACACAGCCATACTTCCATACTTGGAGCAGCCTGTAAAGAAAATGAAATAAGATTTAAACATATCAGATAGACTAGGATCTATTGGGTCACCCTAAAAATTTTTTGTGTAAGTGTATGATAAGACTTAGTAATAAACAATGTGTGACACTTGCATGAGTCACAGGATGAAGTATACAATAATAAAAAAAAAAAAACACTTCCATACTTTGGTCTGTTATTAAGAATTTCTTGTACGAAAAACGCAATAACACTATGCCCGACACAGGAATTGAACCCAAGATCTTGTTTTACAGTCCCGTATGCTAACCGCTATACCAACGCGGTAGTAGTTTACACAATTAGTCTTAGGCGAACGCTACACGGAAGATCCATATTGTGATCCGTCAATATAAAATATCGGATTATGATATTTATTGAAGTGTAGGGTAGTGTATTGACGGATCACAATATTTATCGCTGGATTTCTAGAAATCCTTGTGATCTGATCCCAGATCTTGGATCGTGATATTTATCTTGCGTGTAGTGTGTCGCATCAATATTGATCGTGTCAGTACGCAGCGAGATGGCAGCGATGAGAGACGTCGGTGACACCGCGTCTGCGGGTTCCGCGTCTGCCGCGGTGAACCCGTGCCGCGAGCAAGAATCCATGACAGGCGACAAGATTGTTTTGAAAGAGTTTATTCTCAATTTAGAATCCATGCCAAAAGTTTGGAATAGCGGGCATGTAAATTATAAAAAATTAATAAATAATAAATAAAAATAAAGACATCGGGCATCTCCGAAAGTAATCTTCGTAGTCGTCCATTTCATCGTGAAGGCGAATTTCGTCCAATAAATTCAGATGTGTATACTTTTCTCTCCTTTGTAGCCAATTCTTCATCCATCGCTTTCTTTTTACTCGTTTGTTTAAAGAAAGGGCTAAAATTATTGCCACACAAGCTCTAATTTTCCTCCGTCTAGGGTCCATCACGTCTGCCTCGTACAAAGAACGCTTCAGTACTGACGCGATCCGTATTGTAGGTGTAGGGTGTGCTGTGATCCGGCCCGAGATACGAAAGTAAATATCGTGATAATTATCACAATATTTATTGTCGTGTAGGGGTCGCCTTAGACATCTCTCTCTAGACACTCAGCTTGTCAGTACTATGATTTTTTTAGGCATAGTGCTAAAAATGTTCATAAAAGACAATCCAGTATATTCATATTCATTATTCACCCCTTCGTGTACAATTTAATCGAGCTATACATTGTTTGTATGTTAGTTAATTTAAATGTAAAATCATCCCCTAAACTTTCATATTATAGAGTTGATTTGAACAGTTTGCTAGCCGCGGGACATGATCCCGTAACAGCGTCAAACCCCGCCCGGGATCGAACCCGGGACACCCGCTGGCGACATCCCGTCTGTAATATTGTTACGTTAAACTTATTTTAGTTTTGGGTGGACATGGTTCCGTAGATATTTATTCTTTATTGAAACTTTTCTTATTAACTTTGTGTTTTTTTTTTAATTGAGTAGTGGGCAAACGAGCAGATGTATCACCTGATGGTGAGCAATTACCGCCGCCCATGGACAACCGCAACACCAAAGGCGTCACAAGTGCGTTGCCGATCTTTGGGGGATGGGAAAGAGGATGGGGGGAGGAGTTGGGGTATGGGCCTCCGGTATCCTCACTCACTCGGTGAAATACAGCGCAAACGCTATTTTACACCGGTTTATGTGAGGCCATGGTATTACTCCGGTCGAGCCGACCCATTCATGCCGAAGCATAGCTCTCCCACGGTTAAAAGGGTAAAAAAACCTACAACAAAAAAGGTTTGTCCCATCTCATACAGAACCCTAAAACATTCGCAACATAAAAGAAAGTTATCTCGATTGTCGCCGGTACCCCGCAGCGCTAACTGCACGGTACCTCGTAATGACTAGTTTGAACACAACACTACCAGATATCGTTGGCGCGTTTCCTTCTTAAATTGTTACTACCCTGTAATAAGCCCTGTAATTGGCTTGAATGTGATATCATAAGAGGATATTATATAGGGATGTTGGGTTTAAACAAAATTATAGATTGGGAAAATTAAAAATATATTTATTAAAGGCTGCTGATGATATATTACTGTTGGGACAGTCAGGATTCAATGAAAAACGTTGTCAAGGTACAGCCTTGTATTATATGCTTTAGCAGATCCTTTCAATACAATCATTACAGACAATCATTATTTACAAACTTTACTAGGTTATTCTTATTACACTTGTTACTCTGCTGAAAAGTAAGAAACGATTGTGTCTCCTACGGGTTCGTGAGCCTCTTTTAAAAACAATCTTATACTCCGTCCTTTGGAGTCGTGTGACAACTACTTGACATTTTATGAGAATTAGTGTAATAAATCATTTATACAATATTAACATAGAGAACTCGACACTTTAAGATAATTATTCTAAATAACATTTATACGATACTAGCTCATCGAACTAATAAGCTAACATTACTAACTAGCTGAACCCCGCGGTGCTACCCGCGGTACGACAATAACCGCGGGCAACGCCGCGAGTCGAAGCTACTATATCTTTATAAATTGTAGCCTATGTGTTATTCTGATGTATAAGCTATATTATTGTAAAGTTCCATCAAAATCCATTCAGTAGTTTTTGCGTCAAAGAGTAACAAAGATCCATCCATCCATACTTACAAACTTTCGCGTTTATAATATTAATAGGATATTACAAAGCTAAAGAATTTGTTTGAGCGATTTTTGGATTGAAGGCACTATTCCTACCTCAGGCACTACTCAATGAAAAATGTTGCAAAAATATGGGGAAACTATTTCTTTTCTAAGCTTCCACAGGTGCGCTGTGTAAACGGTTAAAGTTTCCAGAATGTAGGAACAAATTTCGGAACAGAATAACAATTGTTTTTTTTTTTTTTTATTGAATTGTGGGCAAACGAGCAGACGTATCACCTGATGGTAAGTGATTACCGCCGCCCATGGACACCCGCAACACCAAAGGCGTCACAAGTGCGTTGCCGACCTTTGGGGGATGGGAAAGGGGATGAGGGGAGGGGTTGGGGTGTGGGCCTCCGGTATCCTCACTCACTCGGTGAAACACAGCGCTAGCGCTATTTCACACCGGTTTTCTGTGAGGCCGTGGTATCACTCCGGTCAAGCCGAACCATTCATGCCGAAGCATAGCTCTCCCACGGTGTAAAGTCTACGGTGTAAAGTCACGGTGTAATGTCTATCTGTTATGATTGCCTCACTAAACCTAACTCATATTTATTCACGCTTTATAAAGTCAGGAGGTTGTGCAGGTCAGCTAGTTAAGTAGATAATAAACCATTTAAATGACGTCAAGAACTTTATTCAATCAAATCTAAATAACCAACACACAATTCATTCTTTGATATTCTTGTTAAAAACTCGTAACACAAAGGTCTACACAGATTGATATCTTTGTACGCCCAATGCATTTGTTCGCGGCAAATCGCTTGAAACTTCGCCGATCTGATAACACCTTAATAGAGGTATGTTCAGATGATTTGTGCCTTTCTGTTGGCACGCAGCTGTTGCTTGTGCAATGTCATTTTGTCGATAAGTAGGACATTATATTTAAAGACACCGACTCTAATCTGCCTGATCGAAAGCATACGCAGAATCTAAAAGTGGTGGGCAACATACTCGTTGCGAACGCAGGCAATGCTACAATGCAGCATGGTGACCCACACCATTTGAGATTACCGTGGGAGAGCCACGCTTCGGCATGCATGAGCCGGCTCGACCGGAGTGAAACCACGGCCTCACAGAAAACCGGTGTGAAATGGCGCTTGCGCTGTGTTTCACCGAGTGAACCCATCCCTCTCCCCATCCACCAAAGGCGGGGAACGCACCTGTGACGTCCCCGATGTTACTTCAGCTCGTTTGCCACCTGCTCCATAAAAAAAAGATGCTTCTGCATCATTGGGCCTCCGGTCTCGCACTCACCATCGTAACACAACAGCACGAAAGCTGTCTTTTTAAGATAGTTTTCTGTGAAAGGATAGTACCTCCGGTCGAGCCGACCCGTTCGTATTGAAATCAGCAAGGCTCTACTACCTATACCTACCCAGGTGGGTAGGTAGGTACCTACCTACTACCTACTGATTGACTTGAACTATGTGGGTATACGTTTTTCGATGCGAAATTGAAAACCAGCCTAACAATCGGTAACTAGGACCCAAATATCAAACCTTCCATAATTTATTTTTCTCGAATCGCGCCATCATCACAATCATAGACCTTTTTAATAGTATTTTATAATCTACTGCTGCATTTAAGTCTCTCTGGTTTTAGTCTACTGAACTACGCGGACTAGACGGATTGGTATAAGGCTTGTGTTTTTTTTATTGTATAGGGGGCTAACGAGCAGACGCCTGAGCCAGAGATCGCCTGATGGTAAGCGATTACCGCCGCCCATGGACATCCGCAACACCAGAGGCGTTAAACTGCGTTGCCGGCCTTTTAAGAAGGAGTACGCTCTTTTCTTGAAGGTTCCACAGTTTTATTGTGCGCGGCAGAAAGTATTAAGGGTCCCTTCTCTTTGTAGTGTAGTTGCCCGGCTCTTACAACTTGCACAGGATGAATAAGGATGGTTACATTTCATATTCTTGACTCTTACCACAAGAACGACGTGTCAGTCGTGTGTTAAAAACTGCCCCAAAAGCGACCCTTTAAAAATACCAATTTCACACATAACTTACGCAGTTTTAACCATCATTGCAGTCAGTACAAAGGAAATAACACGCAATGGTTGTAAGGTTTCAAAATACAAAACATCACCGAATACATAACAGCCATTAGCGCAAATCGCATCACAAATAATATTCTAAAACGTGTAGGGATAACAAATGTAACGTTTAGCAAGAGTAATGAGGCCAGTGGTTATCAAACTTGTAAATAAAAAGCCATTACACACAAATATATTTTTGAACAGCAACCACGTTTTTGTGAACCTGTAATATAAATGTTTTTTTTTAGGAAATAATAGATATATTGTACTCAAAGCAGGCTGAGAACTACAGTACATTTTATCCTCTCAATTTCTTTGAGTTGGTTAACCTGGACTGATACTTTAGCTAGTAAATTATATTTATATTAGACGAGAATAGATAGAATGACTTTAAAGTAAAATAAAACAGTTACAACTTTAGAAATATATAGGTTTTATGGGTTTATATATTCAATTTCTTGCACTACATTGTGTTGTTATCGTTTTATGACACAGGAAACCTGGTGTATCAGCGCCGTAGTAAACGGAGATTGATTGTTTTTACCTTCCCCTCTAGGAAATGGGAGTAAAATAGAGTTTGTATGTTTCAAAATTAATAAAACCCACGGAAAAATATTTTGAAACGGAAATGAAAACAATAAATTCCTATAGATATTGTCAATGCAATATTTTAGCGCCAAAAACTAAGGTCAAAAAAACTTTGACATCCACGACCGCTTCAAACCACAATGCAACAAAACAAATCATATTACATACTACCATCTCGCTTTTTATCGAACCTCTCGCTCTCGCAGACTCCCTGCTGACTCGTTAGCAACGAATAAACCTTTTAATACAATGGAACAGAAATAGTGTAAAAAATACGTACTGCCAACTTAATTTTGCGGTCTAAAAGACTTTATTCCGATGTGTTAAAATTTGTTTTTGTATGGCCTTCACTTGCTTTAAGTTTGTATGTAAGCTAAGAGTGACATTTGTTTGAGGCGTTCTCCCAATATGGTGTTAGAGAGTAATAAAATTGTATTTTTCTGTTTTTAATTGGTGCAAATTGTCGTTTAAGAAGGGCGAGGAATACGAAAAACCAATTATTTCTAATCGAGGTGTATTTTGAACAAAATATTTAGAACTTTATACGTCATAGACTACTAATGACGTCAACATTCCATGATAGATCCACCATCACCTAAAAATGGATCCACATAGTGGTGAGTTTTAACTGAATAATAAAACAAAAGTACTTCAAGCACAGTATTTTTAAAGTATTTTTTTGTCTTTTATCGCACTCAGTTACTGAAACCAAAAATTAAATATGATAGTGACGTTAGCATTATTCATTTCATGCTTTGAATTTGGAATGAGAAATTGAAATAAATGAAAAATAGATGTAACAATATGCTAGGTCGACTCATCCATATTCTCATATATTATTACAAAATAACCCTTTTAATTGACTGGTATTTTGTTGGTACTGCGCTGGTCATATGTTTGCTATAACCAAGGCTTATGAACCATGGTCATAATTATCGTTATATCACTAAGCAGTTTTTACTTATATACAGCACATTATATAAAGTTTGATAAATTAAGTAATAATGATATTGAGAGCAAACCATAAATAAATAAACCATTTTCTTTGTATGATCTAATATTACAGTGAAATGAAGTTTTAAAGGACCAATTGTGTAGGTTACGTTCTATCGGCTATCTTTGTGCAATACAATCTTGTTATGATTGTATCGATTCAATTGTATCAAAACGGATGTGTACGTTGTAATTAAGTGGTGAAATTTACCGCAACTTATTTTATGTGTTTGTTAACGATTTTATTTAAAGAACGGTGAAATTTGAATCTCTACGGAAGACTTCGATTTAGTAACACAACCGTTTTGCTTTTTCTTTTGGTGCGTAGAACTAATATGATTTTATTATAAGTCTTAATATAATTCGAAATAACTGTTGTCATCTCCGGTTTTATCATAAACTTGTTAATTATATCCAAAGACCTAAATCAGTGGCAGTCTCGTCAAAATTTCAGTGTTTATTTATCTGTTCCATAAATACACATGACGAGTAGAGTAAATATTTTATCAATTGATTTCAAACACGTAAATTTTATTTTTTCTATGAAATAGTAAATAATTTGAGACATTTTAGAGATTTAATATTAATAAGTTATTTAATGTGCCTACGCCTACTCCATCGGGGATAAAGACACGGTATAAATTTACAACTGAAAAAATAAAAAACTAATAATTATTCGTATAAATCTTCTACAATCCTGCTATTGTATTGTTACTAATTATATCAAATAATATAAAAGGAAAAATCTGTTCTCCAAGATCTTTAAAGAAACTAGTCAAGCATGAAATCCATCACACACTGTAATAAAAAGCTTACCACGAACGCCTCGGAACAAATCCCTTTCTGAATCTACTCTTTGCGAAACTGATCTAATGTGAATCAAATCCTTTTATAGTAACATCCAAAAAAACTTAATGCTACTAATAAAGCCGCAGAATTCGCAGAATCTTTTGTCCAAAATCTCAAGGAATTGACCACTGTGCGGCTAAGACGTTACAATGAGATCACAAATCGGTTTTGTGTTGAATTTCAAGGGTCTCGCATTACTGTGCGTAAGTGTGAGGCACAATGCACACTGTGCTCAATGGGAAAAAAATGGTCAAATGACCATTGGGTGGATTATGTTTGTCAAGAGATTTATTGTATGGTGTTATTATTGATATGTTTAAAATAACATTCTTTGGCGGCTTTTCGAGTGTTATGAAAAGTTATAGAAATTTTTGATTGATTTGGTACGATAGAGCACTTTTTTTATAAAAGTTAGGTTAGGAAAGTCTTATAATTTCTCATGTATAACCTTGTCAAAGTGACTCTACTCTGTCTGATGGAAAGCATGAGCAGGATCCAAGAGTGGTGGTCACCATACTCATTGCAAATGCAGACAATACAACAATGCAGCATGGTGACACACACTATAGGGGCCTTTTTGAGATGCTTCTGAATCATTGAGCCTTCGGTCTTATACTCACCAACGAAACACGATGTTACAAATGCTGTCATTTCTTTAAGAGCATAGTAGCACCGGTCTAGTCGACCTATTTATGTTAAAATCAGTGTGGCTGCGCTACCTTTAACTGAATGTCTCAAAATATGTGCATGCGCTGTGTTTCACCGAGTGAGGATACCGGAGGCCCATACCCCAACGTCTCTCCCATCCCTCACCCCATCCCCCAAAGGTCGGCAACGTTGGTGTCCATGGGCGGCGGTAATCGCTTACCATTAGGTGATACGTGTGCTCGTTTGTCCACAATAGAATAAAAAAAAATGTGGGTATGTACACGGTTTTCAGATAGGCCTATTGAGATGCTTCTGCATCTGTACTTAAGGTTCTGTATTTTTACTTTTTTTTTGAAATTTTAGAAATTGGTCATCGCCTGCTTTTACAGTGAAGTTAGCTTACATTCCCTTTAAAAATAAACGTGTATGACTAAAATAGTCTTACATACAATATTTTCAAAGTCTAGAGAGTCTAATCGGATAGTGCTAACTATGGATATGTATAATTTTAAATTCCCTATTAGGATGTGGCAACTTCCACATATAACATAACATACTACAGCGTCATCTACCGAAGTTACACTGAACTACGAAGTAACGTACAATACGGAGTGACTACCTATCCTGAATCGCGCAATAGAAGTTCTCACGCCGATTATCATATTTACAACATCCCAACATCAACTGTAGGGCAGTCGCCTGCCAGACCTTCATTTTCGTTGGAGGGACATGCCACCCGTTCCTCCACACATAGACTCTGATGATACAAAAGATCAATTTCATCTTTAATTAATCTCTAATGAGCGTCTCCGTGATTCGGAGGTCACGTTAAACAGTCGGTCCCAGTTGTTATCATAAAATAACAGTTGTAAAGCTACGTTGTCTTGCTTGTCCCTTAGCTAGCGTGGGGATCTATAGCCTTAACCCTCTTCTGAAAGGAGACCCGAGCCCAGCAGTAGTACGTTCATCATCATCATCATCATCAGCCTATCGCATTCCACTGCTGGACATAGGCCTCTCCAATTTCACGCCACTTAGTTCGATCCTCGGCTTCTCGCATCCAGCTCCTGCCAGCCGTCTTGCGTCCTGTGGACGTCCTAGTAGTACGTTATGGGTTAATAATGATTATGATGATGACAGGAGCATAACCGAAGCAAGAAGGTAACAGGAAGATGAACTGATTTTCCGTCCTCGTAAAGTAGATAAGTTATCCTGGCCAAGAGGATAGACACTATCTGGTCTGCAATGAGAGGGGCAGCTCTTGAAATCTATTAGATAGTCAATTGTGTCAACGGTGGTTCTAGGGAAAGGTCTTCTATATTTTAAAATCAAAGTGACTTTCTTGATGAAAGTTTGAACATGTACCTTTACTTGAAAAGTGATATTCATAATAATAACATGACTGTCTTAATTTAGGGTCTGAACTATGATATCCAGACTGGTGATTAACATCTATACTAATATTATAATGCTGAAGAGTTTGTCTGTTTGTTTCAACGCGCTAATATCAGGCACGCTCGTCCAATTTAAAAAATTCTTTCAGTGTTAGATAGTCCATTTATGTAGGAAGGCTATAGGTTATATATCATTACACTAATATTAATAGGACCGGAGAGAATAAAATTAATGAAGAATTGTTAAAAAACGGGGGAAAATTTTCACGCTACGGACATTAGAAGACACAAACGAAGTTGCGAGGGTCAGCTAGTACCTATATATTTCTAAACACATGTTGAAATCTATATAGGAAAAATTTCTACGGATCGGGTGCAGATATAAAGACTCAAGCACTGATAAACATGTGCCTTTTCCTGTAATGTTCCTTTTACTTAGAATGCAATTTTTACTGCCTTATAAAAAAACGCGGCAGTAATATTAAAACAAAGATTTTATTGTTATATATTTTTGAGTACTGTTGACTCTACTTACGTGACAATAAAATTAACTTCGAAATTGACAATAAATATAGTTATACTAATGCTATAAAGTGCGTTTAGACTTCATAGGCATCATAAGCCTTATCTAATCATTCATCATCATCATCAGCCCATTGCAGTCCACTGCTAAACATAAGCCTCTCCCAAGGAACACTACAGAGCCCGGTATTATTTTTTATTATATTATATATTATTGCTTTCTGAATCCAATCGCTGCCAGCCCTCTTACGTAAGTTTGCCAAGACGCAGTCTCCACTCTAAAACATTGCTTCATAAAAATGAAACAATTTTCAATATAATTTAAACGAAGCTTATTTAAAATTAAAAACAAATTGAATCTAGAATCCAATTTAAAATTGGAATACAAATGTTATTATTTATAAAGAGAACATTCTAAAAATAATAAATTGTTTTGAAATCATTTGGAGCCTTTAAATTGAATGTCGAATCGAATCATTAAAACTAACGAAACCGAGTAATGCGCCTAAATAACAAAATGTCGGAGAACAAAAAGTTTTTGATTCCGCGGAGTGTCTCTTTCCCTTTTCACCCAAATAACTCTGTCCCATTCACTCTAATCGTATTAAGCATCCATTTTTGTAAGCGCTTCGAGCCCGATCCAATTTCAAACTCATTTGTTAGAGCATAAAACAATTATTAAAAAACGCCAGTGATTTGGCAAGCAATTTTTGCCGTTTTACATCACTTAACAAAGGACACAGAAATATATAGAGTCGTACCTTACCAAATTGATATATTATTTTTAAATTGATCTCATAAAAGGCGGAAGGCCTCAATTATATTCAATTGATTTTTTTAAAAAGAGTTTCTCCTGGTGAGAAAACACCTGCATAAAAAATTTAATCATTGTAGAGAGACAGAAAGAACCAAACTGTTATCGCTTCTAATCGCCGAGTGGATTAAATTAGTATATCGAGACCTACTTAGAAAAACCCATGTCCAGTAGGGTAGTGTTAAATACAGGGAGTTGGTGACATTTATTCAATGCAAACCTTATCATAAGGTATTAGTTACAAACTGCTGAACGAAAGTCTCCTCCAAGAAGTGACAGCTATATCGGTCTTGGGCAGTCCGCATCCATTCGTTAAATCGTCGGTCCAAGTTGAAACGCAGACGTGAACGACGAAAGGTTGGTTTAAGTTGCAACCTGATATTTTAGCTAATGGTACTTCTTAGTCTCAGACAAACAAGATGTGTCATAATTGCAGCATTGTAGTTCCTTTGAATGATGTTAGTAGCTTTTGACCGCAGCTTCGCCCTCATGTATGTCGGTTATCGCGGCAAAGAGTAGTCCTGTCTTTCCTTTACAATCAAGTATCTTCAAGTATTAAACAGAAAGACGAAGTTACCACTTCGGTATGAATAGGCCGGCTCGACCGAAGTAATATCACGACCTCGCAGATAACGGTGTAAATTGCGCTTGCGTAGTGTTTCACTGAGTGAGTGAGGCCGGAGTACCGGAGGCCCATATCTCCACCCCTCCCTTCATCCCTCTCCCCATTTCCCAAAGGCCGGCAACTCACCTGTGACGACCCCGGTGTTGCAGATGTCCATAGGCGGCAGTAATTGCTTACTATTAGGCGATAAGTCTGCTTGTTTGCTACCTACTCTATAAAAAAGTTACTTTCGAATTTACATACAATATTAGTGTGGATTATTATAATTTAGTATATAAATATTTAAGCTACATATGGGTGTGACCATCTCCTAGGTTACTGCTGTCCACACACGAACACGGGCTGTGTTTTTTCACCGATATAATTGAATGATGACTCGTGCGAGCCAACAACGCGCCCGCCCCACTACACTACAATCACTCCCGACTGATACTTTACAGCATATATTTGGCGACCACTGTACATTGTGAGCAATTTGGAAAAAAATACAGACCTAAATTTAATACATATCACGTGAACCAACTTTATAAATAAATAAATAAATATTCCAGACAGCTAACACACAACGCCATCTAGTCCCAAGCTAAGCAGAGCTTGTGTTATGGGTACTAGACAACTGATATAAATACTTATATACTTTTTTTTGTAAATACATACATATTATACATAGAAAACACCCAAACTCCGAAACAAATATTTACAGATCATACAAACATTTGGTCCGACCCGGGAATCGAACCGGTGACCTCAAGCTTAGCAGTCGCATACGCTCCCACTACGCCATCGAGGCAGTCAAACTTTGCACAGAAGTCTTTGAAATTTTCCTCTTGAAAATACCTATTCCCGTAAACAGCATTAAAATTCGTGAACACCCATACTCAGAACAACAATTTGTTGATCAAAGTGTTGTTCCATATAGGATTTGAATCCACAACACATGGTGCAGTAGTTAAAGATAAGTTAAAGATCATATTAAATTTTTTGCATCATCAGAGCCTCTGCTCTAATAAGGACTTTATAATTTTGTACAGCTGTTATAGACCTTAAAATTAAATCGAAATACACGATTAATTACATGAATTAACAGCTCATCTAAAGTACTTTTGTTTTAAATGAATACCTAGCCGTTATAATTGGTACGTTGTCAAGCTCTCATTAAACAGTTGACGTAGAAATGATTTGAAACATAAATTAAGTCTAAACAGACAGCGAGCGAACAAAAGAACGGTCCTAATTCCGTTGTTCGAAAATTGTCCAAACTAAAGATCACTAAACTAAATTTTAGACAGTCAAAGAGTGCCTGTAATTAGATATGTTACACAAAAAAGACGTTATCTATATTAAACCGTAAAGCAAATATGTTGTTCCCCTTTTTAACGAAAATGTGCGTACGGAGGAGCAAGCTAAAAAAACGGTCAAGTAGGTACGAATCGGACTTGTGCATCGAGGGTTCCGTACAAACTTGTGGGCACATTTTATTTTGAGCTCAAACGTAAGTAGACCTATGTATAGGATATGAAAAATATCAAATTGACACCTCAACGCGTTCATGAGGAAAGGGTAATAAGTTTTTAACAGCACAGTTCATGGACGATATTTTGGGCGCCCTGCGGCAAAGCCGGTAGATGTAGAGGAAAAACGACAGGAGCTTGTCGCTGAGCTCGACCATGTTCTAGGCCGCATTTCACAATGGGGCTGCGAGAATCTGGTCGAGTTTAGCGCCAAGAAAACACAGGTGTGCGCGTTCTCTGCCAAAAGGTCTCCATTCCTTCCCCTTCCGACTTTTCAGAACACTCAACTACCATTACAAGGCAGGCTCGATGTCCTGGGCATGGCCATCTGCTGCGACCTCAACCCGCGCGAGTATGTTGAGAGCGTCACTAAGGCGGCCTCGCGGAAGTTAGGTGTTCTCAACAAGGTGAGACGGTTCTTCTCGCCCGGGCATCTGTGTCTCCTTTATAAGACTCAGGTTCGCTCGTGCGTGGAGTACTGTTCACACCTTTGCGATGGAGCCGCGCAGTATTTGTTTGACGCTCTCGACCGGTTGCAACGGCGAGCAATTCGCATTGTCGGCAGTCCCGAAGCCTCCGAGTCCCTTGAACCCCTGCAAATGCGTAGAGAAATCGCCTCTATGGCAGTCCTCTATCGCCTATATCATGGGGAGTGTTCTGAAGAGCTCTTCCAACTGGTCCCCCCTTCTCCCTTCCTCTACAGGACGACACGTGCTGGCCTCCGAAGTCACCGCTTCAGAGTGGAAGACATACACTCTCGCACTCATCGATTTGGCTCTTCCTTCCTGTGCCGAGCGGTTAAGACCTGGAACTCACTACCAGCGCACGTGTTTCCGTCCCACTATGATCCCGGGTCCTTTAAGAGGGGCGTGAAAAAGCATCTCACTAGGCCGCCATAGTTCTGGTCACCATGCTGCACTGTCCTTGTTTGCATTGAGGATGGTGACCACCACTCTTGGATTCTGCTGGTGCTTTCCATCAGGCAGGGCAGAGTCATTTTGGCAGCTCAGGTATAAAAAAAAAAAAAAAAATTATAAAAAAAAAATATTATGTGATGTAACTAAAAATTTTTGGTTATCGAAATTTTTCGTACCAAATTTCAAGATTCTGTGTTCACGGAAAGTACCCTGTAAGTTTTGATTCCTTTGCGAGTGTTGAAAAGTTGCAGCATAAGCGGCTGTAACTTTTGATTGCGATGGCTTAGAAGTTTGATTTTTTCACAGCTCCAAGGAACAGTGTTTGATATGAATTTCAGTTTGATATCTAACTCCACGCATTTCAGTTTGATATCTACCTCCACGCGTTCCTGTGAAAAAAGGTAAGGGTTACGTTTTTTTCCTTTTGAGGTACAGCACTCTTAAAATGAATTATGGTCGAATTTGGACCACTAGTCTAAATCATACAAAAATATCATTTTTAAAGTCACTTTACTTAAGTTAGTGACTTAAAAATATTTTCTCACTCTACTTAAATTAGAGAACAGAAAATATTTTAGACAAATTTTATTTCATTGTTGCTACAACAGAATTAGCACCATAATCTCGTTTGTGAGAGAACATCTCGCTGTAATGTTGTGTAAGCACGGACTAATTTGTACACAATTGCACACTTTAAGAGCTTAAGGACTGTTCTTGATTAGGGAATTTTAGAATATTACATACTTTAAAATTAACAACGGTTCAATCAGCTAAGCTTTTACGATTATTAGCAATCGATTGATTATTGAATACAATAAATCCAGGTTTTACAAAGAAACTGTGTGTCTAATTAATTTGTTTATTTATACAAATAAATAAAATTGGAGTGTCTGTTTGTAATATTAAAATAAGCGCTTTCTACTACATGCATATGAATGTATATACGGTACACATACCAAAATATATATTTTTAAAATTTTTGTCTGTCTGTCTGTCAGTTTGTTCCGGCTAATCTCTGGAACGGCTGGAGTTTTGGACGGGACTTTCACTAGTAGGTAGCTGATGGTACAAGGAGTAACTTAGGCTTACATTTTTTAGACTAGCTTCGCCCCGCGGCGCTACCCACGATACGACAATAACCGCGGGTGACACCACGGGGTTCAGCTAGTGTTGAAATAAAATCCTACTAATATTATAAACGCAAAAGTTTATGAGCATGTAAGTGAGTATGTTTGTTGCTCTTTCACGCAAAAACTACTGAATGTATTTTGATGAAACTTTACAATAGTATAGCTTATACATCAAAATAACACATAGGCTACAATTTATAAAGATACTAGTTCAGCTAGTAGTTAATAAAGCACTTACTGTTGGCCTTGAAGAAATAATTTGTAAAGTTTTTGTTTCACTTTAATGGAAAACTTAACTTGTTTATTATTTTAGCTACAAATTAAATAATATACCTACAAACTATTAAGAATATGCATAAAAAGTTTCATTTCATTGCAGCAAACATAGTAAGTTACTTAGCTACAAATAAAGTTAATAAAGGTATTTTTTTTTATTGACTAATGGGCAAACGAGCAGATGTATCTCCTGATGGTAGGCGATTACCACCGCTCATGGACACCTTCAACAACAGAGGCGTCACAAATGCATTTGAGGGAGATCTTTAAGGGATGTTCAGGGGCATGGAGGGAGGGGTATGGGCCTCCGGTATCCTCTCTCACTCGGTGAAACACAGCGCTAGCACTATTTCACACCGGTTTTCTGTGAGGCCGTGACCCATTCTTGCCGAAGCGTGGCGCTCCCACGGTAACATTATTATACAACGGTATGTTGTTGTATAAGACATAACGAAGCAGATAAAATTGTTATAACACTGCTTTTAATAGAAAATATAGTTATTTTTGTATTAATGAATAAAAATCTCCCCACCAATTTTTAACTAAACAGTACATAACCTCTTCGTACCAGCACAATATAAAATAATAAAAAGCCTATTAGGTTGGGACAACATAATCTTCCATCTCCCATCCTGCTCTCACCGCTGGTTATCTCTCCTTGTCACTCCACGGTATTCCTTCGACCATCTCTGTCCAGCAAAAGATAATTATTAACGCCTTAAGACGAGGCGCCAATCACATTATACAGTATCTCTAGCAATTTGCCGCTAAGAAATCACTTTGCCACTTTGAAACTGTTTTTATATTCTGTGGAATATTTATTTTTATTATGATAAACTTATGACGAAAGACTGAGAGATAAATGTATTTTATCTACCTCATATTTTTGATAGTTTGATATACCCATGTATGATATTTTAAAAGATTAAAAAACAATGCAAGAATGCAGCATGGTGACCTACACCACGGCGGCCTAGTGATGCTTCTGTATCATTGGGCCTCCAGTCTCGCAATCACCAATAAAACACATCACGAATGTTGTCATTTTAGATCAGTCTTCTGTGAGAGGGTAGTACTGCCCGTAGAACCTACCCGTTTGTGCTACGCTACGCTACGCTAAATACAACGTAGCAGTACTACCTAAAACACGTTTCCGATTAATTATTGTCCATTAATCTTATTAACAGTTTTAAAATTAAAAGTCCATATTAACTAAGTATATGTAAAAAATATAACTTATTGTTCGATTATAACTCCATCAAAGAAATTTATTAATGTGTTTTACACTTTCAGGTGCCTTATTGACACTTTCAAGATCCATTCATTCTTCCATTCGACATTGTCCGATATTTCTAACATATTCTCATTCAACAATAGCCTTTATAATCTTTGCAATAACACTTACAATATTGGAATTTTGGTTATACTTTTCCTTTCAATAACTATTGACAAATGTTTGTTATAAATCTTGTTGAATGCAACACTTTTGAAATAAGATTACAAATTACATGTTGGAAGATATGAATCAATGAATGACCATTATGGCATTGTGTGTAGTAATGTTGATGTTTGTACAGAATTCAACAGCGAAATGAACAACTCCACACAATTCTAAGAAAACCCGAATATGGATTATACATAGACTAACTGTCGTCCGCGGATCCGCCCGCGTAGTTAAAGGTTCCAGTTTACATCTTCAAAACTGACTTGACTGGCTGATTTGACTGCCTCTGTGGCGCAGTGGTAGCGTATGAGTATGAATAATATGTATGTATTTACAAAAAAAGTATAAATGTATTTATATCAGTACCCATAACACAAACTCTGCTTAGCTTGGGACTAGATGGCGTTGTGTGTAAGATGTCTTAAATATTTATTTAAATAAAAAAAATTGGTTGCCTGTAAAGTCGGTATACGGGCGAAAGTTTTACGTGACAACGACTTTGAGTGGTAAAATAATTTTAATGTGAATATTCATTCGTATAGTAGGAAGAAGGATGAAATAATAGTAACAATTTAAAACATTTATTTATACAAAGAATTATATTTAAAACATTAATTTTAACGTTTTAAATATAATTCGACGCATGCCTTTCACTTTTTATGTCTGTCTCTCTCGCTCTTAGGCGGGCTAACCATGCCCGAGTGGAAGGGACGCGTGCCTCTCACTCGCTCTCATTGTGAGCGCATAACGTGAGCGGAGCGTAACGCAGTTTCTTGAAGTGTCACCCGGCAAACCAATTTATAAGACGTTGTCACGTCAAAAAAATATTCGTATAAAAGTACACAACCAATAAACGTTGTAAAGAGCGAATGTTTCTGTAAGAAATTTCTCTAAAGTATCTTTGTAAACATAAACTAACAAATTTTGTAACAGATGAATTTTATAAAACAACGATACTTTTCGCGTTTATGTTGCTTTCGAATATTGTTAAGTATTTCATTGATTTTAATTTTGCTTTCGTGATACTATTTTAAATAAAACTTTCATAAGTCATTTCTTATATCATCATTTATCTACCAACGACAGTGCGTGTGTAGTGAGAGATTAGCTATAGATAGATACAAAAAAAATTACAATTTACAGTATACAGTTAATAAAGTAGCCAATTAAATTAATTTACCTAGGTATTCGAAACTACCTGCACCATACAGAATTAATAATCCTGATAATCACAAAATTGGATCATATCATTATCATCCACGGAATGAATAGGATTGAACGCACTCCGTATTATTAATCCATCGCCACAATTTGTGGATCACACAAATTGTTATTCCATGTGGGATTTGAACCCACAAAACTTGGCGTAGTAGGGAACGGCTTGGCGACCGCTTAACCACTAGGCTCAACGTGCAGTTGCTATTAGATATATATAGACTATTGCCACTGTTAACCAGAGATAGGTTATTGAAAACGGCTGTAAACAACACATAAGTCAAAGTTTATAGTAAGTTATTACAAATTGGTTTCAACAACTTGATACATTAACTGCAATTCTGCTGGTCATCATTGGCTTCTCTAAGTGCCTAACAAATTAATGCTTACTACTATATTTTTTTTAAATAGTTAAGAACAATACTTATAGGGTCTGTTGAGTGCAAGTTGATTCAATTTGTTCTTACTGTTTTGTTTATAGTCGTTATGTTTTGTTCGCTTCGTCATTTAGTTTTTTTTTTGATTATAATGTTTTATGCACACATGTACAACGGCGGGCTTAATGCCCAAGGCATTATCTACCAGCCAACCTTTGGGAGATGTGGTATTTTGTGAGGTAGGTGCATTGTGGTGGAAATAAGAGGTTGTGATTGCTATCAATATATGGACTAACATAGACTAACAACTTATAGTCCACGGGCCCACGTACAAGGGATTTCAGTGATTAATAACAGGCTGAAAGTTTATACACAGCTTTGTTTTGACGAGACACCCAACTTTTATTATTGGACCAAATTCTGATAGTGGAAGGAAAAAGCGGGATAGGGAGCGAAACACGTCGATTTGATGAGTGTCCCAAATTAAATAATAACAGTTTCTAAACATCAATACTTTGAGAAAATACGATGGAAAACTGAGAAAAACTGAATTCTAAAGTTGTATGCCACAGCATACAAATTGAATGGCACCTTCCAAATGTTTGTATGATCTGCAAATATTTGTTTCGGAGTTTGGGTGTTTTCTATGTATAATACGTATGTATTTACAAAAAAAAAGTATATAAGTATTTATATCAGTTGTCTAGTACCCATAACACAAACTCTGCTTAGCTTGGGACTAGATGGCGTTGTGTGTTAGATGTCCGGAATATTTAAAGTTTCAGACTGAAGCATATTAAGGCTAACCACTGAGGGAGACTATTTGGATTTTATTTGTGAAAACAAGAACCTATTAGGATATATAGTAATATGTATCGAATACATATAGTATTATATACATTAAGTAAAAAAATATAATAATTTGAGCCGATAAAACTGTTATATAAATCTGATCGAATTTATAAACGATTTAATCGAACGTTAAGTATATAATCCAATCCATAAAAGTGTTGTAAGTTGATATTTGACCCAAAAAACTTTTCTCAGAAAAAAAACACGAGTCAAGTTGACTAGTAGAATACTTGGTGTTGCCATAAATAAAAAATTCCACCGTGGGAGAGCCGCGCTTCGGCATAAATGGGCCGGCTCGACCGGAGTGATACCACGGCCTCACAGAAAACCGGTGTGAAATAGCGCTTGCGCTGTGTTTCACCGAGTGAGTGAGGATACCGGAGGCCCATACCCCAACCCCTCCCCCATTCCCTCTCCCCATCCCCCAAAGGTCGGCAACGCACTTGTGACGCTTTTGGTGTTGCAGGTGTCCATGGGCGGCGGTAATCGCTTACCATCAGGTGATGCGTCTGTTCGTTTGCCTCCAATTCAATAAAAAAAAAAAAAAAAAAAAATACATATTCATACTCTAAGTTCAAATGCCACAACACACTAAATACGTAGGTAGTTATTTAAACGTCAAATCTACGCGCGCAAAGTCGACAAATTACAATAATTTGTAAAATAAAACAACGTATTTCAACATAAATATATCGATGGCGATTCTAAAAGCACTCTAAATGCCATTTTGTACCTTTTTTTACTCAAAAAGTCCAAAAATTATCATCACTAATAAGGTGGTATTAAGATATAACCAGTATGAAAAGAACCCTTATTGTTGCTTAAAATATGAGTTTAATTACAAAATTAGGGATGAATTTATTGTAAAACTAAAATCATTCTCACAGTTATAAAAGTATATTTCTTAAAGTTATTTCTATTAAAGATTTTTTAGGAAATTGGATTTGAATTGAGATTATAAAGTATTTTGTATATAACGTCAAAGATCTTAAGGGTCAAGGTATATTGGTCGTCAATTTACCAATTTTACTTTTGAGTGGGCAGGTATTAATTTGAGAGAGTGTTATAATGATCCGCGTGATGGATTGGATGAGTCAGCAAATTTTTGGTTTTTGGGCAATTTAGCTTGTTAGTTGGATCAAATGTTGGTCTACATATCGTACATTTTTAAAGTATAAATTAGCTATACTTTAACTAAAATTATACGTAGACATTTTGTTTTTTTTTTACCATTTGTTTAACATTTGTTAACTTTTTTAAATTTATACATGTCAATCAGCAGAAGGTCTCTCGTGATTAATGACCCTGACTGCTAAACTATAGATAGTAGATTCTATTCCCACCCAGGACAAAAATGTGTGATAAGAGTAATTTATTTTGTCTGAGTGTAGTTTATCCATACTAATATTATAAAGCTGAAGTTTCTTTGTTTGTTTGAACGTGCTAATCTCAAGAACCGCTGATCCAATTTGCAAAATCTTTTCAGTGTTAGATAGTCCATTTATCGAGGAAGGCTATTGGTTATATATTATCACGCTAATACTTATAGGAGTGGAGCACCAATGAAGAATGTTTCAAAAAGGGGGGCAAATTTTCACGTTACGGGCGACACGACAATAACCGCGGGGTTCAGCTAGTTAGGAATAAACATCCTGTGTCGTGGAGGACTTTACAAACATACATGAAACGGGCACAAAGAACATCCAGACTCGGGACAACAATTCGTGGATCACACAAAGTGTTGTACCGCGTGGGATTTGGACCCACGACACTTGGCGCAGTATCAAGTGGCATGGCGACCGCTGAAACCACTCGGCCAACCGTGCAGGCGAAAAACTGCAGAACATTTATATACTGTGTCGCGGAAAATTTAACCAAAATTTATATCACAAACAACGCCAAGGTTCAGTAGAACAATGCATTCAAACAACGTTCAACTGCACGTGTTGCCTTGTGGATTAAGAGATCGCCACGCAGTTTTCTACTTTGCCAAGTGTTGTGGGTTCAAATCATAAACTTTCTTCTTCTTTGTCCTAGCCATTTCCCATTATTTGGGGTCGGCTCTCCTCGTTCTGCGGCGTCAGGACAATCTATCCTGGGTTGTCGAAACGTTTGTTTGGGCAAGCTCTAAGTCCTTGGCCACCGTGGACCACCAGGTGGCTAGTGGGCGTCCTCTACCTTGCCTAATATTTGATAGCGCCAGGGCTTGTTTCACAACATGGCCTTCAGAGCGTCTCATGACATCATCAATTCATAAACTTTGTATAATCCAAAAATTCTTGTTCTGAGTCTAGGTGTTCTTTGTGTTTGCTATATTTCTTTTTTTTTTTTTATTGAATAGTGGGCAAACGAGCAGACGTATCACCTGATGGTAAGCGATTACCGCCGCCCATGGACACCCACAACACCAAAGGCGTCACAAGTGCGTTGCCGACCTTTGGGGGGATGGGAAAGGGGATGGGGGGAGGGGTTGGGGTATGGGCCTCCGGTATCCTCACTCACTCGGTGAAACACAGCGCAAGCGCTATTTCACACCGGTTTTCTGTGAGGCCGTGGTATCATTTCGGTCGAGCCGACCCATTCACGCCGAAGCATAGCTCTGCCACGGTAGCATAGCTCTCCCACGAATGTATGTTTGTAACAGGATGTTTATTCAGAGCTATCTTTAAAACTTAAAAAAGAAATGACATACGTGTTTCCCTTACGGGTTACGAACCCACAGCACTCAACACTGCAGGTGATTTGTAAACCGCTATATCCCTCTCCACCTTCCTAGCCTTTATTATTCCCAAGATTATTGGGGGTCACCATTACTTTTATATCAGTTTAAATCGGTGCTACTGGCATCGGACCTTTTATATCAGTTTAAATCGGTGCTACTGGCATCGGACCTCCGCAACCCTGATGGTGAAATAAACACCATCAGTGCAGTGCAATTATTATTACTATTACAACGTTACAGTAGAAACTAAATTACGTGACTCTATTCATCTACCTGTGGTAAGGACGCTGTAGTTGAGACAATAGTCCAATCAGTCACAAGATGTGTTGCCGCTCAGCTCATCTCAGCTGCAATCGAGTTAGAACCTTGTTACCAGCGCAGTGGACACTTGGACCTAGTAATAGAGTACGAACGTTATACAGAGATTTCGGGATTATTTCGTAAGGTTTATTTTTCAACTGCAGGTTTTTTCATCAGTGTTCAATGCAATAACAATAATAAATAATTCGTACACTTGACGCCTAACGCCATCTAGCTTCTATCTTAGCTATAAAAGCTAGATTGATTGATAGAATATTGATATCCTTGTTTTTGTAAATACACACATCTATTTATATAAAAATGAATAGCTGTTCGTTAGTCTCGTTAAAACTCGAGAACGGCTCGTCCGATTTCGCTGATTTTGGTTTTAAAATATTTGTCGTAGTCCAGGGAAGGTTTAAAAGGTGAATATATATATAATTTTTTTCAGAGAGGTGCGTCAGTGAAGAAGTTATTACACTACGGGTTATAGGGGACGTAAACGAGGTTGCGTGGATCAGCTAGTATTAAATATAAAAAACACCCAAACTCCGAAACTAATATTTGCAGACTAACGTTTGTTCCGACTTTTTCTTATTGTGTAGGGGGCAAACGAGCAGACGTATATACCCATACCCCATCCCCTCCCTATCCCCCAAAGGCCGGCAATTCATTTGTAACGCCTCTGGTGTTGCGTCTTCTCGTTTGCCTCTTTTAAATAAAGAAAAACTATACCACACTAGTCTCTAGAGCTGTTGTCCTGTGTACTTTGCTACCATAGTCCTGTTCTTATGACATACATGGGATGATTAGAGTTAGGGGCACTCCGTGTCCCCACACAATGATTGTGAAGTACGAAGTTACGTTACCTGTACTCTCTGTTTCAGCCACTACCCTGTGCTTTCAATGTGCAATCACAAGTAACTAACTGACCACTGCAATGGCGGTTACTATCAACTATAACACGGTTTAGACACGTGAAATGTTCTCAATAGTTTGTTGTACATCACTCTTGTACCAACTCAATGGGGCACGCAGAACTTAATTCATGTCATTAAGGTTCATTTTCGTTATGCGTTGTAATACTGACCTGAAAAGTTAGGCATCTATATTTTTCATACAGGATGAAGGTAGGCTTATGTAGGTAGAAGTGCGCATCTGTTATCGCTGAAGTGATAGTTATAATGAATACATATTTATACTTGAGTAGACTACCTTGGTGGTACAGTGGTAGCGTATGCAACTGCTGTGCTTGTAACGCCTCCGGTGTTGCAGATGTGGGCGGCGGTAATCGCTTACCACCAGGCGATTAGTCTGCTCGTTTGCCCCCTATATAATATAAAAAAAGGTATTTACAAAAAATAAGTATTTAAATGTATTTATTTTATTTTTTATTTTATTTTATTTGGACAACCAACAAGAACATACACCTTAAAAGCTAAGAGGGACACAACAGTAATGTACAAACATTGGTGCTGCCTTAATTATAGGTTACCACGAAAAGCATAAATATTGTTTAAACAGATAGTTGAACGCATAAGGCATCCCTTAACTTAAAAAAAATAAACAAAAGTACTTAATTAAAACTCGAGAGTAACAAGTAAATTACACAGAAAATTCCAAAAAGGTCACCATACACAGTCAAATATATAACCAACATACTTAATATATAAGAAAATCCAAATACGTTTGTCCTAGCTTATTGATGATTTTTTTTTCCTAAAAGATGGTAAGCTTAAGTAAAATATATCGATGTCCTTGTTTTTACAGATAGAATTATACTCTGCTTGGAGTCTATTTAGAGGAGAGAAATGTCCTAGGTTTGTTTTGGACCTCTTCGGTGTGAACAAGGAGCATCTAGTTTTAATATCGGGAGCCTATGAGAGATCGTAATGTTAACTTTTTGTATCAGTTTTCTAGTAGGTACCCATTATGCAAGCTATGCTTAGTTTGGAACTAGATGGTGTTGTGTGTTAGTAGTCTAAAATTGAATTCATACCTACACATAAACAAGTTTTCACCCCCGAAGGGACACTTAACATATCTACATATGATGTTAAGTTTCCAATATATTAGATAAGTAAAACCCAGAAAGAGATGAAATGATGGTGTTCGTCATATACCTTCTAAACAAAATCGATTGCTATTTTTAAACACACCGCCAACCTTTATACTTTATAGAACTGAACTGCCAAAAAAAACTTTAATAGGCAGATTATAAACGTTTTACGCAAAATTTAAATGATTGGCCAAATTAACTAACCATAAGAGGTTTTTTTTGTTAAACATTACTTGCAATTTTTTATTGAATGGAGTTCGGTTGTAAGCCGAATGTCTAAGAGCGGGCACGAGCCCTTTGCGAAAAAAACCTACGACAATGATGCAGCAAAATACACTGGTATTTTAATAAATTGTAATTCTTGTTTAAAAATATACCTTTTACTTTAAAAAGCCGCTCAATAAAACCTTATTTTGTGGAAACTATTTGAATAATGTGTTTAATCATCCCATAATTGGTTTTGTTTGTTAAGTATGAGCCTGTCAAACTAAATCTACTGTGTCCTATAGAAAGCATGTGTGGAACCTAAGGGGTCACCATACTCATTGTGAATGCAGACAATGCAACATAGTGAGCTATGCTGGTTGTGGCGACTTCCACATACAACACAACAGTAACCTACTACAGCACCATCTACCGCAGATACACTAAACTACGGAACAACGTACAACACGAAGAAACTATCAATCCTGAATCGCGCAGTAAAAAGTTCTCACGCCGATTATCATATATACAACATCCCAACATCAACTGTTGGGCAGTGGCCCGCCAGGTATGATCACCTCGCGTGGTCGGAGGATCCTCCCTTTGTGTTGGAGGGACTCGTCACTCGTTCCTCCACACTTGTCTATTGAGATGCTTTTGCATCATTGGCTTCGGGTTCATAATATAGCAAAAATGAGGGCCTTGATTTTTTTATTTTTGTTTATTGGCCTCCCAAAATAAATCTACTCTGCCTGATAGAAAGCAAAAGCAGAATCTTAGAGTGGTGGTCACCATCCTCAATGCAAACAAGGACAGTGCAGCATAGTGACCAGCATTATTTCGGCCTAGTGAGATGCTTTTTCACGCCCCGCTTAAAGGACCCGGGATCATACTGGGATGGAAATATGTGCGCTGGTAGTGAGTTCTAGGTTTTGACCGCTCGGCACAGGATGGAAGAACCGAACCGATGAGTGCGAGAGTGTATGTCTTCCACTCTGAAGCGGTGACTACCGAGGCCAGCGCGTGTTGTCCTGTAGAGGAAGGGAGAAGGTGGGATCAGTTTAAAGAGCTCCATAGAACTCTCCGCATAAATAGGCGATAGAGGACTGCCATAGAGAAGATTTCTGTACGCATCTGCAGGGGCTCAAGGAACTTTTTAGGTTGTAACTAGTGCACATTCTTGCGATGGGACTCTTCTGAGGTACATTAATGTTAGACTTAAGTATAGTAAAAATGGTATCTATAGGGATGTTATCTTAACACGTTCCGGGACAAACCGCCTCTCGACGTTATCTCGGTGTATCGTGATGTGATAGTACTGCTAAGGGCGGTGAACTTTATTTCATGTAATTTGGCAAACCGTCGCTAGCCGTTGCTTGCCCATAACATTTATAGGAAGCACATAATCTAGTGTCACATCACGCGGCTTCATGCGTTTGTAGGTGTCACAGCAAACTCTTTTGGAGTCAGTTTTCAACACATACATATGCAGTGCTTATGAACCAACACAATACACTTACACCGCCGACAGGCGTAGAAAAGCCATACAAGTTCATCCGCGCAAAAATTTAGTGTCACGGCGTGTGCGTCGCCGGCGTGTCGTCCTGACGTTTGGTGCAGTTTCAAATTTTGTCGGCAAAAACAAGGTAAATTTGTAATTAAATTCAAGTAATTTGTGTTTTTTTTGTACGGCTTTTTATTGTAAGTACTTATAATGTTTTGCAGATGGCGTCCAAACGAAAGAAACTAGCATCAACATCAAACAACATATAACATTCCGCTCATAACCATCAACGGCTGTGGTCGTAATTGCCGTATCAAAAAATTAAAAATATATACAATATAGTAGTACGGCTGTAGAAGATATGATAAAATGTATGGAATTTTGAAGTGTCATATCATGATATTTGCAAAAAGTTAAGTGTCCCGGAACGTGTTAAAGTATATTGTCTTAACAAGTTCACAGTCTAAAGAACCGTTGATAACTTTATGTAGAGCACAATTCGCTCCTCAACCTCCTCTTTTCAAGCTCGTTATTTTAAATTCTCATAGTATATGTATGTAAGTGTATATGTGTGTTCATTGTAATTGTATGCTTTAACGCCTAAACCACTTAACCGATTTTAAGTTCCTGCTTTCATGGAAAAGTCACATTATCAACGAGTAACTGAAGTACACTTGATACACTGGGGGAGCCGCGAGGAAAGGCTAGGAGGTGATACTAACTCTGTCTGTCTGTCTGTTACTCATTTACGGTTAGACCACTAAACTAATTTCAATAAAAATTGCGATGACCGTACTACTTTTTTTTTTTGTAAAAGACATCTCCCACGTTAGGAATAAACATTCTGTGTCGTGGGGGACTTTACAAACATACATGAAACGGACACAAAGAACATCCAGACTCGGGACAACAATTCGTGGATCACACAAAGTGCTGTACCGCGTGGGATTTGAACCCAAGATACTTGGCGCAGTAGCAAGCGGCATGGCGACCGCTGAAATCATTCGGCCAACCGTGCAGTCAACTTTTGACTACGATAACACTCAGGCGAAGCCACGAGTAAAAACTAGTAAAAATAATCTTCTACATAAAGTAATCAGGAGATTTCTAATTAATTACATAAAATATTTAGATTATTAAATATTGTTACAACATCAAGTAAAGGTTGGGTTAATTTAAGATCTTATTAAAACCATTTTGAACAACCCTTTGAGCTTTCTAAGTGGCAATTACAGAGTTAATGAGAACCCAACAATCACGACTGACTGGTAATAAATTGTTCGAAGAGCATAATATGGGATAATTCACGAGATCAAAGCTTGACAAGAACAGGTGCGGTCATGCCACCAGCTTTTTGGGATATTGGAGGATAATATCCAGACTTTATAACCTCAAAGAATTAAGAGTTTATTTTTCGGCAGCAATGCGTAAAATAAATAAATATTTCGGACATCTAACACACAACGCCATCTAGTCCCAAGCTAAGCAGAGCTTGTGTTATGGTTACTAGACAACTGATATAAATACATATATACATTTTTTTTGTAAATACATACATATTATACATAGTAAACACCCACACTCCGAAACAAATATATTTAGATCATACAAACATTTGATCCGACCCGGGAGTCGAACCCGAGACCTCAAGAACAGCAGTCGCATACGCTACCACTACGTCACCGAGGCAGTCAATTGTACTTCCCTAGTTAAGTTTTCGTAGTTAAATGAATTTTGTTACTTATCTGGTGTGCAACAAAGAGATTTCTTATTATTATTTTTGAGATCTGCACAAATCCATACTATTCCATATCAAAACTATAAATTCTATAGTAATTCTTTCGCGATAATCGACATATACGCGGGTGCAGCCGAGGTAAAAGTTAATACTACAAAATTTGAGGGTTGGTTCATTTGGTGGTTTGTTTATACTTATTGAATAGTTTTTTTTAAACATATTGAATAAAATTAATACCCGTCCATCCGACTCCGAATCCGACCATCGTATTATGAAAGTGAGGAAACAGATACAAACAGAGAACATGCAATGCACCTGTGTTTGAGTATTGAACTATGGTCGCCGTGTCCGAAATCGGCTAGAAGTAGTTCATACATTTCACACATACCTATCCGAATTTATACGTTAATTTGGTCACCCTAACGCCGCCCGCAGCGTCCAACATTAATGGATTGTGGGCATGCCGCGCTATTAATTAACTTAAAGGTACCTTGTCCACTGCTGGACAATTTTGTGGTCACCCTCGCCGAATCATTGTTATAAAAACAATACAATATTTTACATTATTAAGTTTTCATTCTTTTTTTTGCTTAGATGAAACTTAAGCATAGATCTTTTTTTTATATAAATATGTTATAAAAGGTCAAATCAACTCGTAAACTTTGAAAAGAAATGTATTTTATTTAGAAAAGGTAAGACGGTATAATACTAGCTGACCCACGCAACCTCGTTTGCGTCTTGTATTGCCCGTAGCGTGAATATTTTCCCCCGTATTTGAAATATTCTTCATTGATGCTTCGTTCCTATTAGTAGTAGCGTGATGATATATAGCCTATAGCCTTCCTCAATAAATGGACTATCCAACACCAAAATAATTTTTCAAATCGGACCAGCGGTTCCTGAGATTAGCCCGTTCAGACAAAAAAACAAACAAAAAACTCTTCAGCTTTATTATTAGTATAGATGAGGTAATCGCTTACCATCTGGTGATACGTCTACTCGTTTGCCCTCTATTCCATAAAAAAAATAGCTAACATCTATTTTTTTATTCACATACATCACATGAATAAGAAGTATAGACATATGTACCACTTCAACTTTAACATTAAACACGATAGATTTTCTATTCTAGAAATAAATATATCTAAGTTATTATGAGGACCGCAGACGGCGATGGGTCGAGAGGAGAGGCTATAGGGAGGAGGTTCAAAACCAATCAATGTTGCTTAATTGGCGCTTTAATGCCCGATCATTCAACAATTACCTATAGCGGTCGCTGTCAGCTGGGCCAGGGATGGACTCTAAACGATAGAGACTTACCATACTAGAAAATATTACACAGTAATTTGTATAGTGTGTATGTATTTATAAAAATAAGTATGTATGTATTTCTATCGGTTGTTTAGTACCCATAGTACAAGCTGTGCTTAGTTTGGGACTAGCAGGCGTTGTTTTTTTTTTTTATTGAATAGTGGGCAAACGAGCAGACGTATCACCTGATGGTAAGCGATTATCGCCGCCCATGGACACCCGCAACACCAATGGCGTCATAAGTGCGTTGCCGACCTTTGGGGGATGGGAGAGGGTATGGGCCTCCGGTATCCTCACTAACTCGGTGAAACACAGCGCAAACGCTATTTCACACCGGTTTTCTGTGAGGCCGTGGTATCACTCCGGTCGAGCCGACCCATTCATGCCGAAGCATAGCTCTCCCACGGTAAAGTGTTGTTGTGTGTTGAGGCATTATTATTATAGATTAGCTGTTGAAGTCTGACTTTGATCTCAATTCGCGTTTTTAACTATAAATGATAAATTATATTTATTTTGTAAGTGAATCTTTACAGATATTGTTACACGTCGGACTTCACAGCTCAAAGAGGCCGGCATTTCCTAAGACTCACTCTGGGAAGAAATGCCGAAACAAACCGCAGAGGTGTCTTTTTTTCAGTCTGTGAACATTGATTATTTACAAAATACTAAAAATCCATGCGAGTACTGTATAGGATATGGGTTAGCCTTTTGAAGAAAAGACCATAGTATTGAGTCGGCCTGTCCATACAGACGGCATACGAGCCCAAAAGTTAGTTTAATTTCTGTTCTTGTTGCGGATCAAAGAGAAAGAAATCAGTGTCAAAGAAAAAAAAATTGTTGATAAAGTATGGAAAATATCCTGATCGGGGTTGGCTTTTTTAAAAAAGTACCATAGTATTGAGAACATAGTACAAAGTATAAAAATGATGAACTTTCATATAATCGTTCATACATTTTACCGAGTACGTAAGCACTTTAGGGACCTGCTGACGGAGGCATCAGAATAACACTTAAAAGTGTCTATTATATATGTAATATATATATTATATATATATTTACTTTTATTTATTTTTTATATTTATATTGTATATGTATAAATTATATTCAATGTATGTATATCTAGCACCTATTTATCTGTACGAATCATTGTATTTCATAAAATAATTTTATTTAGTCTCTCGTGTCGTATAAACACACACCTGCCACAAATAACTTCGCAACACCCAAAGGTTTGTCTGGAAGATAATGCCTGTGGCATTAAGTCCGCCTTGTGCAACATGTTTGCAGGAAGTTTTAATAAATAAATAAATAAATAAATAAATACGGGTAAAAAAATCCAAAATTATTTCTTAGCGGGATGTTCTTAAAAACATTCTAGTAATCAATTGAATCAAAAAGGTTTCTCCTTGAACCCATGATAATACTCTTTTTTAATGTATTTGAAATATGTTATTTTAAAGTTTAGCACAGGACCGATTGCTGTTAGGTCCGGTCGTGCTAATAACTGCAGTTCCCGGACCCCTCCCTTTTCAGGCGCAGAGTGGCACACCGTGTGGCCCCGCCGCAAATCCCGGCGAGGTGACGGCCCGAGGAGGTTTCCAAAGGTAAAAAAAGGACCGATTTCTGTTGCGAACTTTGGCGGAAGCCTAGGTCTAGCAGTCATTGGGCTGAGACGATGGTGATGATGTTATTTAAACAATTGTACTTAAATCATTAAACTAAACATACAAAATAAAACTTTAAACCTACAAAAATAACGTCATAGTTCATTTAAACTTTGTCTTATTACATTAGACGTTTTAGATTCAATCGATCTCAATACAGTCATCATTCGATTAACTACTTTCAGATATAACATTAACATACTGTTTGGTTTCTAATTCCTCATTTGTCTGAATACAACCCATTGTGACTTAGGAACCCTGATTGAGCTTACCCACAGATTGTAAAGGAACTTACAGACTACACGTTCACAATCGTTTTGTAGACATCGTTTTGCAAACTGGCATTGACAGGCTCCTGAGAGCTGCGTCCTAAATAGTAACAGTGGATTTAGCAAATTGATAAAATAAGATGTTACAAATAACAAAAGCGATACTACAATCTCGCAAAAGAATTGAAGAGTGGTCGTCACCAATCTCATTGTGCATGCAGACAATGCAACATGGTAACCCATATTATGGAAGCCTACTGAGATATAATTTCATTCCCTGCTTGAAGGACCCCGTATTATTGTGGGAGGGAAACACATGCGCTGGTAGTAAGTTTCAGGTTTTAACTGATCGTCACATTGAGGAAGAGCCGAAAAGTTTACTTCGAGAGGTTTGACGACTACCCTAAAGCTTAAGCTTAAGATTTCTAAGGTCAGCACGTATTGTCGTATAGAGGAAGAGAGAAGGAGGTTCACAGTTAGAAGAGCTCGTCAGAACACTCTCAATTATAAAGGTGTCAGTCATCAGACGACTCGTCTGTTCGAACCGACAAGCCTTGTAGCCTTACTCTTTCGATGAAATGCAAGAAAAGAATTCCCTGACACCGGGTGTCTGCGAAATCCCGGACGATTTTCGGCCAGTATAGTGTGAATGCTCCGTAATATTAACCAATCAATTTGAAACATGAACTCGCTTAATTTAACCATCATCCGCCATTATAGATCGTTATTATATTTAATCTCGTCACCCGCTTTCTGGCAAAGGTATTGATTTATACAGCCAAGAACTTAGTGAGTTTTAATTGATTTTAACTAGAGTTGGCGGGTTTTCGGCAACCGTTGTTTATGGTGTTCGAATTTTGAATTGTAACAGATAAACTTTTTTAGTGTGAGACAGAAGTATATTTGATATGCGTCCACCGCACTTTGTCTTTGCTATGAGATTCTGTTTTTTAATAAATTCGGAATTATTGTTTTACTGGGTGAAATGATAGGAATAATGAAATACCTATCTCTAATCCAAAAGTTTTATTTATTGAATTTATATTTCTGCTTAATTAGAATTGTTTAATATATATAATATTATAATAATATATATCTATATATATAAAAATGTTATGTTGGTTTGTGTACGCTTCAAAAACTCAAAAAGTTCTGCACCGATCGAGCTGAAATTTTTGAATGATATATAATCCGTATCAAGGATTGTTTTTATCTAATTTTTGCATCAGTCACGTATCTGCGACCGCGAAAAAACACGAAAAAACCGATATAAACGCGGGCGGAGCCGCGGGCAACAGTTAGTATTACTTAAAAATTAAGTTAATTAAGGTCAAATTGGGGCCACTGGGCGACTACTAAAACCTATAAAAGAACATCTAAATTGAGTAATAAAAAGGGCTTCAAAAACATCATAAATTACTTCTACATTTTTAAGGTTCAACTACATCAATTAAAATTCCATGAAACTATTACGTACCTACTACATTGTATCAAAGAATACCTAATACAACAATAAATACTGCATATTGATATTAGGTGCCAATGTAATTAACGGATACATTCCAATAACCCTTTTAGTTATGGAACCATCAAATCATTTGATAACACAAACTTAATCAATCAACTCATTCAATAAACTTTAAAAATATCACAAAATTGAAATTGGCCGCCATAATTGCTGTCTGTGCGACCGTATACCAGATACTTGAAAAATGTAACCACAGATTGTAGAATTCTAGATTAGAACACAAATATTGGCGGGACATTTTTTATAAGTGCAAACTTCTTTAGAGGTGTTGAGCACATTTTGGGTGAAAACAAAAATCATGGAACTCGCGTCATCATCACCGAACGCCTTCCATGAGCTATTTTTTACTTCTTATTATCGCGCATTTTATTAAAAGAACAAAGTTGTTCATTTCTGGTGAGCTTAAGCAACTAATTGTTTATTGGAACGAAGGCCCTTATGGCGCGTTGTGTAAGGGGGCTAGACGGAAAAATTGTCACGACACAATTTGTTGACACGACACAATTTGTTGTCACGACACAATTTGTTGTCACGACACGACGACGACACACACAGATATTTTCGTTTCGTCTTTCTATTTCGAACTTCGTTCCATCCGGGTGTCCCTTGACACCTCTCAAGTTTAGTTTTGAGTTTTCACTTCTGTCGGCAGTCCACATGACTGCTTTATGTTGTTGAGCTTGAACTTGAAACTCGCGGGCTGGATCTCCGCAACTCGACGACTTCAGTGCGCCTATTTTCCGTGGAAATGCTTTGTGTTATTTTAAAAATTTGTTTCGAATAGTGTTTGTTCTTTTCAACTACCGCTATTGTTTTCCATATTCAATAACTTGTAGAATATGGATGAAAGTAAATATTTATAACTATACCGCATTTACATCAGGGAAGCAGTTTTTTTTAAATTCGATTATCTGTCTGTCTGTTTGTTCTTATTAATCTCTGGAATGAATAAATCGATTTTGACGGGACGTTCACTATTATACTTAAAACATTTTGTGCTAGCTGCACCCCACAAGTAGCAGTGGCGCATCTAGTATTAAATATAATAATATTAAGTACAAGTCTATTCTAGTAATTTTTACTCTCTGGTTTAAAAAAAACACGCTGCAATTAAAAGTCATCGTATGTATCGCGTGCATTCAATCAAGTGAGGAGTGTGTTGCCATGATTATGGACTTTAAATATTTGATGCGTAATAACTTAAATTGATTGCACCGCGAACGTACTTAGGTGTTACAGATTGATAAATTTTTTAGACAAGGCTACCAACACCTCTGAATGTTTATGTGTGTCTATCTATTTTCAAGGTAGTAGAGCCACGATAATAATAATAATAAATAAATAAATATTCCGGACATCTAACACACAACGCCATCTAATCCCAAGCTAAGCAGAGCTTGTGTTATGGGTACTAGACAACTGATATAAATACTTATATACTTTTTTTTGTAAATACATACATATTATACATAGAAAACACCCAAACTCCGAAACAAATATTTGCAGATCATACAAATATTTGGTCCGACCTGGGAATCGAACCCGAGACCTCAAGCTTAGCAGTCGCATACGCTACCACTACGTCACCGAGGCAGACGATTGGGACAAATGAAAATACATATAATGATGATAAAGTTACATCAAAAAAATATTTTTTTGTCTGCCTGTCTGTCTATTTGTTTGTTCTGACTTATCTCTGATTTTGTCGGGACTTTCAATGATATGTAGGTAGCTGATGACATATGAAGTTACTTAGATTGCTTTCTTTAATCTAGCTACATAAGTGATTATCGTCGTCCCGCAGGTAACACCGCGGGGCTTATCTAGCAAATACTATATCTGTACTAATAATAAAGCTGAAGAGTTTGTTTGTTTGAACGCGCTAATCTCAGAAACCACGTGTCCGATTTGAAAAATTCTTTCATTGTTGGATAGCACATTTATCGAGGAAGTCTATAGGCTATATATCATCACGCTAATACTAATACGAGCGGAGCACCAATGAAGAATGTTCAAAAAACGAGGGAAAATTTTCACGCTACGGGCAACATAAGACGCAAACGAGGTTGCGTGGGTCACCTAGTCTATCTATACAAATATATAAAATTGGAGTGTCTGTTTGTAATCCTACTACTATTATAAAGGCGAAAGTTTGTAAGTATGGATGTATGTATGTATGGATGTTTGTTACTCTTTCACGTAAAAACTACTGAATGGATTTGAATGAAACTTTACCACAATATAGCTTATACATCAGAATAACACATAGGCTACTATTTATAAAGATATAGCTTCGCCTCGCGGCGTTGCCCGCAGTTATCATCGTACCGCGGGTAGCACCGCGGGGTTCAGCTAGTATTAAAATAACCGCTTTCTACTACATTCATAAGAAAGTATATACGGTACACATACCAAAATATTTTTTTTTAATTTTTTTGTCTCTCTGTCTGTTTGTTCCGGCTAATCTCTTGAACGGCTGGACCGATTTGGACGGGACTTTTACTGATAGGTAGCTGATGATATAAGGAATAACTTAGGTTACTTTTTCTACCCTAGCTTCGCCCCGCGGCGTTGCCCGCATTACGACAATAACCGCGGGTAATACCGCGGGGCTCAGCCAGTCTACAATAAAAAGAAAACTGTGTGTATGTTATTTTATACTAGCGACCCGTTGCGGGTTCGCACTATCTATTATAATATGTAATATGCATTCAGGTGGGTACTACACACATAAACCTTCTTCTTGAATCACTCCATTTAATGCTCAAAATTTAATTAACATTCTTTGATTTCGTAGAGTTAAAAGATCTAAGCAATGCTTAAAATATGTACTTATCTATATTGAATATAGAAGCATAATTTATTTGAGCACAAAATAAATATTTCCCTTTATTTATTTATCAACTTATTTCAATGTTCATTGTATCTGTTTGGGCCTAATTTTCTAAAAAAAAAAATTGTTACCCTGTAAACTTTGAATATAATCTTGTGTGATTATGGAAGGGTACCAATCAGTACCTACTGAACCTATATTCATCCTTAAAATGATGGATTGTTTGTTACCTGTTGTAATTACCTTAATAAATAAATAGATCAATGACTAATTACTGTTTTTAAATTCCATGTAAAAAATAGTTAAAAAATATTTTTTGTTCTACAAACATTTTTCTAGAAAGAATTTCCTCTAGGTATAGCTTCAATACCAAACTAAATCTGTTGTATCCAAACTCTGAAGGCTTCGTTCATGGTCAATGAAAAATTATATTTAAAATATTTGCTTAACCATATTAACTCTTAATTATTTTATTACCAAGTCTCAATTCATGAACTGAAATAAAATAATTAACATTTAAAAACATGCTAAATTTACATTATACGTGCATAAAACAATAATGAAGATAAAATAAAATAATGGAGTTATCTCTTTCAAAAAGCCAGTAGCTTGTTATTCCAAAGTTAACCGTGTAACAGCGGGCTGCGAACAATCACTGAACGTCGAACAAAAGAAACGCATCGACAATACAAGACGCACCAAGAAAAAAACAAAAACCCCCACAGCGATTGGTCGATCGACGGGTGACGTCACATCGAGCCCCGCCCCCTAGCAACCGTCGCTACACCTGAGATGAGAGCGAGTGAGGTCTTTGTAAGAGTGAAGAAGACAAAATTATATTGACGATCCTATAACTCATGTCTAGACGTCGTAAGTTTATGTTTAAACACACAACCAATTTAAGCTCTATATCTTAGACATCAAAGATGATTTTTGAATAGTTAAGTGTAAGATATAAGTCATGGTGTTATCCCCTCTCTGGTCAGTTGGAAAAGCTGTTATTGTTTGGTTACGGGTTAACCGATTTGGTTAAATTTGTGTGTTAACAGGCAGATGTCCGGCGTGGTCTCGCTCCCTCTCCCTCCCCCCTCTGAGACAGGTAGCATCTGATTGGCCCCATATTGATTATCGTCATTAATTAGAATTGAGTTCATTAGCATTTGCGTAATTGGAAGTTGCGACTATGTTTAGTTTGTTTTTTACTGAGTAGCTCCTAATGTATGCAAAAAAGTTTTGATTAGCTCCGATTCGAAAGTGTCTGTAATTAATCTATATTTTTAAGTACGCGATTGGTTATATGTATTATTATTTTAACTAATGATTGATTGATTTATTTAAATGTTATACTATTTAGAAACACCCATTTACATGTTTAAATTTTTCAGTTTATAACATAAGTATCAGTTTTCAATTTCGTTCATCAACATTAACTTCTACAACATTCACGCAAGAAGCAACAAGCAAACGACCTAGAAGATCAAGAACCCTCAAAGAAATCGCTAACAAACTCCCGGCAACACTCTAACACCTAGCACAATCGACCCAATCAAACAGAAAAAAAACTATTCAACCATCACCAAACTCTCAATACAGTTCAAAGAAATTCCAAGGGGAAAATGCTAATACGCCGCTTCTTGCTTCTTACCAAACAAAATCACTTCGCGACCCCAAATTTCGCACTTTCAATGGGCAATTTCGCTCGCCCCCCTTTGAATAAGCCCCGCCTTCTTGTTCTCCGCCGGGACTAGTAGTAGTTTCGGAGCGCCAGTGACGTACGCGTATCGCTGCGAGATGGACGCGCCCGACGAACGATTTTTCGGCAACCAAACACCGGACCGTTCCGACACGAACAGTCCACGCTCGCAAATGAGTAGCCCAAATTCTAGCTCTTCTATAAACGTGACAGACCAATCAATAACGTTATCACAACACCAACAGAATTTAGAGACGCTAAATAGGATGGGAATGTTTTTTCACGCACAACAAATACAACATTTGAATCAAAGTTTTGATGCAGTGAAGTCTAGATTAGGCTTGACACAAGTGCCTACGAGTGTGAATCCAGGACCGAGGCATACAATAGATGCTATATTAGGACTCAATGGACAGAGGCAGGTATCTCGAGTGCAGGGTGAATTTGAGCAACGGAGAGATGAGCGGGAGTGTGAAACTGTGCCAGTGTCGCCGGGAGCTGTGGAGAGTGCTGGTATGTTAAATTTATATTATGTGCAATATTTTTAATTTATTTGTAAGAGAAGAGAAGATTGAGGTTATGGATTTAGAGAAATTTGTACATAAAATTTTGGATTTTGATATGATTAAATATGCAGATTTTGTGGTGGTAGTAAATCTTTAATATACTTTACAGTTCCCTAAGCTGTTTAGAAATGTTACACCTAATTTACTACAAAAAGCTTTTGGATTCATGTTTCATCGTACCAAAATCAAACCTGTAGTTAAATGTGAAATGTAAATATGTAATGAACGGATTGATTAGCGTTTCATTGAAGAGACGAATGAATTGGGTACTTAATTAACTACTTAATTGCACCGAGTTAAGTTATTAGAATAAAAAAATAAATATCTGTTGTAATATGTAATGTACCGAAGTTTAGCTTGCCGCCGCCGTCGGTTATTTATATTCAAGTTTAATTTCAATTTCTATCATATTTATTAATAATTTATATAAAAGTGCTCATAACAATGTTGACTACTGATATAAGGTATTTGGTTTAGTATACTTCCCGATGATTAAATTATAGATTTCCTTTTTAAAACGTTTAAAAGTTACCAGTTTCTATTTTATATACACATTTTATTAACGCATACGTAAAAACCTATATCTTAAGTTTTACTTGTTCGAATATATTAAAAAAAGGGCTAATGTATAAAAACTATAAAACATTTACTAAGTCGATAAAAGTCATATTTCATTTTTCAACTTACTATTAACGTTTGCTTTCAAAGATACGATTGGTGTTTTTGTAAAACAAGAGAGATTTTTTGCTCTGCGTTGCAAATTATTTGCAACGTAGGCGGTGCATTATAAGCGCCGCCCGCGAGCATCCGCCCGCCGCGTACCGCGCGCCGCCGACGGTTAAACTTTAAATTATTTAATTCGAAAATGTTTTATATTTATCAAGGCATTCTCTCGTTAATTCTAAAATAAAAATGATTATTTATTCCATTTTAAAATATGTATTACGTTTTATCATTCTTAGTTTAAATATGAATATTTTAGGACTTTTATAGAAAATCCGTGCAAATAAATAATGTCTATTTACTGAATATTACAATTCCAAAAAAAAAACTTTTGATACTTGCCAACTAAAATTTTTAACTTAAATTGACATACTTAGATATTATTTTTTTTCGGAAAACATTCATTGTATTTTCCTATCAAAAAAATAATCATTCTTACCTTAAACTGGTTTAATTTTGCGATTACAAGTTTTGTAAAATTTGATTATGAATTTTGATGATTTTTGCGTGAAAGAGAAACAAACATACTCGCTTATTTACTCACAGACTTTCACGTTTATAATTAGTAGGATTAAACAGAAATTCATCTAAATTATAATGGCTGTTTCTAATGTAGTACCTACAACTTCAAAATAATAATAGGTAGGTTGTAGATATTAATAATTCTTTTCTGGTTGTAAGCTCTAATCTCTTAAACTACTGGACGACTTTGAATAATTCTTGTTTTTCTTGATAGGCAAATTTTTGTCGAAGGTTGAATAGTGAGGGGAGAGCGAAAGGAAAAAAAACGGTACATAGTTCATACGCATTTTGTATTTGTATTGCTCAACATGATAGATTAAAAAAACATGATCAATAGACAAATTGTAACATTTTATTATTTTATATTGAGGCACAGCCCAGTTGCACTCGGTGATTTATTCCAATCACCGAGGGTAAGCAACGATGGTGCGGTCAGTATCTGGATGGGTGACCGCTGGTGGCATAATACCAAGAGCGTCTCCGTTATTCGGAGGTCACGTTAAGCAGTCGGTTCTGGTTAAGGTGGAGGCCTTTGGGCAGCTTAAAAACATCCAATGGCAAGATTCAACCCGCATTTGGCCAGCGTGGGGACGTATGGCCATAACTCTCCCCTGAGAGGAGACCCGAGCCCAGCAGTGGGATATTGTGGGTTGTTTATGATGAAATTGTAACAAATATAATTAAAGTTTTAGAAGTTTAACTATAACACTGAAAATATTTTTGAATATAATTAATCTACACTAATATCATTGCGTTGGTTCTTAGCTATGTTTAGATATTTTTTTATTTTTTTTATTTTATTTAATAGTGGGCAAACGAGCAGACGTATCACCTGATGGTAAGCGATTACCGCCGCCCATGGACACCTGCAACACCAAAGGCGTCACAAGTGTGTTGCCGACCTTTGGGGGATTTGAAAGGGGTTGGGGGGAGGGGTTGGGGTATGGGCCTCCGGTATCCTCACTCACTCGGTGAAACACAGCGCAAACGCTATTTCACACCGGTTTTCTGTGAGGCCGTGGTATCACTCCGGTCGAGCCGACCCATTCATGCCGAAGCGCAGCTCTGCTACGGTAAAAATCTAGCAAACATTTTTGGCGTATGATTACCTACTCAATTAAGTGTTGTAATTTAGCTTGTTGCTGTCTTGGTCTGCGCCGTTTGCTCTCTTAGTCGGCTTTTACGATACCCACAAGATAATTCGATATACACACGGATAGTCACATATGTCCCTCGGACATGTTTCTCTTCCATCAGGATTCAGTTTCCTTTACGGGGCTCCTGAAAATTATATGTGTGAGTGGGTTTCTATGCTGCATTGTCTACATTCTTCTACTCATGCTTTTCACCACGTAGATTCATTTTTGCTGCTATTAACATGATAAATATTCATTCCATCACCACGCCAATAAGACTAAGCGGAACAGAAATTTGCTGTAAACTACACATCATCATCATCATCTTCCTAGCCTTTATTATACCCAATATTTGGGGTCGGCTACCAGTTCAACCGGTTTTACCTGAATATCAGTTTTTACACAGAGCGACTGGCATCTGACCTCCGCAACCCTGAGGGCGAACTGAATTCGAAAGTTGAACTAGTTGTCAGTATATTTGAGGGCACTGACTTCCCAATAACGATTGCCATAGATGTTCATGACAACCGGGACCGACGGCTTAACGTGCTCTCCGAAGCACGGGCGGGAAACACCGCCATCTTCCATACTCCGTGCTGCTATTAGGAATTTCTTGTAGGAAAAACCCAACAGCAGTCCGACCCGGGAATTGAACCCGAGACCTCTTGATTTGCAGTCGCTTACGCTAACCACTAGACCAACGAGGCAGTAAACTACACACATATTTAAAATGGAATTAGTTAAACGTGACTGTCAATTCTACAATACTGTAAATATTCATAAAGGTTAGTGGTCAACAGAGCATCTTCCTTCATGTATGAACGTAACATTGTCTGACAGTTTACATGTAAAATTTATGGCACCGCACATGCTGTCATGTGTAAAACAATTTTACATGTCTTTAACAAACAGTAGGTACTTCGTAAAACAATTAGTGGTTGAAAAATGTACGCAATGTTTCTCATAACCTTTTGTTATTTTAATATATTTTACTAATCGCATTTAAAAAAAGAATTTTTAATACAAAAGATTGGATCTTCTTATTTGGGTAACAGGTTCCATAAAGTAGAGGTTAATGGTCATAGATCCTTGGGATCTCTGGTCACTATGGGGTTTTCGCAGGGCGCGATCCTTGGCCCATTTTTGTTTCTCGTTTATATCAATGACCTGCCTAACTTGGTAAAGGATAGCCAGCGTATAGTGCTATTTATGGACGACACTTCACTTTTATTTAAACTGAAGCGACAACAATCTGTTACTGATGATGTGAATGACACTCTCTCTAATGTCGTGAACTGATTCAATGTTAATAATTTACTTTTAAACGAAAACAAAACTTAATTTATTAGATTTTTCACACCCAATGTAATGTTATTTTCTTTATTTATTTAATGAGGGCTTAATTACACCCAATGTTAAGCAAGCTAAAACCAGTATTCAGATAAATGGAAAGAAGCTGGGCCTTGTGGATACCACCAAGTTTTTGGGTATAACTTTGGACTCTAAAGTGCAGTGGGACCCACACATTGATGGATTGTCGAATAGACTCAGCTCTGTAGCATACCCGGTTTATAAAATTCAATTAACCGATGTAGAAACAGCTAGATTAGTATATTTTAGTTATTTTCATAGTGCATTTGTATTTTATAAAAGACAATTTCCGGAACAATTCCTGTGTCTCGGGGGACTTTACAAACATAAATGAAACGGACACAAAGAACATCCTGACTTAGAAGAACAACTTGTGGATCATACAAAGTTATTCCATGTGGGCTTTGAACCCACAACACTTGGCGAAGTAGGAAACGTCGTGGCAACCGATTAACCACTAGGCCGAACGCGCAGTTAAATATAACGTCATATGGTATTTTGTTCTGGGGGAATGCTTCTGACATTCAAAGTATCTTTTTGTTGCAGAAGAGGGCTATTCGTGCACTTTATAATCTTGATTATAGGCAGTCACTGAGGGACAAATTTAAAGAAATTGGTATCAACGACAGTTGCATCTCAATTCGTCTATGAAAATTTAGTTTATGTTAAGAAAAATATTCATTTATACACAAAGTTTAACAACGTTCATGATATCAACACTAGAAATAAAGATAAACTCGTGTTACCAACCATTACATTACAAAGAGTAAGCCAGTCTTTCCGATGTCAGGGTGTGCGATTCTACAATAAAATTCCAAGCAAATATCAAGAATTAAGTATTACCAAATTTAAGAGCTCAATAAAACAAATACTATGTGAAAAGGCTTATTACACAGTTTTGGATTACTAGGATGACAAATTTGCTTGGGACAAATTTAACCGTGGGAGAGCTACGCTTCGGCATGAATGGGTCGGCTCGACCGGAGTGATACCACAGCCTCACAGAAAACCGGTGTGAAATAGCGTTTGCGCTGTGTTTCACCGAGTGAGTGAGGATACCGGAGGCCCCTCCCCCATCCCCTTTCCTAGCCCCCAAAGGTCGGCAACGCAATTGTGACGCCTTTGGTGTTGCGGGTGTCCATGGGCGGCGGTAATCGCTTACCATCAGGTGTTACGTCTGCACGTTTGCCCACTATTCAATTTAAAAAAAACTGTTTTTACCTACGTATTTTGTGTGAAAGTGATAGACATTTGAATTTTTTTTTTATATAATTTTATGTTCCTTTTCAATTTATTAACACCAACTGAATTATTTTGTGTATGTAAATGTGAGTATACTCTAGGCTTGTTATATTAGTTCATATTTAGCATCTTCCTGGTGATTTTGAGTTTTTCCCCGGCCTACCCAAATATCCAGATGTTGTCGCGCTTCGGGTCGTTAATCTTGACCGGTTAGGTAACACGATGCCTGGGGCTCGTATGCCGTCTGTATGGACAGTCCGACTCAATTTCGACTTTCTTTAAAAGGCCAACTTAGATAATCAATTGTTTTGACCTTTCTTCCCATAGTGAGTCTTAGGAAATGCCGGCCTCTTCTGGCTGTAAAGTGTGACGTGTAAAAATATCTGTAAAGTTTTAGCACAACTATCTACCAGTGAAAGTTCCGTCAGAAGTTTAACGCTCCCAAAACCCCCTGCGTACCAAATTTCATAAAAACCGTTAAATAACAGCTTTTTACTAAAAGTACATTTTTTTCAATTTTCATTTGTCTGGACCGGCTGGATCGATTTTGGCGGGACTGGCAGATAGCTGTTTATATAAGGAGTAACTTAGCCTACTTTTTTAGAGTATCTTCCACCCGAGGAGTACCTGCGGTGTATTTTATATCGCGGGTAACACCGCGGGGCTCAGCTAGTTGAAAACAAGAACTTCAACTTAGCTTTAAAAAATTATAACATACTATTTTTTTATTTTTTTTTCTTGCTTATGTTTCACTTAACGCCGGATGCTGCACGTCAGTTCCAATCATTGGTTATGTTGGTTGGTTATCGATTTTTTTTTTGTTTGTCCAAATGTTGGCTTATTGAGATCAATATTCAGATAGTTTCCGCTTACGAAATCATATTAATGGTGTAATCATATTGATTAATAAATAGTGATTGTGGCAATTACGATTTTAATTTATACTAATATATAAAGCTGAAGAGTTTGTTTGAACCCGCTAATCTCAGGAACTGCTGTTCCGATTTGAAAAATTATTTCAGTGTTGGATAGTCCATTTATCGAGAAAGGCTAAAGGATATATCTCATCACGCTAATACCAATAGGAGCGGAGCACTAATGAAGAATGTTACAAAAACTGGGGAAAAATATTACACTACGGGCAATAGAGACGTAAACGAGGTTGCGTGGGTCAGCTTTACATATACTTTAAAAAAGTATTCTGCCAGTCGTCATAAATTGTTTCGTTTCCCAAATTTTTTTTTTTAAATCTGTATTAAATATTTATATAATTTATGAAATAGTTTGTTTTTTTGTTTGCTTAAACGCGCTAATCTCAGAAACCAATGGCCCGATTTGGAAAACTCTTTGTGTTTTAGGTAGCCTATTTATTGTGAAGGTTATAGATCATTACGCTAAGACCATTAGGAGCACCAATGAAATGATTTGAAATCGTTTTTTTTCCTTTAGAGAGCTTCCAATTCCTGCGCTGCGCAATCTGTTACAGTTGCGTGAAAATCATGTATGGGAGAGTTGTTTCCCGTAAAAAGTTCTAAAAAAAAATCCGCTACAGCATCAGTCATCTTATAAGATTGGCTCACTATAACTATTTTAATGGGAACCAAATTTGTTCATGTTTTATAACATCACGCTACATATAAATATAATTGGAGGGTCTGTTTATAATATGAAAATAACCGCTTTTTACTTAATGCAAATGTATGTTTACACGGTATATATACCAAAATATCATTTTTAAAAAAAATTGTCTGTCTGTTTTTTCCGGCTAATCTCTGGAACAGATGGACTGATTTTGAAGGGTTTTTTACTGATAGGTGGTTGATGATAGAAGGAGTAACTTAGGCTTTTTTTAGACTAGCTACGCCCCGCAGCGTTACTCGCGGTACGACATTACCGAATAATACCGCGGTGTTCGGCTAATTTGAAATAAAACTATTATAGACTCAGAGGTACAATCAGTGAGGTACCAATTCTTTAGTCTGTCATCTCTTAGTGTGTTCATTTAATTTATGTTTCTGTTTCATTACAAACACTTCGCAAACTTATCTTTACAGATATTTTACACATCGGACTTTACAGCTAGAAGCGACCGTCACTTCTAAGACTCACTCTGGGAAGAAATGCCGAAACAAACCAAAGTCTTTTTTAAGTCCGTGATGACATTGATTTAGTAAAAAATAATAAAAATCTATGCGAGTACAGTAAAGGATCTGGGTTGGTCTTTCATAGAAAAGACCATAGTATTGAGACCTGTCAGCCATCTTGTCACCTAACCGGTATAAGTCAAGATTAACAACCCGAAGCGCGACACTACCGCCAGCAAGACATTTGGGTAGGCCGTGGAAACACTCTAAACCACCAGAAAGATACTAATATACTTTAATTTACCGTGTGCACTTCAATATCTCGAAGTTGAGTAATCATTCATTTAGTTAATTTGAAAGACATAAGATATATTGAAAGTAGACTTTATAAATTGTAACTAAGATTAAATTTTGATTATAGATACATAATACACTAGCTGACCCACGCAACCTCGTTTGCATCTTATATTGCCCGTAGAATGAAAATTTTCCCCGTTTTTTAAACATTCTTCATTGTTGCTCCGCTCCTATTAGTAGTAGCGTGATGATATGTACACTATAACCTTCCTCGAAAAATGGACAAGGTATCCAACACCGAAAGAATTTTGCAAATCGTACCAACGGTTCCTTAGATTAGCGCGTTCAAACAAACAAACAAACTCTATAGATAGATATTTAAAAAAAGCTATTTCAATTTGTATTTCGCAACGACATACAAATAGGTTTTCAATCAGCAGTAATAAGTTGTAACGCATTAAGATACATTATCAGCATCAAAATCTTAAATCTGTTAATGTTTAAATAGACATAAGCATTTATTATCAGTATGGTCCATAAATACGTCAATCGCTAGACCAACGAGGCAGTTACAAAAAACTCGGATCGGGCCAAAAGTGTTATTGAATTTTTCAGATTATAGCAATACATAATAACATCTCGGACAATGGAAGTTGAGGTCTGAACCCCCTGTGCCTCAGAGAGCACGTAAAATTGTCGATCCTACACCTAATCTCAGCCCGTTCGTGGTGGTTAACGGTCTCATCGAATTCTGATAGAGAGAGGGAACAGAGAGTGCACCTGTGTTTACGCACACACTTGTGGCCTTATCTCTCCTGCGTAGTTGGCTGGTCTCCATTGAGACTGGCCGCCGTGACTGTTATCGGCTAAGAAAACATTATTATTAAATACATCAATATATATTACGAAGTCTGTCGGGGCAGCTAGTAAAATAGATGCCCCGACAGACCTCGTTCTGTCAAAAGTTACAGGCCTGTAGCAGTTCAATAGAAAATATAATTTAGACTACCTCTGTGGCGCAGTGATAGCGTATGTGACTGCTGTTTGAGGTCTCGGGTTCGAATCCCGGGTCGAACCAAATCTTTGTATGAGTTGCAAATATTTGTTTCGGAGGTTGGATGTTTCCTATGTATAATATCTATGTATTTATAAAAAAAAAGTATATATGTATTTTTATCAATTGAGTAGTACCCGTAACATAACTCTGCTTAACTTGGGACTAGATGTCATTGTGTGTTAGATGACCGAAATATTAAAACAAAATAAGTTACAGAATTGATTACCGGTGTGCTGTGAGAAGGATTAATATTTCTTCATTGCCCAAGCTACGATCACAGACGAGACGAGACGAGAACGTGTTATACAACAGTTTGGCCCTCTAATGAGCTTTCCTCAGCTGTTTACTTTAATGAGCTTATCTTCAAAGGTCACTCGGCAATTCGTTGGACGCAAACATAATTTCTTTCAAAACAAAATGGGGTCATAGCGTGGTCGTTATAATTTGTGTGAAATTAATAATTAGTTAATCGAGTTAAAGCGTTATCAGATCTGGCAGTGGCGTGCGCTTAACTTGGAATTTTAGGTACTTGTAAGTTTGTGATAAGATTTTTTGAATTGTTTATTTATTTAGTGTGGTTAAAGAAAGGTAAATAGATCGGATTGGCCTAGTGGTTTAAGTGGTCGCCACGCCGTTTTCTACTGCGCCAAGTGTTGTCGGTTCAAATCCCACATGGGTCAACACTTTTGTGATTCACAAATTGTTGGTCTGAGTCTGTGTGTTTTTTGTGTCAGTCTCTGTCCGATCCTAAAGTCCATCCCTTATTTTTATCCCCCGTGCTCGTTCAGCGATCTCCGTCGCCTGAGTCGCCTGCGGTACCTGTCCCGTTCATGGGCCCAGGGTGCCGGTAGACTTCTAAACCTCTCCCGGTCCCGCGTCTCTTTGGCAAGCATAACTTGCTCGCAGAATGAAACGACGGAGTTCCACGCGCTCTCGCTCTCAACATGGCCCCAATCATGTTACCGAGCGAGAGAACATCCACCCTGATGGCCGCCACGGATCACGCCTCGGCTCCCCCTACGCCAAACATTCTCTGATTCTCTTGGAAGTGTCAGAATATGCTGTAAAAGCGGAGCATGAAAGACGGTGTCCTTTGATCGCGTCGACTCAGAAGTTTGATTTTTTTACTGCTACAAGGGACCACAGACCTGAACTTGACAGAAGGGTACTTGCTATGGTACAACTTGATATCTTAACGCATTTCTGAGAAAAAAATTCCGTCGGATAACGAAGTGATGCTATAAGGGTTCGTACGGAACCCTAAGAATTTATAGAATTTATTAGAATTTGAAGAAAAACGTATCCCTTAGGACCATTATTTTCTTAGAATTCTATGTAAAAATCAAAGATGTCCTTATAAAAGTGTAATTGTAATTTTAAGTTTGTACAAAAGTTAAGCCAAAAGCAAATAGAATAATATCCAAAAATTACATCATTATACTGTATTATATCGATACAAAACATCGAGACTCGCCCAAACCTACCCATTAACAGTGATCGAATGATCGTTTAGCACTGCGGTCAGTACCACAGGGGGACATAATCGAATATTGGCTCGTAATAGCGATTGCAAATCGATTGTAAGCCACACAATCCAGTTGGCAATTGAGCGGTCGTGATGAAGCCTGCAATTGGTAACTAAACTTGTTAGTTTGTGTGTTCCTATGTAAATGAATGTGTTTTAGTTCCTCTGTGTGAATCCAGGTAGGAATTGAAGTGCGAATTGTATTTAGTTTGACGTGAAAGTTTTTTCAATTTGTTAGTTTGTTACATCGATAAGATACAAACACGTTACAAACATACACAAATACATGTCAGGTGTAACAAATTCAAATTATTTTGTGTCTACTGCCTAATATGTATTGAGACCACTAAGACAAATAAGTAGTTATAGGACCATTTGTTAAATATAATATGTTTAATAATAATATGTTTCGGACATCTGACACACAACGCCATCTAGTCCCAAACTAAGCTGAGCTTGTACTATGGGTACCTACTAGACAACTGATATAATTACATATATATATATATATTTATAAATACATGCATATTATACAAAGAAAACCCCCAAACTCGGAAACAAATATTTGTAGATCGTACAAACATTGGATTCGACCCGGGAATCGAGCCCGAGACTTTAAGCTTAGCAGTCGAATACACTACCACTGCGCCATCGAGGCAGTCAAAGTCATGTCTTGGCATAGTTTTTCTATATGAATATGTGCGTAAATATATTATTAGAATTATCCCTAACGTGGAATCAGACGATATTTAATCGTATTTTAAGTAATAAACCGATTTTGTACAATAATTCTAGAATAAAGTTACGTACCATGAACTATTTTAAGCAAAGTACCATCAAGATACGTTTAGCCATTCGCGCGTAATTAACTAACAAACATTTATCAAAACTTTCGCATTTATAATTACTTTAAATAAATTTAAACCGCTGTCAGTACTGATTGACTTTACACTTTGTGCCCATTAATTGCTTATTAAATCGACGGATCTCTAAAACCAAATAATTCAATAATGAAACCATTTGGAAAAATCATTAAAACCGAAGAGCTTTAATACGTTACACGGTAAATCTGACACGTGATTAGGGTTGCTACACGAAAAAAAAACAACGAGACAACCCATTATAAACGATAATGCTCGCGAGTGTTGCCAGATTATCGATAATTATTACGAAAAAGAAAAAAAAATGGATACCAGATTGTATCATGATAAGTGTAAAATGTCTTAATGCGTTGGCCACAATATTTTTATTTGTTTTGTATACTCCCTGTAATCTACAGCGGTAATCTAAATGTGACATAATTCCTTCTCGTTTACTCGTTATGGGAGTGAGTGAGAGGTCGACTTTGATCGTTCAATCTGCTGTGACGTGTATGGAGATGTTTTGTTAGCTGTCTTGTTCACTTTTGATTTCTTAATCGTTTTTACAACTGACAGATGACGTATCAAACGTTTGTGGCGCTATCTTTTATATAGGTAAATGAGTTCGAAAGATTCAGTAGTCATGTCTATATTTTGTGAAGATGTTTTATTTATGCATGAATTAAAGTTTAGAATAGTCAAAGGTAGTCAAAGATAAATACATTATTTAAAAGATTATGAGATAATAGGTAGGTTCTTTTTTATGCATGGCTCTGCCAAAATGACTGTTGAATGCCTGATGAACAACATAAGCAGAATCCAAGATTGGAGGTTACTATACTCATTGCGAATGCCTACAATGCAACAATGCAGCATGTTGACCCACACCATGTCAACCTAGAGATGCTTCTTCATCATTGGGCTTCCGAACTCGCACTCACCAACGAAACACGACAGCACGAACTCTGTCACTCTAGGTTGATCATCTGTGTTTTAACTACCCCGGTAAAAAAGGTGGGTATAGGTACTCAGTGGTACTTCCTATTTGACCATGTATTTTGGACAGAATCCTATTTCTTTATTTAAATGAAAGTATTCTAATTTACTCGTTATAGTAGAATTATATCATAGGCAACGAATGGATGCGATTTGCCCCCAAGACCGGGATGGTTCGCGCTCCTTGGGGGCCAAGTGATAGACATAGGTCGATGGCAATATAAACTGTCCCCCAGTATTTCAAATACCCGCGGCAATCGGTCTACCCATTGCATAGATTAGCCCAAATAATTACATAGAAATTCGATAATGTTAAAAATATGATTTTTTATTAAAAGAAGGTTCTTGTCCTGCGTTTAGTTCAGTACTGTTTTGATGGCATCGCAGTCAGATACAACTTTTATTTAATTGTGTATTCACATATTACGAACGTAGATAATATACTACACAGAAATCTTTAATAACACGCTTAGCCAAAAATCTTACGAAAAACCTACAAGCTATAAAGGTTCTAGGACTCGCTGTGAGTGTGTACATTTTGGCCCACTCGATCACTCACCGCCGACAAAATAATGGAACTGATAAACGTCGAGTTTCCGCAAACAATTACCCCCCTAGTATCCGAAGTGGAACTCGATTTTCATCACGTTACACAACGGTGAATGTTTTGGCAATTTTCTCTGTTGGGTATACGAGTAATATTGCATAGACTAGTGATCGCTCAGCGATAGAAATTCGACCAATTCTCATTTATTTATTACGAGTATTATTAATTTCTTTAGTTTTCTACAATTCTTTTCCATAAAAACTATAACTGTGCTAAATTTCATACTCCTCTGTTCGCATAATTTTCGTAAAATCAGGTACAAAGATTTTGCCTCACGAATTAATATAGAGAACATACCTAAGACACGACTGTCTTGTGTGTTAGCGTATGTGGTTTTTCCTGTCAATAGGCCTCCTTAGTGTGGTCACCACGTTACATTGTCTGAATTCACAATGATTATGGTGACCTCTCGAATTCTGCTCTTGATTTCCATCAGACAGAGTATTTACTTTAGCAGGCTCATCCTATATTCTGCAAATATTTGTTTCGGAACAAACAGTGTTTTAGTATTCTAATTTTAATAGCATATGCTCTGTTTAGTATAAGACAAGATGAAGTTATGTGTTACATATCTAAAAGATGTTTCATCATCAACATTATCACCCTATTGCAGTCCTCTGTTGGACATACGCCTCTTCCATGCCACTCTTGATCGATTTTGGGAAAATAATAATTTAAAAACATAAGAACAGTAACTGCATTGAAGTCGGTTTTACATTTTTTAAGGTTAATTATCGAAGTTATAGTAATTATAATATTTGCCTTGGGTGGGATTCAAACTCACAACCTTCAGCTTAGCAGTCAGGTTCACCAACCACTGCATTAACAGAATAGGTAGGTAAGGTAGTAGAGCCACGCTGATCTCAGTACGAATGGGCCGTCTTGACCGAGGCGGTACTACCCTCGCACAGAAGATCAACGTAAAATGACAGAATTCGTGCTGTCGTGTTTCATTGGTGACTTCGAGACCGGAGGCCCAATAATGTAGAAGTATCTCAATAGGCCGCGAATAGTGTGGGTCACCATGCTGCATTGTTGCAATGTCTGCATTCACAATGAGTATGGTGACCACCACTTTTGGATTCTGCTTATGCTTTCCATCAGCAGAGTAGACTCACTTTGGCAGGCCCATACATAAAAAACCAGTGAAAACAAATATTTAACTCTTCAGCATCAGGAAGTTCCCTAAATCATTTTAACCGCTACGGTTAAATGGTCAATTTCGTACCCGACATTTCGATAAATCAAATTTCACAGATATTCATGTTCATAATTGTGGTGTAAAGCACTGATGCTCTGATACGCCATGATAAATGGCACCATAAGGCGGTAGAAATAGAATGCTTTTAGATCGTATCACACAACCTGCTGGAAGATAGTTGATCGCCTTTTAAATGTATGTAATGCTTTGTTTGTTTAGCGTGAAATATGGAAGTCATTTCCTTGTTTACGGACTGTTCCGTTTTACCAAACCCTGGAGTCGTACTTCTATGTTTCGGGGTATTGCAATTATTTTATCTTCAATCTTAAATCCACAGGGTTAAGGCTATAATTTATATGATCTATGTTAGTTTATTCATGCTTAAGTTTTAGCAACATAAAGATGTAGCTGCTTCTGTATTTGCAATCGCCTTTCGATAAAGCTAGCTCTGCTGTATAGCAGAGTTGATTTCTTCTGGCTAACTATTGGCTTTAACTTCATCATCTTCAAAAGCCTTTAGCAGACCATTTCAAGGAGGGGACGGGACATAGATCCCTCCTTAAAAAGAGATGACACCACGTTTGTGTTCCCTGAGTTTCAGGGGTCCATGAGCGAGGTAGTCACTTACTATCAGGTAGCCAGTCTAATCTTTTATCCCTTGTTACATAAAAATAAATACTGCAACATTAAATGAAACGTATTTACGCTCTATTAAATCTAATAATCTTTTAATTCCAGGCGAAGGTTCTGGCAATAGCAACGATGGTTACAGCCAGCGGACCCCAACCGACGATAAATCACCACCCGGTAGTGATGACGACACTCCCCGGCCAGGGTCTGCAGCTGATAACAAGAAGAAACACAGAAGAAATCGCACCACATTTACTACTTACCAGCTGCATGAGTTGGAGAGAGCGTTTGAGAAGTCACATTACCCTGACGTGTATTCAAGGGAAGAGCTCGCCATGAAGGTGAATTTACCCGAAGTTCGAGTACAGGTAAGTTCATATAATATCTCTTAAAAACGCAAAATTATTGAAAACAAGCAAAAAAACCATGTGAAAATGTACAGATAATATTTATTGTTGACGGGGTAGAATGTTTTATCTGATCTACGATTTCGTAGGGACTCAGGTGCCAAACGTATGCCATGTTTCCACTAATAATCCAGTCTCTACTGATGTCAGGTGTCGTCCGACTCTGAGGTTATGGGCTCTATTCAAGGAGAAGTCTGCGGCTTGTTTGGATATAGACAATTTACAAACCAGCGATTAAGATAGTTATCACAAATCTAATGTCACTCTCAACACATTAAGACTATAGATCAAGCCAAATAATTTATAGTTACAAACAAAAAACATAAACTTGCTTCTAGTACAATGAAATAAATAAAATTTAGCTAACCATAAAACTGTTATCTACCTATTTAATTAAACAGTGATCAATGAGAAACAGATACGCAGTTTCGCATGCAGATCTTTTAGCACCCTCAAATACCCACAGATACTCGTATAACTACGAATGCATAGCCAGCAAAGCCTATTATTAGCCTCATTAATTAGACCACCAAATTATGTACCACTATTAATAGTTCGTACTAACAAACACCTTATGGGAACAACCCTTGAACGAAATGAAAATCCAATAAACCAACCTTTTTTTATAATAAATCGAACACTGCAAACATTGAATGAAGGGCCCTATAGGAAAGGGTAAAGGGCAATAATAAACCCAAGGGGCTTATGCCACTCAGTCCCCTTACCTAGACGAACATATGTCAAAAGTAAACGCGACCAGTACAGATGACCCTCCCCATCATCAAAGACGAACATTATTTAAAACGTTTTGAATTTCATTGCCAAATTCAGAGGTCTGTTTAAACTGGGTATTTATTAATTGCTTTCTTATGGGTCTGTTTCTGTGTAAAGTATTTTGAAACTAAATGCGTTCGTAATAAAATCTGTAATCCGTTGACTTGTTTCTTGAGAGACATATTTGCGAAATATAGTGTGAGCAAACTAAGATGGCACTTCGTTTTCTAATAAATATAAGCCGAATTTAATAGCTTGTCATAAAGTGACAGAGGGATTGTTCTATTTTTCAAATAGTAAAAGAAATATAGAAATTAACTTTTATTATTATTGAAATTAAATAACTAAGTACTAACACTAAGAATCAAACTTCGCAGGACAATATCATTACAAAGAGAAGGACAATTTGAAACAAACCCAATACCAACTCGTCTATCCAGGTTTTAGTAACATTTTTCATTGATGCACTGTATATCCCCGAGATAAGTGTTTAATCACATTACGTGTAGATATAGTTTGTATGGAGTGAACGAGGTGTCGATACTGGCGCGAGTTTAAGCGAATTACCGGCCGCTTCCGTCCCAGACGGCGTCTCGCTAACTACATGTGATGCTGTACCCACTATCATTTAGAACTATTGATATGTTGTACCTCTTGTTAACCTCGATAGCTCAGTTTATGCGACTGCTGTTCTTGAGGTCCCGGGTTCGATTTTTGAGTCGTATCGAATGTTAGTATGATCTGTTTCGGAGTTTGGTGCCCATACCCTAACCTCTCTCCCCATCCCCTCCCCATCTCCCAAAGGATGGCAACACACTAGTGACGCCTCTGGTGTTGAAGGTGTCCATGGGCGACGGTAATCGCTTACCATCAGGTGATACGTCTGCTCGTTTGCCCCCTATTCCATAAAAAAATGTATGAATTAAAATTAATCCACCCTAATCACCGAAAAGTATAAAAATTAGCCTCCTACGACCAATTTTTAGATGATTCAATGAAAAAACTATCCTTTTTAAGGCATACCAGCAAAACACACTAAAAAAAAATCGACTAACAAATAAATTAAAAAAAAATATAAAGTTAAAACAACCTGTATAGAAAAAAACCCCTATAATATAAATGCTGTTACAAATTTGATTACACTGATTTTTCAACGAGCAAAAACCTATTAAAGCAACTCTTTTACAATTGCAAACTATCACAATCTTATCTTATCTCAAATTACTTTTATTCTTCCTTTATAAAGTCAGTCACACATAAACACTTCTTTTCTGCTTCTAACCAGCTTATTAAAACCCCCGGATACGTACATCCAATTTGAAAGTACAGCTCAAGTCAGTTCGGAGTAATTCAATTGACCCGTCAGAGCGATAGGCAATATTATATTGGTCTTTGTTGCATTTGAAGTGGTTAGCAATGAGGGGTCTCTTGTTGCTGGATGATTAACAACAATACCGGAGTGCATTAAGCGCCAAATAGACAACAATGGTGAAGTGATGGTAATCGAATTCCCTGCTTTGATCGGAGTAGGTAGGGTAGCCAGCGTTTTAGTAAAGTGAAGAATATTTTTTTAAGTGCAATTTGGAAAGTACCAGATATTGCTACTATTTCTTGTCCGTATATTTTATGTCGCTTTAAGGTATGTAGTATATTGTCATATAAAAAAACGTACATATAACTATCCTCCACCTTTTGAAGCTTATACAGACAATGTTACATTTTAGAGGACGTAGTTAATTTGTTTTATTCAAAGGCCTGCCATAGTAAATCCAAGACTGAAATTATTATTTATATATATTTTAAAATGTCTTTTAATATGTTACTTTCAGATTATATTTTACGAAAATGTAATCTTGTTTCAAATTCCCAATTTGATAAACACCTTTGCTTTCGATACTTTCGCGTAACATAAAAAAGAACTATTACAATAGATCCTCACTCCTTTTCTGAACACTTCCTAATGCGCAGTCATTACGTTCACCCCCAAAACATCTCAATAGGTCGTCACTTATCGCCGTCACGCTCGACTGCCAACCAAACGTGCTAATAAACTTTTTTGTACCCTACCCCTTAAATCACTTACCATAGAACTATGCACCTTATTTTGTTAACAATATGGTCTATAATCTAGTGCCGTAAAATAAGAAGGGTGTCTGCAAAATGGGCTTTTATAATGTTTGTTTAGTGTCGCAATATTGTTTTGTACGAATTTGTAATGAAGTTCAAAGTGTGATGTTTTTTACGTAATGCAGCCGTTTAAAAACCATGCAAATGAAATGCATAGTTAAAAAAAAACTCTAAAATTCTGCGCTTTAGCTGTGTTTGCCTAACAGTGCTGTGAAAAAAGGCATCTTCTCCAATAGTTAGTTGATTATTTGACTGTACTTTTAATTAATGATTTCAGAAATTTAAACTAAATTATTTAGATGAAGTTATTGAAGAGTTTTCTTATTGTCTATTTCGCTGTTATAACATTTCATTCATACCAAGATGCCAAACTAAAATCTATTCCTGTCTTATCCAAATACTCGTATCTAATATACTCGTAGTAATAATAAGGGAATAAATACATATAAATTGAATAAAATAAATAAATATTTCGAACATTTAACACACAACGCCATCTAGTCCCAAGCTAAACAGAGCTTGTGTTATGGGTACTAGACAACTGATATGTATATTTATATATATACTATTTCTTTGTAAATACATACATATTATACATAGAAAACACCAAAACTCCGAAACAAATACTTGTAGATCACACAAACACTTGGTCCGACCTAGGATTTGAACCCGAGACCTCAAGCACAGCAGTCGCATCACTACCACTGCGCCACCGAGGCAGTAAAGTAAATAAACATTCAAGATGCGTTTTCATAGTTAGTTACAAACTGATAAACTAGAAGCATGTTAAAAATCAATTGTGAAATACCTGAACGTAAATTTTAACACTAAAATAAGTGTAATCACTTAACAAAAGAAAATTACTTCACACCGCTAATAGTATTGTAAGAAAACCCATAATTTCCAACTGACCATAATTACTGTTTCGATCTATCTTGAACAAGAAAGGGTTCACCATACCATTAGCAGTTTTTGTTCTGTCACGTTCTCGTTGGCCTGATGACTGGCTTCCAACGCTAATTATAATTACTTTCGTTGATTTGCTAAGTAATTCGTGTATGCTAATATTGCAATCAATTACTTTTATATTGGTCGCACACTCAGAAAAGGCGTACTCGTAATTTTTGAAGTAGGTTTAGTAAAATTATATAATTTATAAGTGCTTCAATTATCTCGATTATTGATATGATGGTAAATTATTCTTGAACTGTGATCATACACGGTGAATCATTGTAGCATTTTTACAAGCACATCTGGTTGATATTGAGATAAGAAGCTTAATGCCGTGCTTTTTTAACAAAAGCAAACCTTGTAATACATGAAACATCACAAAATCATATGTAGAATAGAATAGTAGAAGTGTAATAAAAATAGAAGTCAAATATTGATGTTTTGAAAGAAATCTAAGAATCTTACCACCTAACAACCGCTTTATCATCTCCATATAGCTAAGCAACAACTATTATAATTATAACATGTTATACGATTGCACGCAGTTTCTCATATATTAAGACAACTCTACCTCTCCTCAAGATCTCAATGTGGTGTGACATAACTTTCTTCATACATACATAAATACCAATGAATATGTATTATTCAGGTGATTATCATATACCTAAATAGTAATAATTTACACTACTAAATATCGTGCAAAAGCAAGATTCACTTATATTAGAGACTGTAACAATATTATTAAAAATTTTTTGAACTGAATTGAAAACGCTAAAATTTAAACACCAAGCTGTTATTTAAATTAAATAAACTTTTAATATATTATTTCAACTTGATTTTCTAACTGAAATAAGAAACTACAGGTTGACTTCATCTCAGTAACAATACACTCATCATTAATCCTGAAAATATCAAAATCAGTTTAATTACTAAAACTAAGTTCAGTTCAATTTCATATTTAACTTTCGCCCGCGGCTTAGCTCGCATTTAATAAAAAGTATCCTATGTTACGTCTAATATCTCCAAGAAATATGTCTACAAAATTTCGTGATGATCGGTTAAGTAGTTTTCGCGTAAAAGCACGAAAAACAGAGTTACATTCACATTTATAATATAGGATTAGGATTTTACATTTCAAAACTCTCACCTAGCCCAATTGAAAAAAAAATACTTCACAGAGGTTTAGTACACATTTATTCAATATTTTCCTTTCAAAAATTATCCATACTAATATATAAATCCGAAAGTAACTCTGTCTGCCTGTCCATCATAATCTGTCTGTTTTATTGTTACGCATTCACAGCTAACTGCTGAACCAATTTCAATAAAATTTTGCATAGGGATACTATAATTCTTGAGAATGGACATATGCTACTCTGCACCGTGATAACCTATAACCACGCGGCCCACGGGCCATGGGCAATATCTAGTTCACGATAATATAAGATATCTACTATTTCGTATTATATTTACGTACATTCCTGAATAAATATAATTATGTAATAAAGTCGAAGAATTTGCGCTTAATGGACTGCCAATTTCGCTTACCACTTGTGTCAAATAAAACACTATTATTCAGTAGAATAGATCATAATAGCGACAATTACAGTGGGGGTAAATAAAAGCAATTTACACGGTCGTAATCGTGGCGCTAATCCCGTGACCGATCCCGAAAAGTCTCGCGTTGTGGAGGATTACGGTCGCCCCAGCGCGTGTAAATGTATGCAGCTGCGGTACTCAGAGAATGCACACACTTATAAACACACATATAAATTATAATATATAGTGCTTTTATGTATACATATGTATTTGCGTCTTAATTTTGTTGTAAGATATTTTTTTTCTATTAAAACATGGTTGCTCCATTTCTCATTATTCAATTTTAAATTAATATGTTTTTTTACACATCATTATCAACAGTATTTAAGAGTTCACTGCTGGATAAATACAAAGATATATTTTTACAACTTGCCTCATGGTTACCTTAATAATGACTATGTGATCTAAGATCATTGAAAACGTTGTATATGTTTATTGTAAGAAATAGAGTATAACTGTTGGCTACTAAGTCCTGTGCGACCTCCACATACAACGTAACATACTACAGCGCCATCTACCGAAGTTACACTGAACAACGGAGTAACCTACAAAAACGAAGAAACTACCAATCCTGAATCGCGCAATTAAAGTTCTCGCGCCGATTATCATATATACAACATCCCAACATCAACTGTTGGGCAGTAGCCCGCCAGGCATGATCACCTCGCCTGGTCGGAGGATCCTCCCTTTGTGTTGGGTGGAACATTATACCCGTTCCCCACAGTCCTTTATCGAGTTCATAGTAAAATTTATTTATTTACTAAATTAAGCTTCCAACAAATAATACTGTTCCTGCAAAATGACTGCCTCGGTGGCGTAGTGGTAGCGTATGCGACTGCTAAGCTTGAGGTCTCGGGTTCGAATCCCGGGTCGGACCAAATGTTTGTATGATCTGCAAATATTCGTATCGGAGTTTGGGTGTTTTCTATGTATAATATGTATGTATTTACAAAAAAAAAGTATATAAGTATTTATATCAGTTGTCTAGTACCCATAACACAAGCTCTGCTTAGCTTGGGACTAGATGGCCTTGTATGTTAGATGTCCGGAATATTTATTTATTTATTACTAGCTGATCCACGCAACCTCGTTTGCGTCTTATATTGCCCGTGGCGTGAAAATTTTCCCCCGTTTTTGAAACATTTTTCATTGGTGCTCCGCTCCTATTAGTAGTAGCATGATGACATATAGCCTATAGCCCTCCTCGATAAATGGACTGTCCAACACCGAAAGAATATTTCAAATCGAACCAGTGGTTCCTGAGATTGGCCGGAACAAACAGACAGACAGACAGACAGTCAAAAATTTTAAAAATATATATTTTGGTATGTGTACCTACCGTATATACATTCATATGCATTTAGTAGAAAGCGGTTATTTTATTATTACAAACAGACACTCCAATTTTATTTATTTGTATAGATTTATCTTAGCGTAAAATATCAAACATGCATCGTACATTGGTATTAGTTGAAAATACAGCTACGTATTTAGATAAATCAAATGAAATAATAATTAATCTACACTTTCAAGTAGCACTTTACACAAGTCACGACTTACAAGTTAGTGATTATGTTCAATCGATCATTAACATCTATACAAATAAATTAATCTGTGTCTGTTTGTAATATTAAAGTAACCGCTTTTTACTAAATGCAAATATATTTAAGCACGGTACATAATATGTATGCATACACATTTTTTTGGAATAATCTCTGGAATGGCTAAACTGATTTTGACGGGACTTTCACTGATATGTAGCTGATAATATAAGGAGTAAGTTAGGTTAACTTTTTTAGATAGACTAGCTTCGCCCCGCAGCGTTGCCCACGGCTACAACAACAAACGCGGGTAACACCGCGGGGCTCAGTAATAATGCAGTATTTTAGCATGTCTTATATTCAAATTTCTCTCATAAAATTACTTAGAATTAAAACTTTTGTGAATGGTTGTACTATTTTTTTTATACATGAGCCTGCCAAAGTGACTCCACTCTACCTGATGGAAAGCATGAACAGAATCCAAGAGTAGTGGTTACCATACTCATTGCGAATATAGTGTATACAACAATGCAGCATGGTGACCCACTCTCTGGCAGTCTATTGAGATACTTCCGCAGGGTCTTTGGTCTCGCATTCAGCACTGCTGCTGTCACTTTAGGTTGGTCTTCGGTGAGAGGGTTGGGCCTGTTTGTGCTGAAATCCGTGTGGCTCTACAATTTTTTACCTTTACATGTATATTGGGGATTCCTTGCTAGATTCAAACTTAACAGGGATTTTACTCAAAGAGTGAGACGATGTTACTTTTATCAGTTCAAAAAGAGCTTTCAAAGAACATAAAAAAATGACATAAGAGAGTTTCGTAATGATACCATAGCATCACAGAAAACAAGTAATTAATTATCTACCATTGGTCTTGATTTGGCAGAAAAAAGTTAGAAAGAACTAGGTATAGAAAATCCCACATGGAAAGTGTTAACTTTGTGTGATCCACAAATTATTGTTCTAAGTCAGGGTGTTCTTTGTGTCCGTTTCATGTATGTTTGTAAAGTCCCCCGTAACACAGGAATCATTCCTAGTGCGGGAGTTGTCTTTTTAAAAAAGAAGAAAGAAAGAAAAGATTCTAGTGTAACTACTGGACATAGTCTCTTCTTGTAAAATTCATTTTGGATACATTGGCCAGATGATTCGGTATTTAATTTGTGTCAAGTTTTAATTTTTCTTACCAATATTATTGTCTTGTTGTACAGTTGTTTTAAAACGTTAAAATCACAAGATGAACGGTTAATTAACGCGTTAACACTTATCCATAACTGTTCAATAACAAGTTAACAGTGTAGCGTGCATTGGATTAGCGACGAGCGAGACGCCGCCTATCGAGTTAGTTCGCAATTAATAACTATTATAACCTAATCCCACACGAACATCGCGGCCATAGCCTTAAAAACAAATAGAGGAGACCACAGAATATGTAAAAAAAAATGTTGAAGTCAAGTCGCTTTCAAGTCTACTTCAATTTTTTTCAAATACTCGTATTTTATCACTAGCAGACTAGTGAGCATTTGTAATTACCTTTTAATATCTCTATCATTTTAAAATGGTCATCAACATACAATATAAATGTCAGAATTCATTATTTTACTACCACAGTGTTTGCAGAAGTGTAAATTATAGTGAGTGATTGCTGATATTGAGTATTAAAATCGTAACAAAGAGAGGTTTATAAAGAAACAATTCCAACTAACCCGAAAAAACAAAATTTAAGCTATCACTCCTGCGATGCGTGGGGAAGCGAGACGTGAAGCGCTTTTCAGCCGTTTAATACAAAGATCATACATCATTAGCAGCGTATCGCAGTCAACTTATGGACATAGGCCACTCTTATTGCTCGCCACTTGGTTCAACCCTCAGTTTTCTACATCGAATAGATATATGACACTAAATAAATGCCTATATAAAATGCCATGTCTTCTCTATAGATTGTTAAGTTACGTTAGTGGAGGAGTACACGAGCTTGTTTAATTCAGTTAGCGCCAACAGCGCGGTGTGAACTTAACTTAGCGCGTGGACGCCTGCACTATAACTACCTAACTGACTGAATATACCAGTTTACATGACGTGCTATATATATACTTTAAAGTATGTGTATGTTTGTATGATTATATAGGTTGTTAGAAGTACAACGAAGTTAGGAGTTAATGTAATGGAGATTTTGTGTTTCTGTGGTTATTCCGCAGTTTAAGTTGGGTGCTTGGCGTGCAATTGGAAAGTCCTAGAATTCGATATGCTGATGATGATGTTGAACACAAAGACAATTATCGAAGTAAGAATATTTCTTGTATTGCGGGGGATTATACGAATATTCACGTCACGACAATTTGTGGAGCACACAAAATATTGTTGTAGGGATCACTCAGCGGAGTAGAAAATACTAAGATGAGGACCGGTTATGTCTCTATATCATTCGTGCAGTCAAATCAGTCTGTGTAATATAATGTAACAGTAATATTTCCATCTATGAAAAGATCTCTGGCCTATAAAACTTGTATATTTCGTATAGTGGTATGAATAGAAACAATATGATAAATCTGGGCAGTCCGATTAGTCCATGAAACAGTACAAAAATACGTCGTTTGATCAATCGAAACAACAGGAAAAAAAATCCGCGCGTGATTGTGATCGGACCACGCGGTCATAGCCGAATTTGTAATGAAACCATATGTTTCTTATATGTTGAATCGAATAAATTTGATATGATCGAAGATATAATCGGAATTTACGACCAGAACATCATCTTCAAAACATGACCATCTCTCCATATCAAATGTACACACAAGAAACGCGACTCTATATACCAGGATAACATAAAACGCGTGGAAGTTACAGATTGCCGACAATTTGTTTAACAACAGGGGAATTTATATTCATTGCGAACGCGCTATTAAAATCTTTTTAATATTTATTAGTAGAAATTAAACCTACTAGAATATGAAATAGTTTGATAAAAAATTCGCTATTAAATTCTAGATGCTAAAAAAGGCAAAGATCCATCATTAAACGCTAACACAAGAAACGCAGATCGATGTACTAGGATAACATAATTCTAATAATTTGTTCATTCTATTCTATATCATTCATTCCTTATTAAAACTTCTTCAATTATTACTCGTACTTAAAGTTTAATCTAGAATGTGATTGAAAGTTTTTTTTCAAATTAGCCGATTTTCAGGCGCTGAAATAGGCAAAGATCGACTCTCCATCATATAAGAAACGTGACTCGATGTACCAGGCTACCAGGATAACATAAGTCGCGTGGGAGTCGCAGTGTGCCGACAATTTGTTCAGCAACACGGGAAATTGTGTTTATTGCGATCATATCATTTATTCCCCGTTTCTTTTCATTTGATCCCCACACCCGTTCAACCCTCAAGTGTATTAGGATGTTTTCCTTTTATTTTTCCTGGATATTCTTGCGTTTATGTTGATTCTGGATCATTGAGTCTTGTTTGGTTGGTGGTCGTGTATTCACTTTTAAATGATTAATATCTTTACGTAGTATAAAATGAAGTCGCTTTTCATTCTTGTGCGTTTAGATCTTTAAAAATATCCAACGGATTTTGATGCGGTTTACAAGATCAAAAAAGTGATTCAAGAGGAACTTTTATATATATAATACATGCATACAATGGTACAAAAAAAAGAAGAATTTTAACGATTTTCGAGTGAAGCTAGAAAGGCTCGGTAGTTACTTATAATGTAATGTTTACAGGAATTTAGAGAAGCTCTCATGATAGGTTTTAAGGACGTTTAAAAAATTTGATGCTTGAAACGTTTTGATCAGGTTAGACTGATCTGAACGTCGTCGTCTGTCTGTCGGACAAACTCCCAAAAACTCCCTATTCTCATGGCGTTTCAATTAGAATGTGACAGTTTAAAATTTAATATTACTAATTTCGAAAAATAGAGTTCTGATTTGTTTCTAAAATAATCGCGAGTAAACCACATGACATTCGGAAAACAATAAATATATGTATTTTAAACTAACTTTTTCACTTCCCACGTGATGTTGGTACAGTAGACCAAAGCCTTCTTTCTTCGGAGTGGCTTTGTTCATCAGTAGATTGTTACAGGCTATTGACCTGCGTCCAGGTCTGCGCCCTGGTTGTTTTCATGCGTCCAGTATATAACGCTGTTCTGTCAGTGTTAAGTCTTTACAATTATAGTGTAAGTTATATTGGCCAGCGAAATAGACCAAAATTACTATATTCTTACGGTTAGTTTGTGCAAAAAAGAAAAATAATGGCAATAATATATAAAATAATACTCTTTTCGATATAAGACAATAGGACTTAGAAAAGAGAAAAATATTTATGACTCATCTCTTGACTGCCTCGTTGCCGCATTGGAAACGCACGCGACTGCTGTGCTTGAGGTCTCGGACTCTATTCCCAGGTCGGACCCAATGTTTGTATGATCTGCAAATATTTGCTTTGGAGTTTGGATGTTTCTGTTAATGATATGTGTGCATTTCCAAAAAAATAAACGTATTTATGTATTTATATCAGTTATCTAGTACTCATAATACAAGCTTTGCTCCGTTTGGGACTAGATGGCGTTGTGTGTTAGATGTCCGAAATATTTATATTTACTTATTTATCTCTTACATTCTAGAACTAAACTATTACTGAGTACTACCTATTTACCTGACTGTTCATTATTAAAGTTAATAATAATAGTAGAATAAATACACCTGAGTTGAATTCTAGAATGTATTTCAACAAGTTCCATCAATCGAAAGTATAAATTCATCGCTTACATTTCTAATTTAATTGACGATTTAATTATCTCATAAATGACTAGACTACACCTTATAATTAAAACTGAAAGAATAGACCGTTATACAACATCTTTGAACTCGAGATGGAAAAAAAAACAAATGATTGAGGTCCATTAGAAAATTAATACCAATACGTACAGACCCTAATAATAACTATTCTAAAGGTAATCATAACTTAGACCCATTGTTCGAAAATAATTTGATTAAAATTTGACAGCTCCATCCTGTATAGAAAAAATAACAGGAAACAACTAAATAAGGGTAATTCAATTATAGCTCATAAGAACCAGTTAATTTGACCTTAAGATACGAACAAAAAATTCACAAACGTGGTGCAATTTATATTGGATACCATCAAGAATAAAGACAAATTTATTTTGAACTCTGATTCTTAAAGAACACGAGAAGCAATGTTGCACGGTAATAGTCCAAAATATATTGGACATTTACGAGTACAACACGTCAATTACGACTTGAGCTCTGATTCATTTAAGAATGAGTCTAATTCCGGTCCACATTATAATGGTTCCTATACAAAGGTAAAAAATATGAAAGAATAAGCAATGAATGGTTAATAGTAGGTTCCGTACGTATCATGTCGGTATAGATTACGCCAATGGCCGGCGGAACTCTAAACTTGATATTTCCGTTCTCTTCGCAAGCTTTTATTTGGCTTAAGTCTTTAAAGAAATAATAATAGCAAGGCAATTTTGATAAAGGAATGAATAAAATACGACATTAACTTATTTTTCTCCTATAATACAATTTCGCTTTAAATTCTAGCTTACTAAAGCAATTTTCTTGCAGTTCTTGTGATTAGGGGCTAATCAATCATTTACAAATTAAGAAACTTTACTTATAATATTGAAAACAGGATACAGGGAAATTGTTCTTGTGTAGATATCTTAAGAACTTTAATGATGTCTTTAAACGTTTTGTACTTACTACCTTTTGTTTTTCAATCCTACGGCCTGCATTATATAAATTAAATAATATTCTCAACTAAAAGTATTTTAACTACGAGTATCACAATTTTCGCGAAGTACAATTATTAGAAATACGAACAAAATATATGTTTTATTTTAAATAACGATTATTTTAAATCGCTCTGAGGTATAAATTACAATGGCAAAATGAATTAGCTTAAACAAAATATTTACCTACACTTAAAACTTCCTTTGACATCACTTAAAATCCAAACAAAATAATTAACACTTAACAATACGTGCATCTGCATCACCGGTAACAATAGAAGTGTCTCTTTTTCGCGCCATTAAAGCACGGCCATTTTGTTGTGATCACAACAATGGCGGCTTACGTAGGCTCTCAAGCGGATTATCCATCCAATTTGACATACAATTCAATTCGAATACAACTTACATTTGAAATGAGAACTTTAGAATTCGGCTTCGAGTGGCGGCCCGGTGAAAGATTTAGCTTCCAACGTAACAAAATCTCTAATACAAAGGATAGTGTTCCTTATTCTGTGAGTTTTAAGAGTCACAATGGAGGTCGAGGTGTATAAGTTTTGCGCAATCGTTGATATTTGAGAACGTTAGTGAGACCTTGGTGCCTTTACAAAGTTAGGAGTATTAAGTTCTCGGTACCTTTGTAAGGTAGAGATCATCGGCTAATTTTGTGTTATAATATATGTAGGTACTTGAGACGGTTCTTTTTTGACAAATATACGGAGAATTTGAGATGAAGGCGCTAACTAATTGTGTCGCTTTCGTTTTGTAAACTTATTGAATGGTTTGCAATTATATTCCCTGTTTGTTGTTGCAAATACTGGTTTTTAAACAGTCGGACAATGCTTTTAGCTTTGTAAAGTCTAAATACTTCATTCTATTTAATTTTCATATGTTTTGATTAGCCGAAAGGCACAGACAGACAGACAGATACTTTCTTTAAAAATGTTATTTTAATTTAAGTATATGTATTATAATGAGTCTAACTTCTCGAATAGATTGATATCTACATCCGTACACAAACACACAATAAGTAAGGAGTAATAAATCTTTAGTAAATAATATAGTTGCAGACTAACATACCTGTTGTTAGAACCCAATAAAGACACAAGTAAAAAACAGACGTAATTCTATAATAATAAAGTCATTTTAACTTTACCAGGAGGTGGTGGTTAGGGCCTTTAATAAGAGATTGCCGCAGCTGACAAATACTAAATTAACCTTTTAGCTCGACAAGTACGGCGTTGGAGTGTTATGCGAAATTATATTAAGACGGTCCAATAAAATCTTTTTGATGTTGAAAATTTATGTATATTAATATTCCTTTTTAAATTATTTTTTATTGTGAATTTGAAGTAACAGTAGTGTAAGGGCAAGGGGTCAGGTTTGATATCAATAATAATGTGTGTCTCCTGTCTAAAGGGAGGCTTACTAAGGCATTTGTTGAAGATGACTTTGTATAGCAAAACATTCTTCGCAAGAGTTTATCGCTTCTTCAATAAACCTTAAAAACACCTTCAAACCTTCAAGAAAAGAGCGTACTCCTTCCTAATAGGCCGCCATCAGGTGATACGTCTGCTCGTTTGCCCCCTATATAATAATAATAATAAAAAAACCTACTTCTGAAAATATTTTATAATCAAACTATGAATTAAATGAAAAAGGTCTCCAGACTGAACAATTTGGTAAAAAATTGCTTAAACTACTATTCCTTAGTTAAAAATATCTAATTAAATTTGCCAATATGTTTACATAAAGAAAAGCCGTCTCCAACTACATGAGCCCAATAAATTAATTAGCGCAGCCGCCGCGGTCTTGAGCAGTACACAGTCTGGTCTACACACCATATATACTGAATTTACATAAACTTGAACATACTGTATAATGATATCTAAATTTAACCAATCCTCCATAGACTATAATAGACTCATATTATTTTTAGTATCTCGATGACTTATTACTAGTTTTGTTCGGTATTTTTTCTAGGTAAATTTTCTGAAAATGAATCTTAGCGAGGTCAATGTATTTCATCCGAAACCTCCAAAACCCCTTGCAAATTTAATGAAAACCGTTGGAGCCGTTTTCGAGATATGAATACAAGATGGATGGCAGTCCACAACTGTGCGATTTCCCCAAAACTTTCTACCACGCACAACAAAACTGTGGAATGAGCTGTCGCCTGGGTTGTTCCCGGACCAATACGACCTCCAAACCTTCAAGAAAAGAAAGCGTACTTCTTCCTAAAAGGCCGGCCACGCACTTGTAACGCCTCTGGTGTTGCGGGTGTCCATGGACGGCGTTACTCGCTTACCATCAGGCGATACGTCTGCTCGTTTGCTCCTATATATAAAAAAAAAGGAATTACTCGTTTTTTACTTTTATGGAAAGGTACAGATTTTACAGTAGTTGACGGCCCTGTAAAAATGTTCTCTTCAATTATCATACCCATCTATATCATATCCTTCTTTGCTACGTCTACCCGACGTCTTGCTAGTAAAGTAAACAACGTAGATCTTCGTAGACCATCTACGCCGTAGGTAATTTGCTACAACTATAATGTGAAAATCTTATAATTTAGTATTTTTTAATACCTGTATCTATTATATGATCTTAGAACTAAATATATTTCAGAAGCCATCTCTCTCAATACTTATTCCGCTGTATAACTTACGTTCATGACAAATGAAGGATAAAACCAATCGTATTGTATCCGCTCATAACTGGTCGATTATGGTTAGTTTTTATAATTTGTATAGTCACCGAGAAAAGTGTTAGTCATCAATATTGTAAAGATGGCTCCTCCTTCATTCATCGTTCATTCATTCATATTTTGAATAAGCCAATCGCAGTTAAAAGACTAAGTCTATAATTTAAATTTAGAAGCTCAGATATCTTCATTATTAATATCATTTAAATAGCAATAAGTCTTGTTATAAATAGTCAAAGACTTTAAACAAACCCCTTAATCTTAAATAACTTTACTTCCATCCTTTCCACAGGGAATTCAGTTTGCGTGTGACTTTTCAAAATCTTCCCCCACAAAATACCAAAAGGAATATCAAAAATTAATTAACTCTAATACACCCTAACAGTAACCTGACACCTCGCAAACATTGTTACGTCATTCGTAGGGTGGGTGCACCAAAAACTATCCAAGCTAAATAGCCATGCGAAATATCAGTCATTCGGATCCAGTGGTCTGTTGTAATTGGCCGTAGGTTGGGTGTACCAACATGGAGTCACGTGGCCAACACGTGTTTGCCACGCTCGCTGACGACAAACACGATACTGTATTATTTAGCGTCAGTCATACTTTTAAGATGTTTTATGTGGGGGTAAAGGGACAGATGAGGCAACAGATGGTACGACTACTTGATTCAACTCTTGACTTGACTCATAAGGACCAGACGGAGAGCAAACAAGCAGACGTATCGCCTGATGGTAAGCGATTACCGCCGCCCATGGACACTCGCAACGTCACGTCACAAGTGCGGTGCCGGCCTTTAGGGGATAGGGAGGGGATGGGGTATGGGTTGGTTAAACAACGGTTTTTCTGTGAGGCCGTGGTGGTGATGTCACTCCCGTCATGCCAAAGCGAGGATCCCCCGCGTCTAAAAAAGACGAGAGAGTCTGACTGAGAGTCTGACGAATGCAGTTATCTATGAGATAACTACAAAATTTTATCACAATTGGTTAAAGATATCAGCTTTAAAGTTGAGTTGTAAGATTCCACCTAAACGTACATTGCCAGTTAATAAAAAGCTTATAAAAAGTTAATGTTTATAAGGAGACGAAGCGCGGAAAACTAAAATTATACACTACCTAAATTGTGCAATAGAATTAAAAATAATACATACATTATACGTGTCTAGTGCACGGCTTCGTGCACATGTACTCGTATGTCACTTATCGCGCTAAAATAAATAAATAAATAATAAATATTTCGGACATCTAACACACAACGCCATCTATACCCAAGCTAGCAGAGCTTGTGTTATGGGTACTAGACAACTGATATAAATATATATTGCGTATTATTGTTTATATTTATTGAATTTCAAATAGTTTATAATTTAATACTTAACCATTAAGTGCACGTACTTCATCTTTTCTCTGCATCGGTCATCTGCCCAATCGGTCGACTGGCAGAAAATGCATGTATGTATTTGTGCATAACGTTATAAATAAATATCATATTATTTTTGTAAATACATACATATTATACATACATGCACGGTTGGCCTAGTGGTTTAAACATTCACTACTGCGCCAAGTGCCGTGGGTTCAAATCCCACGTGGGACATCACTTTGTGAGATCCACAAAATGTTGTCCTGAGTCTGGGTGTTATTTGTGTCCGTTACATGTATGTTTGTAAAGTGTTTGTAAAGTAAGTAAAGTTAAAAAAAAAATAAAAAAATATACACCCAAACTCCGAAACAAATATTTGCAAATTATACAAACATTTGGTCAGGCACAGCAATCGCATATGCCCACTACGCGACCGAGGCAGTTAAAATGTAGTCCTATGTCTTTCACCACGAATCAAAGCATTTCTATGACAAATTTTATTGAAATTTAGCCGATAAAGCTAAACAAACTGACAAAACTTACTTTATAATATTAGTAGGGATGTAATAGCAAAAAATCTATATCATAAAGAAAAATATTCTGAAAACTGTCGATATTTTTTCTCAAAACGATTTCCAGTTAACTAAATATAGTAAACAAACAAAAGTATATGTTAAACTGTAACATCGTCTATAAATAGCTCAAGGGTGCAATGAGTGAATTAGTACCATGTAATTGCGACCCCATTGACTATAGTCCCATTGTTCCCATAGGATCTAATAGCCAGTTGTGAATGCGGTGAGAACTAACTATGACAATGGGTTCTTGTTTTTGACACGTTTTCAGATTAGGATTACGTTTTTATATGACGCGTCGAGTTTTGTTGAAAATTATTATTTTTAAACTTGACCTGTTGGTTCGATTTCTTTGCGTTTTAGGTAAACTTATCTTTGGACACTTAATCTTTTTTTTTGAAGTGAAAACTTCTTTAGCAGAACTGTGTACTTTTTTGGAATGGGTAAAAATGTATAAACTCGCGTCAGGTCACGTGATCTGATCGAAAATACGTAAGACGGATGGAGAGAGGACAGGCGGCGCAGGGCGCTTGCGCGAATGTTCGTGTGTGTATCTATACTAATATTATAAAGAAGTAAAGTTTGTGTGTTTGTTAAATTGTAGGGGGTAATCTCGGGATCTACTAAACCGATTTTAAAAATTCTTTCACCCATAGAAAGGCACATTATTGCTGAGTGTCATAGGCTATATAAAAAATCGAAAAATAAAAAGGCTTTTACGTGGTAGTCGGTTTTGCAAAGTGAATCGGAGAAATTTCAACGAAAGGCCAAAGCAGCGGACGGCGCGCGATGGCTTCGGGCTTAATTCGGTTCGCGTTCGTGCTAGCTTCGGGAGAAGGAGGCGTGGCCTTTTATATCTGAGAGGTAGGTACCCGCGCGGCTCAGGCGCGTGGTCGGCTTACTCGGCTTCTTACGCAGCGTACGTCTCCGAAATTGAATTTTTCGATTTTTCGAAACGTAATTAGTACACTTTTGAAATTGTTTAAATAAAAGGTTCTTATCAGAACTACTTTCTATCTTATTCTTGGCAGTTAGAAATTAAAACATAACACTCTGTACTAAAAAAAGGATTATTAATATTATGCCCAACGAAGTGGGCACGGGTCAGCTATCTATACTAATCTATACTAATATTATAAAGAAGTAAAGTTTGTGTGTTTGTATATTTGTTAAATTGTAAGGGGTCATCTCGGGATCAAATAAACCGATTTTAAAAATTCTCTCACCAATAGAAAGCCACATTATTGCTGAGTGTCATAGGTTACATAAAAAAACGAAAAATAAAAAGGCTTTTACGTGGTAGTCGGTTTTGCAGGTTTTGGTAGTGAATCGGACAAAAAACGGTCGAATGAAAGCGTTTCTTACGAAAGCTGCCTTAACTATGAAAGATATATATTTGAGTTCTAGAGAAAAGATGTGGAGCTTGAAAATGCCTATTTTGAACAATTAAAATTACCATAACCAAACTAACTTTTCCCGCAACTTGGTCCTCATGGAATTCGACTATCGCAAATCCCGCAGAAAATGTTTTTTCTTTCGGACATATTAATATTAGCATGCAAATACAAACTATACCTACGTATAACCCTCCTTTTGGCAGTTAGAAATTAAAACACAACACTCTGTTCTAAAAAAGGCTATTTATTATCTAACATTATGCCCAACGAAGTGGGCACGGGTCAGCTAGTGTAATATAAATTGTCATGTTTGTGTACGATAGCGCAATAAATGAATATTGTATTCCACCACATAAATAATAGTACTTTTATACTGATAATGAAAGCAATTCGTACAAAATTATTCTCTAACCATTCCAAAATATCAAAAATGCACAACGTTAATATTCAAGTTTTCACTTCTGCCGGCACTCCCGGAGTGCAACCCGTCGATTTTTTGGTAAATATAGGGAGCATACGAGCAGACATATCGCCTGATAGTAAGCGATTACCGCTGCCTATGGACATCCGCAACACCAGAAGTGTCACGAGTGCGTTGCCGGTTTTTAAAAAAGAGTACGCTCTTTTTTTGAATGTGAATGTCGCATTGGTCCGGGAATACCGCAGGCGACAGTTCATTCCACAGTTTTGTTGCGCGAGGCAGAAAGTTTCGGGAAAAACGGACAGTTGTGGACTGCTAACCATCTAGCTAGATGATAGGGATGAAACTTCTGTCGCTTATGACGATGGCGAAAAGAAGCGGCAGGTATCAGTCTGAACAATTCCTCGTCTTGAGTCTAACAATCTTATACTAATATATAAAGTTGAAGAGTTTGTTTGTTTGCTTGAACACGCTTCTGAGAGAATTGACTGCTTCGATTTGAAAAATTCTTCCAGCGATAGATAGCGCATTTATCGAGAAAGGTTATAGACACCAATAAAGTATTTTACAAAAACGGAGGATAATTATTATTACACAAGAAACACGACACACAAGAATATGAAAGTATAGGTAAGAGGTTTTTTCGTGTTGGTTTCGATTTCAAAATCAATGTGAAATTTCAAAAAGGAAGATTTTTAAAAAAATGATATTTGCTATTTTAATCTAAGATGTTTGTGAGAAACTTTACTGAGATCTGTTCTGTACTTTTAGCATTATTGAGTTACAAATAACTGTCAAAATTGACGTTTGTAACTAGATGGATTTTAATACATACATCCAAACGAATTGCACTTTGAAAAGTAATTCAGTTTACTTGGCAGAGTTTGGACTGTGGTAACCATGCTACTGCTTCAATACTTTTAAGTGCATACAAACAGATACTTTAATTTTTAAAAACAACAACGAAACTTTTATCTCAATAAAAAACACTCGACAAACATCGACTAACCGCTGGATGAACAAACCATTTAGAATTTCCGAGCTGAATTAAGGCTACTTTTAAAACAACAGTAAATTTTAATTGCAACACAAAAGAAAACATCAGGTACTTGACAAATAATACTCAATAAACAACACAGTATGCGAACAAGGATTCAATAAAAGCCATGCAAACAATTAATAACCTCACCTCAACGCTAATAAAGAATGGAACAGTTTAAAAACATGTCGGTACCGCAAATCAACATCGCAAACGTTCATCGCAGTAATTAATTTAGCTCCACAAAGTTGATTCGGCTGCGCCGTGTTGCTGTCGTCCATGCAACAATGTTCAATGTTACTAACGACTAATATGACCATGTTTTTCGACACATGTTGTAAAAAAGTGGGAATATTTTAAATTGGTTTTTACAATTGAAATAAAAGTTTTATTTTCTATATGAGCCTGCCAAAGTGACTGTACTCTGTCTGATGGAAAGCATAAGCAGAATCCAAGAGCACTACTCATCACCATACTCGTTGGAAATTGAGAGAATGCAAAGTGGTGTAAAATAGAATACTGAGATAAGTGACTAGCTATAGCTAGGCGAATAGGCTTCACGCAGATTAATAAATGTACGAGTATTTAGACCTGTAAAATAGTTTGAAACTTAACCCTAAGTGAATATATATTGTTTGAAATAATTGAATGTTTTAAATTGCCTAAAATTGTGTACAAAATCTTAATATATGAGTAGTGAACCCCGATAATTGTGTAACAGTGATATATTTTTGGTTCATACTTCTACTCATAAATCCATTTGAATAGTATCCCGTATCTTCCATTCCTTTGCCGCTTTGCTTACCTACCTTTCCTTTCAAATTGACCGGTTGGCGATAGAAGTATTGACCACGATCAGTTGGGGACAATGGTACTGCACATGAGAATTGGTTCCAATCACATCAGATTGTTATTTATGTGTTCTACATAAGGAGATAACTTACTGTTACTAAATATTAATTTGGTTTTCTGAATAAAAAGCTTTTTATTAATAAAATTTTTAATAGACAATTATATAAAACATATTCTTATCATAGTGTTGTATAGTGAAACGCAATAATGTCGTTCTGAAATTTTTCATGAAAAAAAAATAGACTTATCCTGAATAAACCAGTATTTATGGTACCACCACTAATGACTCAATTTGGTTCCGTCCCGTAAGTAATTTGTTTTCGATTGATTTTGCCCTTTTTATATTCATTCATTGTAGCTATTCTATCGAATTGTTATTCGACATCAATTTATCATGTTCGCTTTTTGGAACCGTTTATAATTTACTTAATACTGTAATTGAGTTCAGACGTGTGGAATTGTATTAAAAAGCAATTTGGCTTGTTTGTTGTATGGATTTGTTAACGGTTTTACGATGAATAGCAACTGAATCCGAAAGGCGATATTAGTTTTGATAATTACCTACATAAATGTGTGAATAGAAGTTCAACTATTCTTAGTACAATGAAGGACAAAATATAATTTAATATATATTTTTTAAATACAAACTGGAAACTATTTAATCTTTATTATATCTACTGTGTTTTACTACGTAGATATAACAAGAAATCTACGGGTATATTTCTATTCTATACCTTATAGAATAAAAATATACCCGTAAAATAAAGGCGTCCATAGCCTAGTGGCACTCGGTGATTAGAAACAATTACCGAGGGTAAGTAACAACGGCGCGGTCAGTACCTGGATGGGTGACCGCAGTGTCTCCGTGATTCGGACGTTAAACAGTCAGTCCCGGTTGTTATCATAGGATAACAGTCGTGAAGCTTAGTTGTAGGCCTTTGGGCGGCTTAAAAGCATCCAACGGCAAGATTATGTAGCCACAACGTTGTCTTGCCGGTCCCCAACCCACACTTGGCACTTGGGACGTATGGCCTTAACCCTTTCCTGAGAGGAGAACCGAGCTCAGCAGTGGGACGTTATGGGTTGTTGATGATACCTGTAAAATACTAGTCTAAAGAGCACTGAAATCGATGTAGACTTTCATATATTCGAAGAGTTTCTTCAGTATTGCAGGCCATGTCTAGTTTTTTGTGGCATAAGGTTGCAAACTAACAGAATCAAAGAAAGAAAGTCATTCAGTTTCTGAGAAGTAGTGAAAGAATTGCATACTATTATTTTTTTGCATGGCCTTAGTATCTCTTTGGCGCGCTTGCCCGTTTATACAAAAGCATGACCTTCCCACGAAAAGATATTTCAATAATAAATATACTAAACGTCTATTTAAAAGAAGAAGAAAGCAATAATCTCTTGATTTTGAAAGTTTTAATGTCGAAACTATATTTAATCAGAAACAAAGTACAGTCAACAGCAAATATACAAGGTCCCAATAGGGCACGTGTATCAGTTAATAGTTCTCCTATTATCGTCCACGCAATTACCAGTTCTGATCCTTTGTGCAAATAAATAAGTCGTTATTAAGTAGTCGGGCGCACTCGTATAAACAGAGGGCTGTTCCCCCGCAGCCGACAACTCGAGCATTTAGCCTGCGTTTACCCTCCGTTTACACTGCGTTTAAGATGCGTTATGCAATAACGTTTCGAGTTGTTTGTACACGGCTTTATTGAATTTGTTCGGATATATTGAGAAGACGCTCGTTAAAATGCTAAGATGGTATTTTCTTTCTTTTTTTGTTTAAAAGTTGTAACTGTTTTTACCTGAATATCAGTTTATCCATGGAGCGACTGGCATCGGACCTCCGTAACCCTGAGGGTGAACTGAATTCGAAGATTGTACTAGTTGTTAGGTAGTGGTGAGTGAGAAGAGAGGTGAGTTTCTCACCAGCTCTACTCATGAATGCAATACCCATCGGAGCTGGTACTTGGATTGATTTCAATTTAAACCTTTGAGTTAAATCGAAATCAATCTAAGCTCCGGTAATTCAAATCATTTCAATGCATTTAGTATTAGTACCTTTTATCACTGAATTGATTACTTGGGTTTTATTTTCTATTTGTAGTACTAATATTTGATGTTTGTATTTTTGACGTGTTCAAGTGCCTTTTGGGGCCTATGGAAATAAATGATTTGACTTTGACTTTGGTATATTTGAAGGCATTGACTTCCCAATACGACATGATATACGATACGAATAACGGGCGGGAAATACCGCCATTTTCCACACTCCGGGCTGCTATTACGAATTTCTTGTAAGAAAAACCCAATAACAATCCGACCCGGTAATTGATCCCGAGACCTCTTTATCAGCAGTTGCTTGCGCTAACCACTAGACCAACGACGCAGTCAACGAAAAAAAATTCAAATATTGACCATTAAAAAATAAATCCACATCAATATACATTGTTTAAGAAACAATCTTAAAACAAACCAAAAAAATTGTAATAAAAAACCCATTAAATAGAGTAAAAACGCGTTAATAGCTCTTAAATACCATCTAATGAATGAAATAAAACCCGACCAGACTCGTCAGTTAGACCCTACGCAAAACAAAATCAACTTTAACGTTCTTAAAATAAAGCTCAAAGACTATCGTACCGTTTTAGTTAAACCTTTTAGGACCGGCATCGAGCACAAATGATGTGAAGATAGAATGAAAATCAGTAGATAAACGTTTACGTACATTTCAATCTAAGTCTTAACACTAAAACGATAAAGTTGCAAATCGAGGCAAACTTCCATTCATTACCTAGGTCAAATAATAGAAGGCTTTAACCAAACGCAATAGAGTTTATTTTATTTCGTGTGTGGTTTATTTAAGGGTACGCTTGTTTACCACGAGTTAATTTAGTTGTGGATTAACTCAGTTTGAGTGATTGATGTTTTTGGGATCGACTGTACATTGTGATGTGATGTTAGAGCTTTTGTAGAGAACTGTACTTATTTTAACTATTTGTTTTATATTGTAGTATTTTAATATGTATACAAAAACGTACGACAAACAATTAATCTTTTAAGTTAGCACCATAAGTTTTAACCACATTAAAACTTATAACTATTAAGATAAGGAAAACTTGAATTGCCTCAAAAGTTAAGACTTTTGTCTAACTAAAACTAAAAAGACTAACTTAATCCAGTTCAAAGTAAATTAAATTACTATATCACTAACGAATTTCTAACTGATAAAGATATATTATTAAATGCTATTCTCTAGACCTAAAATATATATATAATGCTGGTCTCTAGCCCTAAGATTAGTTCATATGATTTAAAATTTGTACACCAGAAATGGTAGAATGTAAGGAACGTATTGTAATGTCTTTCTTTCTTTCTTTCTTGGCACCAACCATATTACAACACGTCTCGCCAGCGTTGCATAATAAACTAAAACCGAAAGGTAGTAGAGTACTGAGTTCTACTGTCTTTAAAACTATTACCCCTACTGCATACGCATACAGGGGTACAACTGAATATAGGGGTAATAGTTTTAAAGGCAGTAGAGCCACGCTGACTTCAGCACTAACGTGCCGACTCGACCGCCCCGATAATACCCTCTCACAGAATACCAACCTAAAACGACAGATTTCGTGCTGTCGTGTACCGTTGGTGAGTGCGAGACCGGACGCCCAATGATACATCTCAAAAGGCCTCCAAAACGTGGGTCACCACGCTGCATTGTTACATTGTCTGTGTTCGAAATGAGTAGGTATGGTGATGGACTTGCCAAAGTGACTCTACTCTGCCTCATGGAAAGCAGAATTCAGGAGTGGTGGTCACCATACTCATTGCGAATGCACACAATGCAATAATGCGACATGGTAACCCATACCTAGTGATGTTTCTGCACTATTGGGCCTCCGGACTTCAGTAATGCGATTGATCTGATATATTGATTTCCAAAAGAGAAGTCTATGTTCCGCTTTGAACCACTAAAACCTGTTGACCTATTTAACAACACAAAAAATTTAAAGATTCAAATTTAGTGACCGTTTTGGATTAATTTAGTGACCAATATATTTCATGAGTATTTTTTTCAAAGAGAACTCCTACTTTAGGGATATGGGTACATTCTTATAAATGAAACGGACACAATGTATACCCAGACTCAGAACAACAATTTGTAGATCACACAATATGCAGTCCCATATAGGATTTGAACCCACAACACTTGGCACAGCGTGCAGTCAATAAAATAAATAGGTACTGAATTTTAGTGACAAATCTAATCTTACGAAATATATAATATGTTACCCTTTTAATCATAATTTAATATCTGAAGATAGTTTAATTTAACTCCCTCATTTATAAAACTATCGTTTGGGTTCGGTTTATCATAATAGTCTTGTCCCGTATTACTTACCTTCGTAAGAAGAGCTAAAAGAAGTTTAATAATATGAACGTTAAATACTTCTTTACTGTACTAGCCCTTCGCAGGAAAGTAATATTAGTTTATATAATGAGTTGAACCCTAAATTAGTCAGTTTTTAAGTGTCTTTTCCTTTAAAAAATATTATAGCACTTTCTAATTAAAACTTCAAATTATAAACAGTCTCACAATCTGTAACAACGGGAGTATGTGTGTACAAAAGAATACACACACGCACACATACACAAATCAAAGATTAAACGCCGTAATTGGCTTCACAACCCCAAACAAAATACAATTTCAAGTTAACTAATAGGCCTTATTATATTAGAGGCCACTTCAAAACCAGACTCCATCACAATAGGTCCCATCAAAGACACGCCGTCATTATTTTCTCCTCACGTAGCAAACCTCCCCTTAAAGAACTTTCCTACAAAGTTATTATTAATTTCACCTCGTAACCCAACAAGTAATATACAACTCTAACACGCAAAGAATACAGTGCAATTTGCTATGCCAATTGAGCTTTACATAAGCCCGTTTGAGTTCTTATAAAGCAAGTTATTGGCTAACTTCTGGTCCACGGGCTGCATCTAAGATGGCGATGTTTTTTGTCTCTCTCGCTCGTGCACGGCTGCCGTATGTGCTGTCTCTGTTGTTTTCTTGGAATGGAAAGAAGGTGAAGTACTTTTTGTTCATGTTTGTGTAGGGTGTTAGAGCGAGATGAAGTGAGAAGTCAATTTCGTATCTTTGTGTAAATAAAGAGGTATCTACGATCGATTTAGCTCGATACCTACAGAAAGAGATTTAAGTGAGGCTTACAACAATTAGAAGGTTTTATCTTATACAACATGATTAAGATATTTGAAGTAATACTTTAATGATGGTAACCCATCATTTATCTTGTAATTGGTACAATTCGAAGAATTTACATATATATATACATACTTAGATAAGCTTATACTTCAGAAAAGATACCTAACCTAAATTAAACGTTTGAAGACGAAATATTCAATCACATAAATTTAAAAGTAATTCTGTCTGTTACGCTTTCACCGCTAAACCGATGTACCGATTTCATTGAAATTTGGCATGAACCTACCTAACGCTTGAGGAAGTTTATATGCTATTCTTTACCGCTAAAACCCACGCGGGAAAAGTGGCGAGCAAAAGCTAGTAGTATTGTATATATAAGCTCATGCGAACCTTTTGAAGAGATAAGCTGAACTTAATCTTGGAAGAGTTTTTTGAAGACATTTTTTTCATTATAAATACATGCTGTATCGCGGAGGACTTTACAAACATACATGAAGTGTACACAAAGAAGACTCAGAACAACAATTTGTGGATCACACAAAGTGTTCAACCCAAAGTGGACCAGCACCTTGTTTTATTATTTATAGTGGAAGCGTACTGGAAGGTTTTAGTCCACAAGACCGGCGGCCATAACACCATTTTTACAATTTGACATAAAGTGAAGTAACAGTTCAACTTCTTGCATAGATATAAAAGATAGTTACTCGATTGTACGAATTGGTACGAAACACAAAGTGGTTTCCCACGTGGGTTTCGAACACAAAACACTCAGCGCAGTAGAAAATAACTTGGCGACGGCTCAACCACTACGCTATTCGAATACGAATAATTTTTAAATAAATAAATATTTTCGGATATTTAACACACAACGCCATCTAGTCCCAAACTAAGCAGAGCTTCTACTATGGGTACTACACAACTAATATTGATTTGATATGTATGTGTTTTTTTTTGTTAATACATACTTATTATATACACTCATATATATTATATACCTACATAGTACCTATAGAAAACACCCAAACTCCGTAACAAATATTTGCAGATTTCACAATTTGCAGATGCAAATATTTAGTCCGACTCGGGCATCGAAGCCGAGACCTCAAGCACAGCAGTCACATACGCTACCACTGCGCCACCGAGGCAGTAAGGCGTACGTATGCTAGTACATTAGTAGCTAGTTTATATTTTTAAAGCAGGTTGTCGCAGTAACGCGAAGGGATATACGACTGCTGGGCTGAGGTCTCCTGTTCAATTACCGGGCAAATCCAATATTCATCTGATCTGCAATTATTAATATTTTTTTCGAACTTTGGTTGTTTTCTAGAAAGAAAAGTATAATAGGCATTTATTTGTCAATATACGAGTAGCTTTCATATTCAGAAATCGAAATATGTATTCATTTGTTCTCGCTGAAAGTGACACCTACAACCTAGGTTCGTCAACCACTAGAGCAATACCACACATTAAGTATAATAAAATTTACAAATTCACAGATTTTTTTAAAAACATCATCAAAATGTAGAGATGTACAATCGCGCACAGCTGCTTATATAACTGCTTATAGTGTGGACGTCATTCGCGAACGAAACAATTCGATTAGCGTGCCACCTACGTACACACTATCTCAATATAGATAAATAGTGCGCTTTGTATTGGTACAGCGTTTGTTCTACTTCAATAGAACATTATTGAATGTTGGAAATAGATAGCACTATTGCTATCGCACCTGGTAATAGGCTTTTTAGAAATTATTGGTACGAACCGAATGATGTTTCGACAAGGTTGCATTGTATATGTTTGTGCTCACAAGGTTATTAGCTTAGCCTGATTTTCAAGAGTTTTAATTTAGATATACCTATATCAGGTGATATAAGTATAAAAGGTATATTTAAATTCAAACCCTGAAAAATGAGCTGAACAATAGTTATGTGTTTCTTGTGAGGTTTTGTTTTGCTTTGATAAGCTAAGTACATATCCTGAAGCAAAATGACTCTCTCATCATATATATGACGTATAATTTTAGGTATTTTAAATCTTTACTGAATACCTTGACAATGAAGACAAGAGTAACGGGTTCGATTCTCATCTTTTACAAATAATTGTGTGATTGGCACATTATTTTTTACTAGGAGCAATTCATCTAGATATTACAGTACACGTTCTGCTTAATTTGGGATTAGAGGTCATTAGTGATATGTATCAATTTTTATTTACCTCAGGCAAACAATTTTAGTAAACCAGACCTTACTCATAACACAAAAAATATTCACCTATCCTCATTTTTACAAAATATTCTGCCCTGAAACCTCCATATTACAGAGTGCTTGTCTGTGACGTGGTGTGGGTACACCAATAAGCGAGACCAATCTCGTTACCCCGCGGAAGTGTCAGTAGCTCCCCCTTCGCCCCTTCCCCTCTACCCCCAGGAGGCTCTATGTAGCGCCTTATTCGCTCGCTTCCGATTTAATAAGCCTAAGAGTCACATTGAATGGTATCGGACGTGAGGTTCAATTTTTGTTATGTTTAAGGAAATATAGATATTAGATCGTAAAGTGTAAATAGATTTTATCTCTAAACTATTTCTCTTAGAATGAGTATTTTTTTCAACGACATAGATTTTAAACAAAGGATCAAATATACATACCTGTATATATATTTATTCATTTATTTTAAGATCTCACAATAAGGAACACAAAAAGAAAGTTCACATAAATAGCAATTCATAGAGACAAATTACATACACATAAATATCTGTATTAATAATATAAATAAATACCTAGATAAGAAAACAATAAGGTTCAAAATAAGAAAACAGTAAATAAAGTACATAATATTGTAATTATTATTAGTCCATTGACAGTGACACTCTTACAAACATAAAAATATAGTAGACTAGTTACAAAATTTTACCTGAACAATAGAATATTTATAATTCTTTACTGTCTAAGTTTCATAAAAGTTGCATTTCGTTGCAATCTTGGTATACATGTCAGAGGTTCTGACATACTAAATCCTAAAAAGTCTCAAACATAATTACCATACGTACACGTGTACATATGTTGGCTCTATTACATTTTTTATACATATACGACACGACATACGACTGACGTAATTGGGATGATTTCAATATCCTACTACTATTATAAAGGCGAAAGTTTGTAAGTATGGATGTATGTATGTATGGATGTTTGTTACTCTTTCACGTAAAAACTACTGAATGGATTTGAATGAAACTTTACCACAATATAGCTTATACATCAGAATAACACATAGGCTACTATTTATAAAGATATAGCTTCGCCTCGCGGCGTTGCCCGCAGTTATCATCGTACCGCGGGTAGCACCGCGGGGTTCAGCTAGTGGTAAATACATAACTTATTGGAAACAATCCAATCTTTTTAACTATAACATTTGTGATGATTTTTCAGTTTTCATTATAAATAAATTAAACTTAAATTTACATTATTAAACTTAGATTTACTGCATCCCGAAAAATATATGTATCTCAGAGACAAATAGTCTCAATATAGAGTACAATCGCGTACAGCTCGTTTAGTTTGTGCCTCTCAAACATAATTTGGGTGATGTATTGCTTTGCGTTGTATGCGTTCCTCTAAAACAGAATTGTATAGAGTTGTTTACACCACCTAGTTTTACAATTATATTTGTGAGGTTATAAATTCAAAATGATAAGTATAGAAGACATTAAAGGCTTCGTTTAAGTATCGGTACTTCTTTTTTCTAAGCAAAAAGTGAACGATTGAATGAAACAGATTTTCTGTAGAAGAAACTAGCTTGTGTAATTTCGCCTGCGTTTGTTGTGACATTCATGCGCCTAAGAATAATTGTCATCAAAGATTAAAAAGAAAAATTGGTTTGTTCACTCCAAATATTTATGCACCTAAATGAAACACAAAGTTTTTTTAAGCCAAAGACAGGAATTATACACAATATTTATCACTAAATATTAACACACATTAACATTTTGAAACACATAATGATAATATGATTAGGTATATTTGTACGGAAAAATAACTTAAATAGGTATTATTTTTACTGACCAATAATTTTACTAACTTAACACACCTCATACATCTGACGCAAAATAGGTAGTCAGTATCTACTCATATCTCTCTTTTTGTCTTTTTGAAGTGAAAACTTCTTTAGAGGCGCGGTGTACTTTTTTGGAATGGGTCAAAATGTATAAACTCGCGTCAGGTCACGTGACCTGATCGAAAATTCGTAAGACGGGTGGAGAGAGGACAGGCGGCGCAGGGCGCTTGCGCGAATGTTCGTGTGTGTATATAAATGAATATTGTATTCCACCACATAAATAATAGTACTTTTATACTGATAATGAAAGCAATTCGAACAAAATTATTCTCTAACCATTCCAAAATATCAAAACTGCACAATGTTAATATTCAAGTTTCCACTTCTGCCGGCACTCCCGAAGTGCAACCCGTCGTTTCTTTTAGCTAATCTTTTGAACGTCGTTTGACTTGGCAAAACACTAATTTAGTATGTATCTGTGTTATTTGAAGAGATTTTAGAACAACAGAATTAGGATCAAAGAATAATGTAAAATCTGGTCTTGGTTGCCGCGACACAAGTCTCGAGCTTATTGAGGAAACCGTTGTTAAGTTCAAACCTGTAATTTATTTATGTACTTTCCAATAAATAAATAAAATAAAAATAAGTAGATACTAGAGTAACCCAACGGCTTATAAACATGCTTATGTATTATTAAACACAAAGTAGATATTATGGATAAATTAAGCCCAAATATTAGTGACAGTGTTGCGATCTATAACTCAATAGTGATTACTGTTAATTAGTAAATCAATAAGCTCTTTAATACTACATAAATTTTAATATTATAGCAATGTATTTCATAAGAGTTTCAGTTAGTTATGTTCTCTATCAGTTACATGCATTTTTTTCGAATCTGTTTAAATCATTAATCCGTTGATATTATTTAATTATGTTGAATTATACGAAAACATACAATAATGTTAACTTAGTCATACGTACATACACCTCTAGACGTCTTTAAACAAAGCGCGTGTGTCGCGGGACCAATTAGTAGAACAATTTCGAGCACGAACTGTTTAACCGCTTTAATTTCACCCCAATAACACGTTAATTCATCTCCACCCTCCCACCTACGCTTGACGGGGCCCCCCACCCCCTTAGACGCCCGTAGCCGTAATAAAAATTAAAATTTGTTCAACTGTGAAGCTACTAAGTAAGCACGTGAAGTCATGAGACGTTGTTTGTGAAAGTCGATTAATATTAATTAAATTAGGTACGTGCACTTTTGTGTTTGATTGTACACGTGAGTCTACGTAATGAACTGTAATACTTTTGGGGTTAAATGAAACTGTTTCTTATTTAAATAACCTTTAATTGTAGATAGCATTATATTTTTTTTATTAATTAAGTTGTTATACACAGTTCTAAATTTGAAATTATTTTATAATTTTTCTTTATTTTATTAAAAAAAAGTAGGTTGTTACCCGCCAGGTAGACTAACGACCTAGTATAGGAGATCTCTTGAGAAGATGTAATATGAGTATTGTGACAGACTGGATAATCTAAATTAAGTGTAATTAATACTCTCGATTGTCGACACTTGAAATAAAACTTGTTAAAATATGTTCTAGAATTAAACTCACTGTTACGTTTTCGCCTTATGGCTTTATCAAAAGCTACAAATGTCATATGACGACACCGGTCAGGATTAAAGTTAATAAATAGTGGAATAAGTACAAGTGAATTTTATTTTAGAGTAGCATATGTGATGTAAGGAGAGGCCTGTATGTTCAGCAATGTATTGAGTAGGGCGTCTGAGGTTGGCTTTTGGGTTGATTTTGGTGGATACACCACATACTCCTGGCTTCTATATCTTCAAGGAATAAATTCTATCCTGGCAACAAAAAAAATGTTTAACGTAATCTTACACGTATTTGAAAACGACAAAATTTCCAAGAAAGGTTCACGTCAAACGAGGCATTAAAGAAGCCGGTCAAAACCCTTTTTTTATCTATATCTATACATGAAATAATGTTGTAAGAGGTCAATGTCTGTAGGTACATTAAAAACATTGAAGAAAAACTAATAAAAGTGATAGAACTCAAAACAACATTTTTTAGAAATTCGTCTGTTTGTCAGTGATTGTGCGCGTCAATCTTAGAAGTGGCTTAACCAATATTGATATATGTTTTATGTATTCTGGTAATCTTTAGTTAAAATTAAGTGTATATTTTATTTCAAACGGCTTACAAATATAAAAGTTATATCAGTTTAAAAAATCACCAAAATAACCGACATACCTATATGGCCTTGTATAAATATGGTAAAACGACCAGGAAATGATGACGAAACTTCAACATCAAGATTTTTATGTACAATTCCATACGCCATATGGCATAAAAATATTCCAATTACAAAAATAATAACACACCAAGTCAATTTGTCACTCGATTAAAGTCAAAAGACGTCATACGAACGTTGAATAATTAAATTACGAGCAATTCAATGTTGCAAACAGCGGGACCGGAATTGAATAACATTTAAACGGAGTGCTCGGCAGTTTTCGGAGGCTCTCGGGGGCGTTCGGAGCCCGCGCAAATCTGACATCTGTCATATTTGAACCACATTGTTAGTGTTGTGACATTCGTTTTTTGAAACTCGACAGTTGGTGGTCCTCCTCTTCTTTTTATTTCATTTTGTTACGATTTGATTGAATCTGTCGTATTGTAAAACAATGTGTTTGTTTTGTTCGTTCATTTTCTTGGTATTTATTTTGACGTTGACGAGTATTCGGTATGATTGTCATTTGTGGACTTTTTGGGGTATACGAATAAATTGCAATGATTTGATTTGGTTTTATGTTTAGTGACGATTATGAAGGGGATGCTTAAAGACACGCATAGATTTTATTGAATTTTGGTTTTTAATATAAATGTTGGTAATTGCGACAAAAAGTATCATATCTCCCTCTCCAAGGTCGAATCTGTTTCTGTTTTTTTTATAGGACTGCAAAGTGATTCTACTCTGCTTGGTGAAAAGCATAAGCGAATCCAATCTATACTGAAATTCATCCAAATCAGTTCATCGGTTAAACCGTAAACGTGTCAGACAGACAGACAGTATTACTAACGAATATATAGTTGGTATTAAGTATGGATTACATATAAAAATGCGCGTAAAATCATTAAATATCAAGTGACATTGACACTGCCTCGTTGGTCTAGTGGTTAGAGTAAGCGACTGCAAATCAAGAGGTCTCGGGTTCAATTCCCGGGTCGGACTGCTGTTGGGTTTTTCCTACAAGAAACTCCTAATAGCAGCCCGGAGTATGGAAGATGGCGGTGTTTCCTGCTCGTGCTTCGGAGAGCACGTTAAGCCGTCGGTCCCAGTTGTCATGAACATCTATGGCAATCGTTATTGGGAAGTCAGTGCCCTCAAATAACTCAAATAACAACTGGTTCAACCTTCGAATTCAGTTCGCCCTCAGGGTTGCGGAGGTCAGATGCCAGTCGCTCTGTGTAAAAACTGATATTCAGGTAAAACCGGTTGAACTGGTAGCCGACCCCAAATATTGGGAATAATAAAGGCTAGGAAGATGAAGATGATCAAGTGACATTGCTTCTCTGCAATAGTGATATGTCGTACCAGAGCAATAAAAAAACAAAAATGAACGTTGATAATCTCATAACACTATATAAATTAGAAAATTTTGGATTTAGAAATATTCTTTTTTCTTTTTTTTTTTTTTTTTTAAAAAGACAACTCCCACATTAGGAATAAACATCCTGTGTCGTGGGGGACTTTACAGACATACATGAAACGGACACAAAGAACATCCAGACTCGGGACAACAATTCGTGGATCACACAAAGTGTTGTAGGTACCGCGTGGGATTTGAACCCACGACACTTGGCGCAGTAGCAAGCGGCATGGCGACCGCTGACACCACTCGGCCAACTGTGCAGTCATTCTGTCAGTATTATACAATTACATAGTCATTAATAAGCTGTGCTCTTAGTTTACGCTTAACCAGACTGAAGACAGTTCGACAAACTATAATAGCCATAAACTTGACTTTAAATAATCAAAGTGAAACAAAACTTCAATAATATTCTAACAATTTGTCAAATAGTTTCTTATTCGACGACCAATTTTCGTTCAAAGAGTTCTTAATTCAATTTCTTCGTACTAAAGTGTAAGTCACACGAAACAAACGAACTTTGAACAGAAAACAAGCGACAATCGCGCTGGTATAATTTTTATGACGCTGCATTATGTGGGGTAGCCAAACTTCTGATTATTACGGGACATTTTATTTATTCTAGAAGAAACACACTGGTAACTAATTAAATCATTTTTATTAACTATAATCCTGATCAGTTTCGCCATATGGCATTGTCTATACATAAAGTTTAATTTTAAAATGTATTTCAACAAGTTCCATTAAGTGTAAATCGAGAATATAAATTTTGTTTATTCGATAAAATTTCACAAATAATAGAATTTCATAAAAGTTTAGCATACGTCAATCACGTGCAAGTTTTAGCACATTATCTTCAGTGTTTTGAGTGTCAAAAATCTAATACATTCATGCGTTGCCATAATATGTGATAGTAGGTATACGTATGTAAAATAATTTCGATGTCGTTTCGATGTTCTGCCAGAAGTCTCGCTCGTTTCATTATTTTTTTTACTTTTTAACTAAGTCCCTATTCATTCTCCCCCTCGCACCATTGCCCTAATTACAGGGTCGTGATTCCCCAGATGTGGTATGATCTTCTGCCAGACAGTTGCTCTCTCTCGAAATGAAAAGGAATGTGTGTATGTGCATCCAAGGCTGTTTAAACCTGATCAGTCCACCTAGTCTCAATTCATACTACATTTTAAACACACCGATTGATAACTATTGTAAATGAGACTTATCCAGGCTTTTTCACTTTCATGGTGACTGTATGAGGTGACATCGGGCGTTCGGCCAAGGTTCGCGTGTTCCACAATCACTTGCTCAAAATTACATGTTTTATTATTTCAAATGTAGTTCTCGTTTTACTTAATTAACAGTACAATAACAATTGAGGTTTTACAACCAGCTGTTAGCGTTTTATTTCCCAATTCCAAAGTACTTTTATTAGTTATACCGTTAACATTTCCCAAAATAGAAACTAATTAGAAATAATTATGATTTTACCCGACTTATTAAACAAAGTATTTTTTTGTAGAACTTCATGACTTCATAACTTTTATACATATGTTTATAAGTGCGAAAGTTTATGGGAAGGTACAGTTGTTGGATTACTCTGTAAAAACTGATTTATATAAACTTTATAGTAACAGTTTATATACTCATCCTACTAATATTATAAACGCGAAAGTTTGTGAGTATGTAAGCGAGTATGTTTGTTGCTCTTTCACGGAAAAACTACTGAATGGATTTTAATGAAACTACACATAGGCTACAATTTATAAAGATACTAGCTACGTTGCCTGCGGTTATTGTCGTACCGCGGGTAGCACCGCGGGGTTCAGCTAGTATATTGTAATAACACTATAGAATGCTTTGTGAGAGTAGGCAGTGTAGGCACATTAGAAATGTCGAAGTGTTTAGGTGTAAAATCAGTACAGACAAACAGCCCGATGGACAGTTTCTTTTATATGTATATAATATTAGTGCTTTAAAAAAAACTTGTTTGTTAAATTACAGAAATAGACAAAAACAGCAGGCAACAATAGGCATCATGACAATACATTATGTATATATCTGATCAAATAGGGTTCACAGAGTATTTATTTGTTCGATATTCGATCACATTTAGAACGAGATTAATTAACTATTAATTAACAAAAATAAACCTACAAAATTTAGCAATCCGCCATATTAAGTTGAACACCAATCAGAGCGAGTTACGTCACGTTTCTGTAAACGTCATTTTATTTGGATATAATCGACGATCACTTTAATGTTTTTAAGTGGTATAATTGACACTGGTTGACAAATGGTTATTTCACGTCTACGACGAGACGTCACAAGCAGGCGCCATGACACCAGCGAGCGTTTAGGCGTGAATTTAAAACTTAAAATTTTAATTACGTTTTTATTTTATTGTAGAAATATGATTCCTTTTTAGAATAGGAGATACGCCCTAACATCATAAACAGATTTTTTAAATTAGTCAAAATGTCTATTTTAACCCCTCCTGTTCTGTAATCGGATAAAAAGACATTTTATCAAACCCGTCTAATACGTCACAAAGTCTATTATAATCCATACAACAATAAAAAACTAGTATTGATATTACAACACTCGGCGGGCCCCACCGCTGGTACGGGCCGACACCATACTTCATCGTAGGTCACCTACACATGATATATTAATTCGATAAGTTTTATTGAACACACGACTGAGGCACGATCGTGTGTAGTTCGCAATAAGGCTTGTCTGATTCTAAATATTCTATTTTTGAATTTTTTTATTTTTTTTATTTGACCCATCTCTGTATTGCAATGCATTTTTTTAATGTTATTAAAAACTACTATTTAATTTTTTAGCTATTTTTTTCAAATGGTCTTCTCAAATTTTGATGTAATGTACGACTGTGTGTGTAATGTAATATGTCATTATATTATGTGTAGTACAAGTTTCAGAGAGAAATAATTATCTCTCTCTCTATTGCTAAGTTTTCAGTACAACTCTCAAGCATGAGTGCAGCGTCATCTGTGTCTTATAACTAAGAAAAAATAGTACCAAACATCCACAACACCAACATCAACTATCTAATCTACAGTTGCATCTATATCACTTCACAATTAAGTACATATCTACCTAATTTGATAAATCACTGTCGTGTTCACACACATTTAAAACTTACTTCATAATTTACAAAGTGTTAAAGCAGTTACCGTGAAAATTATAGCATTTAAAGAAAATTCGTTTATCGACATAAAAGCCATTATTAGAGCATCAAACCTTTACGATATACAATAAAAAGCCCTTCTAAACAGTTTGCGAAGGCAGACATAACAGAACTAACTTTGAATACGGCAAAGCATGAAACACGAACTCAATCACACAAATGGTGTACTATCATTGTGTTACCCACCATAAGAGACATCATCTATACAAGCAAATATAACTCCTATCCCAATAATGGGAAAGTATATTTTAGATTAAAAATCTGTAGATGTATAGCATAAATTTGGTGTCAAATTGTAGTGTGAAATGATATATTCAGTTGGGGAGTTGAACGTTGAAAATACGTGCGGTTCGCGTGACCGTTTCGATTTCGGTTCAGGAGACAGCAGGTTACGGGCATGCAACGTTTGATGGGTTACCTGTCATAAGTATTAAATTTGTTCAACAGTGAAATATCAGAATATATTAGACTGTCTATCGTTTGCAGTCCTACTAACTCATTATCGCCTTTATTGACAGATACTTTGACATTACTTGTCACAGACGTTTAGTTCGCTTTTCAAACTGACTTCAAAAAAGAAGGAGGTTCTCAATTCGACTGTATTTGATTATATTTGTTACCTCAGATTTACTGTTGTACTGAACTTAACTGTATGAACCGATTTTGATGATTTTATTTATTTCAAAGCTAATGCTGGTGTGTCGTGTTTTTTGTTCATCATTAACATATTATTTACTTTGGGTTTCTGGATCTGGTTTCGGTTTTGAGTGTTTAGTTACAGCTGAGAACCATGTCACTTACAATAACTTCCTTTTAAACAGTTTTCCGACCGCCAGGAGAATTCTAGATACTTCGGGGGCAGGTACTAAACGGGGACTAAGTTGACATAACTTTAAAAATTATAAAATAGATTTTAATTAAACACAAGCTGTTGTAATTAAAAGGATGTCATTTACCATGTGGGGGAACGGGTATCATGTTCCACCCAACACAAAGGGAGGATCCTCCGACCAGGCGAGGTGATCATGCCTGGCGGGCTACTGCCCAACAGTTGATGTTGGGATGTTGTATATATGATAATCGGCGCGAGAACTATTTATTGCGCGATTCAGGATTTGTAGTTACTCCGTGTAGTGCGTTACTTCGTAGTTCAGTGTATCTTCGGTAGATGGCGCTGTAGTAGGTTATTGTTGTGTTATATGTGGAAGTCACCACAACCACAACACATTTTTCTATCCAACATTTATCTATGAAATTTCTAATTATAATATTTTCTTACAGGTCTGGTTCCAAAATCGCCGCGCAAAATGGCGTCGTCAAGAAAAGATGGAAGCAGCTCGATTAGGTCTCTCCGAGTACGGTTGTGGTGCTGCTGGAGCTCTACCCAGACTTGGAGGTCTAGGATTACCTGTAGACCCATGGTTGGCGCCACCATTACTTACAGCGCTGCCAGGTTGGTGTTCTTCTTTTCTTAGTCGTTCCCTCATTATTTAGGATCCTGATCTTGATGTAACCGATTTACTGTGAGCCTTCATTTTTCGCAATCAGCCACTTGGTGTAGTGTACGCTGTTAGTTAGAGACAAAAAATATGATTCTAATGATGATGAGCGTTATATATTAAATATAGATACAAAAATTTATATTAAAAAAATATTTTTAGATAGTTTTAAATTCTCTCTTCTCTTCTATCTTTCTTATTTAATTTATTGAATTTAAAACTTAGGATGAGTGAGAAAGAACAATCGGGTACCAAGGATACCGAGTGAGCATATTTTTAAATTAATACTAGTTAAAGCTGAAAATTTCGAATGAAGTGTTCGAGTTCAGCAAACAGCAGGTTTGAGCAGATTTCTATTGTATAGAACGCGATCCCGTGCCCGTTGTATTCCCAGAAATTTACAAACGAATGATGGCAAAATTTGATATTAAATCAATAGTTTCAAAGAATTAATTAAAAATTTAATTAATATCTATAACTTTTTAATCTCACTAAGTTATGCAGAAGTTTTAATACAGACTAACGTACCGAGTTCAGGTTTAATATTTTTTTTTATTGAATAGTGGGAAAACGAGCAGACGTATCACCTGATGGTAAGCGATTACCGCCGCCCATGGACACCCGCAACACCAAAGGCGTCCCAAGTGAGTTGCCGACCTTTGGGGGATGGGAAAGGGAATGGGGGGAGGAGTTGGGGTATGGGCCTCCGGTATTCTCACTCACTCGGTGAAACACAGCGTAAACGCTATTTCACACCGTGAAGGCCGTGGTATCACTCCGGTCGAGCCGACCCATTCATGCCGAAGCATAGCTCTCCCACGGTGTAAACAGATATTATGAAGTTAATTAACACAAAATGAGAATGTTATTTACTGCCATTTACTATACTTACTCTAGAATAACATATGAAAGTCAAAACATATTAATCCAATGAGATGTTTTTTTTTCACAGGTTTCTTAAGTCATCCTCCATCGGGTTATCCAAGTTACCTAACACCACCAGCTCCAGCTTCAAGTGGCGCCCCACCAGATCCCCGCTCTTCATCCATAGCGGCCCTACGTATGAAGGCGAAGGAACACGTCGAGAGTCTCAATAAAGGATTACAAATGGTTTAATACATTAAGTCCGACTTATATGGCAATAACATTCCAATTTGAAGTTTTAGAACATATATTTCAGGAGTCGACGTGAATATTTTACTCAATATTGTGTATTTTTATTTACTTGATGTTTAAAGTGTGGCTAAGAGTGTGTGCAGTGCAGTCAAACGCTTTTCTAAAATCTAAACGCTTAAAATTGTTTCAAATTCACAAGTAATTTAAATTTTAAGTAAAATACGTACCGAAATGTATTTATAATATAGATTTCTTGTTGATTTTCATTCTATCTGTTTTCTTAAATGTCCAGTTTCTAAAACAGTTTTTCTTTTATTTTCATGTTCCGAATTTCTGAACATATCTCTTTTGAAACATAAAAGATAAATATAAGAATAAAAAGATAAATATAAGAATTGTCATACAAAAAAATGCTTAGTCTGTATGTGTTTTCAATATATGTATTAATCAAATAATTTATTTAAAGGTCTCTCTTATATACGACACACCTGATGTGATTAGTGTATCAAAGCAATATTTAAGTGTAAATAATGATTTTCGAATATTATATATGTAAGAAAATAAGTACATATGAAACTTCTCCTATTTCTTTAGATATAATAAGGTTTCATGCCTCATTTAAATTGAAATTTTCAGTATTAAATTATTTCTTATGCTTTGGAATAGTTCCAAGTTATAACTGAAGTTTTTAAAACAATTTTCTGTAATTTTAAGACTGCCTTCAAAATTTTATTGAATTTTGAATCATCATCATCACTTATATCAAGTTGTCAGCATCTACTTATCATTTGTCAGTCCTCGTGTATGGACTTAACTATTAATATAATACATATAGATGAACTTATTGTAATCATAGATTTTGCTATGAAGTGGTATTCGATTGTAAATATTGTACTTATATTGTAAAGCATCTACTAATATGTTTAAGAATGTAGTATTTGCTCAGTTGCATTTACACAATTGTATTCGTAATGCTCAAAAATAGATTCTATCATCTTTGTATAGAATTTTACTTACTTATTACACTTTGATTATATCTTACAAGTCAAGTAATGTTGATAGAATCGTTAAAATATTTATTATTTTCTAAACTACTAGATATAAATTCATTTCCAGAATTTACCTAACTAGATGAAGGACGTGATCACATATTAATTTGAATTCCATAATGTAATATAATTTGTATTTCTTTATTGTTTATAATAAAAAAGAACTAAAATTGTACCAAATGTAGTATTGGAGTGAAATTAATTAAGAACTTACCATTTCGTGTGTCATGCACGGTTTTAGTAAACATTTAAAAAATACAATGTATTAAAATGCTTGATATTACAATTGTATTTTATTATACCTACATAAAGTTGAAGAAATATAAACATAAAGTTATATAATTGTTTGCTAAGTAAAATAAATACAGTTTGCATTTGAAAGAAATTACTATTTTCATTTAGCAGTGATAATTAGATAGTAAGAATGACTTAAGCTTTGTAAATAAAGTAAATAATATGTAAGCTGTAGCTAATTTTCTTTCAAATAGAAAACGTGTTTATTTGTGATGAAAGACGTGATATTATTAGAGCGTGTTAGTGATGAGAAACTACAAAATCATAAGATATGTGATTTATACTATTCATCAACAGCCTCTTCTGGCCATAGGCCTCACTTTAGAAATGAGGTTACTGCCTACCAGACCACTCTGGTCAGACGGATTGATAAAGGTCTTGATCAAGTTCGCCTTCCCTTTTAATACCTGAATTTGTTTATACTATTCTTCTCAGGGCTAGTTTAAAAAGGCCGAAGTACTGCTCAAAAAAGAAACAGCCAAAAGTGTTTTTGAAACCTAATTGCGAAATAAGTAATTTCATTCCCTTATCTACGCAGTGCTATTGACCTGCGTAGCTGGCTACCTTAGTCGGCTCTTACTTGATTTTAGTTCAACGCAGTTCCATTGCTATTTAAGAACTCCCATTATTCAACATTTCTGAGTAATTAGATTTGTATGAATGAAAATTCTGGTCTTGGTTCCTAAATTGTGACATAAGTATGAATTCGTTTAAATTTTGTAGAGTTTTAATGTAAATATCTTATGCTTTTGTAGTGTCCCCTTCGTAGAGATCATTTAGTCGTATTGTAAATATGTGTAGGTATTTATATGTTTGTATATATGTGAGTGGTAGTGTAGGCTAAGAGATATATTATACATACCGAGAGATTAATAAATGTGTTCTTTCCTAATTTGCTTTTTATTTTTTAATCTTACTATATTTTGTCCGCAGCTCCGCCCATATAACGCTATAAATGACGGTGTTTTATCGCAGTAAAAGTAACCTATGTCCTTTTTCAAAAGTCAAAGTATCTCCATGCGAAATTTTGTTGAAATTGGTGCAGCCGTAAAGCAAAACCGAAAGACAATTACTTTCGGATTTTTACTCTATTCTGCCTGATGGAAAGCATAAGCAGAATCCAAGAGTAGTAGTCACCATACTCATTGTGAATGTAGAATGGTGACCCACATTATGGCGGCTTATTGATATACTCAGGAATACAGTCTTTCTTCTCCATCCAAAATAGCAGATGAAAAGTAATTGGGGTCTGATTTCTGCTCCTTTATTCTGTCTGTCTGATTTTACTAGTTAGTAATAATATAGAATTGTAGAGCGGTTAGTAATTGTTGAATGCAGCAGCACAGGGCCGATTGTTTTATTAGAAGTGATGATGATGATGATGAATGTGTTTAGTGATTCCAAACGAGTTACGACTGGAATGTCTTGCAGTTTGTAGGTATGAGAATAGAAGCTTATGGCCTCTTGAAAATTATGTCTTACTAGCTGAACACCGCGGGCAACAGCGAGGCGAAGCTAGTATCTTTATAAATTGTAGCCTATGTGTTATTCTGATGTATAAACTATATTATTTTAAAGTATCGTCAAAATCCATTCAGTAGCATTTCCGTGAAAGAGCAACCACCATACTCACTTACATACTCACAAACTTTCGCGTTTATTATATTAGTAGGAGTTAACAGAGATACTGTCTACAGTCTAACAGTTTTTTTTAAATATTTTTTTATGGCTATGGCGACTACCACACATAACACAACAATAACCTACTATAGCGCCGTCTACCGAAGATACACTGAACTACGAAGTAACGCACTACACAAAGTAACTACAAATCCTGAATCGCGCAATAAATAGTTCTCGCGCCGATTATCATATATTATTATACAACATCCTAACATCAACTGTTAGGCAGTAGCCCTCCAGGCATGATCACCTCGCCTGGTCGGAGGATCCTCCCTTTGTGTTGGAGGGACCTAACACCCGTTCCTCCACATGGCCTTACCACATTTCCGTACCTAATTAGATTTGTACTCAGTGTATTTTAACAACAGTGTAAATCAACTCTTCAGCGCTTAACTAGCAGGGTTCTATGGAAGGCACTCACTAATAGGTAACCTTTCAATTAATTTACCCCTTGATACCATTAAAAACCTTTGAGAACTAAAACACTAAATAGGTAGCAGGCCGGATCGACCGAGACGCCACTACCCTCTTCCAGAAGACCAACCTAAAATGACAGCATTCGTGCTGTCATGATTCATTGGTGAGTACGAGACCGTACCCTAATAATACAGAAGCATCTCAATGTGACCTCAGAATGTGGATCACTATGTTGTCTCCAGGGAGTAAACATCATCATCTTTTCAACCAAAAGATGTCCACAGCTGGACAACTGGTCATGTGCTACCTTCATCTAACGGCTTCCCGTGACCTTCACCAGGTCGTTGAACCTAGCAGCAATGTTAAATCTTAATTTATAAGCTGCGAAAATAGACCTTTGAAATATTTTCCCTCCCTTCAGCAATTACGTTAATTAGTGAACTAATTAAGGCGTCCCCCTCCCCCCCTTCAGTAGCGTCCCTTCCCTCGTCTAGCGCGCCACTAATTGTTTTCCGATAATTTATTAACGGAGATCGACTAACCACTTGCATTTTCACGCCTTCGTAATTGAAAATAACTTCACAAATTATATTAGATATTTGTAGATATAATCGGCTATGTTGTCGATTGCCGATTTCTCCAATTTCGCCGATTTTACCGATTTCTCATAAGGTATGGTAATTATTGTTATGTAAAAGTTAGTTTGAGAAAAAGTAGTTTATTATACTTCTTAAAATATTAACTGTACCAATGCTACTGAAAGAGACATATTTAGGGCTCCGTACCCAAAGGGTAAAACGTGACCCTATAACTAAGACTTCGTTGTCCGTCTGTCCGTCTTTCACCAGACTGTATCTCATAAACCGTAATAGTTAGACAGTTGAAATTTCAGAGATGTTGTTTTTGTTTCATGTTCAACAAATACTAAAAAGCATAATGAAATAAATATTTAAGGGGGCTCCCATACAACAAACGTGACGTTTTTACTCGATATTGATAACAGCAACAGGTAGATGCTTGAAATGTATAGATAATAGTACGGAACCATTCTTGCGAGAGTCCGACTTCCACGCTTTTTATGGTAAGTGACCCTAGTTTCTAGCCCGCCGCCCGCACCTGTCTCAGTCCCCATTGTCGTCATACCCCCGCGCCCCTGTTACCGCGCAGGGACTCCGTTAAACGGTCGGCCTATAAAGGGATAACAAGCGAACGAATCACCAAGTGGAAAGTGAGTCCCTCCTTCTAGTGGCACGTCTACAACTTTGTCACAAGCTTCTTTTGTATAAATTTCGCAAAAAAATATCTACAGCCTGTCCCAGCAGTCTGTAACAAACAATTCTTCAAGTAATAAAAAAAGGTAACTTGGTAAATAAATTACCCTAATAAATACTTACTTTTAAGCCACAAGTTCCATTGGTAAACGGAAATAGAATGTAAATTCGTGGGCAATTAATGGCGCGGTATGACATTCTTGTGATAAGTAGTATGATTACGAAGTTTGCTCTGATTTACGTCCTAGTTCTAACCCTGACTATTGTTAAGAATGTCGTCATGCCCAAGGTAGCAAGTGATATAAATCTATAGGTACTAATATTATAAAGCTGAAGAGTTTGTTTGAACTCGCTAATCTCAGGAACCGCTGGTCCGATTTGAAAAATTCTTTCAGTGTTGGATAGTCCATTTATTGAGGCAGGCTATGGGCTATATATCATCACGCTAATACTAGTAGCAGCGGAGCATCAATAAAGAATGTTACAAAAGCCGGGGACATATATTACACTACGGGCAAGACGTAAACGAGGTTGGTGTGGGTCAGCTAGTAAATAAATACATAATTCGGACATCTAACACAACGCCATCTAGTCCCAAACAAAGCATAGCTTGTATTATCGGTACATGCATGTATTACAGGATACATCTATATTTTTTTGTTGTAATAAGAATGTATATACTAACAGAATTGCAACATTTAAGTCTGCAACAAGCTAACGGATTACAATAATTATGTATGTAGGTATGTGTTTGTGTGAAGCAATTTAAATGTGAATTAACTTAATCAATCCTTCTCACTGGCTCCGAGCTTACACCTGTTTCATATAGCTATACATCACCCAAAGGTCGACTCAAAGGTCAATAATTAATAAAATAATACCACAGCCTCATAGCGATCTATTCGACGCTTTTCATGAAATCCTTTTCAATCTATAAGACAGCTGAGCCTACAGAGACGCTGTAAGTTTTGTTACTGAATTTTGTGTAATTTTAAGTTCTATAATAAATAATATAATTAATCTGACTCGCAAAATAATAAAAATACCTTCAACTAACAAAATACATTACTTAGCGGTTATTTTAGATAAACAGAACTGTTTTCATGAGATTATATACTCAAGAATACATTTTAAATTTGTAAATTAGCTTGCTTGGCCCGACTCGAGAATCGACCCCGAGACCTCAAGCAAAGAGCGCTGCAACTATACCACCAAGCCAGTTCAATGTTCTGATGTTGCATGATACCATCCCTGCCACAACTGGGCCATCAGTCACTGTGTCTTGAGCGTCATAAGTTACCCCCTGCGAAACAATTTATTGTTGTTGTACGTCGCGCTAATCTGTCAACAGCCAACTAAACTGTTTGGGTTAGTCTTGTTACCAAATATAGATGTATTAATGTGAGTACCTTTGATGGTAGCTATGGCAACCGCGTTTTAAAATAAATAAATAATAATAAATAAATAAATATTCCGGACATCTAACACACAACGCCATCTAGTCCCAAGCTAAGCAGAGCTTGTGTTATGGGTACTAGACAACTGATATAAATACTTATATACTTTTTTTTGTAAATACATACATATTATACATAGAAAACACCCAAACTTCGAAACAATTATTTGCAGATCATACAAACATTTGGTCCGACCCGGGAATCGAACCCGAGACCTCAAGCACAGCAGTCGCTTACGCTACCACTCGCGCCACCGAGGCAGTCAAATCCTTATCACACTTATATTGTAAAGGTGAATTTAAATTTGTTTGATACGCTTTCACGCGAAGACTACTTAATCGATCATCATGAAACTTTGTACAGATATTCTTGGAGGTATTAGAAGTAACATAGGATACTTTTTATTAAATGCGAGCGAAGCTGTGAAACAAAAACTTTGTACCCGTTTTTCATTTCGTACGTACGAAAATTATGCGAACAGAGGAGTAGGAAATTTGGTACAATTCAAGTTAAGCTAAAAACAAATCAAAGAAATAAAAATTAAATTGAATGAATTGTGGTAGAATTTCGACCTATGTGTTCATTTTCGTTGACGTGTTGGGAAATCCCTTCGGATCCCGCTGAAGACACCATCGTGAGATAAAAGATGTAAGTATTCCGTGGGAGAGCCACGCTCCGGGATGAATGGGCCGGCTCGACCGGAGTGATACCACGGCCTCACATACAACTGGTTTGAAATAGCGCTTGCGCTGTGTTTCACCGAGTGACTTAGGATACCGGAGGAAAAATTATTTTATGTAATCTATATTAACATTTAAAAGAACAATTTATTAGTATTAGAATAAACATAAAAAAAGAAGCAACCGAAAACATATTTACAACATTAACAATAGGTACTACTAGAGCCATCTCTATTTGTGTACCTGGAAACTAATTTTTTAAGAAGTGAAAATACACTACCGAAAATATTAAAATAAGGTTGTTGTTAGAAAGAATACCTTTATAATTTGTTTAGCTCATAATCAGATACAATACCTATCCTCTCGAAGTTACATTTAGGTATAAATATATACCTACATATAACGAGAGTCTGTAAGTATATAAAAGTAGCTAAAATCATACTTTTCAAATTAATAAACTAACAAAACAGTTACAGCGAATATTAGTAGCAATTCGTCCACGTCACCGGTCGAGCGCGTCGCTTATTTTAACTAAATCACGACGAAATGCGACGAATTAACGAGTCACGTCATAACTAATAAAGCATTGTAGTCGAGGAGTTGATGGCACTAAAAATCGATCATGTTTTAGTGATTGCTTGTTAAATCTTGCTTTATATGTGTAACATCGTTTTACTCTTTTCTGCCATCTGTGACAGTGATTTTGTGTAAAAGAGACAGAAATTTGTCCATGTTAAATATCAAAAAGATAAGAATTGACACTAGATGTCAGATGATATCATGTGCATCTACTGTAAGACAAAAAGCGATAGGAAGATTTATGTTTTATTTACTCTACTAGTCTATATTTATTAGTATCTTGGAAGCTTTTTTTAACTTTGCCATATTTTACTGAAAATGTTCAGCAGTAAAGATAGAATAAGTTCGATAGCAATTTGACTTTAGAAGTAATTTCGGATGCCATTATTTACAATGTACACCATTTTACCTTTTAAACTTGCTTTTAATTTAATTTGACTCAGCATTTTGTCTTGATTTTGACTTTTTATTTTTAAAGAATTGTATATTTGTTTATTAAAAGACTTTTAATGCCACTCGGGATGGGCCTCTCCCTAGAAAAGAGGGACTCAGCGCTTGCTGACCGTATACGAATAGGTAACCATTTTAATTGGGAACGTAAAGCAGATACGTGATCATACTTGCGAATCTTAAATATAAATCGAATGCAGTTATTGAGAAAACGGTCTGGTTCATTTAGTGGGTTTGCATTTAGGTTGAAATAACAAACATCACCATAGTCAATTACATTAATAAATATGGTTTGTACTAGTATGAGTGAGGTTATATGTTCCTGTGACTATCTCCGTGACTATAAAACTTGGAGCTATCGTCATATAAATTAGCGGTTGATACGAGCAAACACGTGACTCGCTCATTAGTGTACGACACAATAACATTTGAAATTATAATACCTCTAACTACACTTCTGTGATTCATTTATTCATTTGCTTAGAAGACACGCCTATACATTTGTTTATTTTTTAATGGAAATAAAGGGCAAACGAGCAGACGTATTATCGGATGGTAAGCGATTACCGCCGCGTATGGACATCTGCAACATTAGAGGCGTCACAACTGTGTTGTCGGCCTTTAGGGGATAGGGAAAGGGTTTGGGGGTATGGAGCGCCGGTATCTCTCACCTCACTCACTTGGTGAAACACAGCGCAAGCGCTATTTCACACTGGTTTTCCGTGAGGCTGGTATCACTCCGGTCGAGCTGGCCCATTCATGACGAAGCGTGGCTCTCCCACGTTGTAAAAGAGAATAAATGTACCTATATTTGTTAGGGTTATAATTTTTTAACCTATGTAAAAAATTGATTTCATCTATTTATTAGTAGCTACGGGAAGCGAAAATTTCGTACACCTTTCTACCAAACTTATGCGAATGGAGGAGTATGAATTTGGTACAGTTAAAGTTAATATGTGGTCATCCACTAGTCAGCTTAATTTAGCTAAGTTAAATCTATTACTGAAGTAAAGTAGCTAGTTACCAAAATAATGAAATAGTTGAACTAAAATAATTGTATAAATATGATTTTACGTTGATCACATTACTTGTCGATTATATTTAATATTGTACTCTCTCTTTTTATGTAATAAAGTGTATGTGTGTGTGTGTAGTATAAATTGAAAGTTTTAAAATTATCACTTTTATTTTCCGCCATATGCGAATCGACTTGGAAAAACCTTTGAGATTGATTTGATATTTCCCGTTTGGCTAATAACTAATAAGAATTAAACCTCTGAGAGTCGAAAATAAAGTCAAAAACACACACAGATAATAAATAAATAAATATTTGTGACATCTAACACACAATGCCATCTAGTCCCAAGCAAATCTAAGTGTTTATACTTTTTTTGTAAATACAATCATAATATACATACAAAACATATAAACTTCGCACCAAATATTTCCAGATCTAACCCGAGACCTCAAGCACAGCAGTTACATAACCTACCACTGCGCCACCGAGACAATCTAAAGCTTTATTATAAACTGTATTTAATATCGCATTGAGATCGGTCGCACTTTAATAAAAGTTATTTCTTCTATAAATTGATTCGATGGATGAATACATTAAATTAAGATACATACATTTCAGTCAAAGAGTAGCGAAGATTCAACAACTCGCCTAAAAGGTACAGAACCCCACCACAAAACATATCAACTCGTCGGATCTCAAAACCAACAACATTAAAATGAAATATACAGTATTTATACAAGTTATATTGCTCAAATTATTCACTCGCCTCCATAACAATTAGTGTTGTGTATAATTCGGGTATCGTGATCGTCCATGTTTTCTGAGCGTTAATTAATTATAGCTCGCTTTTAATAGCTTAAAGCTTGAATACAAAATGGCGGAGAGGAAAGCTGAGAGGAATTTTTATATAGTACCATTATACGATTTCAAGCGTTTTTTTATGGATGTAGACTATCAATAAGGTTACCCGATATAACTTAAGAGATTTCTAAATACATTGTCAATCTTTTAAGTAGCCTTCCTAGAGGAAGAAACCAGAGTCCTAATGACGCAGAAGCATCTTAATAGGTCGTCATAGTGTGAGTCACCATGCTGCATTTGCAACGAGTATGATGAACTACTCTTGGATTCTGCTTACGCTTTCCATCAGGCAGAGTAGAGTCATTTAAGCAGACTCTTATAAAAAAGGAAGGTAGTGGATTGCGGTAACTTTATTCACTCGGATATAAGCAATGAAAGAATATTAACACCGTTTTTAACCCGACTATGGTCAAGCAAAAAGGATTTGTATGTTCCACCGTATCGTCTAAACTACTAAACCGATTTTGATAAATGAGGTGTCAATAGATTCGCAATAATGATCCGGATAACATAGGTCATATAAATTTGATCAAAAGTTTTTACGTAGCCTGGTTATAGTTTATTAAACTTTTTCTTGTTGGGAGTCTTGCTTAGCCTTCATCGATAGGCTTGATACTAAAGCTTCATAGCCCGGAGTTTAGCATTTTTCCATTGATTTTACCGAGTAAGTGACGTCATCGAAACTCAAACTATTCCACTATGCTTCATTCCTATCGTGTGAATCGCACACACCCCTTTTTTATTATTTTAAATAAACCTAATACAATACTGGAGATAGTTTTCGTAAGTAAGTTACATTATCCGTATTTAGGTTGACTCCACTATAAGATATTTGAAAAGTATATACCTAAAAATAAATAAGTTCATCAACACGCTCCCCGCTCCGCTAGGTTCCTCAAACCGCACCTTATAACCTTACAGCCGTTTGTATCAACGAGCATAGATGTTATCACGATAGCTCCGTGTGTAAGTATTTTGTTAAATAGGTCGTTTAGGGTTCAGTGTAGAGTATACCAAACTGGACGCTTCCACACGTCACCACACTACTGAACTCCTAGTCAAGTTGCATTCTACAATCGTACACGTTAATAGAAAACTAACAAATGTAGTGGAATGACGCCTCTCGACGCTAAATCACGTGGTCATGACAAATATGGAAACTAGATTACTGATATAAATACATAAATACTTATTTTTGTAAATACATACATGTTACACATAGAAAACACTCAAACTCCAAAACAAATATTTGCAGATCATACATACATTTGGTCTGACCCGAGAATCGGACCCGATACCTCAAGTACTACACGTAATACACTACTACTGCTACTAATACAAGGGAATGTTCGTAACGATTGTAGGTATAGAATCGACTTAGCTCCTTAGCTAAGTCAATTCTATACCTACAATTGTTATGTACATTGGGCTGGTTCGACCGGAGTGTCAACGTGGTTATCGAGATGACAGTAAAACAGAAAAGGCCGTAGTTAGTGCTCTTTATCTAGCAAGAAAGTGTATTTTTTTATGGAATAGTGGGCAAACGAGCAGACGTATCGACTGATGGTAAGCGATTACCGCCGCCCATGGACACCCCCAACACCAGAGGCATCACAAGTGCGTTGCCGGCCTTTGGCGGATGGAGAATGGGATGGAGGAGGGTTTGGGGTATGGGCCTCCGGTATCCTCACTCACTCGGTGAAACACAGCGCAAGCGCTATTTCATACCGGTTTTCTGTGAGGCCGTGGTATCACTCCGGTCGAGCCGGCCCGTTCATGCCGAAGCATGGCTCTCCCACGGCAATCAGCGGGATTGTCTGAAAATGTCCGTTTTAAGTGAACGAGTCTGTCCTGTTTATTGAATACGACTTGCATTGCAATTGCTGTCTCTAAATTTCAATGACAAAAATGCCAAAGCTTGAATTGCGGTAAAGACATACGTGTTTGCATACTAAACTGCTTAATAAGAAAAGCTCTGCCCTCTGACGACGAATAGTATAAACAACTTTATTTGCATTTTTTATTTTTCTAATGTTCCAGCTCTAATTTTTATTAAAAAAAAAAGAGTATGAATGACAAGTACCAAACATTATTTTGTGTGTATTTAGGAACACAAATACATGATATCATGTTTAGTTTTAATAGTTCTGCTACTCACCACCGGAGCGCTAGCGTCATCTCTGATTTTTAATTACGAGCGCGCCTCGGGCGGCGGCGGGCGCGACAATTTGCAAGTCAAAGCCGCTGAAAAAACCCTAAAACACCCGACACACAGCCCTTTGGCACTTCGGAGCACACGACGGAGAGGTGTTAGCTTACAAACTTTTTAGAAAACAATTTGTTGAATAGGATTTAATTATGAGATTGAAAGGCTACATTTTTATTGGAATTGAAATTTTGAATCGGTGATTTATCAAAAGAAATATATGTAAGCATGAGCATAATCCAAGAGTAGTGCTTACTATAGTCACTGCGAATGCAGACAATGCAACAATGGCGGCCGTCATTAAGGCGGCCTGTTGCGATTCTTCTGCATCACCGGACCTCCGGGTTTTTCCCACTCACCAACGAAGTACGACAGCGTAAATGATGTCATTTTAGGTTGATCTTATGTAGTTAACATAAAACAAAGATTAAACATCAGATGTGTGTTAGCTATTTCATTGATAATGTCATATATTTGTTGATAGGCAGTAATAAAACGATCACCTGTTCTGTGCATGAACATAAAATATATTATGTAATAACTATATTACTGAGCTTCTACTGTTCATGACGTCATTGCTCAGCGAATAAAATAATTAGACACATTCCACTTAAGGATGTCTATTTCTTAATTATGAAAACCCTGAGCCACTGTGAGGAAAATGCTGATAATACAAATAAACATATCTAAACTAATATTATAAAGCTGAAGAGTTTGTTTGTTTGTTTTTTTGAACGCGCTAATCTCAGGAACCGCTGGCCCGATTTGAAAAATTATTTCAGTGTTGGATAGACCATTTATCGAGGAAGGCTATAGGCTATATATCATCACGCTAATACTAATAGGAGCGGAGCACCAATGAAGAATGTTTGAAAAACGGGGGAAACTTTTCACGCTACGGTCAATAGAAGACCCATCGAGGTTGCGTGGGTCAGCTAGTTACATATATACACTACATTACACCGAGGCACTAAAATGTTTAAGATTTTTGCATCCAGTCTGTATATAGTTAGGCACAGGGTTTGTTTCAATTTTTCCTTCTCTTTGCAGCGCCGTTCACCAGCATACTTTGCTCTCATAGTCACCTTTTACGTCATCCATAATAAACATGATGAACAAGGGTGCTGATACTCCATATTCAGTACACGTCACAACTTGGGCATGTTTTAAAAAAAATAAAATATAACATTTTCTCTCCACGCCACTTGTATTCTTACACCGATCCCTCTCGAAGGTGAATTTCGTTAGCTCTCATTTGTTTTGTCGTAATTGCTGAAGATATGAGCGTTTATTGAGCAGCCCCGCGCCACCCCTTTCACCCCTCGCGGGCCCCGGTACGCCCCTAGCACTTATTGGATTGCTTTATTGGCCTCTTTATAGAGCGAATTTTATGTAACCACCTTATTTGGTTGCAAGTGCACTTCGTGTAGCGTTTGTTGTCGCCTTTCTGTTGAGTTTTAAATCGTTTACGTACGTAATTCGCTTTCACAAAGTGTTCTTATTTTGAATAAGTAATTTTTTTTAATAGCTTTGAAGATTAGTAGAGTAGGTATATTTTTTTGAATTGTTTCGTTTTCGGGTTTTATTAATGTGATTTATCTAACGCAGGTCTGGTTTCGTGGACGCATGGCTACAGTATGCGTTGCCAAGGAAGGTGATAATATATATTATAACGTGTAATATGGTGTGTTAAAGTCATTTATTCTTCTTATCTGTTCCAAAACCAATATTTAGATATTTCGTATTAAAGACTGAGTATAATATTTGAGGTTAGGTTAGGTTTTGTTTAACTCTCTGGGAGGGGTCCGGATGTGTTAATATCAGCAGTTCCCGGACCCCTCCCTTCTCAGGGGCAGAGTTGGCACACCGTGTGGTTTTAGTCGGTTCGATTCCGACACATCACCCCGCCGCAAACCCCGGCGGGGCGGTGGAGGAGGAGGTATCCATAGGTTAAAAAAAAAAAAGGTTTTGTTTAACTCTGAAATCATGTTTCAAAGAAAATCTCTGTTAAATAAAAACAAAAGGCTATGTTTAAATCTGTCTTGCGTAAATAGGGTGGGTGCTCTAAATATCTCTAAATTTAAATCAAAACATACTTAAAAAACAAAATTTTGGCTCTTATGCTCCTAATTTATGTGAAAACAGTAAGTAGTACTGATTTTAGTGTTAAAGTTTAAAGCTTGAGTTTATTAACTGTCTTATTTAATAGATTATTATTTTAGTTCCATATCCACATTTACCAAAGGCGCTGTCGCTGAACAAAATGTATTTATTTAACTATTTAAATAAAACTTAACGAAATTGTACATTTCGAGACTGTCGCGGTGGCGCAGTGGTAGTGAATGCGACTGCTGTGCTTGAGGTTTCGGGTTCAAATTCTAGGTCGGGCCAAGTGTTTGTGTGATCAGCAAATATTTGTTTCGGAGTTTGGGTGTTTTCTATGTATAATATGTATGTATTTACAAAAAAAGTATATCAGTATTCATATCATTTGTCTATTACCCATAGATGGCGCTGTGTTAGAAGCTCGAAATATTTATTATTATTATTTATTTCCAATTTTGATAAACATATTATGTGGTCTCATAAAAAACTTAGAATTATCATCATCAACCTATCGCAACTATTAAAATGATAATGTCCCTGGAGTACTTAGGTAAATAAAATTGATATAATTAAACAGAAGTAATGTTAACGATTACTCAAACCTGCAAGTGCAATAAATAGAATATTTACACAAAACAACTATGACTTTTTCATCTGTGTTTGTTCGTTACTTATAATAAATGTTACGTAATATTTTTTTAACAAACAATATAAATTGAAAACTTCATAATAATTTTCGTTCGCTTTATACTTTTAGAATCGTGTCATCTGTGGGCTAGAGTAAGAACTTATTTTTTTGGTTTCCTGCCATCTATAAACGAGTAGCAACACTACGGATGGAAGCATCATAACTTACGAAGGTGTCGATAGATGGCGCTACAAAACTTTTTCGTCCATATCTATTGTTCGTTCTATTTAAAAGCACGTGAAACATAAAATACTTCATAATATGAAAGAATTTAAATTAAAACTTCATAATTTAGAGTAACAGTAATGTCTTTGTTATTTATAGATAGGTTAGTGTGCTATTTTTTGCTTCTTTCACTGTTTTAGTAATTTTCATAAGTTGAATATGAGCGTTGACCACAAATAATCTAAATATCTACGAATATGAATTATGATTAATTGTAAAATAATTATATATTTTTTACAACCACCTGCTTAACCTGTGTTATACTGGTCTAATACCTTAAACCGAAGAAACTTCCTTTAATAATATTTTACTTATATTTCACAATTACAGTATTTAATCAGTAACAAATAAGTACATCTATTACAACCCCGCGTTGCTTTCCGCGGTTATTGTCGTACCGCGGGTAAAGCCGCAGGGCGAAGCTGGTCTTAAAAAAAGTAGCCTAAATTACTCCTTGTATCATCAGCTACTTACCAGTGAAAGCTCCGTCAAAATCAGTACAGCCGTTCCATAGATTAGCCGGAACAGACAAAAATAAAAACAAGGTATTTTGGTAATGTACCGTGTAAAAAGCGGTTATTTTAATATTACAAACAGACACTCCAATTTTATTCATTTGTATAGATGTAAATAAAATATAATTCTCGTGTCACGCTGTTGCTCGCTATGAACTCCGAAACTTTCTAACAGATTTTTACGTTTTCTTTAATGTATATTTTGCTGGCGTGCCCGAGATGGGATAGTTAGCATCACGCTTAGATTTATAGTAGCCGAGCACGATTGAAAAGAGACGTAGACGAAATTGCGTGGGTTAGCTAGTATTTAATAAGTAGATATACCAAACCTACGTATAACCAGGTTTATTAATCGACTTCACAAAAGGAGGATGTACTCATTTCGATTGTATTTTTTATGTTTGTTACCTCAGAACTTTCGACGATTTGAAAGTTGATGTTCTCATGTAGTCCAGTTCTTGAAGTCGGTTTTTTTATTATTTTTTTGTTCATTTTAGATTTTGTATAATCAATATCTAATTATAAATGCGAATGTAACTCTGTCTGTCTGTCCTATTTTCACGGCCAAACCGCTGCACCTATATCAATGAAATTTGTCATAGAGATACTATATTCTTGAAGAAGGACTTAGGCTGCTGCGTTAGCCGATAAACACGCGGCCAGAACCGCGCGCATAAGGGATCCCCACTTATTATTAATATAGCCATATCCAAGTCATGTAATCAATTATACGAAGACTCTTTAATAATGTTATTATGAATAATTTTTATTGACATTTTCACCCTTGTCATAACGCAAGAAGGTAGAGTACAGTAGATTTCTGCTTTATTTGGACCGAATACGTAGAGAATCCCTTTTTTATGGAGTAAGTGGCAAACGAGCAGACGTGTCGCCTGATGGTAAGCGATTACCGCCGCCCATGGACACCCGCAACACCGGGGGCGTCACTGGTGCGTTGCCGGGTTTTTGGGGGATGGGGAGAGGGATGGGGGAAGGGGTTGGAATATTGACCTCCTGTACCCTCACTCACTCAGTGAAACACAACGCATGCGCTATTTCACACCGGATTTTTTGTAAGGCCGTGTTATCACTCCGGTCGAGCCGGCCCATGCATGCCGAAGCGTGGCTCTCTCTGAAGAAATAAACTGACAGAACACAGTGGCACTCCTTTTTAATTTTTTATTCCATACTAGAGTACTGGTGACGGTTAAACAATACGAACTGACATCATCTCTTTTCGTTCTATAGGTGTCATAATAAGAGGTGTCTGAGGAAACAAACGCAGTACCTACTGCAAGAATAGAAGGAAAACTTAAAATAAATCCTATGACGACCCGTCTGATCAGCATAATACGGGGCAAACTAGCAGACGCATCGCCTGATGGCATGTATCGTAACACCAGAGGCATCACAAGTGCGTTGCCGGCCTTTAGGGGATGAGGTGAGGAAGGGAGAAAGGTTGGGTTATGGACCTCCGGTACCCAGGTCCGGTCGTGTTAATAACAGCAGTTTCCGGACCCCTCCCTTCTCAGAGTGGCTCACCGTGTGGTTTTAATTTGTCCGATTCCGACACCCCGCCCCGCCGCAAACCCCGGCGGGGTGACGGCCCGTGGGGGTTTTTACACGAAAAAATAAATAAAATTGTGCCTCCGGTATCCTCACTCACTCGGTGAACCACAGCGCAGGCGCTGATTCACACCGGTTTTCTGTGAGGCCGTGGCATCGTGGTATCTCTCCGGTCGAGCCGGCCCATGCATGCCGAAGCGTGGCTCTCCCACGATAAAATATAGTGTATAGTGGGCTAAAACCTCCTTTCGAAGAAGGTATCTTTGTCCAGCAATGGACTGTAAAAGGCTGTTGATGATGATGATGGAAAATGATGAAAACAATCTTTGAAATGGTTGGTTTCTATATCGTATTAAGAGCTCAATCAGTGGATAAGATTTATAGATTTTGAAACTAACTTTATATCACAACATATTATAAAACAAAGCCCTCCCCGCCGCGTCTGGCTTTCTGTCTGTTCGCTACAAATTTAAAAGCTACTGCACGAATTTTTATGCGGTCTTTACCAATAGAAAACCGGTGTGAAACAAGGCTTGCGCTGTGTTTTATCGAATGAGTGAGGATATCGGCGGCCCATACCCTCTCCCCTCATCCCCCTTCCCATTCCACAAAGGCCGGCATAGCACTTGTGATGCCTCTGGTGTTGGGGGGTGTCTATGGGCGCTGGGAGTCGCTTGAAATCGGGTGATACGTCTTGATTGCCCCCTGTTCTAAAAATAACAAAAAGATAAAGTAATTTTTTGGGAAGGTTTTCGTATTTAATTTGTAAAGTTTTTGATTATATTGGCTATTCGTCAATAACCCATAATGTCCCACTGCTGTGCGTGGGCCTTTCCCATGAGAGGGTTAAGGCCACACATTCTCACGCTGGCCAAGTGCGGATTGGGGACTGGCAAGACAACGTTGTGGCTACGTAATCCTGCCCTGCCATATTGGCTAAAATATTACGATATTTGTTGAAGACGTCGAAAAAAATTAAGCTGCACATTTCCTCTGGGTAACATAAGCTATATTATATTTTCCGTAAAGAGCCCGTGCAAAGCTGGAGTGGGTAGCTAATCCTACTAATATTATAAACGTGAAAGTTTGTGAGTATGTAAGTGAGTATGTTTGTTGCTCCTTCACGCAAAAACTACTGAATGGATTTTGATAAAACTTTACAATAATATTGTTTATACATCAGAATAACACATAGGCTACAATTTATAAAGATACTAGCTTCGCTTTGTGGCGTTACCCGCGGTTATTGTCGTACCGTTCAGCTAGTTTTATATAAAGGCCGCCAACGCACTTGTGACGCCTCTGGCGTGGCGGGTGTCCGTGGGCGGCGGTAATCGCTTACCATCAGGCGATACATCTACTCGTAAGCTTCCTATAATATGAAAAAAAAATATATTAAATATTTTGTTATGTAAATAATTAACAGAATTGTGGAGGAATTTCATCGGCCGGGCGACTAGTTCTTTAAAAACACATAATTATCTATAAAGAATATATATACTCACTTTGCGTACACAAATTATTTGTTGTTTTTATTGACTGAGGGAATGTTCTTTGCATTATAAAATTAATTTAACTGCCTCGGTGGCACAGTGGTAGCGTATGCGACTGCTGTGCCTAAGTTCTCGGATTAGATTCACGGGTCAGACGAAATGTTTGTATGATATGCAAATATTTGTTTTGGAGTTTGGGTATGTTCAATGTATAATATGTATGTATTTACAAAAACTGCCTGATTAGTCTAGCGGTTGACGTATGCAACTGCGAATCAAGAGGACGCGGCTTCGAATCCCGGGTCGGGTCAAAAGTGTTATTGAGTTTTTCTGATTATAGAAATACTTAATATTATAATAACTCGGAGTTTGGAAGTTGAGGTCTGAATCCCCGTACCTTGTATTTACAAAAAAAAAAACACAGTTACAGTCTAGCCGTTTTAAAGATTACTCGGAGCAAAGACAGATAAATTTTATATGCATTTAGCGAAAAGCTGTTAACGTGAAATTACAAACAGACACTTCAATTTTATTTATTTGTATAGATGTAAATTAAAACTGACTGTTTGTAAGTTTGCAATGAACACCTATATTAATTTCACGTGGTCGGGGTTCATTTGTATTTTTTTTAATAACATTAAGAATAGTAAAAAAAAAACTTCATACATCTATATGATTTACTTATGTAAATAAATAAAATTGATCTGTCAGTTTGTAATATCAAAGTAACAGCATCTCATCTCAATCTCGATCTCATCATCAATAAATCAATTTATGATTGTGTTGTTTTTTTGCGACTAATCTCTGGAGCATTTTAACGAGATTTTCGCTGGGAGAAAGCTGATGCTTGAATGATGAATAGGGGGCAAACGAGCATACGCATCACCTGATGGTAAGCGATTACCGCCGCCCATGGACACCCGCAACACGAAAAGCGTCACAAGTGCGTTGCTGACCTTTGGGGGATAGGGAGAGGGAATGGGGGGAGGGGTTGGGGTATGGGCCTCCGGTATCCTCACTCACTCGATGAAACCGTGAGGCCGAGATATCACCCCGGTCGAGCCGGCCCATTCATGGAAAGGTTTCATGCTATAAGGAGAAACTTTTATTATAGACTAGATTCGCCTCGTGGCGTTGCCCGTGTTTGTTAACAACGGTAATTAACAGCGCTGCGCTCATATAGTCTAACATAATCCCATCTGGTCGTAAACTAGCCATGGCATCTAAATACATGCTAATTAATTTGTTATAGACTATCTAAAGTATGTAACTTAGCCTGCTTCCTTCCTTCCGACATTTTTATAATAACTTCTATTGGCCATAGCATGATATGATGTAGAATATATGCTTTCTAATTACAGGGGTCATAAAACACAAAAAAATATTTCAACCAACCTGTAGTTGTCGAGATTACTTTGAACATACAAACTCACAAAATCTCATCAATCATCAGCGACCCATAATCTGCCACTGCTGGTCTCGGGTCTCCTTTCAGGAGAGGGTTAAGGCCATACGTCCCCTGGCCGAGTGCAGGGGACGGGCGAGACAACGTTGTGTATCTTTTGTATCTTGTTGTGTCTTACTGTTGGATGAGTTTAAAGCTGCCTAAATTCCTCCAGCTACCTACTGTTCACGACTGTTATCCTATGGGACCGACTTCTACTACGCTCATGGTATCATGCCACCTGCGGTCACCCATCCAAGTACTGACCGCGCCGTCGCTGCTTACCTTTGGTAATTGTTTCGAATCACCCAGTGCAACTAGGCTATAAACGCCACAAAATTTATCTCTTTATTACACACAACAGTACAAATGATCGTGTTCATCAGACTCTTATCCTTCGTGTGAATTGAACCCACCAGTGAACTAACCACTGAAACACTCATATAAATATTACTAATTTACAAACAAAAATTACAATTGATATTCTTGGATCCAATATTGTCACACTCGGTTTGTCATCATGTCCGCGGGGGTTTGCCGAACGCCGAATGCCGAGCGCCGAGAGCCGAAAGCCGAGCTAATGCGGCGACCCCTAACGACAATTTAATAAAGAAAGCTAAAGCGTACGCCGCACAGTAATAACGTTTGTAAAAATATCCGCAGACACACTGTTAAGGCGAAGACTGGCCCAGATTAATGTACACCTAAAGAACTTTAACTAACTCGGTGGCGCAGTGATAGTGTATGCAACTGCTGTGCTTGAAGTCTCGGGTTCGATTTACGGGTCATACCAAATGTTTGTATGCTCTGCAAATATGTATATATTTACAAAAAAAGCATATAATGTATTTATATCAGTAATCTAGTTTTTGTTAGTTTGGAACTAGATGTCGTTGTCTGAGATGTCCGAAATATTTATTTATTATTTATATTTACTTGTACATTAATACGGACTGGAAGAATTAAATATGGGCCCGGTTTAATGTAACCTACAATTACATTATCTATCTATATATATAAAAATGTTATGTTGGTTTGTGTACGCTTCAAAAACTCAAAAAGTTCTGCAACGATCGAGCTGAAATTTTAGAATGATATGTAATCCGCATCAAGGATTGTTTTTATCTAATTTTTTTATCAGTCACATATCCGAGACCGCGAAAAAACACGAAAAAACCGACATAAACGCGGGCGGAGCCGCGGGCAACAGCTATGTACTATAATATCTTTTAACGAGCCATTCTTGTATTTATATAATCTGAAACTCGGAAACAGCTCCAACGATATTCGGGAGCGATAAATCGATATATTTTCAACCATTTACCGTCCACCGCTGAACTTGGGTATCCCCCAAGGAACACCAACTATCCCGATCTTGGGCAGTCTGCATCCATGCACTGCCAGTCCACTCTCTTTAAATCGATCGAGCTAGGATTAATTTTTAGATAATGTACCGATAAAGAAATACCGAGCAAAACCCTCTTACAAAAACTACGCAAACAGAGGAATATGAAATTTAACGCAGTTTCAATTTTTATAGAGTTGGAGTGCAGAAAGCTGAAGATAGAACTATGGTCAATCTTTGATCACTAGGCGACATCTACTTCTTTAAAAAGCACAATAAATATGTTAAGTTATGGAAATTGAGCACTTTACGAACTCAAATTTACGTTCTTCTTTTGTTTAAAAATATCATGGTACCAATCTGTTGGGGATGGGGATTGAACCGACAACCACAATACTCAGACCAGTAAGAAGCAATAAGGGGGCGTTTAAACCACTATCAGCGTAGTCGTTTCCTGAACAAGCATCTTATTAACACAAGCTCTGCTTAGCTTGGGACTAGATGGCGTTGTGTGTTAGATGTCCGAATTTTTTTTATTTTTTTTATTAGGCCGCCATAGTGTGAATCACCAGCTCCATTGTCTGCACTCGCAACGAGTATGGTGATCACCACTCTTGAATTTTGTTCATGCTTTCCATCAGGCAGAATGGAATCGTTGTAATATGTGTATATGTATATCGTTGTATACGTGCAGTTCACCCCTATGTAGTATTCGAGAATTTAAGCGTTAGTATATAAATCTCTACAAAGAAATAAAATTGAATTGTCTGTTTGTAGTAGTAAATTAACATCATCATATGGAACGACTGGATCGATGTTGACGGGACTTTCACTGGTCGATAGCTGATTATATAAAGAGTAACTTTAGACTACTTTTTAGACTAGCTTCACCCCGTGGCATTACCCACGGTTGTTCTTATAAAGCTATTTCTTTTTTTTTTTTTTATTGAATATTGGGCAAACGAGCAGACGTATCACCTGATGGTAAGCGATTACCGCCGCCCATGGACACCTGCAACACCAAAGGCATCACAAGTGCGTTGCCGACCTTTGGGGAATGGGAAAGGGGATGGGGTGAGGGGTTGGGGTATGGGCCTCCGGTATCCTCACTCACTCGGTGAAACACAGCGCAAGCGCTATTTCACACCGGTTTTCTGTGAGGCCGTGGTATCACTCCGGTCGAGCCTACCCATTCATGCCGAAGCATAGCTCTCCCATGGTTAAAAACTTAAGGAGTTTCACTGGTCGATAGCTGATTATATAAAGAGTAACTTAGACTACATTTTTTGACTAGCTTCACCCCGTGGCATTACCCGCGGTTGTTGTTATAAAGCTACAACACCATGGAGTTTAGCGAGTTAATTAATAAATATGAAACAAAATAAATCGCAATCTACCCCTTAACAGTACTGGGGTGCGGTTTCATAGAGTTTTATTTGCACGTCGCCTTAACCCGCGCGCGCTGCCAATATTAAATTCTGCACCCCCCTCCCCGCGCCTAGGTCTCGACCCAACCCTCCACTGCTGTTCAAATTACATTATATGAACGTTGAGATTTCATTCGTTAGGAGTAAGAAATGTGTTATGTATAAAATTATTGAAACAAATTACATTAGGTATAAATTATAAATAAAAAATTTAATAATCTATTAATTGCGTCACGTTGTATAAGGGGTTTGTTGCTTTTGAATCGAATATTGGTAACTATTGCATTGATTAATTTTGTTCTTTGATCTGCAAATATTTGTTTCGGAGTTTGGGTGTTTTCTTTGTATAATATGTATGTATTTACAAAAAAAAAGTATATAAGTATTTATATCAATTGTCTAGTACCCATAACACAAGCTTAGCTTAGCTTGGGACTAGATGGCGTTGTGTGTTAGATGTCCGGAATATTTATTTATTTCCGGAATTAATGTTATTTTTCTAAAGTATTACTTCTTACGACACGAGCTAACTAGCAGTTATAGTCCAGTCAAAATCGGTTCCAAAGATTAGTCGATAAACGGACACATAAAAATTTTAAAAATGATTTTTTCAAAGTATCGTCCATACTTTCAGATGCATTTAGTGGAAATATGTTACTTTGAAATTAAAAACAGACACTAAAATTTTATTTCTTAGAAAAATAAAGTAAATGGTAATTTCTATTCTAAATACGTACTTTTTAATGAATGCGTCTGATTGAATCTACGATAGTTATACCATAAAAAAACTACTAATTTAACGTGACAACGTTTAATAAATCGATGAACGCCGACTGCACGTGTGAAAAAGGATGAGTCATTGTCCCGTTACGCTCATTGTCCCGTTGCGCTCACTGTCCCGTTACGCTCATTGTCCGGTTACATTCATTGTACGCTTGCGCAAATGATTAAATTTTATTCATAAAAGTATGCAATCATTTCAGGTTTTGGTTATGACGTTGTCACGTTCAACTATCGTCCGTAAACCGACTTCTTTCTCAAGAGGTTTGGGCGGAACTTCAAAAGATTTTCACTGACACATAGTTAACATTATAAGGTGTAACTTAAGCTACGAACGGAGTCTTGGGTAGCAACTAGTCCAATTATTATGTATATTTGATTTTAAAAAGTAAGGTAATACCTGGATGATTGAGCTTTGTTCGATGTTTTAGTGGTAAATTATCTAAAAATCAATTTTAGATAGATCACAAACCCTCCCCCCCCCCCCCCGAAACCCCCTTCATACTCGCACAGAAGATCAACGTAAAATGACCAGCGTTCGTGCTGTCGTGTGTCGTTGGTGAGTGAGAGACCGGAGGTCCAATGATGCAGAAGCATCACTAGGCCGCCATGGTGTGGCTCACTATTCAGAACTTACATTTACACCCTTGGATTCTACTTATGCTTCCACTCAGGCAGAGTAGAGTAATTTTGGCAGGGCCGTTCATAAAAAAATGCATTTCATAGTTTAACTCAAGACAGTTGTGGGCTCTTAATCATCACACAACAAACCTTAGAAGCGAGATAGATCTTCAACACTAGTGAAAATGAGAGGTAACTTTAATAGATAGGTATGTATATTATGTTTTGTTGACAAGAAACATGTAGGTACGAGTATATTGGACAGTTCGCATGAGTCCTGGCATTGGGCCAATTGGACGCGTCTTGTTAAAGAATTAGATAAAAAAAACTAAAAGTAGATACTCGTAGTTGAAGGCAAGAGAAAATAATGTAACGTCTTATGTTTCGCTGGGATTCGCTAGCTCACTCGTTAAAAGAATTTCACATTTTGTTATACTGTCATTCTAGGAATTTTCACGGCTTAACTGTTTACATAAAGTATTAATTTATCATATAATTAGAAAGTCCATAGCATTTCGGCTAACCTCTGGCTGTTCAATGCTGAGCGAAGGTCTCAACTTGAGAGTCCCAGTTTTGGACATTCTGCATTACTGCAGCAAACCGCCAGTGTGTGCTGGGCTGATTCCTCACTGCAGTCACAGTGGTGGCAGGCGTGATTCAGCTCCCTCCTAGCGACCGTGTGCAGTACTGCTCGAATCAACCGTGCCCGGAAAGGGACTCCGTGAGTCGGAAGGCCCTTGGCCAGCGCATGGAGTCTCCAGCCGGGACGACCAGCGAGCCTTCGGGCCGAGGGCGAAAGCTGTTGTCCGCCCGGAAGTCAGCCGCCAGTAAACTTCGGCGTACATCAGATATCAAGTACATCTACACCAGTCTTTGATAGTCCACTACTGGAAATGGGAAAACCCAATTAAATAACTAAACATAATAACTATATTTAAAGATTATGATACCGATTTTAATACTCAAGAGAGTGTGGAATAAAAAGTTAATAAAAAGCTTTACGTTTATGCAGTACAAAGGCATTATTACACACAAATAAGCACTTTACTCGCCCTTGCTAAGCACTCTCATTATTTATTTTAATAAAATCTAAAATCAACCTTATTTCTCTGGAATAAAGTCCATAAAGAAGATTTGTTAACAGAAAAAATAGAATAAAAATTCGTCACTTTATTAATCTTTATAAATTGTCACTAGTACTATTTTCGAACTTACAAGGCATATTAATATACATATATTGCACTTCATTTATATGAATAAAAATAAATCATACAAATATATGTAGCGCATATCGTTCGATCGACTGCATCAAAGGAAATAATTACTTTTTTATGTTTTCTATTGTCAGAACAAGGTTTTAATACAAAAGCAAATTATAATAAACTAGTTGTGTATTTTTTTTATCCACGACTGTACTACCTCGGATAGAGGTGGGCATTAATAATAAAAACAAGCTTTTAGAAAATAATTTACGAAACAAAATGGTGGTTGGGACGTTCAGCTTGTTTGTGATGAATCTAGCACGTAAATAATGAAAATATAGATGTTACGAATGAAATCGCTTGTTCAAAGTTACTTCGTTGGTTTTTTAGCCATCTGTTATAGAAATCAAGCTAAAGTTTAAGGACTGTATTTACGTGCATTTATAGTCTATTCGCTTAGATACAGTCGCATTGATCGCGCCGTCGTCAAAGTCAAAGGGCCCGCCAGCGGCGTACACCCACAAGCAAGTTTGATTTGTCATTTTACGCCGTTGTATGTATTAATTAATATATTCGTATTTCACAAATATAACAAATCGCGTGCGGGTGCACGGATACTAAACTAAACGAATGAACGATACTTGGGTGATAAGACGATACTTGATACTGATGTGTTTAATACTCGGGGAATATTTAGTTTTTGGTGAAATATGGGCCGACTCAACCGGAGTAACACGAGCTTAAAGTCATTACAACTCTCTTTAGCAAGTAAATGTTGACCTGGTATACCACGCTGACCAGATTGGTTGGTAGAATTTGATTATAGCTTACCTTCTCTTTGCAGCGCTATTGTCCTGCTAGCTCCCTTAGTCAGCTCTTACGACACAAACGAGAAGAATAAAGAGATGGTGACATACAGATCTGAAAACATTATTATCTGATACCTACTAGCTGACCCACGCAACCTCGTTTGCGTCTTATATTGCCCGTAGCGTGAAAATTTCCCCCGTTTTTGAAACATTCTTCATCGGTGCTCCACTCCTATTAGTAGTAGCTTGATGATACATATACTATAGCCTTCCTCGATAAATGGACTATCCAACAGCGAAAGAATTTTTCAAATCAGACCAGCGGTTCCTGAGATTAGCGCCTTCAAATAAACAAACAAACTTTTCAGCTTTATTATATTAGTATAGATAATGTTAAACGTATTGCACATTGTTTAATGTCACTATTTACTAAACGTATTCGACATTATTCCACTACTGAAGGCTGAAGCATTAAATATCTACGAGTATTTACCGTCATAGTGGAAGAAATTACAATAAGAATGGTTTAATACAAACCTAAAACCAAACACGAAAGTTCATTACAGCCGAGTCTATTACGACACATCAGTCGTAATCAGATTCGAAGAGCGAAGAGTGCCGAGTTCTCATTGAAACAGCTTCAAAACATTTCATATTCACTTTGAGACGACACTCCCTTACATAGGAGAGGAGCTGAAAGCCTTTTATTGAATTTGCGGGCTCTGTCGGCAGTATTGGGCATTTGTTTTCTAGGGTTGGTATGTACACTTGGTTTTAAGAGATGGCGTGCGGTTTCTATTTAGTCCAAGTTCAATATAATCAACCCACCAGGTGACATGTAGAACCGAACGTATAAAAATCTGTTAGTCGCCGCTCAAGTTGACAATAGTATAAATAATTATTTAATTTTAAAAAGAAAATCAACCTCTTTCTACAATGTCAAGCTTCTATTCACTTGTATACTTTGTTAATATTTGATTTTGACCACGTGACTTAGCGAATTTTTGTCTTTGTGTTTGGGCGCGAATCTCAGAAGTGGCTTAACAGATTTAAATATAAATTTCTCTTATGTATTGTGCTAAAATTCTGACACTTAAAAGTAATATTAGCTTAAAGAAGCTTTAAGCTGCCCATCCCAATACCTGCCAGCTTTCCCAAACTATCTTTCTCGAATCCTTTACAGTTTCCAGCTCCTGACCTACAACTAACCACGGGTATTTGCGCGTCTCGATATTAGACAAGTTGTCGCGGCCGCTTCATTTAGACCTAACAACACTAAACTATATTAATAATCATTATTAACCTGTCGACTGACGTCCGGGGTGAATACGAGGGGGAGGAATTCCAGGGGGTTAAGCGGAGTGGATCGTTTCATTGTTGGAATCTATCTGTCAAAGGATAGACGAATTTAATTGTCGCGCATTCAATAAGGTCTATTATTCAGTAACAGTTTTGTTACTCTTTCATATTCGATGAACCGATACGGCGCGACTGCTTTTTATTAATTTCTCACTTAATAACTTTTGCAGAGATATTCGTCGCTGTGAAGTTTTTCATAGCGTCACAATGGATTGAACACTTTGATGTTATTTTATTATTGCTATTGTTAATATTTTATTGATTTGACGTTGGTTGTACTTAGACGGGATAATGGCTTTGTTGGAGTTCAAAATTGATCATCCGATTAAATTTGGTTTTAATTAAAAAAGGACTGAATAAATCAAAGATAACAATTGGATGAAAATTTATTAGTACGTATAGTTGTATTTCATTCTATTCAGAATTTTTAATACCTGTTCAGAGTTTTTTTTTTTATTATTTATGGGGCAAACTAGCAGACGTATCGCCTGATGGTAAGCGAATACCACCGCCCATGGACACCTGCAACACCAGAGGCGTTACAAGTGCGTTGCCGGCTTTGTAGGCCGCTACGAGTACGCTGTTTTCTTGAAGGTTTGAAGATCGCATTGGTCCGGGAACACCGCAGGCGACAGCTCATTCCACAGTTTTGCTGTGCGCGGCAGAAAGTTAGCGGTGTTTCACACCAGTGTCTCTACACGGTAAACTAACGATTCTGGATGTTATGAACATTTATGTTTTTCGTTATTCAGAAGTCCATGACCTCAAATATACTGACAACTAGTTCAATCTCCGAATTCAGGGCTGCACTGGTCCGATGACAGTCGCTTTGTTGAAAAACTGATATTCAACCGGTTGAACTAGTATTCGACCCCAAATGATCTTGCATATAATAAAGGCTAGGAAAACGGTAGTAGCATTCCAGTGTGTTACTAAGTTAAAAAGTATTTTAAAACAAAGTCTTATACTATAAAAAAGGTTAAATGAACATATGAGTCGCCTGGTGTTAAGCGACCTAAGGACACCTGCAATTTAAGAGTCACAAGTGCCACCCGTCTGTCTACCAAAACACCATGATTGTAAACTGAGAATGGAGGGGTTAAAGTAGTCACCACGTAGCTTTCTACTGCGCAGTTTTGTGGGTTTAAACCCCTGATGAGATAAATCTTAGTGTGATCCACCTATTGTCTGAGTCTGAGTGTTCTTTACTTATGTCTGTTTTTTGCATTTTTTTTTTATTGAATAGGGGGCAAACGGGCAGACGCATCACCTGATGGTAAGCGATTACTGCTGCCCATGGACACCCGCAACACCAAAAGCGTCACAAGTGCGTTGCCGACCCCTGGAGGATGGGGAGAGGGAATGGGGGGAGGGGGTTGGGGTATGGGCCTCCGGTATCCTCACTCACTCGGCGAAACACAGCGCAAGCGCTATTTTACACCGGTTTTCTGTGAGGCCGTGGTATCACTCTGGTCGAGCCTGCCCATTTATGCCGAAGCGTGGCTCTCCCACGGAAATGTATGTTTGTAAAACCTCAAGAATAGGTATTCCTAGAGCGGAACTCTCTCCTTTTGTAGACAAAAGTAACGATCGGGTTTTAATATAGATTCAACAAGTGAATAAATTGATTGAGGAATCAGCTTCAAAGTGTTCTGAAGCTTTAAATAAACGAGATCGATAAAAATTATGTCGGAGTTAGCTCCTCTTCTAAAATAAATCATTTTGTTACTCTACCTCAGGTAGTTCGACACTGGGCCTCTATTTTACCATAATATTGTATCAATAGATTTTTCAGTCAGACTTAGGATTGTAGAAATTCGATATTCAGGTAAAACCGGTGATAAAGGCTAAGAAAATGAATAAAAATTATAATTTATCTATAATCTACCATCAGGTCATCCGTCTGTTCCCTTTACACCATTAAAAGTTTACAAACACTTCAATCATTGACAGAGATTGATCAAGTAACAATTGGCCAGTGATAGAGCAAAGATGAGTGATACAGCCCCTAATAATTTCACTTCGCAAGTACTTATATAGAAATAAGATGATGATGCCAAAAGCTGTGTCATTGATAATGATAATGATATTGAATCACCAGTGTATATTCATAGAACTGTTCGATGCATCGAGTCCACAATGTCCATTGAGTTATTTATGCGCAGGAGTGACTGAAATAGACTTTGTTTAGATGTCGATTCAATTAGAACTAGATCATTGATGTTCGTTTCAAATGGCACTAGGTTGGAAAACAATGATGTCGACCGTTGATTAACTAAATATGCAAATGGAACATCTTTTCAACCATAAAGCAAAATATATATTGCGATACTCATCTTTGTGCTTTTTTTATGGAATTGTTGGCAAAACGGGCAGTCGTATCGCCTCCTGGTAAGCGTAATCGCTTCGTAATCCGCTGTCCATGGACACCCGCAACACCGGGGGCATCACAGGTGCATTGCCGGCCTTTGTGGAGAGAGATAAGGATGGGGGAAGGGTCGAGAAATGGGCCTCCGGTATTCTTACTCACTCGGTGAAACACAGCGCAAGCGCTATATCACACTGGTTTTCTGTGAGGACGTGGTGTCACTCTGGTCGAGCCGGCCCATGCATGCCGGATATGTAGCTATTTGTCACTGAGATTGTGCTATATTTTAAGGACTGTACGAAGGGTATCCCAGTATTGACAAATAGCATGATATAGACAAAATATCAATTTCAAAGAGGAATCAGAACGGAACTTTGCAGGTTATCACTTATCCTCCTATCACAAAGTATATTATTTTAACCTCTAACGCAAAGAGAGGGGTGTTATAAGATTAACGTCGATGTCTGTCGGTTTCTGTGTATGTGTGTGTGTGTGTCTGTCTGTTACATCGTAGCTCTCAAACGGATGGACCGAATTCGATGCGGTTTTTTTTCATTTAAAAGCCAGTTCTGGTGGTTCTTACCTATGTTTGGTTAATATCGGTCCAGCAGACACACATGGGATGATTAGGAGCGGTGTCAGTTCGTCTTCTTAATAGCTCTAACTGTAAATTTAGGGGCAGGTCTTTAGGGTTGGGTCACCGTTATCATTTAGGGGTTTGAAAAATAGATATTGGCCGATTCTAAGACCTATCCGATATGCACACAAAATTTAATAAAATTTGTTTCAGGCGTTTTGGAGGAGTTTGGTAACAAACACCGCGACATTATTATTTTATGCATTAGATTAAATGTCTGTTATTCTTAGTGCTGCTATTTACCGTGGGAGAGCCATTCTTCGGCATGAATGGGCCGGCTCGACCGGAGTAATACCACGGCCTCACAGAAAACCGGTGTGAAATAGCGCTTGCGCTGTGTTTCACCGAGTGAGTGAGGATACCGGAGGCCCACACCCTAACCCCTACCTTATCCCCCTCCCCTTCCCCTAAAGGCCGGCAACGCACTTGTGACGCCTCTGGTGTTGCGGGTTGGGCGGCGGTAATCGCTTACGATCAGACGATAAGTCTGCTCGTTTGCAACCTATTCAATAAAAATAAAAAAATACTATGTCGAGTTAGTTTTGCTATTAAAACTTTAACCCAATGATATCGATGAATCACAAGGCAGGAAGACGCTTACGGCTTCATTGTGTGAATCATGAACAATAAAAATAAATCGTGGGCTTGCTCACATGTGCATTAAAGGTAATAATAATATCTTACTGGAAATAGATATATAATTCAATTCCTATCAATAATTGAATTTGAAAGGACTAATTAATCCATTGGTCGATCATTTAATTGGTCGTTACTAAATGTATATTTCACTCATGTTATTTTTTATAAATACAGAGCTTGCTAAAGTGACTCTGCTCTGTTTTATCGAAAGTGTGAGTAAAATTCAAGAGTAGTGGTCATTATACTCATTGGAAATACTTACAGAGCAGCATGGTAACCCACACTAAGACGGCCTAGTGAGATTATTTTTCACGCTCCGCTTAAATACCCCGGGATCGAGATCATAGCGGTGGGAACACACATGCCGAAACCACGAACAATACGAAACTCATTACCAGCCTAGTTAGTTTCGGATTTCGACTGATTGGCACAGGAAAGAAAAGTCGAACCGTTTAGTTCGATATCATTCGTTTACCACTCTAGAACGATGACGTCTACGCAGCACGAATATGGGTGGATAGATGAGCAGACGAGTCAACTGATGATAATTGATTACCGCCACCCATTGACCTGCAAGAGTCATAAATTAGTTGCAATCCTTTGAACCCTGAAAGTCAGGTGGGAGGATAACTTCTGGTAGCCTCAATCATTCGCCGAAAAGCACCGAAAGCAATGGTTAAAGCCAGCTTTTAAAGTATTAGTACGTATCATCTTCATTTTTAGATAACTTATGAACGGGGAAAAACCATAATCTGTATATTTAAAAATGTTATATTGGTTTGTGTACGCTTCAAAAACTCAAAGATTGTTTTTATCTAATTTTTGCATCAGTCACATATCCGCGACCGCCATAAAACCGACATAAACGCGGGTGGAACCGCGGGTAACTGCTAGTAATATTATAAGTTCGAAAACAACTGTCTCTCTGACAGTTATGCTTTTACAGCTAAACTGATTTCAATGAAATTAAGCATTTAGATACTTTGATTCTTAAGGAAGGATAGCCTACTCCTTACCGCAACAGTCAACTAGTTATATTTATGTTTCCCAAATCAATAAGGCAAATTAACGCCAATATAAATCAATTAAGCATTCGATGTTTATGTCAAACAGGATTACTAAACATTAATAATAGTTAATGTGGTTTAGATATTGAAGAAATAAATACTAATCTTTTCTTAAGAGTCTCGTCTTACAAGTGTGTTACAGGCTAGGCCTGCCTTCATGCTACCCTGGGCTAGTATTACTAAAGGCATGTTGTATAAAAAGACTTGATTTGAGATCAAAACTGATTCTCAATTCATTAATTTACTCAAGTAAAACAGTCGAATACAAATATATGTGTATCTGCATATACTAAACCAAATTATATATAATAAACAAAAAGAATACAACACAAGAAAATCAATGCAAAATACTGATAAAACTGCGTTACCAGGTCTTGAAAGAAAACTTATATTTCCGGCGAATATAGCAGCACTAAAAACGTCCGATTCCGTTGCAGATGGAGGTTAAAATTAAATTAACACGACGTAACATGATTTCACTGAAACACATGTTTAAATAAGGCGTGGTCATCTATTTTTACAGGAAACATGCATGATAAGAGACTGTACGAGAACTAATGATTCATAAAATTAATCATTAACAAGACAACCAGTAAAACAAATGAATGCTAAGTACCTATATCGAGTTTCAAAATTGTCAACAACTAACTTTATAAAACAGAAGACAATGTATTAATAGCATTAAACAGTACCCCTCTGCTAACACCTAACAACTTCAAGCTAATAATAACCAAAGATACAGAGACGAGAAACAAAACACAGCAAGTGAAACAATAGACCAAGCTACATTTTGTTACATAGTTGAGAGTCAATTAGACCGCGATGAGAACGGCTGCAACAAAAACAAAACAGGTGTTCACACAACAAAAGTTTTCGAAACATCGTAACAGTTGTCAACATATAAAAATTCAAGTAACTAACGAATTAGATTCCTATCGTAATGCGTTTTCCGACGCCACTCGGACCTATTATTAACCATTCCTAATCACATGCGCGTAAACAAGCTCCCAACGTCATATCGACGTATTGCGTCTAATATTCGACTACAGATGTAGACTAGCGCTCCGGGAGTCACGGTATTAATAGACCTGCCGAACCGATGGCTTCTTTAACTCCAGGCGTCTCTCGAGATATTTACGGAAAAGTGCGGCGTAAACGAAACCTTATCTTCTCACTACCGCATAAGGTCTATGCTCGATTGGTACGCGTCAGCCGGCCGCCCCACGATTACATGATAAAATTAGAAAATGCTTTTGGCCGCGGGAGTTGTCTTTACTATTTATGGTAGTGCACGCGGTGGTTTATTCTGACGCGTGTGGGGCACCCTCGCACTCTAATTTTGTACTGCCCAGCTCTCTTTCGTAATTTACTAAAGTTTGTCACTATTCAGTGGGAATGTAAAAAAGTCACTGCTAGTGGCGATTGATTGAGGAATGTTGGCAATGAGTGTGACCCACATAGACACAAGTTCGGTCCACTGACTTCAATACATTTAAATATACTTCATAAACGTTTCTATGTAATATTACACCGCAGGGTGGGATGCAGGTTGCGGATAACTAAACAAAAACCAAAGTCAACGGTTGTATAAAAAGAAATAATGTAATTAAAATAAATAAATTAACCGTTTATTTATTAATTACATTTGGCGTGAGATCCATAACGATCCCGTGTATATAATAAAAATAAAAAAAAGAAAATTAAATTTATATAAATTTTACAATAAATTACATTACAATAGATGGCGTTACATTAGATGTTCAGTTCTGTCAGGTATCACTACGTACAACGTAAACGTACTCGTACAAATGCTTGCACCCCCGTCGTAAACGAGAGCACCACAACACACTGCACTTGACTCACGCAGCAACAGCACCAGGTGTCGTTGCGCTTAGAAGCACTTGCGGTGGACGATGCCAGGGCCGGACTCGTCGTATTCCTCCTTGGAGATCCACATCTGCTGGAAGGTGGAAAGGGAAGCCAGGATGGATCCACCGATCCATACGGAGTACTTCCTTTCGGGGGGAGCGATGATCTTGATCTTGATGGTGGAAGGAGCGAGGGCGGTGATTTCCTTCTGCATCCTGTCGGCGATACCGGGGTACATGGTGGTACCACCGGACATGACGGTGTTGGCGTACAGGTCCTTACGGATGTCAACGTCGCACTTCATGATGGAGTTGTACACGGTCTCGTGGATACCGCACGATTCCATACCCAAGAAGGAAGGCTGGAAGAGAGCCTCAGGGCAACGGAACCTCTCGTTACCGATGGTGATGACCTGACCGTCGGGAAGTTCGTAGGACTTCTCGAGGGAGGTGGAGGCGGCAGCGGTGGCCATCTCCTGCTCGAAGTCGAGGGCGACATAGCACAGCTTCTCCTTGATGTCACGCACGATTTCCCTCTCAGCGGTGGTGGTGAACGAGTAGCCCCTCTCGGTGAGGATCTTCATGAGGTAGTCGGTCAAGTCGCGACCAGCCAAGTCCAGACGGAGGATGGCATGGGGCAGGGCGTAACCTTCGTAGATGGGGACGGTGTGAGATACACCATCACCGGAGTCAAGAACGATACCGGTGGTACGACCAGAGGCGTACAGGGAGAGTACAGCCTGGATAGCGACGTACATAGCCGGGGAGTTGAAGGTTTCAAACATGATCTGGGTCATCTTCTCCCTGTTGGCTTTGGGGTTCAGGGGAGCCTCAGTCAGGAGGACTGGGTGTTCCTCAGGGGCGACGCGCAGCTCGTTGTAGAAGGTGTGGTGCCAGATCTTTTCCATGTCATCCCAGTTGGTGATGATACCGTGCTCGATGGGGTACTTCAGGGTGAGGATACCTCTCTTGCTCTGGGCCTCATCGCCTACATAGGAGTCCTTCTGGCCCATACCGACCATGACACCCTGGTGACGTGGGCGACCAACGATGGACGGGAAGACGGCGCGGGGCGCGTCGTCACCGGCGAAACCGGCTTTGCACATGCCGGAGCCATTGTCGACTACAAGCGCAGCAACATCGTCGTCGCACATTTTGGCGTTTGTGTTTGGTTTGGGACGCGGTGGATGTTGACTCAACGGCAGCGAGACTGCGAGTGCGCCGATCAGCGGGGCGTGAATCTTTTATAGGGAACGCGCGAGATCGGCCCGCGAGCCATACAAGGCGAGCGCGCCAGCCCCCGCACGCCGCGACTCCCCCGATAATTTTCACTATTTTCATGTCGTAGGATAAACTTTAACCCCTGATATTAACCCTTGTATGTTTAGTGCACTTTATGAGACATGTTTTACTTTTACTTTGATCGATTTGTGGCACGGCGTAAGCTCTACGGAGCTCGCAACTTTAGCCATTTCAGGCGTTGGGCGGGCGTGTTTGCATTAACTATGAATACAAATTATTTACTATTTGAATACGTAAGACTTTATAATCATACCTGGAGCGTAACGCTTAAGTATATAACTATACTTGTGTTTATATATAGCCTATATCAACATTTTCTTATAAATTTTCTTAACTTTAAAATAAATCTTTTCTACAAGTACTTGTACGTTTAAAAATATGTAAGAATGAATCTTATGCTTTTTGCAAAGAGTTTACATTAGACTGCATTGTTTCGAAGCTCTTATCAGCGTACTGATTAGGATCAATGTTAATAATAAATTATTGTAAAATTTTAAAATAAATTAAAAAAATAGAATGATTCTCATTCGTGGGAAAGAAAACATATTTTAAGATAATTTCTAATCTGTAAAGTTAAAAGAAAATATTTTAAGGAAATGAAGCCTTATTATAAATTGAAATGGATTAGAATTATTTTTTTTGATAAATTAACGTATTATTTCAACGAAATAACTTAAAAATTTGATTCTAAAATATATTTTGAATTTTCATCATTTTGTTACAATAATATACAGCATTAATTTTGTAAGGAAATAGGTATGCAAGACACTGACCTATAGTATAATCAAATTCCTATACGTGTCACATCAACAGTCTTTGGGTATTGCTATGGCCATTGCTAGATAAGCCACTCCTTAGCAAAGAGATTTTGACTAATTGTACCACTCTGGCCCAACGTGTTCATATGGGGTTTGTTTAAAGTTTTCCTATGTGTAGGTATATATGTATATATCTGGCTTTTTGAAAAGGCTTTTCGGTCTGTTTTCTTTAAAAAAAAATATAGTTACTAGCCATTGACCCACGTAATCTCATTTGCGTCTTCTATTGCCCGTAGCGTGAACATTTTCCCCCGTTTTTGAAACATTCTTCGTTGGTACTCCGCTCCTATTAGTATTAGCGTGATGATACATAGCCTATAGCCTTCTTCGATAAATAGACTATCAAACACTGAAAAAAATTGACAAATTGTACTAGCGGTTCCTGAGATTAGCACCTTTAAACAAACAAACAAACTCTTCAGCTTTATATATTAGTACATATAGATTAGGCGACCCGAAATTATGTTCGAATAATAAAGATGATGATGTTGAAATAGAATATACATAGTTATTCTCTTAGTCGATAATATATGGATAGATCTATTTTGTTTAGATTATTGTGTTAATTAAACAGATTACTACTCCGCAATAACTCTACAACTGGGGCCTGTGATTTAGTTTTTAGGGCAGTATACGATTTAATACACGACCATAGACTTAAAATTATAGTTGACAAATCAGAATTATTCATTGATTACACATACGCTTGCAAAACTATATTCATAAAAACAAAGGCCTGAGGAAGCCCTTTATGTTTCCTCTAGTGAGTAAATTATGACAAGGACTGGGTGACAACGTTTGTGTATATAGACAACACATTCTATTTTAACTGTAAGAAGATGTGTCTGTAATCAAATTAAATCAAATAACTTATATTTCAAGTAAGCACTTACGAAGCGAAGCGAAGAATTAATGACTTGTTTCGCGGTTCCAAAATGTCAATTCCATGAAGAAAATCGGCAAGAAATTCAATCAATCTCTAAAATTTGCTCTAGTGAGATCAAACTGTTCTGTAATCTCTAGCGATTGCTGTTTATCTGCTAGCAATAGTGAGAGTAAAATGAAGTTTATAAAGAAACTTATGTGTTTTGATCGTCAGACTTTTTAATCCCATTATTTTAAAAAACTATTCGTTGGATTCGAAAAATTACTTATGAATAGTAATGATAATTTGTTGAGGATCATATATATATGATATATATATGAGGTGTTGTATATTCTGTGTAACATTTAATAAGTAGTAAGCCCACGTTGGTTTCAGCACGAATGAGCCGGTTATCCTCGAATAGAAGACCAACCTAAAATGATAGCCTTCGTGCTGTCGTGTTTCGTTTGTCTTTCGTGGTGTAGAAGTATCTTTAAAGGCCGTCAAAGTGTGGGTCACCATGCTGCATTGTTGCATTGTCTGCATTCGTTATGAGTACGGTGATCATTCCTTGCTTTCCATCAGGCAGAGTAGAGTCAATTTAGCAGGCCCATATAAGTGATAGTAAAAAAAGCGAGCGGAGTACGAACCACAAGTGTGGTTAAGACTGCAGAGAGATATAGAAATTTACGATTTGTGGTTAAAAATAAATTTATCTGTTTTAAAAGCTCACCTGTGTCTATGTCTCACCTGTTCAAGGAACTTTGTTCTTGTTTTACTAATAGACTAATTTGATTTAAATTCGGCTCCGAGGTGTTCCACATCGGAGTTTCGATGAGATGTTTGGTAGTAGTTGATAGCATAACGATAAGAAACGACTTACTTTTAAAAACCGTTTTTCATAAGTTATTCAATACCAACTTTTGTCCGTGGCTCCACCCGCGTTATGGTAGATTTTCACGGTGAAGATAAGTCTATGGCCTTCTTCAAGAATCAATGTATCTCTATGCCAAATTTCACTGAAATCGGTGCATTGGTTTAGCCGTGAACACGCCACAGACAGAGTAGAAGAAAAACTTTCAGTTTACACAAAGTCGTTATAAGATAGTTTGTATTATATAGATATGTGTTACTTAATAGTAATAACCGAAACAACGCCACTACATTATATTTACCTCAAAACAGTTACTAACTTTTTCTTAGGTACTGACTTTCTTGCGCTTTCTAACTTTTAGGGCTGGTTGAATCACTTACTGATAAAGAATAAAAATGTGTCATATCCTCCTAATATTATAAACGTGAAAGTTTGTGAGAATGTAAGTGAGTATATTTGTTGCTCTTTCACGCAAAAACTATTGAACGGATTTTGATGAAGCTTTACAATAATATAGCTTATACATCAGAATAACACATAGGCTACAATTTATAAAGATACTAGCTTCAACGGGTTGATTGACGTGACTCTGGTAGCTCCGCGGTGTTCAGTTAGTATAACTATGTGTAGCGACACTTTTATTACATCTACACTAATATTATAAAGATGAAGAGTTTTTTTTGTTTGAACGCGCTAATCTCAGGAACCACTGCTCCGATTTCAAAAATTATTTTAGTGTTAAATAGTCCATTTATCGAGAAAGGCTATCATCACGCTAACACTAATAGGAGCTAAGCACCAATGTAGAATGTTTCAAAAACGAGGGAAATTTTTTACGCCACGGGCAATAGAAGACGCAAACGAGGTTGTGGGTCAGTTAGTTGTGTTATACGGCAGATAATTATACGAAACTTCATCAGGAACTAATTAAAGGGGCCTTTAGGATTTTGTGGTATATAATATTTGTTTATATTCGGTAATAAATAAATAAATAACAAATAAATAAATAAATATTTTCGGACATCTTGTTAGGTGTGATCTAGTCCCAAACTAAGCAGAGCTTGTATTATGGGTACTGAATAACTGATATAAATACATATTATACTTTTTTTTATAAATACATACATAATATACATAGAAAACACCTAAATTTCAAAACAAATATTTGCAGATCATACTAACGTTTGTTCGGACCCGGGCATCGAACCCGAGTTTCAAGTTTATCTTCCTTAGCTTGGTTTCAATTTTTGTCTTAAGCAAATAATTGCGGCTTAAATTGTAATTAAAATATCTGCTATAATATACCAACCCTTCTCCCTAGCGTGCCTTATTTATATTCAGCGTGATGGTGATGAAATTTATATCTTATTATAATTAACTTCCCTAGAAAAAGGGTCTTGACAAAAAGACGGAGAACAAAGTGAAACAATAAGGGTTCCGTATTTTCCTTTTGAGATATAGAACCCAAAAGGTATTAAAAAGTACAATATACTAGCATAAAACTCAAAATCAAACTTGGTTCATTTAAATTAACTATTTATATCTTGTAAACAACAACATTCCACAGATTGTTGTACACAATTCCTCCGATTTCAAGTAACAACCACCAATTGTGACGTCATTAGTAAAACATCCCTTAAACACACTACGACCCAAATTAATTAAGAGGCCAGTATTAGATGTATCTATCACACTATGTAATACCTTTAAACGAGAAATTCTTGTACATAATCTGAATCTCACAAAAGCTTCAACAATTTTCATGAAACTTACTATTATATACTGTTTGTTTCGGAGGCGATAAATAGCGCAGGCTAGGATTTATTTTTACAAAAATTTTCAACAAAAAAATCCTCTCATTCTGGTTGAAAATTGCTGATAAAAATTATAGCGAAATTTCGTTAATGAATAGCTGCAGCCAATATTTTACAGCTGATGTTTTTAACGTTATAAGAACCAAAGCAAGTTTTTTATGGAATTTTACCATTAAGGTGGTATCAAGGTGGTATAAGAAATGAACAGAAGTGCATGCGCAAATTTAGAGATATTGTGAAATGAATTTTATTTTAATTTTTTAATATAACGCCATTTTTATAAAAGAACTAATACTTTTATTTTATCAAATGGAAATCGTCTAGTATTTGCACAGGTTATCCTTTTTTAAGCATCAGTAGATTAAATATTTTGTTAATATTTTGTTGTGTGAAATATTGTAGCTCATATCCCTTTATTGTCATTTTTTTGGTTTTTATTTAAGAAAATAAACTTTATTATTAATATATATATATCCACTGTCTACGGTCGTATCGTATCAACGGATAAAATACCGAGTAAACCTCGGGCTTTCCGGTCTCTTCACATCAACAGTCTTTAACGGTCCACTTCTGGACATACCTTTCCTTCGAAAGGAGGTATTGGCCAACTATACCACCTTTCGAAGGAAACGTGTTGGTGTAGGGTTTCTTTTAAGTTTTTCTAGTGACTGTTTCGTATACTGTTTAATTATTTGTCATTTTTATTACTATAAAAAAATTGTACGCCAGCTATAGCAAAACATGTTTTAAGTACTGTACTATATTTTATAGTATCACATCTTGTTAACACATGTTTTATGCAAATAAACATATCTTATCTTATTTTCTCTTTGCAGTGCCGTTGTCTTGCGTATTATAAATATTCCGTACAATAAATATTCCGGACATCTAACACACAACGCCATCTAGTCCCAAGCTAAGCAGAGCTTGTGTTATGGGTACTAGACAACTGATATGAATACATTTATACTTTTTTTTGTAAATACATACATATTATACATAGAAAACACCTAAACTCCGAAACAAATATTTTAGATTACACAAACACTTTGAACCCGAGACCTCAAGCACAGCAGTCGCATTCACCGCCACTGTGCCACCGAGGCAGTTAATTTGTACGCCAGCTATGGCAAAACATGTTTAAAGTACTGTACTATATTTCATAGTATGACATCTTGTTATCACACGTTTTATGCAAAAAAAACATATCTATTATGCTCCTTTAGTCGGATTCTGTGACACATACAGCGTGGTTTCTTCTGTATTTTTTAGTCTTTCACCAAATAGGCACAAAAACTTTTGGAAGCCACGCCGCAAACCCCGGTGGGGTGACCGTGGGAAAATAAAAAGGGTTTTTCCAAGTTTTCCTTCTCTCTTAACTCGTTTAGTCGCCTCTTACGGCACCCATGGGATGAACAGGGGTGGTGATACTGTATTCTTAATCCGTCACTACAAATACTGCGTTTCTTAAAATGGATATATGGCCCCCTTCTGTGTGGGAACCCTGGTGTTTCCGATACTGTCCCCAAAAGGTGGGGCAAAAGTGCTGTGGAGCGAGGCCCCTCCCCTTACCCGAGACTGCTTCTGCTAGGGTGACAGATGGCCTCATCTATTACCATAGTGGTATGAACCTCGCACAGAAAATCAACGTTAAATGACAGAGTTTGTGCTGTCGTGTTTCGTAGCTAAGTGCAAGACCGGAGGCCCAATGACGCAGAAGCATATCAAGGCCGTCATAGTGTGGGTTATCATTATGCATTGTCTGCATTCGCAATGAGTATGGTGATCACCACTCTTGGATTCTGCTTATGCTTTCCATCAGGTAGAGTAGAGTCACTTTGGCAGGGGCATATATAAAAAAACTGACACACAATCGTATTTAGTCTCAAACTAAGCAAAGCTTGTACTATGGGTACCAGACAAGTAATATAATTATACATTATTATTATTATTTGTAAATTCGTCATTATTATACACAGAAAACACCCACACACACAAATATTTGGAGATATTAACATTTTGGTCCGACACAGAAACGAACCCGAGACTTCAAGCAAAGCAAGTTGCACACGCTACCATTGCACCGATGAGGCAGTTAATTGAATACAAGAAATTAATATTAATAATCTATGCATTTAAGAAGTGCATTTTTTTTATTTTCATTGAAAGAGATCTGTTAAAGCTAAAATTATAAATATTTAGAATAGCAACACATCGCATTCTTAGACGAGTTGTCGTAATCAGTAATAAAAAATCTAATCGTGCTATCCGGTGCCTCTAAACTCTTTTATACCGCGAAATGTTGTTTTAATTTTGAATTTAGAATGATGAAATTTAACTGTCACAGTGTTTGTTTTTTTTTTATTTTTTATATTACACCTTCTTCATACACTCTTGCAATACTAGATTTGAATTCTACATAATTCTGAACTGAAATGATACATTTTATCATATAAAAGTACTCGTTGTCTGTTGATAAACACAATTTATAGGAGTTATTTCACAATACAGGCCGCCTTATTACTAAAATAAATTAATTTTTTCGTTTTAACAGTTGAAAAATCACATGCATTTGAATTTTCAAGAGTTTTCATAGATAATTAAAAACGTGAAAAAGTGTAACGTCATAATATCGTTACGTATGTTTAACAAATTTTCGCACAACTTTTTTCTTAAAAACAGTTGACTTGGACCAGTCAAATCGTCTTAAAACTCGAAAGAGCGGATCTGGTTAGATTTTAGAAGGGATGGGTTATGGTCTAGGTCTGGTATGTACCATAAAATGGTATAAAATTAAACTAGAGCTTGTCGTCAGTCCAGCTTCCGTAGCTAAATTACATTCCGCAAACAAACGATAATGGAATGCACGGTTGGCCTAGTGGTTAAAGCGGTCACCAAGCCGTTTTCTACAGCGCAAAGGTGTTGTGGGTTCAAATCCCACATGGGACAAAACTTTGTGTGATCCACAAATTGTTGTTTTGAGTCTGGGTGTTCTTTGTGTCCGTTTCATGCATGTTTGAAAAGTCCCTCGCGACACAGGATGTTTGTTCCTAATGCGGGAGTAAACGTGATTAAAACAGCCAATGAGACAAGAGTATTAAGACATAAGTAATTGTAGAAAGAAAATCGACGCGAAATACCCGCAACTAAACTGAGGGGGCTGAATACACAAACATATAGTTAGATAGACCCACCATATAGTTAAAAAGTGTACGCCCTGAACAATATGGAATATCAAACCTTCAAGAAAAGAGCGTACTCCTTCCTAAAAGGCCGGCAACGCACATGTGACGCCTCTGGTGTTGCGGGTGTCCATGGGCGGCAGTAATCGCTTACCATCAGGCGATACGTCTGCTCGTTTGCCACCTATATAATAAACAAAAAAAAACTTTTAAAGTCTGTGTTCGAGTTTAATGTCGCAGTTGCAAGGCAATTTATGTTTTACATTTAATTGTTAAAATTAACCTGACATTGCCCGCGAAAGTTTCAATTTAACCGCTGGTTAATTGTGTCGTACTGCCCTCGTACCAATTCATCAGTCAAGTTTAACGGTACATTCTATTAATATATCTACTAGACAACTGTCACAACACCCATTCATTGATTTAAGTCAATTGCATACCAATACTTCAGCCAATACACTTATAAATAAAACGACTGAGAATTCACTTCGGCAACCATTGACGACAATGTTTTGTAAATAGTCGAATACTTACTATGTTGAAGCGCAATGTATGTTGAAAAGTTAATTGGATAGATTTGATGGTTGTGTGTTGGTGAAGACTGTGACATAAGTGTATTTCAGGGTGCATTGGCCGTGCTATTTGTGGTAGCAGGTGCATCGTATCTGATCGCTGGTTATGCTGCAATGGTGAGATGTGGTTGGGTAGCTGTATGTACGTATTAGCTAAGAATTGTAGTTAATTTTGAAGGTTAACTAGACCCCTGTTGTGTTAGATAGGATATTATCTATTAGATCTTTTGAACTGTATATTGCTTATTAAATAGCGATTAATACACAGAAAATTCAAATTAGTATAGTAAACAAACCAATACGACCTTCAAACCTTCAAGAACTCTTTCTTAAAAGGTCGGCAACGCACTTGTGACGCCTCTGGTGTTGCGGGTGTCCATGGGCGGCGGTAATCGCTTACCATCATTACTTCTGCTCGTTAGTGATATCACAACATATATCCTTGTGTATTTTGATAAAGGTACGCTATTGTTTTTTGAAGATGAATAATATTCACAGAGAATATGATTTACACTTACCATAAAAGATGTTTTGTTCGTGTATTATTTTTAAATATATGAATGTTTATGTATTATGACTCATTGGAGAGATTAAAAAAGTGCTGGCATTAGTTTCGTCTTTTTACTCGTGACGTAAGACAACGACAATTAGTTGCATATAACATTTATTACACAACCGCCCATATTACAAAGAGTTACATTCGTCCCATAACCAAATATGAAGTTGTCTGTAGCAGTATAGAAATGATTTTTTTATTTATTCTTCCTAGCCTTCATTATTCCCAAGATTACTTGGGGTCTCTACTAGTTCAACTGGTTTTACCTGAATATCAGTTTTTATACAGAGCGACTGGCATTGGACCTCCGAAACCCTGAGGGCGAGCTGAATTCGAAATTTAAACCAGTTGTCAGTATATTTGAGGGCACTGACTTCCCAATAACGATTGACATAGGTGTTCATGACAACCGGGACCGACGGCTCAACCTCTCTGAGGCACGGGCGGGGAACACCGCCATATTCCACAATCCGGGCTGCTGTTAAGAATTTCTTGTAAGAATTACCCAACAGCAGTCTGACCCGGGAATCGACCCCGGAACCTCTAGATTGGCAGTCTCTAGTGCTAACCGCTAGACCAACGAGGCAGTTCTTCCTAGCCTTTATTATTCTCAAGATTATTTAGGGTCGGATATTAGTTTAACTGGTTTTACCTGACTATCAGTTTTTCCATGAAGCTACTGTCATCGGAACTCCGCAACTCTGAGGGTGAAGGTCAAACTAGTTGCTATGTAAATTATCATACTACTACTAATAGGAGCGGAGCACCAATGATGAATGTTTCAAGAATGGGGGAAAATTTTCACGCAACGCACGGGCAATATAAGGCGCAAAGGAGGTTGCGTGTGTCAGCTAGTAATTTATAATAAGTAGCAGAATAACATAAAATGCTTACTCGGCTTAGTAAGGTTGCATCGTACAAATACCATTACAAAATTTTAAACATGGGTCTCCATCCCACATCCATGGAACATAACGACAAACACATGATATATTGTAGTGTTTGGTTGAGTACTAAATTCGATCAGTGTCGATAGTGTATAATGTTTTATTTTAAGCGAGTAGGGCCAGATTATAAATAGTGAGGCAAGTTCACTGCCGATCAGTCCAGGGGCGGGCCATTAAAACGGCTTTGGGGAAGAGTTCAGTGATAATGTACATGCAGTTACCATAGACAGACACTTTTTATTTTTTAAAACAACTCACGCAAATATACATTATGTATTGCTCGGGACTTTACAAACATATGAAACGGATATAAAGAACACCAATTTGTGGAACACACTAAATATTGTTCCGCGTGGGATTTTAACTCACACCATTTGGCGCAGTGCAAAGCGGCGTGGCGACCGTTTGAACAATTAAACCAACAGTTTGTCGTTGGTTGAATACTGTTAGCTAACTAAGCAAATGTTGAACCGCTGATCTGATAAAATTGACTAGAGGGTTGAAGACAACACCATCTGTAATATGATGTAGCTGGTTTATTGATCTCATTTCTATAAATTTTAATTAAGTACTACTAAATACAACTGCTTTGAATGAAACAATATCGCTATGTAAGTCGACGTGCACGTCCATCTATCGAGGTATAATTATTTGACCGTCGTAAACAAATAATAATAATAATAAATAAATATTTCGGACATCTGACACACAACGCCATCTAGTCCCAAGCTAAGCAGAGCTTGTGTTATGTGTACTAGACAACTGATATAAATACTCATATGCTTTTTTTTGTAAATACATACATATTATACATAGAAAACACCCAAACTCCGAAACAAATATTTGCAGATCATACAAACATTTGGTCCGACCCAGGAATTGAACCCGAGACCTCGAGCTTACCAGTCGCATACGCTACCACTACGCCACCGAGGCAGTCAAAAATACAATTTTTATTAACCGACTTCAAAAAATAAGGAGGTTATCAATTCGACTGTTTTTTTTATGTTTGTTTGCTCATAACTTTCGACTGGGTGAACCAATTTTGATGATTATTTTTTATTTGAAAGCTGGTGCTTCCGTGTGGTTCTATTTTAATTTGGTCCAGTTCTTGAGTCGGTTGTATTTTTTGTCAAAATTTGTGATTATTTAAATCCTATAAGAATGAAATAAATTCGTTATAAACAATCGTGTGCTGATAAGCTATTCATTGCCATCATAATCCTTAACAGTTTCTAACAATCTATTCTAGGACATAGATTTATCTTTAGAAATAAGGTTTTACATATTACAAATAAGAGTTGCTTTAGAGTTTAAGTTTTGCTTCTCTCTGTAGTGGTTAGTATCTCGATTTTGCTCCAAATAAGCTTCACGACTGTTATCCTATGATAACGACCAGGAACGATTACTATATATAATGACCACGCCGTCGTTGCTTACCCTCCATAATTGTTTCTAATCAATGAATACAACTGGGCTATGAGCGTCTTACAGTAGAGTAAATAATATATATTTAACAAAAATATGAAATTAAGATCTATGTATGTAGATGTCGCTGCTTTTTTTCTAAATTTAAAACTTTATTAGTAGAAGTAAATGAATCCCCTTGATACTGAATTATTGTTGGTTGCTGGTGAAGTAATCCTTAAACTGCCTTAAAATCAACTACCTCTCAAAAATAGCCAAAAGGTTTTCATTTCTTGTTGCTCACATTCACGACTCGCACCATTAGCTGAATCCCGCGATGTTCTTCACATTACGCCAAAAACCACGGGGTGAAGCTAGTCTAAAAAAGCCTAAGTTACTTCTTATACAATCAGCTATCTACCAGTGAAAATCCCGCCTAGATTGGTCATTAGCCGTAGGTACCTAAAATTAGCCAGAACTAACAGACCGACAGACAAAAAAAGTAAAAAACAGACGTTTCAATTTTATTTATTTGCATAGATATTCAATTTATTTTTGTAAATAAAGTGAATCATTTATTTTAGGTTTTACATAGTTAACCTAGTTTTTATAACCGCCGTTATCTCGCAGTTTTTATGGCCGCACATAAAATTCGAGCTAACACTGAGCGGATTGCCAGACCCGCTGCGTATAGATATGCCAACGCGTAGCACCATCTGTTCTAATACGCAACAAACACACTTAAATATATATATACATATATACACTAACAACCGGCTGTCCCGACTTCGCACGGGTTCATTACGAAAAATATAGTTTAGCTTAAGTTACTCTGAGAAGATGGAGGGCTTAACTGTTGCTGAGTTCTTCAAGAAATTTCGTATAAATTAACTCATAAATTTAACAAGTTACGAGTATATATTAAAACCTTTTTCAAGAATTAAAAAATCCCTACGACACAGACTTTTGAGTTTATCGGAAACAGACAGACAGACAGCTGCGGCGGGGGACTTTGTTTTATGTGAATATTTTTTTTATATAATATGTAATTTTCTCAGAGTAACATAGGCTATATTATATTTTTCGTAAAGAACCCGTGCGAAGCCGGGGTTGCTAGTAAATGTTGTAATTTTTAGACTTTAATGTACCTACTCGTATTTGTTATACGTTCAATAAACGCTATCAAAAAGATTATTAAAGACAATTCGCGAAATAACCAACCAAACAACCAACATCTGAAGACTACAGAAAAAATAATTTATAAATTAAAAAAAAAAAACTATACAAGATTGCACGTTTGGCCTAGTGGTTCAGCGATCGCTACGCCGTTCTCTACTTCGCCAAGTGTTGTGGGTTCAAATCCCATTTCCAAATTGTTGTTCTAAGTCAGGGTGTTCTTTGTGTTAGTTTCATGTATGTTTGTAAAGTCCCCCGCGACACAGGAATTATTCCTAGTGCGAGAGTTGTCTTTTTAAAACGAAAAAAAAACGAACGAAACGAACAAAGATTTAATGAAATGGTCACATTTTGTTTATCAACAAAATACACTCTAGTTATGTAATTTCCTATTTAAAAAAAAATATTATGCAAGAAAATTTTCTATGGAAATAGGGTTGTTAAAAAATTATATGTACTTTAGATACCATATGCCTATTGAGTAAATTAAATACACTATTTGTCTGAGTATGTCTGTGTTTTTATTGAAATTATTTACAGTGACATACATTGAGAAAAATCTTCATTAGTGTAACAGTGTAAAGTTAAACTGTTGTAATAATTAGTTTTAAACTTTTTAAATAAATTAATTTCACCATTCAAAAATCCCTAATGCTGTGTTACTTTCCGAAATCATTTTAATTATTGGATTATTTTTAATATAAAATAAATGTGATTTACATATTTCACACTAAGGTATCTCAATTCCAACTTTAGCGTTGTGCCGTGCCTCGCCAGGCATGATCACCTCACCTGGTCGAAGGATCCTCCCTTTGTGTTGGAGGGAGGGACTCGTTCCTCCTCAGATTTATAGCGTATGGAAAACTGGCCACGATGAAGTGGTACGCGTCATCCCCTTAATTGGCGTAAAAACGGAATCGCAAAAAGTATAATCTACAATATTTAGAAGTCACGTGTAGTACCAACCCTATCTGATAATCTTTTTGTGATATATTACATCTTTAAAACTACGACATGTGATGTTCAACTCTATACTGATAATCATAGCGTTGAATTTCAATTGCAATGGTTTTGATTACGATCTCTGTGTGCGTGTGGATGCATCACGCAATTAGGGTTGTCAGCTTTATGTTTAGAAATTGGTCGTTATAATGGTTTATGATTAAATAGATAAAAGTGGGGAATAATTGTAGCAACCAAATATGGTTGGAGGTTCGGTTTCACTAATTGTTCTTTTTTATCAATATAACATAAGTAACGTGAGAATATATAATATTTTCATTTGTAGAGTTTTATTAATATTTGATTGTTGTTTGTATAACTTGTTTTTTATTTTTTACCGACTTTAAAAAAGGAGCCTCTTCTTTTTTTGAAGTCGGTGCGATTCTTTTTTTATTTGAAAACTGGTGCTTTCCGTGTGTTCCCATTTCAATTTGGTCAGTTTCTTTTTGTTAGAATTTAGTGATTATTATTTTATTTAGTGACCGATTAAGAATATGGAGTTTCACTACCCCTATTTATCCCATGGAAGCAGAGAGTAAGGTATGAAGCAACTAAAGGAGTAAACTGTACAAGACAATCTAGCTGTAAAGAGGAGGGCAACATGAAACAAATGCTATAGGTACAATCTCTTGACTGCCGGGGTTTAGTGGGTACACTGGTTTTCCGGGAGTCCCATATACGCCCTTCGTCTCCCAAACGGAGGGTATGGTGCGAAAAGCATTTCCAGGGTAAAAAAAAGTTGGTGGCCTGAAGTACGTCGGGGCTCCAGGGTTTTCCTTTCTAGGGTGCACCTCCCCGGCATCTAGTACCTGAGACGGCGTGCGGTTTTAGTCGGTTCGAGTCCAACAGGCCACCAGCAGGGGATTGCTGCCAGCGTGGTACAGTTGACCAAAACTTCCTATTTATGGAAAGACCTATGTCCAGCAGTGGACTATTACCGATACTGTGATAATAACGATAACTGGAAATCGGACAAGTGCTTCCTGAGATTAATACATTCAACTAAACTAACAAACTCTTTAGCTTTATAATATTAGTATAGTTAAAACATTACTGTAACTAAATTCTTTAATGATATTTTTTACATTTTTATTATTTTATTAGGGGATAAATTATATGAAGCGGTATAACAAATTTAATAAACTGAGATTTTTTCGAGAGGACAGATCAAATAAGAGTGTATTAAATCATAAGTCGAGTCACACGCCTGATTATGCTCAAAGATTAAATCGTATATTTGATGCAGAGGGTACACTTTAATAAAAAGAACTCATACACTGAGTTGCTTGCGAACTTCGCATCGTTGTTTTTTTTATTGGAATAGGGGGCTAACGAGCAGACGGATCGCCCATAGACACACGCAACACAACAATAAAACTGAAGAGTTTGTTTGAACGCGCTTATCTCAGGAACCGCTGGCCCAAAATGAAAAATTCTCTCAGTATTGGATAATCCATTTATCGAGGAAGGCTATAGGCTACATATCATTACGCTAAGACCAATAGGAGCGGAGCCCCAATGTAGAATGTTGAAAAAACAGGGGCAAATTATTACGCTACGGGCAATAGTAGACGTAAACGAGGTTGCGAGGGTCAGCTAGTCCTGTAATACAAGCAATGCTGCCAGCATGGTACAGTAGTCCAAAACCTCCTTGGAATGGTAAAACCATTAACCTTTTTTTTAAGTTATATCGAATATAACGTCAATATAAAATAAAAAGAATATTGCATATACATCTGGATAGTTTTAAATAATAAGGATTACCAATCTTTTTGTATTGAACTTTTAGGGAGTGCACATAGTCTGGTGTTGTGTTGTTAGTAATAGTTTCTCAGAGTTTAAATTTGATTCGCTAATACTAAAATATGATTGTTTTCGGGCATAAAATTAAAAATTTAGAAACGTAATTTTTTTTTTTTTTTGTGTTAGTTATACAGCCGTACATATATATAATTATCTTTTTTTAAATTGCTTTTCCATTGTTGCAACCCTGATATTTTAAGTATACATACTTGATTTTCTAGTCTGATCCCTAATCTTGAAGTGTCGCTTAAAGAAAGCATCAGGTTATCGTTCTCTTGAATAGGTATAATACTCACTGTAACTATCCTATTTGTGATGTCACTTGGTCTTTGAAATGTGTACCCACAAGAGGGCGGCACAAAGTGCACATCGCCGGTCGCGTGCCGCGCTGCAATCATAGCGCTAATTGACGATTTGCTACCCATCGTACACTACAGGCCCAATATAATGTGGGCTGTGAAATCTGTTACTAAATTATACACTTTTTTTGTAATATAAGTTGTAAAACAAAACATTTGAAAAGACAATATAAACAAATGCACGCTACCAGTATCTAGTCTTACAATCGTTTGTGTATTACTCTATAATAATTCTAATAGTATGAAAAATACATTAACCTATTTTTTCTGGTAACAATCGATAAAAGTCTTTTAAAAACTATCAATTTATACATGTCGAAACAGTCTTATGATGTTTCGTAATACGATTAGTACAGTAAGCTATGATAAAAATGAGTGTGAAAGAACATATTTTTACACAGACTTTGATTTGATTGTATTTTAAAAGATATTTATACTCCCATGTCATTATTTACAAAACTCAAAGAGTATTGAGAGAGATATACCTGCGCAGGGCCCATTTTCAAGGTGGAAGTGGCTATAACCAACGGACGAACTGCAAACGAAGTGTGAATTTTTTTTTTTTGATTGGTAGAAATTAATTTCGTTGTCCCACAAATTGTGTCCCGCACTGTAATATGCACACACGTCATTTATCCGGCACGCTGATCGCGGGGGCTGTGTACTTAATTTGTCTTTATTGTGTTGATCCAGACCATCCCCTTCTCCGTAATAGGCGATCGTTCTCGCCTCGTTTGGCCTATTAATTGCCTATATTATACTATATTTCCTTTGGGAGTTCTCTAATGTAGATTTACATTTGACAGATTTAATATTATACGCCAATGGATTTGACGTATTGGGTTTATTGGGCCTATTGTGTAATGTGTCAATGCAGTCGTGTTAATGTGCTATGTTAGTGTTGTCAAATTATTAAGTTAGGGGCTTGTGATGCTGTGAAAAGTACATAAACTAATAAATTGGTTATTTTAGGTGAGAATGGTCTAGCTTATAGATCAAAGTTTATAAGAATTTGAACTTTATGTTAATAGTCATAGTTGTTGAAATTGTACACTTAGCCCTTATCTATACAAATAAATAAAATTGGAGTGTCTGTTTGTAATATTAAAATAAACGCTTTCTACTACATGCATGTGAATGTATATACGGTACACATACCAAAATATATATTTTTAAATTTTTTGTCGGTCTGTTTGTTCCGGCTAATGTCTGGAACGGCTGGACCGATTTAAACGGGACTTTCACTGGTAGGTAGCTGATGGTACAAGGAGTAAATTAGGCTTACATTTTTTAGACTAGCTTCGCCCCGCGGCGTTACCTACGATACGACAATAACCGCGGGCAACACCGCGGGGTTCAGCTAATTATACATATTTATATTACAGAGTTACATGGGGTGAAATTCTTTTAAATCCTCAGATAACGAACCAAAGGTAACTTATCTTATAATTATTATGATCGTAACATACACTACATTCTCTTTTATACATATTGAATTTTACAAGGTAACCTTAAATTCACTCAGTATTTTTTTTATGGAATTGGGGACAAACGAGCTGACGTATCACCTAATAGTAAGTGCTTACCTTGATCTTTGGGGGATGGGGAGAGGGATGAAAAGATGGGGTATGGACCTCCGGTATCCTCACTCACTTGGTGAAACACAGGCGCTGTTTCACACCGGTTTTTTGTGAAGCCGTGGTGTCACTCCGGTCGAGCCGGCCCATGCATCCCGAAGAGTGGCTCTCCACTTTTCACATTCTTCAATGAATATGATAAAGATGGCAGATATTGACGCAGTCGGGTTTTTTCATAATTGCTCGAATTCCTCTTCCCTACAGAGGAGAGGCAGACTTCTACTAATTTATATGATTATATATTTTTCCTAGAATATAAAAGATACCATAAGGTATGGTAAGATAAGGTCGACAATACCATCAATAGTCAGTCAATATTTTCATCTACTTCTAAATTCTTACTTTTAAAAATTATGTTAGTAGGTAGGTACTGGCTTTACCCGCGCTTGTTGTTTTATCTTTCCTACAAAAAGTGTGGATAAGGCAATGAAGCGAAGATAGTCTAAAAAACCGGCCAAGTGCAAGTCGGACTCGCACACTTAGGGTTTCGTACAAAATTGTTGGTTTATTATACGATATAACTAAAAATTTATGCTTTAAGTAATTTTTCCTTTATCTGTGCTATAAGACGTTGCTTCGTACTAAATTTTAAGATTCTGAGTTCACCCTGTAGGTTTTGATTCCCTTGCGAGTGTCGATATGCAGTATAAACGGCTGCATCTTTTGATTGCGTTAGCTTAGAAGTTTGATTTTTTCACAGCTCCAAGGAACAGTAGACCTGATTATATGATGTTCAAATCCCACATGCAATAACACTTTGTGTGATCCACAAATTGTTGTTCTGAGTCAGGGTATTCTTTGTGTCCGTTTCATGTATGTTTGTAAAGTCCCCCGCGACACAGGAATTATTCCTAGTGCGGGAGTTGTTTTTCTTTTTATAAAATTGTTAAGCACCATAAACAGTTTGTGTATTATTATATACAAACTGTTTATATAACAATGCATTATTATGTAACATAATTATTACGTAGGAGAAGTTACAAACGCATCTAGTGTAACATACACATTTATTATTACACGTGAAATATTTTCCCACGAACATATGTGGGCGCGTGACTCAGTGGCACACTGATCTCAAACGGTATTCTACCTAAATATATCCAAACAATTGGTAATTAATACTTTCAGGCCAAATGAAAAAAATACTTACTTCCATCATCTTCCCAACCTTTATTATTCCCACGAGTATTTGGGGTCGGCTACAGGTTCAACTGGTTTTACCTGAATATCAGTTTTCAGTGAGATAATACTTGCTTTGTTTTAAATAAATGATCTCCAGATTTTTTTTTTAATACTTGGTCTACCAAAATGACTCTGCCCTGCCTGATGGAAAGCACCAGCAGAATCCAAGAGTGGTGGTCACCATCCTCAATGCGAACAAGGACAGTGCAGCATGGTGACCAGCACTATGGCGGCCTAGTGAGATGCTTTTTCACGCCCCGCTTAAAGGACCCGGGATCATAGTGGGACGGAAACACGTGCGCTGGTAATGAGTTCCAGGTTTTAACCGCTCGGCACAGAAAGGAAGAGCCGAATCGATGAGGGCGAGAGTGTATGTCTTCCACTCTGAAGCGGTGACTTCCGAGGCCAGCATGTGTTGTCCTGTAGAGGAAGGGAGAAGGGGGAACCAGTTTAAAGAGCTTTTCAGAACACTCCCCATGATATAGGCGATAGAGGACTGCCATAGAGGCGATTTCTCTACGCATTTGCAGAGGTTAATTACCGTAACTGCATCAGTGGTGAATATTATCTAAGACCCAGAAGACCACGGCTTAAACTGCACGATATTAGACACAAGAACTCCCTGATGATAAGAAGAAAAAATCCAGATTTTTTTTTATTGGATAGTGGGCAAACGAGCAAACGTATCATCTGATGGTAAGCAATTACCGCCGCCCATTGACACAAGCAACACCAAAGTACTTCTGCTATGGCTGTGCCTGCTTGCTGAACAATGTAAGAGAAAGGGGGTTTCCTAGTTTTAAGTTATAAATAAATCTTCCGGACATCTAACACAACGTCATCTAGTCCCAGGCTAAGCAGAGCTTGTGTTATGGGTACTAGAAAACTTATATAAATACAAAAATATTTGCAGATCAAATAAACATTTGGTCCGACCCGGGTATCGAACCCGAGACCTCAAGCTTAGCAGTCGCATACCACTATGCCACCGAGGCAGTTCTATAAGTTCTGTTTGAAAAGTGCTATAATTTAAAATATAATTTCTAAACTTCTGTTAATTACAATCGGTAAATAACTTATGCTTCAATTTTACAGTATAGTTGCATATCTAGTATTTTCTTTATTTTTTCCGGATAATTTCCGGATATTACGAACTATATCCACAATAATATAGGCCCAGTAATGTCCTCTAATAAATATTTGTTGAATTAATAACACACCTCTAAATAAGATTATATTCAAGGGCTATTTGTCTAGCCAGTGTGGTGTAGTGGGCCAAAACATCTAGTCAAAGCCGTATGTCTACAAGTTGACTATTAAAGGCTTGAAGAAGCTATTAAAGATATGAAGTGATGCTGTTGATACTCAGAGGCGATGATCTTAAACGCAGTTAAAAATCGCGGAATGTCCAATCATTAATCTTCTTCTTCTTCCCAACATTAATTGACTACTAGTTTAACCAGTTTACCTGAATATCAATTTTTCCACGAAGCGACTGTCGTCGGACCTCCGCAACCCTGAGGGTGAACTGAATTCGAAGGTTGAACTACTTATCCGTATATTTGAGTTCACTCACTTCCCAAGAACGATTGTCATAGGTGTTCATGACAACTAAGGCTTGACGAGATCTTCGAGGCCTGGGAATGTTTAATCATTAATTATTGATTAAATATCTAGGCCTTTCACTTGGCATGATGCTTGCGATTAATGCCAATCTTTGCCAACGTTCGATAAGATCACGCACAGATGCAGTTCATTTAAAAAGTGATTTATAACAGTGATAATTACGGCCACAGTGACAGTGATTTGGTAGTGTCTGTTACATTGTCACTGCCAAACACCTGTTGTGTTAGTCATGTCATGTAATTTCTTGAAGTGAATATATAGCCTTTTACACTCACAAATAATGTGGCTTTCTGTTGGGTAAATAATTTCCAAATTTGAATCAGTAAATCCAAATATTACCCCTACAAACTCACAAACTTTACCTCTTTATAATATTAGTATAGAAGGTTCATGTAGATGACAAGAAATTGGAACAATTATCAATTTAAAAAAAAAATATTCAATTTTCAAACGTATAAATTGAGATGATACGCTTGAACTGTTTTACAGATTACCAGCTTCTGGAGACGCTGGTCTACTAAACATATACTGGAAGTAACCAATGCAAATGTGTCTGCACAAATTAATGGATGAGAGTTTAGTGTGTATGTGTGTGTATTAAGATGTGTTTGCATAAATGTGTGTGTGGTTTTGTGTATCTTTTAATCTGTAATTACTGTAGTAACTCTTCATAATATTTATCGATGGATTTGTACTGCTTAAAATCGTGATGCTCTGTGGTGGACCTGCATACAGTTCAGTACAGACAGAAGGACAGACACATAACAGATTATATCTGTATCGTTCACTTGATCGTATTATCAACATCAACAACCCATAACGTCCCACTGCTGGGCTCAGGTCTCCTCTCAGGAGAGGGCTAAGGCCATACGTCCCCACGCTGGCCAAGTGCGGGTTGGGAACTGGCAAGACAACGTTGTGGCTACGTAATCTTGCCGTTGAATGTTTTCAAGCCGCCCAAAGGCCTCCAACTAAGCTTCACGACTGTTATCCTAACAACCGGATAACAACCGGGACCGACTGGTAACATGACCTACGTTATCACGGAGACGCTTTTATCTTTAGCGGTCACCCATCATTACTTACTCTCGGTAATTGTTTATTTACCACCGAGAGCAATTAGACTATGAGCGCCTCGTCATCATCATGGATCATGTTATTAAAATCAAATAAATTAAGGAATATCATACTTCTATCAACCTATCAATGTCTAGTTATAATCGAAGGTCTGTCCCAAGCCAACTATCCCAGTCTTCGGCAATATATACTAAACTGTAAAATATTTTATCTGAAATAAATACTTTTTATTAAGTGTATTTATGTGACGACTTCATATCCGGAAACAAAATTAGTGTGTATTCCCATGACTATTTCCGGATATCCGTATCACAGAATTTGATCATGAGAGGCTGTTATATCAATGGATCTATCTTCTAAACCCATAGGCGTTGGTAAAAATACTGTAATGCTTATTATCACCTGAGTAGTATAAATAAATTAGTCAGATGTTTAACCGCTATGAGTAGTTCTCCAAAAACGTAAACATCAACTTATCCGCGGTACGCACTCTCAAAATATTCTATTGACTAAAACATACACGTGCCCGCAAACCAATTTAGCTGAAAAGAGACAGATATATTGTCTAACATAACTTACTATACGCATGAAAGAGATAGGACTGCTGCATCGCGACACCATTTCAGGCGAAACTCACATCTCTAGTAATCTGAAAACGACGTAAGTTCACGTGAATTGTGTAATGTATTTTATATTATAACTTCGTAGATTACGGTCGGTTTTTGAATGAACGAGTTTCATTGGGTTATTTCTGGATTTACACAGCACCGTTGAACAAATTTCATTTCAACCGCCGAAAGTTTAAAGTGCAATATAAATAATGCAGCGGTAGAAGTGGGCCTCGCTATATTCTCTGGCTGTATTCACAATTTAAACCCGTTCTGTGACGTCTACAACAGGCTTCAGGACGACACAGTGTATGACATATTCCTCTGCAAAACCACACACAAATTCTAGTTGGAAAACACACTCATGCCTATGAGATAAAATTTATAATAACACGCCAGGTAAAAAGAAAATTTGGTTTGACATACAAGCTGAAATAGTCTTTAAAACATGTTGTTAAAATTGCTAATAGTTTGTTGGAGTAAGTACAGGAAGATATTAATAGAATATTGCAGAATGCGCGCGAGGACCGTCTTATTTGGTGAGAGAGTAAAAACGGGCTCGTGGTGTAGTAGAGAAGTTTTTCTTGTAAAATTAATCGGTCGTATTTTACTTTTACTAATTCTAAAGCTTATTCGTATTATGCGTGACATCAGACAGACCGGACGTAGAAATGAAGAAATGAGTGAATTAATGATGTCAATGATGATAATGAACCTCGGATGCAGAAACAAAGCTAAAACTTCATTTAATTAATTATTCTAAAATAACTAGTAGTACAAATAAAAAAATGAGAGGTCTCAAGGGACACCCGGATGGAACGAAGTTCGAAATAGAAAGACGAAACGAAAATATCTGGCTTGCTTTCTATAAGAGAGAAAGAGAGAGAGAGAGACAGACAGAGAAAGGGTAATGATTCCTGACAATTTCAGGGGGTGCAAGCTTCACGATGTGACGAAGTAGGCGATCCAGGAGTATGAGGGGAAAATTTTATCCTCCCTGTGGTACCACTTAATTTCTTGGGTAAACACACAATATGGCATAATAAATTCATCTTTTCATCTAACAAAAAGTGTAGTTACAATTTAAAAAGTGTCGAAAGTGTCGTTACAATTCCGTCTAGCTCCCTTTCGCAACGAAATGAAATAAACGTATAATATCTCCATCAAAGTGTGAGTTTATTTCACAGCGACTCGATCATCATGGTAACCACGTTTGCTGTTCTGATTAGCCCATACTGAACCAGTAATTATTATGTAAAATAATTTCACACTAGGCCCTCTGGACAGTGCTCACTGACTCTTTCTTTCTTATAACATATATATGGTGGTATTTCACATTCTACAATCTAGACGTGGTTTGTCTATAGAATGTTGCATCTAATATTGTTTGTTAGATACACTAATAGATTTATGCTCGCTATTTCAGCTGAAAAGCTCTCATGTGTAGCTTCACCATCTTAAATCTGTTAGATTACCTTTCTTTGGAATCAAACTGCATGTGAGCGAAATAACTGTCACTATTTTTGTATTATTATTAACGTTGGTCCATTATTGCTCCATGCAAAGCTACAAGTATTAAGCTACATTTTAAAAGAATTTCTTTGCATTTCATAGTATTCATTGTCAAGATTAATATTTTCTATTTTTAAACTTCTATTGGAATTTCATTAATTTGCAACTGTGAGGTAAATCAATCCTTTTTTTTATTATTGTATTGGGGGCTCGTTTAGCAGACGTATCGCCCAATGGCAAGCGACTACCGCCGCAACACCAGAGGCGTCAAAAGTGTGTTGCCGGCCTTTAGGGGATGGGGAGGGGGTGGGAAGGGTAACTGTAGATGAGGGGAAGGGGATGGGGAGGGGATGGAGGACAGGAAGGGGGCAGGCCTCCGTTATCCTCACTCACTCGGTGAAACACAGCGCAAGCGCTATTTCACACCGGTTTTCTGTGAGGCCGTGGAATCACTCCGGTCGAGCCGGCCTATTCACGCCGTAGCATGGCTCTCCCACGGTATCTTAATAGCGTGTAAACAAATTTTATTTTAGTTTCTTTGTCAGCATTAAGCTTTTCACTACATTGTTAACGAACGAATTATACAGTTTATAACTCTGGCTTTTACTAAACACATAAATTTAATTTGAATGAAAATAGTAATGAATTACTCCAGCACTACACCGCGAGCCTCTGAAAGTTCGTGCGAGACCACTAAATAAGGTGCGTACGCGACTTTACTACAGGGCTCCTGAAGGCAAATAATATCCAGCATAGACTGATCTCTGATAACTTTAGATTTGTTTCTTAAGAGTAGAGTGAAGGAGGTCTTGTATTTCTGGTTGATGTGTTCGATAACAGACGCGCGTGGGCAATCCCCACGTGTGTTGTGTGTCGTGAATATGTGTGGGTAGAATTGTGTTATTAGTGTGAGTAATGTTGAGTTGTACCACTTTCGGTTTAAAGTTTGATTAATCTTTCGTTAAGAGTGATTGCATATTGGCTATAGGATCTAAACATCCAGGTTACGTTTTCGGTTAAGTTATAGAAGAAATTCGGTAATTTTCGTTCTATTCAGTCCAATTATTTACACAGAAATGACTGGTTCGTTCGTCTAGTTAGCGTAAGATCAAAGGTCTCGGGTTTGATACCTGGGTCGGCCTGCTGTTGGGTTTTCTTTGAAGAAACTCTTAATAGCAACCCGTAGTATGTGCCAATCCCAATGAAATAAACTACAAAAGAGAACCTTTCACGCCCTTTCTTCTTAAATAAAGATATTATGGATATATTCACATTTCCCAACCATAATCTTCACTACTTACTAACCCCTGGCCAGCAAGCGTGTTGTACAAGTACCGTTAGTTAACCGTTAACTTTAAGTAGAAGCTTCTGCAATAATATTCGGCTTTTCTCTACTATAATATACATATATTATATATATAAACCTTTCTCTTGAATCACTCTGTGTATTGCTGAAAACTGTAATGAAATGTGTTGATCAGCTTAAAAGATTTAAGCGAACATAGAGGGGGATTGACCTTATTTTACATTATGTAAAGATATAAATAATAATTGTACTATATAATGTTACCAATAACTAAACTATTAAAAAAAACTTCAATACGACAAAAGCTTTATGTTAACATGCGTTTTACCAAGTTGTCGTAGCTATATTAACAAAAACATTTTCTGCATATATTATGCATAAGGCAGATAAAATTTAGGATGATTCCGTGACAAATGTCTGTACGATTACGATTAAGAGATCTGTTTTATATCGCCTTTGCATTGTACAGTTTGAACTCGAGCCTAACATTCTCCAACAGCAGGGACAAACGCAAACTATACATTATGTTGCATTAGCTTCCAATCTCAGAGAAGTGATTTCCTTCAAAAGACTTCTTTAAGAGAAACTACACACTCTCTATAGAAACATAGTAACCAAACTAAATAAGCATGCATATATGTTATTACAGCTAATATTAAACGCATCAAATATTGTTTCAAATCTTTCTTTTTAATGAAACGAAAAAAGAACTGTGGACTGAAATGTTGCCTGTAATATTCTCGGACCAATACGACATTCAATCTTAAAAAAAAAAGCGTAAGTACTCCTTTTTAAAAGGTTGGCAATGCACTTGTGACGCTTCTGGTGTTACTGGTGTCCAAAAAAAGTGTTTTTTTTTTTATTGAATAGTGGGCAAACGAGCAGACGTATCACCTGATGGTAAGCGATTACCGCCGCCCATGGACACCCGCAACACCAAAGGCGTCACAAGTGCGTTGCATCCCTTTGGGGGATGGGAAAGGAGATGGGGGGATGGGTTGGGGTATGGGCCTCCGGTATCCTCACTCACTCGGTGAAACACAGCGCAAACGCTATTTCACACCGGTTTTCTGTGAGGCCGTGGTATCATACTCCGGTCGAGCCGACCCATTCATGCCGAAGCATAGCTCTCCCACATTCGTCGTATAATGTTAACTATAGTTAACGAAGTGTCGTGAAGTCAACCATTAGATGACGTCAAATACACTCCCGCGCATGTTTTCAGCGTCCGAAAGATTCAGTACCGCTTCAGTTCTGAAGCTATTTGCACGTTAGTCTACGAACCTATTTACTAAATTGATTTTTTTCACGAAACTAAATTAGATAGCTTTTCGACCCTGGAGACAGCTGTTAGAAAGTATTTATGTCATGAAACTGGTAAAACTGTGTGATTCTGATCAGATCGTTCTAATTTTGGTTTTTTGTGTAAAATATTTCTTTTACAATTTCGTTTTGCATTGAATTTAGTTTCTCGATTGCGAATTTAATATAACATCTAACCGGTATCTTCGTAATAACGGCGTAGTCAAATGTTCGTACAATCAACTATTTATGGATTCTAGAATAATTTTTTTTCTCAGTTTCTGTTTTAAATTTGTGAAGTACAAAAATAGACTGTGACTTTTAGGAACAATTTTGGAGCTTCAAGTGAATTTGGATAGTTGTATCCATCGGTCATTTAAGTTGGATACCAATGTGCTGCTTTACACTAAAACTCGAACATTGTATCTATAAAATTCAGTTCATGATTTATTCTAATAGTAATTCAGCCAATGCTATTCTTGATAATGACCACAGTTCATATTGATGTATTGTTATTATTTATTGTTTTGCCTCGTTGGCGCAGTGGTAGTGTATGCGACTGCTGTGCTTGAGGTCTCGGGTTCGATTCCTGGGTCGGACCAAATGTTTGTATGATCTGCAAAAAATTGTTTCGGAGTTTGGGTGTTTTCTATGTATAATATGTATGTATTTAAAAAAAAAAAGTATATATGTATTAATATCAGTTGTCTAGTACCTATAGTACAAGCTCTGCTTTGTTTGGGACTAGATGATGTTGTGTGTTAAATGTCTAAAAATATTTATTTATTATTATTGTTTATATCTATCGTCATCAATAGTCGTGTTTCGTTGGTGAGTGCGAGACCGGAGGCCCAATTATGCAGAAGCATTTCAATAGCCATAATCTGGGTCACCATGCTGCATAGCTTGCATTCACAATGAGTATGGTGACCACAACTTTGGATTCTGCTCAGGCTGTCCACCAGGCAATGTACAGTCACTTTAGCAGGTTCATACATGAAAAAAAACGTTTCAGTAATTAGTGAACGACAAAAATTGTCTGATGAACTCGCTTGTTTTTTCTGTGTGTGTATGTATATATTTGGAAATGTATCTTATGTTTGTGGAGATACTGTCTAGTTTGAGATCTGACCGTCGTGTGTGAGATGTGCGATGTTGTTAAATTTATAATTACTTACGCACTAGCTGCCCCACGCAACCTCGTTTGCGTCTTCTATTGCCCGTAGCGTGAAAATTTTCCCCCGTTTTTGAAACATGTTTCATTGTTGCTCTGCTCCTATTAGTATTAGCGTGATGATATATAACCTATAGCATTCCTCGATAAATGTACTATCCAAAACTGAAGTATTTTTTTTAATCGGGCCAGCGGTTCCTGAGATTGGCGCGTTCAAACAAACAAACTCTTCAGCTTGATAATATTGGTATACTATACTATACTATACTATACTATACTATACTATACTATACTATACTATACTATACTATACTATACTATACTATACTATACTATACTATACTATACTATACTATACTATACTATACTATACTATACTATATAATTACAGTATGACTGCTAAAATCTACTTTAGAAAGAGAGTCCTATAAATCGCTGATGAACATAGTATTATGTGTTAGTAAATAAACTTGTGTGCATATATACAACGTGTCCCAAAACTCAACGATAAGCCGGTACCAGAAGGTCGACCTGCTCGTGACTACTCGTGAAAAAATGATAAAAAATAATTATCTTCTTTTTTTTTTAAATTACGAAAAAAAAACTAAAATTCTTAAAAATTTACACCTTTTTTATTATATAAAATGTATGTAAATAGTGATAAAGTATTTAGGTACGCGTGTAACGTGAGTATTTTCGCGGTGTGTTAGTTTCGGAGTGTATTTCTAGTGCCGTTCGTATTTTTCGCATGGTACCGGTTAGGTTGTGTTAAATATTTTAAGCTGCGAATACAGTTATACAGTGTATCATCCGGTATTACTCTCATTCTAAAAGAAATTTGTATAGTACCTAAATATTGGCAGTAAATAAAATAATAGAATGGAATAGAACATACTTTATTGTTTTTTATTATTATTATTATATAGTGGGCAAACGAGCAGACGTATCGCCTGATGGTAAGCGATTACCGCCACCCATGGACACCCGCAACACCAGAGGCTTTACAAGTAGGTAGGTACATCAATTACAAATTATTTAACTTAAAATTCAAGAAGATGTGTATAATGGGCGGCCTGATTGCCAAAAGCAATCTCTTCCAGTCAACGCTTGGATTGACATATTGACCGGAGAAAGAAATGAACGAAATAAAGGGTAAAGTAGGTGTTTTAAAGCTATGGTGATGTTTAATAATAAAATATTTACATCAAAATGCATATATAAACACACATGCATATATATATACAAAATAAATATATATCAATACTAGCTGACCCACGCAACCTCGTTTAAGTCTCTTATTGCCCGTAATATAATATTTTTCCCCGGTTTTTGTAACATTCTTCATTCGTGCTCCGCTCCTATTGGTCTTAGCGTGATAATATATACTTTTTAGTCTTCCTCGATAAATGGGCTATCTAACTATGAAATATTTTTTTAAATCGGACCGGTAGTTCCTGAGATTAGCGCGTTCAAACGAACAAACTCTTCAGCTTTATTTTTAGTAGTAAAGATATAAAAGCATTTAGTCATGTACAGCCACTGAGAGTAAAAGTACTTATGAATCTAGAAAGAAAGAACTTCAGGTTTAAAAAAAATACTTTTTAATTTTTTTCTAGTCAAAAGGCGAAGCAATTTTTAATATCCTACCACTTCTTTACTTCAGATCATTACGATAAAATGTTTACAGAGATAAACATAAAGTTGTTTTCAATTCTTTTACATCTATTGTGGCCTTAATAATACGCCCATACAACAATATTTCCGTTCCGTTCCTCGTTTGATACATGACGTATTAAATTCCATTTATTGCTCCTTCGCCTCGGATAAAGCATTTAACGACAATACGCCTAATAACAATGTCAACTGGCAATCGAGCATTCTCGACAAGGACGCAAAATGCGACAAAATGTCGTGGAAAAAATCGCATAATGCGCACCGGGCGAGTAACTGCACACCGACATCATTGTTAGATTGAGTTGTGGGCGACACCGACAATTTGTCTAAAGATTTATTGCAAAACGACTCAGCGTATGAAATTGATATGCGTTTTTTTTGTCGGATAGTTTTTGTTTGCCCGTGTGAATGCGGTTTGTAGGTTATGTAGGCGTACATTTCTGTACAAAAGTGTTGGATATTTTTCACTAACAAATGGCAATTAATAAATAATCTATACAAATAAATAAAATTGTTGGATAATTTTCACTGTGTCTCAGTGTCTGTTTATAATATTAAAATAACCGCTTTCTACTACATGCATATGAATGTATATACGGTACACATACCAAAAAATATATTTTTAAAATTTTTGTCTGTCTGTCTGTTTGTTCCGGCTAATCTCAGGAACCACTGGTCCGATTTGAAAAATTCTTTCGGTGTTGGATAGTCCATTTATCGAGGAAGGCTATAGGTTATATATCATCACGCTACTACTAATAGGAGCAGAGCACCAATGAAGAATGTTTCAAAAACGGGGGAAAATTTTCACGCCACGGGCAATATAAGACGCAAACGAGGTGGCGTGGGTCAGCTAGTAATAAATAAATATTCCGGACGTCTAACACACAACGCAATCTAGTCCCAAGCTAAGCCGATCTTATGTTATGGGTACTAGACAACTGATATAAATACATATATATATAAATACATATATACTTCTTTTTTTTGTAAATACATACATATTATACATAGAAACATCCAAACTCCGAAACAAATATTTATAGATCACACAAACATTTTGTCCGACCTAGTATTTGAACCAGAGACCTCAAGTACAGCAGTCGCATTCACTACCACTACGCCACCGAGGCAGTCAATTAATGTGAGAGAGAAATAGAGATGGTAATACAGATAGGTAGGGATGGAGGTCGCAGAGGTCGCGTCACGATATTTTATAGTTACTTTGGTAAGTATCTGAATCGAATTGAGCGAGAGGAGACGTTGGAGACATTATTCGGCAGCCGACTGAGGCTGCGCTCAGCATTCGTTAGAGGATTACTCCAGCATATTATGCAGTCGATTTTAATTCTGTATCACGTGAATTTTTGCTCAAACATCGCCTCAGATTAACAGTCTTTCACAGTCCTATCTATACTAATAATAAAGCTAAAGAGTTTAATTGTTTGTTGGATAGTCCATTTATCGAGGAAGGCTATAGGCTATATATCATCACGCTACTACTAATAGGAGTGGAGTACCAGTGAAGAAGGTTTCAAAAACGGGAAAAAATTTCACGCTACGGGCAATATAAGACGCAAACGAGGTTGCGTAGTTCTGTACAATAAATGCCTAGTAAGTCTGATCATTGCACGGAATACATAACTGTTGTTTAAAATGTAAATGCCAATCAGTTGCAGGGAAACTGTTGGGTAAGCATTCAGAGGTAAGACCAGGTATGGTCTGACCTGACATCTGATAATTATATTCTCCGAGATGTTTTGTAATATTCGTTTTAACGAAGGAGACATCGGTATTTATTTATTACTAGCTGAACCCCGCGGTGTTACCAGCGGTTATTGTCGTATCGTGGGTAATACCGCGGGGCGAAGCTAGTCTAAAAATGTAAGCCTAAGTTATCAGCTACCTACCAGTGAAAATCCTATCCAAATTGGTCCAGCCGTTCCAGAGATTAGCCGGAACAAACAGACAGACAGACAACAAATAAAAAAAAATAAAAATTGGTATGTGTACCGTATATACATTCATATGCATGTAGTAGAAAGCGGTTATTTTAATATTACAAACAGACACTCCAATTTTATTTATTTGTATAGATACAGTCAACTGCTCTATTTTGTGAAATAAACACTTTTGTAGACGATTGTCCAATTTAATTTTTTTGCAGAATTACCTAAATGTGCACACAGATACAATAACTAAATGTGTATTGGAACTCTCTGAAGCGAGATCATGAGCATCGATTGATATCCCTCTGATATCTATTCAAGGCTTCTAATTCATTCTTTAGATCAGATATCATGTGGGACAGATTTTTTTTTAAATAATAGTAAAATAAGTTAAGTACTGTGAACGATGAAATTTATTTTTAAACTAGCTGAACCCCGCAGTGTTACCCGCGATAATTGTCGCAACGCGGGTGACGCCGCGGCGCGAAGCTAGTCTAAAAAAATTGCCTAACTTATAGCCTTATATCATCAGCTACCTGTCGGTTAAAGTCCCGACAAAATCGGTCTAGCCGTTCCAGAGATTAGACGGCACAAACAGACAGACGTACAGACAGACAGATAGATAAAAAAATGAAAAAAAATGTTTTTTTTGTATATGTACCGTGTTTACATACAGTTAGTATGTACACACCGCTTTTACTAAGTACATATGCATTTAGTAAAAGCGGTTATTTAATACTAGCTGAGTGCTGACCCACGCAACCTCGCACGCGTCTTATAGTCAAAGTCAAAGTCAAATCATTTATTTCCATAGGCCCCAAAAGGCGCTTGAACACGTCAAAAATACAAACATCAAACATTATTAATACAAATATAAAATAAAACTCAAGTACTGAATTGATCAGTGATAAAAGGATGTAACTCAAGTAATCAATGATTTGAATTACCGGAGCTTAGATTGATTTCGATTCAACTCAAAGGTTTAAATTGAAATCAATCCAAGTACCAGCTCCGATGGGTATTGCATTCATGAGAAGAGCTGGTGAGAAACTCATGTGCACCATCTTTTCCAATAATTCATACAAAGTTTGTTTGTTTTTGACAATAATACTTATATGTGCAAGTTAAGGCAACCAAAACACAAAGGCTAGAAAACGGTCTAAAGAAATATTAAAATTAGGGAAATCAATTTTTTGTCTAATAAAATAATTATAATTAGTCCATAGCATATAAGGTTGCAATCACTTACACATCAAGGAGTAAAAGTAATGTGTGCATACATACTGGTTCCAGAAAAAAACGTTCAAAATGTAATAAAATAATAAATACTAATTATTTACGCTCCAACAATGTAAACACAGATCGCCTTAACTTAACAAAATTCAAATGTCAGGTAATCAATGCAGAATAAGATGCCAAGAATTAATTACAATCAAATAAATTATATTAAGGATTGTAAATAAATAAATATATTGCGTATCAAATCAATCAATGAAATCAACACCAAATTCTCACTCACACCCAAGGCACCGCGTCGGTCAAGAAATCGTTCACCGCATAATAGCCCCCCTCCACAAGATGACCCCTAACGGCACTCTTGAACTTTTGTAGGGGTAAGTTCAAGATTTCGACAGGAATTTTGTTATATAAACGCACACCAAGTCCTTCAAATGAATTGTGGACCCTGCTCAAGCGACAATATTGGCCTACTAATTTGTGCTTATTCCTTGTGTTTAGTGAATGATGATCACTTTTGTTAGTGTATTTATGTATGTTTTTTCGTACAAACATAATATTAGCAAATATATATTGAGATGCTACTGTTAAAATACCTATTTCCTTAAATCGTTCTTTCAGAGAATCTCGAACTTTGAGTTTGTAAATCGCACGAATTTCCCGTTTTTGAATTACAAAAATGGTTTGAATATCAGCTGCCTTGCCCCATAGTAGAATACCATATGACATGACACTGTGAAAATAACTAAAATAAACCATTCGCGCAGTTTCAATATTAGTTAACTGGCGAACTTTCCAAACAGCGAATGCCGCGGAGCTCAGTTTCCCTGCTAGATACGATATATGGGCGCCCCACTGAAGCTTATGATCCAAGATTATTCCTAAAAACATAGTTGACTCTACGAGATCAATCATTTCGTTATTTATTATGATGTTCGTGTTGAGTTTCTTAACATTAGGCAAAGTGAACTTTATACATTTAGTTTTATTCGAGTTCAATAGTAAGTTGTTGCTTGTAAACCAATCTTGGACTAGTGTAAGTGACCTGTTAATATCATCAAAACTATTCTGATTACGATCAACTTTAAAAACAAGCGAAGTGTCATCTGCAAAAAGTACTACATCACAGAAATTTTGCACAAAGAAAGGTAAATCATTAATATACACTAGAAAGAGAAAAGGACCGAGAATTGAGCCCTGTGGCACGCCCATTGAGACAGGTAATCCGGAGGACCTCCAAGGTACGAGGCAACCAGATCAAGTGCAGTATCCCTAATGCCATAGTGCCTGAGTTTTCGCAAAAGCGTTTGATGTTCAACGCAGTCAAATGCTTTGGATAAGTCACAGAAAACGCCAATAGCATCTTGCGCGTTTTCCCAGGCACTAAATATATGTTTTATAAGTGTTGAACCAGCATCAATGGTAAAATATTGCCCGTGGCGTGAAAATTTTCCCCCGTTTTTGAAACATTCTTCATTGGTGCTCCGCTCCTATTAGTAGTAGCGTGACGATATATAGCCTATAGCCTTCCTCGATAAATGGACTATCCAACACCGAAAGAATTTTTCAAATCGGACCCGTGGTTCCTGAGATTAGCCGGAACAAACATAGCATTTTATAATATATCGGTATTGTTTGTTGTTTAATATTCAAAACTAGCTGAACCCCGCGGTGTTACCCGTGGTTATTGTCGTATCGTGGGTAACGCCGCGGGGCGAAGCTAGTCTAAAAAATGTAAGCCTAAGTTACTCCTTGTACCATCAGCTACCTACCAGTGAAAGTCCCGTCCAAATCGGTCCAGCCGTTCCAGAGATTAGCCGGTACAAACAGACAGACAGACAGACAAATAATTTAAAAATATATATTTTGGTATGTGTACCGTATATACATTCATATGCATGTAGTAGAAAGCGTTTATTTTAATATTACAAACAGAGACTCGAATTTTATTAATTTGTATAGATAACACTAGAATATTTCTTAGAACGGGGTTTTACATATAAAAATGACACACAAAAAATCACAGAAAACCGGTGTGAAATAACGCTTGCGCTGTGTTTCACCGAGTGAGTAAGGATACCGGAGGCCCACACCCTGTCCCTTTACCATCCCCCTTCCCATCCCCTATCCCCCTCCTCATCCCCCAAAGGCTGGCAACGCACCTGTGACGCCTCTAATGTTGCTGGTGTCCATGGGCGGCGGTAATCGCTTACCATCAGGCGATACGTAGGCTCGTTTGCCCGCTATTCAATAAAAAAAAAAATTATTACTCAAATTGATCACGCCTCAGCAATTGTACAAAATTTACCCCGTGGGTAACGAGATTTCAAGCCGCTGGCTTTCAATAGTTTTTATTAATATTTTTATACCTCCACTTATAATCTTACACATTAAATAATAAAATAACCAACAATCCCTTCGCATATTGATATTTATGTTGCCACAAGCATCATTATACGTGTTCATAACTACATTTTTTTTAAACCACAGAGTAAATAATTACAGAGGGATGAGTGCCTGCGCCGGCGCATACAAAGCGAGACAGCGGGCGGTCTTTGTATGCGCACAATACCCCAGTCAATTTGTGCGCCATTAACAACTCTATAAGTTGGTTTTGGGTAAAAGTGATATAGTAACTACTAGAAGTGAAAGAAAAAATTTTTATTAAATTACTTAAAAAAGTAAAAAAAAAATTAACAAAATGTATTATTTTAACGAGCAGACGGATCACCTGATGGTAAGCGAGTATCGCCGCCCATGGACACCAAAAGCGTCACCAGTGCGTTGCAAACCTTTGGGGGATGGGGAGAGGAAATGGGGGAGGGGTTGGGGGTATGGGCCTCCGGTATCCTCACTCACCCAGTGAAACACAGCGCAAGCGCTATTTCACACCGGATTTCTGTGAGGCCGTGGTATCACTCCGGTCGAGCCGGCCCATTCATGTCGAAGCGTAGCTCTCCCACGGTAAAAATGTTAATCAAACAATAAAATTAGATAGCTTCTCAAATCAGGGATAATTCGTTATAGAATGCATTTCGCTTTCAGAAGTCTTTCTTTTGTCAAACAAGTCGAGCGAAAACAGAAAACTTATTACAAGTATCCATATTCAAAAGAAATGAGAAATTATGAGAAGATTTGTTGCATAAGAACAAAATACAATACGTTTAATAGCATGTAAATACTGAAACACGAAGTTTCACTATTAATTTGTTTAGGTAAACCCCGTATTTAAGTACATTTTGTTGCTATATTCGTCTACATATCCCGTTCGTCCTGCTAGTCTTCAAATTAAATCAAATTCAATGGCAAACCGCTTACACTTTATTAAATTATAATAAATAATAAACTTATTCCAATGAAAAAGGACGAGTTTGAACTCTATTTTAATAACATAAGGTACAGATAAGACATATACATTGGCCTGAGACTAACGACAGGTAATGCCACATCTAGTATCTCTACATCTCTACTTCTCACACAACAACTGAAGAAAACAACCCTGTTCATACATTGTTATTGTATCCGGACTACACCACAATACACATACAGACATAGGTACGATTTAAATGATGTTATATGAACACATGATTAATACACCTTTATGTTACAACTAACTGAGCCCCGCGGTGTTACCCGCGGTACAACAACAACCACGAGTAACGTCTCGGGGCAAAACTAGTCTAAAAACGTAGCCTAAGTTACTCCTTATATCATCAGCTATCTATCAGTGAAAATCCCGTGAAAGTCCAGCTCCAACCGTTCCAAAGATTAGCCGGAATAAACAGACGGATAGACAGACAGACAGACAAAAATTATAAAAATGAAATTTTGTCACATGCCGTATATAAAGTAAGTAAAAAGCGGTTATTTTAATATTACAAACAGACACTCCGATTTTTTTTTTTTTTTTTTTTCTCCTGAGTCATAGGATTACCTAGTTTAGGAGTCAGGGTTTATATTACTCGCATTACCTTAAGTTAACCAAGACATATGTATTAATTTTAATCAAACCAAAGGTTTTTGTATCAATAAAGATTTTTATTATTTTTTTATTATTATTATATGTATAGACTAGCCGCGGTGTTAACCGCGGTTACTGTCGTATCGTGGGTAACGCCGCGGGGCGAAGCTAGTCTAAAAAATATAAGCCTAAGTTACTTCTAAAAACGTTACGTACAAAAATTTTAAAAATATATATTTTGGTATGTGTACCAACAACATTCTTCATTGGTGCTCCGCTCCTATTTGTAATAGCGTGATGATATATAGCCTATAGCCTTCCTCGATAAATGGACTATCCAACACCGAAAGAATTTTTAAAATCGGACCAGTTGTTCCTGAGATTAGCCGGAACAAACAGACAGACAGACAGACAGACAAAAAAATTAAAAATATATATTTTGGTATGTGTACCGTATATACATTCATATGCATGTAGTAGAAAGCGGTTATTTTAATATTACAAACAGACACTCCATTTTTATTTATTTGTATAAATAGCAAGATAGGAAGGGGGGGGCGGGGGGTAGAACAAGTATTACTTACTAAAATTGATACTGGTTTAATTAGTTGTCATCAATCATGTTTATCACTCATCATCAACAACAACAGTTAATGATCATTCCTTTCTTTGTAAAGATAGTTTTGGTCTGCTGTACCAGGGAGGAATGGGGAGGGGTTGGGACACGACGGATGTTTAAGACTGTTGGTGATGATGATGATAATAGCTTAATTGCATCATGAATAGCCACTTTCCAACAACAGTTCTACCATAATCCTTCTGATTCTATCATTTCACCTTAAAGATCTTAATATATCCTATAAGGTGATAAGACATAAATGCGAGCTGATTCATTCTCGATATTTGTTGCCAGATAGTATAAGTATGTTCATCGATCATTTTGAAACCACCTTAGAAAACTGTGGAGGTTTCATATTCGATGAAAACTAGAAAATGGCTTTTATCAAACGAACGCCCACTACGTTTTCATTTAAGAGCCGGTTTTTCAATGGCCAGATAAAACTTATCGGAGAAATAAACTATAAGACGGCAAAAATAAGGACACGTTACTACTGACAATTACTCTTACAAATATAGTGTCCATAATTGTGCCGTCTTATAGTTTAAATTACCGATAAGTTTTATCTGACGATTGAAAAAAATTTAAGAGTATGTAATGCTTTTAACATAATCTCGTTGATTCCTTTTTATTACAATTTATTTAAAAATCTGGTACGTGGATTCATCTTTTCTTTTTGAATAGTTCTCTTCATCTATACTAATATTATAAAGCTGAAGAGTTTGTTTGTTTATTTGAACACGCTAATCTCAGGAACCGCTGGTCCGATTTGAAAAATTATTTCAGTGTTAGATAGCCCATTTATCAAGGAAGGCTATGTATCATAACGCTAAGACCAATAGAAGCGGAGCACCAATGAATATTGTTACGAAAACGTTACGAAAATTATCACGCTACGAGAATTAGATATCTCTACTTTCACTTAAGTACTTTTATGTACGTAGTCACATCTATACATACAATCTGTCTGTTTGTTCCGGCTAATCTCAGGAACTACTGATCCGATTTTAAAAATTCTTTCGGTGTTGGATAGTCCATTTATCGAGGAAGGCTATAGGCTATATATTATCACGCTATTACAAATAGGAGCGGAGCACCAATGAATATTGTTACGAAAACGGAGGAAAATTATCACGCTACGGGAATTAGATATAAGTACTTTTATGTATGTAGTCACATCTTACACATAAAAGCCGGCATCGGCTATCGGAATAAATGAAGTTAAAAATAAATCCCACGTTTATCACTAATCTTTAGTAATCTTTTATAAATGCCAGGAGTAATTAATTTTTAAATACATTTCTTTGTAACACAAAACCCAAATGTAACAAAAATGTTTTTGTGTTATACAATTTTTTTACAATAAAACTGACCACAGTAGCAAAATTTGTGACTTAATCCCTTCTTTACCACCCACCTAGCTTTTATATGATTACTTTATGCAATATAGAACTTTATGTCTATTGGTATAAAGGCGGGTATGTTGTGGAGAATTCAGTCGGTACACTAACAAGGAACCAAATATTTATGTCTATAAGCAGAAGTGTAACCATTCGTGGTTCCGTCAAGATTTTTAACGTAAATTCTCTTGTCATTGAAACTGTTGACTGCAAAACTGCGGCAAAAAATAAAAGAAAGTGAAATCTATTATTGTTAATGAAATTTTAATCCTACATTTGGGTTTTAAAGTTTATTTTTTCTAAGCATGGGTTTATAATACCATTCGGAATGGTATATACCTCATTTAATATGACACAATAAATGTTTAAATTGGTGTTTTCATTAAAAAGAGATCACTGGAGTATAAGTTAATTTATTAAAACATATTTTACGTAAATCGTATTCTCTTTTCCGGGATTTTGCTCTACGTACGAGTATTATACAGGCTGAACTCCCACGTCTTCAAAGAATTGATGTTCCAATGCGAAATTGTACTCCATTTGCTGTAGGAAAATATTGTCACATTGTGTATACTTGAGATTTTATTGAACTTTGTGTGTCAAAAAATAGCTGTATTCTTTGGACCAGTAACCTGGAAACCCATATCTAAATGATTTTGAATGAAATTTTGAATAGCTGTGAAATTTTATGTTTTGTTTGTGTGTCAAAATCTACCTGAATTATAACGGTTTACCAGATCTAAAGAAGAAGTGAAGAAGAATTCTTACCGTGGGAGAGCTATGCTTCGGCATGAATGGTTCGGCTCGACCGGAGTGATACCACGGCCTCACAGAAAACCGGTGTGAAATAGCGTTTGCGCTGTGTTTCACCGAGTGAGTGAGGATACCGGAGGCCCATACCCCAACCCCTCCCCCATCCCCTTTCCCATCCCCTAAAGGTCGGCAACGCACTTGTGACGCCTTTGGTGTTGCGGGTGTCCATGGGCGGCGGTAATCGCTTACCATCAGGTGATACGTCTGCTAGTTTGCACATTATTCAATAAAAAAAAAAAAATGCCGCGTGGGCAAGGAACCCATTAATATTATACTTTAAGAGGTTACGATAACAAAAGTACAATTGCATAATAAAGTTCTTCCGTCTAGAATGTTCTTCCGTCAAAAAAATAATATGTTGCTGTTTTTCTAGAACAAAATTTTCCAACACGACGTTTTGTACTGATAAGAGGGATGGTTAAGACACACAAAAAATATAATATTATATATTATACATTGTTATAGAATATAATTAGGTATAGGAAATTAATATAGTTATAGAATTAGGTTAAGAGCAAACGGTGTATCAAAATTAAAGTGGTAAATAAATGTAAGTTTTAGTAGTTCAACTCTCAAAAACATCTCAATGACATCCCATGAACATAGTAAATAACAAAGAAACAGAACTTCGACAACCCTAATGAATTGCCTGAAAGACAGGGTAGCCTCTCAAAATTATAACTTAGTATTTATTTCTACTAGGTATTAATACAAGTACACAAACACACTTTTACTTTACATTGGATTGGAATTTTTAACCGACTTCAAAAAAGGAGGAGTTTATCAACTCGAGTGTCTTTTTTTATTTTTGTTACTTTTCTTAACTTAACTTTCGACTAAGTAAATGGATTTTGATGATTCTTTTTTTATTTGAAAGCTGATGCTTCCCGTTTGGTCCCTTTGAATTATCCAGTTCTTGAAGATGTTTTTTTTATTTTTTTTATTATTGTTTGAACGTGCCAATGATACCACGGCCTCACAGAAAACCGGTGTGAAATAGCGCTTGCGCTGTGTTCACCGAATGAGTGAGGATACCGGAGGCAAATATTACAACCCCTCCCCCATCCCTCTCCCCATCCCCCAAAGGCCGGCAAGGCACCTGTGACCCCCTCGGTGTTGCGGGTGTCCATGGGCAGCGGCAATCGCTTACCATCAGGCGATATGTCTGCTCGTTTGCCAGCTATTCCATAAAAATTTTATTATATATATTGCGGCAGGGTGGTGTGTCGGAATAGGAATGACTAAAACCACACGGTGTGCTACTCTGCGTCTGTGAAGTTACTAACACACCCGGAACCCTCGCAGCGCCTGCTACCATTAGACCTAGACCTCCCCAAAGTGTCCTGTGCTGCCCTCGTCCAACGCTATCCCGCCACCTTTACATGATCGCTGGACCACCCAGTACTTACATCTTTGTGGATTGCAAATTAAACCTCGCCCGGACTTTAGTTCGCTAGGACAAATTCGTGAATATCTGAATGAATGGCAGCCCTAAATATGGCCACTCCACTGCCATTTCAGCTTGCTAATCTTATGGGGTATGTCGATGACCTTGGTTCTCTGACGGTTATTTACTTACTTAGTAGAAAATTATCTACGCGGGTCGTAGTTTCTTTAAAAATATTGTAATCACCAAAAAACAATTCAGGTGTATAAACAATGTCATATCACAACACGTGTCGGTTCTCAACCCTCAAGTGTCCACGTGCTCGATAATACCTGTTTATTGAGAAGATAAAGGGTTAACTTTATTAATCAATTTCTAGTTTATACAACTTTTATTATCTTTGTATGGTGGTTTTGTTTTTGTTAACAAGTCTGTCATTGGCTTTGTAAGAATTGATGTATTTTTTTAATATTTATAAATATTTGGCCATCTAACACTCAACACAATCTAGTCCCAAGCTAAGCAGAGCTTGTTATGTATACTAGACAACTGATATAAATACATACATATAATACATAGAAAACACCCAAACTCCGAAACTCCGACCCAGGATTTGACCCCGAGACCTCAAGCACAGCAGTCGCATTCACAACCACTGCGCCACCGAGGCAGTCAAGTCGAGTTTTAGAGAGATATTTGATTCATATTTATATAGAGATATATGATATACATTTATATAGTCAATGCCCTCAAATATACTGACAACTAGTTCAATCTTTGAATTCGGTTTAGTCTCAGGATTGCGGAGGTCCAATGCCAGTGGCTCCGTAGAAAAGCTGATATTGAGGTACCGGTTGAAATAGTAGACAACCCCCTTTTTTTTCTTTTTTTTTTAAATGACAGCTCCCACATTAATCTTACAAACAATAAAGGCTAGGAAGAAGATATGATTCATACTTATTTGTATTTACTAGTCTTAGGTACTAGTTTTAACCTGCGGTTACGCCCGGTTATAGTATTGATTCTTTAAACTAATACACCGTTTTTTTGACAACCGATTGAAATAAATAAATAAATAATAATAATAATAAATAAATATTTCGGACATCTAACGCCGTCTACTCCCAAGCTAAGCAGAGCTTGTGTTATGGGTACTAGACAACTGACATAAATACTTATAAACTTTTTATTTTGTAAATATATACATATTATACATAGAAAACACCCAAACTTCGAAGTAAATATTTGCAGATCATACAAACATTTGGTTCGACCCGGGAATCGAACCCGAGACCTCATGCTTAGCAGTCGCATACGCTACCACTACGCCACCGAGGCAGTTAATATATATAAAATAAATAAAACAAAAAAGTTAAGTGAAGTTTATCACACCACATATATATCTATATTACATTAGTGCGCACAAACACAAGGACGAACAGACGAAAATTCTAAATTCTGATTTTGTAGTTTTAAATTCTGTATATTAGTTTTTAAATGACTTCAAAAAAGGAGGGGGTTCCCAATTCAACTGTTTTTTGTTTAAGTTTGTTACCTCAGAACTTTCGATTGGGTGAACCGATTGTGATGTTCCTTTATTTTTGAAAATTGGTGCTTGCCGGTTTTTCTAGGAGTACCCATTTCAATTTGCTCCAGTCATTGAAGTCGGTTTTTCTTTTGTTAATTTTTTGTTATTCTGTAATATCTTTAATGTAAGATATCGACCTCTTACAATTTCGTTTTATGTATTTTAGTCGACATTCTTAGAATTGTTATAAGTAATTGTTATGTATGAGAGCGCGGGACGAGTGAATAAAGCAACGGTTACGTTCACACTGTTTATTAAATATAAGGTACCGACATGGGTGACATATACATATATATAGTTATACAATATTTCTCGGACCACGTAACATAAATAATATACTCATATTATAATATAGACAACAGATAGAATCATAAAACATAAAGCAAACATATACCTAGACAATCTTATATATATAAAATTCTCGTGTCACAATGTTAGTTACCATACTCCTCCAAAACGGATGGACCGATTTTCACGAAATTTTGTGAGCATTTTAGGTAGGTCTGAGAATCGGCCAACGTCCATTTTTCATCTCGCTAAATGTTAAGGGTAGTGCACCCCAAAAAAATTTTTAAATTTTTATATGAATATTGTTTTTCGAATTTTTTTATGATACAACATTAGAAAATACATACAACCCTGAATTTTCAACCCTCTACGATCAACCCCTATTTAGCCATGGCGATTTTTAAAAACCCACCCCTAAAACATATATTCCTTTTTATGGCAAAGCAACGTTTGTCGGGTCAGCTAGTACAATATATAGATTTATATGATAATTATAAAGAACTGCTTATAATCTACTTTGGGGATATTCCGTAAACATTTTCCACCCGCTATGTAATCAGGAGCATCTTCTACAGCCTACACCCGCGCAGTAGAAAGCGCTGAGGTGATAGTTTAAGGCATTACGCCATTTGTGTAGTCTCTATTTTCGTTTAAAAACCACTCTCTATAATCGACATTTCATAAACGGCATACTACTATTTTACTGTTGGTTAAGGCTACAAAAAAAACACGTGTGCAGTTAATCTGTTGTTTTAACGAGAGCGATATACTAGTGTAGCTAATTGGTCAGACGCGATCAATATATACAGACTGTTGTTATTTTTTTTGTAGAATTAAATTTAATAAAAAAGTACTTCGTCTTTATTTGTTAGTATCAATATTAGCCTAGTGTTAGTAAAATACAGATATAGGTTTTAAAAATGAGGCTTATCTAATGTGCCATCAGTGGGTCTCATTTGTCTGCGCACGCGGTCAGGATAGAGCTGAGGCTACCACGCACATTGCCTATTCAGCATTTCAAATAACTACCTAGTTACTTTTAGATAGGCAATTTATACTGGTATAGGGAGAAAAATAACAAAAGAAAGTAGCATATATAAAAGGTTGAAACCCCTCCCCCATTCCCTCTCCCCATCCCCCAAAGATCAGCAACGCACTTGTGACGCCTTTGGTGTCCATGGGCAGTAGTAATCGCCTATCATCAGACGATACGTCTGCGTTTGCCCACTATATAACAAAATAAAAAAATAAAAATTAGTGACAGTGTAAGTTATCAATTACCGGGGGTTATATGTTATGCGAAATCATACAGAGTAACATTTCAAACACTTATTGTAGAAAGATATTTAAATAAATAGTACGTTAATTTATTGATACTTTTGTTTTTTTTTTATGAATTTCTTTTTTACGTGTGGTAATCTGTTTTATAGATAAATATTGTCACCATCCTTGTTCATGCCATTGGCGTCGTAAAAGGCAACTAAAGGGGCAAAATACCCAAGACAACATTACTACAAAGAGACTAAAACCTACCCACCCGTCAGAGTTGTAAATATATACATAATATACATAGAAAACATCCTCCCTCCTCCTCCTCTCACAACTCCCAAACAAATATTTTTACATCATTCAAACATTCGGTCCGACCCGGCAATCGAACTATAGACCTCAAGCACAGCAGTCGCATACGCTACCACTACGCCACTAAGGCGGTCAATACTATTATATATTAAAAAAAACAACGAAAAATAATAACAACGTACAATTCGATTAATCAACAGATAAATTGGAAATATTAACATCAACCTGTACATTCAAGAAGGGGATCGCAATAATTGGTCAGATACGGTCAATTAGGGCAAAAATCGTACTGTTTCTGCTTACACTAGATGTATGTAGAGCCCTGTACTATCGGGCATCACCATGATCTTGCTTATAGTGGCTTGCATTTTGGGTTCTGCTGTTACTGTAAGTGGATTCACTGGCTCCGATGGTGAGATTACGATTTTATTTATTTATTTATTTATTTATTAAAACTTCCTGCAAACATGTTGCACAAGGCGGACTTAATGCCACAGGCATTTTCTTCCAGACAAACCTTTGGGTGTTGCGAAGTTATTTGTGGCAGGTGTGTGTTTATACGACACGAGAGACTAAATAAAATTATTTTATGAAATACAATGATTCATACAGATAAATAGGTGCTAGATATACATACAAATTAACAGAATTAAATTAATTACGATTTTATTAATTATCAAAAATTTATATCAATGTCCGGTTGACCTAGTTGTTTAAGAGGTCGTGGCTTAAAAGATGTTGGTAAATCACACAGAGAGAGAGAGCCACGCTTCGTCATGAATGGGCTAGCTAGACCGGAGTAATACTACGGCCTCACAGAAAACCGGTGTGAAATAGCGTATGGTGTGGTGTGAATAGAGTGAGTGAGTATTTCGGAGGCCCATACCCTATCCCCCTGGTGTTGCGGGTGCCCATAGGCGACGGTAATCGCTTACCATTAGGCGATACGTCTGCTCGTGTGACCCCTATTCTATAAAAAAGAGGTTTGCGTAGAAATGGTATGTCAGAATCGGATCTACTAAAACCACACAGTGTGCCACTGAAATGAACTGAATGCTGAACTGCTATTATTAAGACACCCGTACTCCTCCCAGCGAATTGTACGCTCAAAATTTGGTTGGCCGAGTGGTGTCAGCGGTCGCCATGCCGCTTGCTACTGCGCCAAGTGTCGTGGGTTCAAATCCCACGCAGTACCTACAACACTTTGTGTGATCCACGAATTGTTGTCCCGAGTCTGGATGTCCTTTGTGTCCGTTTCATGTATGTTTGTAAAGTCCCCCACGACACAGGATGTTTATTCCTTATGTGGGAGTTGTCTTTTTATAGCAAGCGTAGGATAGATTCTATTTTTCTTGATTTCGATGTAGTAGTTAACCATCTTCATCCTCATCTTGATGGAAACGTCACTGCATATAAAAGGAAAACTTGACCCTTGAGGGAGGGGTATGGGCCTTCGATATCCTCACTCACGTGATGAAACACAGCGCAAGCGCTATTTCACACTGGTTTTATGTGAGGCCTTGGTATTACTGCGGTCCAGCCGGATCATTCATGCCGAAGCGTGGCTCTCCCACGGTCAATTTGTTGATGATGAGTGATAAACATGATTGACAACTAATTAAATCAGTGTCAATTTTAGTGAGTAGTACTTTTTCTGCAGATCCTCGCCTAGGACGTGGCCGGGGCGCTCCCATGCCTGGAACTCTAAGCTCTGTAGGCGGTTTTGGTGAGGAATCTCCACCAATCTACAGACCAGGATCACAGGCGTAAGAATACTTTAGACCAAATAATAGTGACTTATAAATACCAAGTTATAATAATAATAAATATTTCGGACATCTAACGCACAACGCCATCTAATCCCAAGCTAAGCAGAGCTTGTGTTATGAGTACTAGACAACTGATATAAATACTTATGTACTTTTTTTTTCTAGACTAGATGGCGTTGTGTGTTAGATGTCTGGAATATTTATTAATTTATTAAAATCTCTTGATGTGATGACGAATCATGACATCATGATAGCTACATATCTAAATCAGCTCGCTCTTACAGGTACGTCGTATCACAATTCGTGAAACCTAAACCTCCCCACCAGTATTGGGAGGAGGAGACCAGTTTGGATCTAATACCGGAGAACAAGAACTGCCTGTTGTGCGAGGCCCAGGACTCCGGTGCCTGTAGGGCAATGCCCTCTTGTGTATATTGTGAACCCACGGTCACGGCCCTCTGTGAGAGAAGTACACCGTGTCTTCGGTGCACTGGTAAGTTCGCGAACTACTCATAAAGATACTGTATATTTATATAAGTCGGGCAATCTACCGAATTCGTATGGTAATGGACTAATAATATAGAATTTTGATATCTTTATTAATTCTCTGGATGTCGTAAGACTAGGGGGGCAAACTGCGAAGAACAAAAACACTACAAGAGAAGACAAGCTGTACAAACGTACTCGTCTGACCAATTTCATATACCTACTAGCTGACCCACGCAACCTCTTTTGCGTCTTACATTGCCCTTAGCGTGAAAATTTTCCCCCGTTCTTGATTTGTTTTCATTGGTGCTCCGCACCTATTAGTAGTAGCGTGATGATATATAGCCTGTAGCCTTCCTCGATAAATGGACTATCCAACACTGAAAGATTTTTTAAATCGGACCAGCGGTTCCTGAGCTTAGCGCGTTCAAACAAACAAACTCTTCAGCTTAATATAATAGTATAGATTAACTGATTTTGCATTTCACCTCTTCTGTAATTCGTGACTAAATGAACAAAGTATGCAGAACGACAGCACTGCAAAGAGTAGGACAGCTTTATACAGACCCTAAGCCATACTGTATAGCTATCATAGTATAATAGTAGCAGTGGACTACTAAAGGCTAATGATGATAATGAACCGAATTACACTCTTTCAACTACACTGTCACTGCTAAGGATTACGACATGCAATTGCTTTAAATTTGTTATAATTTCCAAGTTTCCAAAAGCATTTAAATAAAGAAAGTTACTTAAAAATTACATAATCAGTTTTACTATTTCGGTTTTAACGAAATTAGTATATTAGGCCTAACTGCAAAAGATAAATAAATGAGATTTCAATTTATAAACTAAATACTGTACAGATTAACAAAGAAATACACGTTTAAATAAATTTATATAATGAACATTAATACGAAACAATGGCCCTCATTTAATGTGGTAACGGCATTTATTACTGTAATCCTCAACCATTTATATTGGTTAAATATATGATTAATATATCAGTAATAATCAGATCAAATTTGCAGTTCAAAATATAATCATTTGAGTTTCATTAAACGCCTGTGTAAAAATGACGAGCAAAACTACTTGTAGAATTTGAAGCATCAATTTATTGTAAAGCTTTAGCTGTATTTTTCCTGCTCATCATCACCATCGTGTTTGACTGCCTCGGTGGCGTAGTGGTAGCGTATGCGACTACTAAGCTTGAGGTCTCGGGTTCGATTCCCGGGTCGGACCAAATGTTTGTATGATTTGCAAATATTTGTTTCGGAGTTTGGGTGTTTTCTATGTATAATATGTATGTATTTACAAAAAAAAAGTATATAAGTATTTATATCAGTTGTCTAGTACCCATAACACAAGTTCTGCTTAGCTTGGGACCAGATGGCGTTGTGTGTTAGATGTCCGGAATATTTATTTACTTATTTATCGTATCTATTTTCGTCATCGGTCGAGATGTTCTAATTAATTTCCTTCTTAAATTCTTCTTTATCACCCGATATTTTCTATCTCACACTCCTTCATGTCTTTCCAAAATCATTTTGGTTGTTTCTTTTGTGGCTGGCTGCTTAACTAACGCTGATGATTATGGATAGTTGAAGAATGCTTGATATATCCGTTTACAGACAGACACATGTATACATTGACATACAAATATATATAAAAATACATGCATTATACGTACCTCCCTACGTGGTGTGATGTAAGCGAGGTAGTGATGCAGTGGTGTGTATCTAGGGTTCTAAATGGTCTTGTTTTGATATGGGCCTTCCTGATGTAAAGCATCGGCAGAAACCAATAGTAATGGTCATTACAAATGCAGACAACGCAACGATGCAGAACGATGACCTTGTTGAGATACTTCTAAAGATTTGGGATTTGAGACTGGAGATACCTCTCCAAAATTGATATATATATTGATATGACATTGGTCATACCTTTACGGTTGAAGCTGTACGCTTGTGGAATGCATTGCCGGTAAACATTAGGAAAGCGCCAACAGTAAATTGTTTTAAGAAAATGGTTCGGGAATTTTATACGTCATAACTGAGTCAGTCACGAATATGTGTATTTACTGTAATATTAGGATTATTGAACAGGAATAGTTAAGTATATATATGTATGTGTAATTTTTTATTAATTTATTACTTACAATATCCTAACAGACTATATCCAATTCGATATTTTAGTTAAATTAAACATAACAGTAATAAATTTTGCATTGCAGTAATACATTTTGATCCAGAATGTTAAGGCTAAGGTTGCCTGGAAGAGATTGCTTTGCGGCAATAAGGCCGCCCTTTGTACACTATAAATTCGTCATTTTCTGTACTCTCTTTTAAATCTGTAATACGGTGTACAAATAAATGGTTTGCTATCAATATATCAATCTGAATCTTTGGGCCTCCGGTCTCGTACGCGCCATCGAAATACGACAGTACGAATACTGTCACTTTAGGTAGATCTTCTGTGAGCAGTACCACCCCTCTCTACTACCTATACTGTATCTTTTTTGTTCCAGTAATAAAGAACCCGTTCTTCAAGTGTATTCCAGGTGAGAAGTATATGGATGAGTGTGACTCCTGCCGTTGCACTGATGGCCACAGCGGCTGGTGCACCAACCAGTTCTGCGAGTTCAGATCTTTGTATATTTATGCTATGAAATTATCCGATGGAGAGTTTTACTGATGAGGGGATTATATGTATTCGCTGTTTCATTGTTTAATTTCAATCGTCCTCCTCATTAATATTCTCGTACTATTATATGAGCTAACGTATAATAAGTTTCCGTCCCACTATGATCCCGGGTCCTTTAAGCGGGGCGTGAAAAAACATCCCAACAAACAGACACTCCAATTTTATTTATTTGTATAGATACAGTCGTCTACCCTAATGCTTACCGCGGTTTTATGGTCACCACGTGGTATCACTCTAGTTGACCAGACCAATTTTTACATTTATCTATTACTCCCACATTGGGATAAGAACTATCAGCTAAGAATTGAAAAATTCCCATATAATTACCGTTACTACGGCGAAACCTGAATACCATGCGGATTCAAATGACCTGAACTAATCCAGGCCACAGTCTAATCGTTTCCCGTCAGATGTCCATTCCCTCAGTATGATCGATCGTTTAATAACTTTCGTATTATAATCATTATCACAATATTAAATTTGTAATACTTTGTCATGAATTATCAGTAAATGAAGCTCATTATTCCCTAACTGATAACGACTCTGATATGAACTATACGTGTATTAAGTTTATTGTTTTATGATATGATTCAGGCTTTACTGTAATCGGTCTTGAATAAGGTAATGAGGTTTCCTGGGAAATAAATGAGTTGGTTATTAAATGTTTGTTGTACGTTATTATTGATGTAATTACCTTTTTCATCTGTGAGACTGTCCATGTGGTAAGGGATTATGGATACGGAGTGTCACCAGCCCTATTCAGTATATGATTTTTTATGGTATAGGGGCAAACAAGCAGACATCAACTGATTGTAAGCGATTACCACAGGCATCACGAGTGTGTTGCCAGCCTTTGGTGGATGGGGAAGGGAATGGAGGGAGGTGGTATGGCGCCGCGCAATCTTTATTTCACACCGGTTTTTTGTGAAGCCGTGGTATTACTTCGGTCGAACCAGCCAGCCCATTCATGCCAAAACGTGGCTCTCTGGGAGCAAAGAGAAGGGAAAGTTGAAACAAACCCTACGTCATTAGGACACAACCTTCTTTTTAAGGAGAGGCCTATGTCAAAAATCTAATTTCGTTCTTTTATTTTTGGTCTTTCAGATTTGAATAGTTTTTTCAAATTTAAATGAAATATACTACCCCTAAATAACACCAATTTCATGAAAATGGTTGAGTTTAACAAAAGTTGCAAATGCTTTGTACTTGAAACCTTAGAATGTGCTGCGCGCTCTCATTGGTCAATTAAAATAGTGCTCGCTTGTTCGCCTACATACTACACAACTTACACATCGCATACCTACCCTTGTAACATATCTTTACATACATATCCTTGTATGTTTTGGGCAGCAATCAACTTGTGATTTCTGAGTTCATGGGAAACGATCTGCGGCAATTAATCACTTTACATATTACATAAAAAATCACAAAAATATATGATTTAGAATTCATATTTAGAATTTATTTATATTAAACGCGAAAGTTTATGAGTTTGTTATCATCATCAGCCTATCGCAGTCCACAGCTGGACATAGGCCTCTCCAATAGCACGCCACTTAGTTCGATCCTCGGCTTCTCGCATCCAGCTCCTGCCAGCCGTCTCAGGCCAGGTGGAGTGATGATTTGCGCAAGACGGCTGGCAGGAGTTTGTTATACGTAGTTTCAAATATTTCTTTGGTACATTTTTTTTTTACTGAAAGCATAAGTTATCAACGAGATAAGTTAATAACTCTTTATAACTTGTTTAACTGCCTCGGTGGCGCAGTAGGAGCGTATGCGACTGCTGTACTTGAACACTCGGGTTTAATTCCCAAGTCGGATCAAATATTTGTAAGATCTGCAAATATTTGTTGTGTTTGGGTGTTTTCTATATATCATATGTATGTTTTTACAAAAATAAATAAATAAGTATTCTATAAGCCATTCTAAACTTCAAATAATAAGCTTTACATAGTTTGAGGCAAGATGATGTCGTGTGTCAGAGGTCTGAAATATTTATTGACTTACTAGCTGAACTCCGCAGTGCTACTCGCGGTAGCTAGTATCTTTATAAATTGTAGCCTATGTGTTATGCTATATTATTGTAAAGTTTCATCAAAATCCATTCAGTAGTTTTTGCGTGAAAGAGCAACAAACATACTCACTTACATACTCATAAACTTTCGCGTTTGTAATATTAGTAGGATTAATTTTAACACAGTAATTACAAATTTACAAAATCAACCCTAAAACCAAATACCTCATATTTTAGTTAACCGAACAACATAATTCGCACAAATTAAAACTATTTACAATCAAACTGAATTGAAAACTAACACTGATTCGTTCCCACGCGTCCGAACAATAAACTAAATAAATAAAAGAGGGTTTACTTTGGCCAAGTAATTCGCGAATTGGCCGGAACAATAGTTACGGTGACATATTTGCACATATTAACTACAAACCAATGAGTATTGACTCTCGTGAGAATTGGTACTAATTTAATTTAATTGTGATACGAATGAATTAGTATAATTGTTTCGCGGAATAAAGAGTTGGTATAAATGTATTGGAAATAGAACCATTGGAGATTATTGAAGTATTTTTTTTACTAGTAGTGGTGGACCGTGATTAATTATTTTTAATTTGTACGGTGGGAGAGCCACGCTTCGGCATGCATGGGTCGGCTCGACCGGAGTGATACCACGGCCTCACAGAAAACCGGTGTGAAATAGCGTTTGCGCTGTGTTTCACCGAGTGAGTGAGGATACCGGAGGCCCATACCCCAACCCCTCCCCCCATCCCCTTTCCCATCCCCCAAAGGTCGGCAACGCACTTGTGACGCCTTTGGTGTTACGGGTGTCCATGGGCGGCGGTAATCGCTTATCATCAGGTGATACGTCTGCTCGTTTGCCCACTATTCAATAAAAAAAATTGTACTAGCTGAACCCCGCGGTACGACAATAACCGCGGGCAACACCGTGAGGCGAAGTATATATTTTAAAGGTTGATTTGAAAAAAACTTCAACTTAATATCCCTTAGTAAAATAAATTCCCCATAGCCTTCCAAAGGTATCTTCAATAAACTGTAATAACATCGCCCTCACCAGAACCTTACAAATTTCTCTCACAAAATCTAAAATCCAAATAAGTTTTCCAAGGTACAGCTAAATACATATAAAAATATATTTAATATAATACCGATTTAATGAACATGAGGTGAGTGGTAGAAAGTTGGGAGGGGGTTGGTTACTGGTAGCCGATGAGCCTAAAGCCGGCTGAACTAATATCGGCGCGGGGAGGGGCAATTGACCCAATAATAACGTTCACCAACTGAGCCCTAAAGAATCACGCACAGTTGGATGTGAAAATGTTGCTGACGAAGAGAACGGTACCCAATTTCAGGTATAATTAAAAAAAAAGTTAATGTCATTTAAGAATTAATTTTCTTAATTTTGGAATTTAAAGAAAAAAAATGTTATTTCCCTAAGACTGGAATAAATAAGGTGTGGTAAGTTACTACAAATGGTGTGATATAGGTGCATTGACTTTGATGGCAGCGATATTACGGCCTTGCTGAAAACCTAACAATTCTTCGGTAGCTCACCAATTGAACGAATAAAACGTTACCGGAACCCAAAAATTCATTCAGAGCGCGGGATCAAACTTATTTCATTTCAGTTGCAGGTGTCCTTAACAAATAATTTAATTTGATCATCTCGCTTGTCACAATATTGAATAGACGTTTGTTATAATTCATTGGCAGGTACCACACACTTTTACAATTGTCTACTACCCGTTGGCGCTAAGTTTGCTGGTTCAGTATGAACGTTCACTAACTTTAAACATAATTAATGTGTCTGTAGGCACACAGTTTTATATTTTAGCTGAGTAAGCTTTGTCGGTTGGCCACCCGTGAATATGTAAGACCGGGCAACGCCAGTTGCTTTGCGTCGCGCCAACCCTACACAACGAGTGTAGCTACCTTGTACTCGTATATCTTTTTCAAGTATTAAATATTTTCAGTTTAAATTCACTCCGTATTTTATATCTCAAGTCCCGACTAGGAACACTGCAAAAGTGCTAATTAACTATATACAATCTTATTGACTTTATTCGCATTCATAGACACAGTATAGTAACATTCCTCATATGCGATATGTCTATACCGAAATATACAAACTTTATTGTTACAAACAAATGAAAATATTTTAAATACAGTTTGTTTTTTTTTTAGTGACGCTTCCCTTTGTGTGTGTGTGATGTCATATCGCCAGGGGCAAACTTAGCGTGAACGTATAGTATAGATTTGAAATGAAAGTGGAAGTCATATCAGCAATAAGGCTACGCACTGTAACGTTACGTAACACCGTTTTTCATGCGCTACGAAACTCGAGAGTATAGAACAGAAAGTCAAGTCAATATGAGCGTTTTTCTCATTCTCTGTCCGCGTACCTTTAACCTAGGCCGGTGTAAAGAAGGGTACAAATCGCTGTATAAACTTAATATCGGCTAAATTGCCGTGCGCCGCGGGGCGGGCGGGCGCGGGGTGCGGGGGGGTGTGTGTACAAACATCTAGCTTTTATTGCGATCATCGCGTATTGATTCCGGTCATAAGCCGATGTTACAAGGATAATTTCATCTGATGTGGATATTCAGTGGTTTGGTCTTTTATCCGTGTCTTCCGGTTATCAGTAGCCGGGTGTGTTATAGCTTTATGAGTAGGTATTGCTATAAATAAAATATTTTTGTTTTTTTTTAGTTTGGTTTGCTGCCTTGTGAAAATCTTTTTTGAGTTCGAACCAAGTCCACAAATACAGATATTGGTAGTGTCTCATGACACGTTTTCTTGCTTTTCAACGCGTCTTGATTCTGGGGTATGCAGATCTTAAATTACAAGGATCCATACACAACGGTTGTCACTTCCCATCAGACAAAAAGTATGCTCGGCCACGGCCTCACAGAAAACCGGTGTGAAATAGCGCTTGCGCTGTGTTTCACCGAGTGAGTGGGGATACCAAGTCCCCTTCCCCAAAGGCCGGCAACGCGCTTGTGACGCCTCTGGTGTTATGGGTGTCCAAGGCGGCGGTAGTCGCTTACCATCAGGCGATACGTAAGCTCGATTGCCGCCTATTCAATAAAAAAAGGAACAGACAGACAAACGCAACGGAGGACTTTGTTCTATAATATGTAATCATATCTACAGAGGTAAGTATTTCTTAATATACGAAAATTTACATATAAAACTTTAATAAACTTTTATCAAATTGGAAACGTTGTACCTACAGTAAGTTGAAAGAAAGAGATTCTGTGAAGATCCCCTTCTAATGAGATTGTATAGACGTTATTTACATTGGGGTAGCTTTAAAACAGTAATTAGTACTGCGACAACGATTATTCGATGTGTTTGTGAGCGGTAGAACAAAGTCAATAATATAAAACGAATATTAAATCTAAAGACACAACAAAACGATGATATTTATTTCGTCAATCACATTCAAAAATATTTATCAAGTACTATGAATATGCAATTATTGTCCCTTTGTGTAATACACATTTTTACCGTAGGAGAGCCACGTTTCGGCATGCATGGGCTGAAGCGACCGGAGTGATACCACGGCACCGAAAACCGGTGTGAAACAGCGCCTGCGCTGTGTTTCATCAAATGAGTAAGGATACCGGAGGCCGCATCCCTCTCCCCATCCCCCAAAGGCCAGCAACGCACTTGTGACGCCTCTGGTGTTGCGAGTGTCCATGGGCGACGGTAATCATCATGCGATACGTCTGCTCGTTAGCCCCTACTAAAATACAAATAAAATAAAATACAGTCGAATTGAGACCTCCTCCTTTTGAAGTCGGTTAAAAATAAAAAGCTAAGAGGCTACTTTTTATCCTAAAAAAATCTCGTGGAATGAGTACAGCAACAACTAGGAGTACAAAACAATCTGAATCTGATTGGTTGTTTGAATGCTAGGAAAAGCTTTCCACTGCAGTGTACAAAAATCAGGTGCATTTAAAACGAGATTTGCAATTATTTATGTATATTGGATGTAATTAAAATGGAAGACAATGTACACGTCATAGCCAGAAACAGCGGTAACAGGGAGTATTATTATCGTAGAATGGCATAATGTCACTTAACACGCAAATGACAGACGGTTTAAAAATATTCAAAAATGTAATCTTAGGAATTATAAACACTTGAAAGAAAAATATATTTACACACACTGGAATATTTGGAATACAGTAAAAATGCAATACTGAATTCTAGACGAAATGAAGTGAAAAAAATATTGTGTTTCGATTTAATATTGAATCGAAAGAAATTATTAAAAAAAAACACAGAACAAAGTAATTAATAGAATTACAGTTAAAAAACTAAAAAAAAACATCAGTACAAAATTAAGTTACAAGGAACAAACATACACTGTGAAGCTATTAAAAATGAAAATAAAATTGACTAAAGAGAAAACAATATTGTAGATTTTTACACGCTATATTTACAAAAGATCAGTGCTATGAAAAGTAGTGCTATTGTAATGTTTTATTCGGCAACCACAACCAACTTTTTAGTAATTAGGAAAATCTCCGATCATCCATTTTTATGTAGAATCCTATAGTTTTTTTTAATAGTGGGTAAACGAGCAGAGTTATCACCTGATGGTAAGCGATTACCGCCGCCCATGAACACCCCCAACATCAGAGGCGTCACAAGTGCGTTGCCGACCTTTGAGGGATGGGAAGGGGGATGGAGGGAGGGGTTGGGGTATGGGCCAAGAGCTCCGAAAACTGCGGTCGAGCCGGCCCATTCATGCCGAAGCGTGGCTCGCCCACGAATCGTGTTCAAAGTTGGACTTCTGTCTATAATCTGTCGCATGTCTCTCCGCGGCTCTTGAGCCCCGATGTCTTGCAGCGCATTGTGCTCTACTCAGTGAGGTCAATTACAACAGCTGTTCATGAAACCAAATGAGTTATATTCGCTAGGAACTTTTCAATTTATGACTCAGCACCTTGTTTGTAGATTTTATTTAGAATGGTAGTTATATAAATAGAATTAAGCCTTTTAAAAGGAACAACAAAGATAAGATTAGTGAGAATTCATAAATTTCGTGTAAGTATTCTTATATTACAAAACCATTACCTTAAGAGTTTTAAAGGCTTGAAAACCAGCCATTGTAATTTTAAAATTTATGACTGTGTTTATCCGTCCGTATTCGGGTTCTGAAAGAAAGACAAATGCCGACTAATCGTCTGTAAAGCTTCATTTACTGATTGATATATTACTGATTTTCAAGTAATTCTCTACAGACGACCTTGAACGGAACTTGTTTTATCTATTCTAGTAGATACAGAGGTAAAGTTTGTTTTATATTAGGTGTAATCTCTTTTGTCAATAACAAACATCATTTGTGAGTCAAAATCTACTTAAATATTATAAAGTTTGGAGATCGTTTTTTGTTTTTTCGAAAGACGGTCCCCATTTCATGTCATCCACATTTTATATATTTTTTATCATTAATTTCATCACGACGACGACTTGAAGACTCTAAGACTTAGAATTGAAGACTATAAATACTTGACATTGACAGAAATAGCTGATCCGAGTGATCCGGCTGGTTGCCATTTCATCAAAAGAAGAAGATGATTATAAATTTTGTCATTTGCAAGTGCCAGAGCGGTATTTATACGATTTATTAGCTCCACTTATATGTTTTCATGTATACTCGTTTTTGTTTGTAACCGACTCTTTTGTACTTGAATTTGACCCACTTCAAATGGTCAGATTTCATTTAAACTTTTCGAGGACGGAGGACAATAAAATTTTTGAGTGAAAAAAAGTAAGATAAGCGTGTTTTTTTTTTAGTTATTTAAACTTTGTTAAATTAAACAATTCATTAATTACAAAATTATGACCCACTAATCCATACTAAAATTAGAAATTGAAAGTAAATCGCTGTGTTTCTAAATCGCTGCACCGATTTCAATGAAATTTGTCATTTAGACACAGCATGTCATTGATTCCTGAGAAATAGATCACTCTTCACGATGAGGATTGACATACACTCGGGCAGAGTTGCGGGCAATAGTTAGTAAGCTATAATTCACTTCTAAACCCTAATAAAGCCCATCCTATTCAATTCAAAGTACCATAACTTTACCTCCACAATCCTGACTCCGGTTAATATAAAAGAAGCGGTAAGCTTTTTAGTAGGAGATCAGCGTTTTATGAGATCCATTGTACATACAAACGTTAATACTTTATAATAAAGTTAACCGAGTTAGGATATAATGAAGTTTGTGGGCGGGCTGGAAACAGGGCCCGCCGGCGATGGGTGGTTCACTCACACTAATAAACGATACTTGGGTATTATAAAGTCGGTCTTGTATTTTGGGAGTCTGTGTTTTTGTTTGTTTTTTAAATAACTGACGTTAGTTATATATCTATCTTATTCTAAGAGCGGTCTTTTGTAGAATAGAAAGGTTATAGCACTTTAACAGTGGATTGATAGTAAACTGAACCGTGGGAGAGCCACGCTTCGGCATGAATAGGCCGACTCACAGAAAACCGGTGTGACAGAGCTTGCACTGTGTTTCACCGAGTGAGTGAGGATACCGCTGGCCCCTACCCCATCCCTTCCCCCCATCCCTTCCCCCCATCCCTCTCCCCATCCTCCAAAGGCCGGCAACGCACTTGCAACGCCTCTGGTGTTGCGAGTGTCAATGGGCATATAATAATAATGGCAAATACAACTGCACATTTGCCCCTTATTCAATTTTTTTATAATATTTGGTTTTTTGTCCCAACTACGGTGAATCCAAACGGAAGGGTAATACTTTTTACAGTCTATGTATGTTTGTGAGTTCCACCATAACGTCTAAACTTTATTTATAGTTAATACACCTCATATATTAAAATCGTACTTATGTACGATTTTAATATATGAGGTGTATTAATGGCCTACTTTTTACCGTGACATCAGACATACACGCGAGCAGAGTCGCGGGCATGAGCTATTAAGCTATAAGTAAGTTTATTCCAAATATTATTACCATGAAAGCAAATAGGTACGTTAAAAATAGGCGACCAAGCGTAACGTGCCCTAAAAGAAAGAAAGAGACACAAAATACATCTAAAATTTTATTAAAAATCTCATCAGCTTTTTAAATCGAAATCGTCAATTCATTTACATTCGTGAGGAACAAAATCGTAAGTCTGACACCTCAGATATTCACCAATTACAAGCTTGTCGGTGTGGTGGGCGTGAATTAGGAGTGGGGGACTCCCCCACTCCCTCTCTCGGGAACAATAAGTAACAGTTTAAGGAGATTACGAACGACTCAGCAGCGATAAGTAGATCCGTGAAGAATAGGTATTACGTTAGGTATAATTTCTCGTTAACGTAGAGTTTGCCGCATACTTTACGCTTTATTTGGCATTTTAAATTTAGTGGTACCTCAGCGGTCGGTACTTTGATTAACATAAAATTACTAGTTGACCCGACAAACGTTGCTTTGCCATAAAAAGGAATATATATTTTAGGGCTGGGTCAATAAAAATCGCGATGGAAAAATAGGTCCAGCCGTTTAGGAGGAGTATGGTAACTAACATTGTGACACGAGAATTTTACATTCAAGATATTTCACTCGACTATTAATTTTACACAATGTATGTGTTATTATGTCACGTTGTATTCAGTACTAAAAAAAAACACTGTAAGTGCACACAACAACCATTATTATATGGTAATGTAACATTTAGATAAAAGGGTACCTGTGAGAGATCACAGACAACGAAAATACTGCCCATTGTACCATTGTTTATTCTGCATTGTATATTTCTTAAACTTCGTTTATAATAAGAAGTACCTCTCTATTCACTTAAAGAAAGACCCAAGTTTTTCACTCAACTTTAACTTAAAATGTATCCTATTGATAAATAAATAGAATCGATATTAAATTTAAAAGTATTAATCAATTTAATTAAAGTATCTTTTCATAAACCTTAAGATGGATTTAAAACGTTACAAATTGTTTTCTACTCTTAGTTTAATCAGGTATTTATATGTTTTTTTCTTGGTATATTTGTATAATATTATTACTTTGGAGCCATTGAAGTGCCTTCTGAGTATAGGCCTCCTCCAGCTTACTCCGTGTTTTTTTGTTTTTGGTTTTGTTCGCCAGTCTGTTCCCGCTATTGCCAATATTTCATCAATCCATCTATTCCTTGGGTGATCTCTTTTTATTCCTTAAGAAACTTTATATCAAATGCATTATTATTTTATCCACTAAATTTATCTGCCTCCAGTCATTAACAAATTACGTAATAACTAAAGACATGACTAAATCTACAAAATTCAGTATACGTAAGTACATATTCTTACATAAACTACGCAATCGGTTAAAGTCAGCGTACAAATTTTACGCCAAATATAATATTTCATACAAACATATTGTCTATCGAAGTTATTCGGAATTATACAATTTGTATGTCAATGTTCAGTATAAGTTAAGGAATTATGTATTGTATCGAGAATTTAATTACAAACTTTGAAATCTACTAAAGGTTGTTACTGAGTTCGTGTATTAACGTAAGACAAGTTATGTTTTGTTAGGTAAGTAAGGAATGGGAGTAAATATTCGATTTAAATTAATTTTGCATGGCATGAGTTAATGATAGACTTTAATATTAGCTGGATAGAGTTTATTTTAGTATACTTTTTAATTCAATTTGTATTGTAGATCGTTTGTATATTAATAAACTTTAACCGATACTGATAACTATTCATAGACACTTGACACTCTTAACTCTATCTAGTCTCAAATGGGTAAATACTTATAGACTTTTTTTTTGTAAATACTTACATATTAGACATATAAAACACCCAAACTCCGGCACAAATATTTGCAGATCATACAAACATTTGGTCCGACCCAGGAATCGAACCCGAGACTTCAAGCTTAGCAGTCGCATACGCTACCACTACGCTACCGTGGCTGTTAACTCCTGCTATTAGCATTGAGATTACCTAAGCAGATGAAAATTCTAGAATTTTTATTCTAGTAATTTAAAAACTCTTAACTACAAGAAAATGTTAAAAAACTACAACTCGATTATGTAAAATACTTACGTACATTTAATATATATAATTTATCTAACCTGGGCAATTATAACAAATCTATTAATACCTTATTTATTAAAATAAGTTCAGTAATTTAAGCGCTACGGTGTAACATATACAGACTACCAAAATGATGCTCTTCTTTTTCGCTTAGCCGTCCAAAAACACCATTCTGTATAGTCATAGTGAATCAGTCTTATTGGTCTAGCGGTTGTCGTATGTGACTGCCAATCAACAGGTCTCGGGTTCGAATCCCGGGTCAGGACAAAAGTGTTATTGAGTTTTTCTGATTATAGAAATACTTAATAACAGCTCGGAGTTTGGAAGTTGGAGTCTGAACCCCCGTGCCTCGGAGAGTCGTGTCGGTTAAGCGTCCCATCGGATAATGAAAGAGAGGGTACAGGGAGTGCACCTGTGTTGTGTGTTTGCACTATGCACTATAATATCTCCTGCGTTGTTAGCTGGTCTCCGTTGAGACTGTCTGACTGACTGTCTGTCTGTATAGTCATGGTACATATATAGACTACCAAAACGATTGCCCTTCTTTTTCGTTTAGCCGTCCTAAAACACCATCCTGTACAGTTATGGTGAATTTTTGCCATAACCATTGTAAAAACAAGCAAGTACAATCAAGTACAGCCCGTATATTGCGATGTGTAGAGGGCTTAGTACCGCGGTAGACGCCCAAATTTTTACCAAATTAATCTGTCTTCAAACAATCCAAGTTCTTTGTACAATCGAGGAGAAAATTTAATCTTGCTCTACGATCTATACCCGCTGTACTTGACAGTACATAATGTGTGGGGTAAGGGGTAAATTTTATATTAAAAGCTTTGTGGGCATGTTTGAACCACCAAGCAGGTTTTAACAGCTTTGTAAATAAATATATGAAAACTTATTACGGTGTTAGGAAATACTGGACAATGTGTGTTAAATATTAGACCAATTTGGAGACATTCATAAGTTTACCGACTTCAAAAACGGAGGTTATGTTTTTAACTGACTACATAAAAGGAGGAGGTTTTCAATTCGACTGTATTTTTTTTGTTTTTTACCTCATAACTTTCGACTGAGTGAAACGATATTAATGATTGTTTTTATCATATTTAATATCGTTTCACTCAGTCGAAAGTTATGAGGAAGGAAAGGAATTTGAAAGCTGGTGCTTTTCGTGTTTTTTTTTTGTAATGGGAGGCAGGCGAGGAGACTTATCGCCTGATAGTAGGCGATTATCGCCGCCTATGGACACCCGCAACCCCAGAGGCGTTACAAGTGCGTTGTCGGCCTTTGGGAGATGGGGAAAGGGTTTGGGGTAGGCCTCCGGTATCCTCACTAACTCAGTGAAACACAACGCAAGTTTCACATCGGTTTTCTGTGAGGCCGTGGTATCACTCTGGTCAAGCCGGCTCATGCAAGCCGAAGCGTGGCTTTCCCACGGTAAACTCCCCGTGAAATGGTGGTCCCATTTCAGTTGAATTCAGTTCTTGATGTCGTTTTTTTGTTAAAATAAGTGAATATTTATAAAAAAAAATTATTAATAAACAATGAAGCAATATTAAAGGCTTTGTTTATTCGACAAGGTATACCTTGTATGATCTGGTATGATCCTATTCAAATTTGAAGACAAATGAAAATTATGTAAAGAAATTTACACATTACATCCACAGTCTTTAATAGGCTATAGCTGGACAAAGACCTCTAATTAGGAAGCAGTTCTGACTTATTTTACTACGCTGGCCTAAATAGCGATACTGACCTCTGACTCTTATCTCTATTTAGTCTCAAACGGGCATCTCCATTTCGGTAAAAATATACTGAAGGTACCTTATCATCTAAAATCCATCCAAATCCAAAGACCATCTTAACGTTGACGGTTTGATTTGTGTCAAGTTTTCTAGACTGTTACCCTGTGTAGTTTGCTCCTATAGTCGACTTTTATGACACCTAGGGGATGCATAGCATGCAAGCCGTCGTGGTTAGCTATCATGAACGAAACTATAGGTCGGGCTCCGTTTTTGGCATTTTGGCTACGGAATTCTAAAAAAGGGGTATTTAGAGGGTTAGGTTTTTTTATGGAACAGGGGGCAAACGAGCAGACATATTACCTGATGGTTAGCGATTACCGCCGCCCATGGACACCAGCAACACGAGAGGCGTCAGTAAATGCGTATAAATAATAATACCAAAATTGGTTGTCAATTATTTAATGAACACGACTACACTGACACATTATTGCAAACTCTCTACATTCTAATAGTTTCAATAAATATTATTAATAATTTACTATTATTGAATTATTTGGTAGATAGGTACAAGACTTCTGCCATGAGTGTGTTTATATTTAAGGTATACTGACTAACGTAATATAATCTATGCTTAGTTATTATTACAATATATATTTACAAAATATTAATATTTACATTTCATCATTTTGTTTACAAATGTTTACATTTACTCAACAAGAAGTAAACACGTACTAAACTAAAGCGCAGATTTATATTGAGTTACATAAGCCGTGGAATATTATTTTAGCTCAAATTGTTCCTTTTTCCAATTTTTTTTAAGTGAACAATTAATAGTCTAAAATAATCCCCTATATTATTTGTTGATACATAAATAATTAATAAAAGTAAAGCCAGGTTATTTTGGGCCATATTTACATGAGCTTATATAAATAAATTGTATCTTTATTTTGCAATACTTAATTTAATAACTTAATTATCACTATATCTACAAGGTTTGGGTTATAAAGATTTTGTTGCCAGCATTCTTAAAATAAATAATTGTAAATTAAATTAAACTTGAAATAAAAGAAAATTGAAACAGGAATAAAAATGTTTACATTGAAATGAAACTAAAAGAAACAATTATTTGTTAACAGCATTTTAACACTGTGCAGTAAAGATATTATTTGTTTCGTATATATTATAAATGTATAAAATCGTTAAATTTGTAGAGAAATTAACTCAAGTAGTTGCTGATTACAATTGCACAGTACATATCTTGAAGGACCAACTGATATGTGATTTTTTGGGTTAATTATTTGATAACTTTTTGAAAAAGATGCGCAAAATAAAAACAAAAAAATTGGTTGCCTGTAAAGTCGGTATACGGGCGAAAGTTTTACGTGACAACGACTTTGAGTGGTAAAATAATTTTAATGTGAATATTCATTCGTATAGTAGGGAGAAGGATGAAATAATAGTAACAATTTAAAACATTTATTTATACAAAGAATTATATTTAAAACATTAATTTTAACGTTTTAAATATAATTCGACGCGTGCCTTTCACTTTTTATGTCTGTCTCTCTCGCTCTTAGGCGGGCTAACCATGCCCGAGTGGAAGGGACGCGTGCCTCTCACTCGCTCTCATTGTGAGCGCATAACGTGAGCGGAGCGTAACGCAGTTTCTTGAAGTGTCACCCGGCAAACCAATTTATAAGACGTTGTCACGTCAAAAGTAATAAACTAAAAAGTAAACAGATAAATCTGATTATTTACAAAGTATTGATAATTGGATCTATACCTTATGGTAGAAAATTGGTATTTTCAAAATATTCAATCGTCTTCCAAAACCTGTAAGATTTTTTACGTTTAGTGACTCATTGTAAACTGTAGTAAAGTAATTATGCTTTTTAAATATGACTAGAAATATATATTACAATAAATATCATATTATACAGGATGTCAATATATTTCTAATATTAATGTTATAAAGATTTTGAAAGATTTTGAATTGTTTTGACAGTAGACAGTATGTTGTTACAACGAACGTTAAGGCACACCTCTTAATAACTCGATTCGAAACTTGTTTTTTTACTTATATAAATTATTCTTAGGAAAGCCTTATTTTTTCGTAATAATATTATTTTTCATTTTATTATTTTACAGGTTGTCATATAGTGTTTATTATGTCACCATATACACTTATTTATATTTATATATTAGAAAAGAACGTAATAAACTAGCAAAAAATTGTACTTGAGATGTAATAAAATTATAAATTAGTCTTGATATCTATTACGTTCTAACATTATTACGTTCTAACAGATGCGTGAATTTTTAACAAATAGACAGTTACTAGAATTTGAAATTCAAATCAAATGGTTTCCCAAAACAAAAATCACTATTGAACAATAAACATCACCAACAATTGTTGTATTAAAAAACAGATAAAGAACATAAAAGAAGTAAATAAAATATTACAGGAATGTAGAAAGTAAAATAAAAACACTTTTGTCCACTAATGTACCTCGTTATCATTGGCCGAACGAATACGTCTTATCTTCACAAAATATGTCCAAGATGATGTACAGACGGGAACATAGGTTCTTCCGTTGCCCCTTCCACTTCAGGTTACGTGTGAACCTTATTGTTATGTTGTAACACCACTCGCTCTTGGAGTAACGCGTCGTGAGCTCGGAGACGGAGAGTCTCGACGCTTGCGAGACGAGCGAAGGACGGGGAAGGGGAAGGCGGGGAGGGTGGTGATGATGAAGACGGTTCGGGTTCTGGAGGGCGTAGAGCTGGATGTTGTGGCAGTCCTAGAACGTACCTGTTGGACGGAGGAATGTTGAAATTACAAAGAGGTTTTATTATAAAAGGCAATTATTAGGCAACTCTATATATATACTATTATTATATTAGGTAATTGTGAGCCGCTTTCCTGCAAGACTATTTATAAAAGATATCTTTTGTAACTGTCCTTTAAATAATCTTGTAGGAACGCTGTATCTGTTTTGTACAAGATATGTGCTTGAGTTGAATTAAACACTAGTGACAGCTGTCATCGTTGTTTATCAGATAGAGGAAAAAGGCACCTGATTGTTAAAAAAATTTTTAGGAATAAAAGACCGAAGTTTCACAGGCTTTCTTTCTAATTTTGTTTACGTCACTAAATTATAATTTCATTAAAATAATATCATATTCTCTTATTTTAGTGAAGCAATTTCCGAAATGCAATTTTTGTACGTAAATAATCAGTTAATGCGTCTACTTTTAGCGTGTTACATCCAATTTTAGTCAGTCTCTGACATGACTAAATTTGGATTTGCCTAAAAAGAGACTGTTTGGAGTTTGTTTTTAATAAAAATAAAGAAATATATATATTTTACCTTTATATATCTATTTATGGTTAATAAATTTTTCTTACTTACTTTTTTTTGGACAAAAATCATATTGAAGTCAGAACTCACAGTAAATTCTAGTCAAAAAACTCATTTTAAAAATATTAAGTAATCCAAATTACCTATTCAATATTGCTCTAAAGGTTGCAGCGGATTCTGCTTCATGCCATATTGGTGCTGGTATTCCGAGTGCTCCCAAACCAGCTCCCAAGCCCAGAGGCCACCAGTCACAACCAGGGGGACCGCCGGCACCCCATTCACCTACCACTGCAACAAAGAAAAGTTATTAGTTTCTTACCTAACTAAATTTATAATAAACAAACAGCAACATAGCATTAAAAGGGGTCAACTACTATAAAACACGATCGAATAATATCTTTATTCGATTAAAAATATCACTAACTATTTTTTTAAATCAAAAACGTTTAGTCGATTGTTTGCATACGCATTACCGAAAGCAGGTGATCGGTTAGTGATAGCGGTGACAATACACCCTTGTACACCGACACCTGCTGAGAGTGTGGACACACCTTTAGACTCAATAAATAAACGGTCATTGTATTTAAATATGGAACGTGATTATTCGATTTTTGAATATTACAACCAGCTTATTGTTACAGTGAAATAGGAAAGCGGTAGGCATATATGTGATTGGTAGGTAGATTATGATTGCACCACTTTTTCAAATCTTACTAATAGTTCTAAAGAACCCCGTTGAAAGAAATGAATAATTATAGTTTTGTGAAGGGAGCAAACTATGCGGGAGAAACTTTAAAACAAACTCTATAAAAAAACGTCTGGCTAGCGTGCTACCGAAGGCCAAAATCTTTCTTAGGAGAGGTCTATGTCAAACCGAGTACTTATGAAAGTTGTGAATATTTATTTATTGGCTTACAAAAGAACCATGAATTCTACCTCCTCCCCCTCTTCCACAGATCAAATATATGTTATTTAAAAAAGTCTTTAAATTCAATTTGTTATTTACACTGCTCATTGGTGTAGCTTATTCGACTGCCCATGTCGATGTTCTTTCTTTGAGAACGAAAATGTAATAAGCTAATAAAGAGGTATTCACAGGCTCATGTAACTACTTACAAATTGTTCCCCCAAAATAATCTGTCCCTACCATAAAAGATGAAGCAATCATTATTATAAAGCGCCATAAATATCCCATACAAACTTACAAAGATCAATAAATATTAAAATCACAAAGAAAAACGTATCAATACAAATCATAAGCAATTATCGCGTTTGTCACGTGCCGAGCTTATAACGATTTTCACACACTCATACTCATACTCATACAAACACACACATATACAATCATTCACAATAAAAGATGAGGACAGTCGTGCACACAAGCGCTCAACTAGTAATACCCAATATATCATTCGGTAAACAAATTCTCAATAATTGTCGTTATCAAGGGATCTCGCTGGCAGTCATTATTAGGGCATTAGTGGGCTAATGATAGCTCCCCACACGAAAAACCAAATATTTCCGATACAATTAAAATTAAAGGTGTCGATTCGACATTTATTAAAGATAATTATTTAGTGTTATTATGTAAGTAAAAATATACACTTTTATGATATTTTAGTAAGGAATAGTGTGTAATAAAAGATGAAAGCAGAATTTTATTTATTAAGGAAATATAAACTTTTTAAAAAAGTGTTATGCCTTAGGATGATGAGGCGGTTACGCTGATCAGATAATTTGCAAGTATACAAGTTTTGTAGTGCAGGTAGAAGTTAAACTACCCAAAAAATCCGACCGTTTCATATTCGTTTCATTAACAAATTGTATTAAACTTATTTTTACACGATCACTCCACTGTGTGGCTTCTGGGAAAATCTTCTTCCAAAATTGATGAATAAAATATATATCAACTAGCTGAACCCGCGCAACGCCGCGAGTCGAAGCTAGTATCTTTATAAATTGTAGCCTATGTGTTATTCTGATGTATAAGCTATACACAAACAAACATACTCACTTACATACTCACAAACTTTCCCGTTTATAATATTAGTAGGACGTGAGGGAAGCTTATGAACGACGATAGTATTTATATAACACTTTAAAATAAATGGTTTCGCGTTCTAATTGAGCTGAACTACTCTGTCGTTATGGTTTTTATATGAACTTAGAACAAAATATATATAATAAACCATTAATGATGTTTTAAGTTATAGTTTTGTAATAACCCTGGAATAATATTCAGTAATCATTTCCAAAATATGTGGTAATCGTGATCTAATGATAGAAGGGACCGTCCATGTATTTCAAATCACGGGGCGGTTTGAAAGGGTGACGAGTGATTACATCGCAATTGCTACTAATTGCCGTCGATTTTTGTGTGTCTGACACCCAACTGTCGTAATTATTTTTAGGGTTGTCACGCACTAAATATTCCAATAATTAAAACGAGTTTTACTGAGGTGTAATATTTTTTAAATTTAGGCTGGAGACAGATGTGCTGCCTACCTGGTGTTTATTGGCACGGAGAAATGGAATAAATTGAGAGAACTGGAATAAGAGAAATAGCTTTATTAAGCCGTAATCGCGTAAGTAATCATGAATCCGTTATGTGGCTGAAAACGCCGCTAATACAGAAAGTATAATTATAATGTTTGCATTACTGACTTTAACGTGAGCTTAGTGCAAATGAAACTTGCCAACCACTTTTCAATAAAGATTTTGTATAATCTTGCTTTACTTCTTACAAGGCCCATGTATTATTTTTTTATTTCTTTCTGTGTTTAATATGCATGTATTTACAAAAAAAGTATAGATGTATTTATATCAGCTATCTAGTACCCATAACACAAGTTCTGCTTAGCTTGGGACTAGATGGCGTTGTGTGTAAGATGTCCGAAACCTTTATTTTTTATTTAGTTGGTCTTGTCTTGGAAGTACTTTTTTAACAATATTATATTAAACTACTGACTTATTTTAAATGCTCTAACGCCGCATTAAATTAAAATAAAGATCATAAAATTGTGTATCAGTCACAAAAAATAACCCATTTCCAATGTTTCCAACACACATAGTTTTTATAAATAACACCAACCCTATTTTATGTCCGTATTGCTACTCATACCGGTGATAATAATCGGTAAATGATCGGTAATGATCGGTAAACATCGTCGGCAATCATGTTCGTATTTCATTACCGGTGCCTTGCATTCGGTAAACGGGCACCGATTATATGAAATATATAATTTAGTACTTTTTGTTGTGACTGTACCTAAAGCGTAATGGATTTTCTGTCTAACGAAAATTTTAAAGATTTTTGTTTTAAACGATTTTAATGAGAATTTGGTATTTAAGGAACTTGCAATTTAAATATACATAACTAATCACGCTTATTTAATAGAATAGACAGAGTCAAAATGGTTTTAGACTCCATAGATGGCGCAGTAATTTAAGTTGTTCAAGCGTCACATAGGACAACATTTTGTATGGTCCCCGAAATAATGTGCCGAGTCCAGGTATTATTTGTGCCGTTTTTATGTATGTTTGTAAAGTCACCGCGACACAGGATATATTTGTAGTACTGGATTTGTCTTTAAAATAAACTCTACTTGCTGCGGATTTAACAGACCTTTGCTTCGTCCACATTTTTCAATCGCTAAAGCTCATCGGTTCCTGAGCTTTTTCATCAACAACCCATAATGTCCTACTGTTGGGCTCAAGTCTCCTCTCAGGGGAGGTTTAAGGCCATACGTTCCCACACAGGCCAAGTGCGGGTTGGGGACTGGTCCTAGTCTTTTTATTCGGTAATTTTTTAAATCATGGACGACTTTTTCTGATACTTCCACATAGATTTACTATATAAATTCCTTCCGTTATTTTTCTAGCATACACGCTCTCTAAGTGGCCAAACGCAGACATTAAATTGATAAGCAACCTCAGTAAACCAATTATGGGATTGGATCTGCCCTTATAAAGTACTAACTGCGGCCCGTGTGTTATCTGTCGTTGTTGACTACAACAACATAACATACTACAGCGCTACATTGAACTACGGAGTAATGTACTACACGAAGAAACTACCAATCGTGAAGTTCTCGCGCCGATTATCATATATACGAAAATCCCAACTTCAACTGTAGGGCAGTGGCCCGCCAGCATGATCACCTAGCCTGGTCGGAGGAACATAGCACACGTTCCCACCACAGTGGTGACCCCGACGTGATTGAAAGCAGCTTTCGAAGGAGCAGATCGACAGCAATAGCATCAGCGCGCCACCATCGTGTTCACTCCCAAACTATAATCTATCTCTGTGTCAAATTTCATCCAGATCTGTTCAGCTGTTTTTGCGTGAAGGATTAACAAACATCCGTCGTCATCGTCACAAACTATCGCATTTATAATATTAGTAGGAAGAAGGACTTACCGTGCTCATGGTGCATGAAAGGAGCGTGGTCTCTGCCCAGTGCCTTTTCCCGTTTGCGCCACTTAGCACGACGATTTTGGAACCACACCTGTTAACAACACAGTATTTTTTTCATTAATTAAAGTTTAACTAGCTTGTTAGGTTACCCTGTGGTCCCAGAAAATACATATTCTGGTTACATTGATGATAAATATCAAATAAAACTGTCGTAAAAGGTTGTAACAAAAATTTCAACCAAAAAAACGACTTCAAGAGCTAGACTAAATTGAATTGGTACCACACGTAAAACACCAGCTTTCAAATCAAAAAGAATCATCCAAAAAGGTTCATCCGGTAGAAAGTTTTGAGGTAACAAACATAAAAAAAGAAATACAGTCGAATTGAAAACCTCCTCCTGTTTTAAAGTCGGTTTAAAACAATCTTCAAAGTGGGTTTGTACCAATATCATGTTATCAGTTGTTATACGCAGGTTTGCAGCGTATACAAACAAGTTTACAGATTCATATGTAGATAAAACTAAAAAAAACTATTTCAAAACAAATCGAACCCCTTGCCATCATCTTTTACTCGCATTCCTAAATTTATTTATTGTCGGAAAAATTAACTATCTTCTTCTATTGTCTTACCTATATATAAGCTTACCGCTTACACTCTTTCTTTCCATTTAGAGAATCTAGCCAAATGGTTAAATATTATTATTATATTATTAGTTGTGTTAATTCAATTCTAAAAATACAGTTTACACTAAATCACTTATATCTATACTATTTACCACACAAAAAATTAAACTACAAACATTCTATAACCATTAGAAAAATTAAATAAAAAAAGCTATAAAATAAAGTTTGTAAACAGAAAACAAGCTTCGTAGGAACTATAAAATTTGTCTTTAACATTTAGTTTGGGAGTATGGACCTCCGGTATCCTCACTCACTCCGTAAAACACAGCGCAAGCGTCATTTCACACCGGTAAGGCCATTCATGCCGAAACGTGGCCGAATATGTTTCAAAATAACACTATGGAAGTTAAAAATATATTTATCTGCATGTGGACTGCACTGAAGGAAATCATTTATGAGCCCAATTGTTCTAGCAGTGGGGCTGCTTAAATACTAACTGTGTTTACAAACTCATTACAGTGTGGCGGCTTCCACATATAACACAACAATAACCTACTACAGCGCCATCTACCGAAGATACACTGAACTACGGAGTAACGCACTACACGGAGTAACTACAAATCCTGAATCGCGCAATAAATAGTTCTCGCGCCGATTATCATATATACAACATCCCAACATCAACTGTTGGGCAGTTGCCCGCCAGGCATGATCATCTCGCCTGGTCGTAGGATCCTCCCTTTGCCTTTACCTTTACTGTACAAAAAATGAAAACAAGTCCATGCTCTTCACTATAACGTCCACATAGTTACAATAAGAGAACGAAGTAGACTCCTGGCCAATAATTGGCGCAATTGGACTGTGAGTTGTGGCCAACTTTAATTTTTTTTATTGTGTAATTGTTAGCAATTTGCACCCCCCCCCCTTTCTCCCTCCACTCTCACCCCCACTTGTCCGCACCTCTCGACTACAATGGAACAGTAATGAAAAGCAATTACGCATACGTGGTCTCCATTCCTATACAGCAAAATGCTAACACCATCTCTGTCACGTTGTGATAGAGTTCAATTTGGAATTGAATGTTCAGTGGAGAATAGAAACAAATTGAGCTAGTCGAGGCACATTGCGCTAATAAAAAGACATTGTAGAAGAATGAAAAAATTGGTGTAATTTCATAATTTTCAAATGAGAACGTTTCACTGATTCGCTGCATTCGTACAATGGCTTCGCTCGGGAATGACGACAATTATGCCGTCTAAATGGCTGAGCGTTTTCGCAAATTGCTCTAATCTTATTACTTAACTGGGAAACAAGTTAACGGTTAATTACTCGAACTATGAAATATATAAAAATTCTTTGTATTGACGCTTGAAAGGCAATTCTTAATAAGTGAAAAAAGTGCTTGCATAAATATCATGTAGGTACTTCGTAAGACTACAAGTTTTAGGTATATTCCTAGTGATGCAAAACTAATTGACGATTTGAATCTATACTAATATTATAAAGCTGAAGAGTTTGTTTGTTTGTATGTTTAAAGCGCTAATCTCAGGAACAACTGGTCCGATTTGAAAAATTCTTTCAGTTTTGGATAGTCCATTTATCGAGGAAGGCTATACATCATATCATTTATATATATATCATACATCATACATAAACTGATATTTTTTTATGGATTTGGTGGCAAACGAGCAGACGTATTACCTGATGGTAAGCGATTACCACCGCCCATGGACACGCGCAACACCAGAGGCGTCACAAGTGCGTTGCCGGCCTTTGGGGGTATGGGGAAGGGGGGTGGAGGTTGTTGGTCCTCCGATATCCTCACTCACTCGGTAAAACGCAGCGCAAGCGCTATTTCACACCGTTTTTCTGTGAGGCCGTGGTATCTCTCCGGTCCAGCCAGCCCGTTCACGCCGAAGCGTGGCTCTCCCACAGTAATTAGGATACACGGTATTTCTCTATGATGTTGTAAATTTACTTAATACTCTCATATTATTAATTCTTGTATGTTACCCCATGACCCCCAACATGTAATGCCTTGTTTGAATCCACTTGTCATATAAAATTCATCAATTAAACATAGATTTAATTCCACGACTGCCTCTAAAGAGCACTTGCAATGAATAAAAGACCGCGTGTCGATTACAGAGAGCAATCACTCCACATTTCATTGAGACCGTCTGAATTGCATTCTAAAATTCCGTATTTACAATCAATATTGAACTCTATAACATGAGTAGTAGAGCTAAGAATGTGTAAGAGTGAAACGAGGTCGTTTGTCGGCGAATGCCATCTATGAAGTGGATTAAAAGCAATTTGCAGCCTTCGAGTGTGATTTAAGAAGCGTGGGTGGCGGCCCCCACGTGCTGGTACTTTAGAACCCAAACCCAATAGAAGATCCTCTTCACAGGATTCGAAGTGCGTGTAAAACAACTTAGATGCAAGAAATATGTTTCAATACAGTCATGATTCTGAGAAAGTACTAGCTGACCCACGCAACCTCGTTTGCGTCTTATATAGCCCGTAGCATGAAAATTTTCGCAAAATAAGTAACTTTTCTGGTTGATTTTTACACCTTGTGTCCGAAAAACCCAAATATCTTACGGAACCCTATTTTTTTCCAAAATAAAATATAGCCTATGTTACTCGTGGATAATGTAGCTTTCGAATGGTGAAAGAATTTTTAAAATCGGTCCAGTAGTTTTTGAGCCTATTCATTACAAATATACAAAAATAGGTACAAATCTTTCCTCTTTATAATAATTAGTATAGATGTATAAAATTACAAACTTTTGACTTAAAATATGCAAAATAGACAATTGTGTTCATTTTATTGTTCTAAAACTCCCTAAACTAAACAATGACCAAATAAATGAAATAAAAAAGTGAAATTAAAGAAATATAGGCTATAATTAAATATATCACACTATAAATAGACATTATCTAATATGAAAATGTTATTTCGGATAATTTTAGAGAAATTTTAGTGGAGTGAAGCCAAAACAGAATGAGCACCATCATGCACTTTTTAACATTAGTGTAAATTCTAATATTATAAAAAGATTACGAAGTTTTCAGTACCAGTATGTACGTGCACGAAGTTTAGTTTCCAAAGAATTACTAGGAATTGTTTTCCTAAATATCTTTAATCAATGACATGTGTAGTTAATAGTAAAATTGTCAAAGAAACGTACATTAACACAAACTTATTTCTTTAATTTTTTTGTGAATACTTAAGTAAGTACTTTCTGCTTTATTTTCATCTTATAACTCAACATTATATCATTCATTACCAACTCTCAGTGAAAATTCCAATTCAAACGACATCAGCGCCTTCATTCATTCTAAAAACCCTCAACATGGTTGAACGCAGTATAACTCTATAATCGTCTTCAACGACTGCATGCAAATCCTAAAGAATGTCGCTGATTCCTCAAGTGTGTTGTCTAGTGCCAGATATTACCCTCCCAACTTTCAACCCCCCTCCAGCCCCGTCGGCCGCAAGCCGAGTCTGTAATTACCAAATTGCGCGGTGCTCGCTTTAACCAAAGTACCACCACTTAACACAAATGGTCCTTAATTAAAGAACTTGTATTTGTGATACAGATTAATTGTGTGATTTCAATAGGTTGGATCTTGGTTTTGGGTATATCTAAATGTCTTATACCTTTAAACGATAAATTCTTATATATATAATTGAGTCTCAAAACTGGCTCAAATTTTATATGCAGGGGGTCAAAATAGCAAGCAAAGTTCAGTCATCCATATACTTTGATTTAATATGTTTAAACTGCAAGTTATTTAGTCGTATATGCAGCAGTTACTTGAAATACATTTGAGTTGGTGCCTTATATACGTTTTAAACATATTTTTTGTTTTTAATTCTAAACAAAATAGATTTTAGACCAGAAATAATTCCTAAAATCTTTCTAAAATTAAAACACGTCTCAATTTCTAGAGGAGATTATTATAAAGTTATGTTCAAGATTCTCCGTGTAGTGGAAATAAAAATACAGAACTCCACCAACTAAATTCATCGTAGTTAATGTCCTAAACATCGACTAAGGGAGCAAATAAGTTGAATACATAATATTACTGTAATAAGAAGATAAACTTGAATCAAATTCTATGACAAACTGTCTGGCCAGGGTGGTGTAGTAGACCAAGTACTCCTTTCTATGCCGACCAGTACCTAGTCTTTTAAAAGCTTTTGATAATGACAATGAGGTGTTGATATTAAAGATGGTCGAAATTTCATTTGTTGCTGTCACAGACACAAATGATTGCTCGTCAGTTGCCGAGTGTCCTCGTGTCGTTAAGCTGCACCTGATGTACCTCGTTAGAGCTATTCATTCGTCTGTGGCATGCGATTAACATTACTGCCTTTGTTTTCACCACAAAATATGGTTAATTCGACAGTTCTTGATTTCATTTTATGTCTGAATTTTCGGATTATAGTCGGTTAAGGTTTAACTGACTGCCTCAGTGGCGCAGTGGTAGTGAATGCGACTGCTGTGCTTGAGGTCTCGGGTTCAAATCCTGGGTTGGATCAAATGTTTGTGTAATTTACAAATATTTGTTTTGGAGTTTGGGTGTTTTCTATGTATAATATGAATGTATTTACAAAAAGAAGTATTTATCTATTGATATCAGTTGTCTAGTACCCATAACACAAGCTCTGCTTAGTTTAGTACTAGATGGCGTTGTGTGTTAGATGTCCGAAATATTTATTTATTTATTTTATTTAACTGTTTGTTTTTAAAACTGTTTTTAAATATTTTGCAAATATTTTGTATTCCCAAAATACAGGAGGTAAGTTTTGAACCTTAAGAGATTGAGACAATAGTGTCTGGCTTGAGATATTTCGACCTAAAGTATTAATGTAATGAAGACGTGTTAGACTATAACGTAGAAGTATAGTTTTAGCGTATGATATTTTGTACAAATACAGTTGAGAACTAATATTTTCCAGTAAAAAGTAATAATTCGAAACTCTTCGAGAATAAACTCGCAAGAATAAAACTTGCGGAGGATCTTGAGATCTCAACTTATGATGAATTTCCTACACGCAAGTCTGCGCTATTTAGGTCTGACTCGCGCAAAAAGAAACCTCTTTTCAGTACCTACTTATTTAAATGAAGCAACACAACTGCAAAAACCAGTCGCACTAAGAACCTTGATTACAATATCTGCAACAATTAGCGGCTAGTCGGACGGTAATGCGCGTGGCGACGCTGCAAACATTAGCGCACTCGCCACAAGAACATAATGACAGAAGAATTAGCGCGCATTGTGAGACCGAATGACGCGAACACAATAATGCGATTAACTGAGCACAGATTTTGAGCTTGTCTTTTAGGATAAATGGTGTAATCTTGGAATACTTAATTAAAGGACTTTTTCTTCGAGAAATATTCGCATTTTTAACAGACTTAAAAAAAAGAGGAGGAGGATTTCATTTTTCTATACCTCAGAACTTTTGAGAGGGTGAACCGATATTGAAGATTGTTTTTATTTAAAAGATAGTGCTTTCTGTGTCGTCCCATTTCAATTTGGTGCAGTTCTTAAAGTCGGTTTCTTTATTTTTGTGATTATTTTTGTTATATAAAGAGTCGAAATAAGACCAATCATTGCGTGATCATTTGTATAGAGTGTAAACAAAGTTATTTACGATATGTATGTATTCTTGAATAAATACGTATGTAGAATAGGGTAGTAGTACTATAAATCAGCTATTATACAAAGTCCTGTGCCTATGAAAAATATATGTAAGAAACTCCTACTAATTTGAACTTATTTTTAAAAAAAATATCCACATATTATTTTCAAATCGTTTTTAGCAATCCCGCGACAGTGTACCTCAAATCAGAGAAATTTTGGTCAGCCACAGAAAGTCAATAAAACTTATTATATGCAAATTTATAGGATACTATCGATTTTCTACCAGGGTGCTTTTAAACCACTTAAATCATAAAACAATCGTTTAAAAGTTATTTAACTTAAGTCAATAACTTAAAAAAAACTTTAAGTTTGTTGTTTTAAACAAATGAATAAATATTTCGAATGTCTTCCACACAACGCCATCTAGTCCCAAGCTAAGCAGAGCTTGTGTTATGGGTACTAGACAACTGATATGAATACATATATACTTTTTTTTCTAAATACATTAATATTATGCATAGAAAACACTCAAACTCTGAAACAAATATTTGTAGATCATACAAACATTTGATTCGATCCTCGAAACCGAAACTGAGACCTCAAGAACTGCAGTCGCATACGCTACCACTGCGCCACAGAGGCAGTCAAAATTAATAAATATAATATCATTTACATAATCTGTAATACCTGTAATACAACTGAATTTCAAATTGGGGGGTTGGGAGTGAGGATTGAGAAGCTATTGCGGTATGCTGTAAAAGGGAAGAGCGACAATTTGCCGCACATTGTGTTGCGATCAGAATGGAACTAATTTTAATTACAGTTGCACCTCTAGTGTCCGACATCTACTTATACATTTGTATGAATGTTGAATAGATGCCTCGTGTATGCATAAATTTCATGAATGTGGTTGAATATTGTTTCATACTATATATCATATATATATAAAAAGGAATACATATTTTAGGGGTGGGTTCATAAAATCGCGATGGAAAAATAGGGGTTGATCGTAGAGGGTTGAAAATTCAGGGTTGTATGTATTTTCTAATGCTGCATCATAAAAAAAAATTAAAAAATTAAGGGTAGACTACATTTAGGAGGATGAAACATAGATGTTGTCCGATTCTCAGACCTACCCAATATGCACACAAAATTTCATGAGAATCGGTCAAGCCGTTTCGGAGGAGTTTGGTACTAACATTGTGACACGAGAATTTTATATATAAAATATATATACTACCCAAATATAACCAATATTTTAGATTTGAATTGATTTCGGCTAGAGGGAAATGAAAAAACGATGGTTTTATTTAATTAAATATTTATATATGTTTTAAATGAATCATTAATAATACTTCGTACTATATAATCTATTAATTAAAGTCGTTACGAAACCACACTAACGTATTACGATTTAATATTGAATAATTTATAGTGAAGTGATTAATTCGGCAGTAACGAGAATATTAATTAATAATTACGAATAATTAATGTACTAAATGATCATGATGAAAATTGAGGTAGGTATATTAATAACCAATTAAATTATAATCTTACGTTTACGAGAGATTACTTCTAGGTTGTACGAAAGAGAAGATAGAAGATAGGAACTGCTATCAGATGCTTGGCCATAAGTGGTCGTGGTTCGGCCTTTTCATTTTAATTATTATTTTAAGTTTGGAATGTTTTTGTGTTCAACTGTACTTTATGGGCCTCCGGTATCCTCACTCACTCGGTGAAACACAGCGCAAGCGCTATTTCACACCGGTTTTATGTGAGGCCGTGGTATCACTCCGGTCGTGCCAGCCCATTCATGCCGAAGCGTGGCTCTACCACGGAAAAAATCTCTTTATTGTACACCAGTAGTAGTGTTAATACATGGTAAACTTAAAACTTTTATAAAGTATGTACAAGTGGCGGCCTTATCGCTCCATGGCAATACCTTACAGGCAACCATGAACATTTATAGTGGCGGTCTTTGAAAATAATTCCACTGAACAACAAAAGAAATTAAGGAATGAGTAAAAAACAAAACAACACCGTTCTAGAGAATGTTTTAAGACAGATACTGTAGAGAGTGTACAGTTTATTGTATCTTCTTTCAAGTTGAAAAAAGCTATGAAAAGAATAGGGACAGAAGGATTACAGTTTGATTATATCTGGAGAATTAAGGTAATTCGCATCACTATTGATTTGAAAAGGACGGTACATAGAATCGACTTTATGTCAATTTTATATAAAGTTATAATTTAACAGACAATATCAGTGCAGAGACAGTTTGTGTCAGCTGCCAAAGTGACTCTTCTGTGCCTGAATAGAAAGTATTAGTATAATCGAAGATGACAGACAGTGAAACAATGCAGCGTGTTGACCCAAACTATGACGGCTTATTGAGATGCTTCTGTATCCTTATAATAAAGAAGTTCGTTAAAGAAAAATGCAGTTGTAAGAATATAGTTTTTTTTTGGTATATAGATGTAACCTCTCTTTCTGTACTAAATTGAAATGGCACTGTATCATCTATGCTCAATTCGGTTAAAACATTTTATGAAAAAAAAATGTGCTTACCTGAACTCTAGCCTCACTGAGGTCCAGTCTCATCGCCAACTCCTCTCTGGTGAACACATCAGGATACTGTGTCTTGTCAAAGGCTCTCTCCAGCTCGTGCAGTTGGTACGTGGTGAAGGTTGTACGGCTGCGGCGCACCTGCTTGCACGACAGATACAGTTCGATTTGAGAGTTCTTTTAACAGACATGAAGCTTTCAAGTCAAAAATCTATGCTTTTGTTAAGATTTGTTTGGAAGGTGCCTGCCTACTCATAAAGTCGGTTTATTTACAAAAATATGATTTATAATAATGGCTGTTTTATTTTTTTCATTAAATGTACGAGATTATAAAACAATAAGGAGATCCTTAAATAGATTTTGGTGGTGATTCTGTTGTTATTATCACTAAAATGAAATTCACTTTTGTTGTTCGATTATATACTTTAATTTCACCTGCTTACAGTCCACTTTTCGATATCTCATATTTCAGCTTTCATTATATTTATTCAGTTAAAACTAAAACATTGATGAGAAGCACACACACTTGATTTTGTGATTATCACCATTCTTTATGTTTCGGGTTCATCTATCTGCCAATTTCCTTCCTATGTTCTAGACAGTTTTTTGTGAATTTAATATCGGAGTAGAGTTTTTTTTGCACACTGTACTTTATATGTCAAATGTAACTCTCACTGATTCATTCATTGACTATATCAGTTGTCTCGTACCCACAAGACCTGCTTAGCTTAGGACTAGAGGCGTTGTGTGTTATTCGTTGTTATATGTCCAAAATATTTATTTTATTATTATTTATTCATAGACTCATATATATTTTTATTTTTGTATTTCTAACTACATTCAACACTAGAAAACACACACTTAGAAGATTTTGATTTTAAGAATGATAATCCTACCAATATTATAAACGCGAAAGTTTCTGAGCATGTGAGTATGTTTGTTGCACTTTCATGCAAAAAAGCTTTACAATAATATAGTTATACATCAGATTAACACATAGACATTCATTTATAAAGATACTAGTTTCGCCTCGCGGCGTTGCCCGGGGTTATTGTCGTACCGCGGGTAGCACCGCCGGGTCCAGCTAGTTTGTTTTTATATAATTTAACTGAAAAACCATAAATTCAAAAAAGTTACCTTGCGTGGTCTGCCAGCGTCTAAAGCTTCCAGATGCTCTCCATGATCGGTGTGCTCATGTCCGTGCTCGCTGGGCTCAGCGTGCTCGTTCTCTTGTTCTTGATCATGGTCGGAGTCCGAGTGTACTACGCTCTCGCTTGCCAGTTCTCGCTCTGGTGGAAGAGAGATGAGGGGTTAGTTTTACTATTACTTAAATGCGTCTTTACTAATTTATACATTTTCTTTCTTAAAGTGACAAGATCTTTGGTTCGTGAATGAGTTTTATTTTACTGCTGAATCTTAGACAGAAACCAAACGATTCAAACTGTTTTAATGAAGATTATTTAATTTATTTTACTTTTAGGTACATTTATTATTTCACAATACATTACTGTTTTTTTATTTCATTTGTAATACTTTTTTTTTATTGAATAGTGGGCGAACGAGCAGACGTATCACCTGATGGTAAGCGATTACCGCCGCCCATGGACACCCGCAACACCAAAGGCGTCACAAGTGCGTTGCTGACCTTTGGGGGATGGGGTTGGGGTATGGGCCTCCGGTATCCTCACTCACTCGGTGAAACACAGCGCAAGCGCTATTTCACGCCGGTTTTCTGTGAGGCCGTGGTATCACTCGTGTGAGGTTGATACCACGGCCTCACAGAAAACCGGTGTGAAATACCGTGGGAGCACGGTAACTACTACACTACACGGTAAAATACTTTATTCATTATTCTATTTCAACAATTATTATCTAAGAAGTAAATTTTTAGATCTTATCTTATATATCTAAAGGTATGTAGATCTAACTCCAGCAACGTAGTTTCGAAATTCGTTGCATACTCTAAGGCAAATTTAGATATTTCAATAGTTACTATCCTTTTCAGGGCGCAAAAGTAAACAACGAAGGTGAATGATCAAGGTATCAAAGACCCATCGTCTTATAAGTTTTACAAGTTCATAAAAGGACATCACGATCAGACAAAATCACGACTCTCAGACCGAGAGGGACTGACCAGAATTATCAGAAAGGAAGATCATTTATTTTAGGCGTTATAGAACAACACATAGTAAATCACATGCAATGGAGAGCGACTCGAATCGTCGATTTCCAAGAACTTTCAATTCGGCTAGACTCTGGCACTGTGTAGAGATGTGGACGACGAATTATTCGGATTGATATACGTGACATAAGTTTCATCCCCATCATCCAGATGGTTGGCAGTCCACAACTGTGCGCTTTTCCAGAAACTTTCTGCCTCGCACAACAAAATTGTGAAATGAACTGTCGCCTGCGGTATTTCCGGACCAATACGACCTTCAAACCTTCGAGAATAGAGCGTATTCCTTGTGACCCTTCTGATGTTGTTCTGCTCTGCGTGTTTGCCCCCTATTCCATAAGAAAAGGTACAATATACAGTGAGAGACAGCTCTAAGTAGTTATTAAACTAAGCATCTATACTCTTAATAATTGAATTTTGCAAAAGCAACTGTTTGAATGCTTTGAATACGGTCTTCTCGATAAATCAAAAGCGAATTTGAATTGTTCATATTTTTTTAAGGTGCTTTCATACGCACCCTCCTTTTAAACTACGATTACGATTATAAACATTGCTAAGTACAACATAATGAACATCTTTATAATCTCTGTATTTGTTCATCGCATTGTACCGAACAATTGTATAAAAATAGAATTAGTACAAATAAATAGTGTACCATCCGATGTTAAGTGTTTCATAATACTCCTGTTTTGTTAAACTGTGAAATTCAAACAAGGGTCAAAGTATTGTAGTCTAAAACGGATCTTAATGTTAGAACTTAAGGTTGATTTTTTATTTTTTATTGTATGTTAGTTTTAGTGGGGTATTGGAGGTATTATGCAACTAGTCGGGAACGGTAGCAGGATTAACAGATCGATGTCACGTCAATCAAATGTTGAGCGGTGGGAAAGTGCGTTATTGGACTTTAATTTTACGTTTGTTAACCTTTAATGCAGGGAACTGTATTAAAGTTATAGACACTTCGGATAATCATCATCATCAATCATCAACTGTTTTTAGACATTCACTGCTGGATCTCTTCTTGAAAGGAGGTTTTGGTTAATTATACGAGTACCACGCTGGCTAAATTTATTGATTTAAGGTTTGTGTGAATCATACGAACCTAAACTAGAAGGCTTTTTCTTGTTTTTATAACTTGTTTTTTTTTTATTGAGCGATTACCGCCGCCCATGGACACCCGCAACACCAGAGGCGTCACAAGTGCGTTGCCGACCTTTAGGGGGTGTGATGGGAAGGGTGATTGAGGAGGGGTTGGGATATGGGCCTCCGGTATCCTCACTAACTCGGTGAAACACAGCGCAAAAGCTATTTCACACCGGTTTTCTGTGAGGCCGTGGTATCACTCCGGTCGAGCCATTTATGCCGAAGCGTGGCTCTCCCACGGAAAAATAATTCCCGGACTAGATTAAGAACCTGTGTTATGGATGATGTTACCAACATACATGAAAAGGACACAAACAGCCAGACTGAGAACAACAGTTTGTGTATCACAAAATAATTGTCAAATGTAGAGTTTGAACCAATAACACTCAAAGCAGCGAGTTGAATGCTTAAACAAGTAACATTCGTGTAGTCTAATAGAGCAGACAAATAAAGTTTACACAAACAGAGTAAAGAGCTTAAATATCCACCTTCTGACGTCATCATTAGATTGACTGTCTTGATACAATATTTACATCATCCTTCTCCGAACCTCTTAAACTAATTTAGAGTCAGTCTTTAGTCTACCTGTGATATGGATGAAAATAGATTTTATTCGTAGAGTGACCGCCATTAGACCACTAAAATCTAAGTATAGAACTTCGATATCGACTAGAGTATGAAATGTCTGTAGATAGAATGTTATCAACTACCCAAAATAATTATTATTCAGTTTTGTAAGCCAACCGAGACCAAGGCTCAACTCGTTCCCAAGTTCATTTTATGAGATAAATTACAAAGAGATAGAAGAAAAACTTATTAAGTATTTCAAAGTTATAAATAGCACTTTCATTGCTGGTTTTCATTCCCGTGATTGTAACATATCATGTACATAACAAGCAATGTACGCACTACTCATAATTGCAACATAAATTATCATTCAGCTGTATGAATACCAGTTCAAACATGATTTGCTACGAAGAGATAAAAATACATGTCGTTATTGGTAAATGCACCTCCAATCGCTCCGATCACTAACATTCAATGTAATCCTGTCAAATTGCCACTTCACGTCCCTTTCCTAGCACACGAGAAAAACGTTTCCATGTATTTTGAACTTTATACCCATTAAAATAAAAAAATATATTTGATTGCTATTCGTTTGAGGGGATCAGTGAATATGCATCCACGGCATTTTGTTTGTATCTCTTTGGAAAAGTACACGTAAATCGAAAATAATTAAACCACTTACAATTGCATCAGAGCTGGCTAAACTGTTATTTGTATTTGTAAATTTAAAGTGTTTTCATGGATACTGAGTTTAAACACTGCTATTCATCCCATGGGTGTTATAAGAGGTAACTTCAACAAACCACATACGACAATGTCACTGCGAAAAGAAGGAAAACTTGAAACAAACCATTTTTTTACGTGTGGCAGGCTAAACGTCTAATTATATTAATCAATGTGACCGATTATTCGTATTATTTAACGATTAATATACATCCTATTTATTGAAACATTTCTTTATTGAAACTCCGATCCTTTTGATCGCACTATAATGATATAGCAATAAGCTTGATATACAGTAATACAACACAATACAATGCATAAAGTAGCAACGGTGCGACCAATCCTCCTGCCTCCTCCTGCCAAAGTCACATGGGCGGCGGTAATCGCTCACCACCAGGCGATACGTCTGCTCGTTTGCCCCTATTTAATAAAAAAAACATGCAAACTAGAGACTTAATATTTAACTGAACAGAGGAACAATAAACAAGAATGAGATAACGAAAACAAGAATAAGACACGTGCGCCGGCGCTTACGTTTGTAACGGTACTAGATAGGCGAAGGCGAGGTGAAGCGCATTCTAGCCTTTGTGCAGATAATTACGAGGGGCAATAACTTACAAATGGTCTAATTTGCTACCTGAACAACCACTAGTTATAGTAAAAGTACAGACACTAAATAATTTCCATTCAATAATGATCCCTATTACCCTTAAATATTATAATCAAATTCTCAAAGATTACTTTTAACCTAACAAAGCTTAGTTCATCATTAACAGTTAATTCCGAAGCCGCACAACAAACCAAACTGATAAATCCCTAATATAAGTAGCCAATATTATTACTGTCCCCCGTTGAGTCTTTTCTATACAATGAGAGAGAGAAAAAATCATAAAGCGGTATAATATTTTACACAATACCGACATAATGTGGTGCTTTGTGTACACTATTATCACACTCCGATGACTCTTTAAGGATTAACTCAATGTTATTGAAATAGTGTAATTATGAATACTTGATAATGTTATATATGGTTTCGTATTGCTGTTGTTACTGGTATATCTCACACTCTTGAAAGGTTCCGGTTAAATGTCACTTCATACATATAATTTTATAGACAACGAAAGTTTTATGTATTTTATCAATTACTTAATTAAACTTTGCTTATAAACTTGAATTACCTTATGTAATCTGTGGAAAACGTAGTGGGTAGTATATTTATTATGTTTAATGTTCTCAATAACAACCCCATGTACATTTTATTGTTAGCGGTAATCCTAATTATAAAATACAGTTGTGATTGTATAATTGACTTCCGGAATATATATGAATTGAATAACATTCGGTGCGACTAAATAACTGTAATAATAATGCAGATAATTCCGAAAGTCAAAGATATAATTAATTAAATTATATTAAATGTCATAATTAATAAATAAGAAATGTAAAAGACTGACTTAATGTCGGGCTGCCATTATGGAGGGGATATATTCACCTCATAATGGCTGCCAGCGAATCAAGTAGTCTTGGTCGAGGAGTGAATCAGTAAATAAGTGTTCTATATCAAGAATATGAATTGTTTCATTTTACCAAATCCCCAGAGTCTTTTATTATATACTACTGTTTGTGTTTCCTAATTGAATGAATAAATAAATAAATGACATTGTTTTGACAAGTATGAAATACTAGCTGACCCACGCAACCTCGTTTGCGTCTTATATTGCCCGTAGCGTGAAAATTTTCCCCGTTTTTGAAACATTCTTCATTGGTGCTCCGCTTCTATTAATAGTAGCGTGATGATATATGGCCTTTCTCGATAAATGGACTATCCGACACTGAAATAATTATACAAATCAAACCCGAGGTTTCTGAGATTAGCGCGTTCAAACAAACAAACTCTTCAGCCTTATTATTAGTATACATATTATTATTAGTATAGATGTGAAAGATATCAAAATGTAATAGAGTAACGTATCTAAGAAAACCATGAGTTGGCTTTAAATATATAAAGTTGGTTAATATATGTGTGCTTTAAAAGCTAAATAGGACATCAATTTGTGTGATCTACAAATTGTTGTTCTCAGTCTGGATGTTTTTTGTGATGTTTCACGTATGTTTGTTAAGGATCCCCCGTGACACAGGATTTATTCCTAATGCGGGGGAAAAACGTTGTTGAGCTTTCTTGAAATATATAAATATCTAGTTGATTTGTATACACACCAAAATCTCAATAAATTATGTACCGATTAAGCTTAATTTTGACACGATGTTCAACTATTACCAACGATTCTAGAATTAAACTCATTTGTATTTATTACACTATTTTTATTAACTTTAATAGTTTAATCCTGATCGGTTTTACCTTGTAGCATTATTAAAGGTTAAGATTATTAATAGTGGAATACCTACGTTTGAGATTAATTCTAGAATGTATTTTAAAATTTTAAAGAGTATTTCACTGAACAGAGAAACAATTAACAAGAATGATATTACGAAAGCAAGAATTAACACGTGGGTCGGCGCTTGCGTTGGCGAACGCAAGGTGTAGCGCATTCTAGTCGGGTGCGCAGATATTTCCTACGGGTAATACCACAAAAGATTTTATATCTATTTGCCGGGTTAGTTTTGCTCTTTATTTCTCATTAATACAATATTAATATGATACAGCAAAAGGATGCATAACACAGCCCGACTTTTTATAAATATGAACTCAAACATCAATGATATTAGGCAAGAAATGTCCTTTTTAACAGTCTTTGAAGATTGTTTTAGCTTATTTAGGCAACTCCGTCATTTCTTCTCGTCGTAAAATATGCTAAAGTATGTGAGGATGAATGTATGTATGGTTGTTTGTTAATTTTTCATGCAAAAACTACTGAAAAGATTTATTTGTAAGTTTATAATGATACTGCTCATAGATAATACATAGAATTTTTACCGCAATAACCGAAATACACGTGGATAAAGCCTACATGCTTCATAATTTTTCTAAAGTCAATAACTTTGTTTATATTTTGTGTTCAATATCTCACGTTTATACTACATTAGCTTTTGCTTGCAACTCCGACCGCGTGTTTGTCGGTTATCGCAGCAAAGAGTAGCCTATATCCTTCCTCAAGAATCAAAGTATCTGCATGACAAATTACATTGAAATCGGTGCAGCTGTTTGGCCGTGAAAGCAGGACAGACGGACAGGGTTATTTTCGCATTTATAATATTAGTATGGATTACCTACATAAATATTTGTAAGTGGGTAGTTTGATTTATTTATTTTAAAGGGTTTGGTTTTACACATTTTCAGCAAGTAAGTACCATGCTCAAAGGGTAAAACGGAACTCAAGTACAACAAATATAAAAAAAAACAAATTATAACGTTCGACTCGCACTTGACAGGTTTCTTTTGTTTACAAGATAACGTTTTAGTTAATACTATTGTCGTTAAGTTAAGATCCTATGATGGATGAGATTGTAAATAAATCAAAGAAAGCTAATTGGCAAAAAGGATTTTCAACACCGTCAATGAACCAATTATCAATCTTTTCAATGGTTAGCCATTGATCCTTTTCAAGTTTTTTTTTTTAACTTTAAATTTCTTGTTTTAATCGCTCAAACCTTTTTTACCTGTTGAGGTCTATTTGTATGATTCTCTGAAATATATTCGAAAACCGCTGTATAGGCTTGAAATACTTTGTTTTCTAGTTTATGCGATTAAAAATCTTTTTACAAATTTATCTTTAGTGTATTTAGAAATAGAAAAGTAGAATGGTTTAAAAAAAATAGATTTTTTTAATAATGTTTCGTCGACCCCAAACTAAATCGACTTCATTTGTATAATTTGGGTATGTTAGTAATGTGTGGTTTTTTTTTCTGTTAAAAAGATAACTCCCACATTAGGAATAAACATCCTGTGTCGTGGGGGACCTTACAAACATACATGAAACGGACACAAAGAACATCCAGACTCAGGACAACAATTCGTGGATCACACAAAGTGTTGTACCGCGTGGGATTTGAACCCAAGACACTTGGCGCAGTAGCAAGCGGCATGGCGACCGCTGTAGTTATTATTATAAAACAGTTATGACGGCACTTGGCCCTTGGTATATATTAGATAAGAATAAAAATGAACATGCTTATACCACACTTTTTCTCCTGTGTGGGAATCAAACCCACATCCCACAGGTCTCACTAGACCAACATAATAGGCTCGTCGGATACAATAATAAATGGCAACGTTTCTTTGCTTATCTTGTACTGTTTTATTTTTATACATATTTTACTGCCTCGTTGGCGTTGGTCTTTTTTAGTTAATACATACATATTATATATATAATACACCCAAATTCCGAAACTAATATTTGTAGATTATACAAACCGACCGACTGGTCAGTCCGACCCGGGCATCGAACCCGAGACCTCAAGCACAACAGTCGCTTACGCTACCACTTGCGCCACCGAGGCAATAAAATTATAATCATAATCTATACAAATAAATAAAATTGGAGTTTCTGTTTATCATAGTATAATAAATAACCAGTTTTTACTAAATGCAACGTTTACACGGTACATATACCAAAAAATTCTTTTTTTTTTAATATTTGTCTGTCTATTTGTTCCTGCTAATCTCTGGAACGGCTGGACTGATTTTAACGGGACTTTCACAGGCAGGTAGCTGAAGTAATAAGGAATAACTAAGGCTTCTTTTTTTAAGACAAAATATAAACTTAAATATAAACTATCTTTTGCCCGCGTGTATATCGATTATCCTGGTAAAAATTTGCCTATGTAGTAAGTATTTCGATGCCAAATTTCTTAGAAACCGGTGCAACAGTTTTACCGTAAAAGCGTAACAGACGGACAAAGTGTTTTTGAATTTATATAATTATTATGATGTACCTATACCTAGTAGATAATACCATTCCCTTATTGAGAATCACACTAACACTTTCATATCATATTATTGTAGACTAGCTGACTCACGCAACCTCGTTTGCGTCTTATATTGCCCGTGGCGTGAAAATTTTCCCCCGTTTTTGAAACATTCTTTATTGGTGCGCCGCTCGTATTAGTAGTAGCGTGATGATATATAGCCTATAGCCTTCCTCGATAAATGGACTATCCAACACCGAAAGAATTTTTCAAATCGGACCAGTGGTTCCTGAGATTAACCGGAACAAACAGACAGACAGACAAAAGTTTTAAAATTATATATTTTGGTATATGTACCGTATATACATTCATATGCATGTAGTAGAAAGCGGTTATTTTAATATTACAAACAGACACTCCAATTTTATTTATTTGTATAGACAGATAATATATAGGTCTACAAAGAGATAAGTGTTAATTAACTCAAAATGTTAGTAAAACTCAATACCATATAAAAAATTAATACTCATTAGTCACTACAAAAAGGTACCTAACTGTCCATTTAGTAGTCATTTAAGTCTCAAATACTTAACCTGTAAATGTCCACTAGCGTCTTTTGTGCCCTGTTCACCAGTAAATTAGTGACAATACAAAAACTAATCCGAATACAAAAGCTATTATTGTTACCTTAAATTATGTTTTATTGTCTCAAAGACAAGTTTTAAGATTTATTCTGTAAGTTAGTATAGAATTAATGTAATATAAAAACTATTGAAATGTCGTATAACGATCTATTAAGGACACGCTGGTAACTTAAAATCATAAGCAATATAATTTTAGTAAATCTTTCGCTTGATATTTTTATTGAATAGTGGGCAAACGACCAGACGTATCACCTGATGGTAAACGATTACCGCTGCCCATGGACACCCGCAACATCAAAGGCGTCACAAGTGCGTTACCGACCTTTGGGGGATGGAAAAGGGGAAGGGGAGAAAAGTTGGGGTATTGGCCTCCGGTATCCTCACTCACTCGGTGAAACACAGCGCAAACGCTATTTCACACCGGTTTTCTGTGAGGCCGTGGTATCACTCCGGTCGAGCCGACTCATTCATGCCGAAGCATAGCTAATCATACAATATATGCACAGGAATTAATGTAATCATTGCCTCGTCGTTATTGTTAGCGAATGTGACTGCCGATTGAGACGTCTCGGGTTTGATTCCCCGGTCGGGCCGATACTGTTGTTAGAATTTGCTTACAAGTAATTCTTAATAACAGCTGAAACTACTTTTAATAACTCGTCACGCCCATGCTTAGGAGAGCACGTAAAGCCATATCCCGTTTGTTATGAACATATGTGGCAAATATTACTGAGAAGTCAGTACTCTCAAATATTCTGACAACTAGTTCAATCTTCGAATTCAGTTCACCCTCAGGATTGCAATGCTAATCACTACGTAGAAAAACTTATATGCTAACCCCAAATAATCTTGGGAAAGATGCTAATATATATCTTACAACCAGCTGGTGATCAGGAAGAAACGTCGTGCAAAAGAGGTACGTCATATATACTTCTGTTCCTTGAGGTGATGGATTAAGATAAATAAATAAATAATAATAAATATTTCGGACATCTTACACACAACGCCACCTAGTCCCAAGCTAAGCAGAGCTTGTGTCATGGGTACTAGACAACTGATATAAATACTTACATACTTTTTTTTTTGTAAATACATATTATACATAGATAATACCACACCATTAATTTATGATGGTACAGAGTGTCAGAACTCTCATTCATTCCAAGGGTCTTAGGAGACGCCTAATTAAACAAACTACGCAGACCACACCATTGCAAAAGAAGAGAAAACCTTGAAACAAAAACCTAATACTATACGAAACCGTTCTGGTCAACGTGGTATATGTACAACCACACTAGATGTTACTATTACTTTATGTAATACTAGCGGTCGCCCGCGGCTCCGCCCGCGTAGATGTCGGTTACCGCTGCAAAAAGCCTACCCATTAGAGCATTTTATGGTTCTATCTTTTACAGTTTAGGCAGCCTACGCAAAATAAGTAACTTTTCTGGTTGATTTTTACACCTTGTGTCCGAAAAACGCAAATATCTTACGGAACCCTATTTTTTTCCAAAATAAAATATAGCCTATGTTACTCGTGGATAATGTAGCTTTCAAATGGTGAAAGAATTTTTAAAATCGGTCCAGTACTTTTTGAGTTAATTCGTTACATACAAAAATACAAATCTTTCCTCTTTATAATATTAGTGAAGATGTATATGTAAATGCTTCTTTTTCTTAATAACTTTTATACCGCGGGAGAGCTATGCTTCGGCATGAATGGGTCGGCTCGACCGGAGTAATACCACGGCCTCACAGAAAACCGGTGTGAAATAGCGTTTGCGCTGTGTTTCACCGAGTGAGTGAGGATACCGGAGGCCCATACCCCAACCCCTCCCCTATCCCCTTTCCCATTCCCCAAAAGTCGGCAACGCACTTGTGACGCCTTTGGTGTTGCGGGTGTCCATGGGCGGCGGTAATCGCTTACCATCAGGTGATACGTCTGCTCGTTTGCCCAATATTCAATAAAAAAAAAAAAAATACAAGTATACCAGGCACTACCCTAAACTTTCCACTTCTATCTTTCCATCCAATGGTTGCCTGTAAGAGATTGAATTCGGGCGATAATGCCGCCAATTGTAATTCTTAGCTTTAAGTTACCTTTGTTAACTATCTGGTGTACAATAAAGCGATTATTATTATTATATGGTGGTTCTAAAGAGAGGCTTATGTCCAGCATTACTACTAAAAACAGTTGATGTGATGTGATATGATTATGTACTTAGTATTTATTATTATAAGGCTAGTTATTGCACTTTTAACTGCCTCGGTGGCGTAGTGGTAGCGTTTGACTGCTATGCTGAAGGTCTCGGTTTTGATTCCCGGGTCGGACCAAACGTTTGTATGGGTGGGTGTTTCGGAGTTTGGGTGTTTTGGGTTTTATGTATCACATGTATGTATTTACAAAAAACAAAAAGTTATATGTATTCATATCAGTTGTCTAGTACCCAAAACACAAGCTCTGCTTAGCTTGGGACTAGATGGCGTTGTGTGTTAGATGTCTGGAATATTTATTTATTTATTTTAACCGACTTCAAAAAAGAAGGAGGTTCTCAATTCGTTTGTATTTTTTTTATGTTTGTTACCTCATAACTTTGAAGTGGGTGAACCGATTTTGATGATTCTTTTTTTATTTCAAATCTGGTGATTCCCAAGTCTCATTTCAATTTGGTACAGTTCTTGAATTCGATTTTTTGTTGTTAAAATTTGTGATTATTTAAACTCGAACAAAGTTTTGTTTGCACCGGTTTCGCTATAAAAGGTGTTATATATATTCTTATTAAAGTATGTAATTGTGTATACTTTCTTAACTTAGATTACCTACCTAGTTAACAGATAAAAGGGAAACATGCTAACAAAATTGCATTCCCATTTATGATAATCAGTCAGTGTTACGTTTTAACATAAGCCCTTTTTTAAGTCGTTAAAAATTCCCCGAATGGTATACTGGTTTGAGCGATCACCTCGTCGTTCTGCATTCTACTGTGCTGAGTATTGTAGGTTCGGTGCTAATACTGTGTAGTTATGATGTCCAAATGGTTGTTTCGAGTCTGGGTATCTTCTTTTTGTCCGTTTCATATAAGTTTATTTTCCAAGTAAATAATGCAGGAGTTGTTTTTTTTAAAAATAACAAATATTTAAATTTACAATAAACATTTTATAAAAAAACTGATTTTAGATACCTACCAGGTTGTTTATCTGTATGTCCCAAAATATTATCAATAGTGTAAGCAGCACCCCGGCGTCCCGGTTCCGACATTGTTACCGAAAAACACAACACTTGCACTTAAGTACGAAAAAAATTGTTGCTTTTTAAATAATTAAAAGTCCGACATTACAATAATAAAACTTTAAAAAATATTAAAACACTTGTATTCACTTATCACTTGAATAGTATATATTTTTATTAAATTAAGTAATTTCGTTTATTCGATATTATTCGCGTAAATAGTTAACCCTCCGAAGCTACGACTTGGTTACTCAAATCGCAAACTTTGACTGACGATTTGAAGACTTGGTGAAAAGTGAGTCCCTATTACCACCCGGTGATAGACGTACCTTTATTTATACATTTGTCCTTTTCACTCTTATTATATTTTGTGTGCGTCCCTCTTTGTTGCTCGCCCCGCCTTACTACCCGGATTGGTTGGCGAGTTAAGTTAAGGGCGATGAATGGATTAGGTTCATGAGTGTCACGCGGTTGTTCAAATTGTATGGTTCTATAGCTTGTGTTCCCTGTCATCGTTTACATCCTATATTCAATAGCACTTATTAAAAAAAACGTTTTGTTCAAATTTAGAACCGTTTAAAAAAAGTTCTGTCATATTATTTATGGTCAAATAGAATAAGCAGGTACTTTTCATTATTTGTTTGTTGGTAGATAATTTGATATTGTTGTTGGTGGTCCACCAAGGACTTAGACAAACAAACGTTTCAACAACACAGGATAGATTGTCCTGGCGCCGCAGAACGAGGAGAGCCGACCCCAAATAATGAGATTGTATTACTTATGCCTAAACTCAGTTAAAATTGTTACAAAAAAGCAAATTGCTTTTATGGTAGAAGTACCTAAGTGTTATAACAACCTTGGTGTAATATTCCGTGGGAGAGCTATGCTTCGGCATGAATGGGTCGGCTCGACCGGAGTGATACCACGGCCTCACAGAAAACCGGTGTGAAATAGCGCTTGCGCTGTGTTTCACCGAGTGAGTGAGGATACCGGAGGCCCAACCTCTCCCCCATCCCCCAAAGGTCGGCAACGCGCTTGTGACGCCTTTGGTGTCGCGGGTGTCCATGGGCGGCGGTAATCGCTTACCTTCAGGTGATAGGTCTGCTCGTTTGCCCACTATTCAATAAAAAAAAAAAAAAAACCCCACCGTTGATGTAGTGGGTTCGGTGTTACAAGTAGGATCTTCCAGATTTACTCTGAATGTCCCACCTAACCATTCTTTATTCTGACGTAAAAACTGTTCAGTTTTTCTTCCCGATTTATTTAAGCGGTCTTTGAATTTTAGCAATCAGATATGTCGTGTTAATTGTCTAGAACGTAATTATTTAGAGACATAATTTTCACTGTTGATCAGAACAGGACATATGTCATAGTTCACGGGCCCACATACAAGGGATTTCAGTGATTAATAACAGGCTGAAAGTTTATACACAGCTTCGTTTTGACGAGACACCCAACTATTATCATTGGACCAAATTCTGATAGTGGCAGGAAAAAGCGCGATAGGGAGTTCGCTCCGATGTCGATTTGATGAGTGTCCCAAATTAAATAATAACAGTTTCTAAAAATCAATACTTCGAGAAAATACGATGGAAAACTGAGAAAAACTTGTGGCATACAAAGTGAATGGTACCTTCCGAGTGACCCCCCCAGCTCTAACATGTCAGAATGGTGACTTGAAAATTTTTATTCATTTTCATTAATAACAAGCTGGTTTTTGTTTTGAGGATTGCAAAATATATACTTTTCATAAAAAAATCATCGGCATACAAATTTGATGGTAATTTTTTCGAGACCTACACTCGAAAGTTGTCAAGATTATGTTATTATTTTGCCTGCCACTATCAGAATTTGGTCCAATGATAAAAGTTGGGTGTCTCGTCAAAACGAAGCTGTGTATAAACTTTCAGCCTGTTATTAATCACTGAAATCCCTTGTATGTGGGCCCGTGGACTATCACGTCTGGCACAAACAAGCTATACTATAATAACGCGATTTAGACTTGTTTTAAAAATGAAAACCAAATATTCACTGTGCACATTGACATGAAAACATATTATTTGGGTTAGTTAATTTAAAATGGTGGACGTGTGAAAATGAAAATCGCAAAAACCATTAAAAAGGAACTCTCATGAGGTTTTAGTTATCAAACGTATTCTTATCAAAAACGAAGAAAATGACATGCATTAATACAGATTAAATAGTTTAATTTCAAGATTTTGTGTCATGTCGAACTTTGTTAAAAAAACTTACTTACGCAAAGAAACAGCATGCATTTTACTTCGTAAAAAAATATTATATTATCTATTAAATGAAATAAATTGTAAACTGACGGCAACATTCAAATCTCCAACTGAAAGTAAGATAACCGCAAATCCAATGTTCTCATTTATGAACATTCCGTACCTATATAGTTACAAGATTATCTTTAACAAGTATTTTAAACGAAAGTAGATAATATGAGATTTCAAAAATAGTATAACATTTTTTTTTATACTTGAGCTACCAAAATGACTCTGCCCTGCCTGATGGAAAGCACCAGCAGAATCCAAGAGTGGTGGTCACCATCCTCAATGCAAACAAGGACAGTGCAGCATGGTGACCAGCACTATGGCGGCCTAGTGAGATGCTTTTTCACGCCCCGCTTAAAGGACCCGGGATCATAGTGGGACGGAAACACGTGCGGATCTATGGTTTCGACTGTTTTACAATAAAAATCGTTACTGAAAATAGTTGAAGGTTTTTTTCTAACAAAAAATGTATGAAAACTTATTAATCATATTATTTAAATCCTGTCATAACCTACAAAATGAGGTGATTTGATTTTCTTTATTAAACATTTGGAAAAAACTATTTTTGATAAGCTTCTCTAGGCGCTGCCTATAGTGCGCCGTCAATGGACACGCAAGTCAAAAGACACAAGTGCGTTGACGCCTCTTGAATAAGGTAATTTTACGCTTAATCTTATAACATCACATTAGATTATAAGCATAAGTAAGTTGAAAAGGAAAACTTGGCACAAACCCTATCACCTCAGTCTGGCGAGAGGATTTGATTGACTGACAGTTAATTATAGAATACATATTTTCAGTTAACATTTAGTTAAAAGTTCTCAGTAAAGTAAAAACTGGTATAATTGACTGCCTCTGTGTCGGCAGCGGTAGCGTAAGCGACTTTGTTTTCTTTTAAATGTGTATTTTGCTGGTGTATTTAAAATAGGAAATTACCATCAAGCTAAAAACAATAGGAGCCGAGCATGATGGAAAAGAACCGCATAGCAAGTTATGTGTATCGACCAGCACATATTAAATAAATCAGTGTAATTTTCTCCATTCACGATTCTCAATTAGCTTGAGAATATACTGTTTATAAAAAAAAACCCAAAGCAGTCAAGAGAACTGCCGACAGAAGTGAAAACTCAAAACTATAAACAAACTATTGTTTAAGCTCAATTGAAATGAACCTATTAGCTCTTTAAATAAAATGCGCGATAAAAAAAGTAGAAAAACATTATTTTCGTAGGTATCCAACTTATATAACAGTCTACACTCACATATATGACATGTTAGCATAATAAGCCTATTTAATTCAAGACTAACTAATTATATAATAAGCAATCACTCGCTATTGACATAAATGACATAAATTTTCACTGCCTCGGTGGCGCAGTGGTAATGAATGCGACTGCTGTTCTTGAGGTATCGGGTACAAATCCTGAGTCGGACCAAGTATTTGTGTGATCTACAAATATTTGTTTCGAAGTTTGGGTGTTTTCTATATATAATATGTGTGTATTTACAAAAACAAAAAGTATATATACATATGTATTCATATCAGTTGTCTAGTACCCATAACACAAGCTCTGCTTAGCTTGGAACTAGATGGCGTTGTAAAAAAAAAGAAAGAAAAAACAAATTGTTTTATTTATTTAGGTAGGTATACCAACAGCACACACACGATACACTTTTTTAAAAATAATACAATAATATTATCTAGTATGCATGCCTATTACAGGTACACACAACATTCACCATATGAGATAAAATACAATACGCCTAACAAAACAGTGTTAGGAGTAAGGTAACTTTTACAAAATCAAAATAATAAAGAAGCTTATTACTACTTAATTATAAATTACAATTAGGATACTCTTATTTATATAATGTAATAAAAGAATTAAAAGATGAAAAAAATCAAATAACAAAAGTAAGACAGGATAAGGACAGATATTGTAACATATTTAAGTATTAAGATGTCCTTACACGAACATTTTATGAAAATGTTATCTTGAAGTTAAAATAAGTTCTCATGTAAGTGGTTTATGTGTTTTCAATGAAAATATATTCTTTAAACCTGTGGGGGAACGGGTATAATGTTCCACCCAACACAAAGGGAGGATCCTCCGACCAGGCGAGGTGATCATGCCTGGCGGGCTACTGCCCAACAGTTGATGTTGGGATGTTGTATATATGCTAATCGGCGCGATGTAGCTCATGGAAAGCCTTGTGTGAAAGTGACGATGACGCGTGTTCCATGGTTATAGTTCACAAACAAAATGCTCGACGCGCTTAAAAAGGTTTAAAATGGCAACCAGCCGGATCACTCGGATCAACTATTTCTGCCAATGTCAAGTATTTATAGTCTTCAATTATAAGTCCTCGAGTCTTCAAGTCGTCGTCGTGGTGAAATTAATGATAAAAAATATATGAAATGTGGATGACATAAAATGGGGACCGTCTTTCGAAAAAACAAAAAACGATCTCCTTTACAAAACATGAGGAACACCATTGCCCTATGACACCAATACTGACATTGACACTTATGTGTTTAACCCATAGATATACTAACACAAACACTAATGAATAATCTCTTCAAATTAAGTGTCTAGTAAAAAAGTATTATATAAAAGTATTTGGTACAACATGTGGGTATATATGTATATAGGGTCAACATTTTTCTGTCAGAGCGTAAAGTTTATAGAAATATGTAAAAAAGCTTTATCGTTATTAAAAAGTATTTAATATATACAATACAAAATTAAATAATCAAACTGTACATATTGACTCATAAGCTGCATACTAATTACCAATTAATAAGTGGCTTCTAGGTAGTGACATAGAGTATCTAGATATAAAAATTAAATTTTCGTTTCGTATCCTTACAACCCAAGCAAGATAACACAGAACAATATAATATCTATAACAATAGTTACTACAAAGCTTCTAGTGTCTACTTACGAGTATATACGTCAGAAATCAACGCACGAAAGACTTATTGAACTAATAGAGACTTTAAAAAGAAATGTATGCATATGAAATAAAGTTCGATATTTTAGGTCTATCAGAGGTTATTTATGTACAAACGAAATCAGCCAATGATGATGTCATCTACAAATTCTACACAACCTTCAATGAACGGAACGAACTCAATGAACGGAACGAACTCAATGAACGGAATTCAAAATGAACAAGGGGCTTTTACTGGAGGAGGCCTTCACCTCAGGGGGTCTCTAATATTACAATATTATTTTTTTTCATTCGTAAATCATTTACTATGTTAAACTTTACAGAAATATAAGGCTTTGTATTTTTATTTATTTATTTATCCTTACAACAGTTTGAGATAGTAGAATATTTGTGCAATCGCCAAAGGACAAAAGGGCGGTAGCCTAAAAGCGAGACTGTACCGCCCGAACATGACTATCCCGCTGAATAGACAGTTTCTTAATACATTTTCAGTTCATATCCTTCAATTGTCAGACCTTTCAATATGATTGTCCTCGTTGGTCACTGACAATTGATACATAATTGTACACGGTAGAATATAAAAGCTTAAGAGCAATGCAACACTATTAACAATAAGAAGACAGCTCTACTGTCTTCTTATTGTTAATAGTAAACTTATTATTAATATTATTATTCTCTATACAAAACTTTCAATTCATGGAATAAAAAATTGTGTCCAGTAGCTAAATAAGTCATTTACTCGAGTAATAGTGATTTTAGAAAAATACTTTAAAAAAACATCAACACACAAAGTCAAGTTCGCTGGACGTTCTGGTAATGACATTGCTACTGGGCGCAATACCCTGAGCCATGCATGAATTGAAAGTATCGGTATTTTTTCTAAGAACTCTACTTTCCTTTTTCTTTTAAATGACTTAACTACTGGACACAATATTATTACGCATGGAAGTACACCAATCCATGCATGAATTTGTACAAAAGACTAATTTCCTCCTTCAGTAACCAACCACAATACTACAATACAAAATTCGTCTCATTAAATTTCGTCTTATCAATATATTAAAAGATTTTTTTTAATAAGTGTTTGCATTGTAAGTGACACAATACCGCTTATAATACAAACACTTAAATGGAAAATTAACTGGTCTCTGTAAGCCGCTTACAAAGTTGTACAAATCCTTTGAGAAGAAACCCTTTAGTTTGCAAAGGTTTAATTTTAAGTTTAGTTGGGATTAACGTGTTGATTTTACTAGGAAGTGCTTTCTGTGGATAATAGGTAGGGTTTAACAAATTTATAAGTAGTTGAGTACTTTGTGACGTATTAGGCATCACCATCGTGTCGTAATAGCCGACTTAGAGACCAAACACTGCAAAGATAAAAATAATAATTATAATTTATTTACACAAAATCACAGATTACAATCGAATTAAAAAAAAAGTTAACAATCAGTTCATATGTAAACAAATATGTTAGATATTGTTCTTGGGTCCCAAACTAGGTTAATCACCTGTGACTTGGGAGCCAGATGTGTGTGAAATGGAAGGTAAACTTGCAAAAAATATTATATCTAACCGTCGTGCGTGGTAGTATAGATAAATATTTTATTTATAAGCCGATATCAATGTTCAGTAGTGTACTATTTATTTGGATACTCTTTTCTAAGATACAGACGGGTTCCCACCTGTCTAGTTTGGGACGGGGTGTCCAATTGCCTAATTGTAAAATGTCATAGTGTATTCAGTCATGCATATGTGTCCTGTACAAAAACTTTTTGAAATAAATTTATTATTATACTAGCTGACCCACGCAACCTCGTTTACATCTCCTATTTCCCGTAGCGTAATACCTTCCCCCGTTTTTGTAACATTCTTCACTGATGCTCCACTCGAAAAATATTTTTTATATTTATTTACCTTTTAAACCTTCCCTGGACTACGACAAATATTTTAAAACCAAAATCAGTGAAATCGGCCTAGCCGTTCTCAAGTTTTAGCGAGACTAACGAACAGCAATTCATTTATATATATAGCAGTGTTGGACAAATTTTAATTGCAATAACAATTAATGACTAACAATAGATTAATTGTGAAACGACACCATAACAACTAACAATTGATCAATTGTAGTTGTGAAAAAGTAAAAGTAACAATTAATTACAACTTAATCGTGGTTTTATACAGTTAACCATTGATCAATTTTAGTTATTTTACGAAAAAAATTAAAATTGACAATTACTTTTTAACTAAGTATCACTTTTATTATTGTGCACGTGCGGTTGCAGATTTCACCAATTCAAAAATATTTACTACATTTACGGTACTAAATATATTTTATAAAAACTTTAATTTAAAGAAATTATAAAATTGTTTTATTTTCGTTGTCGTATTCGTACACTTGATGACTTTTGTAGTAAGTGAATATGAAGATGTTTAGAAATAAACTTAGTCAACAGTACGAAAGAAATAAAACGAAAGTTTATTACAGAAATTACACACATAGAAACTACACTACGATGAAGGAGTAATATTGTATTTAGAGAATAACAATATATACAAAATACGTAAGGATAATCAAATATTATCGCGGCGAAATATATTATTTGCCAACCTATTATTATTATTATTATGCCGAATTATAAAATATTATTGTGTCCGAAGTGAACCACCGTTTACTTGGTAGGTATATTTTAGGATTTGTCTTGAAGACAAAGTAAATGTTGAAATAGCTTGTCACAATAACGTTATTAAAATAGTGTAGGTTAAGTTAAGTTGCGCCAGTGACCATTAACGCCAGACCAGTGATAACTTGAAAATGTTGGTTTGGGAATAAAACAATTCATTCTTACTTAACTAATCCAAATGATTTTTTTCTTTTTTTATGGAATAGTGGGCAAACGAGCAGATATATCACCTGGTGGTAAGCGGTTTCCGTCGCCCTTTGAGACCAGCTTTCAAATAAAAAAAATCATGAAAATCGGTTCACACAGTGGAAAGATAACCACCTCCTTTTTTTAAAGTCGGTTAAAATATGTCCGTGGCTGTACCGGCGTGTACGTAGGCTATACAAGGTAGCCTATCTCCTTCCTCAAGAATCAAAGTATCGTCATACCAAATTATGTTAAAATCAGTTCAACATTTTAGCCGTGAAAGTGTAACAGACAAACAAAATTACTAGCAGGCTCATATATAAAAAAAAGCAACCGACTTCAAGAACTGGACCAAATTAAAATGGGTCCACACGGGAAGCACCAGCTTTCAAATAAAAAAATAATCATCATAGTCGGTTCACCCAGTCGAAAGTTATGAGGTAACCAATATAAAAAAAACAGTCGAATTGATAACCTCCTTCTTTTATGAAGTCGGTTAATAAAAGAAAACATCTTCAAACCTCTTTGCAACTACTAGGTCCTAAATATACCGAGTTTACATATAATACTTACTTATTTATTAATCGAGAGTAATTCTAAATACTGGCCATATTTAACAGCTACAACTTAGTTCAAAGCAGCTCGTAATGGAGCCAAACAATGACGACAACCGTCTACCCCCGCCAGCAGTCGGATCAGAACTGCGACTCTAATTTGGCGGGTGCTTCCTTCCGGCGGTAGAGGGCGCCACCGTCAGTGATTTAATCGCCGTGTTCCGTTCTGTCTTGTGTAACATCATATCTTGTAATTTAGAGATAGGAGCTCGACTCCCGGATTTGCTCATTCGCTAGACGTTCTGGTTATGACTAAGACTTTGAAAGTAGTATTTAATAGATTTTTATATGTATAATACAAAACCATAACTGTTTACCTGGATTTGTTGGATGGATAATAAAAACAATTATTTCTATCATCTCGCACACGGGTGTCTGATCGCAAACGAAGCAGTCTGATTGGGAATCGAACCCACTCCTACACACAACTCGGACTTAGCAGTTACGGTCTATGTACTAATTATATTCTGAACTCCTACAGTGGTCTCTACAACCCTATTTCCACATGATTTGTTATTTTAATTAAAGTTACAAAACAAATTTGTAAAACAAACATTACAATTCACATATATTTTATCGTTATACACGCGAATCTACTTCTTTCTAATATAGCTCGTGCTCTCCTTCTTTCTAATTTGCCTATATAATAAATAAATAAATAAATATTCCGGACATCTAACACACAACGCCATCTAGTCCCAAGCTAAGCAGAGCTTGTGTTATGGGTACTAGACAACTGATATAAATACTTTTATACTTTTTTTTTGTAAATACCTACATATTATACATAGAAAACACCCACAAGACCTCAAGCTAAGGATACACTACCACTACGCCACCGAGGCAGTAAATGCCACTTAGTGTCTTAATTGAATTAATAATTTTGAATTTGAATTAGCGTGGAGTCGACTATAAGTCTGTCTGTCTGTCACCAGACGTCCACAACTTAAATTCTAGACGAGAATTCCATAAAAATACCATTATCGGACGATTGCCACACATGTTTGTATGGCCACCTAGATCACCTACACAAAAATGGCTATGTGGTTAATTTATACGCGGTAGAAGTAGGAGCGAGAGGTATACCAGCTAAATGTCTCCATAACCTTCTGAAAGACCTTGGCTTGTCGAGATCTGCAGTAAGTTCTATTTTAGAACGAGTATCCAAGGCTGCACTAACAGGTTCCTACCAAATTTGGCTAGGTAGGGCGGGAAACTCGAGCAGTGAAGGTGAGCGTTGATGCGCATCTCAAAGGGGTGCCTCCTTAAACCTACACCTATGTTGCAAGTCCTGGGAACTGCTCTGAGTTTCTCCCTCTGCCACACGATGGACCTGGCACCCGAACGGTGAATCCATGGAGTGCTAAGAAGTTTGTCTCTTAACGTGTTTGCCTAGGTACCAGTCTAAGTGCATTAAGAATCGTCATTCATGCGTAAACAGATATGACTAGTATTGCTTAACTTTGCAATGTGCTAACACACGCGTTCACTATATAGCCGTAAGTCGGGTTAAGAAATAAATTCTATCACTTCGACCAGCCCCAATGTGTCTCAATTCTGAGCAATACACAGATTATCTAACGAGTTTGATACCCAACGTTCGCGCGTTAAATGGAACGGAACACTCTCAAAGTGATTACTCGGGAGGAATGGAGAAATTTATTTCCGACGATTAGAAGCGCCGTCTTTGAGCTCCAAGACTAATGGGAAGAGCTATTATTTTATTTTCCGGCGTTCGCCAAATTGCCATAATCAGTGCAAAGAATTCACTTGATGTAATTGTGATATACGGCTTTGAATGATATTGGTTGGATGGATAGTCTTTAATTTACTGGAGTTCCTTTGCTGTATTGGTAAAAGGTGTAATTTTGAAAATGATTTTTTTGGTAGTACCTAGCTACTTATTTATTCTCATGCATTTATTAACCCAACAAGTAAATGTTAACCTTGACACATCTTAACATTTTTTGAAATGAAACTTCTTTAGGCGCATGAGGGTAATTTTTTTTCGGATAAAACGCAATAATAATAATATTAGCGTCACGAACATGTGCATTGTGTTTGTGATTGAGAGAGAGTGAGAAAGGGCGAATTTTAATTTAATATTCATCATCTGAGATTTTAGTATATTATTTTTGAAACAATATAAAATAAATGTATTTTAATAATTCCTAACGTATCTTCCTTTTTCCCTCCCTCTAAGTCTCGGAAATCTGAAGTTTTAGATTTGTATAATATATAAACAAGACTTAAAAATTAGTTTGCCATAGAAGTTTAACTTCTGACATGTGTACTTTGTACGCACGCACTTTTTTTTGTAAAAAGACAATTCTCACATTATGAATATACATCCTGGGAATTACAAACATACATGACACGAACACAAAGAACAACAGCTTGTGGATCACACAAAGTGTTGTCCTGTGTGGGATCGGAACCCAGAACACTTGGCGCAGTAGAAAGCGGCGTGGTGACCGCTTAAACCACTAGGCTAACCATGTAGTCAAAATTGAAGTGTATGTTTGTGATTTCAAATTAACAGCTTCATACAAAAGTCATTATGAAAGTATGTAAATACGGCACTCACAACAATCTTTGAAATGGTTGGATCGATTTTGACTGTATTTTCTCTGACAGATAACTTATAATATAAAAAATAACTTTGGGCTACTTTTTCAGATTACTTGGCCTTAGATTACCGGGTCGGACCAAATGTTTGTATGATCTACAAATATTTGTTTCGGGGTTTGGGTGTTTTCTATGTGTAATATGTATGTATTTATTTACAAAATAAATAATAAATATTCCGGACATCTAACACAACGCCATCTAGTCCCAATCTAAGCAGAGCTTGTGTTATGGGTACTAGACAACTGATATAAATACTTATATACTTTTTTTTGTAAATACATACATATTATACATAGAAAACACCCAAACTCCGAAACGAATATTTGCAGATCATACAAACATTTGGTACGACCCGAAAATCGAATCCGAGACCTCAAGCTTTAGCAGTCGCATACGCTACCACTACGCCACCGAGGCATTCAAGTCACAAAAGTATAAATGTATTTATATCAGTTGTCTAGTACCCATAACACAAGCTTTGCTTAGCTTTACTAGATAGCGTTGTATGTAAGATGTCCGAAATATTTATTTATTTATTCATCAGTAGCCTTTACCCGACACAGGACACAAAAGTGTCCACGTTTGCGCCCTACTTTACACAACACCTGAAAAAACATGATGAAATGAGCCGCCTTAGTGAGTGTCACAATGCTGCATTGTCATGATGATGATCACTCTTGGATTCTACTTGTGCTTTCCATCAGGCAGGACCAGAATCACTATATTTTCGCAGCTACTACTTCAACAAAAACAGTTAAATATCTCAACAATTACGACATTAATACGCTAAAATTAGATATTTTAAATAACAACTCACCTACGTATCGATAAAAATATAACAATAATCGAAGAAAACCGAATAAGGGACGTAATACTCGATACTCAAGTGCGGTTTATACTCAAGGCGTTTAAAATCGTCATTCCGTAATACAGCATTAATGGATCCATTGTACTCATTGTTTAAAATCTATGCTCAAGAGAGTTATACCTCTTCGAATGTTTTGTGCTAAGTGGTTTTGCATTAAACCGTTACGATTCCGACTGCTCTTCGTGGTAAATGTTGGCGACATACGACAGAATGCTTGGCTCCGGTCTTTGTACACAATAAACACTGTGCACAACACGCAGGCATTTAAGGAATTCTGTTGTGTTTTTAGGATACATTCACACTGGTCAAAATACATGCGAGATTATTTCAAGCATTTTTTTGTAATTCTATAACATTACACCATAAGGCATACATTGATAATAATAATAATAACGTTTATTTAGCAAAATGTTACATTTTTCTTTAAAACTTAGATATCAAAGATAAGAAAGAATGATACAGAAAAACAAAAACTAAATAATTTGTACGTTACCGGTTCTCAAGCTAAGCAAGACCTGTGTTTTGAGAACCAGTGTGTTTCGTCATGCTGATCACTGCTAGTGGCAAAATTTGCTTTTTATATCTGTTACTTTGCTGTGCGTGTTAACATGTGTGTAAGTGTGTGTGTGTGTGTGTGTGTGTGTGTGTGTGTTTGTGTATTTTTGTGTATGTAAGTTTTTGGAGCAAATTTTATATGTATATACATACTTTTATTATGTACTTATACACTATGAGTAAGGAGGTCTTCAGTCGTCATATAATCAAGTCCCTGAAGCAAGTCAAAACACACGCGAGATTATTTCAAGCATTTTTTTTTAATTCTATAACATTACACCATATGGCATACATTGATAGCCTTTAACAGTTCATAGCTGAGCATGGGTTTCTTCTTAAAATGAAGGTTTCGTTGTACTTAACCACGTTGGCCAGACGAGTTGATATTGGGTTCATTTGAAGTTCCACTTCTCTTTACCCTTACGCTGCTTATTTAGCTGCCTCAGTCACCTCTCTTACAATATTATAAGGGTATATAGTAATAAGATTGCATAATTATCCGTATTATGAACCTGTCACACGGATAATCAGTAAGGCATTAAGTTCCCAAAAGCACCAAATTCATGATGTTTAAATAAATAATGAAATGTGACTGCCTCGGTGGCGTAGTGGTAGCGTATGCGACTGCTAAGCTTGAGGTCTCAGGACTCTCAGGTTCGATTCCCGAGTCGGATCAAATGTTTGTATGATCTGCAAATATTTGTTTCGGAGTTTGGGTGTTTTCTATGTATAATATGTATGTATTTACAAAAAAAAGTAAATAAGTATTTATATCAGTGGTCTAGTACCCATAACACAAGCTCTGCTTAGCTTGGGACTAGATGGCGTTGTGTGTTATAGATGTCCGGAATATTTATTTTTTATTTTATTTAATTCTAATCGTGTACAAGTCCCCTTATTTCGTCGTGTCGTAGGTGGATACGGAGAAAAGTGCGCGACTCGGCGATAATGGATCAAGCCATTAACCACTCAATACCTTGTAGTATCCACCACAGTTCGATGTGAGGGCAATGATCACTCGATACTTACAATTCGCTTCTTTTTTACATGGAATAGGAATTAAACAAGAAGGCGGATCACCTACGGTGAGTGAGGCCCTTTAGATGTCTTATTTCTGTCTCTGAATCGAAAAGCAGGTTACTTTTAATTTAAAATAATAAAATAGGAATATATAGATGTAGAAATAGGAATAAAAATTATACATAGAAATATTTATACCGCCACTGGATGAGGAGAAACAAAAAGTACTTGGATGTATATAATCACAAATTTTAACAAAAAATAACCGACCTCAAGAACAAGACCAAATTAAAATGGGATCTCATGGCAAGCACAAGCTTTCAAATAAAATCTCGCTCGGAAAAAGCTCCACAATTTCCATGAAGTTTAGTATACGGGGTTTTGGAGGCGACAAAATGATTTGACAAGGTTTAATTTTTAGAAAATATGAAATTATTTTACCGAACCATAAACCAAATTTAAACCTAGAAATTCAAATACTTCCGCGTGAATCCGTGAGCTAGCAAGGTGACGTCTTCTATTTAATCAAATGCTATTTCTTCGTCACGTACTGCATCTATCTGCTACTCTTTTGCAATATCATTTTATATTAAAATTATTAAGCGTACTACGCACTCACAGACATCAGATTACATACAGAATTCATAATAATAATAAAAATGTGTGTTCCGATAGTCGTATCTGCTCGCGGATTGATAGCCAAGAGCCTCGACCAACACCTTAAGAGGCTCACGTTAGAAGGCTGGATCAAGGGTCTGATACAGAAGGCAGTCCTTCTTGACACGGCACGTATAGTGAGGAGGTTCCTGTCTTTGGAGCCCTAACCACCAGTTTCTTGGTCCCTGTACCCGAAGTCGGTGGTCTACTATTTTTTATATTTTTAAATGTATTTATTTTTATTTCGGCTAGACTATCTGGCGCTGCGTAGAGATGTGGCTTCGCTGTGCATCTTCTACCGCATTTACCATGGGGAGTGCTCCAAGGAATTGTTCGGATTGATCCCTGCCGCATCTTTCCGCCATCGTCCTACGCGACAGAAATTTCATCCCCATCATCTAGATGGTTGGCAGTCCACAACTGTGCGATTTTCCCGAAATTTTCTGCCACACACAGCAAAACTGTGGAATGTTCTGTCGCCTGCGGTGTTCCCGGACCAATACGACCTTCAAACCTTCAAGAAAAGATCGTCCTTAAAGGCCGGCAATGCACTTGTGACGCCTCTGGTGTTGCGGGTGTCCATGGGCGGCGATAATCGCTTACCATCAGGCGATACGTCTGCTCGTTTGCCCCCTACTTAATAATTAAAAAATAAAAAATAACCTATATTTAAAAATGTAATTTATAGGAATATTTAAATGTAATAAAGTAGATAATAATGTATTTATTGTTCACAAGTACAAGTTTACAATAATAATTCACAGTTTTATATCGCTTATAATCACAAATATTGCACAGCTGATACTTGAAAAGGCAAACCTTAGCTTTTTTTTTATTCAATAGCCGGCAAAAGAGCAGGCGTATCGCCTGATGGTAAGCGATTACCACCGCCGATGGACACCCGCAACACCAGGAAGGGGAGGGGGGTGAGGGGACGGGATGTGGTATGGCCTCCGGTATCCTCACTTACTCGGTGAAACACAGCGCAAGCGCTATTTCACACCGGTTTTATGTGAGGCCGTGGTATTATTCGGGTCGAGCCGGCCCATTCATGCCATACATCGCATCAATTCTAGCACAGTAACTGTAAAATATCTATCATCATTATCTCCACTAAAATTATGAAGCTCTGTTACGATTTCATGGCTAAACCGCTGAAGCAATTTAAACATGACATGGAAATAATATAATTGTTAAGGAAGTATATAGGCTATTTTTACCGTGATAACAGATAACGTGGGCGGAGGCACATTCCAAAAATAGTATAATATATAATCGAGTTAGATGAGTCGATACTTAGCGGCCGATCAATTATGTGCTGTGTAATGAGCTATTTTTTTTCTATAATACACTAGCTGACCCACGCACCCTCGTTTGCGTTTTATATTGCCCGTGGCGTGAAAATTATCCCCCGTTTTTGAAACATTCTTCTTCAACAGTAGTAGCGTGATATATAGCCTATAGCCTTCCTCGATAAATGGACTATCCAACACCGAAATAATTTTTCAAATCGGACCAGTGGTTCCTGAGATTGAGACCAAACAGACAGACAGACAAAAATTTTAAAAATATATATTTTGATATTATGAAAGCGGTTATTTAAATATTACAAACAGACACTCCAATTTTATTTATTTGTATAGATTACAATACAATATATTTATTTGCATGAATATGGTCGGTACATAATCACGTGTAACTAAATAAATCTATTGTCATGTAATATTATTACATAAAAGACATTAGAAAATTTAAAATTATAGCGAATGAAAACTTTAAACAATTTACAATTTAATGGAATAATAATAATAATAAATAATAATAAATATTTCGGACATCTAACACACAACGCCATCTAGTCCCAAACTAAGCAGAGCTTGTACTATGGGTACTAGACAACTGATATTAATACAGATATACTTTTTTTTTGTAAATACATACATATTATACATAGAAAACACCCAAACTCCGGAACAAATATTTGCAGATCATACAAACATTTAGTCCGACCCGGGAGTCGAACCCGAGACCTCAAGCACAGCAGTCGCATACACTACCATTGCGCCAACGAGGCAGTCGACAGTCAACAATAGATATGTGTTTGTCATATAAATACAATACAATATATCAATTCGGCCGAGTACTCGAATCACACCACTTTTTGTTAATAATCTAAGTAAATGTAGCTATATATTTTTTGTACTGATTCTCTTGAGTAAATCCATCTACGAAAGTACCTGCCGCCTTTATTTAGAACGGCTTTCAGTTCCACATAGATTGTAATTGTCGCTGGGCTGGCTGTTTATTTAACTAGCGTGAAATGTCCTTTGTAGGAATGCAATGGATGAATATTTTTTCTGGTTTTAAATCCTTCTGGGTATAAAAAGTTTTTACACCATGTCAAAAGAATAAAAGTTTTACAATTTTGACTTAAAAAGATATAAAACAATTTAATACTTAATTTTAATCTATACAAATAAATAAATTGGACTGTCTGTTTGTAATATTAATATAACCGCTTATTACCAAATGCATATGTACGAGTATGTATACACGGTACATTATACCAAAATACATTTTTTTAATTTTTGTCTATGGAAAATGGCGGTGTTTCCCGCCCGTGCCTGGGAGCACGTTAAGTCGTCGGTCCCGGTTGGCAAGAACATCTATGGTAATCGTTATTGAGAAGTCAGTGCCCTCAAATATACTGATGCTAGTTTCAACCTTCGAATTCAGTTCACCCTCAGGGTTACGGAGGTCTGATACCGGTCGCTTCGGGGAAAAACTGATATTCAGGTAAAACCTGTTGAACTAGTAGCCGACCCCAATTAATCTTGTGAATAATGAAGGCTAGGAAGAAGAAGGAGATCCAGCATTGTTAGGTAACATACAGATTAGTTTGGAATCAAACATGACTCTTACTCGTTTGTCTCTTTTCCAGCCAAAAATATGTTTGAAACTTAATACTATTTAGCAACAACCCGTAATTTTATAATACGACTGTTTGTAAAGTCTCCGTGATATTGGAATGTTTCTATGTGTGGTATATTATATAAAGGTATAGTTCAAAAGCTCTCTTAAAACATAGCATCTTAGTGACATCTATCGAAGTATTTACGAATTATATTATTATAGTGTTACCACTTGACACTAGATGTCGCTTTAAAATTAACACAATTTATAAAAACCTTCGCCACCGCAATATAAGACTATTCTCTAAGCGACCAATGACAAATGATGATTCGATAGCAGGCAATTTATACAGTTTCCACCAGAGAGACAAGCACGACTTACTTGAAACGATGCTGCAATGATTCGTATAAACAGCCAAAACCAACTTACCAAACGCGCATACATTATGTAAGACAATTTGACCTGAACATTCGTAAACAAGTTTATTTACAAACAATTTTATGGTTCAACAATGTTCAATAGCAATCTCGTTTAAAAATACTCAGGTCGCAACTCAAATCTGTGTCAACATCTTAAAAGCAAACAGAGCATTCTTAATTAACTTCAAATTAGACTTAATTTGCAATCAGTTTCGAAAAGTGCGGTCACAATTTCAGTGATCGTGTAAAAGCATCGTGGAAAAAAAATACGAATTTCCAGAGACAAAAACTTATAGCAGTACTGTGTGTTTTTGGTTTTGTCTAACCATCATTGCAATTATTTAATGTATAGTTTTAGGCCTCCTACACATCAAGCCATCAGCATTGTTTTATTCTTATGATTTTTATGTCGCAAGCAACAACTAAGAAAAGATTTCTAGAAAGTTCATTGCTAAGAGAGTAAAATAATCATTTATAGAGTTAGAATTATTTATTTATTTTTATTAATTCATCTTTATTGTACACAATAATAAATTACAAATAATCTAAATGATTCGCACACAATAGCTGTTCTAACGGATGTATTTTTTTGTTACAGGATCTTTAACGTTTTGACTGTGTTCTATCAACTTCACGAAAGAGCAAATGAGGAAAAGGGTAGCAATAACAGCTATCTTAAGCTTTTGTAAGTTATATGTACTTAATATACTCTCTTTCTACCTCTTAGTGTCTCTTACTGGTGAGGGTCTTGACTCCTTTCCATCTTAACAACCATCTGTCTCTATCAGTTGCGATCAGTCGCTAGGTTGAGTGCAAATCTTAATAGTATCTCTTGCTGTCCAGAAACTGTCTTGTTCGGCCTTAGAAGATGAATCGTCTTGATTATTTTTCCTTCAAATTTTCCTGTCACTATAATCATGAGCATAAGGTTTATTTCTGGGTATAATAAATATATAATACTAGCTTTCGCCCGCGATTCCGCTCGTATTTAATAAATAGTATCCTATGTTACTTCTAATTCCTCCAGGAATATGTGTACAAAGTTTCATGATGATCGATGAACATTCAGATTTATAATAAACTAGCTGAACCCCGCGGTACGACAATAACCGCGGGCAACACCACGAGGCTAAGCTAGTATCATTATAAATTGTAGCCTATGTATCTGATGTATAAGCTATATTATTGTGAAGTTTCATCAAAATCCATTCCGTAGTTTTTACGTGAAAGAGCAACAAACATACTCACTTACATAATCACAAACTTTCGCGTTTATAATGATGTAGGATGTAGGATGATCCACATTGTTCACCCGAGTAATATCACCTAGGTGAAACACTTTCAAGGTGAAATGAAGAAATTCCAAAGTGGAACAAATCATGCTTTTCTGCATTCTGGTTTTTATTAGTGGTTCTTATTGTTATCTATAAATGTTTTATATAATGTTTAACTTGTAGGTACAAAGGTAATATGTCAGTTTCACGAATGTCTCGATGACCCGGAGGACACTCCCGAGAGTGGACCGCTGAATGAACCCAAGTTCGCATGGCTGGGAGCTCTTCAATATATACATGGTAGCAGCCATATTTCATTTTTACAGTATTTTGAGTAAATTGAGGTACCATTTAGTATTTAAAGAACTTCTTTTTAAAAAAGGCGACGAAAAAATACCTAATTTTATTTGGTTCAGTCAAAACAGGCACTCCGCACTACTTCAGGGTACCACGTGCTGTTCTCATCAGTCGACAGTTCTGTATGTGTACTGCTGTAGATGCAGCAGAAATACCTATGAACTATGCACTGTGAGTACTCACTTTTATTAACAGTTATTAACAATCCACTGCTGAACATAGGACTTTCCATCCGAGGAGATTTTGGCCAACTATATCAAGCTGGCCGGATAGGTTGATAAGGGTTTGTTTAAAGTTTTCCTTGCAGTGTTTTATCATGCGTAGTTTGTCCCTTAGCCGCCACCCATTTTTAAGACACCCATGAGGTGAGTAGATGTGGTGATACACCGCATTCTTATTCCGACGAAGACTCACTTTAATCTTTACTAATATTATGGTGCGATTTCAAAAATTCTTTCAGTGTTGGATAGTCCATTTATCGAGGAAGGCTATAGGCTATATATAATTACGCTAATACTAATACGAGCAGAGCAACAATAAATAATGTTTCAAAAACGAGGGAAAATTTTCACGCTACGGGCAATAGAAGATGCAAACGAGGTTGCGTGGGTCAGCTAGTGCAACATAAACCTTCATCGTCACCTGAACGAAGGTCTCAAGTAGCGTCAACTATTCCGGTCTTAGCCAGACCTATTCTCCCAGTTAAAAAATATAATTCTAAGGGTTTTAAATAAAAAATTAGATAATGACGAAAACCCATTTAACAACCTAAAACCTTTAACGGTCCACTACTGGTAATAAAATTAACTGCACACAGTCATATCCTCATCACAATATATTTCTCCTGAGTGGATATAGAAACCACGAGGCCTAACTTAACAGTCAGGTTCAGTAACCACTGGATCAATGGACCTATCATATAAATTAAATTCTTTCAGAGGGAACGTAGCTTTTGGTGACTATGAACGAGATGAAATAGAATGCGATATCACTCCTGAGCTAGCCATAGACGGACAGGAGTGCGACTCTGCCATCTTAGTAATGCCTATAGCAGATGTATTGATCCATCCAGAGTATAAGCATTTCAAAGCGAAAAACAGCCTGGCATTGCTCAAGTTAATTAAACCAATAAGATCTGGTAAGTCGATTAAATGATCTTTTAACGTGCCTTCCCAGTCGTATACCTACGTTATTAGAAAACTAACAAACGTATGAGAGTGACGTCACGTCACGACAGTATATTGGCCAATAATAATAACGTTGTAGAAATTCGACGCGAAACACTTGCAATTTGGCTAAAATCAACCTAGAACCAACGCCAGACCATCAACAATAACTGCATTAAAAACTTAAAAAAAAAAGATCCTGATTACGTAAAATCTTTTTACAATATATCACCTGGGCCATTATTACGATTCTATTGACCTGTGTAGGAACGGGTGTTAGGTCCTTCCAACACAAAGGGAGGATCCTCCAACCAGACGGATCCTCCGGCGCGAGAACCTCTACTGCGCGATTCAGGATTGGTAGTTTCTTCGTGTTTTACGTTGCTTCGTAGTTTAGCGTATCTGCGGTAGATGGCGCTGTAGTATGTTATGTTGTATGTAGAGATCGCCATAGACCCTTCATCTTCTACCAATATGTTAAGTTGTCTTTGTTTGCAGCGTACATGTTACCAGCTTGCTTGCCGTTCAAGAATTATTTGATTGATAACCAAGGAAGACCAACCAAGTCAAGGCTAATTCATATCGATTTCACTACTGGTAAATAATACTGATATTTATACTGTCTCTTCTAACATATTCTAGAACGCAAAAATGGCTTAAAAGTATGCAATAGTCCGCTCGGATATGACGTCGGTTTGTGGAAGAACAGGTGTCATGTCCCTCCAACACAAAGGGAGGATCCTCCGACCAGGCGAGGTGATCACACGAGGGATGTTGTACATATGATAATCGGCGCGAGAATTTCACTGCGCGATATAGGATTGATAGTTTATTCGTGTTGTACGTTCCTGCGTAGTTCAGTGTATCTGCGGTAGATGGTGCTATAGTGTGTCGCTGTTGCGCTGTATGTGGTGCAAACCCCACATGGGACAACAATTTTGTGTGATCGACGAATTATTGTTCTGATTCCGTCGCGGTACAGGAACATTCCTAGTGCTTGACTTGACTTGTCTTTTTTAAAACAGGAATATTAATTTTGTGTCAGGCTAGATCAAAGTGACACCAAAGCGTCAAGCTAAGCGATTCTTTCAATTGCTTTTCACCGAGTGCTCAAGATTATAATTATCGTCTGCCCAATACTTTAGTTGTACTGTACCGTGGGAGAGCCACGCTTCGGCATGAATGGGCCGGTTCGACCGGAGTGATACCACGGCCTCACAGAAAACCGGTGTGAAATAGCGCTTGCGCTGTGTTTCACCGAGTAAGTGAGGATACCGTAGGCCCATACCCCATCCCCTTCCCCCAATTCCCCAAAGGCCGGCAACGCACTTGTGACGCCTCTGGTTTTGCGAGTGTCCATGGGCGGCGGTAATCGCTTACCATCAGGCGATACGTCTGCTCGTTTGCCCACAATTCAACAAAAAAAAAAAAAGTTTAATATATATTCGTATGTTAAAACAGTATATACTTAACCAGCAGTTTCTTTTGTTTCCAGATGTTCCACGAGACTTTTCAGAAGAAGAGAAAGAAATTAAGAGAATACTTCTACTGCCTAAAGAAATTTGTTATCTGTTTGATCCCATAGCGCCACAGGCAAATATTACTAAGCATTTTTTCATATAATTTCTTCGCCACTTCCTACTGCGTAAAATTTTATGGATTCGATCTACACATTGGAGAGTACTTATTTTCCGTGGGAGAGCCACGCTTCGGAATGAATGGGCCGGCTCGACCGGAGTGATACCACGGCCTCACAAAAAACCGGTGTGAAATAGCGCTTGCGCGGTTTTTTACCGAGTGAGTGAGGATACCAGAGGCTCATGCCCCAACCCCTCCCCCCATTCCCTCTCCTCATCCCCCAAAGGTCTGCAACGCACTTGTGACGTTTTTGGTGTTGCGGGTATCCATGGGCGGCGGTAATCGCTTACCATCAGGTTACTCTGTGTGATAAAATTGTTGTTTTGTGTCCGTCTCATGTTTGTTTGGAAAGTCCCTCGCGACACAGGATGTATATTCTTAGTGCAGGAGTTGTTTTTAATGGACATGCGCTCACTTCAAAAATTTCGGCAATGATGTGATTCTTCATCAATGTTGGCTACTGCTATTTATTTTTTGAAAATTCTGAGCCCAAGCTGATGTAATTTTTTCCTCCTTAGAATGCTACGTTCATGATTCGGAACCGTATGATGTGTACAACTGGTTGTGGATTTCATTCCGGTGCTCCAACCCTCGTCCATGAGCATACAGGACACTGGTCAATTGTGTCACTTGCCACAGGTAGGAATAAAGCCTTTAGTACTGTAGATGTCGTAGGAACCGACTACGGGAACAAACGCAGGATAGCAGCACTGTAAAGAGAAGGTTGACTTAACACAAATCCAATAACAATCTCTCAGCCTGTCAGTCTGGTCAGCGTGATATGTTCCCTTTCTAGGAATCTATCAGTGGATAGCTGTAAGACTGTTGATGAATAAACTAGCAGCACACTGCCATGGATTACTATGTCCGTTTTTACCGTGGGAGAGCTATGCTTCGTGCTTTCGAGGATTCTTAAAAGGATCCTCCGACCAGGCGAGGTGATCATGCCTGGCGGTCACTGAACTGAAACTGAAATATTATTGTTATTTGTCTGCATCCGTAGTCTCTCCAAGATAAATTTTAATAACTATGATATCCATGTACATTCGTAGGAGGCTCTGAATGCCCAGACCCTCTCCGTAATCACCGCCCTCCAAGTCCTCCGCTGCACATTGTGATCTATCCCTACGTGCCTTGGATAACAGCTGCAATCACTGGCAAACCGATTGGAGCCTTCGCTAAAGATGATCCCTTCGGTAAGTCTCTGATTTGAATATTTCTGGATAATTATAACTTTTTAACTTAACCCAAATTGTGGTAAATTATTTTTTTTCATGGAATAGGGGCAAACGAGCAGAAATATCGCTTGATGATAAGCGATTACCGCCGGCCATGGATAACCTTAATACCAGAGGCGTTACAAGTGCGTTGCCGGCCTTTGGAGGATGGGGAGGGGGATGAGGGGAGGGTTTGGGCTGTTTCACACCAGTTTTCTGCGAGGCCGTGACATTACTCCGGTCGAGCCTGCCTGAAGTGAGGCTGTTCTTTGATAAATACTCTATTCCCATAATTTTCGTAAGTAGGGTTACAAAGTTTTTGGTTCACGTATTAATGTATAGATTATTTAAGTTTCCATTTATTTGTGGGGGAACGGGTGTAATGTTCCACCCAACACAAAGGGAGGATCCTCCGACCAGGCGAGGTGATCATGCCTGGTGGGCTACTGCCCAACAGTTGATGTTGGGATGTTGTATATATATGATAATCGGCGCAGGAACTTTATTTGCGCGATTCAGGATTGGTAGTTACTCCGTGTAGTGTAGTTTGTAGGTACAGTGCGTTACTTCGTAGTTCAGTGTATCTTCGGTAGATGGCGCTGTATGTGGAGGTCGCCACATATTTACCAAACTGCCCCGACAGACTTCGTACTGTAAAAGGTCATTGGCCTGTCGCAGTCTAATAGAAAAAATAACCAAGTGTTGTTTTTACTATTTTCCTCGGAATTTTTATGTTTTTCTCTGGATAAAAACATTTCTTGTGCCTTAACGAACAAGAAAAATTATTATAAGCGAATAGATCAAGCTGTTCTCAAGTTTGGCGCTTAGCAAGACATTGGGCCATTAATTTTTATTTATTTAGATACATGCCACGTGACAATTGTGTAAATGATTTAACTAACTATCCATAAAGAAATACATTAATGTAATTTAATATTAAATCAACAGGATACGTAATGCCTCGTACGGAAAACGATTACGGTGGCTTTAAAGGTTTTGGACATCATTGGTTGGGCCATTGGTATATGGGAGGGATCCGGTGCTTCGACCGAGGGGTTAAAGCTGAAGACATGTTCAAATTCTACCACGAGATCTTCTCCCTTAAACCGACTACAGATTTTTTTGCTTACACATCTTATTATTTAGAGGTAAGTATAAGAATACAGAGTGTCATCCCGTAGGTGTTGTAAGAGCCCACTTAGGGAACAAACTAGGCTCTGCAAAAATAAGCAAAAATTTACAATAAATTTGGTCTAGCCGTTCCAGAGATAAGCTGGAACAAAGAGACAGACAAAAATTGAAAAAAAATGATATTTCACACACACCTATATGCATTTAGTAAAAAGCGGTTATTTCAATATTACAAACAGACACTACAATTTTATTTATTTGTATAGAAGATGTATGAATAATAAATATTGATGATTGTTGGTGAAGGCGATGGCCGACTGTAATGAGTTACCCCCATTTTTGCTAAACGTTATTAACGTTAAACAACAGTTCTGTTACTTTAAACTTTGTGGTTGTAAGTTTATACTTACAACCACAAAGGTTTATTTTAAAATACAGAATCAAAATTTGCACGATTGTCCCTTTTTCATAGTGGATTGTATTAATTTTCTTCACAGATACATGCAGAACCGTTAACTTCTATTGTCTGCGTGAAGGTTGGCATGCCTTATCAATTTACCAGTCCAAAAGTTATGGATCTTAACAGACCAGCTTCTAGGGTATGAAGTTAATTTCTATACTAATACTAGCTGACCCTCGCAACCTCATTTACGTCTTCTATTGCCCGTAGCGTGAAATCTTTCCCCCGTTTTTGAAACATTCTTCATTGGTGCTCCGCTCCTATTAGTATTAGCGTGATGATATATAACCTATAGCCTTCCTCGATAAATGGACTATCCAACACCGATATGACAAAAATTAGGGAAAATTATTACGCCACGGGCGATAGGAGACGCAAACGATGTTGCGTGGGTTAACTAGTATATTAATAAGTAGCTGCTCCCTGCAGTGTGAACCGCATTTGTTATTGTACTTTTACATCAACAACTTCGAGTAATACCACGGGGTGCAACTAGTCTACAATAAGAGTAGCCTAAATTACTGCTTATATCAGCAGCAATCTGCCAGTAAAAGTCTCGTCAAATTTGTTCCAGCAGTTCCGGAGATTAATCGGAGCAATTAGACAGACTAAAGTTTGAAATATGCCTTTTTTGATGTAATAGTACATACTTTGATACAAAACTGTAAATTTGAAATTACAAACAGACGCTTAATTTTTTTTACTAAACGACTTCGAAAAAGGAGTACAAATGTTTTTTTTTTATGTTTGTCACCTCAGAACTTTCGACTGTGTGCATCGATTTTAATGATTCTTTTTTAATTTGAAAACTGATATTCCGTATGGTCCCATTTGTTCCAGTTCTTGTATTATTTTTATAGATAACACATCTCAAACTAGCCACAGCCCACTATGTATACCAAAATATTATTTCTATGCAGATACCTATGTCCAGCTGTGGACTGTATAAAGGCTGTTGATATGTATGTTAAATGTTCGTATTGTTACAGGTTATGATACCATTGCTTCTCATCAAGAACCAGTACCGGTTCCAAGTTGAAGCTTGGGGATACAACTCTACCTCTTCATCAGAAAACGACGATGGTTTCTATTATTAAATCACAGAAATATAATTAAAATACTTCACACAGTTTATCTGCGTCTTTTTTCAATCAAGATCTGGTCCTCTTAGTTTCAGCGTGATTTTTAATACCCTATCTTATAAAAAACACATATTTTACGATAATCCATAGCTATATTATAAACGCAAAAGTAGGTCTGTATGTCTTTTCTGTTTTCACGGCCAAGCCGCTCCACCGATTTCAATGATATTTGGCAAGGAGATACTTTGATTCTTAAGGAAGGATAGGCTACTCTTTGCTGCGATAACCAGCAAACACGCGGGCGTATCCACACACATAAGCTAGTTGCTTTTTACTACATGCATATGATTCTATTGACCTAGTGGTTAAAGCTGTCACTACGCCACTTGCTACTGCGCCAAGTGTCGTGGGTTCAAATCCCACGTGGAACAACACTTTGTGTGATCCACAAAATGTTATTTTAAGTCTGGGTGTTCTTTGTGTTCGTTACATGTATGTTTTTAAAGTCCCCCGCGACACAGGATGTATATTCCTAATGCGGGAGTCGGCTTTTTTAAAAAGAAAAGAAATTAGTTACATATAAAAAATAATATTTATGGATATTAAACGTCTAATTAATCTAGTTTCCAATCAAGCAGAGATTGTACAACGGAACTGAGATCGAGTGATAGAATACATACATATTATAACATTGAGTTCAACCCGGGCATCGAACCAGAGACCTCCAGAAAATCGCAGTCAAGCTAGGAGATTCCAGGCACTATTAGTTTAAATTATATGTATGTACACCGTGGTTGTAATACAGATTAGACATATAGCCACAGATTGTAAAAAATAGATAGAAGTATAATATACACGATATCGTAATATTTATTAATAAATTATACTAATATTATAAACTCGAAAATTTTTAAGTATGTAAGTGAGTAGGTTTGTTGCTCTTTCACGCAAAAACTACTGAATGGATTTTGATAAAACTTTACAAAAATATAGCTTATACATCAGAATAACACATAGGTTTTTATCGTACTGCGTGTAGTATAGCGGGGTTCATCTAGTACATAAATAAATAAGAAACACTGCCAGAATGATTTATTCTAGTCTTATGACAACGTTGTGTACCTGCTAATAAGTTGATAAGTACTTAGACAAACTTACAAGTTACTTGAATATCAATAAATATATGGGAATGGTATCTCACAACACTAAGTTACGTGGTCGAAACAAAATATTAGCCTAATACAAAGACTAGAATCGTTAACGATTGTAGAAAGAGAATCGACGTAAAACACTTGCTGCTTTTCTAGGTGACTAGGGATCCCATCCTCTACAGGACAAAAAGACAATTAAAATCTACAAAGTATGTCGGTAGACGATAAGATGATCACCAGAGCATATTAAATAAATAAATAAATATTTCGGACATCTAACACACCACGCCATGTAGTCTCAAGCTAAGCAGAGCTTGTGTTATGGGTACTAGACAACTAATATGATACATATATACTTTTTTTTGTAAATACATACATGTGATACATAGAAAACACCCAAACTCCGAAACAAATATTTGTAGATCACACAAACACTTGGTACGTGGTCACCCAGGATTTGAACCCGAGACCTAAAGCACAGCAGTCGCATTCACTACCACTGCGCCACCGAGGCAGTCAAATTTATACTTTACTTAGTCATAGGTATATGAACATCTCCTTTAATAAAAGACAACTCCCGCATTCGGAATGAATCCTGAGTTCAAAACTTATATACAAACATATTGTAGATAAACACCCAACCACTTTTTATATATCGTGTTTATTACACACTCAAATTGATCCTTTCAACAAATCTGTCATAATCACAAATTTTAACAAAAAAAAACCGACTTCTAGAACTGGAACCACACGGGAAGCACCAGCTTTTAAATAAAAAAAGAATCATAAAAAACTGTTCACCCAGTCGAAAGTTATACAAGAAACAAACATTAAAAAAAAATACAGTCGAATTAAGATTCTCCTCCTTTTTTGAAGTCCGTTAAAAAATAAGTATATTATTATTGATAATTACAAATTCTGCACTTTAAATAAAAAGGAGAAAGGATGAACTTAACAATTTAGTCACGGGTTTGGATATTTAATTAACTGTTATTCCTTTATCCCTCTTATTTCAGGCACAAAGTGGTTGTAGTTGGTCCGATTCCGACACCTCACCGCAAACCTCAATGGGGTGACGGCCCGAGGATATTTTCACACTTCAAAAAAAACTACAAAATTGTCAACACAATGGTTGTGACCCTTTTTTTCGTAAAATCAACAGCTTAAGTTCTTGGAGCCGAGTTGAATTTTATCTAGTAACTATTTTCGTTATTTATTCAATCGCAAAATTATGAAACGACTGGATGTTGATGAATACAAAAATTCCTCATTTATACAGAAAAAAATACCTGCTATGGAATACGCTTTCTATTTTTTTTCTATTCTTCAATCAATGCATACAAATTATATCAAACTACCTTTTTGTTCTCGGTTTCAAATCCCGGAACTGGCCAAAAGTGTTATTAAGTCAAAGTCAAATCATTTATTTCCATAGGCCCAAAAGGCACTTGAACACGGCAAAAATACAAACATCAAATGTAAAATAAAACTCAAGTAATCAATTCAGTGATAAAAGGTACTAATACTAAATTCATCGAAATGATTTGAATTACCGGAGCTTAGATTGATTTCGATTCAACTCAAAGGTTTAAATTGAAATCAATCCAAGTGCCAGCGCCGATGGGTATTGCATTCATGAGAAGAGCTGGTGAGAAACTCATGTGCACCATCTTTTCAAATAATTTAAACTAAGTTTGTTTGTTTTTGACAACAGTACTTCTATGTGCAAGTTAATCCAACCAAAACACAAAGGCTAGAAAGCGGTCTGAAGAGATATTAAAGCTAGGGAAATCAATTTTTTGTCTAATAAAATAATGAAAATTAGTCCATAGCATATAAGATTGCAATCACTCCCACATCAAGGAGTAAAAGCAATGTGTGCATACATACTGGTCCCAGGAAAAAAACGTTCAAAATATAATAAAATAATAAATACTAATTATTTACGCTCCAACAATGTAAACACAGATCGCCTTAACTTAACAAAATTCAAATGTCAGGTAATAAATGCAGAATAAGATGTTAAGAATTAATTACAATCAAATAAATTATATTAAGCATTGTAAATAAATAAATACATTGCGTATAAATATAAATTATTTCAATTAGTGCATAATAACTAAGTATAATAAGTTAATACTAGATTTTCATTCATATCCAAGGCATTGTGTCGGTTAAGAAATCGTTTACTGTATAATAGCCCCTCTCCATAAGACGATTCTTAACGATACTCTTGAACTTTTGTAGGAGTAAGTTCAATTTTGTTATAAAAACGCACACCAAGTCCTTCAAATGAATTGTGGACTTTGTTCAGGCGATAATATTGGCCTACTAATTTTTGCTTATTCCTTGTGTTTAGTGAATGATGATCACTTTTGTTACTATACTCGTATTTATCTATGTTTTTTCGTACAAACATAATATTAGCAAATATATATTGAGATGCTACTGTTAAAATACCTATTTCCTTAAATCGTTCTTTCAGAGAATCTCGAACTTTAAGTTTGTAAATTGTACGAATTGCCCGTTTTTGAATTACAAAAACAAACAATTTGAATATTAGCTGCCTTGCCCCATAGTAGAATACCATATGACATGACACTGTGAATTGACACATGAAATGTGAATTCCTGATTACATAAATACTTAATAACAGCTCGGAACGGCAACTCGTTTGGAAGTTGGGGTCTGAATCCACGTGTCTCGGAGAGCACGTAAAAAAAATTTTCGGTCATCCTGAACTCTCCGCAATCGTGTCGGTTAACCGTCTCATCGAATTGTGAGAGAGAGAGAAACAGAGTGCGCACACATTTGTGTTCTATAATATCTCCTGCGTAGTTGGCTGGTCTCCATTGGGACTGGCTGCCACAACAGACTTTGGTAATCTGCTGCTAGACATAGGTTGCTCTTTAGAAAGGAACGCTGTGCTGGCTTAAGGTTTGTTTCTAGTTTTATTTTCGCTTTGCAATAATGTTCTGCATAGTTTGCTAACTTAGTCGGCTCTTACAACACAGATGGGATGAATAGGGGTAATGACAGTTCGTATTTTTGATCTGTTACCTTGCGGATTACATGTAAATAATAGTGGTGATCGCTCAAATAACTTTTCTAGATAGTAGGGCCACGCTGATTTCAGTAGACCAACCTAAAATAACAGCATTCGTGCCGTCTTGTTTCGTTGGTTAGTTCGAGAGAGGCCGGCTGATTGAGCTGATATAGCTGGTCACCACACTTTGTTGTTGCATTTTCTACATTCGCAATGAGTATGGTGCCCCCTACTGACGTATTCTGCTTATGTTTTCCATCGAGCAGAATAGAGTCACTTTGGCGGCCCATGCACAAAAAACGGCCATGTGCGAGTCGGACTCGCGAACTGAAGGTTCCGTACATACCTGTAGATAAATCATAACAAAAATTTATGCTTTCGCAATTTGTCTTTTGTCTGTACTATAAGACGTTGCTTCGCACCAAATTTCACCCTGTAGTTTTTGATTCGTCGTCGTTTGATGCGTCGAAAATTCAATCAATGTGTCGAAAATTTGCAGTATAAACAGCTGTATCTTCAGATTGCGTTGACTTAGAAGTTTGATTTTTTCACTGCTCTAAGGGCAGTAAAACTCAGTATCCAGAATGCCGTATCTGTTACATAATCTATGTTAAAGCGCCAATGACTGATGTAAGAGTCTATTTTCAAACAAACAATGTTACGACATTCCATTTCTTTCAACAAATTAATGAGTAGAATCTTTGAGATGAACTAGCAGTGCTGTTTATTTAGTTTGATCGAGAGGCTGCAAGATGTACGTGAGAACTATTGTCGTTGTGTATACCACTTGTACATGTTAGTATTTAATTTACTTTATATAATTTAAATAAAAAAATTACAATTTACAAATAATCACTTGAATGTGAGAGTTCTTTATAGTCTTTAAACTACGTTCTGATTTGTAAAGAAAATTGGTAAAGTGCGACTAAGACTATCGAACGAAGTGTTCAATGTCAGGTTTTACCGAGACGCTTAAGAACACCTTTCTTTTATGGGGACGACTATTGTTTTTTTTTAAATCATTGTTGTAGCGATGTTTATGTGGGGACATGGTGTAGGAGCAGGAGACATAGAAAAACGAACTAAATGTTCAGGTAGTAAGGTTCTATTGGCAAGCTTTTTATTTTTATTTTGTTTATGAGACAACTCCCGCGCTAGTAATAATTCCTGTGGACGGACCGTTCGCGGGGGACTTTACAAACATACATGAAACGGGCACCAAGAACATCCAGACTCAGAACAAGTTTGTGGATCACACAAAGTGTTGTTCCATGTGGGATTTGAACCCACAACACTTGGCGAAGTAGAAAATGGTGTGGCGACCGCTTAACCACTAAGCCAAACGTGCAGTCTACGAAATCCTTTAAGCAATAAAGACGAACAGGCCTTCACTTTATGCAATTATAATAAGAAATAAGAAAAAAATTGTTTGTTTGTACGCGACTGTCAAATTATTGAGCTGTTTTTATTTTTTTATTTATATACTATCTTTTGTATGCGATTCCGCCCGCATGTCCGTCAGTTATCGCGGTAAAGAATAGCCTATGTCCTTCCTAAAGATTCAAAGTATATTCACGCCAAATTTCATTGAAATTGATGCAGTGGCTTAGCTGTGAAAGAACAGACGATTTTAAATGTTCATTAAAATCGGTTTAGTCGTTTCGGAGGAGTACAACCTTAAACCCATTTATATATTATTCTGATTGATATTGTTTTAAAGTTATTATTTGTATTTAGTATGTTTTCGTTTAACGAAGTGCGAAATGCGAGACTTCTACATCTGCCACGATGATTTCACCCTGAAGCCTGCAGATGGAGTTGTCAAAGAGCATACCTTCCCATGGCTGGGCTTCGTGCAGTACATACACGGTTTGAATTTATATTTTATACTTTACTGCCTCTGTGGCGCAGTGGTAGCGTATGCGGCTGCCGTTCTTGAGATCTCGGGTTCGATTCCCTGGTCGGACCAAATGTTTGTATGATCTACAAATATTTGTTTCGGAGTTTGGGTGTTTTCCATGTATAATATGTATGTATTTACAAAAAAAAAGTATATAAGTATTTATATCAGTTGTCTAGTACCCATAACACAAGCTCTGCTTAGCTTGGGACTAGATGGCGTTGTGTGTTAGATGGCCGAAATATTTATTTATTTATTAACTTACCGATCTACTAGCTGACACGAATAATTAATATTTTTAATTGTAATTAATAACTTTATGCAGAAGTATTAGTATGGAAAGACTCTGTGTTATACCTATCGGGTATCTCGGGTTCGATTCTCAGGGTTTTTTTTATATTTGAGCCTGCCAAAGTGACTCTACTCTGCCTGATGGAAAGTATAAGCAGTTTTTTTTTTAAAGACAGCTCCCGCTTTAGGAATATACATCCTGTGTCGCGGGGGACTTTACAAACATACATGTATCGGACACAAAGAACACTCAGACTCAGGACAACATTTTGTGGATCACACAAATTCCACACAGTCCCACGTGGGATTAGAACCCACGGCACTTGGCGCAGTAGCAAGCGTTGTAGTGAACGCTTAAACCACTAGGCCAACCGTGCAGTCTTGGTCACCATATTCATTGCAAATGCAGATATTGTAATAGTTTAGCATGGTGACCAACACATCGTTCTGCATTATTGGGTTGGACCAAATATTTGTATGATCTGCAAATATTTATTTCGGATTTTGGGTCTTTCCTATGTTTATCTGTATGTATTTATAAAAAAAGTAGTAGGTATATAAATAATTAAAAATATATTAAATCTGAATCAAAAGGCAAGCCACTTTTTGGCACAGAGAATAAGCGTAACCACTCGATGTGACAATATTGCCAGTCTTCTAGGAACGCTACCTAGTAAGCTATGATACGCATGCATTTTTGACGGTTATATATAAATACCTACCATTAATTTTAATTACAGTGACTACGGGACTTCCCCACCACAGTAAAGCACCACGTGTGATTCTTGTTCAGAAACAATTCGCCGTCGGAACCGCTACGGATTTGATGCATTTGCCTAAAAACTATAAAATGTAATGTGAAGTTCAAACCATTTAATTATCTATATTTTAATACGTGACCTTGTCACGAAAATTATACAAACTGAAGAGTACCTATGAAATTTAGCAGGATATAAGTTTATGTGGACGAGTGCAGAAAGTTAAAAAAAAAACAAATTTTTTTGATATCTAAATGTTCATCATCATAAGACTGTTGCAGGCCTCTCCAATCGCATGGCAGTTGATTCGACTCTCAAAAAAAACATTTCAACATCTACAAAATATATAAATGTGTCAGGGATCTTTTAGGTTCTTCTTTCTTATTATTTACGGTGAAGAGGTAAACGGGTCGACATATCAATTGATGGTAAATGAATACCATACATCAGTTTAAACCCTTTAAGCCACCTCCCTATACAATTAGATGTCTACGAGCTTAAAGGACAATTTTTCAAAACTCTAGGCCGAATTGTCTAACATCTATATTTCTGTATTTAGGCATACTTTTAGAGTTTGGTTAATAGGTGGGAACATCTCCCCCTATCCCCTGCCAAACGCCTCGCCCACCTGCAGTGTGTTAACTAACAAATTCATCAACTTTGTAATCAATTCTTAGCTTACATGTTGTATACATTGAAGGTTTTCTTCGAACACGAATACACACACAGCACTATAATAAGCAAGTAATCCATATCTACTTATACGAAAAAGTACGCACATTTTTATATATTCTATTGAAGGGGTAACGTCGTGTTTGGTGATTACGAACGTGACGAGGAAGAATGTGGATTGACGCATAAGGAAATCAGGGATGGCGTGAAGTGTCCCCGGGCATACCTTGAAGTGCCGCCTTTGGAAATCACGCCGCATCCTGAGTTTTCCAGGTAATTGTTTCCATATATGGTTGACCAACGTGACAGTTCATCTGATCGTATCCACGAATCCCCTAAAGTGATTCTGATAGATGCTACTATGAACGATAGAATCCGGAGTTTGCACAATAGCGGGATATGTGTGGTATTTAACGTTGTCACGGGTGTAACCAAGATTTAGTTTCAGAGGTGTACAAAATATCAATAGAGTAGAAAACGTTAAAGGTATTGAAAGCCCCCATTCCTACCCCTCTTGCTACGTTGAAACATACGATATATGCTGTAGGTATAAACTATCAAAATCTTTTTAAAACTTATATGAAACTCTGTAACAGTTATGGCTATATTTCTATTTTGGATTAAGTTTGTACAGTGTGTTTTATGAATGGTTTTTGACAGATTTTTTATTGAAATTCATTTATAGATTCGGTGTGGGTAACAGCCTAGCTTTAATCAAACTACTACGACCTGTCAAATCAAGTGAGTAAAGAAAAGAATGCTTCTAAAAATAGTATCTATTATTTATAGATTTGAAATGAAGGTAGGTAAATATAGGTCAGCATCTAAATAAGCTTTACATCCAAATCGGAATCCATTAAAAAATATCCAATTCAGCCTTGTGTAGTTCTTCACACTTCTCTGCTAGTTAATGCTTGACAGCAAATGCATTATTTTTCGCATGGAGTTTAATAAAAATGTATTTTTGTACTTTTTACAAACTTTCTATTCCGATAAAGGCATGTTAAATTTGCATTATTGTATGTAGTACCAACTAAGAATTCTCTACTCGTGAGTTATTATGTAATTTACGAGTATTGTATACGAATGGATATTTATTTTCTAGATTATATGGTACCTATCTGCCTTCCAAGTATATCAGAGCGTACCAGAAAGAAAGTTAACAAGTTCGTGTATCTAGTTGACTACATCAGCTGTAAGTACCTAACCTACCTAAATATTTTATAGTAGTTAGTACGAGTAGTTTAGTTTGCTAAAGAGACTCTACTCTGCCTGGTTGGAAAGCTTGAGCAGAATCTAAGAGGAGTGGTCAATATGCTTATTGTGAATGCAGACAATGCAACAATCCAGCATGGCGACCCACACTTTTGTAGCCTATTAAAGATTGGTCTTCTGTGAGAGGATACTACGATCCCGGTCGTGCCGGTTCGTCCGTGTTGAAATCAGCGTGGACTTACTACATAAGCTTATGTAATTTGAATCAATGATATATCACCTCTTGATTTATTCGGTTTTAAACTATTCTTTATAACTTATTTTTCATTGAGTTAGTGAGGGTACCGGAGATCGACTTCTTACAAATTAATGTTTACCTATTTATCAATACAGGAGCGCAGTTGTATATTCTGAATTGTAAGTTGCCATGGGTTTCGGTAATCACTTACCATAAGGTATTTAAGGCCCGTCTGATTATTGGAATGTTAATCCAAAACCGACATAACCACCAGTGGGTAGTATACTTTTGAATTTCCATGCAAATGAACAATAGACCCTTCTATTCAAAAGTATACTACCCACTGGTGGTTATGTCGGTTTTGGATTCTAATAGCCGACGAACCAGATGCACGTTAAAAAGTATAACGGAACGTCCATGTTATACCCTCCACCAAACCAGTGGTCAGTATTCCAATTAGGATGTTCCGATAATCACGTCATCGTTGACGTCATTAACGTATCATTTACCTGACACGGGATTATGTCTGACCTCAAAATTGCTCCTTCCACAGCTGTACCAAGAGACTTCGATTTTGAAAGAATGGGGAAGAAAACAGTGAAATTGTACACCCATAGAGAGTGTAAACGACATCGTATGAAATCGGTAACGTATTGAAACGTTATTGGTTTTAACTTTTGCTCAAGTTAAGGTGTTGATAAATCATTCATTAGCAAATCCAAAAACTACTTTGTTGGCAGTAACGAAATTAACCGAAGTTCAGAAGCGCAATCAATATATTTTCATCTTTTTGACTGAACTTACAAAGGTTATTTTAAATATAACGTTACAAATATAAATGGGTAATGGACCCGTGGGAGAGCCACGCTTCGGCATGCATGGGTCGGCTCTACCGGAGCGATACCACGGCCTCACAGAAAACCGGTGTGAAATAGCGCCTGCGCTGTGTTTCACCGAGTCAGTGAGGGTACCGGAGGCCCACACCCTACCCTTCACCCATCCCTCTTCCCATTCCCCCAAAGGCCGGTAACGCACTTGTGACGCCTATGGTGTTGCGGGTGTCCATGGGCGGTGGTAATCGCTTACCATCGTATCACCTGATGGTAAACAATTATCGCCGACCATGGATACTAAAGGCGTCACAAGTACGTTGTCGGCCTTTTGGGGATAGGGTTTTCGGGGTCTCTGGTACCCTCACTCACTCAGCGCAAGCACTATTTCACACCAGTTTTCTGTGAGGCCGTGGTATAACTCCGGTGGAGCCGGCTTATTTATGCCGAATTATACTAGTGACAATAAAAAAAATTGTTTATATTCTCAGAAATTAAGCAGTGAGGGGGTCACACATGTGCTGTGTAGTTCAGGTTGTGGTGTACGTCCTGGAGCCCCAATTATCACTCACACCATGGAAGGACGCTTCGAGTTAATGGGGTTGGCGGCGGGAGGAGCACCCTGCTCCCACCGTTCCATGCGGCGTCGCCTTAACGATGAACCACCTTTATACATAGACGTGTTTCCTTATGCGTCATGGATCGTCAATGTCATCAGTGCTCATAAGATTCCTAAAGCTTATCCTGAAACATTCCAACTGACAGATGGTGGATCACGTAAGTTATTTTTTATGTAAAAGACAACTCCCGCATTAGGAATACACATCCTGTGTCGCGGGGGACTTTACAAACATACATTCAACGACCAGACTCAGGATAACAGTGGATGACACAACAACATGATGTGGCGACCGCTTAAACCACTAGGTCAACAGTGCAGTTATTACACACATGTATTTCTACCAGATCCTTTGGTCTGGGTATAGGATGAAGTCTCAACTAACACTTGTCAGCTCCAGCGACTATGAGTCCGCATGGAGATATGACCAGCCTGGCTACTAGTAAACCCCTCGAGTTTTGCCTCGTTTGGTGTCTTTGTAGTATAATGTACCTATTGGACCTTATATTTCTTCTGATATTTAAAGTCAGGCCATGGATGATAATTTTCGGCGTGAAACATCTAATGCGGCATAAAACTGCATGTTTTCACCAAATGTTGTAGGTTCAAATCGAAAATTTGGACTGCCTCTGTAGCCTAGTGGTAGCGTATGCGACTGCTAAGCTTGAGGTCTCGGGTTCGATTCCCGGGTCGGACCAAATGTCCGGAGTTTGGGTGTTTTATATGTACGTATTTACAAAAAAAAAGTATACATATATGTATTTATATCAGTTGTCTAGTACCCATGCCTAGTAACACAAGCTCTGCTTAGCTTGGGACTAAACGGCGTTGTAAAAAAAAATAACCAAAAAAACCCACATTGGTCAACACTTTGTGTGATCCACGGATTGTTTTGTTCTGAATCTGGGTGTTCTTTGTGTCCGTTTCATCTATGTTTGTGAAATCCTTCGCGACACAGAATTCATTCCAAGTGCGAGAGTCGTCCTTAAACAAAATTTAGTTTTGTGGTGACACGTTTTTATACTCATTATTTCTACAACTTTTTTTAAATTTCAGTTTACAAAAAAGGTGTTTTCTTTCAGGTATAGGCATTAAAAAGGGATTAAGATCGAGAGGGTATTTACAAATGTCTGATTGGAAGGGTCGGACTTTTGCTGTAGGGAATTTATGCTTTGCTAATAGGAAAGCACAAAGGAAAGCAGCTTTCTTCTATGCGGAGAGATTTGAGATGATTGCTGCAACTGCTGCACAAGTCCATATTGTTCTAAACGTAAGAGGTTTTTATTTTCTTAGCGGTAATTGTCATAATCCATGTATTTTTTCAACTGCCTCGGTGGCAGTATGCAACTGCTGTGTTTGATTCACGGGTCGACCCAAATTTTTGTGATCTACAAATATTTGGTGCGGAGTTTGGGTGTTTTCTATATAAAATATGTATGTATTAACAAAAATAGTATATACATATTTATATCAGTTGTGTAGTATCCATAACACAAGCTCTGCTTAGCTTGGGACTAGATAGTGTTGTGTGTTAGATGTCCATAATATTTATATTTAGGTATTTAGTTAATTTTGTTTAAAGTTTTCTAACTCTTTTTAGTGATGTGGTCCAGCGTAGTTTGTTTCTTTGTGGTCCTTTTCAATAACCTATCTCCAGTTTTAACTAGAGAAAGGTTATTAAGAGCAGTCCAATTTAACTTTCTGCCGCGCACAACACAAAACTGTGGAATGAGCTGTCGCCTTCGGTGTTCCCGGACCAATACGACCTTCAAACCTTAAAGAAAAGAGCGTACTCCTTCCTAAAAGGTCGGCAACGCACTTGTAACGCCTCTGGTGTTGCGGGTGTCCATGGACGACGGTAATCGCTTACCATCAGGCGATAGGTCAGCTCGTTTGCCCGTAATATAATAAAAAAAAGAAAGCTTTTTTTTCTTTTTTGACAATTAAAACTTGTCAAAAAATGAAAAGAATAGATACTGCATGTCAATCAAAGAATTGAATCAATTTTATTAAAAAAAAGGGAGATCCATTTTTTGTTATTTTTTTCTAAAAACGGTAACTATTTTATCTCATCCACATTTTTTTTCATTAATATCATCACGACGAAGACTTGAAGACTAGAAAACTTTAAATACGTGCCATTAGCAGAAATGGCTGACCAACTTGTTGCCATCTTATCAAAAGAAGAATCATTTTGATAAAAATATATAGGTAGACTACTTTCAGTTTTAACTAGAGATAGTTCATTGAAAATGGCCGTTAGTACACGATACCCATAGGATGAATAGGAGTAAAGCCAATATCAAATTTATAAGGCTCTTCTTATGCCTATGATCAGAAGACATGTACATGTGTACCTACCTATTGGCGCAGTGGTACTGAATGCGACTGCTGTGCTTGAGGTCTCGGGTTCGAATCCTGGGTCGGACCAAATGTTTGTGTAATCTGCAAATATTTGTTTCGGAGTTTGGATGTTTTCTATGTATAATATGTATGTATTTACAAAAAAGTATATATGTGTTCATATCGGTTGTCTAGTGCCCATAACATAAGCTCTGCTTAGTTTGGGACAAGATGGCGTTGTGTGTTAGATGTTCGAAATCTTTATTATTATTATATATTTATTTCCAGGTGTATGCTGGTTATGAGTGCAGGATAATGTGCTGTCGTTTGACACTCCCGAGCAGAGATCTCAAGCCTACGGTTGATGGAGTCGGTGGTTTCAACGTAACCATAGTATTTAGTTCAGAATGGTTTCCGTTTGGTTTCACATTCTCTATGGGGTTGAGTGGATCAAATGTTACTTATTACTAACTTTAAAAAAAAAATAGTGTAAATATAATCTATTGGTCTATGTTTTTTTATGGAACGCAAATGAGCAGACATATCACCTGATGGTAAGAGATTACCGCTTACAATCAGGCGATACGTCTATCACCTATGGTATGGGGAGGGGTATGGGTTGGGTTATGGGCCTCCGGTATCCTCACTCACTCGGTGAAACACAGCGCAAACGCTAAGCGAAGTAAGCGATTATCACCGCCCATGGACACCCGTGACACCAGAGGTGTCACAAGTGCGTTGCCGGCCTTTGGAGTAATGAGAAGAGGGATGGCGGAAGGGTAGGACTCCGGTACCCTCACACACTCGGTGAATCAAAGCGTAGGCGCTATTTCGCACCGGTTTTCTGTGAGGCCGTGGTACCACTCTGGTCGAGCCGGCCTATTCATGCCGAAGCGTGGCTCTCCCACGATAAATATAAACTTTAACATAAACGAATCAGTAATTTGCTGTTAAAAATAGGCAGACATACTGCTGATGATACGGATAAACAGAAAATAAGAAATAATATAAGGAAAGACAGAAAGGACCAATGAGAGGAATTTACTAAGACAATTTAAGAATGCAAAAGACTGTACAAATAGTAAAATACAATGTAATATATATACCATAGTCTGTAGGCAATATAATAATATCCATTAAAATATACTAATGTTAATTCGTATTATTACAAATACATATATTATTTTAACATTCTTTTTTTTTAGAGACTTATTTCACGGGCTATTTAATAACTCCTATGAATCTCCTCTAAGAGACTGGGGGGGGAACGGGTATCATGTTCCACCAACACAAAGGGAGGATCCTCCGAGCAGGCGAGGTGATCATGCCTGGCGGGCCACTGCCCAACAGTTGATGTTGTACATATGATAATCGGCGCGAGAACTTCTATTGCGCGATTTAGGATTGGTAGTTACTCCGTGTAGTGCATTACTTCGTAGTTGAGTGTATCTTCGGTAGATGGCACTGTAGTAGGTTACTGTTGTGTTGTATGTGAAAGTCGCCACAGACCTGACTCTCTTTCCTCTTTCTTACTCCGACCCTTTTTCCCGAACTAGGTTGGGGCGATATAAGAGGTAGGGTCTACTATCATGGGGGGTTTGCCATCAGACCTCCAGAACTTAATTATTAGGCTCGGCAATATCGATGATCGATCGACGGCTTAACATACGCCGAGCCACGTATGGTCACAATTTTTTAAAAATAGATATTTATCCATACACTTGCTTTGTTGCTTAACTCAGCATTGTACGAACCTCGTTCGAACATAAACACGAGTAACGGGAAATAATGAGAGTATATTAAAGAAAAAACTCTTTATTCATTATAATATTTTAACATTATAATAAAATACAATAAACAACCTCATACAATTAATTATTAAATAAACTAAGCTTTAGGTACAATCCATGTGTAAAAGACCTACGTGCTTATACAGAAGAAATGAGACTTAAGTTGTCTGGCAATAAGGTACATGTCTTAGATAACATACTTAAGCCCTTTTAGAAATAAACTACATTATTGATATCACTACAATCTCAATCTATTAAAAGTATCAACAACTGTTTAACAAGTACACAAGGTTAATGGATCAAGAATATATGTCGTAGTATAAATACAAAATACAGTCTTATAGTATTGCCAGTTATAAAATAACTAAATACATATTGCCATGTTGAAAAAATCGAATATATAAATCTCTTTGTCAGTTTTTATTTTGCTAAGTTTTCGTAAGTGATCGCCAAAGATATTTTTTGTTCTTTTTTTTACAAAAGCCTATCTTTATACCAAAGATTTATCAAAATTGATTTAGTCATAAAAAGAAACTGACAGATTTATATTTTCAAGTTTTCCACTTTATTTTTTTTTTACATTTTATTACTAAATATGTAGTACATTATGAATTATTGCTTTTCTAAAATTTAAATAAAATAAAAATAAACAAGAAAACAGAGGCATAAAAATATGAAATTAAAAATAACATAGATATATTATATCGAATTTCTAATACATTTTTATACAATACAATATGTACAAGCCATCATAAGTTGTAACCCAATGCAGTACAAAATAAGGCCATTTTGACATAATTTATTCTACACCACTAAGATGGCAAATAAGTGTACGGATCGCTTTATGATAAGCGGTCACTTTGGCTAGGATACACATTTATCTTTTTGATATAGATGATTGTGATAACGTCTTCTAAAACAATGAACGCCGGCTGTACGCACGAAAAAGTATGACTCATTGTCCGTTCCGCCTAAATCGAGCGTGCGAGCGACAAGCGTTCGGCTCGTGACTCATATTTTTCATTATCATTTCTTATTTTTTTATATATATGGGCCTGTCAAAGTGACTTTACTCAGGCAGATGGAAAGCATAAGCAGCATCCAAGAGTGGTCACCATACTCATTGCGAATGCAACAATGCAGTATGGTCACACCGTGGCGGCTTAGTGATGCTTCTTCATCATTGGGCTGCCGATCTCGCACTCACCAACGAAACCTGACAGCACGAATGCTGTCAATTTACGTTGATCTTCTGTGCGAACATGTTGTGACGTTATCACTTAAAATTAAAGTTCGTTAATCGACTTTACAAACAACCAACTTTTTTTCATTTATATAGTGTAGACTTTGGCAGCGAGATATTTCATATAGTTACCTTTTCAAAAGGTTATTTTATTACAGCCCCTTTTAGTCAAGATGCGAGCGTTTCGAGTCCAATCTCTTTCGAAAATCGGTAACGCTTCCATTCTCTTCTATTATTGGTTAATGTTTTGGTTCGACCACATGATTTAGCGTTGAGGGACGTCATTCCCCTACATGAGTTTTTCAGTTAAAATGAAAGACTAATAAATTTAAACTACTTATATCATAAATAAAATAAGTGAAAGTAAAAATTCAAGGCAAATTACAGGCAATGTTGTAGGAAAACAAGTCTTATGACTTTAGAAATACGGCTCACTTGAACTTAAATACAACTGCGCCACCGAGGCAGACAATCTTTACATGATTTAATATCTATGTTAATATACCGTGGGAGAGCTATGTTTCGGCGTGAATGGGTCGGCTCGACCGAAGTGATACCACGGCCTCACAGAAAACCGGTGTGAAATAGCGCTTGCGCTGTGTTTCACCGAGTGAGTGAGGATACCGGAGGCCCATACCTCAACCCCTACCCCCATCCCCCCAAAGGTCGGCAACGCACTTGTGACGCCTTTGGTGTTGCGGGTGTCCATGGGCGGCGGTAATCGCTTACCATCAGGTGATACGTCAGCTCGTTTGCCCACTATTCAATAAAAAAAAAAAAAAATTATGTACACCTCTTTTAGAAGATGAGCCCATGTCCAGCAGTGGACTGTTAAAGACTGTTGATGATGTAAAATTAATGTAATGACACTTAAAAATAAATTAAAATTGGCATTGGCATGGAACATATTAAAACTAAGTTAAAAACATAATATAAAAACAAGCCTCTTTTACTATTAAAGATTGTGTTTGAACACAATCCATTTACATATTAATGGGTGTCGGGATGGGGGTGCAAGGGGGTGCATATGAACTGGTGGCTATGTCGGACTAGAATCGACTAAAAACCGCACGCAGTCTCGGGTACTAGGAGCCGGGAGTCAGGTGCACCCTCAAAAGAATATCCCTGAAACCCCGACAGATGCACCCCCATAAAATTATCACAAATCGTCATAAATAAACATGTAATACATATTTACATGTATAATTAATTGGTGTATATTTTTCTACTACGAATGTACAAAGTCAATTTTCTAAAAGCCAAATTATTGTTATTACTAAAATTTTAACAGGTTGTTCTTAACAACTATGAGTATAGGCCAATCTCACTAGTTTCAGTTATCTTATTTCAAATTGCAACCTTTACTGGCAAGGATATATAGCGATAAAAGGAAAAGCGACTCTAACCATCGGTGATAAGACTCAACATCGCATGAAGCCCTAAAACCTTTGTCATGTGGGTCGGTTATATTTCTTGGCTCTTACTTGGTTTCTTAAGCACTTTATTTTGAGGTATTATATATATATTGCGGTTTTGATTCGTTGTTTTTATAATGTTCGTAAACAGTTTTTTTTTATGTAATAGATGGCAACCGAGCAGGCGTATCGCCTGATGGTAAGCGATTACCGCCGCCCATGGACACCCGCAACACCAGAGGCGTCACAAGTGCGTTGCCGACCTTGGGGTATGGGGAGGGGAATGAGGGAGGGGTTGGGGTATGGGCCTACGGTATCCTCACTCACTCGGTGAAACACAACGCAAGCGCTATTTCACACCGGTTTTCTGTGAGGCCGTGGTAATACTCCGGTCGAGCCGGCCCATTCATGCCGAAGCGCGGCTCTCCCACTCCCAGAATTCTAAACATTTTGGTATGAATAAATAAATAACTAGACACATTTCATATATTTTCAAGTGCACATGCTTAAGTTTGATTTAATATTTAAATGTACAAAATTGAGGTACCTCTCGTTTTTAGGCACAAATCTTTATATGATAGAGAGAGAGAGAGACATTTAGTAGAGCGAATTAGAAAGAGAGAGACGTATATGTTCATTTCTATCACGCATACTTCGCAAGTCTTTTAGTTCGGTTGAAAAATATTATAAAAGGCCATTATTTATTGCAATTATTGGAGTTTAAATTTCTCTTATACTTTTACACCTACTTCTCTGTAGAGTCATTAATAATATATATATAATATACATATATAAATAACTATATAGGCGTTTTAATTCAACTGCAACCATGTCTAAATGGTCACCTTAATAGGATAGATGATTGTATCGTAAAATAATACCGATGTCTCCTTAATTAACACGAATATTACAAAACAAATTAAGAAATTATAATTATTACAGATTTTCATTCCTATTACAAATTTTGATCAAATGAACATTGAAATATATTGCTCAATTGAGTAGTCTACAGTAGTGACGTCACAAGTTTGTATTTAGTACATTTTTCATACAAAGTTATCTAGTCATCGCCATCTAGTCCCAAGCTAAGCAGAGCTTGTGTTATGGGTACTAGACAACTGATATAAATACTTATATACTTTTTTTTGTAAATATATACATATTACACATAGAAAACACCCAAACTCCGGTACAAATATTTGCAGATCATACAAACATTTGGTCCGGCCCGGGAATTGAACCCGAGACCTCAAGCACAGCAGTCGCATACGCTACCACTGCGTCAACAAGGCAGTTAGAGGCAGTTTCTACCCTATTAGTATAGGGGTTGCGGTCACTAGTAGCGATATAAATAAGTGCTACTTTTAAATAATCATTATTTGAATAAATAATTTTAGTAACAAAGCTATTTTTGTAATTAATAACTACTTTGATTTTTGTGACCATGATTATAATGGCGAATTTATATGAAACTACTTTGGGCAGTAGCATTTTCTAACTTTTAGTAAATACTCTTCTACAGCTGATATTGACCGCGTCCGGTAAAACCGGTAAAATTAGTTATATCATATTTCTAGATGAATATTTTAGAGCATTTCAATTCAACGGAAGACACAGGTAGTCCGGAGACCTGGTGAAGATTGGATGCGAGCAGTACCAGTTCTTGTGGGAGTCCTATGTCCAGCAGTGGACGTCTTCGATGATAATCCTCCGTGTGATGAGTCATCACTACAAAGGGATGATGTAAGCGGCGACTAAGGAAACAAGCTACGCAGGCAAACATCACTGCAAAAAGAAGGCAATATGAAACAATCGCTTTACCAATCTGTTCAGCCAGCGTGGTATAGGTAACGTGCAGAAACTATAGATGGCAGCACTAAGTTGACAAATGCGACACAATGCGGACAGTGAAGTAAACTTATCAGACCTGTATTCGTGCTTTCAAATACATCTGCAAAATTATCTCTTGCATTGTAATATTATTTAATATGATAAAAGTTATAAAATATGGGTTCCGGTCTATCAATAATGACCGTCAGCGAGCAAAAAATATGTCAAAAGGCATAAAGCTATTCGAGGCCAAACTAGAATATCCAATTTATGCGACGTGAAAATAACGCTAAATAATTTTCTGAATTCCCATTTCATTTATGTATAAATTTTTCAAAGTACCTATACAGTTAATTTTATATATATCTTCATTTTTATTGGTTTTTATTTAGTACATACATCCAAAAATGCATTATGATTAGCTAGAATTATAACTTTCATTGAGGAAATTAATTCTGTTTACTTGTTATAAATGTCAATGTCAACTATTAATACAGTACAAGGTTCGGATTGACGACACCAGTTGGCAGCACCTTCGTTGTGCACGTTCCCTATAACCAAAGCCTCTATTCTAAAGAGAGATCTATGTCCAGTAGTGGAAGGAAGTCTTACTCGCTATGTGGGCTGTTGTCGGCAGTAGTCTCTCAGTGGCAGCAGGCCGTGGGCGTGGGCCACTCGTGTGCTGGTGGAGAGCACAGCTCGGTTGATGTGAGCGTTGTGCAGTTCCGACACTTGAGTGGAACAAGCCGCTGCAGGATCGCCTGAAGACGTTAAGCTTCCGTACCTAAAGTCATAATATGGTCAATGAGATACTAATAGCAATGTGTGTGGTGTAAAGGAAGACCTACCGTGGGAGAGCTATGCTTCGGCATGAATGGGTCGGCTCGACCGGAGTGATACCACGGCCTCACAGAAAACCGGTGTGAAATAGCGTTTGCGCTGTGTTTCACCGAGTGAGTGAGGATACCGGAGGCCCGTACCCCAACCCCTTCTCCCATCCCCTTTCCCATCCCCCAAAGGTCGGCAACGCACTTGTGACGCCTTTGGTGTTGCGGGTGTCCATGGGCGGCGGTAATCGCTTACCATCAGGTGATAAGTCTGATCGTATGCCCACTATTCAATAAAAAAAAAAGCGTGTGTCTCTGATTAACGCTTATTTAGTACTGAACAACACACAGTGGCAGTTGAGATACCAGATATTCTAAAATGGACTGTAAGCGAATGAGATTAAAGTTTATAATCGAACAACAAATTTTAGTTTAATGATGACAGCAACATAATTACCACCATTGGCATTCCGTGCGAAAGAGATTCGAGGCAAGGTCGTAATACGACGTACGTCAAGCAATTATGTAATGTAATACGTATTAGAGTGTTTTAAACACCTTGAATTGTGTTCTTTTTTCAAATTTTATCTAATGCACCCTGTATGTTCATGAGTGATTAAGTTCGATACACTTTGTATTTAAAAACATAATATTAGAAATAGTACTGGGGCGACCTCCACATACAACATAACATACTACAGCGCCATCTACCGAAGTTACACTAAACTACGGAGTGACCTACAATGCGAAGAAGCTACCAATCCTGAATCGCGCAATTAAAGTTCTCGCGCTGATTATCATATACACAACATCCCAACATCAACTGTTGGGCAGTAGCCCGCCAGGTATGATCACCTCTTCTGGTCGGAGGAGCCTCCCTTTGTGTTGAAGGGACATGATACCCGTGCCCCCACAGTACAAACTTCAAGAAACTATTATGACAAGAATGCTACAGTACAAATAGATGTAAAATAAAAATCTCACCAGAATTCGTTCCCTGGGTGTGCATTTCCATCCCATGGGTAGGTCATAACTAATAGTTTGCCTTCGTGTTCCCCTGTTAACGTCGACGAAGGCTGTCGCTGTAGAATTTGTACATTAATCCCACCTGTAGAGGTGCAAATACTGAATAAATATTTGTATGTAAATATTGTGGCGACTTCCACAACATGTGTAACAGACTACAGCGCCATCTACCGTGGATACACTGAACTACGGAGCAACGTACAACACGAAGAAACTACAAATCCTGAATCGCGCAGTAGAGGTTCTCGCGCCGATTATCATATATATAACATCCCAATATCAATTGTTGGGCAGTCATGCCAACCAGCATGACTGCCCAAGCAGCAGCCATGATCACCTCGCCTGGTCGGAGGATCCTCCCTTTGTGTTGAAGGGACATGACACTGTCCTCCACAATATATTAAATGAACAAGTTCGTAAACATAAAAATGTGACATTGCAGTGTGAAACAACGTAAGTTTATAGATGTCGGGAAATAAAAGGTTTCGTAGCCTTTAAAATAATTTTATAGTGAAGGAACCTGTACAATTAAAATTAAGTGTTTGTGTAAAACTGGCAAAAGTCAAAAAACATTGATTTTAAAGAAATAATGAGTGTAGTGTCTTATGTCATGTAGTAGCATATAATCACTTCCGCATGGTGACGCGTTACCACATTGTATTGAAAGTACGTGGCGACATGTACCGTGGATTCGCGTCGCCACGGTAGCAGCCGATCGGGTCCTAAAATTTAGAAATTTCACATCGAAAACGAGCTGTTCTTATAGCGGTAACAGTTAATGTATAACATTTGAATTATCTATACTATTATTATAAAGAGGTAAAATTTGTGAGGTTGTAGGAGGTAATCTGTGGATCTACTGAACCGATTTTGAAAATTCTTTTACCAATAGTAAGCTACGTTATTTATTTATTAAACATTAAACTGCCTCGGTGACGTAGTGGTAGCGTATGCGACTGCTAAGCTTGAGGTCTCGGGTTCGATTCCCCGATTCGGACCAAGTGTTTGTATGATCTGCAAATATTTGTTTCGAAGTTTAGGTGTTTTCTATGTATAATATGTATGTATTTACAAAAAAAAAGTATATAAGTATTTACATCAGTTATCTAGTACCCATAACACAAGCTCTGCTTAGCTTGGGACTAGATGGCGTTGTGTGTTAGATGTCCGGAATATTTATTTATTATTTATTTGTAAATAACGCAGGCTATGCATTAATCTTTCGGATGCGCGAACGGGTACTTCCGGTTCCATGCACCGTGCGGCGAAATTGCAAAATTTTGCAGCACGGTGCATGGTGTACGAAAATGATCAAATCTTTTCAAAAACAATGCTCGGTGGTTATAAAAGTGATTATTTTTCAAAAGATGGATAACAAGCGTACATGGTTATGCCATATTTTATTACTAAACTAATGTTATCGCTTTATTATTTACTCACAATTGAGCCAAGTATTAATTTACGCACCTATTGTGTTAATAAACATGATTTTAATATTTTATGTGGTTTATTATTCATTTTACTTATTATCCTCATAAAGTTCGATAACTAAGCTATCTACTGATATAAAAAACACTATAACTGCAGTAAAAATTCATTGAGAAACATATTTGTAAAAATCACATTTCGCTGTCGAGATATTCGCCATTTTATCACTTTACAATCAAACTATTATTTGCGCTGAACACCAAATTACGTAGTATTTATATGAAGAAATAGTGTTTTTTAGTTAAATAATTTATTTTTTTAGTTAACTAGTGCAAAAGACAGGAACAATACATAAAAAAAACAACCTATTTATCAAGTTATTTAAAAAAAGGACTCGTTTGCTAGACCAGTTTTCATTTATTATTTTTAAGTTCTGAGAATTCTCTAAACTCTATGAAAATGACTGAATGCTAAAGAGAACAAACTGATCGTTCCATTATGTGGCACACAAAGTCTATGGTCAATACAAAATAATTTAGTAAAACATAAACAAAGATCAGTTTACGTCTTGTTCATTGTCCGTCACTACTGTGTATGTGTGGGTGTTAATAGTTCCGGGACTTCCCGCTAGGCTGCGTGCAAACACGAATCAACGGCCATATACAATTTTAAGTGGCGTGCTATTGGAGAGGCCTATGTCCAGCAGTGGACTTCGATAGGCTGATGATGATGTAGAACAGTAATGGCGTGGGAGCCCTGTGTATGTGTGCGTCTAATTTCGCTCGTCAGGCAAAAAATGAGTGTTTATTTAAATATTTAGCTTTTCTAACACATTTTTGTTGCTATTCTATATTCTATATAAGATTCTCATCGCAATTATATCATTTTATCAATAAAAACATAAGAATAAATGCGTAAAAACCTTCAAATGAGTAAGCCCTTTTCAATAGGTAATAGACTCGGTAACTTTTTGAGTAACACTATTCAAAATTACGCATGATTTATGCCTCAATTCGTATTGATAGTGGTTCCTAAAATAAGTATAATAAGTAAAATATAACAACAAACTACCTTCAAAACCACCTTATCGGCAAAAAATCAATTTTAAGAGGCACTTGAAAGATCGCGTTGCGTCATCGTCAACTTTGAAATTGGAACTCGTTTTTTTTACGGCTCTTGAAGCGCACTTGACAAACGAATGTTTTAAAATGTTGTTCGTATAAAGCAAATGCATAACAAACCTTTCTAGACTTCATTATAATAACTTTAATACCCAAAATTAATTAAAATGCAAGTTAACTGCGGAAAACATGGATCCGTGTGTGCCGCACCGACGGGACAAACATGGATCCGTGTTGCCGCACCCGAGAGGTTAATGCCATATCCTACGCTGGACCTAAACTAGATTAATATAATAAGGGCTAAAATAATTGTAAACGTTTAAAAATATTGTATTAAAACTAACCTCGTGGGTGCTTTTTGCTTTCAAAGAACAATTTTCTCTCTTTATTTTTACCAGACCCTGTTTCACTAAACATTGCTGAAAATAAAAAAAAAACACAATGTTATTATAATGGTATATTTATATACATATGCACAATCATGCAATGCACGTAGACACAGTCATGTCATCATACTCTTAGCCTTTATCATTCCCAAGATTATTTGGGGTCGGCTACTAGTTCAACCGATTTTACCTGATTTTCATTATTACACGAATAGTTTTATTACAGTATATTTGAAGGCACTGACTTCCCAATAACGATTGTTATAGATTTTCATGAGGGAAGATCCCAGAAGGAAAAAATATCGCTTCCACATTGCAAAAAGCAGGGCAGAAAGAGAGAAAGATTTGAAGCATGTAAGATGCATAAATGATTAATAAGGGAGAGTGTTATAAATTTCAGATGGAAGACTTACTCGAAAAGCTGATGAACGAGGAAAATGAATGGACTGGAATGTTGAATGATGTGCGAATACGGAACCAGATTAGTGAAGACGCAGTTAGAGTGGCAGTACGAAGTTTGAAAATGGAAAAGCTGTTGGACCCAATGGTATACCAGTTGAAGTATGGAAGATACTGAAAGAGGACCGACATCAGTGGTTGATTTTAATCTTCAATAAGTAACTGCAAGAAGAGGTAATCCCGGATGAATAGTGTTTAAGTTGTACCCATCTTTAAAAACAAAGGGGATGTACAGGAATGTGGCAGTTATAGAGGAATAAAGTATTACGCAAAGCAAAAGGAAGCAACACGGTCACTGCTTAAACCACTCATCGGAACAGTAATACACTAAAACATAACCACATACAAATGTATACACACGCACATATACGTACACGCACGTATACGCACACGCACTAACACACTTTAGAAGTATAATGTTACAATTACCTGAGATTTTCGCAGTAGGCTTAATATATGAGAAGTTGACATCAGTAACGTTCTGCAACAATTCTTTGCGGAGTAAATACTTGACTCGCTCAACGAAGGTCAGCACATAAACGTCTATTTGATGAGGTGATATCATCCAAACGCCTAGACCTGGAAAACATACAATAGATATAATATTTATTGCCAGATGGCTGTTAGGAGTAGAATTTTCAAGATAGTAGACCCACGCTTTCAGCACAAACGGGCCGGCTCGACCGGGCAGTACTACCCTCGCACTTGTGGAGAACAGAGTGTCAAGTCCCTCCAACAGAAAGGGAGGATCCTCTGACCAGGCGAGGTGATCGTGCCTGGCGGGCCGCTATCCAACGGTTGATGTTGGGTTGTTGTATATATGATAATAGGCGCGAGAAGATGAGATCTCAGACCAATAGGAGCTGAGTGTTTTTTTTTGTTTATTATATAGGGGGCAAACGGGCAGACTTATCGCATGATGGTAAGCGATTACCGCTGCCCACGGGCACCCGCAACACCAGAGGCGTTCCAAGTGCGTTGCCGGCCTTTTAGGAAGGTGTACGCTCTTTTCTTGAAGGTTTGAAGGTCGTATTGGTCCGGGAACACCGCAGGCGACAGCTCATTCCATAGTTTTATTGTGCGCGGCAGAAAAAATCGGCAAAATCGAGTGTAATTGAAAATAGGCGCAAACGAGTTGCGAAGGTCAGCTAATACCTACCACATCCAATAACATTAAGGTATGCTGGTTTCTCCTCTTCCCTGGCCCTTGAATCAGTCTCCAACAACACAGTCTCAGCAAGAACAGCTATCCTTTTGTAATACACTTCATTATCAAATATGTAGTCCTGATTCCGTACATTCAATTTTACAAATCTGTCTGTGTACAGTTTCTCTGGGGTCGGTTCTGATGAGTTCACGTAGGAAGACAGTTCTTGGTATGTGTAACTGGGTACCTGAAATAGATATAAATTTATGTTTAAATAATTATTATTACTGAAATCTATTTATAATTAGTATGAATATAAGCTTTATATGAACGACTAGCTGACCCACGCAACCTCGTTTGGGTCTTATATAGCCCATAGCATGAAAATTATCGCAAAATAAGTAACTTTTCTGGTTGATTTTTACACCTTGTGCCCGAAAAATCCCAATTATCTTACGGAACCCTATTTTTTTCCAAAATAAAATATAGCCTATGTTACTCGTGGATCATGTAGCTTTCGAGTAGTTTTTCATTATTATATTCATTCTATGCCTATTCATTACAAACAAACATACGAACAAAGTTTTCCTCTTTATAATATTATTATATACGAGCGTATTATTAGTGTAGAAAAGTGCAGAAAGCAAAAAAAAAAATCGAAAGAGAAAAAAAAAAGAATTATGCAACAAATGTTTATACGAGTATATATATGATACTTACAAACAATTAATATTATCTAAACTTTATAATGGGTACAATATGGCTATACTTAATGTGAAAAACAGATTAGAATTTTTTATAAAAATAGGTATAATTTTTGTGTCAGTCTGAATCACTATTCACGTTGGAGGAACATCGAATTCTTCCCGATCATACCAGGGTATTATTAACTACAAATTTGAAGATAGATTCAGTATACGGAGTGTCACCACCCCTATTAAACCCCAGAGTGTCATAAGACCCAATTTACAGAGCAAACAATGCGGGACAATAGCACTGTAGGTGAAGGAAAACCCGTCTGGTCAGCCTGGCGTCACAAGTGCGTTGCCGGTCTTTGGGGGATGGGGAGGAGGAAGGGCGGAGGGGAGGGGTGGGTTACGGGCCTGCGGTAAAACATAGCGCTTGCGCTGTTTCACATCGGTTTACTGTGAGGCCGTATCACTCCGGTCGAGCCGGCCCATTCATGCCGAAGCGTGGCTCTCCCACGGTAATATGTATATATAATAGACCAAAACCACCTTTATGTCTATGCCCAGCAAGGAACTGTAAGTCTATTAGTGATGATGATGGTCTGTTAATAAAAAAGAACATACCTGAAAGAATTCCGACCACATTTGTCGCCACATATGTTTGGCCGACTGGTTGTTCCTGACATAAGTCGTTTTCAGAACGTTGAGACAAGTGGTCGGTGTAACTTCCTCGCCATACCCGTTTTCTGGACAATTCTGATCTTCTGTGATGAGAATATCTTCATAGTCCATTCGGCCTGGTCGCTGGAATCGAGGCCCTATGGCACCTGTACAAATATAAGCATGAAATAAATAATAATAATAACCGGAAAACCGGTGTGAAATAGCGCTCGTGCTGTGTTTCACCGAGTGAGTGAGGATCCAGAGGCCCATACCCCAACCCCTCCCCCATTCCCCCAAAGGTCGGCAATGCACTTGTGACGCTTTTGGTGTTGAGGGTGTCCATGGGCGGTGGTAATCGCTTACCATCAGGTGATGCGTCTGCTCGTTCGCCTCACATTCAATAAAAAAAAAAAAGAATACTATCTACAAACTTGACTCATGACCCACCTTGCCGATTTACAGTGCATGCCGTACTTTATACGCTTTAAATATTAATAAGAAAAATTAATTATATTTATTATTAAGCAAGCTACGTCAATATTGGTCGGAGATCTATGCAATTTTTAGTAAAAATTGTTTTCTACCTACCATTTACCTTACTGCAGTAGAAAACAGAAATAATTTAACTGCCTCTGTGGCGCAGTGGCAGCGTATGCGACTGCTGTTCTTCAGGTCTCGGGTTCGATTCCCGAGTCGGACTAAATGTTTGTATGATCTACAAATGTTTGTTTCGGAGTTTGGGTGTTTTCTATGTATAATATGTATGTATTTACAAAAAAAAGTATATATGTATTTATATCAGTTGTCTAGTACCCATAACACGAGCTCTGCTTAGCTTGGGACTAGATGGCGTTGTGTGTAATATGTCCGAAATATTTATTTATTTATTATAATCATATTTTGAATCCATATCTTTGGAATTAACTGTAACTGAACAAATGTTTTTTTGGATACTGTAACAGATAATTCTCTTTGTAATTAAATGACAGATGACAAGTTCGTTACGTTCGTCTGTGAGAAAGTAAGCTTATGTTGGGTCACGATTCAATTTGTCGATAGGTATAGGTAAATAAAGGTTTGTAAAAAAACAATTAACAATTGATTCATCTCGTTGTGTGACGACATTTTACTATTTAAACACAAGACAACTTCAAATGAGTTTATCCATTGAAAATCATAAAGCACTTACCGATAATAACAGCACTTTTTTCAGCATTTTCTTCACTGACAACCCCAGCGTTTTTCCTCTCGCCGTCGTTAATGCACTCAGTGTGACCACTCACAAATACGTAGGCGGATAACTTTATCTCGTCATAACTTAACAAATCTTCTAACACTAAGGGTGGTTTCTGTTGCATTGTGCCGATTGTCTCCCAGCCCCCGGCACTACAAATAAAAAATATCGCTTACTTTATGGTAGCTGTCAAAGAAATGTCATTGACTTTTGACGTAACAGGTGACATAGATATTAAATTATGTTTTGTTTTCTTGGTTTAATCATAGAATATGTAGACGTCCAAACTGCTCGAGGACTTGGGCTAAAATATGAATAAAATTTGTCAATTCAGGCTTTTGGCAAATGGGCTGACTTGTCCGGTGTGACGTCATAGCCTCACAGAAAACCAATGAAAAGCATTTCTTGCGTTACTTTTTACCGATTCAGTGACATTATCGGAGCTCAAAGTATCCCCCGGATTTAAAGGTTCCCATCTAACTTGTGCCTTTTTTTTATTTAAATGAGACACGTTTCATTATAAATTCTTCTTTGATGAGACTTTACGATAAACGGACAAATTATGCCGCCGTTACACTTCTGTAAATTCTGCAGTTAAGCGTAGTTAGTCAAGCGATTTAGACTGATCAGCATTTGACATTGCTAGCATTTTAAAAGCGACTTTGACAGGCAAAATAACATGCTATCTTATATAAAATATTCACATCACAAAAAGCACAATCGATTCTTGTGAAACAAACAGTTACAGTGGGGTAATAACTTTCTACATTTTCTATTTGCTCGAGGCGGACTTAATGTCACACGGCATTTGCTATCAACATAAATTCTTTTTTTTTCAATTATCCTGTTTTTAAACTTACTTGAGGGGTAATAACAATTAATAATAATAATGTTCTCCTAGCGGATGTAGACCACCCATGTTCTTCTGGCCACGGCAGCCAGTCTCAACGGAGACTAGCCAACTACGCAGGAGATATTATAGTGCACAAGTGTGTGCGCAAGCAGTAGTTTAGTTTCTCTCATAGTTCGATGAGACGGCACCGACACGATCGGGGAGATATCAGGTGCAGGAACGACCTTTTTACGTGCTCTCCGAGGCACGGGGGTTCAGACCCCACCTTCCAAACTCCGAGCTGTTATTGAGTATTTCTACAATCAGAAAAACTCTATAACACTTTTGGCCCGACCAGGGATTTGAACCCGAGACCTATTCATTGGCAGTCGCATACGTCAACCGCAAGACCGAAGAGGCAGTTAAATAAGTTGACAATTATTAAGGATATGTACTCGTATATATTCATACCAAATAGTTGAAGTTTATGCGGAGGAGGAATGAAAGAGAAAGAAAATACATGAATTATGTCAAATTTCGATCTTTGGCGACCACTTGTAAACTCGTCTGCTACATGTGTTTTAAGTGATTCAGAGACAAAGCGTGTCTTGGGATTGTACAAAATATGATTGGTATTCTCAAAACACACGTAGTACTGTGTATTTTTAATAAATATTTTCACTCACATACAAAAATTGAATGACAAATATCTACCAAATGAAGTTTGATGTGTCACGGTGAAATCTGCCTCTGCCCCGACCGCCCCGGCCTGCCCGTCCGCCCCGGTCGCCCCGCCCCGCTCGGCCAGCCCTAGGAGTTCTCGAATAACGCCGCTTGGCAGCCTGAGCGCTGCCTGGCTTGATGTGACCATACCTTTTCACATTTCATAGTTAGGTATTGTGTGATGAACACGATCCATTAATCGTGTGGATGTTATTTTTCTATATTATGATGTATTTAGTGATATACATATATATATTTCTGAGTCATCTCATAGTACTGGCTCTGAATGTGTTTTTTTTAATTATAATAATTATAGTCGTTCCAATCGTTTATTTAACTTTTGACAGATCACGCACATAAAGCTTTGTAATATTTTTTGATACAATGTACTACAGGGAATACTGTATTTCATGGACGGGCTCCGCCCACTTAGAGATGTATAATTCGTAATTAATAACAACAGACTATAAAAACGGTTTCGAAATAAATCGATTATCGATTATATCGCAAGACAAACTCTCTTGTTTGTCCTTTGAGTACTTTATTTTTTGACATTTTGATAGTGACGAAGGGAGGAACGATACGCTCAACTCAACCAAACGTGAGAATTCACAAATAAATCAAAATGGAGGTATATAAATACTCAACTCGACGTATGAAAATATGGATTAACACTGACATCAAAATGGCGTCGCGCGTCGGCTCCGCGTCCGGTGTTGAGGTTTAGTAATCGATAAAAGTGCGAAATTATCTATAAAATAATGAGTGTGTGTGTAAATCGATTAAAACTTCTTCATGCATAAAATCGATTGATAAAAGAAATCGAATCGGTAACAGGTCAGGGTATCACTATTTGATTAGGTATTAGAACTGTCAAAAGTTAAATAAACGATTGGAACGACTATACACATAATTTATTTTTCTCTCACATAGAGTGGCTACAATTGTGCCTTCTTGAACTAAGTGTTATGAATTGAAAATCAATGTAAGAGACTGGTACCTAGACTTGGAATAAATGTAAAATCAAACCAGTTAAGTTACGTGAATATTATAAGGTGAGCTGTGTCTTGTCGATAGCTAAGATGTGTGTGTGCGTGTGTATGTGTGCATGTATATGCGGGTGTGTATGTATGTGTGTAAAATTCGTGTTTGATAACCATACGATAATACGGTTGTGATTTTTCTAGGAGCGGCAGTCAGTGACCGGAGACGGTCGGATGGTACGGATAGTCGATTTTAAGAAAACTAGGGTTTCATAAATATTTTTAAAATGTTTTCATAAGTGTGACATTAGAAAAAAGAAACAGTTCCTTCTTTGCAAAACGCTACCATAGTAAATGGTACTTGCTATAATATTTTATACTTCGCTAAAGAAAGTATCAATTTTATAAACATCCTGCTTATAGCTGCCAAAGCAAATTATAATTCAAAGTTTGTACTCGCCAAGTCATACTTCAGCCAAGCTCAACTGTCAGTTTTCATCAAACCAGGAAGGTCAATCAGTCAAAAAGGAGGCAATCACAAGCTCTTTATCAGCTCTAAAGTCTCTAACTACTCTATTTTACATATAATAAAAATACTTACCCTTCTTCTCCCGACATAAGCATATATGCATCTTTTGCACCCACAAAGGAGATGGCTCGCTTCTTCAGAATCCTGTCAATCAAGTCTGCAACACCCATATCTTTGTAGAACTCCTTTTCTATAATGCTGCCGAACTCTCTGAAATATAAATAAAAATACAATTTATAAAAGCATATTTATTTATTTACCGCGACGCTACTTCATCCATGAGCCGGCTCGTGTGATAGCCTCACAGAAAACCGATGTGAAACAGTGCCTTTGCTGTGTTTCACCGAGCGAGTGAGGATACCAGACGCCCATCCCCCCGCGCTACTCTCGGTACGACAATAACGGCGGGCAACGTCGCGAGGCGAAGCTAGTATCTTTATAAATTGTATCCTATGTGTTCATCTGAGAATAGATCCTCACAGATAACCGGTGTGAAATAGCGCTTGCGCTGTGTTTCACCGAGTGAGTGAGGATACCGGAGGCCCATACCCCAACCCCTCCCCCAATTCCCTCTCCCATCTCCCAAAGGTCGGCAACGCACTTGTGACGCTTTTGGTGTTGCGGGTGTCCATGGGCGGCGGTAATCGCTTACCATCAGGTGATACGTCTGTTCGTTTGCCCCTTATTCAATAAAAAAAAAATAAGCTATATTATTGTAAAGTTTCATCAAAATCCATTCTGTAGTTTTTGCGTGAAAAAGCAACAAACATATTCACTTACATACTCACAAACTTTCGCGTTTATAATATTAGTAGGATTAGGTTAGCCGATCACCACCAGTGTTAACTTACCTCTTATAAATCAGGAAATGTGTCATGAGAAGCACCACTCTTTCATGTATCAGGGGGTACGTGGACACAATATTCTTTTTTAATTTCTCTATAGGCCGTCGTACTTTCAGCTTTTCTAACCTGGCGATTAAAAAAAATATTTTTTCGTTTAGATTTCAGTTCCCAAATCCTGTAACTCAGAACTTTCAATGGTACAAAGTAATTTTATCGAAAAGCGTTATGAGACATAAGATTAAGGATCGAGAGTCGCAGATTCAATTCCCGTTAAATGCAACTAATTGAGTATAAGAATGCACCGTGGGAGTGATACCACGTCCTCACAGAAAACCGGAGTGAGGGTAACGGGGGTCCATACCCCAACCCCTTCCAACATCCCCCTCCCCATCCTCCAAAGGCCGGTAACGCACTTGTGACGCCTCTGGTGTTGAGGGTGTCCATGGGCGGCGATAACTATATAAATATAGATAGATAATAAAGAGACGTATCACCTGATGGTAAGCGATCAGGTGATACGTCTGCTCGTTTGCCTGCTATTCCGTATAAAAACGTTAAATATTGTGCATTAGCATCGCACAACAAGCATTGTCTCATGTGGGGTTGGGGGGACAAACAAACAAATTGACTAATATCTTACCTGACAGTCTCAATTGGAAACGGTATTGGAAAGGCCTTACTCCTCGCAATAACTTCATCAAGATCATCGAACACCTCTTCCTGCTCAATACTGGCACACTGTTTCAGTAGCTCATTGGTTTCCTTACTCATACTTGGGAAGCACCAGTCTGGTTTGCACCTGAAGAAATAAAACGAATATAGAATAACCTTGGATTCTGACCACTTATGATGTCGCAGTCCACTGCTGGACATACGCCTCTTCAATTGCACGCCTCTTAGTTCTGATCCCTTGACTATTCTTAAATCTTCTTATGGAGAATATTGGTTACCGTTTTGGACAGGGTTGTGACTCTACTTGAAAAGATCCTCTGATTTCGTAAGATCATGAGCAGCACCCGCGACTCAATTCTTGAAAACTTTAATAGCGTGATGCAGGATTATTCGTTAGGTACTCTGTAGATCGAGCTGCCTTCGTTAGATGACAATAGATTTGAACTTTTTTTTTCTTAATCTTTAATCTTTATTTTTTTCTGTTTCTCTCTGTCGCATCATAGTCAAGACTTTTGAGCCATTTACAAAATTCAGTCTACAGCTTGATTTTAGCATGGGGTATAATCCTACTGACCTGTTTATTTTATTTTAGAGATATGCCCCAAGAAAACTATTATGTCATTGTGCAAGTCTGGTGCTAAAAGGTTTTAATTTTATTCAAGACAGTAAGAACTCATTTTTATTTAAGATAGTGTTACACAGTTACAGTCCCCAAGAGTGATTGTGTTCATTAGATTCACTTTGACGGTTTCGAGTTGTGTTTATTAATAACCTTTTATCCGTGGATCCGTCGGCGTGTATGTGCACTTACCGATTTAAAAATAGCCTAGGTTTTTAGGAATCAAAGTATCTAGATGCAAATTTCATTAGAATCAGCTAAGAGGATTAGCCTCGAAAGTGTTACAGATAGACTGGGATATTTGCATTTATAATATTGTAAAACTAGTCTCTGAATGACTATCAAAGTATTCAGCTACGTTGCTTTTTCTCTTTATTTAAATTAGTAAGCCGTAAAAGAGAAATTTTATTTAATCTACAACCTCATTCACATAAAACCTTTGGTCCAAGAAATACAATTCGAAAACTTCTTTGTAACGTAAAATATTTTGAAAAATTTATGTTGACTTTATCACCCGGGTCATTATTACGAATGTAATCACACGTCATTTATTATCGGTACAATAATTTAGGAGCATTCAAAGATAGGTACATATACTGCCAAAACAATGACTCTTCTTTGTAGTTTCGCTGCAGTCGGGTAAAGTCGGGTAAAAAATCATTACATACCAGGAAAAAAAATATATCTTTTTTTATACATAAGTCCGCTCGTGTACAATAAGTTTTACACACATACATACAAATAAACACAGCGTAATATACTTACACAGTGGTTACTATTTTTGTAAACGAAATAGATTTGATAAGGTATCGTTACCAACAAAAAATGACGTTTTTTATTGTTAAGTACGTCAGTGGAAACACGTTACAACAAGTTAAAACAAGTGAACACCTGTCGTACTGTGCAAGAGTATTTACTCATCATCGGCATCACCGATTTATTGAATGTTTTATCTCATCACTTCAAGCAATTGTATATATTTCCATGCGTTAAAATCTCATATCAAACTTTTAATCTATCCCTACTCATATTACAAAACTGAACAGTTTGTTTGTTTGGTTAAACGTGCTAATCTTCAGAACTAGTGACTTGGTTTGAATTTGAAAATCCTTTCGGTGTTGGATAGTCCAAGAGGAGAGATGGATTTAAAATACGGTCTGTCCCCACCCCTGTCCATCCCGTGGGTGTCATAAGAGCCGACTATGGGACCAAATTAAGACAAACGCTGCAAAGAGAAGTTAAACTTGACACAAACCATATACCAACGTCTGGCCCGGGTAGTTTAATAGACCAAACAGACTCTGTGTTTTGCAGATCATACAAACAATTGGTCCGACCCGGTATCGAACGCGACACCTCAAGCACAACAGTCGCATACGCTACCACTGCGCCACCGAGGCAGTATGCAACGTATGTATGATTTTAGCAACAATAACTAAACAACAATGAAATATGTTGCAAAAACGAAGTCTTCTTAATAGACGTAGACGAACTGTAGTCAGCTTGTGAAGTTTTGATCATACTGTGCAAAGAGTTATTTGAAGAGACGATGGGTACTTTCTAAATATGGGAACTCCAATTGTTAGGCGAGAACACTAATTATTTTACACAATAAGGAAATAAGCAATGCTGACTTTGTATACCTACATGTAAACCCGGTTTCTTGCGTACGTTTGATAATAATAAAGTAATATTTTTATTAACTGCAGACACCTTTCTATTTCTCCGTGTAGTGACGGATAAAGGAAATGGAGTGCCAGTCTTAATCACCCCACGGGTGTTGTATGAGCCGACTACGGGAGTAAACTGCGCAGGACCACAGAACTGCACGGAGAAGAGATACTTGACACAAAACCTATAACAATACCAATGGCTAGCGTGGTATACCTAATAGGCCAAGATTTTTAGCCGTGGGAGAGTCACGTTTTGGCATGAATGGGCCGGTTCAACCGGCGTGATACCACGGCCTCAAGAAAACCGATGTGAAACAACAGAGTGAGGATACTGGAGGCTTATACCCCAACCCCTCCTCATCCCTCAAAGGTAGACAACACACTTGTGACGTCTCTGGTGTTGAGAGTGTCCATGGGCGTACCATCAGGCGATCCGTCTGCTCGTTTGCACATAAACAAAGTCTTATGTCCTGCAGTGGACTATTAGAGGCTGTTGATGACAATTGCCGAATAATACAAACATAATCAGTAAAGATAGGTCGGTGTGTCCGCTTTGATTCTTATGTCAAAAAGAAATAAGTTATCTTAATCTGATCAGATTATAAATATTATTCGTTTCACGTGCCCAAAAAAAAGTCATATATTATATTTACCTACATATTTTTATCTGTGGTTATCATATCTTCTGTCCAGTCAGTGATACGTCATGTAAGCTTTAAAGACCTGGGCAGACAGCAGATGGCAACCCAGCAATGTAGTAAGCGAACTAGGCACAAATCTGCGTCGCGAAGGACTTTTTAAACATTTTACAAACTGACGTTAGTGATTGTAGTGTAAAATTATACGAAATTCTCTTTCTTATATTTAATATTATGTTATCTAAAGAGGTTACAACTTTAGGATATAAGGCATTGGGTTACTCAGACCAGATGTAGATATCTAAGTCTAGACAGACAGACTCTAGACCTTGTTTTTATCTGCAGAATAAATCTAGATATCTAGACTCTAGAGAGTATTAATGTGTGCAGAGAAAGTTCAGCGTTGCAATTGGCCCGCACTGAAATCTTCAACTTGCTTGTCGTCGATCTAGTTGATGTGCAATGAGCATAGGATTAGCTACACTAGGCAGCCGCCAGCATTGATCGCGGCAATGCTGGCGAGTGGTGAGGGATGGGAAGCCGCGGTCTCCTTCTGTGAGGACGTTATGCTCCAGAAGGAGTCCGCAGAGCGTGCGTTCCTGGAGCTTCTCTTGACTGCCGAGGTAGGCCGCCGCGGGGTTTATTGGATAGACCGGTCTTCCGGGAGTCCCACACAAGCCCTTCGTCTCCCCATGAAGGGTATGGTGCGAAACGCATTCGCCGCGTAAAAAAAAAGTTTCACTAGGCAGATAAAAGCAAGGTTCTATCTAGAACTGTGTGTATAAACAACCGATTAATACATCAGTTGCGAACATGCTATCATCGATCGTCGTAAAAATGGTATTTAATTGAGTTAATGTACATATAATACCTATGCGTTGTGTGTAAACGCGTGTTATGCCCGGTTCCTATATTTAACGAATCGTCATCGTGTAAAAAAATTCTATAACCCACTACGAGTCGTAAATACCGTTCCTCAATTTATTTTTTATAGGAACGATTTTAGCTTACGCCCCATATAATGTACTACTATTCGTACCTAAAACGGATCGTTTTTTAAATATAGGAACTGGGCATTAGTCGTCTGTGATACCTACAAATCCTCCACTCCTCTACCCGGCATCCAAATGAGTGACTAAACGAAGCATGTTTTCTTCGAGAATTAACAAAAAAAAAAAATATTCCCGGTAATGGCGCGGATTTGATTTATACAATAAGTATAAAATACTAACACAACGCCATCTAGTCCCAAGCTAAGCAGAGCTTGTGTTATGGGTACTAGACAATAAGCCAACTTTTTTTTTTCATTCATCCCCTCGGTTTTGTAACTAGTCGTAAGAATAGACTTAGCGTTAAGCCGACGACGGACGGAGTAACGGTGAAGAAACTAATTCAATAATCTAAAGCTCTTCAGAATACAACAATAATTGATGCAAAAAAACAAAAAAAAAACCGACTTCAAGAACTCGACCTATTTGAAGCACAGGAAGCATCAGCTTTCAAATAAAAAATAAGTATCATTAAAATCGGTTCACCCAGTCGAAAGTTCTGAGGTAACAAGCATAAAAAAAAAATACAGTTGAATTGAGAACCTTTTTTGAAGTTGATTAAAAATAATGGCGAGCAACGATTGGTTTTATTTAGTTACATGAAATACTGTTGTATTCTGAAGAGCTTTAGGCTGAATTTAAATTGTTACTGAATTAGTCACTTTGCCGCCATCCCATTGACTCTAAAGAAGCAAACTATGCAGGACAGCATGGTGAGACTGCCCTGTTGGCATAGTGGTTTGAGCGGTCGCCACGACGCTTACCACGTTGCTATTTTTTTCGTTTTAAATCCCAAATGGAACAACACTATTTGTGATCCACAATTTGTTGTTCTGAGTCTGGATGTTCTTTGTGTCCGGTTCATGTATGTTTGTAAAGTCCCCCATGACACAGAATGTATAATCATAATAAAAAAAAAGCAAGAGAAGGACTAGAATGGAGTGTTTTGTTTGTGGCATCTTTTCATTATTATTAGCTATACCTATAGCTTAGTACCCACTTACAACTGGGATAAAATAATTATGTAAGTAAATTTGTATTAAGGAGATATATCTACAGTTAATATTGAGTAAGATTATAGTAACACATGAGTAATATGTACAAGGAAGTTCATATTATGTGAGTAATATGAACATAAAACAATTATGTTAGAAGGATTCTACAAAGGACGAAGGAACAAGAGTACCTCTTGTTCCTTCGTTATTAAATAATCTTACTCAATATTAACTGTGATTAGTCAAGAAACAGTGAGCAAATACAAAATATATAAGTACACTAGCTGCCTTTAGTGGTTGTTGATCTTGTACTTTTATTATATAAACCGCAGACAACACCAGAGGGTAAAGCTAGTCTAAAATAAAAGTAGCCTAAGTTACTCTTTATATCATCAGTTATTTTTCAGTGAAAGTCCTGTCAAAACCAGTCCAGTCATACCAGAGAGAGTAAGTAACAGGAACAAACAGTCAAGACTAAAATAAATTTTAAAACAGTTTTTTTATGTTAGTATCATATTATCTTTCATAAGCATTTAGTAAAAAGCTATCAATTCGAAATTTTATTTCAAAAATAAAATTAAAATTACTTATTTGTAAAGAGGCTAATTTATTAATAATAAGTAGAAAACCTTACCAAGCATAATTTTGGAATTGTTTTGATAGGTCCATATTACTCTGCTTTCCCTAAAAAGAAAAAAAGAAAAATTTATATAACATATCTTTATCACATTGATCAAACTTATTGCTTAATTATAGTTCTATTTGTGATCAATAGAATAAAAGTATGCAAAGATAACTAGAGATTAGGCCTACATATACTTGATTATTTACACATGTTATTTAAATAGGGAATCTCCTTCATGCACTTCAAAATTCCAAAATAAAAAAAATTATGTTATTCATTGCACAACACACTTTCAATTGACACTAACTTATCTCATTTCATTATAAACAATTTAATTAACTATAAGTATGACTTTCAAAAGACACTCAAATTCAGCCAAATAGGATAAAAAAACTTGTGAAAATCTTCGCACAATTTAATTTAGTAAAATATTATGATGAAAGTAACATCTTAAAAAATTGGGAAATTTATGAGAAATGAACTTACCGAAGTCTGGCGTCTGATAGTTGCAACAAAAGGTACAAACAATCTACGTAATAACATATAAAACACTAAAGGAAAATATATTCGGCCTGATTTTATATTATTTATTAGGATGAATCACCGACTAGACTTTCCATTCATACAATTGTTTTGACACTTGATTGACCACAGTATAAAGAAAGAAAGGACAGACAGGATACATTTGACACATCTGGGCTGCGTTTTGTTACTATTTTCTTAACAAATTTCTTATTAAATACCTTTATTAAGATGTGCATATTGAATCCCAACGACTAAATGTGGCCATTTTCTTATGAGTTGAATAACAAAGAAAAGATGAAAAGATAGAATAATAAAAATATTTTAGTTCAACGTGTGTCAACAATTGACAGACTAATGCCATATTGTCGTTTGTCACGTTACACTCCGTTACAGCTGATCTTATTATGCTTTGGCGCCTTTTTGTAAACTTGTAAAGTTTCACTTGTTATTACACGGTTTTTGTCACGAAGTGAACCCGTGAACCATGGGAGACCTACAAAAAGTGCGTTCGGAAGTTAACACGGCATTTAAATTAAGTGGTTTTACTATACGAAGAGAAGCCAGTACTTTTGTTGCAGAACAGCTATTGCTCCTTCCTCCTGATGAAAGACGGGGTATGTTGGACAAACTTACGGCTCACTTACTCCACCAGTGCCTGTCGCAGCCGGTTTTAGAAAAAGAACACTTAGAAACTGCTTACAAAGAATGTTGTTCCGAAGGTCTTGAGGAGAATGAAACTGTTCTAAATGTGATCGACGGATTTACTGTACCCAAACTTTGCTACAATCAAGAACTAAAGAAATTCGTAAAGGATACGAGTAGTAGTATGTGTTTATATCCTGAACCAAAGTGGAAAGCTCAATATATATTGGACAGATACACTACAATTTGGCAGAGAACACTTCGTAACAAACTATTTACACATGACCCATTGTCCTCCGAAACCGAGAAATGTTTTCAACTGCGTAAAGTGGAGTATTTATTAAGTTGTTCAAGCAAAATTGATGAAGTTGTAGTGTTAGGGCTTATATCACAGATTGTTGAAAGAAAGTATCATTTAGAAGACCCAACCGGGTCAGTACTCCTAGATCTATCTCAAGTGAGGTATCACTCTGGTTTATTTACTGAGAATAGTTTTGTATTAGCAGAAGGCTATTATGAAGATAACATACTCTATGTCACAGGTCTTGTACAACCTCCAATTGAAAGTAGAGAGGAATCATCACCATATTTCGGTAATTTGAACATGTTTGGTGGCAAATCTAAATCCTCATTAAAAAACTCAAAAGCCCTTTTAAAAATTGAACAAGAGAACCAAGATGGAGTTTTCGTTTTCTTGTCTGAGGTTTGGTTAGATTTGGCAAAGGTTATGGAAAACTTAAAAAAACTCTTTGCAGGGTTTGAAGACTATCCTCCGATAGCTATAGTGTTTATGGGCGAATTTCTATCCTATACATATACTTACTTACATAAACAAGAATTTATGAGTGCTCTAAATGATTTAGCTGACCTAATTTGTCAGTTCAAAAACTTACGTGAAAAGTGTCAGTTTATTTTTGTACCGGGAAAAACAGATCCAGCTGCAGCAGACGTATTACCTCGACCACCAATACCTGATTATCTCACAAATGTTATGAAAAAGAAACTAGACAAAAACATACTATTTACATCAAACCCTTGTCGTATACAATATTGTACGCAAGAATTTCTAGTATTCAGACAAGATTTGGTGATGAAACTGTGTAGAAATACCCTCCGGTTCCCAGAAACAGGTGATATACCTGATCACTTGACAAAAACGCTCCTTAGTCAGTGTTGCTTAATGCCAACTACATTGCGAGTACAACCGGTATACTGGAGACATGCAAGTGCCTTAAATCTGTACCCGTTGCCAGATCTAGTTGTTATTGCAGACCATTTTCAACCTTTTACACGCAGTTGTAAAGGATGTCATGTTATCAACCCTGGATCATTTCCTCGTACTGAATTCTCGTTTAAAGTCTATGTGCCAGCTACACGGACTGTAGAAGACTCCCAGATACCTAAAGATGAGTCATGAAGGTACAGTGGTAGTATTTTAGAAATGGAATTGAAATTTGTAAAAGAAAAACATGTCTATAGTCTTATCTATAGATGAGAGAAATAAATGATAATCAATTAGACTCTAATATCTAATTGCCATAAGCTAATAGCAATATGGTGCTAGAGTTCATTAATATATTCAGTTCATTAAGCACAGGCTGATAATTAAAATACTAGCATTTTAATGTTATATTATTCACTAACTTCAACATGCGGTTGTTGTACAGACAGACGCAGTAGAAATTTAATAAAAATGTTTCTTTACGTTAGTACCATATATGCCTTCATATATATATATATTATGAAAAGCTGTTAACTTGAAATCATAAACAGGCAATTCAATTTTATTTATTTGTAACAAATTTGAGTAATAGTGTTTCCTGTTTAAAGCAATGTAAGGTTCTATCTATTCAGTAAATGGGTAGTTGACCCATCTTCAGATTTGTCAGAAGTGATGAAAGATTTTTATTAATGTCTCTTGCTATTGTTAAACTTGGAAACAATTTATCAAAACACAAACTTATTGACAACTATTTTCTTAACTAGATTCTTAATGTAACATTGTGCTTGTATTTTTTTATATATTGCGACTATTACAAAATTGAACTTGAAATTTGTGTAAGTTCCCCTGGGGAAATTTGGCATAGGTACTAAAAATAAAAATTGTATGAATTGTAACTTTTTAATTACAATCATGTATTTGTATGATCTTGTATGTGAAAGGTAAATAAAAAACACCATTTACTTATATTAGTTTATTTTCTTACAACTATATTTACATTATTTTTTATATTACTAACATTATTTTAACAACTTGATCTCTAAACTTGCTTTATTATTTGAACTTATAATTATGTGCAATTAGAAGTGCAATCGGTAAAAGCTTACATAGAAAACAATATATCATAAATGATGACGTCATTTCTTACAAAGATATGGCTGCATTTGGATTAAATGATGTAATTAATGGTAGTAACGACTTTACAAGACCAAGATTGGAATAGTCGGCATTCTTTCCAGGGATACGTAATTGATTAAAGATTTATCAGCATTATATAGTAATTTTTTGTTTACTGTATAATGCTGGATAAAGTTAAAGTAAAAAAGTATAAATATTGAAAGTTGTTAAAAACGAGAAACAGAACATGTAAATGTTATTTTGATTGCATTATAATTTAAAACTCAATGATTTATCATGGGAGCGTTCAAGTATTACGTAACGCAACTTTTGAAGATTTTTGAACCCCCCCCTCTGTAACGCATCGTAACGTTTTTCTGTTCGATCCCCTCTATCTAAACGCTACGTAACACTCAAGTGTCATGTTTATATTTTATAAATTTTTGGCTTACAATACACACAATGGTTTTTCTCCTTAGTTTTTGCTAATAAACTCTTAAAATAACCGCCCCTGTAACGCATCGAAACGTTTTACGAGACCCCCCCTCCCCCCAAATAGCGTTACGTAATACTTGAACGCTCCCCATGATTAATTATAAATTGATAATGAGATGTCAACTTCTGCATATTTAATACACACTACACTTCTAAATAAATTAACTTTTTTTCTTACAGTATAGAGTAGGCGTTAAAAATTATGAGAGTAAAAATATATCTGCAAGTTGATGATTATACTATAAAAAAAAAATTAGTACATATATAAACTCCTAACAAATATTTAGATAATATTTATTGTAAGAATAAAAGCCTATATAGGTGGTAAAAGAACCCCATCTGGTATCAGACCAATAATAAATAAATAAATAAATATTCCGGACATCTTACACACAACGCCATCTAGTCCCAAGCTAAGCAGAGCTTGTGTTATGGATACTAGACAACTGATTGTAAATACATACATATTATACATAGAAAACACCCAAACTCCGAAATACATATTTACAGATCACACAATCATTTGGACCGACCCGGGAATCGAACCCGAGACCTCAAGCTTAGCAGTCGCATACGCTACCACTACGCCACCGAGGCAGTCAACCAATGGGGAATCCCCGAATGAAACACGTTAGCAAAACCATGCGTCGATATTAAATAGATAATTATGTGAGTAGACGACTAAAATCTCATTTCCAGAATTGTAAATATCTTATATTTGATAATTCTAAATACATTTAAATGAAATTGTATAAACTTAACTAATAACTAAGCACTTTGAGCGCTTGGGACGAATATTTTTTTCCTTCAAATTAATATGCTATGCATAAACATTACTTTCTATAATAGTAGAAGTAAAAATAATATAATTTCTTTAACAATAATAAATATTTTGGACACCTGACACACCGCCATCTAGCCTCAAACTAAGCAGTTTTTATTATGAAAGCTTGATTGACTGATACAATACTTCTATACTTTTTTGTTAATGCATACATATTATACATACACACCTAATTTCCGAAACCAATATATAAAATCATATAAACGTCGATACGGGAATCGAGCCCGGGAGCTAAGCTCAGCAGTCGCATACTCTAGCACTGTTTTAGAAATGACCAATTCAATAGAAATATTTATTTTTCCGTGTAAGTTAGTTACAATAATGACTACCCCCAACTTTTCTTATTAGGTGGAATGGGCATGATGACAGTAATCGAGAAACACAAAGTATGTATTAATCAGATAAAACGTATTTGGTATCATATTAAAAGCGAGATTAATAGCTAATTAACAAAAATAATACTACAAAATTTAGCAATCCGCCATGAAAAGTTGAACACCAATCAAAGTTACGTCACGTTTTTGTATAAGGTTTTTGATTGGATAAAAAAATAAATAAAATAAATATTTCGGACAATTTAACACACAATGCCGTCTAGTCCCAAGCTAAGCAGAGCTTGTGTTATGGGGTACTAGACAACTGATATAAATACATATATACTTTTTTTTTTTGTAAATACATACATATTATACATAGAAAACACCCAAACTTCGAAACAAATATTTGCAGATCATACAAACATTTGGACCGACCCGGGAATCGAACCCGAGACCTCAAGCACAGCAGTCGCTTACGCTACCACTCGCGCCACCGAGGCAGTCAAATAATAATAATATATAAATAACGATAATAACGATATAATCAACGATCCCTTTACTTTTTTTAATGTGCTATATTTGACAGTGGTTGACAAATGGTCATGTCACCTCTGCGGCGTGACGTCACAAGCAGACGCCGTGACACCACCGAGCGTACTGGCTTGAATTTTAAACTTAAAATTTGAATTGCAATTTTTTCGTACTAAACCTTTATTTTTTTTATAGAATTAGGGTTGTTTTTGATAATAAGAGATACTTCCGAACATCTTAAAACAGTTTTATAAATTGGTCTTCATGCCTATTTCAAGGAAGAAAATTCTCTTTTGAGTATGTCGTATTTATTTACTCTACGGGACGGAATTTAGTCACACAGATCTAGATCAAACAATCACTAAATTGACTGTAAATAATTGTATATAAAAGTAAATTTAAGAAAAGTTACGTATTGTATACATAATAATAGATTTTTAAGACATGATTAGAAAAAAATATTTTGTAAGTAGTTTTACTTTGACACTGTTAAATGAATACTTATCATAAAAAGAAAAGGTATGATAAAAATAAACTATTATTATGACTTGCAATGATAACAGGAAATAAATATTATTAATTTTATGTAAATAAGAAAAGCACTCGTCTGAATAAATTAGCGTTAGACATGTTCCTGCACTCGTTATCGCAAAAAGGCGTGTAAATAAAGCAAAAGCACTTTCCTTGTTCATTATAAAGTCTAATACCTTTATAATATTAAAGTTATATTTAACCTTCCCAATACTACTGTCTTTGTAACGAATACATCGTCCCACTAATCGTATGGTGTTGGCCCGTGATGGGACATTTTTTTTAATTAAAAGGCATCTCCCCCTTTAAAAATATACATCCTGGGTCGGGAGACCTTACAAACATACATGAAACGTACACAAATTGCCACTTTTTTGTTCCATGGGACAAGTGACAATAGTATTTTAGTGCCAAAAGTCCTATTAACATATTTAGAATAGGACTAGTGGGAAATCCCCGGAGTAAAAGCTTGGAAAATATTTTTATATTTATTCTGTGCTATTTTAAACTGTATTAAAAAAACATGGCAGTACTTTCTACAGATAAGAAATATAGTGCCTCAAGTGGGGTGCGAATAATTCAAGAAGTTACGAACTATCTGACTATTAAATTAAGAGCTTAAGATGGTTTTGTATGTCTCAGCGAGCGCAACGAGACAAATCATGGCGATGCAGAACATCAAGATGATAGGCGCGTACACACCTAGCAGCAGCCGACGGAAACTTGAGAACTGGAAAAAAATGATTAAATAAATATTTTAGATATCTAACACAGAACGCCATCTAGTCCTAAACAAACAGAGCTTGTGTTATGGGTACTAGACAACTTATATAAATACACTAGCTGACCGGACAAACGTTGCTTTGCCATAAAAGGGAATATATGTTGTAGAGGTGGGTCAATAAAAATCGCGATGGAAAAATAGGGGTTGATCGTAGAGGGTTGAAAATCTAGGGTTGTATGTATTTTCTAATGCTGCATCATAAAAAAATAGAAATTAAAAATTTTGTCAAAAAAAAAAAAAAAAAATTTGGGGTGGACTACCCCTAACATTTAGGGGGATGAAAAATAGATAAGAACCGATTCTCATAGATACTGGATAATCACAAAAAATTTCATCAAAATCGGTCGAGCCGTTTCGGAGGAGTTCGATTACGCACCAACACGACACGAGAATTTTATATAATAGAGATTATATACTTTTTTTTTGTAAATAATAATAAATAAATATTCCGGACATCTAACACACAACGCCATCTAGTCCCAAGCTAAGCAGAGCTTGTGTTATGGGTCCTAGGCAACTGATATAAATACTTGTATACTTTTTTTTTGTAAATACATACATATTATACATAGAAAACACTCAAACACCGAAACAAATATTTGTAGATTACACAAACATTTGGTCCGACCCAGGATTTGAACCCAAGACCTCAAGCACAGCAGTCGCATTCAATACCACTGCGCCACCGAGGCAGTCAATACAAATACATACATAATGATATTAACATTTGATCCGACCCGGGAATCGCACCCGAGACCTCAAGCACAGCAGTCGCATACGCTACCACTGGGCCAAAGAGACAGTCAAAGAGTAACAGTAAAGAAAAATTGATGTAAGATTATTTCAAGTCTGGCAATACTAAATGTCCTTGTGTATTCACGTCAATAATCAACAGTTTTTAATATTCCACAGCTAGACGTAGGACTCTCTTTTTTATTGGGAATAATCCCGCCCACACGCCCTTCACTGTAACTCCTGTACACCAGGATCAACAGCAGTGACCCATAAACACACCGAGTTATGACACTCGAGAAGTCCCAAAAAAATTAAACTGTCTTGGAAACGACAAAGAAATTAACCAGAAGAAGACTGGAAGAGTTGGAAATATAAGTAGTTCACTGAAAGTAAACTGAAAAGAAATACTTAACAAAAAAGTATGAAAATAAATAATAGTTTAAAATAAACCTTATTAAAAAATGTAAAACTATTTTTTTTAAATAATAAATTAACGAGATAGATTGATTAATAAAAATAAAAATAAAGTTTTAAAACGCGTTGGGCGACATTATGGATTTTTTTTCAGTAAACGCAGTTTGATTTATTTCAAAAAGCGTGTTTTTTATATATTATTTATTTTAATATTTTTTTCTCAAATTTTTGTATTGTAATCGGTCTTCGATAAGTATATTAAGTTTACAAATCTGACCGTTAGAAGTGGGATAAAATCAAGTTCAAAAGAGTCGGTTACAAACACAAAAGTGAAGCTAATAAAAATCGTGTACCAATAGAGTGTTTGGTGGACCAACCCGTCTATGAAACAGTCCAATTAGCCAAGATGCAAGAGCAATTTTCCGTGGGGGAGCCACGCTTCGGCATGAATGGGCCGGCTCGACCGGAGTGATACCACGGCCTCACAGAAAACCGGTGTGAAATAGCGCTTCCGCCGTGTTTCACCGAGTGAGTGAGGATACCAGAGGCCCATACCCCAACCCCTCCTCCCATTCCCTCTCCCCATCCCCCAAAGGTCGGCACTTGTGACGCTTTTGGTGTTGCGGGTGTCCATTGGCGAGGGTAATCGCTTACCATCAGGTGATGCGTCTGCTCGTTTAACGCCTTTATTCTCTTGTATCATCGGCTAATATATTTTTTTGTATTGAAAGACGTTATTTCTATACATTTGTTAGTTTGTAGAACGTCTTTGGAAGGTGGGCTTAACTAGTAAGCTAAAATTTCATATCTAAGGAGAAGCTTATGTCCAGTAGTGGAATAGCTAATGCCTTTTTTAACGTGACTCTACTCTGCCTGATGGAAAGCATGAGCAGAATCCAAGAGTGGTGGTCACCATACTCATTGCGAATGCAGACAATGCAGCACGGTGACCTACACAATGGCGGCTTATTAAGATACTTTTGGGGCATTTCACGTGAAACGGACAGCGAAAAAAGAATCAAGATTCTGATTTCAGTTATATTTTAGTATGTTGTTCCTGTATATATCCTCGGTACAGATATGGAATATTTTTGCATTTGCAAGCCTAGTTCTCAAAATATTGATCACCGAGTTTTATACATGGTGATCAATTTGTCCTAAAATTACTAAGTATATTTGAACTGATGATGACATTCGAAGTAATTTCCTGAACGTTTATTATATTTTGAAAATTAGGCTTACAAATCCGAAATTGAACAAAAAAAATATTGGAATCTTTAGCCTTTTTCAAATTCCGCTTCACGTGAAATGCCTCTACTGCATCATTGGACCATTTGTTTCCGACGATGATAAAAAGTGTTATAGTGTACAGTCAGCATCATATTGATTTGTGCTCTCAAAGTGCTCAAAATTATCGGAAAAACATCAATTCAATTTTATATTGGCAGACATGGGACTCAAATTGTTCGAAAAGTGATCAAAATATCTTAGCTATCAGTTGTAAATATTGTGTTAGCTGACAGAGTGTTCATATATTAATGTTAACAAATAGATGGTTCAATGGTATCTGTTATCTATGCATTCATAATAAAGTCAAAAGTCATTTTTATTAGTGCTTGTTACCATTTCTGTTTCAGTCAATTTTATAAGAACGAAGGCAAACACATAGTTATGCGGAAAAAACGAATAATCAGTATGTAGCTGGTAATTTGATTACTATTTTGAAACAAAACTTTACAATGTTTGAAACTTTTTAGTAAAATATACTACTAAAAGATGTACATCATACAATTAACTTCGAAATGATTTGTAAATTGTAATTTTTTATGATAAGCATTTCAAATGACCTACTTCAATGGATTGAAACTTATTGAAAGGCTTCTTTTAAAAAGCAGAGGTTGAGTTAACAATTGTATCAACTCTTTTACTAACGCTATACAAAACAAAATGTTGAGCAAAATGTTGAGCATTTTGAGAGCACAATTGAATATGATGCTGAGTGTACTAACCGGTGCGTCGGTACTCCTGTCGACGTGGGTCGTCTGTCGCGTGTGTCCGTGCATGTCCTTCATTGGGAACGCGTTGATGCGACCGTTACTGATGCGACCGTCCGACACACACACCGTCAACTGGAACGAATACAACACCATTTCATAATAATACAACATTTTAACAAGAAAAAACCAACTTCAAGAACTGGACCAATTTCTTTCCAGTCGAAATTCCCGAGGTAACAAACAAAAATACATTCGAATTGAGAACCTCCTTTTAAAGTCAGTAAAAAAAATTTTACTGATACAAAATCATTTGAAATTGTTTCAAACTAGGATAGGTAAATCCTACTACTATTATAAAGGCGAAAGTTTGTAAGTATGGATGTATGTATGTATGGATGTTTGTTACTCTTTCACGTAAAAACTACTGAATGGATTTGAATGAAACTTTACCACAATATAGCTTATACATCAGAATAACACATAGGCTACTATTTATAAAGATATAGCTTCGCCTCGCGGCGTTGCCCGCAGTTATCATCGTACCGCGGGTAGCACCGCGGGGTTCAGCTAGTACCTACATAAAGTAAACAATGAATGAATGGGTCGGCTCGACCGTAGTGATACCACGGCCTCACAGGAAACCGGTGTGAAATGTGTGGTGGCACTTGCGCTGTGTTTCACCGAGTGAGTGAGGATACCGGAGGCCCATACCCCATTCCCCTCCCCTCCCCTGTCCCCCTCCCCTCCCCTGTCCCCCTCCCCATCCTCCAAAGGCCGGCAACGCACTTGTGACGCCTCTGGTGTTGCGAGTGTCCATGGGCGGAGGCGCTTACCATCAGGCGATACGTCTGCTCGTTTGCCCTAACTAGGTAATAAAAATTATAAAAAAAAAGTTAAAGATCTTTAACAGCTTGAGAACGGCCAACGTATACCACGTAACCAGTAGGCCAAAACCTAGGTAAGAAGAGTCTATGTCCAGCTATGGAATATTAAGGGCTGTTGATGATGATAAATAGCCTAAGTATTAATTAGTTAGTTTAAATATATATATTTTTAACTCATGCACTAGGAATATAACTTGTGCAGCGGCAGATTTAAAATTTTTGAACACTCACTGTTGTGGGTTTGATACCCATATCAAACCCACAACAGTGAGATGCAGTAGGAAGCAGCGAGGCGACCGTTTAAATTACTGTGCAATTCGTGTAGTCTGTACAATCCCCAGTTGTTATTTCAGTTATCGCGGTAGGTAAGAGTAGACATGCCAAATTTTATTAAAATCAGTACAGCAGTTTAGTCATGAAAGTGTAATCGACAACGTTACTTTTGAATTTATAATATGAGTACGTACGTACTAAACTTGAAAAATACTATACCTACTTCCATTTCTATACTAATATTATAAAGAGGAAAGATTTGTACCTATTTTTGTATGTTTGTAATGAATAGGCTCAAAAACTACTAGACCGATTTTAAAAATTCTTTCACCATTCGAAAGCTACATTATCCACGAGTAACATAGGCTATATTTTATTTTGGAAAAAAATAGGGTTCCGTAAGATATTTGGGTTTTTCGGACACAAGGTGTAAAAATCAACCAGAAAAGTTACTTATTTTGCGAAAATTTTCATGCTACGGGCTAAGACGCAAACGAGGTTGCGTGGGTCAGCTATGTTTTATATACAACGTGTATTTAGTATCAGGATTGCACCCGTGCGAAGCCGGGGCGGGTCGCTAGTATTATATAAATTGTTATTGATTAAAATATATTTAGTGCTAACAGTCCCAAACCAGTACATAATCTCCAGTCATTTCAATCTATACAAATAAATGAAATTGGAGTGTGTTTATTACAATCACATAATTGTACTTCGATAGATGGCGTGCGCGTCGATTTACATCACGCTTTCGTTTGATTCAAAGCAGTTTGTATTTAATAGTAAGAAAAATTTCTAAAAATGATATCAATAAACCAGCTAGATCAGATTACAGACGGTGTTTTTGTTATTCAACAAACCCTCTAGTAAATCTTATTAGGGCAGCAATTCAACATTAGCTTAGTTAGCTAACAGTGTCTATTTGTAATATTAAAATAACCACTTTCTACTAAATGTATTATTATTTGAACCATTTGCCGTCCACTGCTGAACGTAGGTCTCCCCCAAGAGACTCCCTCCCTCCTCTCTCACTAAATGTATATGAATACCAAAATATCATTTTTACAATTTTTGTCTGTCTACTTGTCCGTTTGTTCCGGCTAATCTCTGTAACGGCTTGACCGATTTTGACATGACTTTCACTGTCAGATAGCTGATGATATAAAGAGTAACTTAGACTAGTATTAAGTAAAAAGAACTCACCGATAGTACTAAATGCATGATCACGTGGAAAGCTACGAAGGCTGCCAGGATGTACACTGTCCAAGGTGGCAACTCCGTCTTTTGTAGGTACGCCGCGAAGAATATCGTCACAACTGTAAAGTTATTATTTTATACTAAAACTTACTTTATGGGAAAGAAAATAGGGTCTATTTTATAATGAATTTCTTTTTAACATACCAAACTTGTTTTTTTTTTTTATTATTGAATAGTGGACAAACGAGCAGACGTATCACCTGATGGTAAGCGATTACCGCCGCCCATGGACACTCGCAACACCAAAGGCGTCACAAGTGCGTTGCCGACCTTTGGGGGATGAGGAGGGGGAATGAGGTATGGGCCTCCGGTATCCTCACTCACTCGGTGAAACACAGCGTAAACGCTATTTCACACCGGTTTTCTGTGAGGCCGTGGTATCACTCCTTGTTCTTAGTTTTTGCTGATTGGCCCATTTGGGAGTGGTGTGGACCAAATTGTGTCACAAATATAAAAAATTGGGATAATTTAAATGATGATATTCGGACAAATCAGTTAAGTAACAAAAAAGAACTTAATCATTATTGTTATACGGTTGACTTTCAAATAGCACACGAACTCTCCATTGTTCTAACAAGTACTATAATATATTATTTAATTATAATTCGCGTGTCTACAGCTCACGATGAACTCCGAAACTATCTAACCAATTTGTAAGTTTTTTTTTGATGTGTGTTTTGCTGAAGTGTCTTAGATAGGATACTTAACATCACCATTAGATTTAAAGAGCTGAGTATGAATGAAAAGAGACGTAGGCGAAGTTGCGTGGGTTAGCTAGTATTATATATAACTTACTTCCAAGTATGTGAGCGGCATTTCCAGCTCCCCAATGGAGCCAGTTGAAGATAGGTCTGTACTCAGTACCGGGGTGTGGTCTGAAGTATGCGCCTGTAATAATTGGTACATTACATTAATATTTACTGTGGCGACCTCCACAAACAACATAACATACTACAGCGCCATCTACCAAAGTTACACTGAACTACGGAGTAATCTACAATACGAAGAAACTACCTCGTGCCGATTATGATATATACAACATCCCAACATCAGCTGTTGGGCAGTAGCCCGCCAGGCATGATCGCCTCGCCAGATCGGAGGACCCTCCCTTTGTGTTGGAGGGACATGATACCCGTTCCCCCCCATTTACCTTTTACATTAAAATAGGCCAAATTCTCCTTTCAAAGAAAGCTTATGTCAAGGTCGATGTATTGAAAGAATGCTGATGATATTGGGGAAAAGACTCGACATTCGGTTTGGTCGTATAATTTCTAGAAAAGTTCAAGTAATAAGATATTACGGCACAGAACAATGAACCCTATGGTGATAGCTATAACGTCGAATATGGAATGACTGTCGCTCCGTTGGCTTGTTTACATTCCACAGCGTTTTCTCTGTAACGATAATTTCGGTGGCCGTTGCACTTTCGAGAATGGACTAGGAATAGTGGTGTCTAATATAAAATGGCGTCTCGTGGACCGCAGTTTATTTCAGTTTGTAAGACAAAGATCTGAATGATCGAATTAACAAAACGACCTGGACGATTATTCTGTGGTTTATAAAGGCTCTTTTAGCTGTCATACGGTTTATTTTTCATTGTTTTAAATTTCAAACGCAGCAATATTCTCCCTAAGATCCAATAATAGTAGTAATAAATACCTAGTCATATACAAAAACTCTAGATCAGGACACTTAAATAGCAACTCTCGTTATAGACAATAAAGTTTAATTTGTGTTGAACGTTAATATTTTTTATAAGTAGGCTTGTAACAAATATTAACGTTTATGATCACGTTAACGCAGTTTTGCTAATACTTTATGGACGATGAGGTTTCGGTTTGGTAATGCTTGTCTGACTTATTGGCCAACTTACTAATTTAATAATAAATATTCATACATCTAACACACAACGCCATCTAGTCTCAAGCTAAGCAGAGCTTGTGTTATGGGTACCAGACAACTGATACATCTAAAAACATATTAACTATTTTTTTGTAAAGATATCCATAAAAAAAATTCAAACTCCGAAAAAAATATTTGCAGATCATATAAACATTTGGTCCGACCCGGGAATCGAACCTGAGACCTCGACAACAGCAGTCGCATACGCTACTACTGCGCCACCGAGGCAGTTTAACTATAAATAAAACTTACCAATGGGTTGTAAGAAGCACAGTATAACAGTGACAAGACCGGTGATGGCATGAGGGTTGCTGCCAGTAGTAGACCATCCCCCCACTTCAATCAGAATTAGTATGAAGCCGATGGTTGTCAACACCAATGTGGACACCATGAATATACGATGGTACTGAAAAAAAAACACCTAGTTTTACTCGTGCTGTGAATTGTTTTATAAAAGTATGCAATGTTGTCTATGGTATTTTGATCGGTTGATAGACTTCACTAGCGTCTATGGTACAGGTATTCCCCGAAACCATTCAATAATAGAAGTTAGATTATATACGAATTACATCATAAAATTGATAAAATATTGAGTACCTATTAAAAAATCCTTCTTTTTAGATTTCTCTCAAGAACAATATTATATTTATTTAATAGATGGAAGGTTTCGTTTATGTTCTACTTTACAATATTTAACTTTATCTTTTAGATAATGCCGAAATAACTCTATTCTGCCTGATAGAAAGCTTGAGCAGAATCTAAGAGTGGTGGTCACCATACTCATTGCGAATGTAGACAATGCAACAATGCAGCATGGTAACCCACACTATTATGGTCTATTCATCTATTGAGATGCTTCTGGATCATTGGGCAGATAAAATTATTTATTTTTTTCTTTTTTATTGAATAGTGGGCAAACGAGCAGACGTATCACCTGATGGTAAGCGATTACCGCCGCCCATGAACACCCGCAACACCAAAGGCGTCACAAGTGCGTTGCCGACCTTTGGGGGATAGGAAAGGGGATGGGGGGAGGGGTTGGGGTATGGGCCTCCGGTATCCTCACTCACTCGGTGAAACACAGCCCAATCGCTATTTCACACCGGTTTTCTGTGAGGCCGTGGTATCACTCCGGTCGAGCCGACCCATTCATGCCGAAGCATAGCTCTCCCACGGTGTTTTAATATACTTACAGCGAACCAAATGTCTTTTCCGCCTAATTGTTTGCCGACCCAAGTTTGTCTGAAGTATCTGTAATATAAAAAGATTGTTTAGAAATTTCTTGACGTTAGCTACTATTTTTTGAAAAAATAATGTAAATGACAAATATAAGGTCTAGTTGATAACATTTCTACTGTAATCTTAGGATTTTCCTAATCTTTTCATTAAATTAGTGCAGTCAACTTAATGAGTTAAGTTGACATCAATCTGTCAATGTCCACTCCGATTGAACGCTGTTAAAGTCTGAAATTGTATTGAGTCGCCTGGTCGATCCTACTAGTCCACGAGTAACAAATAAGTATGTTAAATATTGATGAAGTGATCCCGCATATATTTGAATATGACCAGTGCTTATTTTATACCACTTACTGTCGTCCTAAATCTAATTATCGGTTAATTTAACGAAGCGCTTTAAAATTAATTCATTTCTTCACAAAAAACCTACAGCTTTTAAATCATCTTCATATACACTTGACTACTCACACTTATTAAAATCTAGTGTAAAGTAGTACCTATAAAAACTCTTATTTTTTATACCACCACAATGGTCTTTCGAGCCGACTTTCAACTTATGTTCTTAATAAACTTGACATTAAAATCTAATGTTAAGTAGTTACCTATAAACCCCCAGTTTTTATACCACCACAATGGTCTTTCGAGCCGACTTTCAACCTAAGACCTTCATAAACTTGACATTTAAGTCTAATGTAGAGTAGATACCTATCAAATCCCACAGCTTTTATACCACCATAATGGTCTTTCGAGCCGACTTGCAACCTATGACCTTCATACTCTTGACATTAAAGTCTAATGTAGAGTAGTTACCTATCAAATCCCACAGTTTTTATACTACCACAATGGTCTTTCGAGCCGATTTTCAATTATGACCTTCATACACTTGACATTAAAATGTAGTGTAAAGTAGTTACCTAGCGAGCAGTATGCCCAAGGAGGCAGTGCCGAGCCAGGCGAGCAGCATGCAGCAGCCGTGCAGCTTCAGCAGCAGCTTGGAGCCGCCCGCTGCGGTACCCACGCTCGCCAGCGCCTGCGCCGCGCCCGTCGCCTCGTACGCTACGTCGTGGAACCCTACTCGGTTGGCGTCTGGGAATTGTATAACAGTACATGTCGTTACCAACAGGCTTTAATAGTTCATTACTATTACACATACAGCGCAACACGAAAACATATGATACCGCCATCTACCAAAGATAAACTGAACTACGAAATAACGTACTGCACAATAAACTATAAACTAATCCTGAATCGCGCAGTAGACTTTCTCGCGACCCTTAGCAAATATACAACTTCCTAACATGAACCGCTGGGCAGAGGCCCTCCAGGCATGATCACCTCGCCTGGTCGGAGCATCCTCCCTTTGTGCTGAAGTGACATGACACACTGGATAAAAGCCGCTCTTCAAGAAGTAGATTTTGGCTTGCCATGTAAATTAATAATTTTTTTTTGTCACTTTTGGATCGAAAAAGTGATTAACAGACGACTAAAATTAACCCGGTATTAAGGTCATCAAATGAGTAATTTTTTTTCAAAATTAATTATCAATATATTGGAATTCTGTGACTTTTATAGACACCCTCGAGTTTCGCAGGTATGAAAATTCAAGTGCAAGTTACAATCCTACTACTATTATAAAGGCGAAAGTTTGTAAGTATGGATGTATGTATGTATGGATGTTTGTTACTCTTTCACGTAAAAACTACTGAATGGATTTGAATGAAACTTTACCACAATATAGCTTATACATCAGAATAACACATAGGCTACTATTTATAAAGATATAGCTTCGCCTCGCGGCGTTGCCCGCAGTTATCATCGTACCGCGGGTAGCACCGCGGGGTTCAGCTAGTTTATAATAGTAACAGCCAGTGTTCCGTATACCTAAGGCGTATAAAGCAGTTACACAAATTACGAACGGTATGATTCCACGTACCTTTCATGGTGCTGCCAGCTACCACCATCAGATTATACACATTATTCGCCAAATCGAAGGTCTGTCCCTTCACCACTGACACCGTGTTCCTGTTAAACTTGCAGTACAGTTTTCCATCAATGATAGAGGACTCCAAGAGCTGCACAATGTCTTGGGGAGAGTCAGATCGGCTGACATACGGTTCTTTCTTCGGATAAGTCCATGACGTAAAGAGATTTACTCCTCCGTTGTCATTTCTGACACATTCCATGGCGCTGTCGTCTCCCATTTTGTTGTCCATGCTCAAACCAGTGGCAACGTACCTAGGATTGCCTGGAGCTTGAAGTTCAAATGTATATTTGTCACCAGCGACAAAGATTGCTACAACAGCTTTGCAGTCGCCTCTAGCGATACAATTTTGTGGAACACCGAAGCACAATTTAGTGTCAGCGCAACCTTGATAGATTATGTCGAGTGGAGCGGCTTCCATTTTTGGCTGGAATTAAACGACAATAATTGAAGTAATTTTTTTTTAGGAATGTTTTAGATTTAAGTAAATGTTACTGATTTATTTAACTTAAAGCTAAATAAACTTTTTATACTAGCCGCAAGTTTGTAATAATCAGTTTATTAACAATAGAATTATCTATACCCATTTAGGGGCATCGAAGTAATCTAAATATAATATTATGAATTAAAAAGTAACTGGTCTCAGTCTGTCTGTTACGCTTTCATGGCTAAACCGCTGCATCGATTTCTATGAAATTTGGAACGAAGATGCTTTAATTACACGTCAATTATATATGTACAACATCAAATCCTATTCCACTTTTTTTCTTTGAACTTTAGTAATTCTGCGAGAAAGGGTTATCATTGAAAGCCTCTGTAGCGCAGTGGTAGCGTATGACTGCTGTTCTTGAGGTCTGGGGTTCGATTCTCGGGTCGGACCAAATATTTGTATGATCTACAAATATTTGTTTCGGAGTATGGGTGTTTTCTATGTATAATATGAATGTATTTACAAAAAAAAAAAAAGTATTCATATCAGTTGTCTAGTACCCATAACACAAGCTCTGCTTAGCTTGGGACTAGATGGCGTTGTGTACAAGATGTCCGAAATATTTATTATTATTATTATTTGTGATATTTTGTTTTACTTAAAAATTGTATATCTACCTAACATGGTGTAAAAATTCGGCAATATTTTTTTTTAATGGGTAGCAGGGCCATAGCCATGGACACCCAACACCAGAAGCGTTACATGTGCGTTGCTGGCCTTTGGAGGATGGGGAGGGGGTGGCTAAAGCGATTTTGAAGGTCTCCTTGCTCACCCGGTCGTGATATCACTCCTGTCAAGCCGACCCATTCATGCCGAAGCGTGACTCTCCCATAGTATCCCTTTTTAATAGCAATTTTCATACCTTAGTCTCCAAAATAACGGGTGGAGATGCCGTAGTGACGGTTTTGGATGGCGCCGCGGGCGGTGCCGGGCTGATCATCGTGTCTGCGGTGACCACTTCCACTAGCGGTGACTCTATGTTCAACCAGAAGGTAGCATAGCTTTGTGCCACTGTTGCTCTGTGGACCAATATTAACAATTATACCTCTTGCTGTTTAATCTAATACCTCTAAACGATATTATATACCTACACTCTTTTGCAAAAAAAACGGGCACTTAAGCAAAGAACTATTTTATAGTTACTATTAGTTTGTTTGACAATTTTAGGTATTGTTATCCTCAGAATTTCATAAATTAATTAGGAAGGAATAGGTATCATCAGTTTTATCATAACATTTTGATTAAATTATTGAGAAATAATGTTTAAGCTCAAAACACTATTATTGTACCTGCTGTTAACGCGTTAATTTCTTTGTTTTTCTTGAATACATTAAAAGCAGATAAAAGTTTAGTATTGAGTGTGAGTTTAGTGTGAAGCTGAAATCACGGCTTGCATTCGTCTGGGCATGCTAGCGAGTATATCTTTTATGGTTTCTTGGGGAATACGTTCCCACTCCGCGGTAATCACATTATTTAGCTCTCTGATGGTCTGCGGAGCCGGCTGCACTGATCTCACTCGTCGCTTCAGAACGTCCCAGACATGCTCTATGGGATTGAGGTCCGGATTTCTAGCTGGCCAGTCCAAACGACGAATTCCGACTTCTAGCATATACGCTTCCACATCGCCAGACCGGTGGGCGCGAGCGTTGTCGTCCATAAAAAATGAGTTTTCGCCAAGAGCGGTTAAAGCGGGTTGTGCATAAGGAATTAGAACTTCCGTTATGTATCGGTGTCCAGTCAGTGTACCGTTTTCGATGAAGACTAACTCCGTACGATCCATGGAATTTATTCCTGCCCAAAACATAACAGAGCCCCCTCCATAAGGTGTGATTTCTTCAAAACATTCCTCTGCAAAGCGTTCTCCTCGTCTACGTAGCACTCGCCGACGTCGGTCTTCACCATGCAGAGATATCCTGGCTTCATCGGAGAACAATATCCTATCCCAGTCTTCATGAGTCCATGACACACAATTTCGAGCGAAGCTAAGCCTGGCAACTCGATGTCCACGGAGTAATTTAGGGCCGCGTGCCGGGCGATGACTGTGTATATTAGCAGCGAGAAGCCTCCTCCTGACCGTCCATAGACTAATTTGCACATTTCTTACTTCTTCGAGGCTGTTCTTGAGGTCCACATAAGAAGATTTGCGATTTTTCAACGCTTGACTAACTAGAAAACGATCATCCCGTGCATGTCTTTCTGCCAGAACCAGGCCTTCTCTTGACGGAACCGGTCTCTTGATAGCGCTGCCAGGTCCTTTGAACTGTCGACCGACTCACATTTAGCCTCTGAGCCACGAAGCATTGGCTGCAACCTTCTTCAAGCAGCACAATAATTTTGCTCGCTTTTATCACTTTATCTACCATTTTCGAGATTGCTAAACAGCAATAACAATACTTTTAAATATCAAGGACATCAGATAATTTAATAAAAATTGACAAAAAGTTAATTAGAGTCGATATTAACTATAGGGAATTCGCGCCACAAAATGTAGTTAAAAGTTGTTTTCTTTGAAAACCAGGCTCAGTCAAAAATTTGAATTTGGAATGTACTCTTATAAACATCATGGCACTTTTATAACTGGCCAGTAACATGTTCAAATGATTAAAACCTTTTTGGTATTTTATTTTTTTCAGCCAGGAAGAAAATCGAAACCGCCCGTTTTTTTGCAAATGAGTGTATATACTAGCTGACCCGACAAACGTTGCTTTGCCATAACAAAGAATATGTTGTAGATGTGGGTCAATAAAAACCGCGATGGAAAAATAGGGTTTGATCGTAGAGGATTGAAAATTCAGGGTTGTATGTATTTTCTGATGCTGTATCATAAATAAAAAAGAAAAAAAATTAGGGGTAGACCCCTATATCTGACCCTTAACATTTAGAGGGATGAAAAATAGACGTTGGCCGATTCTCAGACCTACCTAAAATGCTCACAAAATCTCATGAAAATCGGTCCATCCGTTTTGGAGGAGTATGGTAACTAACATTGTGACACGAGAATTTTATATTTAAGATATAGCTATATATATAATTTGAATCTCGGAAACGACTCCAACTATTTACATTAGAAAACCTTTGTTTCGTCTTTTACATTAGATACTTAGAATTAATAACAGTGTTTGAATATTAACCCTGTAAAGACAATCTAAGTAGTTTTGATGATGTTCTCACAGCCGATTACGGCCACGGAGGCCAGTCTCAACGGAGACCAGCTCAGACACAGGAGATATTATAGTGCACAAGTGTGTGGGAATCGAACCCACAATCTACTTCGCATTCAGGATCACAAACCACTAGGCCTGTCACCTCTAAATATTGGTGACGTAAATACATATTTAGTTTTCTAAGAAACAATATACTCGTAGACGATAGCGTGTTCTAAATCAAAATAGCGAATTCAGTTCTTGATTATAAATTACATTTCTTTTTTTTAGTTTTTTTTATTGAATAGTGGGCAAACGAGCAGACGTATCACCTGATGGTAAGCGATTACCGCCGCCCATGGACACCCGCAACACCAAAGGCGTCACATGTGCATTGCCGACATTTGGGGGATTCGCTCACTTGGTGAAACACAGCGCAAGCGCTATTTCACACTGGTTTTCTGTGAGGCCGTGGTATCACTCCGGTATTCATGCCGAAGCGTGGCCCACGATAGTTAAAGGAGATTTCTACACATTTCAATGTTTTTTTTTCTGACCTTAGAAAACTTGTAGGTTAGGCATTAATGAAATACAGCAATACATACGGATAGCTATTTACGACCTAGCGGCCTAAGTCCTCTAATATGGTTCAAAGAACAATGAAGACTAAGAAAGGTCATATGAGAAATTAAGATTATGTTTTAAGATTAAGCATAAAGCCAGTATCGGCTCGGATTTTTCTTATAAACTGTAAATATTACACGCAACTGTTATTTAAACATACAGCTGTTCTGAAACTGTATTAATGTTTACTTTAAATACTTTTATTAACAGCAATTCGCTTTAATCATTAAGATGAATATCCAATTTGGTGAAAAAGAAGGAATTGATTAAGAGAAATCTGAATTCACCAAACAAAATAATCTAAGTGTTCGTGTTCGATTCTTGGGTCGGATCAAATGTTTCTATGATTTGCAAATATTTGTTTCGGAGTTTGGGTGTATTCTATGTCTTCTTCTTCCTAGCCTTTATTATTCCTAATATTATTTGGGGTCGGCTACCAGTTCAACCGATTTTACCTGAATATCAGTTTTTACACAGAGCGACTGGCATCTGACCTCCGCAACCCTGAGGGCGAATTGAATTCGAAGGTTGAACTAGTTGTCAGTATATTTGAGGGCACTGACTTCCCAATAACGATTGCCATAGATGTTCATGACAACCGGGACCGACGGCTTAACGTGCTCTCCGAAGCACGGGCGGGAAACACCACCATCTTCCATACTCCGGGCTGCTATTAAGAATTTCTTGTAGGAAAAACCCAACAGCAGTCCGACCCGGGAATTGAACCCGAGACCTCTTGATCTGCAGTCGCTTACGCTAACCACTAGACCAACGAGGCAGTTTGGGTGTATTCTATGTACTCGTATAATATGTATGCGTTAACAAAAAAAAAGTATGTATATATTTATATTTGTTATCTAGTACCCATAAGACAGCTTTGCTTAGCTTGGGACTAAATGGCGTTGTGTGTAAGATGACCGAAAAATATATAAATATATATCATGCAGTCTCAAGTCTGCAAATAGCCAATTTAAAATGAAACATGAACCATTTTACCTGAACTCAATTCCACCAAGGAAATCCATAGGAGCTAGCCACTGGAAGGTCATGGCTGGTTTGTCTTCTGGCGATGAGTGAGTCACTGTGTCATTTGGACTCGTACATGTCGTCATGTGCACCAATGAAGAGTCTGGGAGTCGAACGAACTTTCCCACTATTATATCTGGATTCTGGAAGGGGAAAATTTAAGCATTAATTTGTTTGACCATGAATGATATGGTCTAGCATATATATTTCTTGAAATCTAAACGAGGTTATTTTTTATTACTAAATGATATTTTAATTAATGTGATCACAGATTCTGAAATAATTTTAGACTAAATAAGTCAAAGTCAAAGTCAAATCATTTATTTCCATAGACCCCAAAAGGCACTTGAACACGTCAAAAATACAAACATCAAACATTATTAATACAAATATAAAATAAAACTCAAGAACTGAAGTGATCAGTGATAAAAGGATGTAACTCAAGTAATCAATGATTTGAATTACCGGAGCTTAGATTGATTTCGATTCAACTCAAAGGTTTAAATTGAAATCAATCATAATATCAATAATATCTATACTAATAATAAAGCTGAAGAGTTCGTTTGTTTGTTTGAACGCGCTATTCTCAGGAACCACGGGTCCGATTTTAAAAACTCTTTCAGTGTTGGATAGTCCATTTATCGAGGAAGGCTATAGGCTATATATCATCACGCTACTACTAATAGGAGCGGAGTACCAATGAAGAATGTTTCAAAAACGGGGGAAAATTTTCACGCTACGGGCAATATAAGATGCAAACGAGGTTGCGTGGGTCAGCTAGTTAGTCATATTAGAGGATAATTATTTGTGAAACCATGATTTGTATTCACAAATAATTATATGTATATGTAGGCATGTCGTTGTTAGTATAGCAGAAAACATAGGAGGTAAAGTTTACCTGTATTTGCCTAGCCTGCAAAATAAACCCACCAATGGGCAAAGGAGCACCTGCAGGACTGCCTACAGTCACGTTCAAGATATCTCCCTGGCGCACCTGAGCCGCTGACGTCTGGATAAAGTACGGTGGAGTCGAAGATTGGGGTTGGATTGTTTCATGGCGTGGAGTCTGATCTATGCAGGCCTGAAAAGAAATCAGATTTTTATTTTGGTCCTTATGTAGTTGGAAAAGAAGACAGAGTAATGTTATGGCCTAATATAAATGTATGGAGTGACATTTCCGAGTCCAGGACTCAGAATTATAAATTGTATTCACGTCGTCCAGGTCCCGATAAAACCGTTAAGTGTGAGTAAGAAGAACAAAACGCTACAAATCTGTGAATAGCCTTATGCTAATGAACTACAAACTAGTCAAACAAACTACAAATAAAGGTCGAATTTTAGGTTCCTGACGACACTTTGCAGGATCATTCCTGGAAAGTGTGGTAGGCTAAACTGGTGCTGTGGAATGACGTTTTTATACGTCTCCCGTGCAAGGATTATTTTCTTTAAAAGACAACTCACGCACTAGAAATAGTTATATTCTGTGTTGCAGAGGTCTTTACAAACGTATATGAAACAAACCCAAAGATTAGCAACTATTTGTAAATCACACAAATTGTTTTCCATGTAGGGATCGAACCCACAACACTCAGAGCAGTAGGAAATGGCAAGGTACGCTTTAACCACTAAGCTATCTGTTAGTATCCATCACAGTATAACACACAGATTACACAAATTCTTTGCGCCGCAAATATCTAATGAAAAATGTGGCCTAATACTGTATTTTTTTTTTTTTTTTTTTTTTTATTGTATAGTGGGCAGACGAGCAGACGTATCACCTGATGGTAAGCGATTACCGCCGCCCATGGACACCCGCAACACCAAAGGCGTTACAAGTGCGTTGCCGACCTTTAGGGGGATGGGAAAGGGGATGGGGGGAGGGGTTGGGGTATGGGCCTCCGGTATCCTCACTCACTCGGTGAAACACAGCGCAAGCGCTATTTCACACCGGTTTTCTGTGAGGCCGTGGTATCACTCCGGTCGAGCCGACCCATTCACGCCGAAGCATAGCTCTCCCACGGTAAAGTACTTCATAAATTGTTCTATAGACTAAACAAAATCATTGAAATTTCACTTACAATAGACGGAGCTCCAGAGCTGTACTCCTCAGAATAATTCACCAGCGCCAGTATTGTGAGCGTAAATATCATACTCCTTTTCTTTGGCAACATCGTGTTTGCTTCTGAAATTAAAGAAAAATATTCGTTATTATACTGCTATATTTATCCTAGACATTTTTTTGTTAAAGAACATAAACGAAAAATATCGTGTAAAGGAACGCATTTAAAAAAATAAACTGTCACTGGGAATTCAATTCCCACCTTTTTCACTGCTAACTATCGGATAGATGAATATCTACAAAGTTTAAAAGAACCTTCATTGTTTTTTTTTTAATACTTTAGCTACCAAAATGACTCTGCCCTGCCTGATGGAAAGCACCAGCAGAATCCAAGAGTGGTGGCCACCATCCTCAATGCGAACAAGGATAGTGCAGCATGGTGACCAGCACTATGGCGGCCTAGTGAGATGCTTTTTCACGCCCCGCTTAAAGGACCCGGGATCATAGTGGGACGGAAACACATGCGCTGGTAATGAGTTCCAGGTTTTAACCGCTCGGCAATTTTAAAATTCGAAGATTTTTTTAATAAACTTGTGTGTTCAAATTTTTGGAGCGACGAACGGACCATTTCTTACAGAGTGTAATAAGTCGTTCATTCGTCACTTACCTTCATAAAGCATTTTTTTAATATATTTATTCTTTAAAAGTTAAATTGAGCCATCGCTGTACACTTTAACCTTACAAAGCGCGTGACGTGAAGGCGCGTGTGTTATAGCAAACCATAACAGCGATTCGTATCAAGCATTAAACTGAAAGAAAGGGACGGAGCTATTTATCAGATAGAGGTTAAACAAGGACAGGGGATCGGTCGTGCAGCAAGGAAGTGAGGTCAGTAAGCCCAGTGAAGGTAATATTGATGTGACGTCAGCAGTTTGAGGTCTGAGTTGAATCTAGTTCAGTTTTGCTCAGAATTCAACTCGCAACTTTTTTCAAATGCCACGCACTGACATGCATTCCTCAGTGGCGCAGTAGTAGCGAACACTGTGCTTAAGGTCTCGATTTCGATTCCTGGGTAGGACCAAATTATTGTATATACTGCAAATATTTGTTTCGGAGTTTGGATGTTTTCTATGTATTTATATCACTTGTCTAACACCCATTGTTCAAGCTATGCTTAATTTGGGACTAGATGGCGTTGTCATCCCATGTCCGAAAATTATTACTATTATTACTGAATCTGTTCAATTTGACTCAGAATTCAACTCTCGGTGTCTAACCACCGTCATAAGTTCGGTTTGAATTCGAATTCTTTATACAAAATCTTAACGATAATTTACTTATTAGTATTATAATCATAAACATTAGAATATTAACCATATTTCTAAGGCCGGATTAAGTGATATAACTACAAGGTAAATTGTGGTCGCCAGTCGTTTACCTTCAGACCAGAGGATTTGCATACCTCCACACCCTCACAGCTCTGGCCATGAAAATCAAAGTCTATCATAAATTATGTGAAAGTTTTTAACACATATTTGAACATATTATATATAACACTATAACACTAGCTGAATTCCGCAGTGCTATATGCGGTTATTGTTGCACCTTTACAACTGCGGGTAACACCGCGCGACAGAGACAGAAAAAAAATTAAAAAAAAATGTTATATGTGCCATGTAAGTACACATACATATGCATTTGGTAAAAAACGGCCATTTTAATATTACAAACAGACACTCCAATTATATTTATTTGTATATAGATGTATAGATTAACATTATAATATAATATACAAATTAAAAGTATTATAAAGTATTGAACCGATAAGCTTTATTTTTAGACTTTGTAGTTACTTTATTTGCTTCTCTGATCTTACATACAGAACATTACAAAAAATATTTGATGTTTGTTACTCTCAGATTATTAAAACTCGAAAATGACTGTAACGATTTGGATGATTTTAGTCTTGAATTCGTAAGAGTAGAGAGAATCTATAAACTGTGTGAAAAATACCACCAGTCCGTTTTTTGGACCATTTTTCAAAAATCCTTGCCTTCCAATCTATAAAACGTTTTTTTTTTATTCGCACCAATACTACCTTAGACAAGTATCTGAGATAAGCGTATTCATCATAGATTTAAAAGAAAATATAATCGTGCCTAATTAAGTTATTTTGTAATTTCGACTCAACTTACTTTGACTTGACTTTGCTTAACTAATTATGTATTCTAAACATAAAAATTCTTTGTTATTCAATTTACTGAGAAGAAAAAAAAACTTACACATTTGTTTTTCAAATTACATGCACGTCGGTAATTTTTGAGTCTTCTAATGAAATCTTACTAAATAATAATTATTTAATGCCGTGTTGCATTGAGTCATATCCGCAGTAAGATTTACATTCAATGTATTTATTTTATAATTAACAATGAATATAAAAATATTGTATATGTGTCCAGTTTGGTGAGAAGAAATCTAATAAACAAACTCACGGTCACTTTGAGTATTCGTCCTTTTCATTCCTTTATTATTTGAGTCATTGTTCCTGCACACATATTATTATTATTATTATTTTTTATTGAATAGTTGGCAAACGAGCAGACGTATCACCTGATGTAAGCGATTACCGCCGCCCATGGACACTCGCAACACCAAAGGCGTCACAAGTGCGTTGCCGACCTTTGGGGGATGGGAAAGGGGATGGGGGGAGGGGTTGGGATATGGGCCTCCGGTATCCTCACTCACTCGGTGAAACACAGCGCAAACGCTATTTCACACCGGTTTTCTGTGAGGCCGTGGTATCACTCCGGTCGAGCCGACCCATTCATGCCGAAGCATAGCTCTCCCACGGATTTTAGGTAGCCGGCAATTATCTTAAAATATATTATATAAATAAAATGCGTGACGTAACGAAAGAATTTAAATTATATACACACAAGCACAAGGAAGTTTATTAGATACTAGCTGACCCTCGCAACCTCGTTTACGTCTACTATTGCCCGTAGCGTGAAAATGTTCCCCCGTTTTTGAAACATTTTTCATTGGTACCCCGCTCCAATTAGTAGTAGTGTGATGATATATAGCCTATTAGCCTTCCTCGATAAATGGACTATCCAACATTAAAAGAATTTTTCAAATCGGACCAGCGGTTCCTGAGATTAGCGCGTTCAAACAAACAAACAAACTCTTTAGTTTTATAACATTAGTATAGATTATTAAAATGGAAGAGTTTTATATTTGTTTGGTTGAACACGCCAACCTCGGGAAGGACTGGTATGACTTAAATAAATCTTTCAGTGTTAGATATTGATGAAAAAGTGCAGCGTAGAGAGGAAAAATGCAGCAAAAACAGGGAGTGTACGAGACTATGGTATACCTAGTATGTATCTTTGAAGGTTGGCTCACACTTTCTTTAATATAACGTTGCGGGTAAGAGACGCAGACGGCGAGCAAGTCTATACAAATAAATAAAATGTGAAAGTGTCTGTTTGACTAAATTTTGTAAATAACAGATTTTCACTTAATACATATAAAAGTGTAGGTATACGGTACAAACATCAATAAAGTAATTTTTTAAACTTTTTTCTGTCTGTCTGTTGCGGCTAATCCCTGAAACGGCTGATGATTAAGGGGTAACTAAGGCTACTTCTTTTAGACTAACTTCGTCCCGCAGCGGTACTCAGTTGCCATAGACCGCGAACAACACCGCGCAGATCAGCTTATTCTAAATGTGTTTAGAATTAATTGTTTATTACTTGGAAATGATTTATTGAGTGAGTTGTCTAACTAGAATTCCATATATTATGTATAAATACTATTGGAATATGATCGTTTTCGTTTCATTTTGGTATGTCATTAGTATAAATAATTTTCCTCGTATGTGTAACCCTGAGGTAAAACCAATTCCGGTATGACAAGTTTAAACGACTATGTACATACTTTTTGATAATTATTTTTAATTCAATACGTAATATATTTCTCATCATAATACTATAATTATTTTTCCAACATTTTAAGGCTGGCAACGCATTTGTAACGCCTCTGGTGTTGCGGTTGTCCATGGGTGGCGGTAATCGCTTACCATACGGCGATACGTCTGCTCCATTGCCCACTATTCAAGAAAAAAACGTGGGACTATTTTTAATAGGTTTTACTGTCGAAAAGTACTTACGTCGTATATGCTGCTTTTTATACTTTTCGCACCTAACATCGAAGTGTTAACTCATTTGATTGTTAAACAACCCTATAATTTATAAGGGAAGTTCGCGTGACCTGAAAGGCTTTTTCTTTATGTTATGTAGGGCAAGAAACCCATTGAAAGTCCGACGTAAAGGGCAATAATTATTCTTGTTAGTAAGGAATAATTAACTGACATATTTGGAGCGCGCTAGCTTTCTGTGGGTAGCTGTAGATACCAACTATGTAAGGTTGTGAATTAAATATTGTTATAGATTATTAGCCGTTTACATATCAAGGTTTATAGAGAGTTAGGGCATTAAATGAAAACCTAATCGTCTAGTCGTATGAGAGAGAAATGGATCAGCTTAGCTTGACTGAAACCAAAGTCTTATAAAAATGGTTTTAAGTAATTCTTTTAATGAATTTCACTAAGAATAAGACACCGGAGAATATTTGAAAGAAGGCCAGACCACTTCAGCCAGGGACCACGAACTTGTGACTTTTTGATATAGGTTTCCGCTGGAGGCGGTAACTTCCAATTTATACCAATGCTATAAACAACAAAATTGGAATGGCCTATCGCCTGTGGTATTCTCGAACCAATACGACCTTCGAAATTTCATGAACAGAGCGAACTCCTTTTCAAAGTTGTGACGCCTCTGGTGTTGCGTTTGTCCATGGGCGGCGGTAACCGCTTACCATTACCAATAAAAAAGTACAGGGTACCTCTAATCTTAACTTCTCGTCTAGAGTGTATTCAGACAAAAAAAATAACTACAGCTTTCCCATTTACGCGGTATTAGGAGAATTTTAGCCTTTTAGTATATTTCTGTCTCATTCTTTGCCGGCTTCATCCTACACATTTTTGTATTTGTGTCTCTTACCTGTCGTTGTTTCCGTTGCATCCGGTTTGAAATCACGATTCTAAAGAAGTTTCACTTCAATAATCACAACTTCAAGTCAATGATCGTTGTATTTAAGTTTCATTAGCGCCAATGTGTCAAGTTAAATAAGCAAGTACCATAATCGATTCAATTTTAAACTTTGTTTGGTTTGTAACTCATGTCAATGAACTGATAGAGCTATAAAATCAATGTATATTTATGTGTCTGTACCGTATTGTGATCCTATCATCATAAAATGTTGCAACATAAATTGTATTTGGGGCAATTTAGGGACTAAGAACTCATCATCATCATCAACAAATCATAAGGTCCCACTGCTGGGCTCGAGTCTCATCTCAGGAGGGGGCTCGAGCCCAGCAGTGGCCCTAATGGCCCTAAAGACCCTACGTCCCCTCGCAAGCCATGCGGGTTGGGGACTAGCAAGACAACACTGTGGCTACGTAATCTTGCCGTTGGATTTTCTACTTAACTTCACGACTATTACGTCACAACACGATCACGAACACCTCGATAACAACCGGGACGGCCTGCTTAACGTGACCTCCGAATCACGAAGACGCTCATGGTAATATGCCACCAGCGGTCACCCATCCATGTACCGACCGCGCCGTCGTTACTTACCTTACTGAGATATAAGCGACTAAGAATTGATCCCGAGTTATAAAAAGTGAGAAAGCATTACAGTAGTTTGAAATTACATGTACAAATAAATTGTATGATGGCATGTCCAAAGTTCTGTAACAAATTTCCGTCCCTCCCAGAAATTCTAGGAAAACAAGAGGAAATATGTTAACGCATTAATAACTTTCAGTTGATTCAAAATACTTTAAAAACATTCAAACTTTTGTGAGTAAATTCCTTTATTAATTCATTGTCGTTAGCGAATTGAATGTAATTCACCGAATTCAGTATAAATGCAACCGTTAATTAATGCCCTACGTCATCAATTACTTTAGTTATTTAAACTACGAGTAATATTTAAACTAATTACAGTTGGATTGCGATATGTTTTTTCCATATTTGGTTATATACAAATCCTGCATACATTTTAATATATTTCACAACTTATTTATATGTTTATAACATTGAAACTTTACTTGCATCATACTTATGACTTACAAACCGAGCAGTGTTCATCGACATCAACATTCTCTCATAGTTCAGAGCTGGATATAGGGCTCTCCTTAAAAATCTCCATCATTTAGACGGCTGGCAGTCTACAACTGTACGCATTTCCAGAAACTTTCTGCATCGCATAACAAAACTGTGGTCTGCGGTATTCCCGGACCCATAAGACCTTCAAACTTTCAAGAAAAGAGCGTATTCCCTTTTAAAAGGCGACAACGCACTTGTGACGCCTCTGGTGTTGCGGGCGGCAGTAATCGCTTACTGTCAGGCGATACATCTGCCCGTTTGCCCCTTTACAATAATATAAATATATATTCTCAAACACATATCTACATCTTAATCACCCAAGCTTTGATAGCTCAGTAATAAATAATAATCTATCACTAAATTACCCGTTGACCTATCACCTACATGTATCTGCGTAAGATGTGGATACAAACTGAACGCACCTATAATAATATTATTATTTTTAAAAAGACGTAAGAAATCTAATGTTTCACAGCTAGTAGCAGTTTGTATTTGAAAACTAAATTTAGTTTTTAGTATTTTTCGTTATCTTACTATTTATGTTTCTCACCGTTTAAACTTCCTTGAAATTTTAGAAATATTTCAAGATCACAATTAGCTAAATCGGTCTAGCTATTCTCGAGTTTTAGCAAGTCAAACGAACTGATTTTTTTTTAAATTATTTTCTATAGACAGTCTTTAACTAATCTTAACGTTAATTTTATCTACTAACATGTATATAAAACCTATTTTCATATAATTATAAGCATAGGCAAATGTTTATCTATAATAAAACATTAATTTTTATTTTTGTTTTAACTTTATTTGCACATAAATAAACAAAAATAGGAAAGTTCTCGGCACCGCACAAGGTCGCCACTATACTTTTTTTCAAAACTTTGGAATTTTAGTATTCGAGTAAAACTGTTTTAAATTTTTAGTTAAAATTTTCAGAATTAACAAACATTTCTTTGGTATTCTGAATCCGGTTTGGACTCAGACACCGATTCTAGAATTTGATAAATAAAAATAACACATGAAGTACAATTCTTTGTTCTGTTTGAATGACATTTAGGTTCATTTTAATAATAATAATAAATCTCTTTAATGTACACCAGCTTACATAATTACATGGTAAACTTAAAGCTATTGTAAAGTATGTACAAATGGCGGCCTAATCGCTCCTTGACAATGTCTTACAGACAACCATGGGATGGAAAGAAGAGTAGGAATAAAAAAGTATGTGGTAGTTCCTGGTGTAATGTTGTTAAAATTATTTACTAATATTTACGTTTATTTATCATCAATCTAGTTAGAGATTTATGTTCAGACAGCTGTATGCTGTATTTGAACAAAGAAAACTATCAACAGCAACCATTCAATGGCCTTTAACAATTCACACTTACACATAGGCCTCAAAAATGAGGTTTCAGAAAATTATCCAATCACAATAAAAATACATGTAGGTACAACAATAATGTTTACAGTTAGCAAGATGTATTTCTTGAACGTGAACTGTTGGGATAATAAGAAATATGTATGTTTCTTTATTATTTGTTAAATTAACATAGAAAATATAAATAACTGTTCAAACGCCGCCATTTTGGGCGCGCTTTTGATGACGTCATTGATCTTGCTTGTCTCTAGTTTGTTTACAAATCAGTGTGTCAGTTACTTTATACTTATTTAGAGTTTTAAATGCTATGCAAATCATGAAATAAGTTCAAAACCTTACAAGTACTGTGTGTACCGGAGTGCAAAAATACTTTTAAAGACAATTTTTTATGATTTGTTTATGAAATGTAAAAAAATACCATGTAACGTAACAATGTGATGAAATCCTTTGATTTCTGCGCTCGTAAAATTGAAATTGAGGCAAAATATGCTGACATCATAAATGCATTTATTTTTGATAGATTATTCGATTGTGCTTTAACAAAGCCATCATCATCCTAGATTGACTACAAATATATTTTCATAGGTAATCATACAGTAATACAGTTTTAAACAATTTGTATCACAAACACTAGTACTACAGTACATGAATTTTGATGCTGATAAATCCGATGGTGTGACCATTGACGTCACATTTTGTTTCGACCAATAGTGACGCGTTTTGTAAGTTTGAGTTTATCTTAATTTTCAATTTTTATTTACTTAATATTTTCTGGGTTAAATAATCTATACTAATATTATAAAGCTGAAAAGTTTGTTTGTTTGTTTGTTTGACCCGCTAATCTCAGGAACCGCTGGTCCGATTAGAAAAATTCTTTCAGTGTTAGACAGCCCGTTTATCGAGGAAGGCTATTGTTTTTTTTTTTTATTTATGCACCAGGTATACTCTGCCAGTCGCCGATTGGACCGATATATCATCACGCTAAGACCAATAGGAGCGGAGCACCAATGAAGAATGTTACAAAAACGGGAGAAAATTATTACGCTACGGGCAATAGCAGACGTAAGCGAGGTTGCGTGGGTCAGCTAGTAACTATATAAAAATACCTCTTGAATATATTTATATTGTAAAAACAAAAATATTGTAAAAAAAAAATATTTAAGACAAATTTAAATTGTATGCATATTCCTTATTTACAAAACCTGCTTGACAGAATTTATTTGTCACCGTACTTGTTTAAATAACTGTGAGTCATAGAATTTAAATAAAGATACATATTAAATTGAAGGTACACTCAAGATGCGAAGTAATTCAAACAGGAAACATGAATTACAAGTTGACCTAGAAAATCCAAATTGATAGATACTTATAAACTTGTTTATTTTTTTAATATCAAGGATAGGTATCAATAAATCAAACCAAAAGTCCAATAGTCATAAAACTACTCAGTAATAAATAAACAGGTTGAACAACCCGTTTGTTGAGTTAATTCCTCAGTTAGGCTTATATGGAGACAGCGCATAAGAATCTCAGTTTCGTATGAAACATAAGTACGGATTTAGCTAATTAAATGTAGCTATTTAATTCACTGAATTCAGTATAAATTAAATCATAAGTTACCTTGAGTCACCCATTGCGTTTATTCAGTTTGATCATAATTATTTTAAGCTAATTGCATTACGATTTCAGTATATTTTCATCATATTTTGTTATTTACAAATTTCGCAAACATTTTAATGTATTTCACAACTTACATTTTAAATTAGGAAGGCAAACTTGAAACAAACCATATACCATCCCGTCTGTCTAGCGTGGTATCTCTACCTAATACAAGTATATAAAGCTGAAGAGTTGTTTGTTAGCTTGAACGCGCGAATCTCAGAAACTACTGGTCCGATTTGAAAAATTATTATAGCATTAGATAGCCCATTTATCGAGGAAGGCTATAAGCTTTATTTAAACATGCTAAGACTAATAGGAGCGGTGGACCAATGACGAATGTCACAAAAACGGGGAAAAATTATTACGCAACCGGAAATATGAGCCGTAAACGAAGTCGCGTGGGTCAGCTAGTAGTAGGATAAAACCTCTTTTCTAAAGAGTGTCCTATGTCCAGCAGTGGACTATTAAATACTGTTAATGAGAATGTAGAAATGCTAAATGTTTTAACACCAGTTTTCTGTGAAGCCGTTTAACAACTTCGATTGAGAAAGTCTAAATGTGCAGTATAAATGAAACAACTTAAAAGAGTTTCCTGAACATCTTCGGATTAAGGCGGAGTCTAAACGAAATATCATCATCACCTCAGCCAAAAGACGTCTGCCTTCCAAATGATTCTATTCTGCGTGATAGAAAGCATAAGCAGAATCCAAAAGTGGTGGTCACCATACTCATTGCGAATGCAGACATTGCTAGAATGCAGAATTCTGGCCTAGTTATCTTCTGCATCATTGGGCCTTCGGTCTCGCACTCACAAACGAAACACGACAGTACGAATGCTGTCAATTTAGGTTGGTCTTCTGAGAGTAGTACCGCTCCGGTGGAGCCAGCCCATCCGATCTCAAATCAGCGAGGCTCTACTACCTTTGAGTATGAAATTAAGTGCCTAGTTTTGTAATTATGTTCCTCTATTTCAATTAAAATAATTATTTTATTGCAGCTAATTAATCGAAAATTAACCCAAACTATTGCATTCATAACAATTTCAATTGATATCAATTTTCCTCATTGGCTGCTCGAGTGGTTCCCATGGTGTGGCATTTATAAGGAAGTGGTATTGTATGTTGATGACACAACAAACAGAACACTATACATCAGTGATTCATATGTTTTGTGTGAAGTTGATTGAAGACGGGCAATGAATTCCAACTCTTAGAATTTTGTATTGTTGCGATTTAATTGGTCTCAAACTGTCTGAAGAATTTAACACAGATTTTTCAGGTTTGGAATATGTTATTCGTGTGTCAGAAGGAAGTTACACAGTTACAGTTACAAGTTTTTATTGCACACTATTAAAAAAGCATAGGTGTTCATTTCAGGTAAGTTAAAACAACCGCTTGTTTATAATTATGAGTTTTCACTTCTGTCGGCAGTGCTTATGACTGCTTTGTGTTTTTTTTTAAAGATCTTCGTTAAAGTATTAGTATTTGACTGGACATCCAATAGAATAGGAATGAAGAAAGAGGAAAACTCAATATTTTTATGTGGTTGAAATTTTATGATGAACTATTATCGAATTAATGATTGGTCCCATAGTACATATAAATAAAACCAGTGTAAAACGATTATTATCTTGTTTTTTACAGACTGAATGGAATTACCGGCCTCTTGAACTAACTTCCTACCACCTCCGATCATCATTTCTCGTGAAGGCAATACACAGTTAGTAGCACACCTGTGACACTGAGCTGCAGATGACCACGGATTATTTACTCAGTTTTGGGCAACCTATTTGTTCGTTAATCTATAATACCATAAAAAAAGCAATACCGACTAATGAACATTACTTAGTTGTTGGCCAAGAACATTATCCCGTGATTCTAAGATGTTACACGCGATTTTTAATAACACAAATATTACAATAGCAATTAATGTTGACTCCAAAAACTCCCACGCTACATTATGATTCAGAATTTCGAGGTCAAAAGGTAGTGTAGAGGTCTAGCTACTGTGACCACAAATCCATGGTTGACCTTCAGCCTCAGACACATTAGCGTGGCTCTCTCCATTACGTCGAGAATCACTCGAGTGTGGCTCATTGTTGGATTTTGATGTTGATTGAATGACAACATGTAAATAACTTTTTGAGTAAAGTAGAGATAGGTTAGATACTCACCAATTACTATAGCGTAAATCGGCCTCATGTGGCATCTCACTCAATAGAAGGATATGCCGTTGTTCGGTGAGCTATGCGCTGCTTTAAAAATACATATTTAACAACTTTAAACAGTTTAGAATTAAAACTTACTTTATTTTTTTACCCGACTGTCAAGAAAGGGTTAAATATTTGTACGCGATATTCTCTCTACTAGCAAACTTGTTTTAAGTTATTTTTTCAAAGTAATATAACTGGTTATTAATATAATAAATAATGTTTCAATTTCGATCTAAAATAATGTGAAAACTAATTTAAAAATAATCAATTTACAGAAGACAAAACAAACTAACATTTGTACGGCATTGAATTTATAAAACATTTATTATATTAACTAAGAGAGAGACCGAGAGAGAATATTATTGTAATTATTTTACTTTTTTTTTGTTAAACTATTTTATTAATGACCGTTTTTCGATATAAGTAAAGTCTGAGAAATGGTCACCCTACTTCAAATTATTTCTTACTAGAAACATGACGAAACTTACACAACATTATGAGTATGCTACAAATCTAAATTAGTTTTATGACCGTACGAATGTTGTAGCCGTATTGGGGTGACCCTCAATTATACTATTACGAGTTTTTGCTAAGCGTTTCCGCTTCCGTTTGATTTTCCGCAATTCTTTTGGTTGTTGTCAAACAAGTTGGAGCTCAAGGGCTTAAATCATGAGAATTATTTCAAACCCTTGACCGCTTGACAGATGACAGACGAAAATATAAATAACCTTGTATTGTGCCGTGAGTCTAGTGGAAGATAATCTGTTCAAACAAGAAGGCTTGGTTCGTATATACCGTTACAATGATGCCTTAAAAGTAAAAAAACACTAGCAGAGCCTCAAGTGTCATTCACCTATCAACGATTCCAAAGATTCGCTACACCAACGGATTACTCATTGTCAGCCTTATTTACAGCCATAAAAGTGTTAGCAGAATTATACTAAAGCAAATACTAGCATTAAAATTTCAAGTACGACTGCACAAATATTGTGTTGGTTTAATTGGTCACCGTTTTCTACGAGAATTGTTTGCTGTTGTGCTACCCGCGGTACGACAATAATCGCGGACAACGCCACGAGGCGAAGCTAGTATCTTTATAATTTGTAGCCTATATGTTATTCTGATGTATAAGCTATATTATTGTAAAGTTTCATCAAAATTCATTCAGTAGTTTTTGCGTGAAAGACCAACAAACATACTTACGTACTCACAAACATTCGCGTTTATAATATAAGTAGGATTGGTAGATTGAATATATATGACTTCAACCAATCAATATGGTTATACATTAAATACTATACCCCAGAAACATATTCATACATATAGGTATTAATTATATTAATTTTCAGCTATAAGTAAGGCTATAGTTTTACTTCATGAGGGTAGGCTTATCTATACTAATATTATAAAGCTGAAGAGTTTGTTTTTTGGTCCAATTTAAAAAATTTTTCAGTGTTGGATAGTTCACTTATTGAGGAAGGCTATAGGCCTATATATAGGCTTAGCGTAATAATATATATATATATATGTGTATTATCACGCTATGATCAATAGGAGCGGAGCACTAATGAAGTATGTTACAAAAACCGGGGAAAAATATTACACTACGGGCAAAATAAGAGACGTAAACGAGGTTGCGTGGGTCAGCTAGTTTATTTATTTTTCATTTTGTTTATGAAATGGCAACCAGCCGGATCACTCGGATCAGCTATTTCGGCCAATGTCAAGTATTTATCGTCTTTAATTATCAAGTTTTCGAGTCTTCAAGTCGTCGTCGTGATGAAATTAATGATAAAAAATACATAAAATGTGGATGACATGAAATCGGGACCGTCTTTCGAAAAAACAAAAAACGATCTCCATCTAATTTATTTATAACTGTCGAATAATTTCATTTTGATAATAAGTAAATGTGGTGTCAGTCTCTATGTCATATATCGTAGACAATAAAATAGAAAGGATTATAACAAGACATTCACTCGACCAAGGTCCAGCCTATTCTCGGTAATCCTTGTAATCGACTAGGAAATAAAAAGTTCCGCATTCTACCAACCAAACTCTTTTGTGCAATTTAGAAAAATAAATTTTTTGTCATACAAAATAATATGGACAAAAACAAATAAAAATTATATTATTATTATTTCCGTAATATACATATAAAAATAAATACATTTAAAAACGTAAAAAATAGTAGACCACCGACTTCGGGTACAGGGACCAAGAAACCGGTGGTTAGGGCTACAAAGGTAGGAACCTCCTCACTATACGTGGAGTGTCAAGAAGGACTGCCTTCTGTATCAGACCCTTGATCAAGCCTTCTAACGTGAGCCTCTTAAGGTGTATATTACTATTATTATTTATTTATTAAGATAGTTACAAAAGTGCTTACAATTGATGCAATCACAATCTCATTTGAGATTTTTCGTGATATTTATATAGTCAAATCAATTACATAATTACACTAATTAAAGAAAAACATGTTCTACTAGTATAATTGAGTCAGAACGATGCTGAATTTTTGCATTGTCAGAATTTGCAATAAGTATGATGAGACCACTATTCTTAGATTCTGATAATGCTTCCCATCAGGCTGAGTAGTCATTTTGACAGGTCCATACAACGGATAACTGCTCGATGGCGCAGTGGTAGTTAATGCGATTCTCGAGGTTTCGAGTTCCAATCCTGGGTTGGACCAAGTGTTTGTGTGAACTACAAATATGGGATGGGGAGAGGGAATGGGGGAGGGGTTGGGGCATGGGCCTTCGTTATCCTCACTCACTCGGTGAAACACAGCACAAGCGCTATTTCACACCGGTTTTCTGTGTATTTGTTTCTGAGTGTGGGTGTTTTCTATCTATAATATGTATGTATTTATAAAAATAAAGTAAATATATATTCATATCAGTTATCTAGTAGGTACTCATAACACAAGCTCTGCTAAGTTTGGGACTAGGTGGCGATGTATTAGATGTCTGAAATATTTATGATTATGATTATTTTACATAAAAGAAATGTTAGATCAACAATTCAACTTACTTATATCCGACTAGGTATACGAAGAATATTTTTTATGGAATAGGGGGCTAACCAGCTGACGTATCGCCTAATGGTAAGCGATTACCGCCGCCCATTGACACTCACAACACCAGAGCCGTCACAAGTGCTTTGCCGGATATTTTCACCTTTTACAAATTTTCTCCGCACTTATATTTCTCCGTAAAGTAATGAATATGTTAGCATGCGCATAGCGTAGAGAAAGTTGTGTATGTCGAATTACTTAGCATTATTGACCACAAACCGTGAACAAATAGATATATCGATATACGACTGACAGCACGCAATGCTGTGTGAATTGACTTCTTATTTATAAAATTCTCGTGTCACAATGTTAGTTACCATACTCCTCCGAAACCGCTGGACAGATTTATATTAAATTTTATGTGCATATCGGGTAGGTCTGAGAATCAGCCAACATCTATTTTTCATACCCCTAAATGATAAGGGTGACCCACCCCTAATTTTTTTTTTATAATTATAAGATAAAATTTTATCCCATCGCGATTTTCATTGAAACACCCCTAAAATATATATTTCTTTTATGGCAAAGCAACGCTTGTCGGGTCAACTAGTTTGTTCATAAAACTGTGTTTCATATCACTAAAGATAGGAACAGGTATCTGCAATATAGGTAACTTCAATATTTGGTAACTAATTGCTGAGTGATCTAGATAATTTTAAAACATCTTTTAACAGCCCCTCATAAAATATACTACTGACTGCACGTGTGGCCTAGTGGTTAAGCGGTGGCCACGAAGTTCCCTACTTCGCCAAGTGTTGTGGGTTCAAACAGGTCCCACATGGGACAATACTTTGTGTGATCCACAAATTATTGCTCTGGGTCTGGCTGTTTCATGTACCTATGTTTGTAAAGTCCCCTGCGACACAGGAATCATTCCTAGAGCGGGAGTTGTCTTTAATAAAAAATAAGTAGGTAAGAAAAATAATATATGTAAGTACATACTAACTAACCCACGTTCCTTCGTCTGCATCTTTTAACAATCATGTTTGGCTCCTATTCCTATTCACAATCCTATATTAGACACGTCAAACGCACATTTTAAAAAAACGTTAAAATCGGTTTTCGTAAGCAAGAACTTGTCATGACAATTACATAAGTAAGATTTTTTTATTCATTCATTCCAAGAACAAAACATGATTGTACATGAATGATAAAAAAAATATTACAGTTAAATACCTAGTTTGATATGAATGATATGATGACCTATTTTAATAATTTTAAGTGATATTTCTGTTTATGTGTTACACATCGCATAATGTGGTAGGACAAAGTGTACCTCTAAAATAAGCATAAGATCTGTAACTAACCTATGTTTCCGCAAATAAATGATTAGTTGATTGACTCATCACACAATTATTTGTAGTTAGTGGGAATTGAGCCCTCCACCTTCGGCTTAACATTCAGGGCAACGGACCACTAGACATACATACCAATCATATCCCATGAAAAGAAATATCAATTTGTTGTAACTCAATGCAAATAATAATAATAATAAATATTTTGGACATCTAACACACAACGCCATCTAGTTCCAAGCTAAGTAGAGCTTGTGTTATGGGTACTAGACAACTGATATGAATACATATATACTTTTTTTTTGTAAATACATACATATTATACATAGAAAACACCCAAACTCCGAAACAAATATTTGTAGATTATACAAACACTTGGTCCGACCCAGGATTTGAACCCGAGACCTCAAGCACAGCAGTCGCATTCACTACCACTGCGCCACCGAGGCAGTCAAATATATATTTACTTTGAAATTTATTTATTCTCATTCATAATTTTTTTTTATATTAATAGAATTTAAATTCCTTTTGAGGTCTAAGTAACAGATTGCAGTTCATCAGTGACATAAGGTTCTACTTTGTCTGCATATTTGTTATGTCACATACAACCTTTTAATCTTCAAGTCGTGTAAAGGTGGTTATCCTTGAATGAGCAACTACGTCTGTCCAATCTGCTATAGCGAGTGACTTCGAGGTCTCGGCATAAAAACAAAAACAAAAAACGCATCAATGATATTACATAAAACGACGTAATTGAATAGTAGAGTCCATTGTGTAAAACTGGTTCTAGATAAGTTCATGATATAATAGTGGTTTAAATGACAGTTTCAACACTTATAGTTACGTTCCCTGACAGAATATTCTAAAATTACAACCTACATTAACATAATCAAAACTGTGGAATGAGCTAGCTGCTAGCTAGCTGTCGCCTGCGGTGTTCCCGGACCAATACGACCTTCAAACCTTCAAGAAAAGAGCGTACTCCTTCCTAAAAGACCGGCAACGCACTTGTAACGCCTCTGGTGTTGCGGGTGTCCATGGGCGGCGGTAATCGCTTACCATCAGGCGATATGTCTTTTCGTTTGCCCCCTATATATATAAAAAAAAACAGTCGTTCGGTATTTTTGTCTTAGAGGCTTAATTTGTAATGTAGGTTTAATATAGATTCATTGTTCAAACAAAATGGGCGCTATGACACCACGTCATCATCAAAGCCACGTCAATTGATAATATTTTATATTAGGAAATGTAAAAAGCCTAAAACATAATTGTTTTTTAAGTTACTAGGATACTCAAAAACTGCATTTTGGATTGTGTGTTGCTTATACATATCTATTACCTTAATTATTATTAATAATTACATAATATTTTAATTTCTTAAAGCTCAGAGAAACATATGTCGATAAACGTTTATATCCATACTAATATTCGAAAGTAACACCATCTGTCAGGCTGAACCACTGCACCAATTTCAATTGAATTTGGCATGAAGATACTTTGTTTCTTAAGGAAAGACACACGCTACTTTAAACCACGATAACTAACAAACATGCGAGCGGAGTCGCTACCCGCGACTCCGCTACCAGTATATATTTATCAGCAACGTCTGTCAAATCGTGTTATATGGCAGATAACTTTCACAAAACTTTATGAGGAACTGGTAAAACTTGCTCTTAGTGTAGCTGAACCTTTAAAATGAAGAACTTCAAACCGTTATACTTTATAGTCATTATTCGGATGACGTCATTAATTCTTGATTTATCCGGTTTGGTACAATCTCCGACTACGGCTCTCTGCTGGTTTTCCCCAGTCAATCAGCTTCCATAAATGTTGAGAAAGCAATTCTTATAAAAAAACTAGCTGACCGGACAAACGTTGCTTTGCCATAAAAGGGAATATATGTTGTAGAGGTGGGTCAATAAAAATCGCGATGGAAAAATAGGGGTTGATCTTAGAGGGTTGAAAATTTAGGGTTGTATGTATTTACTAATGCTGTATCATAAAAAAATAGAAATTAAAAATTTTGTCCAAAAAATAAAATAAAAATTTTAGGGGTGGACTACCCCTAACATTTAGGGTGATGAAAAACAGATGTTGGCCGATTCTCATAGATACCGGATAAGCACAAAAAATTTCATCAAAATCGGTCAAGCCGTTTCGGAGTAGTTCGATTACGCACCCCGTGACACGAGAATTTTATATATTAGATAGATTGTCTTGAAAAACCCAATCTGTGGGTCAAATTGTCGTCTACTGTATTTCTAGATAATACGACCTCCAGAAATAGAGCGTAACATTTCATAGATTCTCCATTTACTTATGGAATTAATAATACGAATAAATACAACACCTATATTTTGCTTTAACTAGCTGAGCCTAATTTAAAAATTGATTGTGTATGTGTATAACTGTTAATTTGAAATTATAAACAGATACTTGAATTTTATTTACTTGTATGTATGTATGGACAGGTATATGTGGGTATGTATAAGTATGTATGGGTATGTTTGTATATAGATTTCAATTTATTACCCACCAACTTAAAATATTACATCTACTAAATATAAATTAGGCATGTAGATGTACAAAGATACTGGTTTATTTCAAACCAATAAACGTTCAACACTATTAATATGTTTTGGAAATCAGGAAGGCTAGCAGGTAGATTGCGAAGGTCATTTTATTCGGCATTTCCCGAGGAAATTTCTCCAGGCTGATTTGTCTTCATTACCTCAGCCGAAAGACGTCCACTTCAGGACATAGGTCTCCCCAGCAACACAGGCTCTCTTCAAAAATCGATTCTGTGTTGCCTCTACCCAAACGGCCTAATTATTTATATTTTTAAGGTTAACACAAAAACATATTAACGTATTAATAACGTTACGGTTATTCGAAAGTCAACGTTATCGGTGGTTTTGTTTTAATTACCTACTTAATGTAAATGGATAATAAATAAAAAAACATTTATACGGGACGGTAATGCCCTCGCACAGAAAATTAGAAAATCAACTTAAAATGACAGCGTTCGTGCTGTTGTGTTTCGTTGGTGAGTGCGAGATCGGAGGCCCAATGATGCAGAAGCATCACAAGGCCGCCATAGTGTGGATCACCGTATTGTCTTCATTAGCAATGAGTAAGTGGACCACCACTCTTGGATTCTGGCTATGCTTCCTATCAGGCAGAGTAGAGGTACCTACGAGTTTTGGTAGGGCCTATATAAAAAAACATACTAACTAATTTCAATGATGTAAATAAAATTGTAAAATTAATGCTTTCAATACTCCAAAAGATTTTACAACAAATATTTTTACGAAATTTCAAGCTGCAGATGAAAAGAAGAGCCTGGTGAGACGGAGAGAGAAACAGAGAGAAAAATATCTTCATAATGCTACACGATAAACTAAATTATTTAACCAATTCAACCGTCGATGTACCAACGTCAGACTACCACAATGCAATGTGGATTACACATTTTTCTTATCACAGATACGACATGATAAATAATGAGTGCAAGAAACAATGCAGTTCCGCACGCACGCTGGTATTTAGATACTGCTTGCTATATTATTACATCGTTAGGGATCTGTTATTGTTATAGATTACGAAGATAAAATGCTTATACCTGCTGGATGTATCTCCAATTTCCTAACAAATTTTGTTTTCTCAATATTTTACCAAAAATTATAGAAGGGTCGTAACTAGTGATTTATGCGCCCGATATTTGGGTTACATCTCAATTTTTTTACGAAAATATATTTCATTTACATGCATTTAAAGTAGGATTGGTAATGAATCAATGTAAGATTTTTATTTTCCGACACGTAAAAATATCTGTAAAGATTTACTTACAAAATAATAAAAATCGACGGGTTGCACTCCGGGAGTGCCAGCAGAAGTGAAAACTTGAATATTAACGTTGTGCATTTTTGATATTTTGGAATGGTTTGCGAATAATTTTGTACGAATTGCTTTCATTATCAGTATAAAAGTACTATTATTTATTCATTTATTGCGCTATCGTACACAAACATGACAATTTATATTACATACACACACGAACATTCGCGCAAGCGCCCTTCGCCGCCTGTCCTCTCTCCATCCGTCTTACGAATTTTCGATCAGGTCACGTGAGCTGACGGGAGTTTATACATTTTTACCCATTCCAAAAAAGTACACAGCGCCGCTAAAGAAGTTTTCACTTCAAAAAATATATATCATTTAATCTGAAATATACAGGTCTACTGATGAATTTTTATGTACTATCTTACTACCTAATAAGCAATCGTATCACTGTATTGTATCAAATTAACAGATTATTGATATTAATATGAGGTAACAAGACTCCGACGGCGCGGACGCTGTGGTGCTTGCGCGCCCTGGGGGAAAATAGCGGCAACAATGGGGTTCCCACACAGGAGGAGGCCATCTACAAAGCGTAGGTGGCCCGAGGTACGTCGGAGTTCCAGGGTTTTTCTTTCTAGGGTGTACCTGGTTTCCCGGCATCTAGTCCCTGAGACGGCGTGCGGTTTTAGTCGGTTCGAGTCCGACATGCCACCAGGAGGTGGTATCCGAGGGGAATTCCGCATAGAAAATAAAAATAAAGGTAACAAGACACAACCAACGTGTTTGTTTTACTTTATCTGAAATATTATTTATTTATTTACGGAATCGTTAATAACTTTTATTACAGATGTAAAACCTAATGTAGTATGGCTCTCTTACTAATCTACTGTCAATAATACTATTTATTGTAACATAATGTACTAATTCTAACAATATCAGATAAGATCATACAATATTATTATATGGTGAATATTATTATACTAAATTCTTGACGCTACGACTTTCCTAACAACACCTAACGGTTAAAGATGCTCAAATCTGTATTTAATACCTTTAAACGAGTAATTATTGTATGTAGGTAACTATATAATCTGAAACACGTTTGGAGGCGATAAACCCAGCAAGCTAGGATTCATATCTCAAGAAATAAAAAAAAAACACAAAGCAGTCATAAGCACTGCCGACAGAAGTGAAAACTCATAACTATAAACAAACGGTTGTTTTAACTTACCTGAAATGAACACCTATGCTTTTTTTAATAGTGTGCAATAAAAAGAACTAAAAATTATTATGATTGTAAGTAGTAAATGGAAGTAAAGCTTTGATACGCCAATAGATGTCGCTGTTTTCAAAAAAATTGTAAACAATCTTTTTGATTTAGGTACAAAAGGTTTTGTGTAAGTAGAAAATCGTTATTTTAATTTATTGTAAATCACTTTAAGATACTGAAATAATAACTTTAAGTATATAAAATCATATTGAGAAAGGACCACTATCTAGAAAAACGAATGCTACCAAAGTATATCGGTAGATGGCGCTGTTAACAATAAACATCCGTCTTACGAATTTTTTCGATCAGGACCCGTGACCCTGACACGAGTTTCTGGTCACGTGACCTGACGCGAGTTTATACATTTTTACCCATTCCAAAAAAGTACACAGCGCCGCTAAAGAAGTTTTCACTTCAAAAAATAAGCAAAGCTCGGTTACATTTATCTTTCTTTTTTTTTGACGAGGTGGAAAATCCCTTCGGATCTCCGGCTCTTCCGGGGACTGAGGAGCCAGGTATGTGGTGTGTCCACAAAAACCACCCCGGCGGCGGTCTCAGGCGTCCTGCTCTGGGGAGGACCCGGACCAAGTTATTTCAAGTCCCTCCCAGGAACGATACCGCGTCTATGTATAGACGCTATCCTGGGGGAAAAAGCTCGGTCACCTAGGTAGATATTGGTTAAAAATGTAATCGTAGTCTAATTCGTTCTGGACACATGACACCACAGGCTTGTACCACTGGAAGTTAAACGGGTACTCTTTAATACCCGTTACACTATCGTAAAATAAGTAATATCACTTACTTCAAATAACACTTGTTAGATACTAAAAACGAATTGGGTTTTCTCACTAAGCAGTTTAGCAAAAATCTATTTTATTAATATTTAGTCATAAGGTGGGAATTTGGATCATTCATTCCCATTCATATTTCCCACACACCAGCTTCAAATGGCATGTAATGTATTAACAGTTCGCTAACGTCATTGTAGTATTTAATTTTTTCTATTAATCTGTAACTTTTATATTAAATTCTTATCTAATTACTAAAAAGTTTACAAATTCTAAGTCAAATGGTCGTCCGAAACACAGACAGGCAGCATAAAGTATTTGATTTAAAGTTAATTATTCCAACACTTAAAAAGGTATCATTAATCTTTTTCATTCATCTTAGTCTAATTATAGCGTAATTTTTTTAAATCAAATGTATTGGTAAATTAAATGAACATTATTATTATTCAGATTTGAGAAAACCAAACCATTGAAGGCATTAAGTAATATTGACTTACCAATATCACAATTATGGCAACAAAAACGTATATGTTCTATTAGCGTCAGGTTGTAAATTACTTATTTGAGGCTGCAGAGTACGGCAGATGACAACATGGTTTTAAACAATGTGATAATTAATACAGTCTGTGTTGTTTATTTGTCTGAAAACATAAAACAATTATATCGTAATAGCTATACCGTTTACTTACGACGTTAGTGTTTTAATTTTGAAATAAATGTAAGTGTATGTATGAATTTTAACCACATAATTTCGTACATCAAACGACTATGAACAGACATACGGACGTATAAGATAAGGATTTTGATTTTTTATGCTAGAGCCTGCTAAAGTGACTCTACTCTGCCTGATGGCAAGCATGAACAGAATCCAAGAGTTTTGATTACCCTACTTTTTTTTTTAAATTTATTTATTTAAAATCATATACCTACACATTCTACATGCTCAAGTCTGCCAAACTGTAACACAGTTTGTCGGCAGAAGTTCTCGCTTAAATATACATAATATAATGTATTCACATACAAAATTGATTTTATATTAAAAAACTGTGTCAAGAACATCAGTTCACCATGTTTACCAAACCACGGTTTATATTAAATAAAAGAAAAGAAAAAGGGAATGTTACTCATTAGTTAGGGACATAATGAGAGGTAATATTTGTGAAGTTCTATTTTATAGTGATCTTATCTTATTAGATCTGAAGGCAATTCATTTAACATATATCTTCTTGTTCGTTTACCAAAGTAGTTCGTAATATTCGGTACGACAAGTTTATTATTTTTGGCTAGACAGGTTGGGTACATATGTTCTAGTTGAATTTTATGCTCTTGGTTATGAAATTGTGTAACTAAAATATTTAATTTAACTTTAAGACGAACCGGAAGTAACTTACAGATTTTAAATAATTTAACGTGATCTTTATTTAAGCCTTGTTTTGTTTTTGTAATTTAAGTAGTCTTATCTGCAAATCGTGAATTCTGTTTAGATGTATTGGAAATGTAAGTCCATATGTCCTCAAACCGTACTCGACATTTGAGTCTGCCAAGGCATAATATAAGGTATACATTAATTTTCTACTAACAACATACTGCAATTTTTTTAATTTCCCCAAGACTTTTTGCAATACAATAATGCAGCATAGTGACCCACACTATCGCGGCCTGGTGGGATGCTACTGCATCATTGAGCCTCCTGTTTCGCACTCATTAACGAAACATGACAGTACAAATGCTGTTGTTTTAGGTTTGTCTTCTGTGAGAGTAGGAAGTAGTGCTGCCCTATTTGAGTCGGACCATTCGTGCTGAAATCAGCGTGCCTCTATTAACTTGTTTTATAATGTCTAGAAATGACCTTATTCAGAGATTCCTACAAAACTAAGGCGACTTGAAACGTTTTAAAAACAAAGAAAGTAAATTGTTTGCTCCTTCACGCTTATACTTATGACTGAACTACACACGTTTCTTACTTCATCTTCTTCCACACTGAAAGATGTCTGCTACTGGAAATAGATTTTCCCCTAAGTTTAATGACAACTACCGGTGCTGTCCTATTCTTTATGGCACGAAAGCTGGCCATAAAAGACATGACAGCATTGGTTGCGGTCAGTACAAGTCTACAGGACCGTTTCATTTTGGAAAAGTTGATGATGAAGACATAAATTTACAGGTAGTTGTACGTATTTGAAAGTATATGAAATACGTACCCAGAAACATACATAGATATCATGTAGATATAATTATGTAAACAGTTTTAAGTGTTATAACACATGAATGTGGGTAAATTGAATTCAAATTCATGAATTTTGGGTTTCCGACGTATTTATTACTCTTCCGTACAGTTTGAGAAATTCATTATGTAATGGTTTTTATTTAACACAAAATTTAGTGGCCGTTACGAGTTGTCCGGTCAATATGACCTTTCATGTAATTGTACTTACTTAAATTATTCTCCATGTTATGTTAACTATGAGAAGGAGAGGCCTGTGTCCAGAAGTGGATTGCAGTAGGCCGATGATGTTAATATACATAGCCTGATGGCCAAATTACAAAAAACAGGGTACCTCGTACCACGCCCGAGGTTATTGCCCCACAAGTAAAACATAAATGTGCATGGATATGGCTGTTTGTCTATGTCTAGATATTTCTATGCCTCGTTGGTCTTGCTGTTAACGTATGCGACTGCCGATAAAGAGGTTTCTGGTTCGAATCTCGGGTAGGGGCAAAACGTGTTATTCAGTTTGTCTGGTTATAGAAATACTTAATAACAGCTCGGAATTTGGAAGTTTGGGGTCGATTAACCGTCCCATCGGATTATGAGAAAGAGGGAATAGAGAGTGCACCTGTGTTTGCGCACACACTTGTGCACTAAAATATTTCCTGCGTAGTTGGTTGGTCTCCGTGGCCTTTATCGGTAAGAACATTATTATTTCTATGCACGATATTCATGTGTTTATAATAAAAAAGTATACAGTGCAATTTTCTAAACATAAAACATAATCAAAGACGCGATAAAACTTGATTTCACCAATAAAAAAAATTGTATTCAACAAAAAACCCCGGGTACTCGCGCTTCCTGGAAGTTATGTAGACATCTGCGTGCGAGTGCGCCTAATTTAACTCTTTTGTAGTCATTCTGCGCTGTATCTTTGTTGGGGAGCACGTGACCGGTATTTTTATATTTACTGTTCTGATTGTCATTCATTACTTTAACTCAAAGTTACGATTTGGATGACCCTGAGGGTTATTTATTTACTTAACTAGGTATAGGAAACCGTATGAAGGTCTTTCCCATAAATAAGTTTCCAGTTGACGGTTTCTTTATTGATTTCGTTTTTTGGATAAACTAATAAAAGGGTCGACTTTATACTTATATTTTTTATTGCTGTAACTAGGGGCAATGTCGTGTCGTTATCATGGTTTAGTTTCACTACTGCTTGATAGAGTTTCAGATAGTTACTTATCGGTAACACTGTTTAACAGATAAAGTTCGCTTATTTGACTACCTCGTTGGTCTAGCGGTTAGCGTAGACGCCTGCCGATCAAGAGGTCGGACCAAATGATTGTATGATCTGCAAATATTTGTTTCGGACTTTGAGTATTTTATATTTATAATATGTACGTATTTACAAAAATAAAGTTTATAAGTATTCTATCAGTAAATCTAGCTATCATAATGCAAGCTCTGTGCATAGTTTGAAGCTAGATGACGTTGTGTTTGAAATGTCTGAAAAAATATGTATTTCTTTACCATAAAAAGGTTACAGTAAACCAACCTTAAAAGATTGACACATAGACTCTCGCGAGCATTTCTTTAGACCTTTTAAACTGGAACAATTATTTTATACATTTTGGTTGTCAAACTTCAACTGGTTACACAGCCGCACGATATTTTTGAGTTGGAATATGATATTATTACCTAGTATATATACTTATTATTATTAGACTATCGAGGACTTTATCAGCTAGTGGTGAAACTGACCATTAAAGTTTAAACTAACAAGTACAAAGTAAAGTACTGTTTAGATGAATTTGATGTGATTTTAATTTGTTTAAAAAATCTTACGCTCTAAAGAGTACCTAATAGTAGATAGTACTATAGTGATAAAATAATCAAAAGTCGTAAAACCTCGTATATTACTAAACGTGAATCATGACTAAGCACGTTTATAGCCATTAACAATAGTAAATAATCATAAGCGTTTCTGTAAATAACGATCTCGTAAATCTTTCATAGACGAAAAACATTGCTTACATCAGTGAACTTTAAATAGAGATGACTAGAATCATTTAGGTAGGTATACGATTTCATTACTAGAAATATTCTATTGGTATAGCCTAATTGATTACGTCACGAGGACGGGATTTTTATTACTTACGCGTTGCCACACCAATTTCAATTATAATGCCATAGACACAAATTTAATGCGATTGTCTTTGTTCCGTTTTAATTACTCTACCGATCTTCATGAAGTTTTTTGTACACATAGTCAGGAGTACAGGGATGGGCAAGACTTTTTTCTGGAGAATTACCCTAACCTATTTGAAAAATAGTCCAATTTTGAATGGATACACTACAGTCGGTTTAACGCATTTTTACAAAAAAAAAACCGTTTTCTAGGAACTCACTACACTACACTAGACTTTAAAGGCATTTCCTGACAGATTTTGTCATAACACGTATAAAAAGTTTCAAATTTTTAAATATTACATTTCAATCGGTTTCACAGATTTTTATATATGGCAATATCCTGCAATCAACCTTCACTTGATTAGAAAAGGATATGTTGCGTCGGTGAAGGTGTTTATATAAATATTTGGTACATATAAATTGTCTTATTTGCCATACATTAAGTGCTCAGATCTGCACGCATCCTAAATACAAACGTAAATGTGAATAAAAATACATAGCAACCTCAAAACTCTTCAAAACTTAATTGATAAAACTTAACATAACTCGTGAGAACATTCACCTGACATTGAGTTTTCTAAATACTTCTTTACTCCTTCTTTAACTGACGAAAGAACTTCGAGATGAACATAACCTCGCCTTCCTTAAGTACCCGCGTATTTTAATTATTCCTTATTCTGACTAGTCATAACTGATATAAATTACTTGTGAAAATACCTCTATAACTCAATAAGGCTACTGTAATAATTAAATTACAATATTATTTATGTGGTATAGCACTTCAATTACAATGCCAATAGATATTTAATGTCAAACCATTTATTTGTGAGTGATAAAGACTTGTATTGTTCCCCTATCTGTGTCATTAACACTTTAAATTGTCGGCAAGCACCGTGACAATGACGGCCTTCATGCGACGCGACTCGAAGCTTTGACAAAAGAAATAGAATCTAAATAGTGCATTTTTTATTGAAATCACTAGATGTAGAATAGATAGAGCGTAAAGACTTAGTTTGTGTATTCCGATTGGCATTCGTTAGTGGACATTCATTTCATAATCTTTAATAATCCACTGCTAGATAAAGGCCTCTTCTTAGAAATATGGTTTTGGTTACTGCATGGGGTTTGTGTCAAGGTTTCCTTCTCTTTGCAGTGTTGTTGTCCGGCGTAGTGTGATCGCCTTTCTCGGCTGTCACAACAGCCATGGTCTGCCCAAGACCGGGATAGCAAGGGTATCTATCGCCTTCAAACAAACACTCATCATATCAGCCGCAAGAAGTCTACTGCTGAACATAGGCCTCCCTCAATGACCTCCACATTGACCAGCCGTTAGCGGCCTGCACCCAACGAGTCCTTGCAATCTTAACCAGGTCGTCCGTCCACCTCGCGGGAGGTCTTCCTACACTACGTTTGCCGTCACATGGTCTCCACTCAAGAACCTTTCTGCCCCATCAGCCATCCGTTCTCCGGGCTATGTGCCCTGCCCACTGCCACTTCAAACAAACACTGCATACAAGAAAACAATGATAGGAAAAGAATGGTCGAGCAAGTCAAGGTCGCATTTCATGTTACAAGTTCATACAAGTTAAACACGAAAAGTCAATTTGGAGTTAAAGGTTGGCTTTTGTCGAAAAGAAAGATCCTTAGAGGAATCGAAATGCCAAGGGTGACGACAATACCGAATTATTATATATTCAAGTAGTAACAGTCACTTATTCATGTGGTAACGGCTTCAGAATATGCAGTTTCATCACCCCTATTCATCCCGTGGGTGTTGTCATCATTCGCCGTCCATTGCTGAACGTAGGTCTCTCAAAGTACGCCAACTATACTGCCAGTTAATAACTGTAGATAATAGATTCAATAAATCATTTCAAGGTTTCCAGTTTAAATTTGTTTTCAGTTATCAGTTTGTCAGTAACATGTTTTACAAATATACAAGACGGAAACCACCGTGATATTACGTCATCCAGTATATAAAAAATTAGGTAAGTATATTGTATGTAAATTTCGCAATGTTTTAGTTGTCCCGTATATTTTACCAAATATTACCATATGAATGTTTCTGTGAAATCAGATAATAGAAATGTACTAAGAATATGTTCTTAAAAACTACAAGTTATATATAATATACAATAAGTTATATATAATATAACAATAAGAATAAAATATTTTTGAAGTGGAAACTTCTTAAGGCGCGTTTAGCGATTTTTGGGTGAATATAAATCATGGAACTCGCGTCATCAACGGGTATCATGTCCCTCAAACACAAAGGGAGAATCCTCCGACCACGCGAGGTGATCATGCCTGGCGGGCCACTGCCGAACAGTTGATGTTGGGATGTTGTATATATGATAATCGGTGCGAAAACTATTTATTGCGCGATTCAGGATTTGTAGTTACTCCGTGTAGTGCGTTACTTCGTAGTTCAGTGTAACTTCGTAGGTGACGCTGTAGTGGTTTTTACTGTTGTGGTATATAGATGTGGGTGTCGCCACAAGCTATATGTATACTGTGTATATGTGTGTACTTTTTGGGTGAACAAAAAGCGTGAAATTAGCGTTATCGTCACTGCACGCACTCAAATGTTACTTAGTTTTCACTTCACTCGCACATGGCACTGTCTATATCGAAATCTGTTCTGCGAATCGAACACTAAAATATCGGAAACTATTACACTGTACATGGTAAATATCCTGTCTATAAAAACTTATTAATTGATTAAGAGGAACTGTGTATAAGTCATAAATCGACATTTTGTAGTTAATGATTACGTGGACGATCTAGTACAAGTTCTGGTCAACTCGAATTTGGCTATTGATGACAGGACAGGACAGTGAATAATATAATATCTTTATTAAGTCAGAAGAAAGCAAGTACTTTAGGATTTGTCACAATTACAATACCCAGAATATTGACTCCGTAGTTGTACAAACTACTGTGTCAATGTATTGTAATCTAGTTAAAATGTGCACTTATTCCCAAACTGAGTCTGGCTCGTATTATGGGAATCTGAGGTTCTCTTTTAGCAATTCATATATTTATACTGTTTAAAACGAGTGTACATGACATGTTATAGCTTAATATTATTCTCATTTAGCTTATTTGATGACAGTAATAAGCTCTTCAGTTTTAACATAATCTAAATTATGTAACCAATAAGTGAATGAGATTATAGGACCCTGAATCTGAAACCAAGGAGGAAATGGAAAAGGACTCAAAAGGCGGTAAGGCACTGGTGGAGCTTGAGTAACATTCCTTGGGTTTTGGAAGTCACTTGCCATTAGGTGACGCATATGTTTTTTTGTCCTCTTAGGCCATAAAAACAAATGATTTCCATCCCTACAATGGTCAAGTGCACGTGATGTGTTTAAAAACTGATAAGTTTACCAACTTAATGAGCAACACTCAGTTGTTTTTGGACCTCGTACGTAATATTTCGACACATAATAGACTGCGCGTGTGGGTTCTTGCAGTTAAGCAATGATATCTATTTGTGCAAGCTAGTTTAAACTTTATTTGTTTTACAATAGTTTCCATTTTGAGTTTTGAATGTTTCTCTATTAATGTTTTAAAGGACAATAAATTAGCAACCTTGTTTGGAATTCTGAATTATAATGACTTGTATAATAATTCACGTATTATCAATCAGTTTTTTTTGACTCTGACAATTTAGATGTACATTTTTTTGGGTGAAAGAATTAAAGAAAAAGAGCCAGTAAAAGCGAAAATAGTATTCAATAATAGCGAGTATATTATCAACGTACCGTTTGTACCCAACGAACTGTTACACAGTGACCTATGTACGCCTACTGTTAAGCAGGAAATTGTATACCTTAGTAACGCCTGTAATGAACGCATGAAACAATATGCAAATGCGGAAATCCATTCTCGGAAAACCACAACAAAAATGTAAAATATCTCGAGATTTAATGCAATTACAGTAATAATAACTACTGACCAATCAATGAAGATTTAACACAGGTCACATACTGAGCGTGCCAGCATCAGCACCAACCAACATACGATCGAATGACCCATGAAGGAGACAGATTTCAGTAAATTAAAAGGAAAAAAGAATCGCGAAAAGAATGAAATAACAATAATAAAATTACAATTTAAAAAACCCCCTACACAGCATCAGGTTGAAGCTATCAATTAATTGTTGCATTTAACGATTATACTGGCATGCGTGAAGCACTTAATCGAATAATCAGACGCCAAAAATGCCTTACCTTATTTTGGAAAAGGGCTGATAATCTTACACTGCTCGACCGATATTAACCAAACATAGCTAAGAACTACTGCAAGGAAACTGGCTTTCAAATGAACAAACCGCATCGAAATCGGTTCATACGTTTGAGAGTTACGATGCCACAGACTGACACACAGACAGAAATCGACGTCAAACTTATAACACCCCTCTTTTTCTGTCGTGGGCTAAAAAAGTTTATTGTAATAGGCTCATTTAACTCAGATTTACTTTTTATTAAAATTTATGGTATTTAGATATATAAGTGGAAGCGCTTCACAGATTTTCCACTGTAAATTACCTTAACATTTAAAAACCTCCCCACAAGTGTAGTTCAAGTATTCTCGCGTAATCGTGATTAGGTAGGTATTGGAGCAAGCACGCGAGTGTAATTAAAACTTCAAATTTATCTTCATTAACGAAAAAATTAAAAAGTTGAGCTAACTGAGTAGTCAATGACTCCTAGAAGAAAAAGATGGACTAAAATGATGCGCAATAAGTTTTGTAAGCGGATTCTGTACTAAGAAATTACATCATAACAAGCTGACCCGACAAAGATTGTCTTGTCTTAACTATTAATATTGCATTCGCATTTGTATCTAAATATAAATAAGATAATCCCTATTTCTCTTGGCTGCTGATGAATTATGTGAAGCAGTTATTGGATGCTATTGAATGCAGAAGAAGCAAAATGGTTGGCCACTTGACTAGTCACGACAATTTCTTCAGAATAATATTGAAAGGAAAAGGTAGGAAGGCAAGAGCCAGCCAATATTGACATACATACAACAAGTGAAGGAGAAAGTTTGAGTCGTGGCCAAGAAGTTAAACAAGTAACAGACATAACAGAGAGGAGTGATGATTGCTCCACCGACAAGGGGATATCTCTTAAATTGAGAGCGAGAGATTAATATGGTTAAACAATCGGATCAATACAAGATATCGATGAAGAATATTATATTCTCTAGAGTGTGTACACTGTGCATATAGTTCATATCGACTCGACTGCCTCGGTGGCGCAGTGGTAGTGAATGCGACTGTGCTTGAGGTCTCGGAATCAAATCCTGGGTCGGACCAAATGTTTGTGTAAATCTTCAAATATTCGTTTCGGAGTTTGGGTGTTTTCTATGTTTAATATGTACCTATGTATTTACAAAAAAAAAGTATATAAGTATTCCATATCAGTTGTCTAGTACCCATAACACAGGCTCTGCTTAGCTTGGGACTGGATGGCGTTGTGTGTTAGATGTCTGAAATATTTACTTATTTATATGTATAGAAGTACTAGTTGACCCACGCAACCTCGTTTACGTCTCTTATTGCCCGTAGTGTAATATTTTTCCCTGGTTTTTGTAACATTCTTCATTAGTGCTCTCCTATTGGTCTTAGCGTGATGATGTATAGCATATAGCCTTCCTCGATAAATTTACTATCCAACACTGAAAGAATTTTCAAATCGGACAAGCGGTTCCTGAGATAAGCGTGTTCAAACTCTTCAGCTTTATAATATTAGTATAGATGTGTAGAATCGGACTATCCCGACCAACAAAACATTTAAAACTTTCGATTTATAGTTTTACAATTGTTTTAAAACATTTAATCAATCGTTTTCAGCCTTTAGCAGCCGTAGCCCTCAACTGGTCATAGATTTCTCCTAAGATAGACGATTTAGATCTTTATTTTTATTATTTTTTTTATTATTGAAAAGTTGGCAAGCGATTACCGCCGCCCATGGACACTCGCAACACCAAAGGCGTCACAAGTGCGTTGCCGACCTTTGGGGGATGGGAAAAGGGATGGGGGGAGGGGTTGGGGTATGGGCCTCCGGTATCCTCACTCACTCGGTGAAACACAGCGCAAACGCTATTTCACACCGGTTTTCTGTGAGGCCGTGGTATCACTCCGGTCGAGCCGACCCATTCATGCCGAAGCATAGCTCTCCCCAGATCTACTATAATAATACGCAGACTAAATAGTTTGTTATAGATTTTGTATTAAGTTTTTCTTCTAGTTGCAGTGTTGGTTGTCCAGCGTAGTTACGAATACATAGCTCCTTTAGAGGCCCTATAACGCATGTGGGATGAGTAGCCGTCACCACACGAATTAATTGGAATACGGACATCCCCACTAAAAATACTCAATTCAAAACTTTTAAAACCATTTTTGGTTTACAACATCTATTTCATTTGAAGATTAACACTTGCTTTATTATCATTACAGTGCAGTAATATTTTAGTCGCTGTTTAGCGACATCGGTTTCCTCATAAACTGAGCATACCATAAATAATAAGGTGTTAAAATGTATGACTTGTAAGGTCGATCATGACTGGCAAGAGGATAATTACCATGTAAACTTAAAGTTTTCATACTATACCAACTAAATATAGCGCACGTGACGTCGTTTTTGTTAACCGTCACTTAGTTACAAGTAATCAAAATACTCGGTTTAATAAACTTGAACAATAATGACGAGGTTTGCAATTATAACTTATTTATGTTTGTAACTTTAGAAGTTCGTCATTTATAAATTGACCAGCTGACTCACGCAACCTCGTTTGCGTCTTCTATTGCCTGTGGCGTGAAATTTTCCCCCGGTTTTGAAACATTCCTCATTGGTGCTCCGCTCCTATTAGTATTAGCGTGATGGTATATAGCCTATAGCCTTCCTCGACAAATGGACTATCCAACACTGAAATATTTTTTCTAATCAGACCAGCGGTTCCTGAGATTAGCGCGTTCAAACAAACAACCTCTGCAAATTTTTAATATTAGTACAGATTTGGAAATTTTATTTTTTACTTGAAGGGATATATTTTCCATTTGGTCCTTATTCTTAGCATATTCATGCTTATTCATTCTGCAGTCTCTTCAATATGAAAAAGGTTCCTCGGTGTGAATATGAAAAAATTAAGAATACAATTGTCACGATGTTTGCACATTGAAATAAACTTTACTTTTTAAATGACAAAAATAGTACCGATTCACGCAATCAGAAGGCCAATACTCGTAAAAACAAGTTCGGTCATAATTCAGCTCCTAACAATTCTCGATCTCAAAACTGTCATGATATATGATTGCGATGTCTCAGCTGTGCCGGGACCTTTTTATTTTAGACTCTGTACATACCATGCATGGAGTAAGCCTTTCAGGCAGTCATATAAGTTTTCGGCCTAAGCGGGTTTTTAGTGTTTTACATGCAAAAAGAACGTAAGTTAATTAACTGCATATTTTAAAAGTAAACGAGTTGTCGTTTCGGTTTATGAATATAATTGTTTCTTTTATTGTTACAAAATAAAACAATTTCTTCATCAGCTGTTTGGCTTACGCAATAAACAAGGAGGTCATGGATTCTAATACATATACATAACTAGAATTTTATAACTACACAAATATATAAAGGGATATAAAATATTGTTTATGGTATTTTAATGAGTCTTGAATTAGTTGATTTACATTATATCTGCTTGTGTACTAAATGGAATATTTTTTATTTAGGTGCAGTTACATTAACTTTTGAATTTAAAATTAATATATTTCTAAGCTCCTTTGAAGCGTCTAATGTCTTATATATCTATACATATATATATAAAAATGTTATGTTGGTTTGTGTACGCTTAAAAAACTCAAAAAGTTCTGCACCGATCGAGCTGAAATTTTAGAATGATATATAATCCGCATCAAGGATTGTTTTATCTAATTTTTGCATCAGTCACATATCCGCGACTGCGAAAATACACGAAACAACCGACGTAATCGCAGGCGGACCCGCGAGCAACAGCTAGTGTAATATATATAACCTGCATCGACGATGACTTTTATGAAATTTAGGTTATATTATAGTATATATAAAATTAGGTTTCGGGGACGATAAATCCATCTAGCTTGGATCAAATTTTAGAAAATGGACCATGGTCCTATATTTATATTTGTTACCGGTAATCTGTATAATTCGGTATTCTATACAATCTCTAGGGATTATACAGAACGCCTAGGTCCATATGCAATGTGTAAAAGAAATAGCTAAATATCTGAGTTATACGGATTGCCGGTAACATAGGTACATATATTTAGTCAGAATAAAAAAAAATAGATCTTAATCCAAAATTTTATTTAGGTATATTGAAAATCTTGTTAATTTTAGGTTTAATGAGCGTGTTAATGTACCTAAACGATTGCTTACATGTAAGTTCATACATCATTGTAGCACGAAACAGCATTGAAAATTTGACATTAACACGCGATGCACAGGGGCTTTATTAAAAAAATGATAAGCAATGAGAATTAAGATTTTAAGACAATATATTAAATAGGTTTTGTAGGTATGGTAGAAAGGTTTCATTCTTTTTGAGCGCACAATTTGTGAACAAGCGTAGCTTGCCCATCACTTTAAAAATAGTTCGTCAACCTTTGCTTGAAACCTTTGTACTAAGTGCATCTACCATTTATCGGCAGAACAGCTATATTGAGTGTGTGAGGAGGGCTTTAAATGAGCTCTGTAAGCAGAACATTCGAGATCCATTTTCTATAAGTCTTTCAAAAGTGCAAAGATGTCTGAGCCTCAAGTTTATTCGAAGTTAAATTATTTAAAAATAAATGAAGATCATGCTAACACTCTATCACTATAGAATCACGGTCTAACCTGTGATCGAAGCAACGAAAGAAATGCTTAGCACCGTTTTCTGTGTGGCATTTGTATATATTATCATGTCAAGCTGAGCTCAAATATTATATATCGAAGTATGGCTCTCACGGTAGATGACATGTTCCACTCACATTGCTCACATTAAAGATGGCATGTTTAAAATGTTTCTTTCAATTTCTTACTTTTTGTGCTCTTTTAAAGTTAAGTTTTGATTTATTTACTTAACTAATACTTTACTAAAGTGCCAAATAATGTTGACTTAAAACGGTTACAACGCCAATTAGGAGCAAAGCGTCTGACCACTGTATTTACTTAAAATGTTTGTAACACAATTTAGTTTTTTACATAAAACTAAGCTAGCAAAGGGGTCCCAAGGGCCAGTGAAGACCGTAAATCATAGGCTCATCATCATAATCACCATCAACAGCTTCTAACAATCCACTCCTGGATTTAGGCCTCTCCTTAGGAAGGAGGCTAAGGCCTACTACACCGGGCTGGCCAGAGATAAGCTTATGAAAATCTGTAGTCCAGTCACAAATTCTTTTTCACATTTAGGGCCCTTTCCTCTCCTCCTATAATCAGACACGGGGGATTTCTAATTTAATTAACACTGAATTGATGAATTGAGTCTGTTTATAAAATATATAGAAAAAGCTAGCTAGTAGCTTTTGTGAAAGCACATTTTTAAGCAGATCATTGATTATACAGAGGTCAAACTGTAGAAAATAAAAATGTATTACATTTCGTAAAAGCTACAAGAATTTCAAGAGCATTTTCGTGCTGCCAAAATTATTCGTGATAGTTAAATATATTTCGCCTGTAAAATTCTGTTACACAAATAATGATTCACGTTTCACCTGTTTAAACAAAATTCTTTATCGAATTTATATGTACAAATCTACAAGGACTAGTTATGGGTCGTCTATTAGCTTTTTGAACGAAATGCCGAATTCCAAACATAATCTAACAAGGAGTGATGAGGGCTCAGGCAAGGTCCAGACAAAAGTTGCGTTTGTTTCATCGGTTATTAACAACAGTTATTCTACTGCCAAATCTCACGGCCAAGTCGGGAAGGTTTGTGTGTGTGTGTGGTGGGAGTAGGGGGGTAATATATTTGTTATTCATAGTTGCGTAGATAAGTGGCAAGTCTTTATTTATTTGATACCGTAATCCTTTCAATTATACTATAGGAGTCTGTCTGATGTATGTATGTGCCTGTGTCTGTTCATTCGGTGTCTTTAATGACATGAAAATGAAGATTTTTAACTACATTAATATTAGATAGGTACTAGTTTTATAAATTGTAAGAAAGCGAGCGAACTTCTCATTATAAATAAATATTTCGGACGTCTTACACACAACGCCATCTAGTCCCAAGCTAAGCAGAGCTTGTGTTATGGGTACTAGACAACTGATATAAATACATATATACTTTTATTTTGTAAATACATACATATTATACATAGAAAACACCCAAACTTCGAAACAAATATTTGTAGATCGTACAAACATTTGGTCCGACCCGGGAATCAAACCCGAGACCTCAAGAACAGCAGTCGCATACGCAACCACTGTGCCACAGAGGCAGTCTAAACTATAGTGAATATTTTGCGAAATGAAATGGAAATATGTAATAGGAATCACTTACGTTTAAGAGATGCTCAATTTTTTTATTTTCTTTCTGAAAGTTTGTTTATGAAATGACGAAAAATTAATTTGCTGCCAAAATCAGAAAACGCCCTTTTCTTCGTTATAGCGTGTTTATAGTAAACCTTTAAATGACCAATAGCCGAACCGAGTTTAAGTGTAATATAATACAGTTGAATAATATATGACATCCAAATTGCATTTCGTTAAGGTACAGATAAACTTGTAACACCATGATATACTTACCTACCTTTATTATCGTCATTATAATTCAAAAGCAACGCACCAGAAAACACGGAAGAGTAAAAACAACTTGTTTTAATTATTGTGTGGTGACCTCAGTACAAAGTTAAAAGCACTACCTATTACAGCGGAACGTTACATGTTTAGATATTTTTTTTTTTTTTTTTTATTGAATTGGAGGCAAACGAGCAGACGCATCACCTGATGGTAAGCGATTACCGCCGCCCATGAACACCTGCAACACCAAAAGCGTCACAAGTGCGTTGCCGACCTTTGGGGGATGGGGAGAGGGAATGGGGGAGGGGTTGGGGTATGGGCCTCCGGTATCCTCACTCACTCGGTGAAACACAGCGCAAGCGCTATTTCACACCGGTTTTCTGTGAGGCCGTGGTATCACTCCGGTCGAGCCGGCCCATTTATGCCGAAGCGCGGCTCTCCCACGGTGAGATTTTAAAGCCTTTTGTTTTACCAACCAACCTATTTTATATAAAATATATGTATTAGGTATTTTTTTTGTGTTTATCTCAGAACTTTGATCTGGGTGAACTCATTTTGATGATCTTTTAATTTGAAAGCTGGTGCTTCCCAATACTTCCCATGTAATTTTATTATTTGAATCTGGTCTTGTTTGTAAATTCTTTTTTTTTGTTCAATTTTAATTTTTTAAACAATGTATAGGTATGTAAGTACATAAACTTTTAATATTCGAAACTTCATTACGTTAATACAATCGGTTTGACGATAACTTGATAAGGGTTATCAAAAATATACATTTATTTACAACTAGCTGACCCACGCAACCTCGTTTGCGTCTTATATTGCCCGTAGCGTGAAAATTTTCCCCCGTTTTTGAAACATTCTTCATTGGTGCTCCACTCCTATTAGTAGTAGCGTGATGATATATAGTCTATAGCCTTCCTCGATAAATGGACTATCCAACACCGAAAGAATTTTTCAAATCAGACCAGTGGTTCCTGAGATTAGCCGGAACAAACAGACAGACAGACAAAAAATTTTAAAATATATATTTTGGTATGTGTACCGTATATACATTCATATGCATGTAGTAGAAAGCGGTTATTTTAATATTACAAACAGACACTCCAATTTTATTTATTTGTATGTATAGATTTAACTTCAGCCTATTATACTAAACCGTCTGATCGTTGGATTGTAAATAAAACAAATGAATTAACTTTTAAAATAAAGAATGCAATGAGAAATAACAACAGGTACCTACCTAATAGGTAATTCTAATTATAAATTCCTTTTTTATAAAATTAATAAAATTATATTATGATCTTTAAACAATAACTATTTCGAAACATTACTAGAGATACTCGTAACTACTTTGTGATATTCAAAAAATCGTATTTCTATCCGAGTTAAGTATAGCAAAGCAAGAGCCCTCTGTAAATGTTTACTTACCTGAATTAAAACTTATTTCCGTAATATCATTAATACCTAATTCAGTTTACTACCTACATTTGTCTCGTCCATAAATATCAAGACAAAATAAATTGTTTCAAATAAATTTAAAAAGGTAAAGCAATGAGTTATAAAAACATTAGGCTTCGTAAAAAAAACCGTTATGCACACAACTAGTTATAAGTCTATACACATTCTGTGTGCGTACGCACAAATCTGTACTTTTACTTTCAATACTCACAAATGAACCGGTTAAGCAAGGTTATTCCAGAGCCGAAGTGCAGTCAACGATGTGTATTATCTTAATAATAAACACTGTAGGTGAACACCAATTCAGTATATTCACACAAAAAGAAAAACAATGATTTCACACGAAACACTGCAGTTTATTTTTGCCAAGCTAACGATAAAAAGAATGTTTTTAATTTTTAAAACTGTTCATTTTATTAAAATGGCGGGAAAAGTTTTACACAATATAATATTGTTCGATATTTCAAAAGATACTTTTTCACAGTTTTATATTTCGAACATAGTTTTTGTTACGCGGCCAGAAGTACGTACAGCCACTTTGATCAAGCTTTCGCAACTAATTTTGTTTTTAAGTCACGCGGAGTGAATGAAACACGCAGCGCGCACCTGTGTTGTTGGACTCACACTCACTACTATATTCATTCGGTCGCAACGAATGAACGGTACCAAATAAAACAGCTCGACAGCTGTGTGTGTGCTTGACTCATGCAAGAACATAATTAATATTACCTTATTATAAAATCTGGTACAGAAAATCCGTCGCGAACCTACTTATCTTTTGTGGGTTTTTACACATTTGATACTGACTCATTATATTCATGGTCATGGTTATTGGTCATTATTATAAGTATACAAACCAGCTGTATATTTACCATTATTCGGTTCTTCCGAGTAAGAATTATGTTACTGTAAACGAAAATACCAAAACCATTTGATATAGCTTTTTAACACAAAACCTTATAATCGCACGCAACTCCAGCTTAAAAGACACGCAGGCAATTCGTTTCCAGCACAAAGAATAGGCATTATACAATCAATATAATTTTGAAATTTAACAGTTCTATAATCAACGAATCAAATTTTTACTATACATACCAAGGGTATGACATTGCACAGCCAATAGGAAGACGGAGGAATATCTTTTTTAACATATTAGTCAGTTCTGTATCTTTTTTATTATTTACTCATAATATAATAAGTCGAAAGTATTTTTGACCCTTTTCCCCGTGCAGTTTTTAATTATGACTGTAATGGCAGATAAAATACTTTTTATGGACCTCCAGTATCCTCACTCACTCGGTGAAACACAGCGCAGGCGCTGTTTCACACCGGTTTCTGTGAGGCCGTGGTATCACTCCGGTCGAACTCAACACTTAGAAATCGAATGTAAAAAAACATGCGTTAAGTAAGTATATTAATTTATTTACCGACTTCAATAGACCACGGTAAGTCTTTATTGCAGAAAACTTTCATAGCTCTTCACGTATATAAAACATCATCATCATCAGCCGACTGTCCACTGCTGGACAGTCTCTCTAATTTCACGCCACTTGGTTTGATCCTCGGCTTTCCGCATCTACCTCTTGCCAACCGTTTTGCACAAATCATTACTCCACCTGACCTGTGGACGTTCTACACGTTTGCCAAGACGCGGCCTCCACTCAAGGACCCGTTTATCCCAACGGTTATCGGTTTTATGGCAAAACTGGGTTGGCAAATAATACGATCCTTTAGAGAAACGCTGAGCATAGCCCTTTCCATAGATCTAAAAGTCTAAAAGGTATTGTTGAAAAAATTAGAACTACTAGGTATTGTTTTGGTGTATGTCCCTTCCAAAATGACTCTACTCTGTCTGATGGAAAGCATAAGCAGAATCCAAGAGTGGTGGTCATCATACTCATTGCGAATGCAGGAAATGCAACAATGCAGCATGGTGACTTACGCCATGGCGGCCTAGTAATGCTTCTGTATCATTGGGCCTCCGGTCTCGCACTCACCAACGAAACACGACACGACTGTCATTTTACGTTGATTTTCTGTGCGAGGGTAGTACCGCCCTGGTCGAGACGGCCCATTTGTGCTGAAATCAGCGTGGCTCTACTATCTTTATTTACATACACGCTTTCCGTGGGAGAGCCACGTTTCGGCATGAATGGGCCGGCTCAACCGGAGTGATACCACGGCCTCACAGAAAACCGGTGTAAAATAGCGCTTGCGCTGTGTTTCACCGAGTGAGTGAGGGTACCGGAGGCCCATACCCCAACCCCTCCCCCATTCCCTCTCCCCATCCCCCAAAGGTCGGCAACGCACTTGTGACGCTTTTGGTGTTGCGGGTGTCCATGGGCGGCGGTAATCGCTTACCATCAGGTGATGCGTCTGCTCGTTTGCCCCTTATTCAATAAAAAATAAAATAAAAAATAGCTTTAGTGTTAATTATCATAAAATAACATGTTAGACAAAATGGTATTTATTAGAGTTCGATAAATATTAAGTTGTGAAATTTATTAATGTCATTGAACTTCAAAGTGCTGGAATTTCCACCTAGGTATTGTATTTACGATTATTAATGATTTTTGTAAAAAATACTAGACAACCGGTTTTTGAAGCTGGTTTATACAGGTTATCGTTTTCCTGTTTACGAAACGATTAGATAATATTTTATTTAGTACCATAAACCACAATTTATTAGAAATAAAAGAACACCTAATGGATGTCACATTAAAAGTGATTCCAATATTATGATGACGTCAGGAGGTACCGGTTGAATCATCAGAGAATTATTAACAAACATAAACTGTTAGAAACGTCAAATCGAATAATTCAAGCCCAATTCTGACTGATAGACAAATTGTATTCAAGGTAGTAGGCCAATGTTGATTTCAGCACTGGCTCGACCGGAACCTATAATTACGCATGTACGTACATATTAATTATACCCACAAGGTGTATAAATAAACCCCTGAATATATTTTAGAATATATTATTATATAGTAATACTAGCTAACCCGACAAACGTTGCTTTGCCATAAAAAGGAATATATTATTTTAGGGGTGGGTCAATAAAAATCGCGATGGAACAATAGGGGTTGATCGTAGAGGGTTGAAAATTCAGGGTTGTATGTATTTTCTAATGCTGTATCATAAAAAATATCTAAAAAAAAAATAGGGTTGGACTTACCCTTAACATTTCGGGGAATGAAAAATAGATGTTGGCCGATTCTCAGACCTACCTGATATGCACACAAAATTTAATAAAAACCCGTCCCGCCGTTTCGGAGGAGTATGGTAACTAACATTGTGACACGAGAATTTTATATATAAGATTATTTGCACATGATGAAAAAAATATAGAATTGGGTAGTGGGTAGTGTTTAGTCAGTCCGCCAGTCAATGCAATCATTACTTCATAAATGATAATACCTTGTAAGTATTTCATATAGCAAAATTCTTAAATTATACTGTTGCTAAACTTCTATAACAGGCGCCTTGCTAAATAAAAGTTAAACCTGTGTTTCTTCTAAAGGTGAAATATAATAAGTAGAATAGATGAAATACTATTTTGTTTTTTTGGCATAATAGTACAGTTTCACCTATCGCTAAGCTTTCCAGTTTATAATTCCTGAGATGCAGGCGTTCATGGTTGGTGGTAGTGACTGTCCATCGATAGAGGAACATGGCAGGGAGTAGCCACACGTATGCGTTACTTTCAGTAAAAGTACAAGTCCAAATGAACCTACACACTGTTATAACACAGTATATGTACTTAGATGTGTGTGAAATTCTAGATGTTTTGATTTAGTTGTTGTGGGCGAGTTAGTAGAGATAGGCAATTGTTTTTATTGCGAGTTCAAAATATATAATCTATACTATATCTATACTAGTATTATAAAGAAGTAAAGTTTGTGTGTTTGTATATTTGTTAAATTGTAAGGGGTAATCTCGGGATCTACTAAACCGATTTTAAAAATTCTTTCACCAATAGAAAGCCACATTATTGCTGAGTGTCATAGGTTATATAAAAAACCGAAAAATGAAAAGGCTTTTACGTGGCAGTCGGTTTTGCAAAGTGAATCGGAGAAATTTCAACGAAAGGCCAAAGCAGCGGACGGCGCACGATGGCTTCGGGCTTAATTCGGTTCGCGTTCGTGCTCGCTTCGGGAGAAGGAGGCGTGGCCTTTTACATTTCAGAGGTAGGTACCCGCGCGGCTCAGTCGCGCAGTCGGCTTATTACGCAGCGGACGTCTCCGAAATTGAATTTTTCGAAACGTAATTAGTACACTTTCGACATTGTTTAAATTAAAGGTTCTTATCAGAACTACTTTCTATCTTATTCTTGGCAGTTAGAAATTAAAACATAACTCTCTGTACTAAAAAAGGATTATTAACATTATGCCCAACGAAGTGGGCACGGGTCAGCTAGTATATAATAAATATAAATATTTCGGACATCTAACACACAACGCCATTTCGTCCCAAGCTAAGCAGAGCTTGTGTTATGGGTACTGAGACAACTGATATGAATATATTTATACTTTTCTTTGTAAATTACATCCAAACTCCGAAACAAATATTTGTAGATCACACAAACACTTGGTCCGACCCAGGATTTCAACCCGAGACCTCGAGCACAGCAGTCGCATTCACTACCACTACCACCAGTCAAATATAGGTATGTATGCATGGGCGTACCCAGGGTACTGACGGTACAGACTCGACGAGCGGCTTCACGCCACTCGCGTATCTCTTCGGGCGGAGGACGAAATCCGTTCTCCGCCCGATATTCAGTCGCTCGTCGATAAACTTCGGCGAGCACTTCCGCCTCTAAATCCCACGGGGGTGTTACGGCCAAAGGTGAGGATCACCCTAGCAGAAGCAAGCAGTAGCGGCGCAACCTCAACAAAGTGCTCGCGCCCCTTTAAAATAGAAAAGGAGCATCAGGGTTCCTATACAGGAGGGGGCCATCTACAAACCATAGGTGGCCCGAGGTTTTTCGGGGTTCTAGGGATTTCCTTCCTAGGGTGCACCTGATTCCATGTCAATGCCTTTTTCATATCCATTTATTTGACGAGGTGCTTTTAAAAAAACCCGATTTGCCCCCCCCTGGCCCAGAACCTGGGTACGCCCATGTATGTTTGTACACTTTTTGGCAAGCCCTGTAGCCTAAACTTATGTCCTGCGTGTGGAGTCAGAGTAAAAATACAGTGTCATGTCAACACCCCTATTCATCCCGTGATTATCCTCAGAAATTAGTAAGGGAGAAAACCACGCATGACATCAGCACTGTAAAGAGAAGGAAAACCTAAAATAAACCTCAAATAAACACTATTGCAAGCCGTCAGGCCAGTAAATAAATAAATAAATAAATATTTCAGACATCTAACACACAACGCCATCTAGTCCCTAGCTAAGCTGAGCTTGTGTTATGGGTACTAGACAAGTGATATAAATACTTATATACTTTTTTTTGTAAATACATACATTTATACATTATAATAGGTATGTAATAGGTCTTTACCTATGAAATTGCGTTTCTTCAGTACTGGTCATTTCAAATAAAAAAAAAGTTTGTAATGGCTCTGTATTCTAAATTCAAATTAATTTTGTTTTAAAACCATGACATTCTATTTACAAACTCAGTCTTTTGTTTTTTGATTAGCGTTGTATTTTCATTACATTTGAACATTTTTCGTCATAATGGATACTTTAAAAATTCGTGTAATTATGGAATATGAGTTCCGTCGTGGCACCAACGCGACGAACGCACAACCCTTTATTGGTTTTCCCGGTTCCGTTCTGGAAATTTTGACTTGAAAAATGAAGCTCGTGGTCGTCCGGAGACTTTGGTTAACAATAATGAATTTAAAGGCGATTGTGGAAGCTGACGAAACTCAATCTACAGCTGAGCTAGCAGCAGCTTTTAATGTAAGCATCAAAACAATATTGATCCATTTGCGACAAATTGGCAAGGTAAAAAAGCGTGATAGATGGGTGCCCCACGACCTTAACGATCGCCAGCGCAACGTACGCGTCGAGACCTGCCTTTCGCTGCTCAACAGGCAAAGAAATGAAGGAATTTTGAAACGAATAGTTACGTGCGACGAAAAATGATTCTGTTCGACAATCGAAAGCGCTCAGCAAGTTGGTTAGACCCTGGTTCAGCACCAAAGCAATGCCCTAAACCAAAAATGACCCTTAAAAAGGTGATGGTCACTGTTTGGTGGTCTACTGCGGGTGTGATTCACCACAGCTTTTTACAAAACGGCATGAGCATTAATGCAGATGTGTACTGTGAAGAACTGGAGAGAATGATGGAGAAGCTTGCACATCTGCAACCAGCTTTGGTCAATCGGTCGTCCCCACTGCTCCTTCACGACAACGCGCGACCCCATACTGCGCAACAGACAGTCTCCAAGCTGCAAGAGCTGGGGTTGGAAGCTCTCCCTCATCCGCCATACTCACCAGACCTTGCACCTACCGACTATTACTTTTTCCAAAATTTAGACAACTTTTTAGTGGGTAAAAAATTCAATTCCCGAGAGGCAGTACAAAATGCCTTTGAAGAGTTGGTTGCCTCCCGTCCAGCTGATTTTTACAAGAAGGGCATCAATAAACTGCCAATGCGTTGGCAAAGATGCGTCGATTGCATGGGTGATTACTTCCAATAACAGAAATAAAAAAGTTTGAAAAGATAAGTACTTTCACTTATTGCATACAAAACGGCAATTTCATAGGTAAAGACCTAATATATACAAAAAAAAAGTATGTATGTATTTATATCAGTTGTCTGGTACCCATAACACAAGCTCTGCTTAGCTTGGGACTAGATGGCGTTGTGTTTTAGATGTCCGTAATATTTATTTATTATAAAACCTAAATGTTTTGAATAATAAATATGTATGTTTTATCTAGTCGGATATAGTCGGATAGTCATCGTAGACGAACCGGCGAAGTAACTTCCCTGACTTTTGTCGGACGTACATAGCTCAGGATACATAAACACAAACATCCCCATCTAGTAAACGAACAATTAGGCGATAGCAGACATATAAATAGGTAAACGATTGCAACTTCGTATCATTTGGCATTCGGTATTGTACAAGAATGAGTGCGTTTTTTAGATAAATATAATTAATTAAATAAATAAACATTAGGAAAATACGTTACGTTACGAAATAGTTACGTAACCATAGCGCAACACTGAAGTGAGTACCTATTAATACGTAAGCGTTCACCTCTGACAAAGTATAAATATTGTAATAAATTTTATATTTATATTAAACTAGCTGACCCACGCAACCTGGTTTGCGTCTTATTTTGACCGTAGCGTGAAAATTTCCGCCGTTTTTTTTAAAGATACAATTCCCGCATTAGGAATATACATCCTGTGTCGCAGGGGACTTTACAAACATACATGTAACGGACACAAAGAACACCCAGACTCAGGACAACATTTTGTGGATCATACAAAGTGATGTCCCAAGTGGGATTTGAACCCACGGCACTTGGCGCAGTAGCAAGCGGCGTAGTGACCGCTTAAATCACGAACCGTGCATTCAAAGTTTTTGAAACATTATTCATTGGCGCTCTGCTCCTATTAGTAGTAGCATGATGATATATAGCCTATAGCCTTCCTCGATAAATGGACTATCCAACACTGAAAGAATTTTTAAATCGAACCATTGTTTCCTGAGATTAGCGCGTTCAAACAAACAAACTCTTCAGCTTTATTATTAGTATAGAGTATAGATATATATGTGTAATTAGAAAAGATGCTCTGGGTACTCCCCTACGTTCGGTGGCCGGTAGTACTCTATGCACGTAACATTCCAAGTGTTAATCCTATCTTCTATTGCAGTATGTAGACTCTATTTTTCATTTCTCCTTCGCTCTCTCTATCTCTCTTTTTCTTCTACTGCCTTCTTCCCATCAGCTGAGGAACATGGCTTCATTTGAAATACAGCGCCTCCATCTCAAATACTCTCCATAACACAAGATCTGCTTAGCTTGGGACAAGATGGCGTTGTGTGTTAGATGTCCGAAATATTTATTATTGTTATTATTTTATCTCATTTAGATCAGGTTTCGCTTACATTTCCTGGGGATGGAGATGAAAGACTTGTCTGGAAGTATACTTATTAATATATTGCCGAAAAACTGTACGTGTTCCATTGAAACTGTAGAAGACCAAATATGAAGTTAAACATTCTTCTTATTGTCATCTGCCGTAAGTATTGAAAATTTACTCGTAATATTTTTATGGTAGTTATTAAAGTCTATATTTGTTTTTTTTTAATAGTGGGCCAACGAGCAGACGTACCACCTGATGGAAAGTGATTACCGCCGCCCATGGACACCAGCATCACCAGAGGCGTCACAAGTGCGTTGTCGACCTTTGGGGGATGGGGAGGGGGTTCGGGCGTTGGGGTATGGGCCTCCCGTATGGTCCGGTCGTGTTAATAACTGCAGTTCCCGGACCCCTCCCTTCTCAGGCGCAGTGTGGCACACCGTGTGGTTTTAGTCGGTTCGATTCCGATACACCGCCCCGCCGCAAACCCCGGTGGGGTGACGGAACGAGGGAGTGTCCACACGTAAAAAAAAAAATGGGCCTCCCGTATGGTCCGGTCGTGTTAATAACTGCAGTTCCCGGACCCCTCCCTTCTCAGGCGCAGAGTTGCACACCGTGTGGTTTTAGTCGGTACGATTCCGACACACCACTCCGCCGCAAAGCCCGGCGGAAAGACGGCCCGATAGGGTTTCCACACGTAAAAAAAAAAATGGGCCTCCCGTATTCTCACTCACTCGGTGAAACACAGCGCAAGCGCTATGTCACACCAGTTTTCTGTGAGGCCGTAGTATCACTCCGATCGAGCTCGCCCATTCATGCCAAAGCGTGGTTCTCCTACGGTGTAAAATATATAGTCGTCTATATAGTGTGGGAGTATATAGATATACTTAGCTATACATTAAAGAACTGTGATCATCGTCAGCCTATTGTAGTCCACTGCTCGACATAAGTTTCTCCTATTGTACGACAATATGACCTCCCATGTAGTCAGAGCTAAGGAACTACAGCATCCAGTAAATCGATTCTTAGATCATCTTCATTAGAAATTATAATGTGCGTTCCCGAGTTTATGCTTGCGTCAATCACATTCGTTCTCTCGTATGTCTGAAATCATAAACTGTCGCTGCTTATTATTGGCAGTAGCTACTGCAATAATGGGAGAAAATTAAAATGTACACCTTCATTATATATTTTAGGTTACTTCTTTGGACATACCTTCAAATAGTGTTATATGTCACTGCTTAACTAGTGGTAAGAAAGCATGTGTTTATATTTTTAAATCTTCTTATACTGTAGAGTTATTTTTTTCTAGAAATGAAAGTTAAAAGTCAATTCCACGAGTGTCACAATGACCCCGAAGACAGTCCTGCAAATGGAATAATTTATGAACCCAAGTTTTCATGGTTGGGGGCACTGCAATACATACACGGTACGAATTCAAACCTGTTTGTTGTACACATTATTAAAAAAAATTTACGTAAACAAAATTATTTGTGTAAATTTAAGAATTTGGGCGGAGGTATATAAAATTCAAAAATAAAAAGCTAAATGTATATATGTCGATGTAATATTATATATATATTGATCTGATACGTACGTTGACCTGTAAGGCAATATCATATTGAAAGCTTTGAAAAATAAATAAACGCAACGCTAGTTACTGTAACTAAAAAAAAAATTACGTAAATACTTTTAAGAATTCCGCTTAGCTTCAAATTTAACTCTGAGATAGGTGGTTATAAAATACAGACCGTTTACACTTAACGTAAACTCTCCTATTATCCTCATTTTTTGAAGCCGGATAAATTTCCATATTCGAGTAAGTGTTTTGTTATCGGTTGCTACACATGTATTCTTAACTAGCTGTTGACCGCGGCTCCGCCCGCGTTTATGTCGGTTTTTTCATGTATTTTCGCGGTCGCGGATATGTAACTGATGCAAAAATTAGATAAAAATAATCCTTGATGCGGATTATATATCATTCTAAAATTTCAGCTCGATCGGTGCAGAACTTTTTAAGTTTTTGAAGCGTACACAAACCAACATAATATTTTTATCGATATAGATATATAGATTTCACTTATACAATAACTAGATTTTGGCTGCAGCTCTGCCCACGTTTATCTCGGTTATCGCTGTAAAAATTACCTTATGTACTTGGCCAAGAATCAAAGTATCTCCCTGCCAAATTTTATTAATATCGGTGTGATAGTTTGGCGGTGAGAGCGTAGCTGACAGACAGATAGAGATACTTTCGAATTCATAATACACTCATTTGCAAAAAAAACGGGCGGTTTCGATTTTCTTCCTGGCTGAAAAAAATAAAATACCAAAAATAAAATACCAAAAAAAAAAAAAAATACCAGGTCCTTTGAACTGTCGGTCGACAGTTCAAAGGACCTGGCAGCGCTATCAAGAGACCGGTTCCGTCAAGAGAAGGCCTGGTTCTAGCAGAAAGACATGTACCGAACCACGGGATGATCGTTTTCTAGTTAGTCAAGCGTTGAGAAATCGCAAATCTTCTTATGTGGACCTCAAGAACAGCCTCGAAGAAGTAAGAAATATGCAAATTAGTCTATGGACGGTCAGGAGGAGGCTTCTCGCTGCTAATATACACAGTCATCGCCCGGCACGCGGCCCTAAATTACTCCGTGGACATCGAGTTGCCAGGCTTAGCTTCGCTCGAAATTGTGTGTCATGGACTCATGAAGACTGGGATAGGATATTGTTCTCCGATGAAGCCAAGATATCTCTGCATGGTGAAGACCGACGTCGGCGAGTGCTACGTAGACGAGGAGAACGCTTTGCAGAGGCATGTTTTGAAGAAATCACACCTTATGGAGGGGGCTCTGTTATGTTTTGGGCAGGAATAAATTCCATGGATCGTACGGAGTTAGTCTTCATCGAAAATGGTACACTGACTGGACACCGATACATAACGGAAGTTCTAATTCCTTATGCACAACCCGCCTTAACCGTTCTTGGCGAAAACTCATTTTTTATGGACGACAACGCTCGCGCCCACCGGTCTGGCGATGTGGAAGCGTATATGCTAGAAGTCGGAATTTGTCGTTTGGACTGGCCAGCTAGAAGTCCGGACCTCAATCCCATAGAGCATGTCTGGGACGTTCTGAAGCGACGAGTGAGATCAGTGCAGCCGGCTCCGCAGACCATCAGAGAGCTAAAGAATGTGATTACCGCAGAGTGGGAACGTATTCCCCAAGAAACCATAAAAGATATACTCGCTAGCATGCCCAGACGAATGCAAGCCGTGATTTCAGCAAGAGGGGGTCACACTCAATACTAAACTTTTATCTGCTTTTAATGTATTCAAGAAAAACAAAGAAATTAACGCGTTTCATTTTTATTTAGCGAGCAGGTACAATAATAGTGTTTTGAGCTTAAACATTACTTCTCAATAATTTAATGAAAATGTTATGATAAAACTGATGATACCTATTCCTTCCTAATTAATTTATGAAATTCTGAGGATAACAATACCTAAAATTGTCAAACAAACTAATAGTAACTATAAAATAGTTCTTTGCTTAAGTGCCCGTTTTTTTTGCAAAAGAGTGTATTAGTATGTATGATATAGGAAATAAATTTTAGTTAAAACCGGTGACCCGCACTACTTTCGAGTACCACGAGTAGTCCTCATCAGCCGTCAATTTGTTCTTTCCACTGCAGTAGACGCAGCAGAAGTGCCTGACGGCTATGCTCTGTAAGTACCTCTTTTAATATATATATATATAGGTATTATTAGAAGTAAATATCCTGGGGCCTACGGGGGTGTATCAGAGTCGAACTGACTAGAACCATACAGTGTGGCATACTGAACCTTTGGTAGCAAAGGGAAAATGGACAGAGACAAGTTACAAAGATTTTTTTTTATTGTTATGTGGGGCTAACGAGCAGACGCCTGATCCTGATGGTAAGCGTTTACCGCCGTCTATGGACACCCGCAACACCAGAGGCGTCACAAGTGCGTTGCCGGCCTTTGAAGAAGGAGTACGCTCTTTTCTTGAAGGTCGTATTGGTCCGGGAATACCGCAGGCGACAGGTCATTCCACAGTTTTGTTGTGCGTGGCAGAAAGTTTCGGGAAAAAACATCTGGACTTTCTGGTAGAACTTCTATGCTCATGTGTGCCAGGATATTCTAGACACACACGAACTTCGTTTAATCAGGGGTGACTACTATGGCGACTAGTACCGGTTTTAGGCTAAACTCCGTCTATGAACATTTAGGACTTCCTCTGTCAATCGAAATTTGGTTCTGTAGTCTTTCTCAGCAGAAAAGCGGCAAAAGAGAGGCAACTCGCAAAGCCTCATGACCATAAGTCTTCCATATGATTTCAGTGGGAACATAGCCTTTGGTGACTATGACCGGGATGAAATTGAGTGCGGCTTAACTGTTCGTATGGTTGCAAACGGCAAGGAGTGTGACCCTGCCATCCTGCTGATACCAATAGCAGATGTATTGCTTCACCCTGAGTATAAACACTTCAATGCGATAAATAGTTTAGCGCTTCTCAAGTTGATCAAGCCCGTGAAATCATGTGAGTAAGATGTATCTAATTAATATGTGAGACTTTTGGTTGTCCACCAATTTTTGAATTTCAATTTCATCATCAACAACCCGTAATGTCCCACAGCCGGTCTCAGGTTTCCTTTCAGGACAGGGTTAAGGCCATGTGTCCCCAGACTGGCTAAGTGCGGGTTGGGGACTGGCAAGACAACGTTGTGGCTACCTAATCTTACCATTCAATTTATTTAGCAACAATTATTGACCAGTACATTAAAATCATTTGTTAATAGTGTGTTAAAACTATGAATGGTTAAGGTTTCATACACTTCCGCTGATAATGGATAGACAGAAATGGATTACATGTCCATGTTTTCACGACTGAAAACCATTTGAATGTATGTAGCTCTATAGTATAGTCAGATCGCATTAAGGAAATAGTGACGTATCAATCAAAGACACTGACCAATCAGGTTGCAAGAAATTATCGTTATTTTTAAATCTCGAAACTTGATTGGTTTGCCTTTCGACTGAACGCGAATGAACTATAATAAAAGTTGATTATATTTTGTTTTGTTATTTATTAAAGATTCTAATTTCTCTAGATTAAATTTATTTATTGTACACTGCATAGAGTATTCGTTGAGACAGTTTATCTCAAGACAGTGACAATTAGTTTATTGTTTTTAAAATATTTTCAGCGTACATGTTGCCAGTTTGTTTGCCATTCAAGAATTACTTGATTGACGACCAAGGGAGGCCGACTATGAAAAAGATGATACATATCGATTATATTGTTGGTAAATGTTTTTTAATTACTAGCTTTAGTTACCATGATACCATTCTTTGTGGTATATTGTGGTTGCATTGATGGGAAATAAAATAAATAAATAAACGGTTCGTCTCTTTCTTTCTGTGCCGAGCAGTTAAAATCTGGAATTCACAAACAGCGCACGTATTTCCCTGCCTCTATGATCCTGGTTCCTTTGAACGGGGCGTGAATAAGCATCTCACTAAGCCACCTAATGTCCCTCAACATGCTGCATTTTCTACGTTCACTCACTGCATGGTGACCACCACTCCTAGATTTTGCTCTTGCTTTCCATCAAGCAGAGTAAAGTTATTTTGGCAGTTTCTATATATAAATAATTTTATATAAGAAACTGACTTCAAGAACTGGACCAAATTGCAATGGGACCACACGGTTTCACCAGCTTTTAAATAAAAAAAGAATCATCTAAATCGGTTCACCTAGTCGAAAGTTATGAGGTAACAAACATAAAAAAACAGTCGAATTGAGAACCTTCTCCTTTTTTGAAGTCTGTTAAAAAGTATTGTAGAAACCTGTTTCAAAGATTGTTCATATCTATATAAGAAAAATCTTTGAAGTGGGCCGGAAACGTGTCAAATTTTGCGCTCATAATACGGTTACAAAACTTCTTGAACCGTATTTAAACCAAATTATCATACACTACTCCAAACTTAATATTCTAAATTCGAAAGTGACTCTGTCTGTTACCCTTTCACGGTTAAATCGTTGCATCGATTTGAATGAAATTTGGCATGGAAGTACATAGGCTACTCTAAACGACATGCACGCAGGCGTAGCTAAAAAAACATGGACTAAATAATTTGAAAGACTCCGTTGCTAGACAAATGCCTCCTCCAAGGCTCAAAACAAGCGGTCTTGTGCTGCCTTCGTCCAAATGATCTTGCTTACCTATAACTTTTTAAATTTTCGCTTCATTTTCTATTTAATAATACAATAATGTTGTCTCTTTAAGATGTGCCAAGAGACTTTTCTGAGGAAGACAAAGAAGTGAAGAGAATTCATCTTCTGCCCAAAGAACTGTGTTTTATGTATAACCCTTCGGCGCCTGAGGTAAGATTTTATTGAAGCTAATTGTTTTAAAGTACTGTATTAAACATATTTATGTGACTGTATCAAATACACGGAATTGCTCATTGATCGAAAATAGGTTTATGTCGTAGTATAATTGCCATGCTCTGTAATCAGATAGACTGCACAGTAAATTTATGAAAAGGTTTATGATAATCACAAATTTTAACAAAAAAAAACCGACTTCAAGAACTGGACTAAATTGAAATTGCCTCGGTGGCGTAGTGGTAGCGTATGCGACTGCTAAGCTTGAGGTCTTCGATGTTCGATGTGAGGGTTCGATTCCTGGGTCGGACCAAATGTTTGTATGATCTGCAAATATTTGTTTCGGAGTTTAGGTGTTTTCTATTTATATTTACAAAAAAAAAGTATATAAGTATTCATATTAGTTATCTAGTACCTATAACACAAGCTCTGCTTAGCTTGGGACTAGATGGCGTTAAGTGTAAAACAAAAAAAAATGGGACCACACGGCAATCACCCCCTTTCAAATAATAAAGAATCGGTTTACCCAGTCGAAAATTATGAGGTTACAAACATAAGGGGGTGCGAGGTCGGGAACCTCCACGTGGTGCACCCTAGGAACGAAGACGGCAGCGCCTTTCCTGCTGAGCGAGAGAGACGCTGCCGCTGCCGCCTACGGCCAATTCCGGCCGTGAAGGTGGGAACGACCCTCTGAAAGTGTAATCATTATATTAAGTGCGCGGATCAATATAATTTAATATCAATCTTAAAATAATAAACATACGGTTTAGTCCAGTTTGGATGATGTTTTATTATCATTTCTATTTCCTTATTTAGATTTCCGTGGTTACAACGAATTTTAATAATTACTTAAAGAAGGAAGGACTTAAAGAATTATGATATTCATGTTGTAGCTATTATGTTTTGAGCTGTCATACATAGAACATGTTGCGATATAATATCTTTAAGATCTTTTTATGAGATCTTTAAAATATAAATCTGATTTACGACAAATATTGTTTATTAGTTATTAATCAAACTCATAAACTTATTTTTTAACTTTTTTCTATCTTGTAAGTGTAAAATACTAGTAGGGCTTGTAATAACTTTATTTTCATACAATTTTGCAGTTTTAAATATCATTTTTTTAGAATTCCACGAAAATCACACGCAATAGAATGATGTGTACGACAGGCTGTGGGTTCCACTCCGGAGCACCGACCCTCATTCATGAGCATACAGGTCATTGGTCTATAGTGTCTATGGCCATAGGTATGTTGCTCATATGACAGAGACTTTAACAAAGCATATCAAATAGCAATTCTTGCATCAAATAAGGTATTGATGTAAATTCGTCTCGACACACATGGGATAAATATACCTATGCACCTTTTTATGTTACAGAAGACAAACGAGGAGACCAGGTCAGCAGATGGTAAATCAAATCTACTGCAATTCAAATCACAAGAGAATATTAACAGACTGATGAAATACACAGCTGGACATTGGCCTCTCCTAAAATAAGTGAGATTGTGGGATCGTTTCAGTCAAATATGTGCGCCATAAGTCTCCCGCAAAATAAATGGTATCTAGAAATAACACACGCAATCTAATGTAATATATTATCGCTACGGAAGAGATGCTCTTGGTCTTAACTATCATTTGATTGATTAACACGAAAAATAACAAAAAACCCTCTTTACTATGACAGCACTTTAGGGAGCTACATTCAAAAACTGACAGCTTGAATTCTAACTACATGCTCCTAATTTAACAAGTCTCAAGAAGCGAGTAGAAACCTTAAGCTTAATATTTCTCTCCGAAATCCAGGAGGTACTCCATGCCCAGATCCTCTTCGTGCTCATCATCCCCCGGCGCCTCCACTTCACATTATAATTTACCCATACGTATCATGGATCACTGCCGCCATCTCTGGTAAGCCTATGGGTGCCTTTGCAAAAGATGATCCTTTCGGTAAGATTGTATTTCAATTTTATGCTTCTAATATTACTTTTGACATAACTTAGTGTTGTTAGTTAAAAATTCCGAAATAGTTTAATAACTGGCAATCCACTCTATAAATGGTTATATTCCACGTATGGAGGGTAGAGATAAGGAGTGTTATCTCATATGGTAGAAAATTGAAAAAAGTGTCCAGCATAAGCTGTAAATAACAGTTCAAAAACCTTCCAGAATGGCGCTGGTGTAGACACAGGGTATGGTATGAATGTAGCAATTGCGAACGAATTGAAGTACGCCGAGTTAAAAAATTTAACATTATTGTCACTACTTGCGTATTACAAAATAATGTAGTAAATATATTTTATTTTCTGAACTGTGAATAGTACGTTTATTGATTTTTTATCATTCAATTTTATGAAAAAGTGTGTGTATTGATTTTAAGAAGTTTACTCTGATGCTAATGTGGCGCCACCCTAATTTAATGCATTTCAACGGACACTTTTCATGTACACAGATGATACTCCTTATCTCTACCCTCCATAATTCCACGGTACGAGATAAACAGCAGACCCATATGGGTCATAGGAAAGCAACGGTTAATTTATATTAACTGTAGCTGCGCTCACGCGGTTATTTCATGTTCTGTATGTCTTACTTTGATAGTGACGAACTTTAATATAACCGTTCATTCTTTATTTATTAGTGAGATTTGCAAAATTCTTTTCTTAGAGGGTGCTTATTACATACAAAGCATCAGCCACCAAAATTTCAAGTAAGTATGTAACAACAGCAGTTACATTAACGAATTAATCTGTCAAGTAATTTAAAATGTATATAAGACAATTAGTCGGGATTATTAGAAATCGGCAAAATAAAACTTATTGCGTTGCTCTGAAAATACAAAGTTTTATTTAAGCATATTTTTACATTGTTTTACTACAAACAGATCTTAACAAACATATTAGGTAAAAATTTTTTTTCAACCCCTCCCCCATTCCCTCTCCCCATCCCCCAAAGGTCGGCAACGCACTTGTGACGCTTTTGGTGTAGCGAGTGTCCATGGGCGGCGGTAATCGCTTATCATCAGGTGATGCGTCTGCTCGTTTGCCCCCTAATCAATAAAAAAAAAGTCAAATATTAGTTACATTTCGTAATATAAGCTACTCGTAGATAATATAAATGTACGTTTGGCACAGGTTTTGTCATGGCCCGAGCGGGTCTAGAGCATCTAGGTTTTGGGCATCACTGGTTGGGTCATTGGTATATGGGTGGGATCAGATGCTTTGACAGAGGAACTGCAGCTAACGATATGTTCAAATTTTACCATGAAATATTTAGCATTAACGCGAACACTGAGGGCTATAACTTTATAACTTATGGGTTAGAGGTGAGTATAAAGTAATATACCTAATACTAGTACCTGTTACTATGCCACCAGGCACCAACCACTTGTTCAGCTTATTGCCATTCTCTGCGTAACTAAGGATTTCCCCAAAGTTTTGGCTTAGCATTGAGATTACAATATTTTCATCTACTTGTTTGTTTTCTATTTCATATTTACGTTAAAGTTTTTAAAATATCAAGTTGGTTATGATGGGATCTGTTTCGAATCCTTTGTATACAAATGATTATTTTATTTTGCTACAGATATCAAGGCAAACTTATAAAAAATTGAAAACTTATATTTTTGTATTAATTGATATCAATAGGGTAGATAGGGCAATGAGTGCGCTGATTGTGAGTTCCAGGTTTTAACTGCTCGGCACAGAAAGAAAGAGCCGAATCGTTTACTTTTTTAAGTAAATGTCGAGAAATGAAAAATAAACCGACTTAAATAAAAATAACTATTTATGCGGTTTGTTCCATATTTAAATAAAAATATAAATAAATATTATATTCCGGACATCTAACACACAACGCCATCTAGTCCCAAGCTAAGCAGAGCTTGTGTTATGGGTACTAGACAACTGATATAAATACTTATATACTTTTTTTTTGTAAATACATACATATTATACATAGAAAACACCCAAACTCCGAAACAAATATTTGCAGATCATACAAACATTTGGTCCGACCCGGGAATCGAATCCGAGACCTCAAGCTTAGCAGTCGCATACGCTACCACTACGCCACCGAGGTTGTCAAATTTTCCGTCAATGCAACCACTTTTTTTTTTGTATAACCTTTTTTTACACAGATATTCACTGAACCACTTACCATAATTGTCTGCGTGAAGGTTGGTATGCCGTATCGGTTAACGACTCCGACAGTACATGAACTCAAGACAACTTCAACAAGGGTACGATAAATTGACAACTGTTGGTAAAATATATAGTAACTAGATTTTGCCTGCGGTTTAGTCTGCGTGTATGTCGGTTATTGCAGTAAGGTATACCCTTTTCTCAAGATTCCAAATATCTTCATCCAAATTTTGCAGAAAAATATCTATGGTTTTGCCCGTCCCGTTTGCCATACAAACTTGTGGTAATCATTATCGCGAAAAGTCCTTATATTATATCTCCTAGTAGTTAGGTTATGGCTTTACGTAAACAAGTAACATTTTAACAAAAAGAACCGACTTCAAGAACGAGATGAAATTGAAATGGGACCGCACGATAAGTACCAGCTTTCTAAATGAAAAAAGAATCATCAAAATTACGAGTATTTCACCCAGGCGAAAGTACTGAGGTAACGAACATAAAAAAATACAGTGAAATTGATAACTATATCTCCTACTTTTTGAAGTCGGTAAAAAAAAAAAATGGTCGCAGTAAACTAAAAGCCGATGTCAAAATAATTTGGTAATAAGTCTCGTATAATGAATATGTTGATAAATACTCTTATGTCCACATTACATCATCAGCCTTCAACAATCCCCTCCTGGACATAAGCATGAGAACGGAGATTTTTTGTCCTTCTATGCCACGTCCACAAGAGAAGTTGGTAGAGAGTTTGTTTCAAGATTTTCGTCTCCTTGCAGCACTGTTTTCCGGCGTAGTTTGTAGCTTGTTTTGAAGTGATTTAAAATTCGCAGGTTTCGATTCCAATGATAGCGACCACCAACGGCGTCCGATTCCAGATAGAAGCTTGGGGATTTAACACGACTTCGAGCCAATCAATGTCTTTAGAGGATGATCTTATTGACGTGTAATAAACGTTTGTCATCATATTTTCTTTATATTCTGTAAAAATAACACAAAGGATTGTCTGGCGATATTTGAACGGCCGTTCCAGGAATGAAACCGGACGACTGTGCTATTTATAAACCGAATATCAATAAAGTTTGTACTACATTTTTCAATTAATCACTCTATGAAGTTAATATCAATGAAAGAATAGCCAAAACTGGTTGTCTGTACGGGCATGGTATCGTTTCACCTGAGCCGGCAATTCTGTGCATAATTCATGTCCTATTATAATGTGAGGTACAAATTAAACAAACATTTTAATTTTATTTTTATTGATATAATTTTGTACAAATAACGGCGTATAATACATCGGACAGGTCTCACATACAAAACTAATACTAATCAAGCTATTTCACAAATAGAGCTACGTATGTATTGTAATAACCCTCAACATAATGTATATTCATTTGAAAAACTTTCATTTACAAACATTTTTATCAAAAGCTGTCAGTGGTTAGCTTAATTTATTTCAAATGGCGCCAAGCATATCAAATCAGCAAATATTAGATTAATTTCTCATGTTGCTTTATAAAAAGTTCATTTTATTTATTTAACGTTTTATTGGTTCATTTGAAGTGGGTTTAAAATGAGTAAGTTCATTTACAACGTTTACATTTAGTTCGATTAATGTGATGATACATTTAAATGTATTTAATGTTTGTGCCGCGCTACACAAATATTTGAAATGATTAAAAAGGAAACCGCAATAAAGATATGTAGATATATTTATTTTAATAATTTTCACACCCTGTGAAATACTATAATTGACAAAAATTATTGGTGTAAATCAAATCCCGGTTAAGGGTATTTACGATATGTGTTGAAGCTCATCATTTGTTTAATGGCGATTAAACTAAACAATAGAAATAATCCTACAGATTTACATTATACCTATACCTAATATTCTTGCATTAAGGATTCCGTAAAAATAAACTTGACTGAAAGTTTGCCATCCAAAATAGATATTTATTCAGTGACCAAAACTGAATTGAATTAGAAAGTCTTGAAATAAATAAAATAAAGAAATAACACGATAAATGTCCTTTCCTCTTTTATACTTTTGTTATTAATTCTCTATAAAATTTTAGAGTAGGCCTTTTAACTTGGTTGCAACATGTCTAGTTACAGTTTTTATTTAAGTCGCTTTAAATTTATGGTCGTGATATTATTATTATTGTAAATATAATTTTTAATCGCCATTAAGCAAAAGCTAAGGATATCAACACATTCGTTTATACATACAAAGCGCGTTAAATCTACCGATAAATATATCTATCGCTATATTACAACTAATCGGTGCTATGTCAGACTCCAAAGCAATCGGGTAACTAGGCTGCTATAATGAGAGCATATAGTTATTGTAAATGTATTATAAATATGAAGGAAAAGAAATACGGGAATGTATACGCTTGAAATTATAGTGTTAATAAATAAATAAAATGTATGTTCATTTTTTTATGTTCATTTGTTCAATCGGAGTAGGTTCAAATAAAATGTAAAAGTTATTATAATACTCGGAAATTGATAAACCATTAGTTTCATTTATTTAGCGCTATCTCGAGCGTATTTTATTTGAATTAAATTGATAAGTCTACTCCTAAAGTAAATGAAACATGCATTTTATAATTAAATAAAACTATTTTTCATCTGTTTTAAAAATGATTTGCAGAAACCTTTATTTAATGTACTGTCGAGGAAACGAAAGATATTCCGAGCTGATAAGGTTATATTTTCTTCTTATTGAGAGCTGCACAAACATTGTAATGGTACATCAGTGTAAGTATTACGATAATTTGGTTTACTAAAACAAGCATTATCATTCTCAGGAGAATTACTCACTTTAGACAAAAACATGTGTTATAATAAAAAAGTGAGTGAATGTATTTGAGTTGCTTTTTTAAATTTAGATTCAGTCATTACTTAGTGAGATAGTGAATCTAATTATGATTACTGTAAAATATACACACAAGTTTTACAGTAAAATATAATTTATAATTAAAACCAAATTTATCATATTTGGGTATATATATGAGTATGTAAGAATGAGTGCTAACAGATAATAACTCTGGTAATATTAAAACTGTCTCCTGATATTATTTCCTTCAAAACAAAAATCTTTACATAACATATAAAGGTCTATTAAAATAGCACAAATGAATCATAGTTCCCTAACCCAAAACCCATAGCTCAATAAATATTAATAATGTAATCGAACTATTGTATTTCTACTTACACATCTTCTAAAACCACGTCCATATGAAATATTATTTTCCGATATACAAACGCTATGTATGTATGTATACTTATTCAACTATTATATAAAATACACTCATGTCGTAACAAATTGTGTTTAGCTATGAACGAAACGTTATACAAAATGAATACTGCGTGCAAACCACTCGTACGACTATAATTTATTTAATTTAACATTACAAATAGTTTTTTTTTATATTTCTACTAGATAGTAAAGCACTTTGAAAAGTTATTCCATCGTACATGGAAACTAAACCGTTGAAATATAAGTAAAAATAAATGAAGTGTCAAGAGTAAGAATCTCGCGGTGTATATAATCTAAATTGACTAGAGTATTAACATAGATTTACGGAGAGTAAAGCCAAGGAGAAATCATCAAATTAAAACAGTATAAATGTGAATTAAACAAGAGCCTCCTATTTCCAATATTTCTCAAAAACCGATATTTTGGGATTTTATTCTTCGCTTTTGCCATCGCATATTGGTTGAAATGATTTTTTACGACGTTAAACTCGAATATAAAAACTAATTATCAAATTAAGAACTTAATCTTTCTTTTTTTGAAAAGTAGATAATAATATTATGCTTCCTCCTTATCTCTGCTCTCCATAGATAAAAAACAATTGAAAACTTTGGTGTTAATAGATATATTTGTGTTTTGTATATTGTTACTTTTATTGCCTCCGACATTTATTTTTATGTTGATATGTATACGGAGTTTGTTCCTCACAAATAAAGCGACTCCAGACGAAAAGAAATCAAGTTACAAATCTAAACGACACACGTAACACTATAGCTCTAAGACGTTTCATTCAAGATCACGTTAAATTAACTTTGATCAGTTTAAATGAACGATCCAGGGCTGGTATAACAAATGTTGATCCACTTAAATGAACTGTGGTTCATTTAAATGAATAGCATGTTTTATGGTGCGCATCGTCCGACGTTGTTCGTGATGGTGTGGGGGAGTTTAGAAAGAGATAGAGGGATGTCGAAATCTCCACTGAGGGATATTTGTGAGACGCAGCCGACGAGACCGCTTTTGTATCTTCCCTGAGTGTTCAGTTCTATTGACGGTAGGCCACCTGTAAATATACAAAAAATATAAAGTTGTAATACCCCTCGGTTGGCAGACTAATTACTTCAGAAGATAATTCGATTAATTTCCATTCCTTGCCACCGCGTGCCACCGTCAAACTAATATTATCAAGAAGAAAGATGTAGATTTTTGTATGTAACGAATAAACTCAAGAACAAATGGACCGTTTTTAAAAAAAAATTCATGATTAGAATACTACATTATTCAGAGTGATATAAACTATTATATATTTCTTCCCGTATTCCCACGGGGACGGGAACTATGCAGCCGAAATTGTGGAAAGTTGCTAGTTATCTTAAAGAAGCGAATTCTGAATATGATCTCACCTATGTATAAACCGTTCTCAGTGTTGAGTTGTTTCAATTTACCGGGCGAAACTTTTCCGACGGAACCCAGTCCGTCCACTTCTAGAACACCCGCTTGTCTATTTCTGAAAATAATCATACAAGATACTAAATACCTAAATAAAGACAGTAAATAGATACGAATCCAATAAAAATTGACTGCACGGTTGGCCGAGTGGTTTCAGCGGGCGCCATGCCGCTTGCTACTGCGCCAAGTGTCGTGGGTTCAAATCCCACGCGGTACAACACTTTGTGTGATCCACGAATTGTTGTCCCGAGTCTGGATGTTCTTTGTGTCCGTTTCATGTATGTTTGTAAAGTCCCCCACGACACAGGATGTTTATTCTTAATGTGGGAGTTGTCTTTTTAAAAAAAAAAAAAAAATTAAATTACACTAAATAATTATTACATCTAGAAAATAGTAACTAAATGTAATAATTAGCCAATGTAATGGCCTATAAAGTTGGTTATTCAAACAGTAACAAATCACCTTACTACCATCAGCAACCACCTCGCAATCATTTGCACACGCACACACAACACACACACACAATCACTTCACTTACACACACACAATTATAATCATTGACATGTAAAATTTAAGTAAACTATAGACATGTTATGCTCACCTGGTTGCTCGCGCTCTGTGCCAAAGACCATCATCTACTTTGGTGTGGTTGGCTATGATGACCACTTCGCCACTACCCAGGTCGTACCTGAAAACGAAACAAAACACCTGAAGCATTTTTGTAAAAGTTTCGTTGTGACCGCAAAAATATTGACTGCTAAACGTTCCTAGCAGAAAGGAAGCGAGTTGGATTCAATTCAAAATATTTTCAAGTTATTTTTAATATAGTAGGTACTAAGTTCTTTTCGAAATAAATAAATACTATTATAATATCATTTTCAGTGGTTTAGCTTCAATTATCCTAGGATCTCTTTCTTGGTACCTTACATAAATTGATCATTTATCTTTTGGAATGTTTTAAATTTCTTTACTAACTTTAGAGTTTAAACTCTTGTTTGATTTAGATTTAAATTAAAAGTCCAAATTGGTTAGTCCCGGTTACGTCTGGTGATGCCCTGGGTCCACCTTCCGACTTCTATTCCTATACTTTATATTTATATAAAGTGGAGGCTTATATTTAAAATAGTATAAACTGATTAAAATGACAGTCATAGCTGGTTACAAGTAAGAAAACATATATATTGAATTGCTGGATTCTTAATACTGATGATAATTTTAAATTTAAAATATAACTGAAAACATACATCAATACGAATGAATATTTCGGACATCTATCACACAACGCCATCTAGTCCCAAGCTAAGCAGAGCTTGTGTTATGAGTACTAGACAACTTATATAAATCATTCTATGTATGTTACATTTGTTCCGACCCGGGAATCGAACCCATGACCTCAAGCAGCAGCAGTCGCATACGCTACCGCTACTCAGTCGGTCAGTCAGTCACATAATATATAATTGGATTAATATGATTTAAAAGTTACCTGAAAACAAGTACGGAGTTCTCGATGGCTAGTGAGAGGAAGTCTGGTGGTGAGTGGGCTCCTCCACTCCACACGAGCAAACCGTGGGACACCACGGACCTGAACCGAATATTGATGTCCAGGGAGTATGACACTAACCTGGAAAATATACGTATTCTCTCAGTGGACTTTATCATGTTGTTGTTTCCGTGGGAGAGCCACGCTTCGGCATGAATGGGCCGGCTCGACCGGAGTGATACCACGGCCTCACAGAAAACTGGTGTGAAATAGCACTTGCGCTGAGTTTCACCGAGTGAGTGAGGATACTGGAGGCCCATACCCCAACCCCTCCTCCATTCCCTCTCCCCATCCCCTCCCCCATTCCCTCTCCCCATCCCCCAAAGGTCGCCAATGGCGGCGGTAATCGCTTACCATCAGGTGATGCGTCTGCTCGTTTGCACCTTATTTAATAAAAAAAAAATTGCACTTTATTCTTGTTACGTTTCAAATCTTAACGATTTTATTATTAGGCAATAAAAATTATGTTTTATTAATTCTTTAACAAAGTTTGCTAGTCCTTCCTAGCTAGTACTTATGTAAAGTTCGATTTAACTTGATTTAACTTTTATTTATTTAAAAATTCATGCACTTATGTTTATCGGCTGACCCTAGGCATTCTCTTCCACTCAACCTTTGGGGGTGTGAGATCTAGTAAGGTGGATGTATCGAGGCTATAGTTCTCTAGACCGAGATACAATTGACATTAACTAAAAACTACAAATATATACACACACACATACATAATTTTCTATTAAAGCATTATTTCCAAACAATAGACAAAATTTCTTGCCTCTTAATTCATGGTGATTTTCATGGTAAAAATTGAATTGTATTTGCACAAAAACACAAAATAATACACCTACCGTTTCATGGTCTCCTCATCATCAATATGTATAAAGCTGTCAGCTCCAGAGAAACTGGGGTATGTGTTCATATCGCTCCAGTTCACGTCATTCTCACTTAAATATTTCACTTGCATGTATGTCTGTCCATCGTATACTGGGCCATCTGTTGCTACCTGTAAGTAAATATTACATGAAATGAAAGTTAATTAATGATTGAGCAAATGGTATGAATGCGTGCAAAAACAAATAAAATCTCTCTTGGAACCGTCTGGTCGGCATATTATTTTTAAAATTAATGGTTATTTGGATTTGGAAACATCCTTTATAAGTATATATGTTTAGCAACAGTCTGATTACCATAGAAGTATTCTGTCTGACATGTAATCAAATAAAATTATACAAAGATCGTCTATACTAAGTTTGTGTGTAGTAGTTTTTTAAAATCTAGACTATCTGTATCCAATTGTATGTTTAGCAACAGTCTGATTACCATAGAAGTATTCAATCTGGCATGTAATCAAATAAAATTATACAAAAGTCGTCTATATTATTAAGTTTGTGTGTTGTAGTTTAATAAAATCTAGACTATCTGTATCCTACTGTATGTTTAGCAACAGTCTGATTACCATAGAAGTATTCTGTCTGACATTTAATCAAATAAAATTATACAAAAGTCGTCTATATTAAATTTGTGTGTAGTAGTTTTTAACAACTAGATTTTTTGTATCCTACTGTATGTTTAGCAACAGTCTGATTACCATAGAAGTATTCTGTCTGACATGTAATCAAATAAAATTATACAAAAGTCGTCTATATTAAATTTGTGTGTAGTAGTTTTTAACAACTAGATTTTTTGTATTCTACTGTATGTTTAGCAACAGTCTGATTACCATAGAAGTATTCTGTCTGGCATGTAATCAAATAAAATTATACAAATGTTGTCTATATTATTAAGGTTGTGTGTTGTAGTTTTTAAAAATCTAGACTATCTGTATCCTACTGTGTGTTTAGCAACTGTCTGATTACCATAGAAGTATTCTGTCTGGCATGTAATCAAATAAAATTATACAAAGGTCGTCTATATTATTAAGGTTGTGTGTTGTAGTTTTTTTTAAAATATAGACTATCTGTATCCTACTGTATTTATAGATTGGTTCCCATAAATATAGAAGTCTGTGAAACACTTAATAGATGTAAATACCTCATTACTCCTCTCCAAATCTTCCATCAGGAACTGATGCTTCTTACTGATGAAAAACTTCTTCTTCTTGTATTTGTCGACGTGTGTGTGCTGTATGTGTTTCTTTAACTTCTTGTGGATTTTCGGCTTGAAACCCTTCTTAGCTACTATTGTGTGATGTACGTCGGTTTCTGAGATATTTTGAGGGTACACCGGTTTGGGTTCTAGGTTTTCTTTGCAGTGATTCTTATCTCTGAAAAATATGTAGAATGGTTTAAAATAATCAAGATTTTGTTTAGTTTATACGAATAATATTTTCAGTAGTTTTAAAACTTGTATCTTTTTAATTTTACGGGTGAAAGCCCGGTGAAAAATTACTCATAGTTGTCGTTTTTCACGTATTCCTTTTAAATTAATTAAGTTAATTTTGTGTGCGTATTATATGAGTTAGAGTAATGAAAATTTTGTTGAAAAAAAATCAAAGAAAGTGGTTGAGACTATATCTCCCTCTTGAAAATCTAGAAGAAATTGTTTAGAACAAAATAAAGTTCTAATTGTTTGAGGACTAGCGTGGGAGAGCTATGCTTCGGCATGAATGGATACCACGGCCTAACAGAAAACCGGTGTGAAACTGCGCCTGCGCTGTGTTTCACCGAGTGAGTGAGGAAACCGGAGGCCCTACTCCAACCCCTTCCCCCATTCCCTTCCCCTATCCCCTTCCTCATCCCCAAAGGCCGGCAACGCACTTGTAACGCCTCTAGTGTTGCGGGGGGTGTCCATGGGCGGCGGTAATCGCTTACCATCAGGTGATACGTCTGCTCGTTTGCCACTAATTCAATAAAAAAAAAATGACTTACTACTGTCTAACTTATTTCCAATACTTTTCACTTACGTGCAATTATCATGAGCGTCGTCACAATTGTCAACGTTGAGTCCGCCGAGAGCGGCCGCTACCACGGACAATTCTTCGTCGTTTATTATTAACTGAAATAGAAACAGTTATTTTAACACCTGATAAGATTAACGAAGTACCGTGAGCTAGTTGTCTATACGTATCTATAATGCATGTATACTTAATAGACATTAGCAGTCGCAACTCAACACGTTCGTTTTAAACTGCACTTTTGTACCATGTTTGAGTTCATTAATAAAATAATGTTAAATACTAATTAAAACCGTAATAGTTTTATATGATAGGCCTTTTCGACGAAATAGGGTTGTCGTGACTTATAAAAATATTTAAAATCTTCAAGGTAAATTAGGCTATTCAAATAATGATTGGGTAATTAGTTAAAGTGTTGTCCGAGTAGACGAAATCAATAAATTAAAGAGTGAATTAGAGGAAGCCGTAAGATGAATTTGCTTTTCTGCAGTAATAGGCAATTGGAATTTAAGAAAATTATTGTCAAAGGTTTTTATCGTAAATTTATTGCCATTTATTTCAATACCTATTTATTGTCATCCCGTAGGACGAGGATAAATAGGCTTAATAGATAAATAGGCGATAAATAACAGGATAAATATAGGACACAGAAAGAAAAAGATATAAAAACGTGTTGAATATTGAGCGTACGTTGGATGTGAAGATAATATATATAGCGCCTACAGCTTAGGATTTTAGGTATAGGATGTTTCACATGAAACAATCATAGATTATTTTTATAGCAAGTTGGACGACAGCAATAGTTTCTTACATTTTTATCAATTTACCTGAGAAACACAGCCACTAAAGGACGTATCCAGTGCGAGTCTCCTAGGTAGCGGGTGCGGCGCGCCTCCCAGAAGTAGCGGCTGTCGAAGCACAAGTCTTCGGCGCGTGCCGCGAGCGGTGACGGCGCGCGCGCCTCCGCCACGCACGCGCAGCCAGGCGCGCCGACCTGATCGAGACACCGATACCCAGTGCCACTGCCCAGCTTCGAGAGGGTATGCTGATCTAAAACATAATCATCAGGCAAGACGATTATTAAATGTTTACTAAAATCCTTTGATGATGTGTTACTTTTCGCTAATAGTTAAACAAATAACGGCTACTAAGTAGAGTTATTAAACAGTAAAAAAAATCTTTTGGGGACAGCAACGGAAACACCGGGTTTTACACACAGGAGGGGACCATTTACAAATCGTAGATGACCCGAGGTACGTCGGGGTTCCAAGGTTTTCCTTTCTAGGGTGCACCTGGTTCCCCGGCATCCAGTACCCGAGATGGCGTGCGGTTTTAGTCGGTTCGAGTCCGACATGCGACCAGGAGGTGGTATCCGAGGGAAAATTAACCCATGAACGTATAGACAGATATACAGAGAGTAATGGTATAAATATTGAGCATCCCTTAAAAAAAAATTGAGTCACTAACATGTAAAATATCAAATCTCCAATTAATTTACCTCGTTTCAGAGACACAACAACGGACAAAACGGTAATAAAATCAGTTACCTGACAAGTGCGATCCCCGCACCAAGATCAAATGCAAACTCCACGTAGTAGTTCCTAAGATGTAGGGAGAAGAAATCCCCGTCGCCGTCAGCCCTCTCTGAGTTGTACAACACCAAGCCATCGCCACTGGTCGGCTTCAATGTGATCTGAAATCGAAACAATTTGTATGTAAATTCTCTAAAAAATGACTGAGAGAAAATTCTTCGCTTGCTTGGTCATCAAAATTGAGCACGTATAATAAATAACTATTATGCCTTACTAGCTATTGTTATGATCTACATATGAATTCGTGAAGTAAAAACTTTTTAGAATCCAAGAGTGATGGCCACCATATTCATTGCGAATGCAGACAATGCAACAATACAGCATGGTGACCCACACCATGGCGGCGTAGTGATGCTTCTGCATCATTGGGATTTGTTGATTGGAATGGATGAAAAGACAAAGTTACATATCTCATTGCATTTATTTTAAAGGTTTTGTTCGATATTTAAACGTATACGAGAAGTACAACTGACGTCAGCTCTTAATTAATTTATGAGATAACGTAGTGGTTTAAGGGGTCACCTACTGCACTGAGTATTATGGGTTCAAACTCCACATGGGACAAAGCTCTGTGATATCCACAAATTGTTGTTCAAAGTCAGGATGTTATTTATGTCTATTACTTGCATGTTTGTAAAAACTCCCACGAAACAGTAATGTTTTGTGAGATTAGCTCAAAGTTATTTAAACAAAAACTTAAATAAATAAAGGGACATAAATCGCAAATAATTGTATTTTTTAATCTTAAATTTAAAAAACAATTATTTGCGAGGTCAAGTCTATACGATATTACCTATTTTTCATACTGGCAAGTAAGGATGTTTCCTGTTGACTTCGAATACCAAGAAATTCAGGGAAAACAGGCAATAGTTCTATCACAGTGATTTTTATTAACACTTATTGTTACTTTCAGACAATTTTGTATTAACTTTCTTTTCTTCGCGACTTCATAGTGGCAGGTATAAATAATTGTAACAATAAATAATAAATATTTCGAACATCTAACACAACGCCATCTAGCCCCAAGCTAAGCAGAGCTTTTATTATGGGTAGTAGACAACTGACATAAACATATATTATATTTTTTTTTGCAAATACATACATAGAAAACACCCAAACTCCAAAACAAATATTTGTAGATCATACAAATGTTTGGTCCGTCCCGGGAATCGAACCCAAGACATCAAGCACAGCAGTCACATTCGCTACCACTGCGCCACCGAGGCAGGATATCGGAGACCTATGCCTCAACCCCTCCCCTAACCCCCTCCCCATCCCTCAAAGGCCGGCAACCTCTGGTGTTGTACAACATGTTATTCCATAAAAAAAACTACATAACCGGTCACCATGAAACTTTGTGCACATATTCTTGTTGGTATTAGAAGTAACATAGGATACTTTTTTATTAAATGCGATCGAAGCCACGGGCGAAAGCTAGTTATCAATAAACCTTTATAGTAACCGTCAAGTTTGCTTTTCTTAGCTATTCTAAAGAGTCCAGTAAATTACGATTACTGTGAACTCAGATATCGGCCTGCAAATTAAGACGCACGTTCCCTAAGAAGATTTATTTGTTAGGGAAGCTGAGCAAATAAGTAGGTATATATTATTCAACAGACAGGTGAATCCAAATATTTATGGGGCTGTAGTGAATGGTTTTTCATTTTATTTATTTGACGCGGTGAATGAACATTTGAAGCTGTGAAAATCAAGCTTGTAAACTAAGATCATGAAAAAATGCGTATAAAATCACATGCAAATGAAACCAGAAAGATGGCTCGATTTTTAGAAGATAGATTTTTAAATCATGAATTAAATATAAAAGCTAGATTATTGAGCACAAAAAAATGAAAAATATGTCGTGAAGGAAAAACTACCAATACCAATAAAACCGGCCCATTCATACCGGCTGAATGGGCCGGCTCGACCGGAGTGATACCACGGCCTCACAGAAAACCGGTTTGAAATAGCGCATGCGCTGTGTGCAACGCACTTGTGATGCCTCTGGTGAATGCCCATGGGCGGCGGTAATCGCTACCCATCAGGCGATACGTCTGCTCGTTTACCCCCTATTCCATTATTATAAACAAACCGTATCCAGTTTAAAGAATCGCCTCGATAACCGTTATTATATTCGCTCATGCTCGAAATCAGGATGTCCACAAACCGTTGTAAGCGAAAACGAAATGGCAAAACAATCAAATCGATATGGTACACCTTAAATCAAGTTGTCATAGTGTATATGGGCGCTGTACTGATTTTAAATTAACCAAATGTTAATATGACGTCATAAATTACATTTAAGAAGTATTTATTTAAAATCTATTTTAACCTTAATATTTAATTACAGTAACCACTTTGTTTAATTCAAAATTTATTAACAATTATAATATCGGCCATGTATTGACTTTCATTAATCCAATATGGATTTGACGTCATACTAGCACTAATATAATGCTTATAATAAAGGAATATTGTTTTGATAATCTTAAAAATAATATTTAATTCTAGTTATATCTTTGTCTAATTTAAAATGTATCAATTTTAGGATTTGCATATTGAAAGGTAATAATGCAACGCAATAATGACTGTTTTAAAAAGGTTCCTTTAATATGTTAAATACGAATTATTAATACAATTCGTATTTATTCGATCGAATAAACATTATAAATAAGATTAATTATTATTGCGATGTAGTTTTAAATATTTTATTGTGTTTATAAAATTGGACGGAAATGGATTCATGTATAAAAGGCGAATATTGTTAGAGGTCGACACAATTTGTTGAAAACTACCCGAACTACTACATTGTATCTATTACATTTCTTTAAATATAAAAATTACTTAAAAGTGTGTACTAATTGTTTATTCGACGATATGGATTCCGAGAACCCTATTGGTGACGCCACGCCGACATGTACGTATATTATACCTACAAATATGTATGTAAATATCTATGTATTTATGTCGTATTTATTGTATATGTGTATATATGTATGTTTAAGTCTATGTATGAGATACATATTTTTCACTTATCATATAGCCCTGTGCACCTCCTTACAAGATTTCTACACCACCGTAAGGTTGACTGGAAGGGAATGCCATGGGCATTAAGTCCATCGATGTACAAAGTGCGTAAAGCGTAAAATAAATAAATAAATATACGCGGGCGGAAGCCAGTACAACAATAAAAGTTTATGGCGTTATAAGATCAAATTGATAAGATCTTCGGAATTCTGCGAGTGTCATTTTGACCTGTTTTAAAGGATGTTACTTGTTGTATTAACAATCGTTAAAACCTTAATTCTCATATGTCATTGGCCAATGCTTTAAGATTGTTTTTTGTCTTACTTTGACTAAGAATTCACATCCATACCTTACAGTGATAATATTGTAGATTTGTTTATATTAACATTTTGTGGCAAATTTTACTAACGAACTTCACAAGTAAAAAAATAATAAATATGTAAATATAACACTTCATTCTAAAGTATCTAACGTGGGGAAGGGAAAGTATCTGTGTATCTCATTAGGAATCAATTTTCTTCTTTTTTGCTACATTTTTCATTGAATTCTACTCCCTAGCCAAGTTGCAAGCGTTTTTCTTTCTGCAATCGTTAACGCCTAAATTCTCGTGCGTCATTGTTCAGCTTTGTTCGTGTGAATAAAACTATTTGTAGAAAGCACATTGGTCCTATTAGCGTCAGCGTTGTTTGATGCGTGACCACGTAAGTATATTTATATAAAATGGTTTGCGAAGGGTGCGGCGTGTGTTCACGAACATTAAAACGGTTGTGTGACATCATGTTTATAGCTGGCAACACTTTATAATATAATGGAACACGAACGCTACTGGCTCTGAAAGCTACCATATTTATTTAAAAAAAATTAACATATTTCCATAAACTAGCACTTAATGCCTTTTTTATGGTTTGCGGCCTTTGGGTAATGAGGATATGGGCCTCCGGTATCCTCACAGAACATCGGTGTGAAACAGCACAGGCGCTGTTTCTGAGAGCTGTTCTGTGAGAGAGAGATGTTCTGTGAGGCCGTGGTATCACTCCGGTCGAGCCGACCCATTCATGTCGAAGGGTGGCGCTCCCACGGTAGATGTTTAGAATATTTAATCAAAACGCGAGGTTAATATTTCCGATTAAATAATATTTTTAACCGTATAACTCCTAAATTACTCCTAAATTTACAGAGAGTTTTCCAAAATCCATTTTTGGTCGAATTTCACGAATAAATTATGGTCATCGTGGCTTGCTAAATGCCAACGAGGCCAATACCTGTTTTCTAATAATTTTCTAAACTTCGATCTACTTAATATATATATATATATATATTTATATATATATATAAGAGAAATTCTTCACAGGGCAGCCATATGTCTACAACAGTTCACAATATCACATAAAATGAAAATTTATAACGAAAATTCTTTTAATTTTAAACTGCCCCAAGTACCTGAGATTTACATGAATTTATGGCACAACTTTTAAAGAGACCTTCGTGCGTTGTTTTAAATTATATTTTGTTCTTTCGCCTCCCTTAAAAGCTTTTCAAAAGCGCGTCTAAAGTTTACCTATATTTATTTCCATCAGCTGAATGGCCTCTTAAAAAGGAACTCGAGGTGAAATCCAAACAATAAATTTCATACAGTTGAAACCTCGTTTATAAGAGGTTAGGGTTATGGCCAGCAGTGGACTGTTAAGGGTTGTTGATGGTGATGATAAGTAGGTTACCGGAATTCCTCTCCCCTAGAACGAAGAAGAAAAGAAGAAGCAAGCAAGTTTATTGCGCTTCACCGGGTCGATGTTTTTCTTACTAATTCTTTTTAATTTTGTGTCTGTACAAACATACGATCGTACGTAAAACAGACACGAAGAACAGCCAAACTCAGAACAACAATTTGTGGATCATAAAAATCCCAATCTCAAATCCCACGTGGGATTTTGAATTCACAACACTTAGTGCCATAGAAGGTAACGTGGTGATTGCTTAAACAACTAAGTCAATTGTGCAGTCAAGTGTGCAAATGAACATACTTATTAATCATTTATTTACAACTTAATGCACTTATATACTTAATACCCAGGGCATCCTCTACCAGCCAACCATTGGGGGTATAGAGATCTGGTAAGGTATGCGCATCGAGGTTAAAGTTGTAATTAGCAACAGGTAAAGATGCAATTGACATAACATAACTATAATAAAAATGCATATAAATATATACATACATACACAAATGAATATAAACATATATTTAATAATTGTACACTGAAGAAAGTAGATTATAAGTAGGAGTACTGTTGAATGAGTTATTCAGCCATCTGAAGTAGGTGATTGTGCACGCCCTTTTAAAATATGTAAAGGTTAGTGGACATCCTGATTTCGAATAGAAGCGCATTCCATAACAGCACTGCTAGCACAACGAATTATTGCTCCCGTCATAAAATATTTACGAGTACTCTTGGTGGGAATTTCAGCCAAGATTCTCTGGGTTCGCACTCAGGAACGCTAACTACAATAATTGTCACAATATACAACTATAAATTGAATTACCCAGTGATAAATTTCGTCTTAAAAATAAATTGTCAAATTATCCTGCGTTATAATAACCACGTTCGAACAAGTGTCGGAATGTAATGTGTCGTAAAAATGTCGTACAAATATCGTGTAAGAAAGAAAATGGCTTTATTTTATGATCGGTTTGATAGGTACTTGTATAATTGGACAGTTTCGAATAAATGTTTTATAGGATTTGTCATTAATGGGAAATCTAGAAAAAAAATTGTAAATCACACAAACACTTGGACCGACTCATGATTTGAACCCGAGACCTCAAGTACAGCAGTATAGAAATTTCTCCTTTAGTCTTTCTTATACTATCACAGCAAAAACACATTTTATCACCAAGTGGTGAACATACACTGAATATTTTTACTAAAAAACATAAGTTCTCGAAATATATTATTCGTATGAGGTATCCTCGTAGGACACAATGTACATGCCTCACTTTAGTTTTAAGAATTAATTAACCTCAACGTCGATAGAGCTTTTTGAGATAAACAAAAATTTTAACAAAAACGACTGGACCAAATTGAAATTTAAAAACCAGCTTAAAATAAAAAAAGAATCATCAAAATCAGTTCACCCAGTCGAAAGTTCTGTGGTAACATAAACAAAAATACAATATATTTGAGAACGTCTTCCTTTTTTAAGTCGGTTAAAAATGCAGTGAACATCCATAAATATAATCTTACCGGTTTTCACATTACAATTTTTCAAACAAATACACATTCTCAACCTGTACCTAAATAACTAGAATGTTATACTTACTTGAATATCGAGCCATGACTCAGCAGAACCGCCGAGCCCAGGCAATCGCAGATACGAGGATCCATTAAACCTAGGCACCTGGAAAAATATAATTCACGATAGAAAAATGTTTAAAAAAACAATATTCAAGTAGACAACACCTTCAAATAAGTTATCATATTATTGTCATCAAGTGAGTAGAAAATAAACTAGACAATTTGATCCCCTTTTTTGTGGAATAAGTTAGCTGGCTCTTCTCTGGTATAACAAGTAGTATTGAACAGTCTGTGTAACTTCTCAATAACTCAAACTTATACAAATATTAACACATAATACCATTACATAACATATACACATGTGTTAGAGCTAATACGCTTAGATTTCATACCCACAAACGTATTGCAAAATTTAGGTTGAATTTTTACTAACTGAATTTAGTTTTTTTTTTTTTTTTTAAATACAACTCCCACATTAGAAATAAACATCCTGTGTCGTGGGGGACTTTACAAACATACATGAAACGGACACAAAGAACATCCAGACTCGGGACAACAATTTGTAGATCACACAAAGTTTTGTACCGCGTGGGATTTGAACCCAAGACACTTGGCGCAGTAGCAAGCGGCATGGCGACCGCTGAAACCACTGTCACGGTAAAAAATTATTAGTTAACAGCTAATAATTTATTTCTATCGGAAAGTATGGTCTGTGGACTGAACAATCAGTGGACATTTGATCTACTGCTTGATTATTCCAGAAAAACCGATAGCCTTCAATAAAGAGATAGTGAAAAATAAACACAAAGAAACAATCAACGATAAATCTAAAAAATAAATGTGGATGGTAGTGAAAATAAACTAAAATTCAGCAGAATAGTAACTCGAGAAAAACTGACGAAAGTCTTAAACAGAAACGGCTACGAACATAACACTTCAAACTAAATATTCAAAGAACTACAAACTCAGTTGAAAACATTTCTGAGGCAAACTCGCAAAAAGACAAAAACATTTCTCCCCGGCTCATCCGATTTATAAAAGAAATGAAAAAGGAGTACACATAAAAAAAAAAGTTCCAAGTTCTGTTGGCTATGATGAAGATATATTGGAACTTGTAACAGCAGACTTAAACATCCGTGTTGAAGAAATGTAATTAATTTTTCAATATCAGAATACTTGAGTTATACTTATCGCTTTCTAGAGCTTTACATTATATCAGTCATGTTTATCATATACGTTCATAAATCGCAATCGATCTTTTGATCAATTTTGATCTTTTGATTGATGAAAAATACTATACTTAAATAAATAATATTAGAAAGTGTTATATATCTGTATAGCTTTAAACTTTAATGAGGCATACGCATTAAATACAAGTATTACGACAATTAATGTTCTAATAAATTCAATTACAAAAATACTTAATAGTCTCATTTAAATTTGTAAATATAGTTCGCCTGTAAGTTTAAAATTTGTTTCAAGGTCTTTCAAATTTATTCTTACTCTTTATCACATTGTCGTAATCATCAGCTATCCTCACCTTTAAATCCAAAGTAATCTCACACTTTACTCCAGCATATCCGAGCGGGCAAAGGCAAACGTTGGCCACACATCCGCCTCCATGTTGGCATTCACATGAATCTTCCTTTTTCACTTCATCTGTTAACTCATTACCATAATTACCAAATTTTGTATCATTCTGGAGTGCTCTTCTTACATCATCGAATGTATAAGCTTTAAAAGCCTCAAGTGAATTGTCTAACTTATTGTTATCTTGAAACTTGATTCTCTTAGCGTCTCGCATTACGAGATCATTGTCTTCAAAATGAACGATATCGTTAATATCGTAGATTGCATGTGTGTCCACATCATTTGGGTGTTGGTGTTGGATTGTTTCAATGGTTGTTACTTCACTTAGCGGCTTCCACGGTGCAAGAGTTGGAGCACATTCAGCTGTAACAATATATTTATTATTAGGCAAAAATATAATAGACACGGCTAAATATACATAAGATATCCATAAAACAAACCCTGTGTAAATGTAACTACACTGCTGTCAAACGGACTTGTATATTATTAAATAAATATAAAAAAAGTGGCTGGTGGCGGATGGATGCGGACTGCCCAATACCGGGATGGTTGGTGCTCCTTGAGGGAGACCTTCGTTCAGCAGTGGACGGCGATGAGTATAGGTATATTACAGATAGATTACATCTAAATAAAGTACAATGAATCGCACTAGCAACAAAATTATTTGTCATGGTTAGGAATCTCAACCACGACATTGGACAAGGAGACTATCCTTGACTTTGATCTTTGTTGATAAGATTCAGGCTTTGGCTTAGTTTGGGAATATGTACTACTACTTACACTAACACAGTTATTTAAACGATGTTCCTACTTCCTAAAAATCCTAGCGTTCTAAAATTAAGTATCTCACAATAAAACAAAATCCATTGTTACATTAAAAATATCTTTGACCTTCGTTGAACATGATACTACTTCGATCAAATAATATCCTAAATTAATTTGACTTGTTTTGCATAGAAATACAAACACAAAATTCCATTATGTGAGCCGTACGTGACAAGTGATTACAAATTCAAGACGCGAGACGAAGGAATTTCATCATTTCCATATACGCATATTAGTGATAGTATTGGCATTGAAATACGATAGAATTACACTGAGACACTTTGTCTCTAGACACGGAGTTTGTCGGTTTAGATCTAATTGACTTAGTAAATCACAAACCTTCTCTTAGTTGTTTGGTTAGTTGATTAACTCGTAAATTAAGTGAAGATTTTCATTTAATTAATGTAACTAGATCTGGAATAGGATTCTTGTATTTATACCTATTTCAGTATCATCATCATAAATGTCATCTCTTATATATTTAACGTAATGCTTGCTTTGTAAACAAAATATTTGCTCAATAATTTCAATACCGTTTTTCTTATTTAGAAAAAATATTTTCTTCGCTACAAATTTAGAATCAATAGTCTCACATCACAATAATTGTCTTATTTAACTGTCTGCTTTTTCACTTTACAATTCTAACGTGTCATTTCAGATTATTTATATGCTTATACGTTAATCATTTAACAACAGAAATGTGAAAGCTTGCTTAAATGTTCATACTAAACCAATTAGTAAATTCCTTTGTTTTTTTTATTATATAGGGGGCAAACGAGTAGACGTATCACCTGATGGTAAGCGATTACCGCCGCCCATGGACACCCGCAACACCAAAGGCGTCACAAGTGCGTTGCCGACCTTTGGGGGATAGGAAAGGGGATGGGGGCAGGGGTTGGGGTATGGGCCTCCGGTATCCTCACTCACTCGATGAAACACAGCGCAAGCGCTATTTCACACCGGTTTTCTGTGAGGCCGTGGTATCACTCCGGTCGAGCCAACCCATTCATGCCGAGACATAGCTCTTCCACGTTGTGCATAGCCTAATGGTAAGCGATTACCGTCGTTCATGGACACCCACAACACCAGAGGCGTTACAAGTGCGTTGACGGCCTTTTAGGAAGGAGTACGCTCTTTTCTTTAAGGTTTGAAGGTCGTATTGGTCCGGGAACACCGCAGGCGACAGCTCATTCCACAGTTTTGTTATGCGCGGCATTTAGTTTCGTTGGGTATATCTAGATTCTAGATGATGGGGATGAAATTTCTGTCGCGTTGGACGATGGTGCAAAGAGGCGGCAGGGATCAATCCGAACAATTCCTCGGAGCACTCCCCATGGTAAATGCGGTAGAAGATGCACAGCGAAGCCACATCTCTACGCAGCGCCAGAGAGTCTAGTCGAATTGATAGTTCTTGGCAATCGACGATAAGAGTTGCCCTCCGCTGAATGCGGTCCAGAGGGAGGAGCTGCTATTGGGGTGCCCTGCCTAAAGACGACGACAGTATTCCATGTGAGGCGGAAACTGCGCCGAGGCGGTGGGCGCACACCAAGCTTTTTCGAGGCCAATTTGACCTTACCCTCCAAATAGCCACGAAGCTGGTCTACGCTCGATACGTCGACACCAAGAATTCCAATATTGGCTGAGGCAGATAGGGGAGTGTCTTCAAAACGAGGACATACGACCCACGGCAGTTTAAAAAAACAAATACCTAGAGTCAAAATTTTTAAAGTGCTTACTTAGAATAAGGTTTATTTCTTAGCTATTCACACATTAATCTCTCGACCATCAAACTGAAAGCATTTCATATCTTAGTCAATAAAATAAAACTACGTATAACAGAGATATATAGCTGCTATGAAACGTGTAAAGCCTAAAGTAGCAGTCAGCATTAAACAACATACGTCAGGTAAATAATAATGAACATGACCGTACATAAAAGACGTTCATAGACCTCAATCCACTTAGACCGGAGACGATTAACTATTACAGATCGAGGCCCGTCGTAACCCACCTTAATATTAAAGCAAGAATTAGCTTTAGAGGCCTCGTAAATAGCTATATACTAAACTTCACTTTAGCATCAAAAGCCGGAGTCGAAAGCCTCTTTAAGTTCGAAAGTTCATAAGTTCCCTACCTTTCTCTGAAGACATAAGAGCCAGAAGACCTTTTATGCTTGTGTGATGTATTTGTATAGCTACTGTTCTACCGATTTACCGATGTTGAATTTCGTTATCAAGGAGTCACCGATAGTAAATGCCATTGCCTATACGTCGTGTATACGAAGTGAGTCTATTTTTATTATAAATCAGTGTGTGGGAAGCATTACAACCGTGGGTAGAATGTGGTAGACATTTCACATTAAGCTTTGCTGCATCGCATCTAATAAATAATATTAATATTTTCATATTTGAAAATTTAATTTATATATATATCGAACATGAGATAGCCTCCGTTTCCAAACTAGGTAGAAACATGTAATTCTGTAACCTATGTAAAATATATGACAAAAAAAAACACAAGATTATCAAAGAAGAGAGGGATAGTTACTGCCTCGGTGGCGTAGTGGTAGCGTATGCGACTGCTAAGCTTGAGGTCTCAGGTTCAATCCCTGGGTCGGACCAAATGTTTGTATGATCTGCAAATATTTGATTAAGAGTTTGGGTGACTGTGAAACTAACTAAAATTAATTGACAAATTAAATTCATATTAATTTATTGAGGGCCTTTTGATATTTTTTTTTTACTGTTCTTTTTTAAAAGACAACTCCCACATTAGGAATAAACATCCTGGGTCGTGGGGGACTTTACAAACATACATGAAACGGACACAAAGAACATCCAGACTCGGGACAACAATACGTGGATCACACAATGTGTTGTACCGCGTGGGATTTGAACCCAAGACACTTGGCGCAGTAGCGAGCGGCATGGCGACCGCTGAAACCACTCGGCCAACCGTGCAGTGCAGTCAGTCATATAGGCAATCGAACCCCTTAAAAAGGCCTTATTGAAATCTATATACCATAAAACGCTATTTCCTGAATGTCAATCAATCTCCGAAGTAAAATATAATGCGTTTTAGGCTTCAAGATGTAACTAAAGAAACCTTATTTCTAGTGTGAATACTTAAGTTTTTAAGTTGTCTGTCGCATTCAATCGGTATTCTTACGAAAACGAATGAGTTTTGTCCTGTTTCTGTTAGACTACATACCTATATGGGAACGCGGAACTAATCGATTGTCCCGGGGCGATGAGTCTGAACTTAAGCATATGTTGGTAAGTTTAAATATAAATTTAGTTTACTATAAGGAAACGGAGGACTTCACGTTAACAATAAGCCTATTATAACTAAATAAGTTCATAGGTTTACACTCATAAACATTCCATACACACAAACACTCTCACACACTCACACGTGCACACAAGCAAACACCTGTTAATCTTCAAATGTAGTATTTAAATTTTGATAACAATTTGCAATTTTATATTTATTTTTGTAATTTTTATGGAACACAGCAACAGATTGTTCTTAATGCTATTTAAGTAGCCTAGCTAGAACATCTGTGTCTATTATGTAAAGATTTTGTTTTTATGAAATAAATTATTATTATTAAGTTTGCGTGAATTTTACTCTCTTAACAATTCATAGGAACATAGATAGAGGATATTTCAATTGTATATTCGATTAATATTGATTTCAAGTTGTTCTTTTTTTATCTTTTGAACGCAAATGTCAACACTTTTTTTAACTACCTAAGAGGATAACCAGAAATGGCAAAGGCACATGGAACGCAATGATTATGGTGTACGATTTTAGAATTTGGATTCTTTAATTTTTTTATGTCATAAATTAATCATAAATAATACCATTTTAACCTTTGTAATAGTTTAATTATCGTATCTTATTTGATAAAAAGATAAGAAAATCACAAACAAATATTTATTCCAAATGTTAAAAGTGTAAGGGAAAAATTTCTTGAAAAACGCGCAGTGGTAGAATGCCAATCATCGGCCTTATGGAGATGAACGTTTTGTGGCAAGAACGATTGACCGATTGAGCGAGTTACTCATAGAACGAGTTACCTATCCAGAATAGGAAGCTTATACTTGCACAAGCGATAAACTTTATTGACGTGGGTTTTCAGTTCAACTGGGTGAACGATGTTCACATTTATTTTATAGTAGCCAAATTTTTTATTCTGTGATATAAATTGGTTTCTTCATTAAGCTAGCAATACGCGGTAGGGTAAACCTGACAAGTTTACCTTCACAGTTACATCCTTCAGGTAAGCTTAATCTGAGTTGAGGATGTAGTCACCTCCACATACAGCGCAACAACAACAACATAACATACTACCAAAGTTACACTGAACTACTGAGTAACGTACAACAAGAAGAAACTACCAATCCTGAATCACGCAATAAAAAGTTCTCGCGCCGATTATCATATAAACAACATCCCAAAATCAACTATTGGGCAGTCCGCCAGGCATAATCACCTCGCCTGGTCGGAGGATTCTCCCTTTGTGTTGGTAGAACATGTCTCACCCACAAGGAGATACCTGCACAGTTTTCCAACATACACGCTCCGGTTTACCTGTAAAGTTCCACTGTTCAGGCAAACCTGTTAGGTATTCCTTAACGTGTATAGATTCTAATCAATTCAATTTAATTTGTTTGGATCTCTAATTGATATAGCTTAACTGTCTAATCGTACGGGATTCTGATACAGAATATATATTTGAACGATTCGCAAATTGTTGTTATTTACCTTTTTGCACGATGTGTCCATTTATTGTATGATTGCTGATTCTTCTTTATTGTGTTCCTTATAACATGTTTAAGGCGGTCTAAATTTGAACTGATATCTTGTAATCACACATATTCTGGTAGAGCTTTGTATGGTGGACTGTTACACCAAAGGTTACAGATTCACACCTAGTTTAATTCAATATTTAGTATTTACAAAAAATAAGAATATATATATATGGTAGTTTTCTAGTAATATACAAGGTCTGTTTAGACTAAATGAAATTTTTTTTTATTGAATAGTAGGCAAACGAGCAGATGATGGTAAGCGATTACTGCCGCCCATGGACACCCGCAACACCAAAGGCATCACAAGTGCGTTGCCGACCTTTGGGGGATGGGAAAGGGGATGGGGTATGGGCCTCCGGTATCTTCACTCACTCGGTGAAACACAGCGCAAACGCTATTTCACACCGGTTTTCTGTGAGGCCGTGGTATCACTCCGGTGGAGCCGACCCATTCATGCCGAAGCATAGCTCTCACATGTTTAAAATGTGCTAGAATAATATGATTATCCTGTAGTTTATATTGAATATTTTCAAATAAGTCTTTCATTTATAATGTCATATTCAAATAACCAGTCCAGCATACGAACCACTTAATCTTTGATACTGAAGTTTTAACTACATATCCTGGGTGAACTTATTCCAAGTTTATTTCAACGTCATTTTCTCAGAATTAATCTCTTCCGTGGCTTTATAGAGCGTAGAATAATGACATTGGGGCCAATTCTGTTGCGTTTCTCACAGAATTAAATTTTCTATAAGAATTGTATCAACACTTTATTTAAGAGACTTTGCTCTACTATAATACTGAGTGCGAATGAAAGCTGATCATCATCAACAGAATTCAACAGACCAATTCAGGACATTAGCCTTTCTTAAGGAAGAAGGTTATAGCCTCCTATACTAAGCTGACCAGACTCCTATACCACGCCGACCAGTCGGATTGGTATAGGTTTTGTTCCACGTTTTCCTCCTCTTTGCAGTGATGTTGTCCTACAAGGAAGTCCAAATTCAATATTAATCAAATTTAAAATAATTTCTAGATCTTCTCAGAATTCTATCATTTATAAATTGACATAGTTTTTTCTTTTTGTTTTATCCTATATTTCCGTCAGATGTCATTTAAACAGGAAGAAAACATGCGTGTAGCTAGGGGTAAATAATAATAATAAATATTTCGGACATTATTTATTTAATATTATACTGTTATTATTCTCTTTATTCCATTTGTATATACATATCAATTACATTTTTAAATATACATATAAAACAAATACATTTAAAAATATAAAAAATAGTAGACCACCGACTTCGGGTACAGGGACCAAGAAACCGGTGGTTAGGGCTCCAAAGACAGGAACCTCCTCACTATACGTGCCGTGTCAAGGAGGACTGCCTTCTGTATCAGACCCTTGATCCAGCCCCCTAACGTGAGCCTCTTAAGATGTTGGTCGAGGCTCTTGGCTATCAATCCGTGAGCAGATACGACTATCGGAACAATGATCGCCGAATCCACATTCCACATATCGACAATCTCGTGAGATAAATCCAAATATTTTATTTGTTTTTCTTTTTCAACTTTCACGAGATTCTCGTCATGAGGAACGGCGATATCGACAATCATTGCGCGGCGCTCTAATCGATCCATCACCACAATATCAGGCTTATTGGCTACAATAGTCCTGTCTGTAATAATAGATCGATCCCAATATAACATTATTATTATTATTATTGTTATTATTATTATTAACATTCATTACTTCTAGTATTGGTAACGCTAATTTGTAAGTGTTGAAGGTAGTGCTGACAGTGCATGACACGGGACATTTTGTCACTTTTGGGTATATTTATTATCAGTAACGATAACCATCCATCACAGTTTTTTCCATTTTACTTATATAAAAAGACTGTACATCACTGAAATGTAATAAGCATCTTTTAAAATATGTATTCACTTTATCATGAGGCACATTTAAGCGAGAAAGGGAGCTATAATAAAAAGCCAATATGGACGTGAATGGAAGCAATCTGTCGGTAAATTACAAATAAAGTGAGTTTTTATCCTTTGTCCAAGCAGTGTAAGGTATAAGCCGTTTCCCCATTGTGCCTTTCCGTGGCACGGAGGTAGTACTCGAGCCAATCTACCCTAAATCTTTACGCCAATCTTCACAACATCAACTGGCGAAATTCACCTTTTTTCGATGCACGATATTCGTGTTCTGACCTACTTTGTATGAGGGTTGTATTCAATATTTGTGGATAAAGTCGTTAGGTTTATGGCTTTATTTGATCTGATTTGCAGGACTTATTTGTTGAAAGTTATGTTACAGGTGTGCCAGGAATTTAGTGTCATACTTAAGACTGAGTGAAACATAGCTTAGAATACAAAAATCTTTTATACTTGATGTGGTGGTGAAAATCCCTATATCTAGCTCTCCGGGGCCACAGGAGCCAGGTATGTGGTGTTCCACTAAAAACCACAACGTATCTACACGTTTGCCCCTATTCCATAAAAAAAAAGAACTTTACAATAGAACGATATGATTAACTGTCGTTCTATTGTAATCTTAGCACATTCAGGATTTTTGAAGATTTTAACAAATACAATTTAGAAAATAATTGAAATTAACAACAAAACTCATATTGTGCTATTTGGATATGTAGGTAAGGTAGGTCAGGTTGCACCATATATTGATTGGCCTGGATTTATATGGCGTCTTTCCTGGAGGGGCGGGGGGGGGGGCGGCTAAAATAATATAGTCCCGGTCCGCCTTAGATCAGGGCACCTAAGACCGGCTGTCTCTCGGGGTGGTTTTTAGTGGAATCACCACATACTAAACTCCTGGAGAGACGGAGATCCATAGGGATTTTCCACCGCGTCAACAAAAGAAAATGTACACAAACATGTTCATCAACAGGCTTAAGTAGTCCACTCTTAGATATTATATGCTTCTCTTAAGAAAGATGATTATGGTCTACTATACCATACTGGACGGACACAAATATTATATTGTTTCCGTGGAAGACCCACGCTTCGGCATGAATGGGCCGGCTCGACCGGAGTGATACCACGGCCTCACGGAAAAACCGGTGTGAAATAGCGCTTGCGCTGTGTTTCACCGAATGAGTGAGGATACCGGAGGCCCACACCCCAGCCCCTCACTCCATCCTCCTCCGCATCCCCCAAAGGCCGGTAGCCCACTTATGACGTCTCTGGTGTTGCGTGTATCCATGGGCGGCGGTAATCGCTTACCATCAGGCGATACATCTGCTCGATTGCCCTTTACTCAGAAATAACGAAATTCAAAATAATTTTTTTCTAAAACTTTTTGTTAATACATTTTTCAAAAAATATTTGTCAGTTAGTCATAATATATACGATCTGTTTACGAAACGCCTCATAACAAAAATTCTGGTTGGTCTGATAACTTTTTTATATACTTATTTTTGTGGCGAATTCACCTCTAATTTACATTTTTATTTCGCGCTTTGTTTTGTTTATGGGGATATTATTTTGTATTTTCTTTTGTCTGCCAAAAATATGAAATTTTCGAAACGCTGTCCCACGTTTATTATTTTAGCAAGTGTTTTAACTTTTAAAAATAGCTAACTACACAACACAGGTGTATTTAAGCAAATGTTAATGACAACTGACTAAAGCTTATGGATTATCTAATACATAAAATTCTCTCGTCGCGGTTATTTGTTACCCATCTCCTCCGAAACGGTAGGACCGATTTTTATGAAATTTTGTGTCGAGAAAAAAAAAATTAAACTTTATAGGTGGTACCTAAACACACTGAAAAACGACGTGTATTGAGATATGAGTTTGCTGCGTTCAAAGTCGTATGACAATACGATTGTTAACTTTTATCTTAAATGAATTCTGCGAGGTCACCTCTCTCACCTACGTCTGCTAGAAGTGCATTGTATGCCTATTTGAGATTAACACAGATTTAACTGCCTCGGTGGCGTAGTGGTAGCGTATGCGACTTGTGCGCTTAAGGTCTCGGATACGGACCAAATGTTTGTATGATCTGCAAATATTCGTTTAGAAGTTTTGAAGGTTTCGGAGGGTGTTTTCTATGTATGATAAGTATGACTTACAAAACTAAATATATGACATGTATATTGTCATTCATATCAATTGGACTAAGACGCTTTACGCAAGCTTTGGTTTGCTTGGGACTAGATGGCGTTGTGTGTTAGATATCCGAAATATTTATATTCACTTATTCTTATTTATTTAGACATCTAACTGTACTTTATATCGAAAACAACAAAAAAAAACAAATTTATCTTAGCATACGATGAACAAACATCAATCAATTTACTATGACGTTTCATATCAAACCGGTTTCAATAACATACAATGGATATACCTACACCAAATTCCACCCATCAAGCCATGAGACATGACACACAAATAAATCAAATAAAACCAAATTCAAGGTTTACCAAACCTAATGCCTGTGATCATTCATCAGTGAAATTCTGCACACGTAACGGAACTAATAACAAGGGTTGCTGTTGTTTACAAGCGATGAGTGATAGCGTGCAATATTTACGTTGTATTGAACTTTAGTGAATAGCGAAAAAGAAGTCGTAATGATATGTATTCAGGTTATATTTTCATTTGATAATTCATTAGATCAGGTTTATGTATTTGTGAACCGTTCATTAGAGAATGAAACCTTTAGGATAATGCTTCAGTTGAACTTAGTATTGGGTATTGTCAAGAGAAAAATAAAAGAGAATCTGCCTTGCACTTTTCTTTTTTTAAACTTGGGCTACCAAAATGACTCTGCCCTGCCAGATGGAAAGCACCCACAAAATCCAAGAGTTGTGGTCACCATCCTCAATGCAAACAAGGACAGTGCAGCATGGTGACCAGCACGATGGTGGCTTTTATTTATTTATTATTTTGTTACGCGCGGCATGCTTTCATACCCTTCATGAGGAGAGGAAGGGCGTGTGTGGGACTCCCGGAAGACCGGTCTACCCACTAAACCCCGCTGCGGCCTACCTCGGCAGTCAAGAGGAGCTCCAGGAACGCATCGGCGGCTTCTGGAGTCCCCCCTGCCGTACCCCATGACTGAGGTATCCCAGGGTGACCAGAGTCACCCCCAGAGCGGTACGCTGTCACGCCTCACACCGTTTTACATAGTGAGAGGCGGAACAACGACCCGCCCGAGACGACACCCCCGGCCGCACCGCGGTGTTACCTTCCCGGGTCGTTTGAAGGGTCGCTGCGGCCACATCTCCCTACATGTGGCCGCAGCGACCCTTAGACGAAGATTGGGGAGCTAGCGGCCTTTACCGCGTCCCCTTCGTCGCCTCCTTCGAGCGGGATCGCCCCTTTCCCGATCACGCTCTGCGGACTCCTTCTGGAGCATAACGTCCTCACAGAAGGAGACCACGGCTTCCCAACCCTCACCACTCGCCAGGTGACAGGTTTTGTCCGATCTGTCCGACCAGGACTCGCCGCGCGGACTCCCACGCAAGGCAGTCCTCCAGTGTGTGCTGGGCGGAGTCCCGTTCGGACCCGCAGTGGTGGCATTTTGGTGTGGCCTGCCGTCATATTCGATTCAGATACTCACCGAAGCAACCGTGCCCGGTGATGGCGGCCTAGTGAGATGCTTTTTCACACTCCGCTTAAAGGACCCGGGATCATAGTGGGACGGAAACACGTGCGCTGGTAGTGAGTTCCAGGTTTTATCCGTTCGGTACAGTAAGGAAGAACCGTATCGATGAGTGCGAGAGTGTATGTCTACCCGTGCTGGCCTCGGAAGTCACCAGCACGTGTTGTCCTGTAGAGGACGGGAGAAGGGGGGACCTACTTAATTACATATCTGAAATTATAAGAATTAGGCACACCAACCTGGCGAAAGTAGTACATATAATTACATGACTATTACTATTGCGAATGGTTGAATAATCACAATGACAGACTTGCTTTCAACTCTGTTTTTGACAGTAGGTACTAGGTTTCTGCACTCGTGTCTGTCAGTTGTCGTGGTAACTTACTCAAGAATCAAAGTGTCTCCATACTAAATTTCATTGAAATCGGTGCATCGGTTTAGCGTAACAGTCATACAGACAAAGTTAATTTCGAATCAATAATATAAGTAGGTATGGATATTTTACTTACTTTTTAACCTTAAATCTAAACAAGCACTTTTTTATATTTTATATTTAATTAATTATTTGATTTTAAACAAAAAATTATCGAACTGTGTTATGTCTATAATATATAAGTACATTTACTCAGGGTGTGGGGTCGCGATGACGCAATACAGTGAAACAGTAAATGTATTGTCAGCTAAAGTAAGCTAATGTAACACGTTGCGACCAGGGTTCCTCAGTCAGTCCGCTAATCTGATACGCAATGTACGTTTACTGAATAACAAGCAAATATATCCGGTGTACTGTAAATAGAACTCCTTTATTGAATATTCCATTAGCAAAGACTAGTTAAGCTATAAGTTAATAGTTTATAGTTAAGCTATATATATGGTGACCCCGACGTCATAGCTAAAAAGGGTAAACACGTCTCGTGACCACGTCGATGTCAACTTAAACGACTTGAATCCCATTCATGCCTGCCCATAGAAGTCTCCATTTGATCACAATCGCTCCGTTCATAAATCGCACCACTAAATATTGGAAGGCTACATCTTATATAATAAATAAACAACAACATATGGTCGAGATTCTACTTATTAAATATATCAATACTCGTCTATCAGAACTCGGTCGGCTTAGAAAATAGATTACTGCCATTTTAGGAGTAAGAACATCATGTCATTAAGTATCTATTATTAAATGCAATAAAGTCTTTCTCAACTCTAAGCCCTACTTCAATAAAGAACTAAATTGACTAAACCAGAAGGCAGTAAAATATTCTGGAATATTACCAAAGTTTTCATAAACAAATTATGTTCTTCATTGGAAGATATTTGACTTAAGTTATTATGAATGATTTCCTAATTGTAGACTCTATTTACAAATCTACTAGTTGTCCTGAGTAGACTTGTGACCACGATCAGTATAAGCGAGTTCAACACGTATCTACCTTATAATTATCGTCGATAATTTAGTCTCAGTTTAGTTTACAAGTTGCACACGGTGCTACCCGCAGTACGACAATAACCACGGGCAACGCCGCAAGGCCAAGCTTGTATCTTTATAAATTGTTGCCTATGTGTTATTGTGATGTATAAGCTATATTATTATAAAGTTTCATCAAAATCCATTCAATAGTTTTTGCGTGGAAGAGTAACAAACATACTCACTTATATACTCACAAACTTTCGCGTTTAAAATATTAGTAGAATGATAATATCACCCTCACACGCACAACGCACCGTGGGAGAGCCACGCTTTGGCATGCATGGGCCGGCTCGACCGGAGTGATACGGCCTCATAGAAAACCGGTGTGAAACAGCGTTTGCGCTGTGTTTCACCGAGTGCCGGCAACGCACTCGTGACGCCTCTGGTATTGCGGGTGTCTATGGGCGGCGGTAATTACTTATCAATAAAAAATAAAATAAAACAAATGTGATATATCTTAAGAAGAAAGAGATATATCTATATATATATATATATATATTAATAATAAACCTTTCAACGAACAATTCTTGAATATTATTAACTGATTCTCAGAAACGGGTCCAATGATTTCCGTAAAATTTAGTCTGATTTCAGGGGCAATAAACTCGTAGCTAGGATACATTTTTAGAAAATTTGTGAATAACAAATAACGATCAAAGGTCGGTCATCCAGGTACTTTTAAAATTATGTTCCATATATGACTATTGATCACAAAGAAGACGTTTTAAAGTTAGAAAAAAATACCTACCTCATTACGTATGATGAGATGAGAAAACTTCAAAAGTTTCATAAATTATCTTTGATACGGCAAATTTAACAGGAGATCATATTTACATCAAACGATTCACAAGATGGCGGATGATTGCGCACAATTTATATGATATCGACTTACAGCTAAGTTACTAAAACATTAAGGAAACGGATTCCGGTCTAATGCCATTTATACCTAAAGGTCTTTCGTCCAACGATTTATTGATAAGTTCTGCCTTAAATAGATTATGTTCAGGCATTCGATTGGATGAAAGTTCAGCTTTTTGGGGGAGCAGACTTCGTTTTGTCTTATGACTAGGGTTGTCAAATACAGAAAATCGTATAAATAATATCATGAAAACATTTCTTGAGATAGCAATGAATGCTGCAATTTTTAAGTTACCGTGGGAGAGCCACGCTTCGGCATGCATGGGCCGGCTCAACGGTAGTGATACTACGGCCTCACAGAAATCCGGTGTGAAACAGCGACTGCGCTGTGTTTCATCGAGTGAATGAAAATACTGGAGGCCCATAGGCCAATTTTCTTTTACGTGTGGAAACAACCCCTGGAGCCGTCACCCCGTTGGGGTGTGCGGCGGGGCGGTGTGTCGGAATCGAACCGACTAAAACCACATGGTGTGCCACTCTGCACCTGAGAAGGGAGGGGTCCGGGCACTGCTGTTGCATTAACACGACCGGACCCCTCCCAGCGAGGATACCGGAGGCTTATAACCCAACCTCTTTCCCCATCCCTCTCCCCATTCCCCAAAGGCCGGCAGCATACTTATGACGCCTCTGGTGAAAAAAAAAAAAAAAAAGAAAAAAAGAAAATTGATAAATTAGTAATATGTACTAAGTGGAAATCGGCACCAGGGCCTCTATTTACTTAATGTACCAACATAAAGTGTAGATAGATGATAGACTCAAAAATAAACACATAAATATGTAAAAAAAAATTAAGATAATAGAGGGAAGTAACTTCAAGTTCAAAAGTAATAATTCTACACATTGGTTTTTAAAGAGTCGGCAATAATATAAGAAATGACTGCAAAAATGTCAACCGACCTCAAACATCTGACAGCCCTTGTGCCTGAAGTTGCAGAAACGACGATAAATCCTCTCTATTTGCTAGGAATTCGATCTTGAAATCTCTAGCTTCACAATACATTTTAGAACACAAATACACCGCTCAGCCAATTCTGTTTGTTGTGTCAAATGGGACGGTTTAAATCCAATGGCGGCACAAACGTTTCACAGATTTACTCCAAAATTGTTTAAACGAACCAATTCACGCTTACGAGTACGTTCGAATTTCAAATACAAAAGGTGTACGATTGGACCTGTGTTGTCAGCTGTTTATGAAAGGTGCTAACGGGTGGAGTAATATTATTATACAAGCTCACCACTATACGAATTATTTAACAAGGGAAAATATTACTTTATAGTAGCCATACATAAATTTTTGGTTTTAAGTTTCTCATCTAATAGAAACATATCGTTTGAGTCAGGTAGCATCCGTATTGAATTCATAGTTAACAATGCAAGGATGTCGCTTCGTTTTGAGTCCTATAGATATCCCACTTCCTACTAATATTATAAACGCGAAAGTTTGTGAGTATGTAAGTGTGCATGTTTGTTGCTCTTTCACGCAAAATGTACTGAATGGATTATAATAATACATAGACTACAATTTATAGATGTACTAGCTTCGTCTCGCGACGTTACCTGCGGTTATTTTCGTACCACGGATAGCACCGCGGGATTCAGATTGTAGCTCTATATGAAAGGAATACTGTTCATGAATTGTGTGAAATATTCATACACATTTAGCTATGCAGTATTTTATTGTACTGAAACAGAGGTTTTTATTACATTTACTGCTAAGGCAGCTTCGTTTATTGATATTTGTAAATCGTCTTCTTTTCTTTATTACATTACGTATTGGGTCTCGTAACGCCGATAATGACAAGTTAAATGATATTGTTAATGTAAATCCCTTAAAAAAAATTGAACCTACTACAATAAATCTACACACTACACATAAAACAGAAATCTTCGCTCATCCAACAATTTGCTTCTCTTATGTCCCTCTCACAATTCCGACATCATGAACTCCTCGTTCTTTGTACAAGCTGTTCTGCTATGGAACACGCTCCCACTCGAAATTAGGATGTCAACAAGACGTGTTACATTCAAAATAAACGTCAAAAACCACCTCTTGACGAAATGGCTGGAAAACAATAATTAAGATCCAATTTCGTTCCTACTCACAGTGTACATAATATGTAAGGTTTATGTATTAGTGTGTATGTATATCCATATATAGATAATTTATGTATATGTGTATTGATTATGTTAGTCTATGTTAGCCCATACATTGATAGCAATCACAACCTCTATTTCCACCACAATGCACCTACCTCACAAAATTTCCACATCTCCCAAAGGTTGGCTGGTAGAGAATGCCTTGGGCATTAAGCCCGCCGTTGTACATGTGTGCATGAAGTTTTAAATAAATAAATAAATAAATAAATAGTAACAAAGAAAGCTAAGAAATTTTAAATAATTATAAATCTAATTGAAAGACTATAATGTACGAACCTCAATGTAAACGGTAACAATATTTCAGCAACATATATCCTCTACTCTGTTTGTGATTGTAATGTATCAAAAACATGTTTTATATTAAACTGCCTCGGTGGCGCAGTGGTAGTGAATGCGACTGCTGTGCTTGAGGTCTCGGGTTCAAATCCTGAGTCGGACCAATTGTTTGTGTGATCTACAAATATTTGTTTCGGAGTTTGGGTGTTTTCTATGTATCATATGTATGTATTTACAAAAAAAAGAAAGTATATATGTATTCATATCAGTTGTCTAGTACCCATAACACAAGCTCTGCTTAGCTTGGGACTAGATGGCGTTGTGTGATAGATGTCCAAAAAAAATATATAAAAAAAAATAAAAAAAAATACTATTGAACAACATACATCATTTAATTTCATTTTTACTTGTCAACATTCGTATCTGACATGTGATGTCAAGACATCAAGACAAGTCAAGAAGTTAAATGTCTTTCTTGTTCATGGGTCGTGACAGCTATTATGCCAACCTACAAATTCAAATGCGGCTAATTAAAACATTGCTGCCTCTGATTCGACCTCAGAGTGCTATAGGAGCTCCGTTTAATAACTGAGTTAGTGAGCTCTCATCTGCCTATATTGTTTTATCAAATGGGGGTACGGGACGGCTGTGCGATATTGAACGAAATGAACTGATATAAAATAGACAAAGGATTTTGTCACTATTTAGATTATGAGTTTTTTATTTAATAGGTTTTTTTCCCGGGTTTGTATCATTTCATGTGTCATCATGTTTGGTTCTATTGGTCTTTTTAACCGACTGCCAAAGAAGGAGGGTTATATTTTTCTAGTGTGTGTATGTGTGTGTGTATGTGTGTATGTATGTATGTATGTATGTATGTATATTTCTTTGACTGCCTCATTGGTCTAGTGGTTGAAGAATGTGACTGCTGATCACGAGGTTACGGGTTCGAATCCCAGGTCGGGCGGTCTCTGATTATTGAAATACTTAATAACAGCTTGGAGTTTGGAAGTTGGGTCTGAATCCCCGTGCCTCGGAGAGCATGTAAAGCTGTCAGTCCTGGGCCTGATCTCTTTCCGATCGTGTCGGTTAACCGTCCCGTCGGATCATGAGAGAGAGGGAACAGAGAGTGTGCGCACTCGTGTTTGCGCACACACTTGTGCACTATAATATCTCCTGCGTAGTTGGCTGGTCTCCGTTGAGACTGGCCGCCGTGGCCATAATCGACTAGGAGAACATTATTATTACATCACCGCACGAACTAGTCTTATCGTTAAAGAGTATTTTATCTAAAACTTTTATGTTTAGTCCGATTCAGTTTCTGCCACAACACTAAGAATAAAATAAACTGGCAAAGGTACCTTTTTTTTATTGAATAAGGGGCAAACGAGCAGGCGCATCACCTGATGGTAAGCAATTACCGCCGCCCATGGACACCCGCAACACCAGAAGCGTCACAAGTGCGTTGCCAACCATTGGGGGATGGGGAGAGGGAATGGGGGGAGGGGTTAGGGTATGGGCCTCCGATGTCCTCACTCACTCGGTGAAACACAGCCCAAGCGCTACTTCACACCAGTTTTCTGTGAGGCCGTGGTATCACCGAGCCGCGAGCCGGCCCATTCATAAATCTTGTATCTCAATAAATCTTGTAAATAAGTCTATGTACATATTTGTGTGTGTGTTTGCGTTTACCTGTCGTCATAATTCAAAACTGAATTCATTACTAAGTAAGTCAAAGTACCATACTATATGGAATCCAGTACTCACCACAAGCATATACAACTTTAAGGTAGGCCTTCAATAAGTCTTTGACATACTATGAGTGCGTTTGAAAATAGTTTGGAATAATAACAATAATAGAAAAAAACAATTTCAAGAACTTGACCAAATTAAAAAGGGACCACACGAGAAGCACCAGCTTTCAAATATAAAATAATCATCAAAATTTAATAACCCAGTCGAATACTGAGGTGACAAACTTAAAAAATAAAGTCGAATTGAGTAACTTCTCTTGAAGTCGGTTAAAAATTAAGTGTGATGAATCTCGCCGCCAAAGCTCAAATTGAGGACGAAAATTTTATGTTGTACCTATCATAAACATCCGGTCCTGAATATTGAGATGAAATATGAGCAAACGGGAAAGTGTCACGCAAAGCGAATGGCGTGAAGCGATCCCCTATAAGGGTTCAGGTCTCCAAAGAGATTTAATCACATTATTATTCCGGTGACATACTTAACGTATGTCCAATTTTTATATTAAACGACTAGCTGACCCACGCAACCTCGTTTGCGTCTTCTATTGCCCGTGGCGTGAAAATTTTCCCCGTTTTTGAAACATTCTTCATTGGTGTTCCGCTCCTGTTAGTATTAGCGTGATGATATATAGCCTATAGCCTTCCTCGATAAATGGACTATCAACACTGAAATATTTTTTCATATCGGAACAGCGGTTCCTGATATTAGCGCGTTCAAACAAACATCCTTTTCTGCTTTATAATATTAGTCTAAATCTACTGACACTTTTTTTTAATTTTGATTGATAAAGATTACAAATAGTTTTACATTTAGCCAATAAACTGATTATGTTTGTTTTTCAGGGTTGCATAGTGTCGGACAATACGACCTTCACATCTGAACCTTTAAAGGCCCTATCAGGGCCACATAATCGCACAAATATCACTTGACATATAAATGGACTATCTAACTCTGAAAGAATTTTTCAAATCGGACCAGCGGTTTCTGAGATTAGCGCGTTCAAACAAATAAAGAAACAAACTCTTCATATATGCTTTATTAAATTAGTATAGATACGATAATAGTAAGCTATAACTTCCGCTCTAAGGAGAGATCTATGTTCAGCTGTTGATGAAGTATCATTATCCTAAGATAATGGTTTCGTAAGATTTAGATCTTGATAATTTTATTTAGATTAAACAAGTTATTAATTAAAAAACATTTTTTATTACTTTTTAATAAAAAAAATAACTTTAAGCCCTTTCATTTGATATCCATATTGGGTAAGCTTACCCAATATATAAACACAACGTATAGTAGTTAATATCGTCAGCCTGTCGAGTGTTGCTTTTATAAAACCAAAGAGCACAACACGAAAACAGTCTGTCGTACACACACATACACATTTTGCACTCACATACAAAAACAATGTCACTACGAACTTTGACATAACAATTAAAATAAAACATTCACAATTTCACACATACAAAAACATTCTGTGTCATAACAGTGTGATGCATATGCTCATCGTCGCCATCGTAACTACTCCATACCGTTTTGTTCTATCGCTAAAACCAGTCACCATGCCAATCGTGTCGGACATTGTAAAGAGATCGTATACGTATCTATATCTGTAGCATTAAATAAAATACAAACATGATCTTTCCTGTAGCTTGTGCTTATCGCCTGTGATATTTACAGACAGACATGGGTAGTATCCCCACTTCAAAGGACTTAATTCTGACTCCAGAGTTTGAAGCGTCCAAGAGCATGGGATTCCATTGCATCTTGTAAACCGTCTGCATATTTGTCCTTCATGTCTTAAAATACACCTATCTATAAAAATGACATATATTATTGAAAATAAATCATCCCGAACTTAGCGTTGATGATTATAAATGTTTTCTTCTTCTTTTGATGAAATGGCAACCAGCCGAATCACTCGAATCAGCTATTTCTGCCAATGTCAAGTATTTATAGTCTTCAATTATAAGTCTTCGAGTCTTTAAGTCGTCGTCGTGATGAAATTAATGATAAAAAATATATAAAATGTGGATGACATGAATTGGGACCGTCTTTCGAAAAAACAAAAAAACGATCTCCGATTATAAATGTCGTCTGCAAAAACTAGTTTTATACGAGTTTTGACGTTTTGTTTATGCCTAAAAGACGTTATTAATAGTTCTATCTACGTAATAACACGTCTCTACTTATGCATAGCTTTTTCAGGAACCATCATGGAAGGGAGAATGTCTTGGGCAATAACGCATTGTACACAATGTATTTGTACAGTGATAAGTTGCTGAATTGTTTAGATGAATATAAAAAGTTTAAAACTTTAATTTTATGTATGTCATCCTACAAATATTGTACCTAACACAAAATAATAAATAAATATTCAGAACTACCTCCTAAAATTAACACACAACGCAATCTAGTCCCAAGCTAAGCAGTGCTTATATTATAAGTACTAGATAACTGATATAAATACATACATAATTTTTCTTTCATATTATACATAGAAAACACCCGAACTCCGAAACGAATATTTGCAGATCGTAGAAACATTGGTTTCGACCCGGGAATCGAATCCGAAACTTCACAAGCACAGCAGTCGCATACACTACCATTTGCGCCACCGAGGCAGTCAATAATAATATAATTAACACGAAGAAGTAACATACTTGTCCCTGAAATATGAAGATGTCAGGTTATATAATGGAGGACAAGTTTCCTAGGAGTCATGCATGAAATACAAAACACATGTTTTTGTGTTTCTCTCTACCCAAGAGATCTAGTTAATTAATGTTTGGTAATTTGCTTTATTCTTCGCAATTTAGTTAATGACGTTACTGACTTCGGTGCAACCCGTAGGGATGTCTCGGCCTCTCTAATTAATTTTTTTTTCGTTTTACACCCTCAAGCATTTTGTAGAAATATCTCCGTGAACTTAAATTTTTCGGTAAAAGAATGTGCTCTATTCTGTGAACTTGAATAGCGCGTAAAAATGTTTTAGGATTATTTCGTTATTTTGAAATATATGTCATGAGTCTTCGTAGGCAAAGAACTAGTGCCGACTGGATGAGAAAACTAACAGTCTGGGCTCTGAAGTGTGCCTTGGGAGAAGCATATGTCCAGCAGTGGACTGCAACGGGCTGATAATGATGACGAGCCTCAAGTAGTTCTTTGCATATTACAAAATTAACATACTATTGTATTGGTACCAGTGTTAATTGAGCATCTATATTGACAGTGATAGCAGCGGAACATTATTCACCTACTGGCCAACAGTTAATAAATTACTTTTTTAGAAGCTTTAGTGACGTCACCTTGGCATTCGGCTGTCGAATAAATCAACCAGGAAAAAAAATCTCACATATTACACAAACACTAAACCAAATTCACCAAAGAGCGGAAAGTTATCAAAACAGTTCGGTAAAGAACGGAAAAAAGACAAATACGATGCAACACTAAAACCGAAATACACCTAGTTCAAGCGTAATATTTAATAATCATAAATTGAAAATTAAAGAACCCTCCACGCAGCATCAGGCCGCCGTTATCAATTAATTTGTTTCGGAGTTTGGGTGTTTTCTATGTATTATATGTATATATTTACAAAAAAAGTATATAAGTAAGCTCTGCTTAGCTTGGGACTTTGGCGTTGTGATAGCCGTAAAAAAAAACTTTCATTTAACGATTATAGTGGCACATGTGAAGCACTAATCGAGTAATCATACGCCAAAAACGCCTTACATCATTTTAGAAAAGAACTGATACTCTTACACTGCTAGATCGATATTAACCAAACATAGTTAAGAACTACCGCAAGGAAACTGGCTTTCAAAGGAAAAAACCGCATCGAAATCGGTCCATCTGTTTGAGAGCTACGATGCCACAGACAGACTTATAACTGTCCTCTTTTTGCGTCGGGGATTAAAAAGTTCTTTCGAATTTAAAATTATTTCAGAAAGTTACTAACAGTCGTTAAACCAGACTTTATCTAACACAGATCCCATTAATATAAGAAATAGATTTCATTTCAATCTTACGTTATACAGGGTGTCTCAAAAGAAATTTTATATTTGTTTAGCTTACTGCGTGAACGCTGCGTACTTGAGGGGTGCGGGGGTTATGTCAATTGGTAGCTTGGCTCTTGGGGATTCAGTCGCTATGGAGCGTTTCTCGGGAGCAGACCGCGCGTTGTGCGTGCGAGAGTTTTACAAGAACGGTGATTCGACAACTGTCGCGCGTAGAAAATTCTGCAGTATTCGAGGTTTTCGCCACTTAAATGATGCGCCAAGCCTTCCTCTCATTCGACATTGGGTTAAAAAGTTTGAAGAGACTGGATCAACGCTGGATAAATCAAAATCCGGGCGACCTAGGTCATCAAGAACGGTAGAAAACGTGGAGAGTGTTAATCAATCTGTACGTGACGACCCGAGCCTTTCAATTCGGAAGCGCGCGAGTGCCTTAAATGTGCATAGATCATCATTACATCGCATTATGCACAAAGATCTAAAGCTGCACCCCTACAAAATTCAATTGGTGCAAGAATTAAAGCCCCAAGATGCCGGTCAGAGGCTTAATTTCGTAAATCAGATGATTGAGCGATTTTCAACGTTTACCAACATTTTGTTTTCGGATGAAGCTCATTTTCATCTTAATGGCCACGTAAATAAGCAAAACTGCCGCTACTGGAGTTCAGCCAATCCGAAACGCAAACATCAGAAACCCCTACACTCGCCTAAAGTGACCGTATGGGCTGCCATGTCGGCGCGAGGAATTATCGGCCCTTACTTTTTTGAAGACGAAATGGGGCGTACAGTTACAGTGAATTCAGAGCGTTATGTGGAGATGTTAGACAACTTCTTGGTACCTGAACTGCAAAACTTTCCTGGCTATAACCAAAGAACATGGTTTCAACAGGACGGAGCAACTTCACACACGTCCAATATATCTCTGCCACGTGTTCGTGAAATTTTCTCAGGAAAATTGATCTCCCGGAGAGGTGACATAAATTGGCCTCCACGTAGCCCAGATTTAACCCCTATGGACTTTTTCCTATGGGGTTATCTTAAATCTAAAGTTTACGCCAATAAACCAACTTCACTGGCGCATTTGAAAGAAAATATCCGTCACGAAATGGCAGCCATCCCTCACTCCACCTGTCGAGCAGTCATAAGTAATTTTACTGTTCGATTAAATGAGTGCCAACAACGTGAGGGTTTATATTTAGACGATATTATTTTTAAGAAATGAATTCCCAAAAAGTGTATTTTAACAATAAATAAACATTTTTTCTATATACCGCTTCCTTTTTTTTTAATCAATCCACTAAATATGAAATTTCTTTTGAGACACCTTGTATTATTAGAGGACATCTTGGCTTTACACAAAAGTTAATCTCATAGGATTTTACAAGTCCATTTAAATAAATGAAATCTTGGTGAGTAGTTAGTTTTAGCTAGTATAAAAATAATTGTTAGATGAATAATAAAATGAAATGAGACAGTCTTGAAAGTTTGAAATTTTATGTAAGTATTTACTTTTAATATTTGGTTTGGTTCAACGTTGAGTTTTTGCAGCTATTTGAAGATAATTAACAATTTCATTTTAAGAAAATTAGCAACGTAATTAGTATATGGATTTATGTGGTAGTATTCTAAAATATATTAAATAAAGTTTAAAGCATTACACCTGTTAAAAACTATACTATTAATATTGGCAGAGTCAATATCGTTGGCTTTCCATACAGGGTCCGCTGTGACATGCATCATCTTGTTGATACTTTTGAATAAAAAAATATTCTACTTTGGCATGAGAAATTATAACGTTGAATGCAATGGACCCTTTGATTTGGGACTGACATTGATAGTTGAAATATGGGCAAAAGTACGTATGGAAGAATAAATTTCAGTAAATCTTTAAAATCAAACTACTTAATTATTGGAAAGGAAAACTTTAGAAAAAGTTATACACCAGAAATAATAAACTTTAGCACATAACTTTAAAAGAATAAATCCCTGTTTCAATATCTTTGTGCTAAAGAAAGAAGCAAATCGATGACACAGAACGCCCGTCTAAATTGTGATCACTTTCATTAAAAAAATGATTTATTTATCTATGAATGATTATAATTATGTACTTACCAATTTCCAAAGTAGCCACCGCATCCTTCATCAACTGGTACGTATCGCCGTTGATCCTCAAGAAGTCAACGCATCCGAGGAAACCGTCTGAGAGACCCAGCTTGCTCTGGAGCCCGGTTGTGTTACCCGCTCCACCGACCCACACTGGCTCGCGGAACGTCATCCGCGAGAAAAGGCCCTGGTAACAAATTCCAATATGAAATATTATGTTTACTACATACCGACACAGAAAAAATGTTCCAGAATCATCAAGTACCTAATAAACAAGCGTGTCTCCGATTGACGTTTATTTGGTATTGAACGACAGTGATAGCTGAGATGTGAGATATCGAAAAATGAACTGCAAGCAGATGAGATTAAAGTTTATAATCCAACAACAAATTTTAGTTTAGTGATGAAAACAACAGAATCGCCACCAATACCGTTTGTGAGCGCATTTTAGTCGCTTTCTCAGCGCTCTACTTCGAAAGCGGTTAATTTTACAGAAAAATGCAAGAGACTATTTTTGTTGATAATTTCACTACAAACTATTACATAGTAACTTTTATAGACCTCTGAGCAATAGATCGCGAAATATTTGCGAAAAAGTCGATTTTTCACATCTTCGTTATAACGCCGTAACCAAAAATTTGGCTCACTGGTAATTTACTAATAATACGGGGTTTAAAATGCCTAAAATGATTGTACAACAACACACATTTCTTTAACACATAGAAGAAAATCTGTTCATATTCTTTTCTCGTCTTTTCTTTTATGGGATAAAAGAGACATGCATTAGATGTCATAACACACCAAGAGTCTACTAAAGGACAGGTTATGACACCGCTCATTACTCCTGTGCGTGATTTACCCTTAAATTATATTACCAGAGTTATGGGGCACCGTTTTATACCCATCCTTTTATGTTCATCTTAGCATATGTGTCTATAATAAAGCTCTTTTGAATGTGTCCTGAAGTGACGAAAGCCTCAAGTATACACAACTATAAAATGGTAGTGTACATTAGGATTCTGAATAATTTAGAACTTGATAGATAAATGTACGCTATTTCTAGGAATGTTTTCGGAATACAAATTAGTGTTTTATAGATCAAGTTTTTACATAAAATTTCTATATAAAATAGAAATGAAAACTTTATAATTCTTTACTAACTTTAGTAAAGAATTTGAAAAGTCGGGTAAAGTTTTTATTTTCATTGAATAAATAAATAAATATTCCGGACATCTAACACACAACGCCATCTAGTCCCAAGCTAAGCAGAGCTTGTGTTATGGGTACTAGACAACTGATATTAATACTTATATACTTTTTTTTTGTAAATACGTACATATTATACATAGAAAACACCCAAACTCCGAAATAAGTATTTGCAGATCATACAAACATTTGTTCCGATCCGGGAATCGAACCCGAGACCTCAAGCTTAGCAGTCGCATATGCTTCCACTACGCCACCGAGGCAGTCAAACGAGCAGACGAATCGCCTGATGGAATCGCGATTACCGCCGCTCATGGACACCCGCAACACCAGAGGCGTCACAAGTGCGTTGCCGGCCTTTGGGGAAGGGGATGGGGTGGGGGGAGGAATTGGGGCATGGGCCTCCGATATCCTCACTTACTTGTTGAAACACAGCGCAAACGCTATTTTACACCGGATTTCTGTGAGGCCGTGATATTACTCCGGTCGAGCCGGCCTATTCATGCCGAAGTGTGGCTTTCCCACCATGCCTAGTTGTTAACGAATTTCTTGAAAATATAAATTGTGTAAATGAAAGCTCAACATGTCTCATTATGTCTCTTTTATTTCTGAACGTAATGCTACTGAATCTAAAACGGATCATCCAGAGTTATTGAGAACTGTATAACATGGCCCGCCAAGCATGTTCACCTCGCCTGGCCGGAGGATCCTCCCTTTGTGTTAGAGGGACATGACACCCGTTTCTCCACAGCCTCTTTTCTTCTTTCAACTTTCTACTTTCCATGTTTTTAATTTAATACGCATACCTACTGATACTTTAGATAAATGTTGTATCTTTAAATGAATATCAAATAGGCTCATCTTTGTATTCGTTAATCTTATTTCAGTGGCTACCCCGATGGCATAAGGCTTATCTTTTCATCTTCGTAGCTTTGATCAAACTCTTTACATTTAATTCACGACTGTACTGAACAAGATGTCATCTACAGACAAATTAGGACAAAAGTTATTTTTTAAGAATCGTGACTATAGCAAACTTTAGTCTTAATCAAACATCAAACAAATTTTCTGACAAGCGTACTGTTTTAATTATCTACTAATTAAAACAAATAAACTTTCAAATTAAGGCACAATTTGAAGATTCACATCACCAAAGCCCTTTCCACGTTTGACCGACCATTATCGGGGTAACTTTCATCCGGAACGGAGTTTTGGGTGGCAGTTTAAACGAGAGGAATTCCTTCAATTCTTCTGAGACATTACCCTTCGCTGTGTTGAGGCAATTATGTAAAACTGGAAATGGTCCCTTAGATGTTCTTCAAGTTATGAACTTATGATAGACGGGAAGAAGAAAATATTACAGTAAACCTAAAGATACGCAAGTTTTCGTATCTTAATGTTTCCAAGCCATTAGCATTTCTAAATATCTGAGTATGATTAACTACTGAGTAATTAAGATCGTCAATATTACCATAATTTCGATAAAAATATTTCAAGTTTCGAAAGAAAACTCAGCCTCAAAACAACAATTTCTAGATCACTCGAATATTTTCCCATGTGATATTTGAACCCTCAACACTTGGTGCAATTGAAAAAGGCGTATCACCTGCTTAAATCCATGAGGCCAACGGTGCAGTCATCTAACCTATAAATACCTGTACCTCAACAGTCCGTCCCTTCTTATTTACCATTTTTTTTCTCTAAAAAACTCTAAGTATACTTATTTTTTTTCTATTTATCCAAAAAATAACCCAAAAGAGAGCTGCAATGTCCAAGATATGCCAAAAGTTCAGGTTTTAGAGTATATTTCAGTCAAAAATCACTTTTACTTTATTTCTCTTTAGGATAAAGATTGGAGTACCTATATGTAATATTATCAGTAACCCATAATTAGAATTCCAAAACTTTAGCCATAGAATTTTACAGGTTCTTTAAAAGTGTTACCGCAATTACTGAAGGAAAATTCTAACGCTTCTTATTCGCATTACAGAAAGGTGTAAATGTAGGCTCATTTGCTTCTTCAACCCTTTTAGTCGCGAATGTTCTTAATGAGTTGAATCCGTTTTTGTTGAAACGATTTCTGTAAGCGATGTAAATGTTTTTGCGCCTTATTTTACAACTTGCGAGCCAATTTATGTGCGAGATTAATAGCATACGTGAAGAAACACGGTCTCATTAACTGCCAGGGAAATGTACTCGTTTAAAACACGTATAACGTGTACCTGTACGTCAATTTTATGCCTCGAAATGAGGTGAGAATGACTTGAAGAGGTAAAAAACTGGAGAGCTTCTTTATAAGACGAATTGTTGAAAATGTGGCGTTCTGAAATTACATAAACAAATTGTGCCTAAAGTTTCTGTGTCCCTTGTATCGTATAGTTATTGATCCCAGCTTCGGATTTAGATAGGAAGATATGAAAAAAAGAAAACAAGCTAATATGTATCATATCTGGCGTCCTTTGAAAACATACTTGAACTTAACCTTTTGATGAAATATAAATTAACATATTGCCATCATTACATTAGTGTTAAAGATGAAGAAACGGGAAGATAAACAAACTGCTTCATTCCGCAGTAGGTTTATGTAACTCTAATTTAAATATAATGCAAATTAAGAACTTTTTTTTATATAACAAATTTCAAATTAGGAATATAAATCCTGTGTTACGGGGGACTTTCCTAACATACATAAAATGGACACAAAGAACACCCAGACTTAGAACTGAAATTTGTGGATCACACAAAGTGTTGTCCCATGTAGGATTTGAACCTACAACACTTGACGCAGTAGTGAGTGACGTGGCGACCGCTTAAATCACTAGGCCAACCGTGCAGTCGTAAGGACCTATACATTTTATGTCTAGAAAATTCTTTGAAGCCTTCCTTAATAAATATGGAGCACAGAATCACACCTTATCCTTGTGTTTATGTGTAAGTGCTGATGTATATATTTTTACACATGTAATAAAGTCATGAAATATCCATAAAAAAGCTGGTTCTTTTGTGGAACACCTTCGTTCTGCAGCGGACGGTGATATTTAATGATGACAGGTATTAAATGGGTTAGATGCTTGAGGTTGCCTGGTGAATGGAAATTTCGTACATTTTGACTTAGACTAGTTTATGTTGAATTGTTACTATATACATTTATATCTTAATAGGTATATTAGCCTATTATAATAGGTGTTTTATTAATTATAATTCACGAAACTGATGTAAAATCTCACTTACATACATAGATAACGGTTAACATCATATTGTTGCTTCCGATTAACATCTACTAGATGTGATTCTAACATGCATTTACAATAAATGCTAATCTAATTGAAGCCAAAAAACCAGTAAAAATATCCAATTCGTTACGAAGGGAGTTAGCGAGACAAGGCATACGCGTCATGGCCGAGGATTGACCTATATTGGTGCGGTAGTGGGGCACAGCAAATGTCGTCCGGTTGGGCAAACGACAGCCAACACGAGGAATGTAAATATTAACCATTCCTATCAGCTCGGGAGAGTCAATTTGACCATAGATCAACTTGAACAAGAATAAAACATCCAAGACCTTTCTACGTGCACTTAATTTCATCATATTGTAGTGATATAACCTAGAATCATATGAGTTGTAATGATAACATTGATTCTCTAAATAACACAAATTGTATACGAATATTTTCTGGATTTGCTCTATTCTATCACTATGTACTTGATAGAACGGACTCCAGGCTATGCAGCAGTATTCTAAAATACTCCTAATATGACTATTATAAATTAAAATTGTAAGATTCGGTTCTCTAAACATTTTCTCTATATATATCATATAATATACAAGTTGATATAAAACGCGTAAAAGTAAAATACAAAACCAGACAAAGGATTATACGTTGCTATGAAAATGCAACATCAATTTGCAACAGTTGGGTTGTACGATATAAATCATTGCGTCGTCTAGCACTCTCGTATACATTAGATGCAGCATCCTGGCAATGCAATCTCTAAATGGAACGACTCTACTCGTCGCTGCTTGCTACAATATGAACTGACAATTTACTTCGTGTTGCTACGATTTGTAACAGAGCAGTATCACTAGAATACAAATGTTATTTGGAAAGTTACAGATTGTTCTAGAATTATGTTTGTATATTTTCTCTTTACTAAATACTTTTAAAAGAAAAGATACCGTGGGAGAACCACGCTTCGGCATGAATGGGTCGGCTCGACCGGAGTGATACCACGGCCTCACAGAAAACCGGTGTGAAACAGCACTTGCGCTGTGTTTCACTGAGTGAGTGAGTATACCGCAGGCTCATACTCCCAACCTTCCTCCATCCCCTTCCCCATCCCCAAAGGCCGGCAACGCACTTGTGACGCCTCTGTAGTTGCGGGTGTCCATAGGCGTTTTTATTACATAAAAAAAGAAACATTATTTCGAAAATGATGAGCCAAAAAGATAAAAATATGGATTTCAAACGACTAAATCTAGAATGATTAAAAAGCTTTTTACAGCTTTAAGGAACTACATACATGTTATTTTAAATTGATACTTTACTTTTATTGAATTTTTGCAAGACCAACTTTTTATAACATTGTAGATATATACTGCACTGCTACTACTAAATATACAATTTTATTATTATTTAATTACGTAAATAATTTGAATGAGCTAATGGACTCACTGTTCGAACTAAATCGACGATAAGATTTAAATCGAAAGTCTTCTCAGATTTAAGACTTAAGTTGTACTCCCTTTGTTATATTTGAAAAGCGATTTCATTGAAGTCTTCAAAACTTCTAGGAAATGTATTAGACTGTTAAAACTTTCTGGTCTCCATTGGCAGTACGGAAACTTTGATTTTCAATATTATATTCATTACTACAATAAGGATATTATTACTAGTTTTCAATCGAATTCAGGTTTACAAATTTTAGATATTAAGCCAGATCTATAGGTAAAACCGTTTCAAGAAAGCTGAATGTGAATATTAAAAATATTATAACAAGAATTTTAAGAGGGAAAACACTTTCATTTAATCTCAGCTTGAGCGTAAATAAATTTGATATCTAAAGATATTAGCAAAATATTGTTTAAAATTAAATTATAAGCCTTACTTAATTTTATTTTCAATGCGATTACGGCCGAAGCTTAAAAATACTTATTTGTGTAGGCATTTTATTTGAGTATTGGAATTATAAATCTTTTTACGAGATTAAACGAGTATTATATTTGCCTCCTTATACAATAACGTTGTGTAACTTTTAGCAGTAGGTTCTGTTATTTTCAACTTTAAAGTTAAAGCTTTGAAGTTGAAAATAACACAGCCATTTCTTACAGTTAAATAATGTCCATGAATAAGGGAGTTAGTGTTTACGTTTGAACTTCAAATTTATTTGATGTTGGGTACAATTAGTCCTCAAATTAATCTAACAAAGACTCACTAAATTCCGGAGTAATTGATAATACTGTATGACGATATAAAGAAAGTTCTAATGCCGCTGAGCATATATTTAACATTATGGACGGGAGATCCTTACTTGATGTTTAAGGGATATGACTTCTGTTATCCATACAAGTAAAACGCGTATTGATAATATAATCTATTCCTTTTCGAAATAGCTCCCTAACCCAAGATACACTGAACAGAAGTGCAAATTAGGTGCGTCATCTTAATAATTGACCAAAGTAGAGTTATTTTCCAGTCGGGCGCTGTTAGTTTAGACCAGACATTCTGCTATTTTGCATATTATTTGTACAGTAGTCTAGAATTTATCAAAGCAACACGCCATCTGCTTGGTTATGCAGTACTAATGGGTACTGCATAACCAAGCAGATGGCGTGCTTCGTGGGTAGCCTCAAACAGAACTTAGATGGCCTTGTACATATAAGTACCTATTTCGACTAAATCGTTATCCAAAAGGGTAGTTTTCTAGAGTTAAATAGATTGTTTAAAATACATCATCAAATTAATTATGTATTATATAATTATGTATTAATAATTATTGTTCATTAGTTTCATGTTACTTTTATTTTCAAACCACACATTTGATTAATAGCTTTGATTGGATATATCAATATTTAAGATTAAAGTGTTAAGTCATCTAATAAATAAAATTATCGTGTCGCGGTGATTGTTGCCAAACATTTTTGAAACGGCTGGACCGATTTTGATGAAAATTTGTGTGCAAATGATAAGGGTGACCCACCCCTAAATTACTTTCTTATCTTTATGGCAAAATAGCGTTTGCTGGGTCGACTAGTTATTTTATACAAATCTCTAAAGAATTTGCTAGAAATGAAATAATTACGAACATAATGACTAGTCTTTCCAATAAAAAAATTACTAATTTCAAATTATTATGAAACAATCTTATAAATAAAGACCGACTTTGAAGATAAAAATTTCAGAGGTGTAATTCTCGGTGTGGTCAACATGAAAACAGTGTGTACTTAATTATGTACTCGATTTTTTAAACTGGCTTCCGTACCAATTTCCGAGAGTGAATAAAACAACTGTGGCGGCCATAGACTCTTGTTTCAAACGGTAAATTGAATCTGGGGTTTTTGTAAATAATTACTGAGTTTGGAGTTTGTTTTGCCTTTTCCCAAGGGTAAAGAGAACCCTTTGAATCACATTATTAGTCGTCTGTCTGTAAGTCCATTTTTCTTTTGTCGAAAATGTTCGGATAAGGATCTTAAGTCAAGTTTATTTCAACCATTTTTGCTCTAAGATGCCGCAATGAAAAGCGACAAACACGACTGCACGGTTGGCCGAGTCGTTTCAGCGGTCGCCATGCCGCTTGCTACTGCGCCAAGTGTCTTGGGTTGAAATCCCAAGCGGTACAACACTTTGTGTTATCCACGAATTGTTGTCCCGAGTCTGGATGTTCTTTGTGTCCCATGTATGTTTGTAAAGTCCCCCACGACACAGGATGTTTATTCCTAATGTGGGAGTTGTGCTTTTTAAAAAAAAAAAAAATATATTATTATATTTTCACACTAGTCAGTATACGGTGTTAAATTTTCAAAAACTTCAACTTTGTCTGGGTCTTTCAAAAGGCTGCGTTTGATATTGCTGTTAGGCTCCTATTTACCGTAGCGTAACCTTCAAAAATGGTTTATGGCCTTCAAAAAATATATAATTATTTTTTAAATTCACGAGCCAGCAATTCCTGAGATTAATGTGTTCAACCAAACAGGCCTATCAGCTTTATAGTATTAGTACAGATAAGATTATTATTTTAGATTCCTTATACAGAAATGCATACGTCATTGCATCGATATCTCGTAAACCTACAATAGAACGGTAACAAGTAAAAGTATGTAAATATCAGAATATTGAACCTTATCCATACACATTAAATCAACTTTAATAATAACTGGATTCTTATTCTATACCCGTACCATTACAAGCAATCACAGATTTAAAAAAACACATCAGAAGAGCTTAAAATATTCTTTGTTGATCAATCATTTCAAATTCTACTAGTATTGTCTAGATGACGTTCAATTGACCAAAGAATCAGGGCCACTCCATTTAAGAAAGCATTACTCGCTCAATTGCGCCGAGTCGAGAGCCTCGAGGTCAGACAAAGAAAACTTGAGTACAAATTGATTGTGCTTTTCTTTCTCTAGAGCCTTTCTAAGGAATCAAAGGAATCAGAAATGGTAAAGAGCTTTGGAACAACTATATTGCGACTGGCAATTAAATAGATGAAATATATAAAAGATAAATAAAATGCTTAGTGACTTGCTATCAATGTACACAGGAACTTTTTTATAACGACTGTCTCATTAATAATGTTGCTGTCATTGACTGAATATTTTTTGTAGATACATTACGTAACGCAAGGGTGAAAAACTAAGTACTGAATAAAAGTCTTGTGTAAGAACATAAAAATTGTGACTGCCTCGGTGGCGCAGTGGTAGTGAATGCGACTGCTGTGCTTGAGATCTCTCGGGTTCAAATCCTGGGTCGGACCAAGTGTTTGTGTCATGTACAAATATTTGTTTCGAAATTTGGGTGTTTTCTATGTATAATATGTATGTATTTAAAAAAAAAGTATATAAGTATTTATATCAGTTGTCTAGTACCCATTTGTTTGTTTGTTTTGCCAGGCCATCTCCGCACTTAGCCTCTTGATTGGGCCTTTGTACGTAAGTTTGTCACCTCAATTTTTTTTTTTTTTTTTTTTACGTGTGGAAACCCCCTCGGGCCGTCACCCCGCCGGGGTTTGCGGCGGGGCGGTGTGTCGGAATCGAACCGACTAAAACCACACGGTGTGCCAACTCTGCGCCTGAGAAGGGAGGGGTCCGGGAATTGCAGATATTACACTACCGGACCCCTCCCAGCGCCTGCCCGCACTGAAGCGGGCACCTTCTTCTGATAAAAAATCTCAATTTAGGCGACGCACGGCACACGCGTACGTCGCCCCCTCGCGGTTGGCCTATAATGCGGATGGAGGGGAAAACCCATCCCGTCCATCCGCGGCCACACTCAGGGCGGCATGAGGCGCTGATAGGCGCGCCTCCGCCGCCCCGTGCGCCGGCGGCGGATCGGGTCCGAGTGGATATCGTCCTCCCGGGCCTTCTCCGCCGCCTCCTTCTGCGAAATTACTTCTTCGCAGAAGGTCGCGACCGCGGTAAAACTGCTGTCGCTACCGGCCATGGACAGTACGACGGCCGGTAGCGACAGATCTCCTCCGATGACTGCAGTGAGGGCCCGGCGCTGCTCCGCCCAAGCGGGGCAGAACTCCAGCGTATGCTGGGCCGAGTCCTCACTGCAGTCGCAGTGGTGGCAGGCGGGACTCAATTCCCTCCTAGCGACCGAGTGCAGGTACTTTCCGAAGCAACCATGCCCGGAAAGCACCTGCGTCATCCGGAAGGAAAGGGTCCCGTGCTGCCGCCCTGCCCACTCGAGGATGACCGGCTGGAGCGCCTCCACGGTGGCAAAGCCAGCGCGTGGAGCCTCCAGCCGGGAAGACCAACGAGCCATCGTGGCTCGGCGAGCGGCTTCACGCCAATCGCGTACCTCTTCGGGCGGAGGACGATACCCGTTCTCCGCCCGATATTCAGCCGCTCGCCGATAAACTTCGGCGAGCACTTCCGCCTCCAAATCCCACGGGGGTGTTCCGGCCAAGGCGCACGCCGCCTCCGTCGACACGGTGCGGTATCCGCGTATGGCTCTGACTGCCAATACCCTCTGAGGGCGCCAGAGGCGCGCCTTATTCTTAAAAATAAATTATTATTATTATTATTATTATTATTCTGGGCAGTCAGAGCCTCCACCCACACCGGTGACCCATACAGGGCCATCGACCGGACCACCCCCGTGTAGAGGTTCCTAGTAGCGACGCTGGCTCCACCCAAGTTGGGCAAAAGACGCCCAAGGGCGGAGGCAGCGTCGACCAGCTTTGGACAAAGCTGTCGGAAGTGCTCGTCGAAGAGCCACCTACCGTCGAGGATCAGGCCCAGATACCTCATCTGGGCCCGAACCGGTACGAGGACCGAGTTGACTTCGATGGAGGCGCCGGGGGGTGGACCACGACGGGGCCCATGGAATAGCAGGGCCTCCGTCTTGTCAAGGGCCACCCGTAAGCCCAGCGCCTCGATGCGCCCAACCACCACAGAAACACCCCTGGTGGCCAGGCGCGCCGCCTCTTGGAAGTTGGCCCCCCGAGCTGTGACCAATGTGTCGTCGGCGTAACAAATTACGCCCAGCCCGGGGGGCAGACGACTTCGAAGGAACCAGTCGTACCCTACGTTCCACAGGAGTGGTCCGAGGACAGACCCCTGTGGAACGCCGCACGACATGGGTCGCCGTCTCAAGACGCCATCTCGATCCTCGTACACGACGGTACGCTCCTCCAAATAGTCTGCCACCAGCCGCCTCAGATACTCTGGCACCCCATGATACTGGAGTGCTTCCCTGATGCAGCTGAATGGCAGACTATTAAAGGCGTTGGCGATGTCCAAGGACACCGCCAACACCACGCCGCCAAAGTTTGTCACCTCCCTACTCTAGCCAACCTAGTTCGTCCCAGAAGCTAAGCAGCCTTTTCAGGTTACTACATGCTTCCGGGAGTGATGCCGATTGGAGGATGTCCGCCCGTTGGTCTGCCACACTTCTACATTCTGTGAGAACGTGCTGCTGCGTTTCTTCTGCCTCCATGCATCCCCTGCACAGAGGGCTGTCTGTTACACCTATAGTGAATAGGTGCTTGTTCAGGAGACAATGCCCTGTCAGGACACCTGGGACCTTCCTGAGATCGTCCCTTTTTAATCTAGTGCGGGCAAGTCTTTTAGGTGCTACCGGAACTGCACTTTTTGTTTGCCTGCATCCTTCAGTGTTTTTCCATAATGTTTTGTGTTTTCTTTCGGTATCGGCGCGCAGCCATGTTTTTGTTTGGTTTTGGGCAGGGGTAGTAGTGGTTCAGGTCCACAAACTATTGTTTCCGATCCCCTCTTAGCCAGTTCGTCCGCAGCGTTTCGTTTTCGTTCGGAATTTGATGATACTGAATGCATTCCGCGCAACATTATGTAAATATTATTATGTCTGGCCACTGAGAGAATGCGTTTCTGACAGGTCGTGATCCAATGGGTGATGTAACTTTGAACTGGCGTACAATTTATGGCAAACTTTTAAATATCTTTTATTAACCTTAATAATGAATAATAACATAAAAAATTGAATAATCATGCCAATGTACAATAAACGTTTTATTTTGGGCTAAAGTTATTAACAATTAATTAATTTAAGAACAATAATTTTTAAAAGTCTAACGACGTCAAACTGCGCTGTTTCAAGGTTATGTCAACAGTTTGTTTTTGTAGTGATGAGACAAAATAATAGGTTATTGTAACTGAATATTTTTGTAATCGTAATATATTCTGTCGGTCGATATATTGTCGTGATATCAGTCAGATGAATTAAAAATAAATGGAAAACTATTTTTATCTCTTTATATTTCTGTTAAAAAATTGGTAACCCAAAATAGCGTTGTGAGGACCGTCATTTTGTGACATACACAAACAGTCGTCTCTTGTCGTCTTGCGCGCATAGACTACGTTTTCCAGTTTTCTCGTTGTGGGGGGTATTCTCGTCTTGTCTAAGTCTTGACTAAGTCGTTGTTTATTTGTACCTCTGCGCTAATTTGTTTAGAATTTTACTGTTTTGTACTTTTGGTGCTTAACAATAATGTCGAAACGCGGTCATCCATTGAAAAGTGAAACCCGTGAACTAATAATCAAGCTTCAAAATTACTTTGAGTTGGAAAGACAAGAGGGTATCTCTCAGGCACTTGGAGTAAGCAAACGGACGATAACAAATATTAATAAAGAAAAGTTCGGCTCATCTGGCATGGAAGAAAATATTTTACGAACACCTAAAAAGAAACGCAGAACTAAACCTATAACAGGCATAGATAGCTTTGACGCCGATGCAATAAGGAATCATATATATAGCTATTATGCCAGGAATGAATACTTTAAAAGGTCGACGCTTCTAGCATCTTTGAAAGCAGCTGATTTGTTTAGGGTAGGAAAAACTGCTTTATCCAATATTTTAAAAGATATTGGATTTCAATATAAGAAAACAGACAAAAGGAAAATTCTTTTAGAAAGAAATGACGTAATTTTAAAAAGAATTACTTTTCTAAGAGAAGCAAAAAAAATGATAATTAGGACAATGTCGTTTTCATTGACGAGACATGGCTGAACACCAATCACGCGCATTCTAGTTCTTGGACAGATGACACTCAAGCGTCGACGTCGAAAGTGCCAATCGGTATTGGAGCACGTCTCATAATATGCCACGCTGGTTGTGCGAAGTATGGTTTTGTGGAAAATGGTTTATTGGCATTTGAGTCAAAAACTACTACATACTGACTACCACGAAAAAATGAAGAATGGCTCCAGGATGTGTTGCTACCTGGCCTTCCAGAGCCTTTAATTATAATAATGGATAACGCCCCTTATCATTGGGTGCAAATAAATAAAGCACCTACTCAAACTAATTGAAAAGAGAAATTGGTGGCTTGGCTGCACAGAAGTGGCATTGACGCAAATATGTCAATGCTAGAAGCGGAGCTGATGATATTAGTCAACGACCATAAGCTAGCAAATGTTCGATACGAAATAGATGAGCTGGCTCTGGAGTACGGCCATCGCGTTCTCCGAATTCCTCCATATGACTGCCAGTACAATGCCATAGAGCTAATCTGGGCTCAAATTAAAGGTTATGCAGCCCGCCATAATATTTCTCCACCATATGGCATTAAAAAGATGAAGACGCTTTTAAAAGAAGCATGCGAAAAAGTCACAAGAGATGACTGGATAAAGGTGGTTGAAAAAACTAAAAAAAATGTATTTGATAACTTTGACCGCGATATTCGTATAGACATTATGATTGACAATAACATATTAATACATGTTGGTGAAGATGACAGTGATTCCTCAAGCGAATCGGAGTCGGATTAAAATTTTGATTTGACATTATTAAAATCTTAAAACTATGTATTTCATAATATACATTTTCCAATAAATACAGTATTTTTATTTTCTTTCCCTTGGTTTCATTCAGAAATTACGATTAAATTTAATTCATCCATCAATAATTTTGTTAATATTGTGTTTGAAATCTAATAAAATATATATAAATTAAATAATTATGCATAATGAATTCTATAAATACTGTTACCAAATCTTATAAATGTTATTCATGGTACATCACTACTCATGACGAATTTACAAGTGTCAGAAACGCATTCTCTGAGTGGCCGGACTATATACAGGGTCTGTCGTAAATAATGGATAAGTCGTAAACTGGAGTTGGTCCGGCTATGAGATGATGAAACATAAAAGTCTACGCCATTTCCATACGGTTAGAAACCCTGGCAAAAAGATACGATTTTCTAATAGTCTCATAGCCGGACCAACTCCAGTTTACGACTTATCCATTATTTACGACAGACCCTGTATAGTTCATCTCTACTCGTTTTCAATATCATTTTTCAAAGGCATTAAAAGGTCTGCTTTGTAATTTTTATTGATTTATTTATTTTTCGGACAATTTAACACACAACGCCGTCTAGTCCCAAGCTAAGCAGAGCTTGTGTTATGGGTACTAGACAACTGATATAAATACATAGATACTTTTTTTTTTGTAAATACATACATATTATACATAGGAAACACCCAAACTTCGAAACAAATATTTGCAGATCATACAAACATTTGGTCCGACCCGGGAATCGAACCCGAGACCACAAGCACAGCAGTCGCTTACGCTACCACTCGCGCCACCGAGGCAGTCAAAGAAAGTTTATTTAGTAATTATTATCTTCGTGGTCAGGATGGTGTGATTGTGCTTATTCTGAGATTATGTTGATCATGATTGGCTTGGACAGAATAACAGCGGCTGGCATGCCCTGCATCGTCATCCATATGCTAAATCCAAGACCATTTTGTCTTTCCAGTAACTGTTTAAACACTCATAATAATTATAAGTAACTGTATAATATAAAGCCAAATAAAGTTTTCTTATTCTTTTCAACAAAACAGTTTCTTTACAGATGGCTATTTCAAAATCTTTTGAAGTTATTAGATATCTATTGAGTTTTATGGTAAATATGCCTTACCTTAGACCTCCCTCGAACTCTTTTCCCGTTGTTAAGTCTTAACCACGCATCCCATCGGTGTCTGTACACTGAGATGGTGTTCCAATGACCAAGCCGGACTGGTTCAGGCGACCGCAAGATGCCAGCACCGCTGCCACAATCATACCTAAAAAACAACAAGAAAAAGTTTAAAAACTATAAACCTGGGTTATTTATGTATTAATACGTCAAGCAAAATCTTTGTTTTCCTTTTTAATTTATTCTACTAAAATATTGTCAATCTCTAAATGGGTCAAGATCTTAAGCTTCAGAATGTGGTTTTCTTTCTATTCGTCAGACATATCTGCGGACACGGCTGTAATACACTTCACCTCTCGCTTCCCCACGCATCGCCCCGCCTTCGCCTATCTAGTACCGTTGCCACCGCAAGCGCCGACGCACGTGTATTATACTTGCTTTCGTAATCTCATTCTTGTTTATTGTTTCTCTGTTCAGTCAAATATTAACTCTCTAGTTTGCATGACGCCATTAAGCCAGGTTCGCAGATATTTCCGACGGGTTGTAAAGCAAAAGTTTATAAAACTACAATCCGACTACTTAGACTTCGCCAAAGCCGGTAAAAATATATTTTTAGAGTTTGAAAGCATTTAATGTGAGGCGCTCATAGTCTAGTTGCCCTCGGTGATTAGTAGCGGTACAGTCAGTACCTGGATGTGTGATCGCAAGTGGCATGTTACCATGAGCGTCTCCGTGATTCGGAGGTCATGTTAAGCATTCGATCCCTGTTGTTATCATAGTATAACAGTCGTGATGCTTAGTTGTAGGCCTTTGGGAGGCTTAAAAATATCCAACGTCAAGATTACAGCCACAACGTTGTCTTACCAGTCAGCAATTGGCCAGTGTGGGGACCTATGACCTTAACCTTTTTCTGAGAGGAGACCCAAGCCCAGAATTGGGACGTCAACAACCCATTTGTTGATGAAATGTGATGCCGAATATTAATTCGAAATATTTGGATTTCAAGCTTCATTATAATCGCTTTATTGTACACCAGATAATTAACAAAGATATCTTAAAGGTAAGAGATACAATCGGCGGACTTATCGCCGGAAGGCAATCTCTTACAGGCAACCATTGCTTCTTATTATTAACGAGGACCTAGAATAATTACAAATCCCACTTTTAAAACACAACAAAAATACAGTACCATAATAATTCAGGAGAATCGTGGTTCCTTATTTTCAATGGTTAGGTAATTGGAGGTTAATAATAATATAACGAAAACAATCATTCCTGAAAGTAAAAACAAAATCTGCATATTTTAAGATCATACCCTCAATAAAAATAAATAGTGATATCTAAACGCATATAAATAACTAGCAAACCGACGCAACCTCATTTGCGTCTTTTATTGCCCGTAGCGAAAAATTTTCCCCCGTATAGTGTGTCGCGGACTTTTTTTGTAGATATTTATAAGATCTACGATTAATTAGAACATTTTATGGTTCTATATTTTATAGTTTACGCAGCGTACGCAAAATAAGTAACTTTTCTGGTTGATTTTTTACACCTTGTGTTCGAAAAACCCCAATATCTTACGGAACCCTATTTTTTCCAAAATAAAATATAGCCTATGTTACTTGTGGATAATGTAGCTTTCGAATGGTGAAAGAATTTTTAAAATCGGTCCAGTAGTTTTTGAGCCTATTCATTACAAACAAACAAACAAACAAAGTTTTCCTCCTTATAATATTAGTATAGATTACTTCAATGAAACCCTAATAAAACGTTGAATTACCATCGTAATATTGTGTAAACAAAATAGAATCCTCCCTTATGAATATTACTTTGAGTGAGTGTCTGTTCAACCTTTTACGATGTAATATTACCACCTTATAACGTTATTTTAAATTCTCAATATTACCGTTGAACCTCGACCCTTCAGTAATGACCATTCAAATAGATCGGCGGATCGCCGTTTCTGTTTTATGAATGTTTTTAATTAAAAAAACTGTTTGTATTTTATTATTAACATCTCATTGAAAACCAACACACTGGTTTAGTTTGTCATGCTAAAACACAGCGGATCTTTCAATGGGATGACTCTTTAATAACAACCTATTTACCTTTTTTTTTAACGTGTGGGAACCCCCTCGTGCCGTCACCCCATCGGGGTTTGCGGCGGGGTGGTGTGTCGGAATCGAACCGACTAAAACCACACGGTGTGCCAACTCTGCGCCTGAGAAGGGAGGGGTCCGGGAACTGCTGATATTAACACGACCGGACCACAACCTATTTACATACCACAAGCCTTTATTTGCTGTCATTAATGTAGACGATGTTATACATCTTTCATTAAAAAAAAAATTAAAAAAAAAACAAGAGCTTCAAATTCACTGGAATTGCTTAATCCTATTCTTAATTCAATAAATTGTGGTAAAATATCAACATCTTGACGATAACTAGTCTAAATCAAAGTTTTAAAAACTGCGAGAAAATGTTACTAACTAGTTCTTGGCTACTCTCATTACTCCGCTGTAATAGACTAATTTATTAAGATCAAGTGACAGTATTACTTGTGGGAACTTCACGACAGTACGATGTTTTAACGTACTGTGGCGTCTGTTTGTGTCGATCTATGATTTTTGACTGTAGCTTCAATTTAACGTTCATAAATGTCACTTAGATTCTTAATTGAATATATAATTTTGATTTGATTTAAAATGATATTAAGGTCTGTTTATGAATTTAAGTTATTCCAACTATGAATTAAAATGTTTTGACCCATTTATCAATAACCTTATTATTTGATAATTGCAACTCCTAGATAAGTAATGTATTATGTAACGGACAAAAAACTCATAGACTTAAAAAAACAATTTGTGGATAACGCAGTGTTTTCTCATCTGTGGATCAAACCTAGAAAACTAGTGGGTAGCAACAGGAGCAGGAATTAGTAAAGTGACCGCAAAAACTACTAGCCAATTCATGGAGTTCTTTTAAGTAGACATTTCTAATTGAAGGTTAGTGTATTTACCTTTTCACAGTTATATTTAGGGCCGCCGCAATGTGTAACAAGTACAAAAGTTTGGACTGTTTTAATTTGTGGCCGGCCGCCAGCCAGACTCTTTTTGCAATGTAAATGTTTTCAAATGGGATAAAGTACGAAGGTTAATAATTGGGGAAGGGGAAAAGTTTAGTATGAGCTAGATAGCCTAAAGTATGTTGTACGGGAGGATGGAGAATGGAACCGAGAGTAAAGTAGCTCATGAGTTTTGTATTGAGGACAAACGAGCAAACAATTTCCCTAATGGTAAGTCACTACCACCGTCTATAATGTAATTCTGATATGGTTTCTGGTAATCTTGTTCACTAGGTGAGAACTGCCTAGATGTCAGCCGTTAGCGTATGTGACTGCGATCTCGAATACGATTTCAGATCAGGTCATAAGTGTTATTGTATTTTTCCTTAAAGAAATTGTTAATAACAGCCCTCAGTGTGGAAGCTTGGCGGTGTTCCACGGGCGTGGCTTTTAGAGCACGTCAAACCGTCGGACCCAGTTGTCATTAAAATCTATGGCAATCGTTATAAGATAGTCAGTGCCCTCAAATAAACTGAGAATTAGTTCTACCTTCAAATTCCGCTAATCGCTTCGTGGGCAAATTGATATTCAGGTAAAACTGGTATAATAATAGAGGCAAAGTTTTTTTTTGAATATGCAACAAACGAGCAGACGCCATCACCTGATGGTAAGCGATTACCGCCGCCCATGGACACGCGCCACACCAAAAGCATCACAAGTGCGTTGCCAACCTTTGGGGGATGGGGAGAGGGAATGGGGGAAGGAGTTGGGGTATGGGCCTCCGGTATCCTCACTCACTCGGTGAAACACAGCGCAAGTATCACTCCGGTCGAGCCGGCCTATTCATGCCGAAGCGTGGCTCTCCCACGGAAGAAGATTTGATCAAAAGCAATGGAATAATTGCAAACATCGATTTTCTATTGGGCTGTGGTCACTCTGTTCAAGACGACACAATGCGTTCCAAAGTGTCATAGCACTAGAACAGGGATATCATATTTTTTTCTATGTTTTAGCTGCCAAAATGACTCTGCTCTGCCTAATGGAAAGCACGAGCAGAATCCATGAGTGGTGGTCACCATCCTCAATGCTAATAAGGACAATTCAGCATGGTGACCCACACTATGGCGGCCTAGTGAGAGGCTTTTTCTTGCTTTTTTTTATTGGTTGTCACCGTAATTGTAAGGAAGTATAAGAATTATATACATGTGTGATATACTGTCTCGGTGGCGTAGTGGTAGCGTATGCGACTGCTAAGCCTGAGGTCTCGGGTGCGATTCCCGGGTCGGACCAAATGTTTGTATGATCTGCAAATATTTGTTTCGGAGTTTGGGTGTTTACTATGTATAATATGTATGTATTTATCAAAAAAAAGTATATAAGTATTTATATCAGTTGTTTAGTACCCATAACACAAGCTCTGCTTAGCTTGGGACTAGATGGCGTTGTGTGTTAGATTTCCGGAATATTTATTTATTTATATTTATATTAATATTTAAAATTGTCTTCTTGATTCTACTATTTACGACCTTATTTGTACCTTATTTCTAAGTTCATAGGGACTATATTTATCCAAACAGATTCTGTATATTAGCCTTCTGTTCATAAATAAAAAACATGTGTACTTTCTAACATAGTGATAAACATTCGTAGCAGTTGTTCGTGATTAATTTCATCGTACATTTACAGAGCACTAAAGCTTCTTTGAAAGCTTTGAATGTCAATAACCTTTTCTATCGAGGGGCTATAAGAAGTAGAGAAAACACCTACAGAACCACTTTGAATGCGATCCCTACGAGTCAGTGAACTACTTTGTTTACTTAAGAGCTTACGATTGTCTGAGGTATATTATGAGGGCAGGAGTTCTTCCCTCACCACAGTTGAATATGCTGTCTTCACAGATGGGAAATCGACAATATGATTCTGGGTATGAAATTGCGTGTATAAACTGTGAGTATCTAGACTAGCTGACCTACGCAACCTCGCTTACGTCTTCTATTGCCCGTAGCGTTAAAATTTTCCCCCGTTTTTGAAATACTCTTCATGTTTGCTCCGCTCCTATTAGTATTAGCGTGACGATATATAGTCTATAGCCTTCCTCGATAAATGGGCTATCCATCACTGAAATAATTTTTCAAATCGGTCTATCGATTCCTGAGATTATTGCGTTCAAACAAACAAACAGATTCTTTAGCTTTATAATATTAGTATAGAGTGGATATATATAGAGTAGTAAGTACATTGCATCCACTCGGTGACGGTTGCAGTGTTTGGCGTTAAGAATGTTGACGAGATCAGTGCGGCTCAATCGCTATGACGAAATATGTTTGGGTCACAATCAATTAGTTTTTTTTTATGTAATTGGAGTCAAACGAGCAGACGTATCACCTGATAGTAAGCGACTACGGCCGCCCATGGACACCCGCAACACCAGAGGCGCCACAAGTGCGTTGCCGGCCTTTAGGAGAATGGGAAGAGGGATGGGGGATGGATTGGGGTGTGGGCCTCCGGTAACCTCACTCAGTTTTCTGTGAGGCCGTGGTATCACTCTGGTCGAGCCGGCCCATGCATGCCGAAGTGTGGCTGAATGTGAAATTAACTCACACTAGGCGATCACAGTGGTCTACCTTCAACCTCAGTTTTATTCATTTGAAGAGAAACAAAGAAAGAGTCGCGTTACATAAAGATATTCCCTTACAAAAAAGTTAACTAGATTGCCTAACTTCCATAGAATAATTTGACATCTAAGCCAATTCCGCTATTTATTAGGAACATCCAATAATCCCATCACACATTAATTTGATCTCTAAACTTAAGCTATTTTCTTAATATCTATAAGACAGACTGTTCAGTAATCAAAATCAACTTGTTTTGATCTTCCAAAAATACAATTTCATGAACACGTTACAGCACCTAAACAAGGTATCGTAATGATATTGCGTCCCATGCGCTTTGGAGAGGGCTTCCAGCCTGACTGTCGTTATCCACTTACAGATAAGTAAGGTACATGGCTGTCACTAAAGTGCTACGCTCCCTATTTGCACCAGTAACAGGAGAGCAAGGATCGGTGCCTAATAACGAAGTATTGTCACGAGTATTCGAAAACGGTATAATTAGCAGTATTCGATATCGATATTCAGAAGCGGTATTCCATGAACTTATATAACTTATTTAAAACCATAGTGATCTATTTAAAGATATTGGAGTGAATAAAATTGTATGTTCTATCCTCAATGCTTAATACTGTTCATTTTAAATGTCTTTACATCAACAGCTTTTAATATTTCATTTCAGTTAGACTCAAGTCTCGTTATCAAAAGAAGGTTTTGGCTCACTATAACACGCTGGCTCGACGCCAACTTGAAACCAACAAACAAGTCTAGTAGATGGGTTTGTTGGTTTCAATATTTCTTTCTTTTTGTACGCTACGCAGTACAATAAGAAAGAAATATTGAAGTTTAGCATGGGAGAGTTACGATTCGGCATGCATGGACCGGCTCGACCGGAGTAATACCACGGCCTCACAGAAAACCGGTGTGAAACAGCGCCTGCGCTGTGTTTCACCGAGTGAGTGAGGAATCCCCATCCCCTTTCTCACCCCCCAAAGGCCGGCATCGCACTTGTAACGCCTGTGGTGTTGCGGGTGTCCATGGGCGGCGGTAATCGTTTACCATCAGGCGATACATCTGCTCGTTTGCCCCCTATTCCATAAAAAAAAACAATTTCACCATATTGTACTGCGTAGTTTCTTAGCTTTTAACAATACCAATAATACTCGTATGAATAGAAATTGTTTACCTGTACACATTTTTTTTTTGCTAGAAGAAACGAGCTTGAAACATTGCTATGGTAAATAAAAACAATTGAAGAGTGTTTGTTTTCATAAGGGTCTAAGAACTTAACCCTTTCATGATTTAATATAATATATCGCTAAGAAAACTCACAAATGACTAGTCTTTTGTTTGTTTCAAAGGAATAGAACTAATTGAACTCTATCGATTAATAAATAGATTAGTGGAAGAGAATTTTTATTTACTCTCACCACATGACGGAATGTTCTAAAAAGAAGTTATTCAATTAAAGTTCCTTTGAAAGAAATCAAAATTTAACGAATTGAAATTTCGCGAAAAGAGCTGATGACTTTCAAATGACTGAACAAGTATTTATTACTTGTTATTAGAATACCCTTGATCTCTATTATATACAGATACTTACATTTTCAATTTCCTGCATTTTTAAAATGAGATCATTTAAAAAAAAAATGTTTTTCTAAACAAACTAGTTCCACGAATTTTAGTGCACTAAATATTCAATAACATTGTATATATTTTTTTAAATCGTTAAAGTATTTACTATTATTTTTTTTAAGAGAATAGCGTATAAACGAGCAGACAGTTCGCTTTATAGCAAGCGAATACCACTACCTGGCCATAACCACCTGGTGAATTCACAAGTGCATTGCTGACGTTTCAAAACCTTCCTCAGAATCGAGAAAATAGCATCATATAATACAGTTTGGTACTTATAGCAAGGAAGATTAATAATACTGAGGCCTTCTCGTATTATGGCACTTACCTCAATTCTACGTGGCCATTCCTGAGCATCAAAGCCAAATAATCTCCGGAGAGGTCATCGTGTTCCCCAGTGAGTAGTAACACGCCTCTTGCACGCTCAGGACGCACGCGTATCTTGACCCGCACGCGTTTGTACGCGCCCCGGAGCGCCCGCAGCGCCAACCATGACGATCCAGAGAAGCGAGGTGTTGTTACTTTTGATTCTGTTAACAAAAATATAAGAATACTAGAGTATATGCGATATTCTACATATATTAACACGGGCCACCGAACGAAGGGATAGCCATAGAATCTTTTTTACAGCTTTTATTTAATTTCATCTTTCCCGATGTTGGTCTGTAATCAAACCTTACAAGTTAAATTTGAGCCACTTCTCGATTTCCGATTGAGCTAAATTTGAAATGTACCTTTAGTTCCGACGACAATGCAATTATATATAATCTTAATTATATATAATAATATAAAGTAACAAAATGGCGGCGTACATATTTCTGAGGAACACACGGGGTATCAAATGAAAGGACTTAAAGTTATTTTTTTGATTAAAGCTAGTAATAAAGGCTTGTTAATAAAACATTTTAAATTAATCACTTGTTCTGATACAAAACAATTTGTCAGTAATTTTTTGTAGGGGGAAGTCTTCACATTTAAGACTCACATACAAAAAGAATCGCCTGTCACTAAAAACCAAAGTGGCTCCAAATTTGGATTAGAAAACAGACTTGATACTACTCGTACAGTAGTCCAACGTAAAAACTAGATGTCCGATTTTTTTATTATTTTCTTTTTAACAAAGACAACTCCCGCCCTAGGAATACATCTTTATAAACATATATGTAACGGGCACAAAAAATACCAGACTTAAAACACCAATGTGCGGATCACACAAAGTGTTGTTCCATGTAGGAATTGAACCCACAACACTTGATAAAGTAGGAAGTGGTATGGTGACCGCTCAAACCACTAGGCCATACGCATCAATGAATGTTTCCCTAGTCAAAAGGATCACATTTGATCTGACTATGTTTGCATCTGAAGTAATGTACAACTTTCTTTACCATAATCCTGTCCTTATAAAATATTGGAGAAGTAAAGCTGATAAATAATACTCAATTTTATTTCTAACACACTTAAAGTCCATATTACGTAAACCACTTATGGTAAAAATTTCACGGTTTATATTTATGAAACAATCTGTTGTTGTTAACAAAGTTTTATAATTGGATTTAAGATTTTCCTCGGCCCTCAGTTTTGTATTAAATTTGGAGTGTGATAAATTAATTATTTTTGTAAATTCCGGCCAAAAATAAGAATGCATAATAAGCCTCAAACAGGATGATTTCATTTAAATTTACCAAAAGATTTTTATAAAACAGACCAATTCGTAGGACAATCAGATTTTTTCTAACAATTACAGTTTTTAATTCTTCTTTTTAATTTAATGTTTCTATCTCTCGAAAACCGTACTTCTTTACTGGATAAACAGAAATATATACAAATTTGACACGTTATGTAGATTCATTTGTTATTATTAGCAATAGCTATTGAGCGCGGCTTTTCCAGCGTGTATATCGGTTATCACGATCAAAAGTAGCCTATGTGCTTCCTCAGGAACTTTACATGCCAAATTTCATTGAAATCCATGCAGTGGTTTAGCCGTGAAAGCGTGACAGACATAAAGATTGTTATATAGATTGTTACAAGCAGAACTTCCAGCTATCATTAAGAGTGTTCGAGTAGAAGCCATTTGCAACATTGTGTGCAGCGATGCTTACGCCACAGCCATGCCTGCTGCAGTCTACGCCTCGTTGCACGCAGTGCCGTACAACAAGACAACGTCCAACGAAATGCAACGTGCAACGAAACGCATTCACATAATTGAGAGTTTCCTTTGTTTTATGGAAGTTCAGTCACATGGTACAAAACCTTTTTTCATATTCTAGTAAATCCTTGACACATTTTTTTACAGGTTTCCTTTACATCGAAATATCAATAATTTTTTTTGTCGAAAATCAGAAATATCTCTTCAAAGATATTTTTATTCAAGATAGACAAAAATAAAATATTGGTATATCAGTGTCAATCATAACTAGAATATATAAAAAACCTTGCGAAATTATTCCATAAATAAAAGTTCTCTTATACAACTTTGTATGTTATATAAAATGTTCAATATAAAAAGTGAATAGAATGTTCTGTAGATTCTGTATTTCTCAGTTAAATACAAATGTATTTTTCAAAATGTCAGAGGAGGGAGAACAATGGCATAAAAACTATCGAATTAAAGAAAAAGATACCACGGCCCGCATTTCACAAGTTTCACGAAGTCGTAAGCAGATCGTGGCAGAAGATTATTTACACAATTCTTATACGAGTTCCCCAGTACTTGTTAGAGTGTAAGTGTCGCTGGATGCCGATTCGTACGTCCCCATTTGCCCCGGTATTAAAACAACAACATTCCTTATAAAAGTTTCATTGTGCCATTTTCGCCCGTTTTCGCCCTTGAGCAAAATTTATCGTGTTAAAATATGCTCTCTGTCGGCAGACAATATGTTGAAATACCTACTACATTCACGTCGTCTTTGAATTTCGCCGGAGAAGTGTATAGCGAATGTATGTTTTGTGTTTGGTTTTCTTTAAGCTGTATTTTCAACGACTGTATATTTGATCTAGGCGGCATAAAAATACTTATTCCATTGAATGATCTTTTTGGCGTTTCCTTTGAAAATTGAAATAATAAAATAACATGTTTTGTTGGGGTATGCAATATTACGCTTAGATGGTTCACCTTAAAGACTCGTGAAATAATATTTTGTATTTCGTATATGATTGATAAATAAATATTTTTCCATCTTCCTTCTGTCTTTATTCGTTTACACTCCATCACCTGATTTCATATATATTTGTTGTGACGACTTCTGAGTTAAAATATTTGGTAAAAATTGGCCAAATGAGAGCGAGTGCAGCATCTCTTAAAGATTTATTTTATACTATTTTTAGTATTTATTATAGTAGCATATTATTATACTGAGAGACTGACAGACAGACAGAGAAACAGCGGAGTATTAGTATGCGGGTCCTATTTTTACCCTTGGGGTACAGAACCTTAAAAATGATATTGTAGAAACTGATTACGATATATTTCATAGCTTTAGGTTTACAAAAAATGTGTTAATCCTACCAAAACATTTTCATGTAAAATATTACCAAGACGACTGAATATGGCTTAACCTGTGAAGAAGATATCAGATCTCATGTAGAGCCAAGCTTCTGAATCTACACGCCCTAACTCTACCAATCCTAACTTCACAAACTCTACATCTACCTGCACAGTATTAAATAGAAGTGTACTATGAAGGCCCGAAGTACCCTCGAGTACAAAATTACGTAATCAGCCGCATCAAATTACATTGGAGTGTTATGGAAACATTCACGAACGCCTAAAGACGTCGTTGACGAAATTACAAAACAATTCGTTTTGACGTCGTGCGCTACACCCGTCACAGTGTCAGTTAACCACAACGAGCTTAAGTGTTATACAAAATGCGTTGTACATAAATGTAATATATGATGGATAATGACGTACATAGACGTCGGGGGATGCTTTGAGTAAACATAACACGCTGACGAGGATTTGCATGATCCGTTTGTACTCGCAGTCCTGGCTTAGTCCTGAATATTAATACATTTGTCCAGGAGTAGCTAATGTTTATGTAATAGATGCCAGTTGTACATTATGATAAAAGAGAAAGGCGTAAATATACCTTAATATGAAGTTAATATAAGAGTTAGATTGGAAAAAATATTGTATTCACAAAAAATATACGCATATGTACCAAAATTCACAATATTCAAAATAAGAGATAGCGGTAGAGTAGATTTAAGTTACTCCATGGTTAAGTTGATTGAAATATTTAAGTGAGAAAGAAGGAAAAATATGTTTATTAGTCACGCCGAACCAAAATAACATAGTCCAGTCATTTAAGCTTAAATTAGGTAAGAATCTCGAGTCGCCATCGGTGGCAGGTCCCACCAAGAAAAAGCCGCGGAAACTGCAGCCGCCTAAGACCGCGGCTGTTGTGGTGACCTTGTCGCCGGAGGCGGCTGCCGGCGGGCTGTCCTACGGGGCCGTTTTTAAGAAGGCCCGGGACAGCCTCGCCGGTGGATTTGAGACGGCCGGTGTCCGCCTGCGCCTCGCCCAAACGGGAGCTCGGGTGTTGGAGTTCCCTGGGGCCGATGGCGCAAAGACGGCGGACACCTTTGCTGAAAAGTTACGGGGAGTATTTGCCACCGAGGATGGTGTCAGGATCGCCAGGCCCATAAAGTGCGCGGAATTGCGCATTTCGGGCCTGGACGATTCCGTGACGGTCGAGGATGTCCGCGCTGCAGTTCAGGAGAAGACGAGCTGTAGCGCGGACAACGTCAGGGTCGGCACCATCCGCCCCGGTCCAGGAGGGCTTGGCGCCGTTTGGGTGGGTTGTCCCGTAGCGTCGGCCAAAATTTTGGCTGATGCCGGCAGGCTCCTCGTCGGCTTCGTGAGTGCCAGGATCACGGTCCTGGCCCCGAGGCCGATGAGGTGCTACAAGTGCCTTGCCGCGGGACACACTCGCTCGAAGTGCGCCAGCTGCTTCGACTGCAGCGGACTTTGTTTCCGCTGCGGTCGACCGGGGCACAAGGCGGCAGAGTGCTCTGCGGCCCCTCACTGCCCCGTGTGTGCGGCGAGCAAGAAGCCCGCCAATCACCAGATGGGGCAGGGGGGCTGCAAGCCTCCCCGTGCTTCTCAGCAAGCGTCGGAGGCTAGCCAGACGACCCTGGCTGCCTCCGACGTGGATCGTGCGACAACGTCGTCGCCCATGGAGGGGGTTGGAGAAACGATCCAGTAATGGATCAAATCTCCAACCTCCTGGTCCAGACGAACCTGAACCACTGCGCCGCGGCGCAGGATCTCTTCCTGCAAACCATGGCGCAGTGGTCGATAGGTGTTGCCGTAGTCGCGGAGCCCTATTACGTCCCTCCCCGTCCAAACTGGATGGGTGACCGGGACGGCTCCGTGGCAGTCGTCGGCTCCTCGGCGGCCCGTTCCCCGCCCTTGTCGCTAAGAGACAAGGGCTCTGGATATGTGGCCGCCGAGTGGGGGGGAATAACCGTTTACGGTGTTTACTTCTCCCCCAACCGGAGTTTGAGCGACTTCGAGGTCTTCCTTAACAACTTGGAGACCTCGATGCGGCGACTAGCGTCTGGGCACGTCCTCGTGCTGGGGGACTTCAACGCAAAATCCATTGCGTGGGGTTCCCCGGCGACGGACGCCAGGGGCGATGCCGTTGTGGAGTGGGCGGCTTCGGTGGGCCTCTGTTTACTGAACAGAGGCGCCACCAACACGTGCGTGCGACGGCAGGGGGGGTCGATAGTGGACCTTTCGTTCGCTACCCCTGCTGTTGCCGCACGAGTAAGGAACTGGTGTGTCCTGGAAGAGGTTGAGACGCTCTCGGATCACCTTTACATCCGATTTGAGCTCTCCCGGTCCCAGGGCCCCAGTAGGGGTCACGTGGCGCGGCATACGTCCCGCTTTCCGCGGTGGGCAGTTGCCAAACTCGACAGGGACCTGCTAGAGGAGGCGGCCATTATTCAGTCTTGGCTGTCTCCGCGGGCCCCGGCCGAGGAGGTCGACATGGGGGCTGGCCGCTTTCGCACTGCGATTACGCAGGTCTGCGATGCGGCCATGCCCCGCGTTCGGGGTTGTCGACCTTCACGGAACGGGGTCTACTGGTGGTCCCAGGAGTTGGCGGACCTCCGTGCGGCCTGTACTCGTGCCCGGAGGTCCTACACCCGATGCCGGCGGCGACGCCACCGCGTAGACGGGGAGGAGGGCCGGCTTCATGAGGAGTACCGCGAAGCGCGGAAAACTCTGAAGCTGGCCATTTGCCGCGCCAAAGAGGCAAAAAGAAAGGAGATGCTGGAGAGTCTCGATCGTGACCCCTGGGGTCGCCCATATCGTGCGGTGCGACAAAAGCTCCGCACGGCGGGCCCCCCCCTTACCGAGACTCTCCAGCCCAGCTTCCTGCAGCAGGTGGTCGAGGGCCTTTTCCCGCAGCGGGCGGAGCACACGCCCCCGTCGATGGCCGGTCCGGCCAGAGACGACGGGGACAGAGGGAGTGAGGTGCCGCCCGTTAGGGAATCGGAGGTAGGGGCGGCTGTTCTTCGGATCCGTTCCAAGAACACCGCCCCCGGGCCGGACGGGGTACCCCCCCGAGTGATGGCCCGAGCCCTCGACCATATGTCGGACCGCCTCAGGGAGGTTTTGGACGCCAGCCTGGCGTCCGGACGCTTCCCTGAGTGCTGGAAATGCGGGAAGCTGGTCCTATTGCCGAAGCCGGGACGGCCAGCCGATTCGGTCGCGGCCTATAGGCCCATCGTGTTGCTGGACGAGGCGGGCAAATTGTTCGAGAGGATTCTCTCTGCCCGCATCGTCCAGCATCTCAGCGAGGTGGGGCCCGACCTGTCGGACGCCCAATTCGGGTTCCGAGAGGGGCGTTCGACGGTCGATGCCGTGATGCGCCTTAGGGCCGTGACCGAAGAGGCGGTTGGCTGTGGCGGCGTGGTGTTGGCGGTGTCCTTGGACATCGCCAACGCCTTCAATAGTCTGCCATTCAGCTGCATCAGGGAAGCACTCCACTACCACGGGGTGCCAGAGTACCTGAGGCGGCTGGTGGCAGACTATTTAGAGGAGCGTACCGTCGTGTACGAGGACCGAGAGGGCGTCTTGAGACGGCGACCCATGTCGTGCGGCGTTCCACAGGGGTCTGTCCTCGGACCACTCCTGTGGAACGTGGGGTACGACTGGGTCCTTCGAAGTCGTCTGCCCCCCGGGCTGGGCGTAATTTGTTACGCCGATGACACTTTGGTCACAGCTCGGGGGGCCAATTTCCAAGAGGCGGCGCGCCTGGCCACCAGGGGTATTTCTTTGGTGGTTGGGCGCATCGAGGCGCTGGGCTTGCGGGTGGCCCTGGATAAGACGGAGGCCCTATTATTTCATGGGCCCCGTCGTGGTCCACCCCCCGGCGCCTCCATCGAAGTCAACTCGGTCCTCGTACCGGTTCGGGCCCAGATGAGGTATCTGGGCCTGATCCTCGACGGTAGGTGGCTCTTCGACGAGCACTTCCGACAGCTATCACCGAAGCTGGTCGGCGCTGCCTCCGCCCTTGGGCGTCTTTTGCCCAACTTGGGTGGAGCCAGCGTCGCTACTAGGAACCTCTACACGGGGGTGGTCCGGTCGATGGCCCTGTATGGGTCACCGATGTGGGTCCCGGCTCTGACCGCCCAGAATAAGGCACGCCTCTGGCGGCCTCAGAGGGTATTGGCGGTCAGAGCCATACGGGGATACCGCACCGTGTCGACGGAGGCGGCGTGCGCCTTGGCCGGAACACCCCCGTGGGATTTGGAGGCGGAAGTGCTCGCCGAAGTTTATCGGCGAGCGGCTGAATATCGGGCGGAGAACGGGTATCGTCCTCCGCCCGAAGAGGTACGCGATTGGCGTGAAGCCGCTCGCCGAGCCACGATGGCTCGTTGGTCTTCCCGGCTGGAGGCTCCACGCGCTGGCTTTGCCACCGTGGAGGCGCTCCAGCCGGTCATCCTCGAGTGGGCAGGGCGGCAGCACGGGACCCTTTCCTTCCGGCTGACGCAGGTGCTTTCCGGGCATGGTTGCTTCGGAAAGTACCTGCACTCGGTCGCTAGGAGGGAATTGAGTCCCGCCTGCCACCACTGCGACTGCAGTGAGGACTCGGCCCAGCACACGCTGGAGATCTGCCCCGCTTGGGCGGATCAGCGCCGGGCCCTCACTGCAGTCATCGGAGGAGATCTGTCGCTACCGGCCGTCGTACTGTCCATGGCCGGTAGCGACAGCAGTTTTACCGCGGTCGCGACCTTCTGCGAAGAAGTGATTTCGCAGAAGGAGGCGGCGGAGAAGGCCCGGGAGGACGATATCCACTCGGACCCGATCCGCCGCCGGCGCACGGGGCGGCGGAGGCGCGCCTATCAGCGCCTCATGCCGCCCTGAGTGTGGCCGCGGATGGACGGGATGGGTTTTCCCCTTCATCCGCATTACAGGCCAGCCGCGAGGGGGCGACGTACGCGTGTGCCGTGCGTCGCCTAATTTGAGATTTTACTAGCAGAAGAAGGTGCCCGCTTCAGTGCGGGCAGGCGCTGGGAGGGGTCCGGTCGTATAATATCTGCGATTCCCGGACCCCTCCCTTCTCAGGCGCAGAGTTGGCACACCGTGTGGTTTTAGTCGGTTCGATTCCGACACACCGCCCCGCCGCAAACCCCGGCGGGGTGACGGCCCGAGGGGGTTTCCACACGTAAAAAAAAAAAAAAAAAAAAAAAAAAAAAAAAAAAAAAAAAAAAAAAAAAAAAAAAAGGTAAGAATCTCGGAATTCGAGATACCCAGCTGTAAGTCTGTAAATACTTGTATATTGACACCCTAAAAGTTGTCTCAAAACTTACATATGGTAGGGTGTAAGCAACTATTAAATTTCAAGGTCAAAGGTAACAAAATCGGTTTTTTGCGCTTTTTTTGGAAATATCTCATTTCCTATGGGTTTTTTGCTATTTGCATTTATTTTCAATTTTGTTAAAAAAAAATTTTATACGGTGAACCGTTTTCGAGATAGAGGGCGGAGAGCGCGCGGTCACAGCATCACTTCAGGTCAACCGGTGCCTCCGGTTGAAAACGCGCCATATATAGTTGATGAACTATCAATATATTTGGATGAACTAGCTGCAGCATTTGAGGAAGAAAATTGTTCGGCCCAGAGATTAGAGAGTGGAACTCAAACCTTATTGGCAGTCTATAATGCTCCGAAATCTGTGAAAAGTCTCGATCATCTTCGTTATATACATTACGTCAAGTCTACAAAACTTAATAAACCTGTGCAGCTTTCAAATATTCCACCAACAAGTGCAGCTGCTCATCAACATTTCAACCGTGTATATTATCAAGTTCAAACTTGGTTAGGACATGATTTGGAAACCCAGGTATGGGGTTGGACGATGCGAAATGATTTTCTGGAGCCTATCATGACAATTTTACCACCTGCTCCAGAAGATTTGCTAAATACGAGTACAATTGTCTGCAACTGCAAAAGTGGTTGTGGTTCGCGATGTGGATGCAGGAAAGCGGGCTTGCAATGCTCTTTAGCTTGTGGCCAATGTAATGGGCAAGCTTGTCTCAATGCTCTACCATATCAGAGCGACATTAACGAAGATGGCACCTTTGATCCCGAAATCATGGAAGAACTTGAGACAAATGTCGCTGAAGACGATAATGAAGACCAGTTTGAAATTTACCAGCAGCCAGAAGACGACGATGAAGAGGAAGAAGATGATTAAAATTATAAATTGTAGTTTTTGTACCCTTTATTCCATTTTTTTACTTTCAATAAAAAAAATGTATTCAATGATATTTTTTAATAAAAGATTAATTCATAATTTATTTATTTTTTTTCATCATGTAAGAAGTTAATAATATTAATTAGGTTAAAATTCAAACATAATTCTTATATTTTCACAATTCTGCAATTACATGGGTAGGTAGGTGTTATTAAATAAATTAATACTGAATAAAAAGTGGATAAGTTAGGAAAAAAATGATAAAATATAATATAATAGTTAATAAAAATTGACAAATATTTATAATCATTGATTTATCGATAGTTCATCAACTATATATGGCGCGTTTTCGACCGGAGGCACCGGTTGACCTAAAGTGATGCGGTGACCGCGCGCTCTCCGCCCTCTATCTCGAAAACGGTTCACCGTATAAAAAATTTTTTTTACAAAATTTGTAGAGAATTTTGTATTCTACAATTTTTTTATTTTAATTGATAATAAATACAAATAGCAAAAAACCCATAGGAAATGAGATATTTCCAAAAAAAGCGCAAAAAACCGATTTTTGTGACCTTTGACCTTGAAATTTAATAGTTGCTTACACCCTACAATATGTAGGTTTTGAGACAACTTTTAGGGTGTCAATATACAAGTATTTACAGACTTACAGCTGGGTATCTCGAATTCCGAGGTGAACTTACTATAATGACTGGACTAACATGACATTATAGGACAAGAGAATAATACAAATAAAAAAATCGGTCGAGTGCGAGTCGGACTCGCGTACATAGGTTTCATACCATTACTATAGAATCGGCAAAAACATCACGTTTGTTGTATGAGAGCCTCCTTAAATATTTATTTTATTCTGTTTTTAGTATTTGTTGCTATAGCGTTAACAGAAATACATTGTCTATGAAAACGGACATCGGAGTCTTACTAATAGGGTCCCATTTTACTCTTAATGTACGGCACTCTAAAACTAGATGTTCAACTAAACTAAGCCATAAAACAAACATTTGACAAGTTTTTAATGAGCATAAGCAATGAATGCCTCGGTGGCACAGTGGTAGTGAATGCGACTGCTGTGCTTGGGGTCTCGGGTTCAAATCCTGGGTCGGACCAAGTGTTTGTGTCTTGTACAAATATTTGTTTCGGAGTTTGGGTGTTTTCTATGTACAATATGTATATATTTACAAAAAAAAGTATTTATGTATTCATATCAATTGTTTAGTACCTTAACACAAGCTCTGCTTAGCTTGGGACTAGATGGCGTTGTGTGTTAGATGTCTGAAAATATTTACTTTTAAAATATTTATTTATTTTTCTTATGTTATAGGGGAAAACGAGCAGACTTTTCGGCTAATGAAACAATATTACAATACAACAAAAAACCGTATGAAAAAAACAAAAATGATAAGGTGACGAAAAGGACACAGTTTACACAGCGCAGCAGCTATAAATAAATGTGAATTGATGTACTAGATCAGAAGTGTAATGAACTCCTAAAGTTCTAAAACAGAACTAAGCTTGACGGATGGTTTATGTGACACCAATTTTCACACCGAGACCCAAATGTGTCGTGGACTCCAGTCTAACAGAATTTAGGGCGTACAAATGTATGGACGAAATATGTTTTGTACTTTAGCCGTGTCCCGTTTAGGGTAGAATCAAGAGGGTAAACATAAACACTTTCAACTAATATCAACCTATAGTAAGTGATTGCCAATGTCGATAAAACCCCCCATAGCGTTGCTCGATCTTCAGGCAACTTGGTCTAATAGTAATTTTTTTCTTTAACATTTAAATTTTATGATATAAAAGTTAGCAGGCTTGCGATTCAGCTGATAGTAATAAGTTAGCGCAAAAGGCTTACGTCGACTTCGTTAACTAACTGTATACGTTTCTTAGTCGATAGTAGTAATCGACTTGATAACTAAGGAAAAGATTTGATTGTTTATACTCGATTAACTCTAAAACTACTAAGTTGAATTTAATTTTTCGTACATAACCAGAACACCTTTTAATCCAGGAGTAACACTATATAATGTTATTATTAGTTACTAGCTTGGCTTGAGTAATTATTTTCTATTTTCAACTTTCGAATTGACGAACTTTCATAAAACCATTTTTTTTTAACCTCCTTAGGAGTACTTATAAGAATCCTATCTTAGAATAATTTTGTCACCTATGAAATGCATCAGGTGTAATTATTTTAAATTTTGTAACCCTAGCGGCTTAGAAAGTCAATCTGAATACATAATTCCATACTTATAGATATGCAGGATAAGCGAAATTTTGCCCAAAAAAATTTGTGGAACATAATTAATATATTTTTTTATAAATGAGGGACCAAAAAAAAATAGAAAAAAATAACGAAAATTTGAATACAAAAACAACCCGACCCCATTTCGTGCACCGGTGACATAGTAAGAAATTGAGAAATATCATCAAGATAGATGAGACCTCTTAATTATAACAAAGACACAGCACGCTTACATAAACGGCTCTCTTGAAAGCAATTTGTCTCGGACTCGCGCCGGGGCCCTCCAACCTCCAGCCAACGTTGTTAGAACTTTTATGTATGGAAATGAGGAAAAGGAAAAATTTCAAGACAGGTTTTATCTAAGTGGATTCTTTACAGGTATTTGAAATGCTTGTGACTAGCCTCCTGGTCTGGTGGCTGTTGATTATCATTTCTTCTTGTCTGGTTATAACAAATCTATTTTTTGCAAATACACACATATTATACATAGAAAACACCCAAATTTCGAAACAAATATTTGTAGATCATATAAACATTGGGTCCGACTCGCATTGTAGCATTCACTAAACATTGTAATTGAAATAAATCTTTTGTTTTGCTTCACATAAAAAAATAGAAAAAGCTGATATTTTGACACCGGTGTGAAATAGCGCCTGCGCTGTGTTTTACCGAGTGAGTGAGGATACCGGAGGGCCATTCCCCAACCCGTCTGCCTATCCTCCTCCCCTTCCCCCAAAGGCCGGCAACGCACTTGTGACGCTTATGGTGTTGCGGGTGTCTATGGGCGGCGATAATCGCTTATCATCAGGCGATACGTCTGCTCGTTTGCCACAAATTCAATATATAACAAAAAAATACCTTCTAATAAAATATTAAGATACAAAAACTGCAAGGGTATGTGGCGTCGAAAATCAATCGCGATTCAACCATATTATGGTGGCTGAATAACAGAGATATTTTCTTTAGCAATATTCTCTCTCAATACTTGGGAGTGTTCGTCCCACAGATCAAGCACCCTCGATATAACTTAATATAATTCAAGTGCCTTGCATTCTTCGTGAGATGTCGATTAAGGTGGGGAGGAATGGTAATCGAAAAATCGGGGTCGCTCACCTCGCCAGTGAAGGGAAACTTTGGTACATTTGTGATTATAAGTGAAGGCAGGTTTAGGAGCCCTAGGGCATTTTTTTAATAAAACTTCTTTAGGCGCATGAGGGTATTGTTTTTACGGATGAAACGCATTAATAATAATATTAGCGTCACGAAGATGTGTAGAGTTTTTGTCGAAGAAGAGGAAGAGAGCGATTGAGACCGATTGAGAGAGAGTGAGAAAGGGCGAATTTTAATTTAATATTCATCATCTGAGATTTTAAGGAACTTTTTTTCGTATTAAAATCTAATTATAACACATAATATGCACAACATTGCCATCGTTATGAAGTTTACCATTACTTTAAGCCCGTAATTTATCAAGAAATAATAATAATAAAATAATAATAAATAATAAATATTTGGACATCTAACACACAACGCCATCTAGTCCCAAGCTAAGCAGAGCTTGTGTTATAGGTACTAGACAACTGATATGAATACATATATACTATTTTTTTTTGTAAATACATACATATTATACATAGAAAACACCCAAACTCCGAAACAAATATTTATAGATTTACACAAACATTTGGTCCGACCCAGGATTTGAACCCGAGACCTCAAGCACAGCAGTCGCATTCACTACCACTGCGCCACCCAGGCAGTAAAAAAAATACTTACATATTGGAGAAATCATGTGATATACATGTAACTTATGATTTTTTCACAAGTTCTGATTGATATCAATATTTCCATTCATGTTATCAAATATGTAACTTCTACACATTTACTATCACTTATAAACTATCACACAATACATGTATTTATGCACTTATAACATAACACATTATTTAATATCAAATATACGCAAGTTACAACTTCAATTGTACTACCCAATTGCACCACCCGAATGATGTAGTCTTTTTATTGACCTCCAATGACCTCGCATGTACCTACTCAAAAATTATTTTGATCAAGTCCAACTCAATATCGTCTCCTAAACATTTATATCCTTTAAACCCATCTTTCTATGCTATATATCTACACTCAAGGATTTTTCCTTCATCGTGGAGGAAAGCGTTTGTGTGCACGGTTTTATTTATTTCTGGATCACCCTAAGACAAACATTATTTATTAGTCTAGGTCAAAAATATAAATTGACTGCCTCTGTGGCGCAGTGGTAGCGTATGCGACTGCTGTTCTTGAGGTCTCGGGTTCTATTCCCGGGTCGGACCAAATGTTTGTATGATCTACAAATATTTGTTTCGGAGTTTGGGTGTTTTCTATGTATAATATGTATGTATTTACAAAAAAAAGGTATTTATGTATTTATATCAGTTGTCTAGTACCCATAACACAAGCTTTGCTTAGCTCGAGACTGGATAGCGTTGTGTGTAAGATGTCCGAAACATTTATTTATTTATAGGTCCGCCACTTTTCAATTTTTTTCTGTGAATTAATAAATGAAAAATACCAAATGATATTTAACGCTAATAGTTTGTTTTATACTCCTTAGAGAGTATTTTTTTGTAGACAGTTTTAACTTGCTTTTTTGTTACAAAGTATAGAACGTAATTTTATCAATAAGATCCACAGATACTAATACACATAAACTTATAAAATTTTAGAGCGAATTCCACATAATCGGATGAGGGGCGAGAGGGCGAACTCAATAACAACTGTCAGGGATAAGTTAGGGGAAGTTGTGCCGGAAGCGGTCCGTTAGTAATGGCGGCCTGGTACTTCCGGGGCGCACACAGCTCTATGTTAAATCAATTTCACTTCACCTTGGAACTGACAGTTGCTGGGTTGTGTTGGTTACGATGTAAAGGATCCAAATTTGTATTTGGATACCGATTTTTGTTGAGTCATTTCCATTTGCAAATTACTGAACATGTTTTTGTTTAAATGTATTTTAGGTATACCACAATAGATTTAGGAGTTAACCGGCTGTGGAGCTGTGAGCTACGAGATAATAAATACATAAATAAGAACTTATTAGAAAATAGACACAGTTTCTTTTTTTTTTTTTTTTATTGTATTGTGGGCAAACGAGCAGACGTATCACCTGATGGTAAGCGATTACCGCCGCCCATGGACACCCGCAACACCAAAGGCGTCACAAGTGCGTTGCCGACCTTTGAGGGATGGGAAAGGATGGGGGGAGGGGTTGGGGTATGGGCCTCCGGTATTCTCACTCACTCGGTAAAACACAGCGCAAACACTGTTTCACACCGGTTTTCTGTGAGGCCTTGGTATCACTCCGGTCGAGCCGACCCATTCATGCCGAAGCATAGCTCTCCCACGGTTAATATAGTAGGTATATATATATATATATATATGTATATAATGTAATAGGTTCAAACCTTTGTCTATTTTCTAATTCATCTTTAATAAGAGTTTATCATTTTGAGACATAACAGTGATTTGGTGTATTTCTGTGGTATTTATTCAAAAATTGACGTCTCTCTTCCATATCTAAATTTATCTCGATGCTTATTTATATAAAGGAGTAATTTCAGAAACAAAATACCTCATCTACCTACACAAAGTAACAGATATCCAAACCCACCTTCACGGTTGTTGGTTAACTATCCCATCGGATTGTGAGAGAGAGGGAACAGAGAGTGCACCTATGTTTGCGTACACACTTGCGCACTATAACATCTCCTGCGTTGTTGGCTGTCTCTGTTGAGACTGGCCGCCGTGGCCGTAATTGGCAAGGAAAAAACTTCACTTCACTTCATTTTAATATTCTAATAAAGAAATTCTTGGAGCTTTGAAGAATAAAAATAATAATAGATCAATTTATTGTACACCAGATGCATTACAAGGTAAACTTAAAATTAGAGAAGTACAATTGGCGGCCTTATCGCCCGGAGACTTTGACTTTGACTTTGACTTTGACATGTTAGTGTTAGCTTGAGAACGGAAAAGAAAATGTAATTAGATTTTTTACGTACCTGGTTTACAAGTATTTCCTCCACAGGTACATCGGTCTTCGCCACAAGTTTCGCAGTCGCATGCTTCAACAGCGGCTGTCCACGGAGGTGATGCTGTTGCACCTGGTACCTAGGGTAATAATGATAAGTAATTATAACATTAATTTATTTATTTATGACGCCTCAAATGCTTTAGTGATAATAATCCATACTAATATTATAAATTCGAAAGTAACTCTATCTGTCTGTTTGACACGCTTTCACGGTTAAACCGTTACACTGTTTTTAATTAAATTCGGCAAGGAGATACTTTGATTCTCGAGGAAGGACATAGGCTATATTTTACCTCGATGAAAAAGCTTGTTTCTAATAATTATTCCTTGTTTAAAGGATTCAGGCTCTAAGTACTCTATTTACTAAATTGTTACTAAACTTATCAAGTAATTACCTATGACGTGCTGTTATCACCATTTTAATAATGTATCGAAAAATCGGGCTTGCCCCAATAAAGTATCAATTTAAAAAAAAAACGTACACGTACTTTTAAACGTTGATTTACAATAATTAACTTTTAAAAATAAAGTTATGTACCACAATTTTTGTTCTCTCTTTATACCTGTCAAAGTATAAGTATTGGCACTATCCCGTCCACACGCCTAACATTGTAACTCCTGTACATCAGGATCAACAGCAGTAACCCACGAACACACCGAGTTATGACACTCGGGAAGTCCCAGGAAAAATGAAACTGTCTTGGAACCCGCAACGAAATTAATCAGAAGAAAACTGGAGGATTTGGATATAGAACATGTCCACTTCACTCCTTAACAAAGCGGGACACAAAATGAAGTCAAAATAGGCACACTCTTTTTTCAATCCGAGCACCACAGATAAAATATTATTGGTCCTAAGTGAGCAAGTATATGCAACATTTAATAAAACCGGATGAAAGTTACGTCCACGCACAAAATGAACGAAAACAAATATTATTTATTCCATTAGATTTGCAAACAATTACATAAACTTTTGATTAATGTAAACGAGTTCCAGAAAATAAATAAAAAATATATAAGTACCGTTAACAAATCTAAATAATAAAAATATTGTTTCGATAAATTCAAACTTACCTTTTGCTCTAAGCTAGGCCCCAACGTAGTTACTCTCTCACTCGCACTTTCTAAATATCCATCTTTTATCTCATCCTCTATGATATTCAGATCCATTTTGCTGACTCCATCTTCTATTAAACTTCTCAACCCATCGACTCTTTTATACTTCTCTCCAGTATACGTATAGTTGGGTGTTTTATTCACTATTGGCAGTGTTGTAGTAAGTCTTTTTGCTTCGTCGATATGTTTTACGCTTAGATTAGGTTTACTAATTCTATTGGACGGTGCTATTTCTAGTTCAGCTGAAAACGAAACATCTTTTTGATACAGGACATCTTCTTCTTCCTCTTCTGTGTCGCTTGATTTTGTTGAGTTTAGTTCTGCGAAAAAAATAATAATACATATTTATTTATGGAATTTAGTTGGCTTCAAATGATTGAAAGTTGAAACGATTTTTGACATGTTTTTCCAATTTTAGTTGGGATCGGCGTAATGTCACTACTCATAGTTAATAAGAAGTACTTGTCTAGATTACCATTAAGGTCACATATTGCTAGTAATATTGATAGATCCACAGTCTCATCATATAGAACCACAATAAATTTAACATTTAATACAAAGTTTTCGTTTTTTAAAATTTATACTTTTGTACAGAGTTACAAAAATATTAGTTACAAATATATAATTCAAAAACCCGTGGCAGTCACGGTGCCACGGTGACCCTTAAAAAATATGTAAAAATGTAAAAAAAATTCAAGTCAGAAAGAAGTTTAAATTTAAAAATGATTAAACAAATATTGTGTAATTAAAATGGTAACGCAAATTGCATGAAATTGCAAATAATGACCGCTTTGATACAAATCTGCTTGAACTTAAGTAGAGAGAGTAGCCGTAAAGATTTAATCTGTACAAGGCTATTAATGAATTGTTATACTAAAGGACTTCGGAGACTTCGTCGTATTACGTTGCTATGTCATGACCGTGATCTTGAGAACAATACAATTGGCACATAGGTATATTATACAGTCGTTAGATTACAGACCCGCTCTTTCAGATTTTTAGAAATTTGGAGGTACTTTCGTGAATTGTTCATGAAATATATGTGGCGACTTCCACATATAACACAACAATAACCTACTACAGCGCCGTCTACCGAAAATACACTGAACTACGAAGTAACGCACTACACGGAGTAACTGCAAATTCTGAATCGCGCAATAAATAGTTCTCGCGCCGATTATCATATATACAATATCCCAACATCAACTGTTGGGCAGTGGCCCGCCAGGCATGATCACCTAGCCTGGTCGGAGGATCCTCCCTTTGTGTTGGAGGGACATGATAACCGTTCCCCCCACATATATTTAAACAGTGGAAAAGGGGTGTAAAGTGCAATTTCGAAAACGAAAATGATCTTAAGTCGATTGCTTTTTAATGTTTGTCACTTCAGAAGGTTGAACTGATTTACAAATACTTGTGAATAAGCCTCAGAAAGCTAGTTAGTCAAATAAAAACAAAAAAAGCAACGATTGTACATAACTGAATAAAAATGTGTGAAATAAAAGTTTGATAATTTGATTTACAAACTAACTCCAAAAATCTACTTAATTTTGCAATGTCGTCTTAGAGAAGAATTATTATTATTATTATTATTTTTATACGTGCGCTACCAAAATGACTCTGCCCTGCCTGATGGAAAGCTCTAGCAGAATCCAAGAGTGGTGGTCACCATCCTCAATGCAAACAAGGACAGTGCAGCATGGTGACCAGCACTATGGCGGCTTAGTGAGATGCTTTTTCACGCCCCTCTTAAAGGACCCGGGATCATAGTGGGACGGAAACACGTGCGCTGGTAGTGAGTTCCAGGTCTTAACTGCTCGCCACAGGAAGGAAGAGCCGATGAGTGCGAGAGTGTAAGTCTTCCACTCTGCAGCGGTGACTTCCGAGTCCAGCACGTGTTGTCTTGTAGAGGAAGGGAGAAGGGGGGACCATTTCTCTTATTCTGCTTTAAGACGACATTGCGACTTACGACTTAATTATTTACAAATAATACAATATTTTTCTCCTCAGAATAGGTTCAACTTGTCGAATTACGTATGTTTAAAACGACCGTCTATAAATTGTACAAGCAATTACCCTTGAGATCTTATCAATCGTTTAGGAAAGGATTGATAAGATCTCAAGATGGATACCATCTCTAAAATCCTTTTCTATATTCAGATTTAACTATAAGCCTTACTCCAAAACTTATAAAGATAACTGTCACGACAGAGACTTTGGGACTCTAAATCTATTTGAAGATTACAAAGTTGGATCTACATTTAGGGTAAAGTTGGATTTCAAAGTAGATGTTAAACTAGAAGTTATGGTTGCGAAACGGGAAAAACAAGGAGCTTCTTTAACCATCTTTAAGGACATGAAAATATTTTAAAATTGAACATGATAGTAGAAATAAATTGAATAATTAAACAAGTAATGAGTTATTTATTAAAAAAAAACCGACTACGTCAATATCTGCCATCTTTATTAAATACAGGTTTTAATTTACCCAGTGTATCACGGCTAAGACGAATGTATTGACACCGTTCACATTAAATACGACAAGCTGCTTAGACTCTAGGGCGTGCCATTAAAATAAACATACATACTCGAAAAACATAACCCTCCTTTTTTTTGTGGAATAGAGGACAAACGAGCAGACGTATCGCCTTATGGTAAGCGAAGTAACATCAGAAGCGTCACAAGTGCGCTGCCGGCCTTTGGGGGATGGGGAAAGGGTTTGGGCCTTCGATATCCTCACTCAATCGGTGAAACACAGCGCAAGCGCGGTTTCAGACTGGTTTTCTGAGAAGCCGTGGGTGGTATCACGCCGGTCGACCCCGTGGCGCATATATATACACATATACAGCATTTAAATGGAACTCCTTGAAATTTACAATCATACATCACACTGTCTATTAAAAAATAATTGGGTATTTTTAAATACATAATATAAAGATGTTATTCTTCTTCACGAAGTAAAAGTTCCAAAAAAACTTAAGCCTATTAAAAACGTGAATAGATACGGAAAGTTTTGATCAAAAAGCCTACAATCATGCATAAATTTTGATTTATCTTTCAAATAACACATGGGAAAATAAATGCTAAGTGTCACACAGTTCTAAAAGCTCTTATCCAGTGAAATCAAAGTTGTTCCACAAAATGTACCGATTTCATCACTTGTTCGAGAGACGAGAGAACAAGTGGTACAAAATCGATTTATCTGTGGAATGGGATTGTAGGTCTTTATGATATCGATGCTATATATATGTCGTAGTAAAGTACTTTCCGAGTCTTTCAAGAAGTCAATCTCGTTTATCTTACAAGATTTGTAACGGTTATGACTGAAGATAAAGTGTTCATGCTCAAAAGCTCTTCATGAAACTCAGTTAAGTACTCAAAAAGGCCGACAACGTGATTGTGTTGTCTGAGTTGGAAGAAGTGATGGGCGACAATAGTCAACTTCTATCAGGTAACTCGTCCGCTTGTTTGTTTTCTATATTTAAAAAGGGTAGATATTGGGAATGTGGCAAATATTCAAACAAACGATAATCAAGAAAAATACGCGACAGATATTTCATCCCCATCATCTAGATGGTTGGCAGTCCACAGCTGTGCGATTTTCCCGAAATTTCCTGCCGCGCACAGCAAAACTGTGGAATGAGCTGTCGCCTGCGGTGTTCCCGGACCAATACGACTTTCGAACCTTAAAGAAAAGAGCGTACTCCTTCCTAAAAGGCCGGCAACGTACTTGTAACGCCTCTGGTGTTGCGGGTGTCCATGGGCGGCGGAAATCGCTTACCATCAAGCGATACGTCTGCTCGTTTGCCCCCTATATAGAGTAAGATCCCAGAGCAATCAGACATAACTTATTTTCACACGGATGAAACCTGAAGTTTTCAGTAGCGTCTCGTGTGCCTTGAATACCTACGCGCTTTGTGGAACTTGCCGAGTGACACCTGGGCAGGTACCAGGTGAGAAAGGTAACTAAAAATAAGAATTATCTAACTTAAATTCACATGGCTGATTTTTATATATGTCATGTAGAATATTATTTTAAAGTAATATCATAAGTGTCAGACACTTTTGATGGACCAGAACTTTTGTCAGACGCTTTTAAGCTACCCAAAAAATATATGAACTTAAGTTATTTTTACATGTCTGATTTTTTAATATGTTATTGAAGTATTTATTTAAAAGTTATATTCAATCAGTCAGACAAATTAGAGTGACCAAACATCCCCTAAGACAAAAATTATTCAGCCAGAAGTATGAAGGCGAGAGCACTATGCGCATGCAGCTTCATCTACAAAAAAACAATTTTAAGTATTACAAATATAAAATTACAAATATATTAAATTTTAAACTTGAAGTTTAAGTAAAGTACCTAATCTTTGAAGAGATTCACTAACTTCTCCTGATAATTGTTCACCATCAAACCAATGAAAGTTGAACTGGTTTTCTTCAATTCTCCAACCATTGTGTTCAGGAGTAAAAATGGTTGGTTTTTTTTTCATTAGCATGATTCCATATGCTTGAGATGTAATTAGCTCGCAGAAATTGTTGAAATAACTCAGTTTTACATGGTGGTAAATTACTTGCATCAAAATTTTTCAAAGATTTGGGATTAAAATCTTCATTGACATTTGATACGCTGTAGTTATTTAAAAACAACTGAAGCCGGGCAGTATCAACGTCGAGTATACCAGGAATACTATAAATTTCAGATAAATTTTTGGATGATTTTGAAAATATCTTGTTGTGTGTGCTCATCGGTAAACAATGCTGGATCACCAAACTGCATAAAAGATCTCTGATATTCATGTTTTTTCATCAGTATATTAAAAGTTCTTTGTTTACCTTTCTTAAAAAAGGCAGGATTAAAGTCACATCCAGTCAATGCGTGAAATCCTGGCAAACTTCTACACAAAGATGGTCCCAAGTGCTCGTAAACCTTTGTCAAATTAATGTATCTTTGATTATTTCCGGTGCCTGTGTTTAACCATATATTAGAAGCATCATTTTTTAAATTATGCATATGTCCTAACATAATTATTGCTATATCAGTATCAGAACATATTATAACAAAATTTGCTTGAGCATCAACATTACAAACATGAAAAACAATTTTAGTGTCAGTGTTCATGCTTCTTAGCTTCGCTCGAAATTGTGTGTCATGGACTCATGAAGACTGGGATAGGATATTGTTCTCCGATGAAGCCAGGATATCTCTGCATGATGAAGACCGACGTCGGCGAGTGCTACGTAGACGAGGAGAACGCTTTGCAGAGGCATGTTTTGAAGAAATCACACCTTATGGAGAGGGCTCTGTTATGTTTTGGGCAGAAATAAATTCCATGGATCGTACGGAGTTAGTCTTCATCGAAAACGGTACACTGACTGGACACCGATACATAACGGAACGGAACGCTTTAACCGCTCTTGGCGAAAACTCATTTTTTATGGACGACAACGCTCGCGCCCACCGGTCTGGCGATGTGGAAGCGTATCTGCTAGAAGTCGGAATTCGTCGTTTGGACTGGCCAGCTAGAAGTCTGGACCTAAATCCCATAGACCATGTCTGGGACGTTCTAAAGCGACGAGTGAGATCAGTGCAGTCGGCTCCGTAGACCATCAGAGAGCTAAAGAATGTGATTACCGCGGAGTGGGAACGTATTCCCCAAGAAACCATAAAAGATATACTCGCTAGCATGCCCAGACGAATGCCAGCCGTGATTTCAGCGAGAGGGGGTCACACTCAATACTAAACTTTTATCTGCTTTTAATGTATTCAAGAAAAACAAAGAAATTAACGCGTTTCATTTTTATTTAGCGAGCAGGTACAATAATAGTGTTTTGAGCTTAAACATTATTTCTCAATAATTTAAGCAAAATGTTATGATAAAACTGATGATACCTATTCCTTCCTAATTAATTTATGAAATTCTGAGGATAACAATACCTAAAATTGTCAAACAAACTAATAGTAACTATAAAACAGTTCTTTGCTTAAGTGCCCGTTTTTTTTTGCAAAAGAGTGTATAATATTACACGCTAGAAACAGATGATGAGTTTAAGAAGGGGAACCGAGTTATTTTGGACGTCTCACTCACTCTGAAGCGCATGCATAGTGCTCTCGCCCTCATACTTCTGGCTGAATATTTTTTGTCTTAGGGGCTGTTTGGTCACTCTAATTTGTCTGACTGATTGAATATAACTTTTAAATAAATACTTCAATAACATATTAAAAAATCAGACATGTAAAAATAACTTAAGTTCATATATTTTTTGGGTAGCTTAAAAGCGTCTGACAAAAGTTCTGGTCCATCAAAAGTGTCTGACACTTATGATATTACTTTAAAATAATATTCTACATGACATATATAAAAATCAGCCATGTGAATTTAAGTTAGATAATTCTTATTTTTAGTTACCTTTCTCACCTGGTACCTGCCCAGGTGTCACTCGGCAAGTTCCACAAAGCGCGTAGGTATTCAAGGCACACGAGACGCTACTGAAAACTTCAGGTTTCATCCGTGTGAAAATAAGTTATGTCTGTTTGGTCTGGGATCTTGGACTAATATAATAAAAAAAACAATTACATATATACAAACATGTAACAGTGCTATCTGATAAAGGTATAGCCAGAGGATTTTGGGTTCTTTAGCACCTAACCCAAAAAAATTGTTTTGTGACCTACATTTCTTTTATTCTATGATTTAATTAATAGATTCATTATCATAAATATAACTGATATCTTTTAATATTCAACTGTGGGGTACATAAAGTATTCTATTTAAATACCACTTTTGTACATATAAATCTGTTTCTAAGTAACACTTACCTAAACAGCCATATCCATCGACTTGCAGCACATAGCCTGGCCCGCAACCACACTCATAAGTGCCATCGTGTAGTTCTCGACACAACTGTTCGCATGGACTGCCCTCTCCGCACCGGCCTGTGGACAACACAACGAACCATGTACCTTTATTGATATTTTAAGCTTAGCTAGACTTTTATATTATCGGTATTCGTACATATTCCGCAATAAAATACGCGTAGCATTCTTTTGACTTCAGTAAAACATCGAGCGCTTATAAAATGGACCGTAGAATACGGGTTACATATTTTTATAGAGATAACTTTGTTTATTTTTTGGTATGTTGCCTGTCAAGTCGAATGACCGTATCCTACTAGTGACATATATAAAACACCTGGCAAAGTAATTTCTTCTTCTTTTGATGAAATGGCAACCAGCCGGATCACTCGGATCAGCTATTTCTGCCAATTTAAAGTATTTGTAGTCTTCAATTCTAAGTCTTCGAGTCTTCAAGTCGTCGTCGTGATGAAATTAATGAAAAAAAAAATATAAAATGTGGATGACATGGAATGGGGACCGAAAAAACAAAAAACGATCCGATAAAACATTATTCACTTACCATATTTACCAAAGTTTAAGTTTTATAATCAGTCAAATCAACAAGGTCATTGTTTCTATAGCAATCTGATAAATAAGTCTATGCAAAAAAAAATCTTTAGCATTTTAATAATTTCTTCATAATATTCAAAAACAATTAAAATAAGGTATACTAATATAATGCATGGACTAAGTCTGCAAAGACATATTCCAGTTTCCTAAGCTACAGGATATCTTGTCCATCTAAGATGCAACTATAAGCTCTTGATAATACAACGGCTTAACACTTAACGTGGACTGCCAGAAAGTTTCAAATTGGCTGGACCCTGTGGCTCTGCGTAGAGATGTAGCTTCGCTATGCATCTTCTACCGTATTTGTCAAGCGAAGTTCTCCGAGGCATTGTACGGACTGACTACTGCCGCCTTTTTCCGCCATCGTCCTACGTTGCAGCAGTTTCATCTCTATCACTTAGATGGCTGGCAGTCCACAACTGTGCGGTTTTCTAGGAACTTTCTGCCTCGCACAATGGAACTGTGAAATGAAGTGTCGCTTGCGGTATTCCCAAACCAATACGACCTTTAAACTTTCAAGATAAGAGCCTGCTCCTTCTTCGTACTTCGTCGCATACGCTATCACATAAGAGTAAGAACTGTCATCAGACCTCCATAGCCTGATGGACTGTTAAGGCTTCATGACAATCGATACAAATTTTCTTATGGCAACAGATACCGATGGTGCCTTCAAGTTATCTCCAAGGTACGAGCAAGTCTTAATGTGTTAATAACATTTTTAGCTTGACCTTGACCCTTGACCCATCTATACCCTAGCCTGGCTGGGAATGTTTAACCTTGCGTTGATTTAGCCTACTCGGTTACAACTTAGCTAACAGTAACTTACAACGAAAGAAATTCTTCAAGGTTCCCCCATTCCAAGCTCGGAATGTTGCAATTCAAAGTCCTGTCACGTTTTTGATATTTCTGATTAAAGAAAAGTTTCTTGAAGGTAATCATGACAAGGAATATTAGGAAAAGTCACGGCGGAATCTTGTTGATAAGAATATCAGGTGTATATAAAGGTATTACATGGATAGAATGTTATTATTTAATAGTGTTTTTATGAATGAGCCTGCCAACGTGAGTAGGTACGTACTCGGTATTAGATGATGACCACGGAGCAAGATTTATTCATTTTATTTATTTATCTTCATTGTACACACTTAACAGATATAAAAAAAGGCTAAGTGCAAGTCGGACTCGCGCACCGAGGTTTCCGTAATAACCTGTAGGTATATTTAATGATGTAACTAAAAATATATTTTTCGCAATTTTTCCTTCATCGTATAAGACGTTGCTTCGTACCAAATTTCAAGATTCTGAGTTCACGGAAAGTGTCCTGTAGGTTTTGATTCCCTTGCGAGTGTCGAAAAGTTGCAGCATCTTTTGATTGAGTTGGCTTAGAAGTTCGATATTTTCGGTGCTCCAAAGGGCAATAGACCTTAGCATTTGATATGAATTTTAACTTGATACCTCTCATGCGTTCCTGAAAAACGGGTCTTAACAGACGGACAACAAAGTGATCCTATAAGGGTTCCGTTATTCTATAAGTTGGGGACAAGGATATTGTTGCGCCATAACCAGATGAATCTAGTGTCCACTAGAAGAATCGAGAACTGTCGAGGACAACGCCATCTAGTGTCGGAAAGCGCGCAACTGTGTGCATTATGACGATTACTCGACGCTAGATGGCGCTACAAGCAGCTCTAGAGTAATCTATTTAGCCTAGAGACATCGATCGAATATTTTCGTAGTTTCGAGTAATTTCCACGGCCATATAAAAGCGGAACGTGTTGGCCGTAGGGACAGTATTGTTTCACGATACAGCGGATAAACATCGAAGAGATCTTCTAGTGCGACTAACAAGTGATTTAGTGATTTCTTATTGTATAAAGTGTTGTTAATAAATATTGTGTTATTTTTGGTAATTAATCGACTACTTTAATTTGGTCAATACCCAGCTCGTAACAATATGATGGAAATAAAAAAACCTCTTCTCAAGACTACAATGCTCTAAGAAAAACATTAAACAAATGAATGGAAAACTTCAAAATATTATCTTAACATTTTATATCAACTTACTCTCCTCTCAAAATAATGTACAAAAGAAATACATGAAAAACCTACACCTATCAACTTTCCCAACGTAAATAAAAAAATGATCCTTCTCTATAAAATAAGTAAATGAATGAAAAAATGGAACCGCCCTCGACCCGACGCTATTATAAATGATATAGAGGCTTGAGGAAAAACGTGGGGGCCATTACAAAATAAATGTCAAATGATGGGGATTATTTTCTTAAACTCACCTGCTATAAACGAACCTGACTAGTAACTTGACATGGGACTTTTCTATAGCTAATGTATTTTCTAAGACATACACAGAAGGTACTTTAATCTATTTACCATGTGTTACCTTAATCTCATCTTTAATATTTTTCTACGTAAATAGTTGAACCGTATACCGTCGTCTGTGTGTCTCAAGAGAAATAAACTTTCTCTTGATTTTTGTAATATTTTTCGTTTATGTGCAGCTCCTATTAGTGTATGTCTGTCTGTTGCACTTTCACGGCTAAACTTCTGCATTGATTTTAAGGAAATTTCGAATACAGATACTTTGATTCTTCAAGAAAGACATAGGCTACTTTTTATAGACATCGACATACGCACAAAAACTGATGATCTTTATCTTGATAAATAGGCAATTAAAAATAATGTTACAATTCAAATCAGTAGCTGCTGTAGTAGTGCTGAGATAAATAAGACTGGTGACACCCAATTGTTTGGTTGATGATTATGGAGTTTCTTGTCAATTATTCTCCATAGAATGACATTTTGGAAGGAAATCGCTTTTTGTTTTTGGAACGAAGTTCCTTATGGCGCGTTGTGTAAGGGGGCTAGACGGAAAAATTGTCACGACACAATTTGTTGACACGACACAATTTGTTGTCACGACACAATTTGTTGTCACGACACGACGACGACACACACAGATATTTTCGTTTCGTCTTTCTATTTCGAACTTCGTTCCATCCGGGTGTCCCTTGACACCTCTCAAGTTTTTTCGAAACACGGTCCCCATTTCATGTCATCCACATTTCATATATATTTTTTATTTATTTATTTATTTATTTACTATAACATACACTATCATTACGGATTACATCCAATGCAATAGTGTCGGATAAAAATTTACAATACATTACAATAAACTGAATAAAAATTAACAACACATGCAAAACACTACGCAAAAATTACAAAACAATTGGTACTATAAAAACTAAAAAGATTAAATAAAAAATCTATACACACAACAACACTAATACAGCAAAAAAAAACTAAGTGAATAAATCAATTCAATTAATCATCCTTTTCCTAAATCATTACTTATAACGCAGTAAGCGACCCGTGAGAATTCATTCAGAGAACACAAAAACAAATCAATCCTATCTGCCACCATGTTGAGCGCACAAAGCGCGCGCGTGAGCGGGGCGCGCTGCAGCAGGTTGGTGCGCGCGGGCACCACCTCCAGCAGGCACGGGCGCCGCCGCCGTGAGGTGTAATCACTAGGTGCACATAGTCCGATCTCCCGCAGAACGGCTGGGTTATGTATGTGACCACGAAGCACTTTAAACATATACGTGGCCATAGCCACCTCTCTCCTAACCTCCAACTTGAAATACCCCACCATGCCCAGAACAAACAGTGTAGGATATAACAACGGGTATCCTGGGTAAACACCATACAGCTTACAATACAAAAATCTTAAAAAAATATTTTGTATTCGTTCCAACGTCAATTTATATTTACTCTCGTATGGCGACCAGACAACGGAATTGCATTCGAGGTGGCTTTTCACTAGTGCCTCGTATAACACTCTCAAAGCTATGACATTTGTGAAACGATTTGCATGCCTCAATAGAAAACCCAGATTACGATATGCTTTTTTACATACATCCTGAATGTGTTTATTAAATCTTAAGTCTGTACTAAAATGAACGCCTAAATCTCTGATCTCGTTTCTCCGCTGCAAAGGTGATCCCACCATTTGGTACTGGTAGTGACTAGGATTACGCGATCGGCTGAAAGATAGTACAGAGCACTTGGAAACATTAAAATAAAGTTTATTTTCATGGCTCCATCCAACCACCCTGTTTATGTCCTCTTGCAGCCCATCATGATCTGCATTCTGTGAAATATTTTTAACCAATTTTAGGTCATCTGCAAAAAGAAGCGGTGTAGAGTTAGTAACCACTTCTGACAAGCTATTTATCATTAAGATAAAAAGCAAAGGACCCAAATTACTCCCTTGACTGACCCCCGATCTCGTAAAATATGGCTCAGAGAGGCATCCTCCACAGTCCACATATTGACATCTGTCCCGTAAATAGCATGCGAAGAATGCCAGCACATGCGGTGTGCAGCCCACTGCAGCCAAACGTGTTAAAAGGATGTCGTTATCCACCATATCAAAAGCTTTCCTGAAATCGAAGTAGGCTACATCCACCTGCACACCAGCATCAATCGCGGGCACCAAACATGTCATTAGATGAAGAAGGTTTCCCGTAGTTCCCCGTATCATTAATTTAATCAGGATGAAGAATTGGAGACTATAAATACTTGAAATTGGCAGAAAAAGCTGATCCGAGTGATACGGCTGGTTGCCATTTCCATATCAACAGAAGAAATAAAACATACCCTAAGAAACAAGCCGTAACTTAAGCCCTACTTTATATATATATATTTTTTATTTCAACATTTATTTTTAAAATAGTAATATCAGATGACCTCATTCACTACAGGTAACAGGGAACGAAAATATTGTTGACAACGGTTGACAGTCCCAACTGGGCTTTCCAAGACATTAGTCCCTCTAGTCGTTGTCTTATTTTCTATTTTCAAATCCCCGGTCTCCGTCTCCAGTGGCAACCATTTGAGTAATATTTCAATGAATATTAATTAATAAACACCTTTACGTAAGAAATCTCCAAAGAAAAAGATTATCATTAAATACGCAATGAAAAAGGTCCGACAATTTGATTATTATTTGACTAAAATTAAATCGACTCAAATTTATTCCGAGAAAGGGTCTTAAAGCATTCGAAGAAAACCCTCATCATTGCTTAAAAGCTCGCAGACGAAAAATCGAATGCCAACCCTTCCTTTGTCTTGTCGTAATCGAGTAAAAAGCGGGGTAACGAAAATTGCGTGTAATTATCAAACACTTATTCATTTTACCCATTACAGATGAGGCGGGGCTGAAAGCCTTTACATCGTGTAATATCCTTAGCATTAAATTCATTTACCGGTTTAAAAATACAGGAATAATTCTTTGGTAACTTAGCAAAAACCGAAAAGGCACACAAAACTGCAGTCAGTTAAAAGAAAATCGAACAGGTACCTAGTAGTCCGAACCTCGTCTTTTTATGTTCAGTAGTGGACTATTAATGGCTGTTGATGTAATGATGTATAGCTACATCGTTTTCTAGCCATTGCTTTCAATTCTTGCCCAACTTTCTTTTGAATTACTATTTTTCAGTAAATTCACTTATTTTATACTATAGCGACCCGCTCCGGCTACGCACGGGTGGATTTCAGATGCGACGACACGACACATGCATTTTAAATCTGTAATATCTGCGAATATATTCATTTAAATTAGATACTGTAAGGCTCCATATCGATCTATATTAAATGCCCAATGTATTTAAGGTACTTAATTGGATAAGGATTAATGCTGTATTCCTTAAAATCACTTCGTAAATAATCTATTATTTCTCGTAAAAAGAAAGAAATAAAAAATGGTTATTTGGGATGGATATTATGGATAGACATATGCCATCGCGGATTTTTTTGTAGACATTTTTAAGGTGTACAGGGTTTAATTTCAGAATGTATTTCAATCGTATTTAAAGAAAAATAATTTATCTCTAGTTCCAACTAGAGGACGATATACTTTTTTTTGTAAATACATACATATTATACATAGAAAACACCCAAACTCCGAAACAAATATTTGCAGATCATAAAAACATTTGGTCCGATCCGGGAATCGAATCCGAGACCTCAAGCTTAGCAGTCGCATACGCTACCACTACGCCACCGAGGCAGTCATTTTAATAGTTCATTAGCAATAACGTTGCTAAGGGCTTGTGGCATTATTAATTTAAGACGATTGACCTTTAACGAACCTTGGATATAAGCTAATCACTATTCACTGGTTCGTTTCACAGGCTTTGTGCCCGAGGAAATGAGTCCAGTCAATCTAGCTATCTCCAATTAGGTTTGGTGAAGCGTCAGTATAAGCTTAGGAGCGTAATTAATCATAATTTAGAGCTACAAAGAGGATATAGTACCTATGTTATGAAAAGTGAAGTAACAAGATTACATTTTCTAGTACAAATCAGTAGATTAATATATTATTTATTTATTTGGACATCTAACAGACAACGCCATCTAGTACCAAGCTAAGCACAGCTTGTATTTATATATACTTTTTTCTTGTAAATACATACATATTATACACAGAAAACACCCAAACTCCGAAACAAATATTTGTAGATCATACAAACATTTAGTCTGACCCGAGAATCGAACCTGAGCCCAGCAGTGCTTGAGCCAGTGCTTGAGCACAGCAGTCGCATACTCTACCACTGCGAAGCAGTTCAATATAAGTTCTACGACTAGTTTTTATAACTCTCGAAATAGATTTTTAATACACTGAAGTCATACGCAGGACAACAACACTGCAAATAGTAGGAAAATAGTAGGAAAACCTGACACAAACACGTCCGGCCAGTGAGGTATTGCTATGACGATAGTCGGGTTGGTTCAGTGTTGGATAGTCCATTTATCGAGGAAGGCTATAGGCTATATATTATCATGCTAAGACTAATAGGAGCGGAACCCCAAAGAAGAATTTTATAAAAACGGGGGTAATTATTACGCTACGGGCAATAGTAGACGTAAACGAGGTTGCGAGGGTCAGCTAGTCATTGTATCAGAGGATGATAGTGTAGATAAAATAACTTAAGACACAAGGCACAAATTTCAAATGCGTCAGTTCCAATTTTATCAATCTAATATATTGCGAAGAATTGCTTTTATTTCTGCTTTTTGAAATTATGTTATATCTCTCTATCAATTTTATTCAGGCTTACTCACCGTTCAGACTTGACTGAGTTGCAAATATCCATAAATTAAAAAAAATAAAGAAACTTAAAACCAATTCTCGTAAAGCAAATAATTCTACTTTCCAGACTTTACTTAAGGATCGAATCATAAGTTTAGGTACTATTATATTACATAAATAATTATACTTTACGATTGTAGATAATCTGTCAATGCATTGACATTGCAATCTATCTACGAGTATCTAATACCTTTAAACGAACAATTCTTATGAATGTATATAATCTGAATATCTAACGATCTTCATAAAATTTAGTATGCAGGGGGTAGTATTCTGGGGCAATTAATCGATGTAGATAAGACTTCTAGAAAAAACATTTACAAAAAAAAACAGTAATTCAGTTACTATAGTCGTTCCAATCGTTTATTTAACTTTTGACAGCTCTAATACTTAATTAAATAGTGATATCCTGACCCGTTACAGATTCGATTTCTTTTATCGATCGATTTTATGCATGAATAAGTTTTAATCGATTTAACACACTAATTATTTTATAGATGATTTCGTACTTTTATCGATTATTAAACGGCAACACCGGACGCGGAGCCGACGCGCGACGCCATTTTGTTGTCAGTGCTAATCCACATTTTCATACGTCAAGTTGAGTATTTATATTCCTCCGTATTGATTTATTTGTGAATTCTCACGTTTGGTTGAGTTGAGCGTATAGTTCCTCCCTTCGTTACTGTCAAAATGCCAAAAAATAAAGTATAATAATATACCTATTTTATTAATATAATCGATAATCGATTTATTTCAAAACCATTTTCATAGTCTGTGGTCATTAAGTACGAATGTCACATCTCTAAGTGGGCGGAGCCCGTCCATAAAGTACAGTATTCCCTGTATTACATTGTATCAAAAATTATTACAAAACTTTATGTGCGTGATCTGTCAAAAGTTAAATAAACGATTGGAACGACTATAATCCTACTAATATTATGAACGCGAAAGTTCGTGAGTATGTAAGTGAGTATATTTGTTGCTCTTTCACGCAAAAACTACTGAATGGATATTGATTAAACTTCACAATAATATAACTTATGCATCAGAATAACACATAGGCTACAATTTGTAGCACCGCGGGGTTCAGCTAGTTTAAAATACACGTACGTTAATGTTTTATGTAAAAGCAAAAGCATCATTCATGTAGTGTCAGATTAACAATACTGAGTGTCAGTTCTCCTACTCATCCCGTAAGTGTTGTAGAAGTCGACTAAAGGTTTAAACTTCGCAGGACAACAGCACTGTTCTCTCAGTGCTTTTTTTTTATTATTATAATTTTTTTTTTTGTCACTAAATTAAAACTAACTAAACTTAAAAATAAATGAAAATAAATAATATTTCAACTTATAAGTATATATATAATGAATAAATAAATAAATAATCCTTTATTGGTGTTGGAGTTTATCTTGTCTCCCTTTTTAACATTATTTTTAAAAAATGATAACAATAGTGATTGAAACCTATAAATTAACTTAAACTAAAACAAATTCTCGGCATTCGGCTTATCTCTCTTCATAACAGTTGCCTTTGGCCAAGTGCCTCCTCTAAGGATTTCCATTTGTTTCTGTCCTTTGCTGTACGTAACCAATCAGGCCCAGCTACTTGCTTCAAATCGTCTTCAAATCGCTTTGACTGTCTTCCTCTACTTCTTCTGCTTTCTCTAGGGAACTATTCAATTATTATTCTGGTCCTTTAATCTTTTTTTTTTCTCTAATCGTATGTCTTGTTCCACATGAACCAAAACCGTCTAGCCAGGGTGGTATAGCAAGCCCAAAAATCTCATTTCTCATGACAAACTTACACCCAGCAATGGAACATCAAAGGGTGCTAGATAATCAATGTCTCAATCGAACAACACGTTACCTACTCGTACTAAAACTCTATGTACAAATCTATCTAGCACACCTAGACGGCATAATACTAGGTCCTCGAAATAAACAGGCATACAATATTGATCGCTCTCGAATGACAAACGGCACTTAATCGAAACATAAAGGTGCTTACTGTACTAGTGTTAATTGATTCACAGGGCGCGTTGATTCCATTACGCCGAGCATCGTTGGTGCGGGTTACAGCCGACGTCCCATAAATTGCTTTACTCTCACGAATAAAATGTGGGCAAAGTTCTCCTTAATTGTAATTGAAATATTATGCGAGAACTGTTTTTGTTATAACAATTTTGAAGTGTTAATTTCTACGAGAAAGGATATAAAGTGTTAAGGGTGAGTTATAATTTTAATCGGAATGAGATGGATGGATTGCATAGTGGATAACAAAACAACTGCAATAATAAATATTAAAAATATATATAAACCCCCTACGCAGCCTCAGGTCGAAGTTATGAATCAATTGTCATTTAACGATCACACAGGCACGCGTAACAAAAGCAAATAGGAGTAAGATGGCAGCATTACTTATTTCCTGTACATCTTTCGAAACTGTTTAATTGTATTGTCAAAAAAAGTAAGAACCAATTATGGGAAAAGAACATTACTTTTGAAGGTATCAAACTGTATAACAGTATACTCTCACATAAGTATAAGTTATATTAGCTTATTAAGCCTATTTACTCGCTTTTCACATAAATGTTTATTGTAACATATTTAAGTATTAAGACGTTCTTACACTACCTTACACGATTTAAAAAAGTTCTCACGTAGGGGATTATGTGTCTTTAAGGGAATAAAATTCTTTGAACCTTAACTGATCATTGATACTATAGCCAATTTCAAGGGTAGGTACATATCGTATTTAAAAATTATGTAGTCTGTCGAGGGTCTAAGGTCTTCCTTCTTCGTGTTCGGTCAATTTTAACATAATCAGTGAACCACAGGAGAGTAAACATAATTTTCACAAATTTTAACAACAAAAAAAACGACTTCAAGAATTGGATCAAATTGAAATGGGACCACATAGGAAGCACCAGCTTTCAAATAAAAGAAGAATCATCAAAATCAGTTCACCCAGTCGAAAGTTATGAGGTAACAAATATAAAAAATAAATACAGTCGAATTGAGAACTTCCTCCTTTTTTGAAATCGCTTAAAAAGAGAAGTTAGTTACAGATTTCAGTAAAACAATATTGTATTATGAGTAGTAGCAAATGTGTCATCTATAATTTTGTACCAAAGCCGATATTACTAGACTAATATCAAACTTTACTTTACTAGTCCATAAATATTTAATATCAGCAATTTTTTCATTCCATCTAAGAGTACAAAGCCCATGTTTTTTCGCTTATATTGTAACAGAAAGGCATCGGGAAGGTTGCGTGAAATCTGATACATCAAAGTTCTTTGTTCTTGTTTGAATTTTTCCGAAGGACAGTATGGAACGGCTTTTTTATACGTTTTGAGGCATAAATAGCGAAATAGTAGTAATAAGTACATTTTTTATTATTCTTTGATGATTTAATAGTTGCGTTGGTCAATATAGTGTTTTCAAGTAGGAGTTGATTGTGAATGCACTCATCCATTGACTCATTGCTGGTGTCTTAAGAGTGAGGAGTCAGGTCAGTCAGCCTATTGCCGTCCACTGCTGAACGAAGGCCTCCCCCAAAGAGTGCCAACCATCCCGGTCCGGGGCAGTCCGCATCCACCCGCCGCCAGCCACTTTCCTCAAGTCGTCGGTCCATCGTGCCGCAGGGCGCCCTACACTTCGTTTGCCTATTCGTGGTCTCCAACACCCTCTAACACTTGTCGGCTCCAGCGACCATTAGTCCGCCTGGAGACATGACCGGCCCACTTCCACTTCAGAGTGCTTATCCTCCGTGCGATATCGGTTACTCCAGTTCTCTTTCGAATTGTCTCATTGCGAATTCTATCGACAAGAGAAACACCCAACATCGCACGCTCCATCGCACGCTGAGCTACTTTAAACTTGTGGACCAGTCCAACGGTGAGTGTCCAAGTCTCGGCTCCATATGTCATTAGGGCAGGACGCACTGGTTGAAAACCTTGGCTTTCAGTGATTGCGGGATCGACGACTCGAAGATAGTAGTGAGGAGTCCCAGTAGCCCAATTGATGTAAAACTTAATTTCTATGCGGAAATTAATGATCTTTTTACGATTTACAAGATCAATATAAAATTATGGTAAACTGAAGTAATCGGTTACCAACGCCTAAACTGCGTATTTGCTAACTTAATTGTACAAATAATTATTTAATTATAATATTTAATTACTGAACATATTCAAAGAAAGAAAGAAATCCAATTAAAATATTTACCTTTAATGTTTCAGCTTAATTTTGAAAAGAAAATATTTTTTAGTAAAGTTGAAATTATAATTAATATTTCCTGAACCTGTTTAAACAAAGTAGGAAAATAAATATACATTGGGTTTGCATTACAAAAATTTCGGCCAAGTGTGAGTTGAGCTCGCGTAGGTTCTGTAGAATACAAAAATATTGTAGAATACAAAAATATTCTACAGAACCCACAACATAAATTGATTTCTACAACTTTCAGTAGTTCAACATGTTAGATTAGGAGCCCAAACAAAATATTTCTCATGTAGGGTTTAGGATTCCGTACCTTTTTTTTTGTCCTGTCTGTCAAGTTCATAAGAGGTATCTAGCTGAAATTCGAATACTTAGGTCTACTGTCCCTTGGAGATGTGAAAACATCAAAATTCCAAGCCAACGCAATGAAAAGATACAGCAGTTTATGCTGCAAATTTTTGACACTCGAAAGGGAATCAAAACATACTGGTGAACTCAGAATCTTAGAAGGAACGTCTTATGGTACACATAAAGGAAAAACTGCGAAAAGCATAAATTTTTAGTTACATCATATAATAAGGCGTCTATGCTACTAATTTTCAATACCCGCAAGGGAATCAAAACCAACAGAGTACTTCCCGTAATCTCAGAATCTTGAAATTTTTGAAATTTGGTATGAAGCAATGTCTTATGCACGTAGAAGAAAGGAAAAATTGCGAAAAGCATAAATTTTGAGTTACATTATACGAGTAGGTATAATATACCAACGTGTTTGTACGGAACCCTCGGTGTGCGAGTCCGACTCGCATTTAGCTGGTTTTTTATGTATGACCAAAATGACTCTTCTCCAAGAGTGGTGGTCAATATACTTGTGGCGACCTCCACATACAACATAACATACTACAGCGCCATCTACCGAAGTTACACTGAACTACGGAGTAACCTACAATACGAAGAAACTACCAATCCTGAATCGTGCAATAAATAGTTCTCGCGCCGATTAGCATATATACAACATCCCAACATCAACTGTTGGGCAGTAGCCCGCCAGGCATGATCACCTCGCCTGGTCGGAGGATCCTCCCTTTGTGTTGGGTGGAACATGATACCCGTTCCCCCACATACTCATTGCGAATGCAGACAATGCAACAATACAGCATAGTGACCTAGTGAGATGCTTCAGCATCATTGAGCCTCTGATTTCGCACTCACCAACAAAACACGACAGCACGAACGCTATCATTTTAAGTTGAGTTTCTCTACTACAGTGAGGCAACCTTCAACTTATTCAATTGCAGTTTGATCTGAATTTAATGAACCGGATTCTTATCCAATTGGTTGCGAGAAACAGACAGACAGAAACACCAGAAATGGTCCTTCAAAAGTGTTTTCCTCTTTCTAAAGTACGCAACCTTAAACAACATTTGAGATAGAAACATAATTTATTGAGAGATGAAGACATGATTTCTCCAACTTAGGAATTTCTCTCCCCAAAGTTTGGCACACTCAATTTATCGCCGCATTTAGACGAAGCTGTGAAGACAACTATCTTTGCGAACCCTACGATGTCAACGGTTATTTACAAAGGAAGTGTGAACCCTAATTTGTACCGCATGGCTTGAATGAATGATGGTTTTAATATGGGCCTCTTTGATCGTCTGCCGCTCGGCTGGTTAAGCAATATCGATACTGTCGTGTGACGTTAAATACATGTGTTGCTACTTGCTACATTCGTTTATATTTGTTGGATATTATTGGTATCTTTGATATCCAGGTGATTGAAGCGACAAAATTTATTTCTATTTTGTCACTTTTATTTAATACCAGCTGAACCCCGCGGTGCTACCCGCGATACGATAATAACCACAGGCAACGCCGCGAGTTAAAGCTAGTGTCTTTATAAATTGTAGACTATGTGTTATTCTGATGTATAAGCTATATTATTGTAAAGTTTCATCAAAATTTTGGCGTGAAAGATCAAAAAACAACTCACTTACATACTCACAAACTTTCGCGTTTATAATATTAGTAGGATAGAATAGGGATCTACCTACTATCGGCTGTTTTCATTAACCTATTGCCTGTTTTAACTAGAAATAGTTCATTGTAAACGATCTGAATTTACCTTAAAAAAACAATTGTTCTTTTCCTTGACAACAAAAGCTTTAACTAGAGATAGATTATTGTAAACGGCAGTAAATTGATAAGAGCCGACAAAGAGATAAGTTTACAGTAATGTTGTACCACGTGCTTTTCTCCCATAGCCGTCTGTTTTGTGTAGCAGTTCTGTTATACAACTTGCAAAGCAAAGAGAAGACAAGCTTGGAACAACCACTAGATATGCGGGCGTTTGGACAGCGTTATTTGGGCCAAAACCTCCTTGCTAAGAAGGGGAACATGTCTAGGAGTTTTCTAATAAAGACTGTATGCAATAGATAATTAAATATTAACTTATAAATATAAAAATAAATAAATAAATATGCCGGACATCTAGCACACAACGCCATCTAGTCCCAAGCTAAGCAGAGCTTGTGTTATGGGTACTAGACAACTGATATAAATACTTATATACTTTTTTTTTATAAATACATACATATTATACATAGAAAACACCCAAACTCCGAAACAAATATTTGCAGATCATACAAATATTTGGTCCGACCCGGGAATCGAACCCGAGACCTCAAGCTTAGCAGTCGCATACGCTACCACTACGCCACCGAGGCAGTCAACATAATAACATCTGGATAGACGTATAAAATATGGCACATACAAGTATATATTCCGAGATGAAATTATTTCAATATAAATATAAACTGTTCAAGTTAATCCCCTTATATTACTGTAAATAAATTAATAAAACGCGATTTCTTTAACTAAATATTTTTTCCTACCCTACCGGTACGAAACTCTCAATAACTGATTTATTTGAAACCGACGCTACAAACAAAAAATTAAAAGAATATTCGTGCCTAAAACCATTAAGATGGTTACAATTTTTCTTCGTAACGAATTTTCACTTAGTAAAGTTTGCCTCCAGTAAAAGCTATGCTGTATAAAACAAAATTCAATACGTAAATGTAGTTGTAAATTGTAGTTCTAATCAAAACTTATACTTAAAGATATTTCGAAAGTTTAGAATGAAAACTTGAATTTTGATGGGGATTAAGTATTGGGTTCTTATTATTATTTTTATCATATAGGGGGCAAACGAGCCAGCGTATCGCCTGATGGTAAGCGATTACCGCCGCCCATGGACACCCGCAACACCAGGGGCGTTACAAGTGCCGGCCTTTTGGGAAGGAGTACGCTCTTTCCTTGAAGGTTTGAAGGTCGCATTGGTCCCGGTACACCGCGGCAGAAAGTTTCTGGAAAATCGCACAGTTGTGGACTGCCAACCATCTAGATGATGGGGATGACATTTCTGTCGCGTAGGACGATGGCGGAAAGAGGCGACAGGGATCAATCCCAACAATTCCTCGGAGCACTCCCCATGGTAAATACGGTAGAAGATGTACAGCGAAATCACATCTCTACGCAGCGCCAGAGAGTCTAGCCGAATTGTCGCCCTCGGTCACATGTTTTACTTATGTCACATCCATTAGTGTTAAAAAAATCCGCTATTTGTGAAACATATATTATCGCTTTCAGTGAAAGTGGAGCACCAAACAACACGCTTATTTAGGGCCTTCCTTGAGTATTATATCGTTTGCAATTAGTCCCTGTCGACGGGCACTGTTTAATGGTGGCCCCGCCGTAAAAACGTTGCGTTTGCTTGTTATTTCATTTAATTTACAGAGTATTGAGCTTCAGATTTGAGGTTTAATAAATTGAAGCCTTTTGTTTTCACGAGGTCTTTGTTTGACTTTGAAGGTTTCATAATGTTCCGGATCGAAATTGTTGGAATACGTTTATAAATTTTGCTTATTTGACCAAATTAAGTTAAGGTAATTTGTTGTGTAACGTTGTGGAATTGCGTCGCTGATGATGATTTCAAGCAAAGTCTTTCGGATATTTTATTACTTAATTAGAATTATGCACGTCGCAATGTTATATATCAAAGGTAGTGGTTAAAGAACACTATTATTATTACATGCACTCATGCACATATTGAGGCCGAGGAACTAACGGAGCAATTAGATTTATTTATTATAATTATTTATGGTGAAAATTTTCAACACTCGCAGGTAATCAAAACCTACAGGGTATTACCTACATCCCTTAAACTCAGAATCTTATATTATTATGATAAAAGAAAAATCGCGAAAAGCATAAATTTTTAGTTACATCATATAATATACCTACAGGTTTGTACGGAACCCTGGGTGGATGAGTCCAACTCGTATTGGGCCGCTTTTTTATTTACATAACGTCATAGAAATATCATATTTCTTATTTTTTTGACTTTAACTTTATAACTACTAAACTATTTACCGAAATTAAACACACACGTTAACCTTAACGGGCTATAGAAAATAACATCCAGACAAAAAACAACTTTTCTTGACGAATAAATAAGCTTCAAGAAAACTGCTAACATAATAAAAGAACATTGAATTCATAAATGTCTTGAAGCTGAAAACTGTTAACAAAACGGTATACATGCAAAACTGCTGTATACTTAATAAGCTTGTGGCTTTAGTAGGGAGTGAGAGTAAGACATTGTCACGTTGATTACTGTTTACGGAGATTTATACACGCGCGCGGCGAACTGAATAATTCAATTGAAGCAGCGAAGATTCCCAGAATCCCACAGAAATTCGACGTGTTTGTTTATTCTTATTTCATTAGCAGTCGGTTAGCAATATTTGGGATACGTGCCTCGTAAAACTATGTTAATAAAGGCAGTGTTATATAAAGTCAACAATACTCGTATGTGTTATATGTTGGGGTAAAGTTCTACATCAGTTTGAGCAAAATAAGGAGATTGTGGCAATATTGGGATAATACACTGAATTGTTCATTCCATATCTTTCATGGATCACATATGGAATACTCAAATGGTGGATTTTTTTCAGAAAATTTAATGCCTCCTTGTGAATTTATTCTGAGATGATAAATATTACAATCATTTTCAACATCACATTGTTGGACACAGGCCTCTCCTTAGCAAGGAGGTTTGGGCTGCAGCAACCTCCACATGCAGCGCAACAACAATATAACATACTACAGCGCTATCTACCGAAGATACTACACGGAGTAACTACCCGTACCAATCTTGAATCGCGCAATAGAAGTTCTCGCGCCGATTATCATGTATACAAAAACCCAACATCAAAAGTTGTCGCAACACCTCACCTGTTCGGAGGATCCTCCCTTTGTGTTGGAGGGACATGATACCCGTTCCTCCACAGGCCTACTACACAAAGATATGTAGGTGCACAATGATGCAAGGGGCACATAGATACACAAGCGTTAAATAATAATCGATTGAATGTTTCCGAGTAGTGATATCTTTTAAAATGATCATAAGTCCTAGGTATAAATTTTTAATAATTATAGAAGGTTACGGAATAAATAGAAAGATAGATAGACAATTAAGGGGTTTTCTGTGCAGTTTATTTTATTTATTTATACAAACTTCCTGCAAACATATTGCACAGGCATTTTTTTCCAGTCAAACCTTTGGGTGTTGCAAAACTGTGTTTGGCAGGCGTAACTTAATAATACGATAGATTAATAGGGATAGGAGTTCTGTTTTCTTTTAGATACTAAAACTGTGCCCTAAACTGAATTGTGATTTGATTTCGTAGTACCTTTCTCAAAGACCATACTATACTACTACAAAAAAAGTTAGATCGTAAATTTTATATTTATGTAAAATGGCATTTTTATTTCTTGCAGACCTTAGTATAAAAGTCGGAGACTAGATTATTCTTTTACTTCTTTTCACGCGCCACGTCATGTTGAGACGTCTACGTCTATGGTAGAGCCAGACAAAGCGTTTTGAACGATCTCCCACCTTCTCTCCCTTTTGGCATTCAGCAAATTTCACCTGGTCGATCCATCGCATAGTTTGCCCGCCGCGCAATTCATTTTTACCTTTATCTGTACTCGCAGTTATATGCAGACATCGTCTTTTATAATAAATGTTACGAATAACAGTGTTGATTTAGAATTTAGACATCCAAAATAATCCATACTAAATAAATAAATAGGTATTCCGAACATCTAACACACAACGCCATCTAGTCCCAAGCTAAGCAGAGCTTGTGTTATGGGTACTAGACAACTGATATAAATACTTATATACTTTTTTTGTAAATACATACATATTATACATAGAAAACACCCAAACTTCGAAAGAAATATTTGCAGATCATGCAAACATTTGGTCCGACCCAGAATCGAACCCGAGACCTCAATTTTACGCTACCACTACGCCACCGAGGCAGCATACTAATATTATAAATTTGAAAGTAACTCTGTATGTCTGTCACGCATTTCATTGAAATTTGGCATGGAGAGACTTAAATTTTTAATGCAGGAAATAGACTGCTTTTGACTACGAAAGACGATATACCCGCGTGTGGAGCCATGGGCAAAAGTTAATAATAATAAGTTTTTTTTTTATCATATAGCGGGCAAACGAGCAGACGTATCGCCTGATGGTAAGTGATTACCGCCGCCCATGGACACCCGCAACACCAGAGGCGCTACAAGTGCGTTGTCGGCCTTTTAGAAAAGAGTACGCTCTTTTCTTGAAGGTTTGAAGGTCGTATTGGTCCGGAAACACCGCAGGCGACTGCTCATTCGCGGTGTGATTAAGTATCATAAGTATTGCTCCTTTATTTATTTTGTTAAATAATACCTCCGAATTTAAATACATTTAACATCTGAATAAGCAAAGAACAAGCAATTCATTACCAGTTATATACAATATTCAAATCCAAATAGATTAAATTAGTAAAGAGATTAACCAACCATTTCGTATTGTAGGTGTACAGGCGAATTATGGTGGAGATTTAATTATTCATTCAATTTAGCAAGATAATAGGTTTATTGTTGGCAACAATGGAGAAACGCCAAATGACGTCGGTGTTGACATACATTTCACCTATTGTTAGTTAAATATTCCTAAGTGAGATATTCCGTGATTTAAACTGGGATATTTAAATATGTAAACTTTAAAAATATTATTTCCAGATATAAAATTTAATAATGTAAAAAAAACATAAGTTTATTTTCTCTTCAAAAAATGGTTATTACAATGGGATTTGAGTTCAGTACAATTAATTTTAACCACGTTTTGCGAGAGACTGGTGCCTGTGATAGGTATAAGATACCTGTGTTACAGGTCACCAGGTTCCCACGCCACTTAGTTCAAAGCTTACATAGTATCATTAGACAGGGATGTACATGCCAGAGAAGGAGAAAAATTATAATCAAAAATGAAAGTAAAAATAAATAATAATCAAAACAAAAATTAAAATCAGAATTATAATCAGAATTAAAATCTAAAAAAACGATTCCTAAGTGAGATACTCGTATTCCGTGATTTAAACTGGAATATTACAATATGTAAACTTTCAATATGAAAATATTTCCAGATATAAAATTTAACAATTTAGACAAAAACACGCAAAGACGCTACTGATATATGTTGAAAGCAATATATTATAGAAAATTACGTTATGTTAAAAACAACCCATATAACAACTCAATGTTACTACACAACTACTACTAAATATGTGCATCACAGAAAGTGTTGCCCCCCGTTGGATTTGAACACACAACACTTGGCGCTTAAACCAATAGGCCAATGTAAAAAGACTGCTGTAGGTCTTTCAACTACTTGTAACTATCACTACAGATTTTGACCAACCAAGATTGATGTCTCAACGCGTTGTCTCAACACGGAGCTGGCTCAACATGTTTGACACTAATTCTAACAATAATATTTGAAAACTGACAGTTATGGATCGGCACAAGCAGTCGATTTTTTGTGTTTTCACCTAATTTACCTTGACAACCCAGTACAAGCTGTATTTGTGTCGATATATGACTTTTAAACTGTACTTCAAATTAACGTTCATAAATGTCACTTAGTGCCTTAATTGAATTAACGATTTTGAATTGGAATTTGGCCTTATTAAGTGAGCCGACTCTCGATGACACTTTTTTTTTTAATTTATTTGGTTCAGCAACAATTGAATATATTTATATTCTGTTGTGTTAATTTTTCTTGACATTTTACTTTTTCTAGTTGTTGTCAGATGTAAAGCGCCTTAGGACATTACACATAAGTTAGTTTTTGTTGATGTGGTAAAAATTAGAAAAATATCAAACTGAGGTAATTAAAATATTACAGACTTCACACAGATCAGTTAATATATATAGTGTAAGTCTATTCAGGAATGAATGGACATAAAAATACGAAAGGGAAAAAACGAGAAAGAGAGATCCCAAAAAATAGGAAAGTGATTGAACGAGTGAACGATTATTTTAGGAAAATGCTATTCCCGAGCAAAATCTGGACTTTTTCTACTCTGGTAGGCGAACACAGAAACACATACAAAGACGCATATAAATAAACAGAGGCGTATCTACATTTTGACAGCCAACCAAAAACTAAAAGTCAACCAGACACCATAATATACCTACTTCTTAATCGAATTCTACTACAGTAGTAGTATCTAACACAAAAACTACCAACTAATAATGGATGTAATAACACGAAATCTCATTGGCCGTAACTAAAGTAACTCGACATTAAGCCACCTCCAATTCCCACTTACGGTATTATCTTCAATCAAGGTCATCGATAAAAGGGATCGGTTACAGGAAATTATTTCGGTTATACTGACCTAAAAATGTTTGAAAGGGTCTGAGGTATAAGGATCATAAATGTTACGCCACACCTACCCTATTATAGGGTCTGTGTCCACTAAAGCGTATCTGACGGGTGAACCGACCGAATGATTTAGACGTGCAGATTGCACAGTGCTGAATTAGTGGCACCGATGCAGAGTTGCCATTAAACACAATTATAAAATTTACGATCTAACTTTCCTATCAGAATACAGTTTTAATGTTTTTTTTATTGTTCTAATTTTAAATATTGCAACAGGATACCAGCAAATGTTTAAACACTCCGTCATTTTCATACAAAGGGTAATTCTATGTAATGCTATGTAAGTCATTGCTTTTAGCGTTAAAACCGCCCATTGTATTCCAACTTATTTTAAAGTGCTTCGAATTATGCTTAAGTTTCTACTCGAAGTGGTTGGGGATTATATATATCTAGGACAGATTATTCCTATTCTATCTAGGTAGGTTCAACTTTGTGAAATTGATTTGTCCCAAATACTACAGTGTCTCAAGACGAAAGTTTTTGATCAGTGTGTATGGTACAGAGACGTGGTCACTCACAATGGGTCTGATAAATCAATCTCTCAATCTGATCAAATCAGGAATAAGGAGACCCGCAGACGAACCAGGATCACTGTAATTGCCAGACTTAAGTGGCTGGGGACGGGGCACATTGCTCGCAGACAAGATGGCTGATGGGGTCAAAACAGTTTTGAAGTAGCAACCACGTACTGGAAGACGGAGCGTGGCATACAAAGTGAATGGTACCTTCCCGAGTGACCCCCAGCTCTAACATGTCAGAATGGTGACTTGAAATTTTTTATTCATTTTCATTAATAACAAACTGATTTTTGTTTTGGGGCTTGCAATATATATATTTTTCATAAAAAATGCATCGGCATACAAATTTGATGGTAATTTTTTTGAGACCTACACTCGAAAGTTGTCAAGATTATGTTAATATTTTTTCACAAGTTCACAAGTTTTTCTCAGTTTTCCATCGTATTTTCTCGAAGTATTGATTTTTAGAAACTGTTATTTATTAATTTGGGACACTCATCAAATCGACGTTTTTCGCTCCCTATCCCGCTTTTTCCTGCCACTATCAGAATTTGGTCCAATGATAAAAGTTGGGTCTCTCGTCAAAACGAAGCTGTGTATAAACTTTCTGCCTGTTATTAATCACTGAAATCCCTTGTACGTGGGCCCGTGGACTATAACTATATATATATATATATATATATGTAACTGTCCAATATAACTCAAATCATTTATTTCCATAGGCCCTAAAAGGCACTTGAACCCGTCAAAAATACAAACATCAAACTATAAAACAAAACTCAAGTAATCAATTCAGTGATAAAAGGTACTAATACTAAATGCACTGAGATGATTTGAATTACCGGAGCTTAGATTGATTTCGATTCAACTCCAAGGTTTAAATTGAAATCAATCCAAGTACCAGCTCCGATGGGTATTGCATTCTCCGATGGGTATTGCATTAATAAAATTGGTATTTGACCACAGGTGCGATTATTTCGCTTGGTTGGCGAGTACTTGTATCTTTGAAGGTCACACGGTTCCTGGACTATGGAACAGAATCACCCATATTGCAATTAAAAAAATGATTTTAGGACATGTTAGTAGAGCTGGTTTTATTGGACTAATTAAAATGTTCAATGTTTGGCCTCAAACTTTTGTTAAACCGAGCTCCCACGAGTCGAGGTATAATTAAATGTGGATTATGCGCTGTCTATCGTCCATGAATGGAATATCTAGAGATTATATACAAGAAAAACGGTAAGAGACGTTGTATAAAACCATAAAAAGTACATTAACATTGAAATTACAGCATTAGCAAACGAAAATGGCGCGTTAATACTAAAAATTGACATCTGTGTTCTGAATTCAAATCATTGGATTTATTAAGAAATTAGGCAAAGGACACTGGAATAATTAGGCCAACTAGACCTATTTATTTGATTTTGTCTTTGACAAACCTTTTTTCTTAAGAATAGCGTTACTTCGTAAATTAAAAACCGTTTTAGTGTTATGGTTTTTTTTTTTTTTAAAACAGACAACTCCCGCACTAGTAGTTTGCCTTTACAAACACACATGAAACGGACACAAAGAACCGGGTTTTTTGTTAACTATAACACGCAGTGCAGTAGAAAGCGTCAAAGTGACCGAGTTAGAGCAAGAGTTTATAAGAGAATATCAATTTTTATACGATTTATTTGTTAATAAAAATAGAAGTACCTACAGTTTCGTACATAATCAAATAGATGTATAAACAGTAGTTACTTACAGTACCTAGGAGCTATCTACGTAGTTCTAAAAGATTATGGACTTGTGTATGCATATACACAGGTTACAGGTTTACCCTAGCTCAGGCAGGCATCGATTAAAGTATTTGATGTCAATTTTAATATTGTAACTTGCGATAAATGTATAATTAAATATCCTGACTTTAGTTTTACACGAGTGTAATTTAGTCTAAGCATCGCGTAATAAATATTTTTTTAAATCAAATGTCCTGTACCGTAACATATGTATTAGTCAAATCTATACTAATATTATAAAGCTAAATAGTTTGTTTATTTGTTTGTTTGAACGCGATAATCTCAAAACCCGATGCTCCGATTTGAAAAATTATTTCAGTGTTGAATAGTCCATTTATCGAGGAAGGCTATATATCATCACGGTAAGACTAATAGGGGCGGAGCACCAATGCAGAATATTTAAAAAACGAGGGAAAATTAATACGCTATGGGCAATAGCAGACGTAAATGTGGCTGCGAGGGTCAGCTAGTAAATAAATATTTAAAAAAATACAAAGAGTTTTTACTACGAAAAGGTGAAAATACAATCCATATTTCACTTTGTGTACTTTGATCTAGCTGTCGGTCTAGACCCTTTTCAAAGAAAGATTATCTCCAGAATTCTATTAACAGAAATAAGTAGCATTATTTATGTCTTGAGGGAGACCCTTCGTTCTTAGTTTCAATGGCAATGTTTGAGAGAATTTGGTATAGAAATCTTAGAAAATTTCACAATTTCGTCTGGACATTTTTGTTATAAAAGGGGGAACAACGACCATACAGGCACCTGATGTAAGGTGACTTATGCCAACTATCAACAATTGTAGCTCAGGAGTAGCCATCATATTATCAGTCTTTGAGGAAGAAGTACCTACCTACGCGTTTTTCTTAAAGGTTAAAATGGTCCAGAAATATAATTCATGACATTTTTAAAGTGAAACTTCTTTAGAATCGTTGTGATTTCAAATCAGATGCAACGGAAAAAACGACAGGTAAGAGACACAAACACAAAAAATCGCCTGTAAGCCAGAGCAAGAGAGGAAATGTCGGTCTCATTCTTTTGTTGATTTACTGAAGTTTCACTTCTATCGTGTGTGAATGACACACACACCTTTTTTTTCCCCAGAATGTAGGCATACTTAGTTTAACCAATATAATACTATAAGCAGGAGGCCCTGATAGCTGCCAGACAATACAGATAGAGTGACCTCGTTCTGGTCTGCCAAAATATTTGAATTATACTCTGGATTGGCAGCACTTCATGGAATTTGTTAAACTGATTTGTTTAAATTAAACTTATTTATACTTTTATTCTACTATTTAATTAACTTCAATTTAAGTTAATTAATACTCATTATTATAATTAATACGCCCTTTTGCATTATAGTAGTTATGGCATTATAATAGACTGCCTCGTTGGCACAGTGGTAACGTAACCGTTCCCGGGTCGGACGAAATCTTTGTGACCTGCAAATATTCGTTTCGGAGTTCGGATGTGTTCTATGTATAATGTGTATGTATTTACAACAAAAAAAGAATATATGTATTTATATTAGTTATCTAGTAGTACCCTTAACACAAGCTCTGCTTAACTTGGGACTAGATGGCGTTGTGTGTCAGATGTCCGTAGATATTATATATTTTCAAAGATCACTTTTCATAATGCTTTAATAATGCCATAAGACTAATCCGGGCAGATTACATTTAAGATTACACTTTTGTACAAATGAGTTTACATTCATGAATCTATACTAATAATAAAGCTGAAGAGTTTGTTTGTTTGTTTGAACGCGCTAATATCAGGAACCGCTGATCCGATTTAAAAAATTCTTTCAGTGTTGGATATTCCATTTATCGAGGAAGGCTATAGGCTATATATCATCATGCTACTACTAATAGGAGCGGAGCACAAATGAAGAATGTTTAAAAAACGAGGGAAATTTTCACACTACGGGCAATATAAGACACAAAGGAGGTTGCTTGGGACAGCTAGTGCTAAAATATAGTTACAATATTTTCATTACACCTAATAAAAACAAAAGCTCCTCTTTGCAAGAATTTTAAGAAAAAGTCTGATGTTATTTCTAAAGAGGTAATTTGCGGAGATACGAATAAAAGCCTATCGAGCCTAAGTCCTTCTATGACCTAGATAGTTCTACATTACTAGCTAATCATAATTTTCTTTCAGACCTTTTACTTATTGTAATTGGGGTCAGTAAATTATGTAACATTACATGGGGTTTTATCTAGTTGCCTATAATTGCCAGTCACCTGCCTGAGATCTACTTTTCTCAGGAATTTAATTGCTTTTACACAGAACAAAGGTAGGAGATGTTTGAAATAGATGGAGTAAGGGAATAATTGTAAGAGATAGAGCATATCTTTGATGGCGAAACGGGATGGAGTCCACGGTAATTTGTAATTTTTTACCCGACTACGGCAAAGCTTTTACGTGGGAGAGCCACGCTTCGGCATGAATGGGCCGGCTCGACCGGAGTGGTACCACGGCCTCACAGAAAACCGGAAAACCGGTGTGAAATAGCGTTTGCGCTGTGTTTCACCGAGTGAGTGAGGATACCGGAGGCCCATACCACATCCCCTCCCCCCATCCCCTTCCTCCATTCCCCTCCCCTTCCTCCATTCCCCTCCCCATGTCAAGAATGTCGGCAACGCACTTGTGACGCCTCTGGTGTTGCGGGTGTCCATAGGCGGCGGTAATTGCTTACCATCAGGCAATACGTATGCTCGTTGGCCCCCTTTACAAAAAAGAAATAAAAAAATTATGTTGAATACTACGGTTTTGTTAGTTTCGGAATCTCAAGATTGCCTCGAATGGAGACTGTGGGTAAAGAATTTATTGTCTCAAAAATAAATTAACATTTCACTTCCTTATGAACATGTTTTATTTTAGAAACATTAAACATACTATACACTACAGCACTGAAACATTAAACAATGTAGCAAGCTAAAAACATTACCATCTACCACAAAAGAAGAAAACTCGCTCTCTCTCTTCTTAACACAAATCATTTTAATTAATCCACATGTCACTCCTTATATGCCTACTCCTCTACGTGATGTACATTATTATATTACCTTGAAAAGCCGCTTCAAATTGCGCGGGTTCTTGCGTGGGCAACTGCGAGGTGGCCGTCACTATGAGCGCGGCGAGGAGCGCTGCTAGCGCCACCCGCGGCGCAGCCATCTCACCACTACGCCATGCCATCGCAGCCCATCACTACACACGGGCCACGGCTGCCCTGCAAACAAACAAAAAATTGAATTAGAACTTACTGCCAGCACTCGAGTTTCCATCACACTGTGATACCAGGTCCGTGAAAAGCTTAACACTAGGCTATCATAGTTTTAGGGGGAAGCCCAGACTTCTCCCAGGATAGAGTCTTATAGATGCGATGTCGTTCCTGGGGAGGGCCTGAAATAACATGGTCCGGGTCCTTATCCGAAAACATTATTCCTTTAGAAAGCTTTCAAAGCGTGCGCTGCGTTAATGATTAAAATTTCACAAATCAATGTATGAGAGAATTGTTTCCCTTTAAACTCATATTTTAAATAAATTTCTTCGATAGCATAATGCCTGTCTTATAGGTTTGGCTCACTATGATCTTTTTATGGTGAATACATTTGTTCACATTGATATAACATCACGCAATGGGCAATAGGAGACGTAGGTTATGAGGCATTAAATCTTTTTTTTTATTGTTTCCAATACACATACATTCACAGACTCAGTGATAAAAACTGCACCACAAAGACCTCGCAGGGTCTATCTGGGTGGTAGTGAGTCGCTCAAGACTATGTAATACACATAAGTTAACACTCACAGACTTAATCCATGCAATATAATGTTATTTACCTTCGGCATAGTGGTTCGGCAGATTTTCCGTGGGAAAATAGCGTAAAATAGCGCTTGCGCTGTGTTTCACCGAGTGAGTGAGGATACCGGAGGCCCATACCCCAACCCCTCCCCTCATTCCCTCTCCCCATCCCTCAAAGGTCGGTAACGCACTTGTGACGCTTTTGGTGTTGCAGGTGTCCATGGGCGGCGGTAATCGCTTACCATCAGGTGATGCGTCTGCTCGTTTGCCCCCAATTCAATAAAAAAAAAGTGGTTTTATTATTTATATTTCAAAGCATGATTTTCTTTCTTTACATACAAAGAATGTATCTGGCATTTTATTTAGAAGAGTAGGGATGAATGAAAATGAAATAGCATTGCAAAGGTACTATCAAGTTCTAAACCCTCAGGGACAAATGTCGGTTATCGCGTCACTGTGTTTGATGGGATAAGTTCAAGCTTCGCAGCCAGCCGTGCCACTGGGATTTGAGCTATATACTCGTAAGTCCGATTGATAACTGCGTAGACCTATTTTGGTTGAATAACGTTTGATCAAACAGGAGAGCTGTGTTCATTTCGTTAATGTGTTTGTACTATCCTATATATACGTTTTGACTGCCTCGGTGGCTCAGTGGTAGCGTATGCGATTGTTATGTTTAAGGTCTTAGGTTCGATTTCCTGGTCGGACCAAATATTTGTATAGTCTGCAAATATTTGTTTTGGAATTTGGGTGTTTTCTATGTTTATTAGATTTATATTAGTTGTCTACGCATATTACAAGCTCTGCTTAGTTTGCGACAATAGCAATGTGTATTAGATTTTCAACTCCCGCACTAGGAATAATTTCTGTGTCGCTGAGGATTTTACAAACGTACATGAAATGGACACAAAGAATACCCTGACTTAGAATATCAATTTGTGGATCACACAAAGTGTCATTCCATGTGGGATTTAACCCCCCAACACTTGGCGAAGTAGGGAACCGCGTGGCGACCGCTTAACCACTAGGCCAAACGTGCAGTTTCGTACAGATGTCCGAAATATTTATATTTATTAATTGAAATATCCTCACCGGAGGGGATAAGCCTCTTTTGTAAGTTACCACTATACAGTGTTTCTTTACTAAAACAGATTTTTGGAAATAATGATAATCCCCAGTGGATATACCTATTGGTCCAGATTTCTGGAATGATTGACATACATACACACATTTCTTTTATATATATAATATTACAAACGCGAAAGTCTGTAAGTATGGATGGATGTTTGTTACTCTTTTACGCAAAAACTACTGATTGGATGGACATAGCTTATACATCAGAATAACACATAGGCTACAATTATATAAAGATATAGCTTCGCCTCGCGGCGTTGCCTGCGGTTATTGTCGTACCGCGGGTAACACCGCGGGGTTCTGCTTGTGACGTAATAGTATTTTACTTATAAGCATGACTGTCTCTATTTTAAACATTAAATAATATTGAGTAAGGTGTTGTTTAAAAATATATATTTAAGAAGTAGTTTTACTTGTGGTTCAGTGAAACAAGTTTCATAAAAACCTGTAACATTTGTTAGTTCTTGAGATTTGTTATTTGAAAGCAAACTAAGTTATGGAATCTATTTTGTTTTCGATAATAATAAATATATATTTTATAAAATTTTATTAAAACACAAAACTTTTTGTAAAAATAAAATCAAACTGTGACCTAGTTTTCTTATCTTTTTTACGGAGAAAAAGGTTTTACGTAAATAAAAAACCAAGTTTTTAAAGGTTGGCAAATAGCTCCTAAAGCCGAATATCTACCAACGACACATTTTATTAATGAAATAAGTTAAATAAAAACCAATGACGTGACAGATTAAGAATACGGAGTGTCACCATCCCTGACTTCGGTAGCAAACTCTGCAGGATAACAGTGTTTGTTCCAAAGAAATGGAAAACTTGAAATAAATATCACACTGTCGCTGTCCAACTTGGTAGATTAGGCCAAGAAAGAAAATGCTCTCTCTCTCTCTCTCTCTCTCTCTCTCTCTCTTTGAAATGCCCTGTATTTAATAAACTAGATTGTTTATCTTTTTCTAATCATTAGTTGTCTTTTTTTTTTGATGATAAAATGGCAACTAGCCGGATCACTTGGCTCAGCTATTTCTGCCAATGTCAAGTATTTATCGTCTTCAAGTCGTCGTCGTGATGAAATTATTGATAAAAAATATATAAAATGTGGATGACATAAAATGGGGACTGTCTTTCGAAAAAACAAAAAACGATCTCCCATTAGTTGTCGTAATACTAGCGGTAGGTAAGTATATATTGCACACGTTCTTAATTCAAATAACCATTTACTTAAACGAATTTTGTGATAGCGAATCGCTTTCAAAACGCGAAAGTCTAACCCGCCAAATCACATTAGTTAAACAGGCTCAACAGCTAACGTAAAAGTTTACATGAAAGATACCAGTTCGGCTCAAATTGAGGCAGTAATAGACGAGTAGGTACGACAGCCTCACCACAAACATTAATCAATCACACAACTTTAGCCATCGACGCTGGCTGAAAACATTTCATCTTGAGTTTCTTGCCTAGGGCATTTGTCTCACTTTCAGCGACTGAGCGATAAAAGAGACGTGAATAATAAACTTGTTGGAGGATAAGATATCTTAAGTCAATTGAGTTTGAGTTCTGTTTGTTATGTATATAAAATACTTAATAAATTACATAATTCAAAGTTTGAATTGAGCTGAATATGTTCCGTATGTTTTATGTAATCCCTGTAGTATACCTCTAATTGCTTATATGATATTACCTCTAATTGCTTATATTTTGTTAGGATAAATGGGTAGTTATGAGACCATAACCTATTTAAATAATAATGGATCACCTAAATGTATGTACGAGCGTATCATCCAATTGACTACACAAAATTGTTTGATTATATATTTGATAATGTCGTTAAAAGGTTTGTGTAAAAATATTCATAGGAAAATCGGTAGAGTTATATTATCTCAGTTCGTTTCACGAAAAAATGGCGATGCTAAGATCGGCAGCCGGCAGGTCAGCTCGTAATATGGTAAATTAGCAGCCCGCCATTACGGAAAATAAAAAATATAAAGCCTATGTATCTCTGAAGTGTGCGGCTTATTTTTTTACAACGCCTTAAACAAATATCGGCAAAAAGAATACCTGCATGTCAATGTAAAACCTAATTATAATAATAATATTTGAGTCGGTATAGATAATTCTAACAAAATCTATCATAGGCGACGGAAATTGCAATGTACGAGTAAACTCGTAAATGGCTCGCGGTTTTAGCTGAATCTATAACTTAGAAACCTAGTTATTTATAACAAGTATAATTTTGATAACTAAATTATGTACTTATGGATTTAGTACTATGTAAATTTAACTACGAGTAATACATCAATGAGCATCATTAATTGTTTTACGTAAACAGATGAGTTATTCACTTAGTTAGTTCAATATTTCTACTGTCCGCTCGATCGGTCTCAATAAGACCGTAGCCGGAGATCACAACTTCAAAATTTTCCGATTCCCATTTAAAGTTTTTGATGGTATTACTTAACTCCACCTAAACATACATTTCAATTACCATAGTAGATAGTAGACTTACTTTTTATTTAAATGAAATGGATCAGTTTTCCAAGAAAACTCTTCAGATAAAAACATTTTACAAATCAAAAGTACCTACTCACGAAAGATGTACAAAATCAGTCAATAGTGTCATAAACGTATGGTGAACCCTTGAGACTATGCTCTGCCTGATAAAGAGCACGAGCATAGTCCAAGAATAGTGATCACCATACTCATTGCGAATGTAAACAATGACATTGGCAATTGTGTGTGTTATTACTTTGACAGTTGACACATTGCGTTATGACAACGGTAACGAAGATTTTTTAACTATACTAAACTTATGTTATAAAGCTGAAGAGTTTGTTTGTTTGTTTGAACGCGTTAATCTCAGGAACCGCTGGTCCGATTTGAAAAATTATTTCAGTGTTGGATAGTCCATTTATCGAGGAAGGCTATAGACTATACATCATCACGCTAATAACAATAGGAGCGGAGCACTAATGAAGAATGTTACATAAACCGGGGCAAAATATTACACTACTGGCAATAAGAGACGTAAACAGGGTTGCGTGGGACAGCTAGTTTTTAATATTAAGCGACTGCTCTGCTAGAGGTCTCGGGATTTCGGGGTTTGATTCTAGAGTCAGAACAAATGTTTGGATGATTTGCAAATATTTTTTTCGGCCTTTGGGTGTTTTCTTTATATAATATAGTACGTAAGTATGTATTTTATCAGTCAATCTAGCTGTCATTGCTCTGCTTAGTTTGAACTTTAATGGCATTGATTGTATTTGATTTCCGAAATATTTAATTTTCTTTTGACTTATTTATTATTTAGACAGATATAAATCATAGTGAATTATATCACAAATAATATAATATTTATTCTTTTTTAGACGTATCCTGTCTGTTTTGGTCGTTATTTAATTTCCAGTTCATGTAGAATCATCTAGCTATTGTGCGCTAGATAATATATTTTTTGAACTTATTTTCACAAAACAAAGTTAGTCAAAAAATTCACAAATCATTACGTGAATTTATATTCCTTTTAAACTATAGTAGGTGATATATAGTAAAAAGCAATTTTCGTCACAAAAATCGTCTAGCTTCACTAAATCGTGAACTTTATTTCTTTGACTTTCCATAATGAGGTCGAGAAAGACTAGGGTTGCGAGTATCACAAGACGAAGAAGTACTTGATTTTTTAATTTTGTTTTTTTACTAGTAATTGACACGCGTAACCCCGTCTACGTCTTTTGTTAGTGTTATGTATTTTTGCGAAACTATAATGAAATATTTACACGCAGCGCACGCAATGTAAGCTATTTAAAGGAATAATTTTCCTCCGTTTTTTAGGGATAGGTACTCCGTTTCATTTTTGATGTAACGTGATGACGTAAATAGCCGGTAGCCTTCCTCGTTTAAATACTTACGACTTCATAACCAATAGGTACCTATTCTAAAATTGAAGCTCAAACTTCAAATTCATTCAAGTACATTGAATTCATATTTCGTACCTACTAATTTTGAACTCAAGCTGTCCAGTAGATTTAAATCAACAAAACAAACAAAACAATAAATAGTTAATCTAAAAATGTCATGAAAATCGGAATGAACGTTGTAAAATCAGTTCAGATGACAACCCTGTGAACATGTGATTGTAGCGAAAGCCGTAACACGCAGACCTGTCTCCCTTTACTTAAGTCGTCTGGATTGACTACAGTTTACTTTTTATTGTCGTTCTATCGTCCGAACCTACGTGATACCTCGCGTTTGATGTCTGACCCTTAGACCAACACAAACTAAAGCAGTTCGACATTTCAATGTATCTTTTTGATACTGTTCTGTAAATCGTTTGGCATTTTCGGAGTTAATATTTTTTTTCATGTTTAGAGATTAAGTTTTTTCTATACATATGGCTTATGCTAAAATGGTACAAATTTTTGAATTTTGCCCTGACCTTTCTTCAAAGGCTGTGATTCATGTACCTTCATATCATATTAATGTTCTGTTTTGTATATCTAGGGGACTATTGAATTATTATTATGCCTCAAAAATGTATTTGTATATTATCCTAGTTCTACTTTTATTTACTGATTATATTTACGGTTCTTTCTATAGTCTTAAAATAATCTAATTTGTTGCGTTCTCTGACATAGTCATAGATTGTCAACTTTAACGTAAAAGAGAAATTTATTGATTTATACAAGCAAAATTGTTTTTTAAAACAAAGTTGTGGGAATAAAGCAAATGATTTTTCAGTTGATTGAACTAAGATATACTTATACGGTAACATTACATTAAGTTATCTGTGGATTTGAAATGTCATTACACATATAAACCAGCTGAATAGCAAGTTACACTATATAAGTTATATTCCGTGCAGAATTTATACATTTTGACTTGACTGCATAATAAAGCCAACGTTTTACTTGTCAAAGAAAATTGTAAACAAATCAATTCTTAGATTTCAGATTTTTCAGTTATGTTACCTTAACTGAAGCCGGGTGGATATGTGTTAATGCTTAATCAAAATATAGTCTTAATTAGAATATTTCAAAATCTGAATTTAAATAACACCATGTCCTGTTTTCATTACCCGGTTTTCCTATTTATTTTCACATTTTCTTTAAATCAAGTTGACCTTTTAGAGAATGGTATGGCTCGCACCCCTCCGATGGGGTGGATGTCGTGGGGATATTACATGTGCAGCATTAAGTGCGAACGAGAATCGGATAAATGTCTCAAGTAAGAAATTTAATTTCCTCACAATTCATTGAATTAAGCGGAAAAAATCGTCTGACTTTTCGCTTCTTAGAAAAAAAAACAGATAAATATAAGTTCTTATTCTTGAATTCTAATTTATAAGATTCTAAGAAACTGTAAAATGTAGGACTTAAGAAATATCTAGAGACTAAACAATTTTTTCATTATTAATCTATTTCTTTTGAATATGGAATTATTAAAAGTAGTGTGTACTTCAATCATATTTTTTTATTTTTCCATTACTGTTGGTTATTTATTGTTGTACGCTTTTTCATTAATTTACAGTAAAACCTTTTTATTAAACATGGCAGTCTATTTTTTTTTGTGCCAATCTCTTGCAAGGCAAAGACATGAAATATATTGAACCTACATTTTTTGTAATGATTATCACTGTAGTTACACTGCTATTAAAACACAAACCATTTTGGATAGAATACTTTCAAAGCAATACAAATAAATGATCAGTTAATTTGTAAAATTTTGTAAAATAATTCTGAATTGGTTAATGGCAAAAGTTCAAACGGTAATTTAAAACACACCAAATATTGTAATAATTGTGAATAAAAAATGTGTTTTAAGCGCATACTGTGTGGTGTTAAGTTTAAAAGCTTTCAGACATAAAATTTGTTATTATCATCATCAACAGTCTTTGATAGACCAGGTTAGAGTCACCGCTTTAGGGTGGTATACATACACTCTCAAACTCAATGTTTCAGTTCTTGCTTCAAAACAAACACTCTTGAATTCTACTCATGCCAGCCAATACTTAAAAAAAAAGCCTCCATTGGCCAATTTGGCCTACTGTACATTACATTTAGCACATATTAAATTAACGAATAAATTTTGATTTAAGGTTCAAAATATCCTGTACTTTAAAGAAAAATATTGAGAATTAGCTGAACCCTGCGGTGATATCGGCAATACGGCAATAAACGCGGGAAACGCCGCGACGCGAAACTAGTATCTTTATAAATTGTAGCCTATGTGTTATTCTGATATATCAGCTATATTATTGTTAAGTTTCATCATAATCCATTCAGTAGTTTTTGCGTGAAAGAGCATCAAACATACTCACTTACATGCTGACAAACTTTCACATTTATAATATTACTAGGATGTCTTTCTTGAAAGCATATCATTATCTAAAAGCTTAGTTTTACATCATTTATTTGAAATAGTTTTTTTTTAAATATAAGTTTGCCAAAGTGAATATACTCTACCTGATGGAACACATGGGCAGTATCCAAGAGCAGTAGTCACCATACTCATTGCTCGTGCAGACAATTCAACAATGCAGCATGGAGACCCACACCATGGTGGACTATTGAGATGATTCTGCATCTTTGGTCCTCCAGTCTCGTTCAAGATTTAGTTTTTTTTTTAAATAGTATTAACACTTTTTTTTTTATTGAATAGGGGGCAAACAATCAGACGTATCGCCTGATGGTAAGCGATTGCCGCCGCCCATAGACACCCGCAACACCAGAGGCGTCACAAGTGCGTTGCCAGCCTTTAGGGGAAGGGGTGGGGGATAAGGTAGAGGTTAGGGTGTGGGCCTCCAGTATCCTCACTCACTCGGTGAAACACAGTGCAAGCGCTATTACTTTAATTTCATTGCTTCAATATAAATACAATTAAAAACTATTTTCATATTATAGTGAACAATTAATTATGTCAGTTGCGGATACTTTCTACAATGAAGGGTACCAAGAAGCTGGATACGAATACATAATTGTGGATGACTGTTGGGCTGAAAAAAATAGAGATGTGCACGGAAGACTTGTGCCTGATAGGAAAAGATTTCCTAGAGGAATGAAGTTCTTGGCTGATTATGTCAGTATTACAAGTCACCCATCCTTTTATTGTAGTCCATATAGTTGTATGTTTCACAGGTGGGTTACTGGTCAAGTCGACCCATTCCCGTTAAGAACGTTTAGATTTTTTTTTATCTACGTGTGGAAACCCCCACTGGCCGTCACCCCACCGGGGTATGCGATGGAGTGGTGGTGATAACCACACGGTGTTCCACTCTACACCTGAGAAGGGAGGAATCCGGGAACTGCTGTTATTAACACGTCCGGACCACTATGAAAGACCCTGTCCTAAGTATCACCGTAACCTGCATAAATCGTTAGGTGTCTCGCTCGCACGCAACGAATTAATCTTGAAGAACAATTGGCGTGAGGTTTTTAGAATTGCGATCTGGCGCTCGCAACCAAGTTTTTTATAAAACTAGATTTATACCTCGTTGGGTAGCCGATGAAACGTAGATATTTTTTAAGCACATCTACGAAACAGGCTTCGTAATATGTTGTGTTAGATATTCTTTGAAGAAAAATAAACATTCAATTATTTATTTTTTAGATTTGTTCATCTACTACGACTTATTTTTACATATAATAATCAAATAATAGTAATATTAAGACTAAAACATTTCAAAATATCTAAGCTGACAGCTGTAAATCGGGTTTTTTTTTGTAAAAAACCACTAAATTCAGATTCAAAATTCAAATACCTCAAATACGGTAATATTTAGGGTAGGGTGCTTCACAGTGAAATCGGACATAAACGATGTACACAACACGTGCTTAACGGGTATAAGTCGACTTAACCAGTAACCCTGTATATAGAAGTGATGAATTACTCTTTTGTGTTTATGCTTAAAACTGGAAAGGATTTGGCCAGACTCCAATATAGCTTTTTTTTATTGAATAGTGGGCAAACGAGCAGACGCATCACCTGATGGTAAGCGATTACCGCCGCCCATGGATGCAACACCAAAAGCGTCACAAGTGCGTTGCCGAACTTTGGGGGATGGGGAGAGGGAATGGGGGGGAGAGGTATGGGCCTCCGGTATCCTCACTCACTCGGCGAAACACAGCGAAGCGCTATTTCTATTTCGCTATGATTCTGATTTGATTCTCGATTCTAATATTTATAAATTTACTATAATCCCACTCTAAGAAAAGTCTATATTGAATTAACCAATGTAGGTACCTATATACTTGTTTTAGGGTCAGCGTCGACAAACGGAGTGTCAATACAATATACAACTATTTTTGATGCAACATAATACAATGAAGGCTACCGACGCGGGCTAATGTTAGTTTTATTTCGTTGCCGTCTCGTCCAATAGTGTATTCTTCTCCGTTCACACTGACCCTTATAATTCTAAACTAGCTGACCCACGCAGCCCCGTCTGAGTCTTCTATTGGTCGTAGCGTGATGTTATACTGCGGAAGCTTTGCTTCTTTAGTGAGCCAATCTTAATAAGTAGACATGTGCTGACCAGGATTTTGTTTAGAAGTTTTCCAGAGGAACAATTCTTAGCTTGGAACTAGGTGGCGTTGTGTGTTAGATATCCGAAATATTTCTTTATAAATTCATAGATTTATACTATTGATTGTCGTCACTTGGTTGAACTTGTACATATATATTTTAAAATTAAACTCACTTGTATTAAATAGTGGATGGAGTAGAAGTGAGTTTAATTCTAGAATGTTATAAATTCTATTATTGGTTTTTAGATACATTCAAAAGGTTTGAAGTTCGGTATGTACACAAATTTGGGCGCGACTACTTGCATGCATTTCCCCGCATCACAGGGTCATTTCTCTACTGACGCAAAGACATTTGCCGAGTGGGGTATAGATTATCTCAAAGTAGATGGCTGTTTTATTCATGAAGACGTTCTTAATGAAGGTAATGTGTAATTATTATAACCAATTTATCTATCTATCTGGACTTAGTATATTTTCAACTCCTCCAGTTTTTTCTGTTTAATTTCGTTGCGGGTTCCACGACAGTTTAATTTTTGCTGGAACTTCCCGTGTGTCATAACTCGGTGTGTTAGGGGGACACTGCTATTGATGGTGTACAGGAGTTACAGTTGTGGGTGTGTGGGCGGGATAATAGTCTCAATAATTTATTTATCCAGTACCCATAAACGACCTCTTCTAATATATATCTAGGATACCAATTTAAAAAAAATAAGAAAACAGAAAACCGGTGTGAAATAGCGCTTGCGCTGTGCTTCACCGAGTGAGTGAGGATACCGGTACCCCATCCCCCAAAGGTCGACAACGCACTTGTGACGCTGGTGTTCCGCGGGTCCTTGGGTGGCGGTAATCGCTTACAGGTGATACGTCTGCTCGTTTGCCCACTATTACATAAAAAAAATTAGTTAGCATAATACTTTGCAACAATTTCTCTTTTTGTGGAATGAAGATAAACATAAATAATTAAGTGCCACGTCCGAGGGCCATAACTCAAATTGCATTCCTCTCCCGACTCCAGAATAAGTGACAGAGGAGAAGACCGGTAACTTCAGTCACACACCGATTTTTTTATGTGGTGCATTATAAACTCTCTCCCTGTCTATCACGGTTAGAAATAACCTAACTTTTCTTTTTTAGGTTATATAGATTTGGGCGAATATTTAAAAAAGACTGGAAGAAACATAGTGTATTCATGCAGTTGGCCTTATTATATACAGTTTATTTATAACAACGAGGTAATGTATGCTTCATATTTATAATAGATAACTAAAATAGAACCCCGGTTAGGCCGTGGAAATTGAAGAATCAGAACAGTATTTTTAAAGTTGGCAACACCGGAATGACGTGAACGATGCTTTTAGGCATTGATAACAGCATACGGTGAGCCGTGTCTTGTCACTTATTTGAAAATCAAACAGACAATTCAATATTATTTATTTGTATAGATATGATAGCCATCGTATTATGAGATTGAGGGAACGGAAATTGCACCTGTGTGACTCGAATTAGTTGTTGCCGGGAATTCCCTATAATTATTCTATATTATGTCATATCAGTTTCAAATTATTGAACATCCAAACGTAACGTCGTGTAGATTATTAAGTGATAGTTAAATATGCGAATGTCAAATACTTTTGACTGTTTACCGTATAAACAAGTTATTTACCAAGTAATACTACTTAAGTATTTTGAAGACGCCGATTACGGTCAGGTTGCTCTCCTCGGTTTGATAATTTAGACTTTAAAGAATTCTGTATACGATTGGAAATCATTTAAAGGTTGTAAAATTGAACCAATACAACAACGCAGCATAGTGATCCACTCCTGCATTATTGGGCCTTTGGTCTCACATTTACCAACGAAACTCGATACATAATATACTTATACGATTACTAATAATAGGTAACACATAACTAGGAGGTACCTACAATTGGCGGCCTTATCGCCCAAAGGCAATCTCTTCCAGGCAACCATGGAAGATTAATATTGTGTAGGTCGCCATATTTTCCTAATAGTAGCTTGATGACCAAGCTTTGCTCGGTATTTTTCTAAAAATTGATCCTAGATTGATTGATTTTTCGCTCCCGAAACACCTTACATACAAAATTTCATGAAAATCGTTGGTGCCGTTTCTGAGATTCCTATTATAAATATTTTTTTTATAATAAATATTTTCGGACAATTTAACACACAACGCCGTCTAGTCCCAAGCTAAGCAGAGCTTGTGTTATGGGTACTAGACAACTGATATAAATACATATATACATTTTTGTTTTGTAAATACATACACATTATACATAGAAAACACCCAAACTTCGAAACAAATATTTGCAGATCATACAAACATTTGGTCCGACCCGGGAATCGAACCCGAGACCTCAAGCACAGCAGTCGCTTACGCTACCACTCGCGCCACCGAGGCAGTCAAATAGTCATTATACGTAGGTATATACAGGAATTGCTCGTTTAAATGTATTATACATAATGCATACCGGTTATTCGATATTTATTCAACAACTAGTCATAAAAATTGTTAATCTTATCGCATTTTCTATATGTACGCATTTGATGTGTGTGCTAGAAAGATTGTACGAGTTTTACTGTGCACATATATTTTTTTATATTTCCTTACTAATTAAGTAATAGAGATAACACTGCCTATACTTTTCGTCCAGTCGCTAAAATGCTGCACTAATTTCAATGTAATTTGTCATTTGATTCTTGAGGAAGGACATAGGCTACTCTTTATCTCAATAACCGATAAACACGAGACCGAAGTTGCATGCAAATCTTAAAGTAATATAAATACCCCGGTTGTAATATAAATAGCAACGGTTTAGTGTTATTTTCAATTTTAACGCAGTACGATAAGGTTGAAAATAACAGAATCGTTGTTGCTGATGCTGCAGAAAAGTTAAATAACGTTTACGAATATGTGGGATAATGTTTAAAATGTAAGTTAGGTGACCAAAGCTCCAAAGTAATAATTTAACCTACTCCATTATTTCATGATCCGGACCAAATTACAACTCTTCAACGTACTTTTGCAATGCCATCGTACTTGCGATTAATTCGGACACGGGTTTGAACCCCATCAACATTATTTTCTTAAATAAAAATGACAGTAATAAATGTGTATAGCCAACACCGCTCTGCCTACCTCTCCTGGTTACAGACGTGAACACATCTATCTATATAAATAAAAATAAATCGCCGAAATGCATGTACACGCATAACTGCCGATCGGCTGCACCAAATTGGATAATTCTTTTTTGATGTGTTCATTATTGTTACGACAAGGTTTGTATAGAAGTAAATTAAAAGATAAATGTAATGGTTCTTTTCTTCGCGACTGTTCACTGCCAGAGGGAAACTGAGGCGGGTGTAACTACCACAGAAAGTCTTTCAGAAATTTAGAAATTATTTACGAAAGTATAATATCATACGAAGTAGTTTTTTTTTTTTAATCTAACAACGCCATCTAGTCCCAAGCTAAGCAGAGCTTGTGTTGGGGATACTAGACAACTGATATAAACATATTTATATACTTTTTTTTTTGTAAATACATACATATTATACATAGAAAACACCCAAACTCCGAAATAAATATTTGCAGAACATACAAACATTTGGTCCGAACCGGGAATCGAACCCGAGACCTCAAGCTTAGCAGTCGCATACGCTACCACTACGCCACCGAGGCAGTCGTGTTCGCTGAGTCAGCTAGTAATTTATATAAAACCTTATTTCCAGCCGGACCTAGCAAAGGTAGGGCGTTACTGCAATCTGTGGCGAAACTACCACGATGTTATGACGTCATGGACTTCGATTATTAATGTGATAGATTTCTATGAGACGAACTACAAACAATTATCGCCTTACCATGGTCCTGGCCATTGGAATGACCCAGATATGGTATGTATACCTATATTAGTTCACCCGCGGCTTCGCGCAAAAGGTATTGTTACTTCTAATGCCTTCAAGAATATGTGTACTAAGTTACATGAAGATCGGTTAAGTTGTTTTCCGTGTAAACGCGTAACAAATATACTTACATTCACATTTATACAATAGAATAGGATGTTATAGATTAACTGAGCCACGCGGTTGTTTTTGTACCTTTACAATAACAACGGTAGCCAAGGTACTCCTTATGTCAGCTATCTGCCTAAAAGTCCTATCAAAATCAATCCAGCCGTTCCAGCGATTGGTATAAATAAACACACAGACAGACTAATAATGAAAAACATTTTTTTTTAAGTAAGTATCGTGATAGTTTAATTTGCAGTTAATGAAAAGCTGTTAATTTTAAATTACAAACAAACATTTAAAATTTTATTTATTTGTTTAGATATGATAGCCATCGGATTGTGAGAGAACAGAGAGTGCCCTATAATATCTATATAACATGTTAGGTATGGACTAGTAAATTAACACTTAACACACTAAAAAACAGTAAAATAGCATATTATCAGTATTTTTATGGAACACCTGCTGGTTCCAAACTCATAAAATTTAACCCCTTTAGTAATAGCACAGATAAAATATAAAATAATAGTTTTTTTTTTTTTTTTTTTATGTCTTAGCTGCCAAAATGACTCTGCTCTGCCTGATGGAAAGCACGAGCAGAATCCAAGAGTGGTGGTCACCATCCTCAATGCTAATAGGGACATTGCAGCATGGCGACCCACACTATGGCGGCCTAGTGAGATGCTTCTTCACGCTCCGCTTAAAGGACCCGGGTTCATAGCGGGAGGGAAACACGTACGCAGGTAGTGAGTTCCAGGTTTTGACCGCTCGGCACAGGAAGGAAGAACCGAAGCGGTGAGTACGAGAGCGTATGTCTACCACTCTGAAGCGGTGACATCCAAGACCGGCACGTGTTGTCCTGTAGAGGAAGGGAGAAGGGGGGACCAGTTGGAACAGCTCTTCGGAACACTCTCCATGATAAAGGCGATAGAGGACTGCCATAGAGGCGATATCTCTACGCAACTGCAGTGGCTCAACGGACTCGGTGGTCTGGGGACTGCCGACAATGCGGATGGCTCGCCGCTGCAACCGGTCGAGAGCGTCGAACAGATACTGCGCGGCTCCATCGCAAAGATGAGAACAGTACTCTACGCACGAGCGAACCTGGGTCTTGTAAAGCAGACACCGATGCTCGGGCGAGAAGAACCGTCTCACCCTATTAAGGATACCTAGCTTCCGCGAGGCCGCCCTAGTGACACTCTCAACGTATTCGCGAGGGTTGAGATCGCGGCTGATATCCATGCCCAGGATATCGAGCCTACCTTGTAATGGCAGTCGAGTGCTCTGAAAAGTGGGAAGGGGAAGGAATGGAGACTTTTTGGCAGAGAACGCGCACACCTGTGTTTTCTTGGCGTTGAACTCGACCAGATTCTCAGAGCCCATTGAGAAATGCGGTCCAAGTCATGGTCGAGTTGAGCGACAAGTTCCCGTCGTTTTTTATCAATATCTGCTAGCCCAGCTGTGGGATGTCCAAAATATCGCCCGTGAACTGTGCTGTCATCTGCATAGCAATGAATATTGGCAAGAGCCAGCATATCATTGATATGCAGAAGAAACAGCGTGGGTGACAGGACGGACCCCTGAGGTACTCCAGCGTTGATCAGCTGAAACTCGGAGGCCGCACCGTCGCAAAGGACTCTAATGCGGCGCTGGTGCAGAAATGCGGCAACCCAGATGCAGAGTTTGGGGGGTAAACCGTATGCCGGTAGCTTGGAGAGAAGCGAACGGTGCCAAACCCTATCAAAGGCTTTGGCCATGTCAAGGCTGATTGCCAAGGATTCCCCATGCCTGTCAATAGCTTCGCCCCAAAGGTGTGTCACATACGCTAGAAGATCACCCGTGGATCGGTTCGGTCTAAAACCATATTGACGATACCATGTTATATTTTGACTGCCATGGTGGGATCTCGGCATCGATTACCGAATTCAATGTTTGTATGACCTGCAAATATTTGATACGTGTTTTTTGTAGCTACAAAAAAACGACAGAAAACAATCGACTTCAAGAACTGGACCAAATTAAAATAGGACACCAGGGGAAGCAACAAAATAAAAAAAGAATTATTAAAATCGATTCACCCAGTCGAAAGTTCTGGGGTAACAAATACAAAAAAAGCAGTCGAACTGACAACCTCCTCCTTGTTTTAAATCGGTTAAAAAAACATTATATTAGTTTACCTAACTATAAGAGAGATGGCGTTGTGTGTCCAATGTCCAAAATATTTACTATTATTTATGATTTTCAGCTAATTTTAGGCACAGGCGCCCTTACAGACAGCCAAAGCCGCGTACACTTGGCCGTATACGCCATGTTGTCAGCGCCATTATTACTCAGCTGTGACATGGCTAAAATAACTAATTATGAAAAAAAAATACTCCAAAATTTAGATTTAATTGCGATTGCTCAAGATACCCTCGGTATTATGGCAGAACCACACACTGTAAGTATTCATCATATAATCTGCCTCTATTTAGACTGCCTCGGTGGCGTAGTGGTAGCGTATGCGACTGCTAAGCATGAGGTCTCGGGTTCGATTCCCGGGTCGGACCAAATGTTTGTATGATCTGCAAATATTTGTTTCGAAGTTTGGGTGTTTTCTATGTATAATATGTATGTATTTACAAAAAAAAAGTATTTATATCAGTTATCTAGTACCCAAAACACAAGCTCTGCTTAGCTTGGGACTAGATGGCGTTGTGTGTTATATGTCCGGAATATTTATTTATCATTGTAAGTAGCTTGCCTTGCTGTTTTGTTTCAAATTTTACTTCTCATTGCAGTGCTATTCTGACTGCGTCGGTGACGCAGCGGTAGTGCATTCGACTGCTTAGCTTCAGGTCTCGGGTTCGATTCTCGGGTCGGACCAAATGTTTATGCCATCGTTCCACTATGATCCCGGGTCCTTTAAGTGTGACGGGAATAAGCATCTCAGTAGGCCGCGTATAGTGTGGGTCACCATGCTGCATTGTCCTTATTTGCATTGAGGATGGTGACCTGCTCTTACACCTGAACTTGGATTCTGCTCATGCTTTCCGTCAGGTTGAGCAGAGTCACTTTGGCAATTAAAAAAATATGTTTTACAAATATTCGTTTCGGAATTTGGCAATTATTTGATTGCTTTTCTCAGAAAAAGTGAGTTATCGGAGACCCAACATCGTCCTCATTTAACACTGGAGAGTAGGGGGAACTAAAGCGCAAAACCACGCAAGACAACATCACTTTCTTAAATTTTAAGGGACACCTAAGCACTTACGTGTCCCCTGAATGTTGGTGGAAACGAAATTATCACTAAGTGTAACCTAACTCTCTTTAAGTGGTCCCTTAAATTTAGGGGACGGTGGTAAAAACGGCCATAAGCCTAGCAGTTGACTGTCAAAACCTGTTCATGTGATGTGATATTTTAATATATGTTACAGTTGACTAATGGCGTCACATTATGGGTGAAACCTCACGAGCCGAGGAAAGGGAACAGATTCCCTAGCTTCTCTTTCGCCTTTGTTAACATGGCCATATTCGACCAAGAAATATTAAGCACGCCGAGGATATATGGACTCAATTCCACAGACTCTTATACTATTTATGTGAGTTTTTATTTGTTTAAAAGTTCATGCAATTATGTACATCGGCGTACTTAATGCCTCAGGCATTCTCTACCAGCCAACCTTTGGGGGTGTGGAGATATAGAAAGGTAGGTGCAGCGAGATTATAATTGTCCAAAACAACACACAGTTGACATAAGTATACATAAACATACCCATTATATATATTGTCACCCAGTGGTTGCAATTTAAAAAAATAAACATTTTAGAACATGTATGTAAACCTCCATGGAAACTTTAACTGTGCCAATTTTTATACTGCTCCGTTTGCATGTTTTTTTTTAAATGTAACTATGGGCACGTATCGCCTGATGGTAAGCGATTACCGTCGCCCATGAACACCCTCAAAACTATAGGCGTCACAAGTGCGTTGCCGCCCTTTGGTGATAGGGAGGGTGATGGGCCCATATCCCAACCCCTCCCCCTATCCCTCTTCCCATCCCCTAAAGGCACCTGTGACGCCCTCGATATTGCGGGTGTCCATGGGCGGCGGTAATCGCTTACCATCAGGCGATACGTTTGCTCGTTTGCTACCTACTCCATAAAGAATAAACGTGTGGTTTGAATCCACAATCCTCAGCGCATACAGTCTCAGCCATCAGATGAAGAATATGATGTTTATAATACATAAATAAATAAAATAAAATAATCAAAAAAAAAACAAAAGATATATTTTTTAACATATTTTCAACATTCGTTTTAGGATGTATTCGCTGGCTCTTACATCATGAACATCACTCGCGACGAGCGCGTCAGAGTGACGATACCAGGCCATGGTAAGTTATATTTTATAGTACTTTCTGCAAGTAAGAGGTATTAGCATCTCTTAAAATATTTTATGTTGTTATAAATACATTTCAGGACTGACCATTAAACTTGGTACCCATTTAGATCTCACATCTTTAGTCATTGAAGTGAATAACCAAGGCATATATCATAATATTTAACTTGGCTTTCATTTCACATTTAAGTTTTGATGGGATTAGCTTCACCTGTTTTTGAAGTGAAAACTTCTTTAGCGGCGCTCTGTACTTTTTTGGAATGGGTAAAAATGTATAAACTCGCGTCAGGTCACGTGACCTGATCGAAAATTCGTAAGACGGATGGAGAGAGGACAGGCGGCGCAGGGCGCTTGCGCGAATGTTCGTGTGTGTATGTAATATGAATTGTCATGTTTGGGTACGATAGCGCAATAAATGAATATTGTATTCCACCACATAAATAATAGTACTTTTATACTGATAATGAAAGCAATTCGTACAAAATTATTCTCTAACCATTCCAAAATATCAGAAATGCACAACGTTAATATTCAAGTTTTCACTTCTGCCGGCACTCCCGGAGTGCAACCCGTCGTATTTTTTTTATCTGTAACCGACTTGAAAGCTAAGTTTATTTTAAAGTCATATCTTACTATAAAGAAATAAGGTTCGATTTTGATTGCATCACACTTCTGGAGTACTTTTTACAGTGCTGCCATCTGTGATTATTTAATATACCTACATATTGAAATCTTTATTAGTCTTCAAATATATTTATTTGTTTCAGATGTGGTGTTGTATACATTTTATCCTTTATAATGATGTAATTCATTAATAATATTTATAAGTAGTTCAGAATTACGTGTACTGTAAAATATATGGTGTAGTTAAAGGCGAATATTAAAGAATATTAATGTTTCGAAGGCCATAGTCGTGTTTACGTCGGATTTTAATTTAAATTAATTATTTTATTGTATTGTATTGATGTACTTTTGCCACATATATATGACAGTGGCGTTCTTAGCTATAGTTTCTCAATACTTAGTAAAATTGTTATTAAAATTTAAGTGTTACTTTTCTGCTTTATTCAGAACTAGCGACCCGCCCCGGCTTCGCACGGGTGCAATGCTGATACTAAATTAAATACACTACAGAAAAACTATGAACGTTGTATATAAAAACATAGCGGCCCGCTCCGACTTTGCACGGGCATAAAATAGAAACCTCTAAAATTAGCAATGTTGCCTTAGTATATGATGCATGTATTATACATATAAACCTTCCTCTTGAATCACTCTATCTATTGGAAAAAACCGCATCAAAATCCGTTGCGTAGTTTTAAAGATTTAAGCGCACATAGGGATATAGGGACAGAAAAGGCGACTTTGTTTTATACTATGTAGTGCTGTTATTGTTTTATATCAGACTGCCAAAATGACTATTATGCTTGATGGAAAGCATGATCCGGATCCAAGAGTGGTGGTCACCATACTCATTGCAGACAATTATTTATTTATTTTTTGTTGAATAGTGGGCAAACGAGCAGACGTATCACCTGATGGTAAGCGATTACCGCCGCCCATGGACACCCGCAACACCAAAGGCGTCACAAGTGCGTTGCCGACCTTTGAGGGATAGGAAAGGAGATGGGGGGAGGGGTTGTCGATTCATGCCGAAGCTTAGCTCTCCCACGGTAACAACAACAATGCAGCATGGTGACCCATTCTATGACAAACAATTGAGATGTTAAATTAGGTGCTTGAAAGCCACGAAGAGGGTCGCGAGTTCTATTCCATTTTAGTGTTATTATATCGTTAAGCAGTAGTTCGTAGTTTGTACCCCTAGTCGGCTCTTACGGCACTCATGGGATGAATACGAATGGCGACATCTTGTTGTCTTACTCTGTAACCACAAGGAAAGGTAGGCAACACCATTAGCAAACTCGATTGCTTGTTTGCTTTTGCTTTGCTTAAGAGATTCAAATAATTTTTCAACTTCAACTGGCTAGGTGGCGTATTGGTAGCGTATGCGACTGCTGTGCCTGAGGTCTCGGGTTCGATTCCCGGATCGGACCAAATGTTTGTATGATCTGCAAATATTTGTTACGGAGTTTGAGTGTCTTTTATGTATTATATCTATGTATGTATTAAAAAGAAAAGTTATCAATAGTGCAATAATAGATTAAGGTATATTATTACTATTGTAGATTAACAAAAGGCTACTTAAATCTATATATATATACAGGGTGTAAAAAGACTACTACCGAAAACTTGGGGATTGCAATCAGACCATGATACTGAATAGGTTTAGCGAAAAAAAAAACGCTAAAAAATTATAATTTATCTAAGTCCTTTTTGTTTTTATCTGCTTACATACACATAGTACAACATAATAGGACCCAAACTACCTAATTATCTCATTTAGAAAACCAAAAAACAAATAAAATCAATAAAACAGCGATGTATTTTGATAAACAAAACAGCTGGTCGGGTGAGTGCAATGACCTTGGCCGGGCGCAGGTATTCAAGTAGCTACGCGGTGCACGCAATAATACATTATTGGCTTGTGGAATTATTAAAAATATTGACACATTGTTTTTTACGGCTACAATTTTTTTTAAGGACAACTGTTTGGTTCTTTTTATAAATTTTGGGGTGCTGAATCAGCCCCTTTCGTTTTCGGTAGTCGTCTTTTTACACCCTGTATATAAAATGTTATGTTGGTTTGTGTACGCTTCAAAAACTCAAAAAGTTCTGCACCGATCGAGCTGAAATTTTATAATGACATATAATCAGCATCAAGGATTGTTTTTATCAAATTTTTGCATCAGTCACATATCCGCGACCGCGAAAAAACACGAAAAAACCGACATAAACGCGGGCGGAGCCGCGGGCAACAGCTAGTAGTATTACAAATAATGAAATAGTTTACTAGTAATTTAGTTAAATTTACCAGAAATTCAATACTTTATTTAAAGAAAATAAATTCACAAGATATGTTGAACACATCTTATATGTTTTCTTAATTGGAATGGAAAAACGATAACTGTCATGTTTAAAGTATATTACGTTTTTCTAAATCGCGTTAACCTTCTGAAATAAGGCAAGGTAATCTAAATTGACTGTCATGTCAAAATATTTTTCTCATTATCAAACGTCTAAACGGTATGATGTCGTAAATAAACTTGTTTGAAGTAACAACCTAAAATTCTCCATTATTAAGTTACAGCCCCTAAAATATAGCTTAACAAGCTGACTGCCTCGGTGACGCAGTGGTAGTGAATGCGACTGCCGTCCTTGAGGTCTCGGGCTCAAATCCTGGGTCGGACCAAATGTTTGTGTAATCTACAAATATTTGTTTCGGAGTTTGGGTGTTTTATAATCAGTATGTATTTACAAAAAAAAAGTATATATGTATTCATATCAGTTGTCTAGTACCCATAACACAAGCTCTGCTTAGCTTGGGACTAGATGGCGTTGTGTGTTAGATGTCCGAAATATTTATTTTATTTATTTAACAATCTGAACCCTGCGGTACAACAATAACCGCGGGCAACAATGCAAGACGAAGCTATATCTTTATAAATTGTAGCCTATGTATTATTCTGATGTATAAGCTATATTATTGTGAAGTTTCATCAAAATCCATTCAGAAGTTTTTAAGTAAAAGAGCAACAAACATCTATCCATCCATACTTACAAACTTTCGCATTTATAATTTTAGTAGCATCGCCGTGACAGTTGTATGTGTAAAGTATATTCTTGTAATAAATAGGACATCACTTTAATTTCTAGTTTCATTTTTATTCTGTACTATGACATTCAAACTTTATTTAATCCTTTATTTTGTGGGGAAATCCCCTCGGATACCACCAACTGGTGGTTATGTCGGACACGAACAGACTAATTCCCATCTCCTATATTTGAAAAACGATCCGTTCTAGGTACGAATAGTAGTATATTATACGGGACGTAAGCTAAAATTGTTCCTATAAAAAAATAAATTGAGGAACGGTATTTACGACTCGTAGTCGGTTCTAGAAATTTTTTACACGATGACGATTCGTTAAATATAGGAACCTGGCATAAGACCGCACACCGTTTCGGGTACTAGAAGCCGGGGAACCAGGGGCACCCTCGGAAGGAAATCCCTGGAACCCCGACGTACCTCGGCCACCCATTGTTTGTAGATGGCCCCCTCCTGTCTAGGAACCCACACATTCCCACCCTCTATTCATTAAAGGGCGCGAGCACTTCACAAAGCTCGCGCCGCTACCCCTGCCTGCTTCTACTGGGGTGACTCCCTCAGGCTTGCGCTTATGGAGGACGAATATCGATTTGCGACCTCCGCCGCCTAGATCGTCTGCGGTACCTGGCCCGTTCCCGGGTCTGGCGGACAGGGAGAGTTCTAAACCTCTCCCGGTCCCGCTCCGAACTTTATTTTTATAGTTTTTTTTTTATTGAACAGTGGGCAAACGAGCAGACGTATCACCTGATGGTAAGCGATTACCGCCGCCCATGGCCACCCGCAACACCAAAGGCGTCACAAGTGCGTTGCCGACCTTTGGGGGATGGGAAAGGGGATGGGGGGAGGGGTTGGGAATATGGGCCTCCGGTATCCTCACTCACTCGGTGAAACACAGTGCTAACGCTATTTCACACCGGTTTTCTGTGAGGCTGTGGTATCACTCCGGTTGAGCCGACCCATTCATGCCGAAGCATAGCTCTCCCACGGTATTTATTTAAATATATTTATATTTATAAAAAAAAGTTAAATAAAACTTTATTTAACCCTGACTATTCGAAACTTTACGACGAGAGTTCATTCTAACCATTATACCCCTGAATTTAGGTTGTAAAACTGGGGTATGCCAATACTACATTCATACTGTTTTGAAAGGGGAAGTCGCCAGAAATATGCGGTTTTCATCTCGTCTCTTTAAGCTGGATAGGTCTGTACTTTGAGTATTCTTTACAGCTCAGTAATGGTTCTATGTATTGCTTACTTTTGACTTGTTTCTTTGCTTATTTTATATAGCAGAAGAATTTATTTGTTTTGTTGAACGCGAAAAAACACCTTTAGATTTGTATAGTGCCGCTATTAACAAACGATATAGGATATAATACATACATATTTGACCAATAAGAGCTAAGTATCCATATTTTTTTAATGTAATAAGGGCAAACGAGCAGACATATCACTTGATTGTAAGCGATTACCGCCGCCCATGGACACCCGCAACACCAGAGGCATCACAAGTGTGTTGCCGGCCTTTGGGGATTAGAGAGGAGGATTGGGGTATGGGCCTCCGGTATCCTTACTCACTCAGTGAAATACATACTTTGGTTTATTTAAATGGAGCGTTGTTTCCTTTGAGTCATGTAGATGCATTATTATGTGATAATTACGGGCTGCCCCAAAGAATATCCTTCTCTCTCTCTCTAAACGTTCCGTGGGAGAGCCACGCTTCGGCATGAATGGGCCGGCTCGACCGGAGTGATACCACGGCCTCACAGAAAACCGGTGTGAAATAGCGCTTGCGCTGTATTTCACCGAGTGAGTGAGGATACCGGAGCCCCATACCCCAACCCCTCCCCCCATTCCCTCTCCCCATCCCCCAAAGGTTGGCAACGCACTTGTGACGCTTTTCGTGTTGCAGGTGTCAGCTCGTTTGCCACCTATTCAATAAACCTCTCTGGTTTGTTGTTCATTTCTGATGATTGTTTTTAGTATCACCGACCATAGACCGCATCTGGAGCTGATGGTCTCTTGGTCTCTTTCCACTTACTCAAAATTTTAGCGAAGATAGTTCATTATCATATAGCGTTATTAGCATAATATGATGTAGTTTAAGTTTTGTAAGATATGTCGTCCATTCTTCCTACTGCTCATAAAAATGTACCATTTCGACGTTTAGTGAGATACTGGTTCGATTAACAATCACATCTAATGTGATATTAAGTATTTTATAAGTAGTAAGTTATTACATAATACGTTAATTTATCAATGTTGTTGGTATATGTTTATATAGAATTGTACCAGATTGTCAAGCAGTTACAAATTCGAAACTCAGTTAAATACTGACGACAGATGATTAGATTAGGAGTTTCTGGACGAAAGGAAGTCTGAACTGAGTCTTTAAAAGGGACTTTGATTTTATGATTCTGAGTGTTTCGTCCTTTCTTCTCAGGGCTAGTCCAGTTAAGAAAGACCGACATATACTTATTTTAAAAAGTTTAATTCACAAAAGTGTTCAAGTTATTTAATTGCAAAATAAAAGACTAAATTTCCGATATGTAACTAAAGTATCGTATTATTAACTAACTAATGTCTTATTAAAATTATAATTATAAATACTCAAAAGAGATTGTTTTTCATTGTTTAAGAAAAATCCCAAAATGTATTCTTAGTAATAGATTAGATTTGTTTTAGCAGTCTTTATAATATTTTCTACGAATATATGAATGTAAATACATTGGACTAAAAGACCTAACTTTTCGGCGATTTCATTTAAGGTTGAAAATCGGGATATTCCACCTGATCGATATCTGTCAATCTTCTAGTGATCACTAAGACAATATTAAGATACTCGTATGAAGGCACTAAACGACGTTTAGTTTCACAAACACCTATTACGGTACCTACGTATCTTAATTAATAAGGCTATTATTGGAATTAATCTCATTTATAATTTAGGCCCTATATATATAAACAATAGGTTTTTCTCATTCAGTATTAGGCTGTTAGTCAAAATGAAGTTTCTAGTCTTGATAGTTGCTCTCTGCGTTGCGCATGGCACCCAGGGTGAAGGATTACTTGGAAGCATATTAGGAGGAGCGACAAACGCGATCGGTACCATTCTTGGAACAGGACGCGATGATCCTTGTTCTCGTAACGTGATCGATGACTACCGAGAAGCGCAAAGCCACTTCTTCAAAACCTTGTATGCGAAAGTTGCAGCTCGAAGTGATAACCATTTTGTATTTTCACCGATCACAATTTGGCTGTCTCTCTCCGCTTTAGCTGAAGGTGCTGCACCTGTAGTCCAGAGTCAAATCTATACCTCATTGTCTCTGCCACAACAGCAATGCATTCGAAACAAATTTTATGAAATCGCCTTGCATGTTGAAGAATCAGGAAGAGACGTTAGCTTCGAAAGGCGGCGGTGTCTTATTATCGACGAATTTCTAGAACTGAACCCGGCTTGGTCAAAGTATGTAGAAAATTATAGACTTCTGCCTGTGGTTACGGCGCCAATAAAATCCCGCCCGGAAGCAACATCTGAGCGTCTTAAGAAGTTCCTGGAAGCGCGTTACGATATCGACTTTAAAGGAAACTCAATCCTAGTTGATAGATTGGATTATGAGGGATTATGGTCAACTGCCTTTGATGATGCTAAGACGTATAGGGCACCATTTTACAACGATTTGGGATTACAAATAGGGACAGTGGACATGATGAAAGCGAAAAAACATGTTCGCTTAGCCCACGTTCCGTTCATGAATACTAAGGTCCTCGAATTGCCTGTTGGAGTCAATGGCCGGTATACGCTGCTCATTGTTGTCGGAACTGGAAATAATGTTTTGGAGAAAGTATTTGAGCTGTTCTTGGGTTCAATAGTCAAGGTGCTTAGTCTGTTGCAAATGAGTTTAGTTCCGGTCGAGATCGAGGTGCCCAAGTTCACGATGAGCTCGGAGTTTGATGTTAGGACTGCGCTTGAAGATGTAGGAATCGATCGATTCTGGACTGATCCTGCAGCGACCGGGTAAGCATATATTTAATTTGACAATTGTCACTAGCGCAGTAGTACCTACTATAGTCGTTCCAATCGTTTATTTAACTATTGACAGCTCTAATATCTAATCAAATAGTGATACCCTGACCTGTTACCGATTCGATTTCTTTTAACGATCGATTTTATGCATGTAGAAGTTTTAATCGATTTAACACACTCATTATTTTATAGATAATTTTGTACTTTTATCGATTACTGAACGGCAACACCGAACGCGGAGCCGACGCGCGACGCCATTTTGATGTCAGTGTTAATCCACATTTTCATACGTCAAGTTGAGTATTTATATTACTCCATTTTGATTTATTTGTTTTGTTGAGTTGAGCGTATTGTTCCTCCGTTCGTTACTGTCAAAATGCCAAAAAATAAAGTACTCAAAGGACAAACAAGAGAGTTTGTCTTGCGATATAATCGATAATCGTTTTATTTCGAAACCGTTTTTATAGTCTGAGGTCATTAATTACGAATTACACATCTCTAAGTGGGCGGAGCCCGTCCATGAAGTACAATATTTCCTGTAGTACATTGTATCAAAAATTATTACAAAACTTTATGTGCGTGATCTGTCAAAAGTTAAATAAACAATTGGAACGACTATAGCCAACCAATTGGATTGATTCATGTTTAGGTTCATATCATTCAAACAATATTTGCCCACAATATATAAAGTTTGTATAGTCTATTGAATTCATAAATTGTTTAGCCCTATGTTCGTCTATAAATCAACAAACTGCGCAATCTCGTGACAGTCGGTATTAATATCAAAATTTATATTTGAACTTTGAAACTATAGCTATTAATGTCTATAGGTAACTAGCAGTTCTCTATCGTTTAATTTTATAGTTTCAATGTCTTAAAAGTATCTACCATATTTTCGGGTGAGAAAATTATTTTGCATTAAAAGTATAACAATAAACCACCTGCAAAATTGTTATGTTCTCATTATTTGTGTCAAAAACTAATAATTCTAAAAAATAGATAATTTAATACATCTTTAATGCCTCTCTTGGGACTATATAATCTTTCCTTAATGCTATAGCGCCAGATGGATATTGGATTCTATCTAGTATAAATTCGTTCCAAAATCCCTTCTCGCCTGAAACTTTAAATACCTTGCTAGTTGAAAAAAACAACGATGAAAGAATTAAAAAAGTGATGTGACGCGATAGATAAATTGCTGTCAGTTTAGTTTAAAGATAGTGATATCGCGTAATCTAACAATAGTTAGATTACGCGAGTCTTGCTAGTTCGAACCATTGAACTTGTTTAGTTTATTAGTTTCTTGATTCAGAACTCACTTGCAATAAAATTTTAATGATATCTTAAACGTTCTGTTGTGCAATTGATTGTATACTAACACATTTACCCCTTATTATTGCAGCTACGTCTCTAAACCATCACCATTGCCCGGAAACTTTATCCAACATACCTCCATAAAGATCGACAGTAACGGCGTGGAGCCGGCCTCTTCTCCCAAGGGTCTATTGCCCGGACTCGTGGATTTTGCTGCGAATACTGCTTCTGACATAGGTTCCGTGGTTGGGCATAATTTTGTCGCAAACAGACCGTTTATGTACGCTTTGTTAGAGACAACAACTCAGTCGTGCATATTTGCGGGTGCTTTTTCAAGGCCCACGGAACGTTACTAATGAAAAAACAAGTTGATTACTTACGTATTGAATAATAAATATAAATTATAAATATTCTATTTTTATAACACATAACGTAGGTATTTATTTCTGCTGAAAGTAGAAAATGTGTATTGTGAATACGGTATTTGACTGCCTCGCTGGCTTGCTGCTTGGTGCTTGAGGTCTCGGGTTTAATTCCCGGGTCGGACCAAATTTTTGCATGATCTCCAAATATTTGTTTCGGAGTTAAGTTCTTTTCTAAGTATAATATGTATGTATTTACAAAATAAATATGTATTTATATCATTTGTCTAGTACCTATAACACAAGCTCTGCTTAGCTTTGGACTAGATGGCGTTGTGTATTAAATGTCCGAAATAATTATTATTGTTAATTTTGGAGTTGCAAATAATATAAATATTATGATATCTTTCCTGTCGTTCTTTTTCCAAAACGAAACAATATTACACAAAAAGTTTTACCCATTTTAATTTGCTCCAGTTCTTGAAGTCGGTTGTTTTTTTTTTTGTAAAAATTTTTAATTATTAGTAGTGTGGAGGAACGGGTGTAATGTCCCTCCGACACAAAGAAGGATCCTGCGACCAGGCTAGGTGATCATGCCTGGCGGGCTACTACACAACTACTACTAACAGTTGATGTTGGGATGTTGTATATATGATAATCGGCACGAGAACTATTTATTGCGCGATTCAGGATTTGTAGTTACTCCGTGTAGTGCATTACTTCGTAGTTCTTAGTAAGTTATTGTTGTGTTATATGTGGAAGTCGCCACAGTAGAAACAGTTTCCCCTATGATATTTAATGAAATAACTGTACATGCGTCTTGAAATTCAGTATTCTCTTTGTTATACAACATATGTAGTTCATTAAAAACTTGCTAATGAATACGCAGACGAAAAAAAATAAAAGTATAATTGGACCTCGTTTATAACTTATACCCAATCTCACGTCGACTGCCCATCATAACAAGCAACGCGATTGGTTGGCAAATAATGATGTTGTACTTTAATGCAGAACAATATACAATTTTGCATCGATAGTCCATTAAAGCAATATGTCTGTAATAGTTTTTGTTTGCGGCTTCGCTTGTGTTAATGTTTATTTTGTTAAAGTAGGATTAAATCTGAAAATTCTTTTATTTTAAATGCCAGATTTTGCACGCGGTTCCACCCATGTGTATGTCGTGTTATCACGGTAAAGAGTAGTATATGTCCTTTCTTAAAAATCAAAGTATGTCCATGGCAAAATACATCGAAATCGGAGCAGTAGTTTAGTCGTGAAAGTGTAACAGACTGACAAGGTTACTTTCGAATTATATACCACTAGCTGACCCACGCAACCTCGTTTGAGTCTTCTATTGCCTGTAGCGTTATAATTTTCCCCCGTTTTAGAAACATTATTCAGTAGTGATCCGCTCCTATAAGTATTAGCCTTCCTCGATAAATGGTCTAACCAACACTGAATTTTTTTCAAATCAAACCAGTGGTTCCTGAAATTAACGCATTCAAGCAAACTCTTCAGCTTTATAATATTAGTATAGATTAATTTGGATGTGATAAACGATCAAATGCGTTACCTGGTATTTCAGAATTTAAGTCGGTCCAAAAATACAGCAGACAATTATTTGTTCTACGTATAACAAGACAAAAAGACAACTGTTATCATAACATTTATATGCAGCCTATGTGGGGTACGTAGGCTTCGAATACGTTGCGATTATCAGACTCGTGTAAGTTTCAACGTCGACTAACACAGCCATGAAGGGTCTATCTACCACAAACTCGCTCCAAAATCGCTCTTCAGTGTTAGGACTTAGTGCTGGTATGTTTTCTAACTGTGGTGGTGGACTGATTCCCTTATTTTTGAGAGTCAATGTGGTGTGATGGATGTAACTGGTTGGTAAAGCTGGCGGGTGAGATATGAACCTGTTAGGAGAAATCATTGTTAAATAAGTGTAAATTCGTTTTTTTCTTTTTTGTGGTATGGCAATGTATGTATATATTGTGGTTAATCTTAGGTTCAACCAGTAAATCTTAGGATTTACTACAAGGAATTGGTTAATGTAAGAAAAAGTTAGTCAGTTATAGTGCATTATCATCATAACTGCTCGTACGAAACTAACCGAATACACTTTGTAGTAATATTACTACAACTGGAAAAAGAGGTAAAAGGTAAATGCAAGGCAATACAAATTATACCCACTCAGTAGCTCCAGGATCTTGCCATAAGTTCACAATCCCCATATCCTCCAGAATCCGTTTTATATCAATCTCAGATTTCATTAGGAACCGAGGTATTTTCACATCAATGGGTATTTGCGTCTCTTGCAAAGAGTGTTTAGCTTCGAATATGGTATAGTTATGGAAACTGGACACCATTGAGTCAATGCTGGAATTGTTATTTACAGCCAGAGCAAATATCATTCGATATTCTCTGTTGAGACCGATTGGAAGTTCCAGAACCTTAGCATGTAGGCTTGCGATGTATCCAATTCGAACTATGCTCTTCATCTCCATAAGGTCTACTGACCCAATTCGTTTGCCAACTTTATTGTAAAATGGTGAATGTTTGGTCACGTTGTCATTAAATGCCGTAGTCCAAAGACCATCGTAATCCATAGAATTCAATATAATTGAGTTACCATTAAAATTGACCTGATGTTTGGTCGAAATGAAATAATTTATAATTTCTAAAGTTGCAACTGGATTGTGTTCGATCGGTGCTGGAAGCATTTGTAAAAGGGAATATTGTCTCACCAGTTTAAACCAGTTTCCATTGATACGAGTACCTCGATCAATAAGTAATACACGTTTGTTTACGACACTGACATATTGGGAAGAAGATATCCGTGCTACTGCAATTTTATAAAGCTTGGCTCTTGAACACACATTTTCAGGGAGATTCAGAAGTGCGAAGAGTTCTTTCTGGGTATTATCATCGGCTCCTTCTGCGATGGCTGAGAGCGTGATCCATATAGAGAGTGGGGACAACGTCATGTAATGCCGTCCTTGAAAGGAGACTCTCTTTAATAATTTAGCTGTAAAGGTGGCGAAGGCAGTACGGAAGACGCCCGTTGCTTGTTGGTTGGCAATGCATAGATTTTTATTTCCATTACTTATAAATCTTTGGGCAAATGTATGTTGTTTCTTGGATGCACATATTCTAATTAATATTATAACTGTTATAACTAGAACTATTTTCATTACTATTTAGTTTATCACATCAGATGATATTGGCAATTGTGTATTAAAAAAATTAGGTACTCAGAATTTACATTAATTTACATTTACTTACAATTTTTTTTATAAAAATAGCTCATTTCTTTTGAATGTGATCTACTTATGTCTTCTTATGTTTTTAATTTATTTTATCTACTGTAAGGAAGATAAAAAATATGTTAATAGTCTTATCTATTGTCGTACCGCGGGTAACGGGTTCCATTCGTTGATCTCTTACAAATTTTTGTACTTGCTCATAAGAAAAAACGTAAAAGTAATTAAAGTCTTTTTAAAGTAGATATGAACCTAAGAACTAAACTAAAAGTATCTCGTTCTAGTAATGAAAACCTTAAACCTTTTTAATTATGTACTCGGAATTAATTGAAGTAAAGTTGGAGTACTTAGTTCAATTACCAACAACTCATTTAAACTGCTACTACTTGTTCTCGAATACAGTTCGTATCTAATCTTGACTCGTAAGAAAATTCATTTAAATTCTAGTTGTAATAGTGAGGGTGATCACCGATCATATGAAGTTATGTTTTATTGTTTGTTGAATAGGAAATATGAATGTTACACTTTCAAATTCTTCAAGTTTCAATTACAACAGTCTTAATACAATACAAAAAAACTAGGTACTTCATAAGTTAGTACATTATTGTATTCCAAATATGAAAAATAAATCTATTGAAATACGAACCTCTTTTGTTAGAAGTCGTTTAATAATAATAGCTATCAATAATATAAGGACGCCTACGGTTTCTTAGAAAAGTATTGTTAAATAAATATTTTTCCACAATAGTGTATAAAAGAAATTGAATTGAGAAACGTTTTTCAAAATGGACCTATTGATTACATTACGTGTCGTCTATAATATTTACAAAGGATTTACCAAGAAAAAACACGTTTTCTCGGCCCGGTAACTATATTATATTTACTTCATCTAGTACGATCTGTTTATTGTATCCAAAAATTAAATTATCTTGATTTATTTGGCCCAAACAGCAGTAATATTAAAACATATATTGAAGATTATCTATCATTTCGAAACGAATAAAAATAACATTTAAATACAAAACGGGCGGCGATTAACGAATGCGTGAAACGAAACGTTGGCGTCACGTGGCGTCAATTATGCAACTGTAGGCCGGATATCAAATATTTCATTAGGTTTTATTACTTGGAGCTGTAACGAAGTAATTATATTAATGCAGTTAGATTTATTTTTGTATTGAAACAGTTTATTTTGTAACGACGTCTCACATTGTACGACTAGCAGTCGTATGAGTTCACTCTTACAATGTATCTATCAGATACGAACTCAAAAAGACTCCCAAGCTTACTCCCAACTTAAATCCACGTCCACATAAGTATTTAAATTTTCATTATGTGATCAAAATTTTTAAATTATTTTTTTACACCAAGTTTGAAGATCATGACCACATATTTACCTACGTGTAAATTGTTCATTCCTTTATAGGTAGTGTTGTGCACAACTTTCAAAGTCTCTTATTTTACAAATAATTGCCATAAGTACTTACGTATAATTTAGATAACTTTTTTTTGTTACATGTTTATCTTTTATCTTTATCTTTTTCGGACAGCCTCGTTGGTCTAGCGGTTAGAGTAACGACTGCCGATCAAGAGGTTTCGGGTTCTATTTTGGCTTCGGACTGTTATTGAGATTTTCTTACAAGAAATTCTTAATAGCAGCCTGAAGAATGGAAGATGGTGGTGTTTCCCGCCCGTGCTTCGAAAACCACGTTAAGCTGTCGGTCCAGGTTGTCATAAACAATGGCAATCGTTATTAGGAAGAAAGGGCCCACTAAAATACTGACTAGTTCCACCTTCGACTTTCGTTCACCCTCAGGGTTGCGGATATCCGATGCCAGTTGCTCTGTAGAAAAACTGATATTCAGGTAAAATCGGTTGAACTAGTAGCCGACCCCAAATAATCTCGGGAATAATAAAGGCTAGGAAGAAGATGATGTTTATATTTAACAATATTCAAAAACGTCAGAAGTAATTGGACTTGAGAGCCGTGTATTTATCATCTAATAACATATTCTTAGCATAGCCAGACGTAAGAGTCCAAACGACGTAAGTTGTGCGAGAGTACCAGGCGCCAAGACATCACAAAGAGGTAGTAATGACAAAACTAATTTAGTGAACTCGCGAAGAAAAGTGCGGTGCTATATAGTACTTAGTAACTTGGCAAGCACGAAGTGTTGAGACTTGTGTTTGTAGGTATGTAGAACCGACGAGTAACTTTCAAGTGTATCTTAAGTTCTACTTAGTAAAATGTACTTGCTTTATTTAAAGTAAGATAGAATATCAAGGCCGGCTCGACCGGTGCGGCACTACCCTCGCACAGAAGATCAACTTAAAATTACATCGTTCGTGCTGTCGTGTCTCGTTGGTGAGTGCCAGAGGACGCCATGGTGTGGGTCTTTATGCTGCATTGTTGCATTCGCAATGAGTATGGTGACCATCAGGCAGAGTAGAATTACTTTGGTAGGACTATATAAAAATATATAACCCTTTTAATTTAAATTGTGATGAAAGTTGATGTTAGTTGATAAAATTAAACAATGTTTTATTTCTAACTAGCGACGCGCCCAAGCGTCGGACTTGTGCAGTGGGGATAGTACATAGTGTGGTTTGGGCGTTGTTATCATTGTACTTACATTTATATAATAATATAAAATAGTTTTTTTTTTTTTTATTGAATAGTGGGCAAACGAGCAGACGTATCACCTGATGGTAAGCGATTACCGCCGCCCATGGACACCCGCAACACCAAAGGCGTCACAAGTGCGTTGCCGACCTTTGGGGGATGGGAAAGGGGATAGAGGGAGGGGTTGGGGTATGGGCCTCCGGTATCCTCACTCACTCGGTGAAACACAGCGCAAACGCTATTTCACACCGGTTTTCTGTGAGGCCGTGGTATCACTCCGGTCGAGCCGACCAATTCATGCCGAAGCATAGCTCTCCCACGGTAAAAAAGTGCAAGTAAAAAATCTAATACACAACGCGATCTAGTCCCAAGCTAAGCAGAGCTTGTGTTATGGGTACTAGACAACTGATATAAATACTTATATTATTATTTTTTGTAAATACATACATATGATACATAGAAAACACCCAAACTCCGAAACAAATATTTGCAGATCATACAAACATTTGGTCCGACCCGGGGATCGAACCAGAGATCTCAAGCTTAGCATTCGCATACGCTACCACTACGCCACCTTCGGCTTGAATCACTCTTCCTGTTAGTTAAAACTGGCTTAAAATCCGTTGTGTAGTTTGAGTGATCTGAGCGTTTTAGAGAAAGATCCTTCATTTTATATGTGGTTAATTCGTTACATGTTCTTTTACGAATCTTTAAAGGAGAATAGAAAATAATACTCACTTATTTCACCTACTTGCTACAATAGCTCCTTTATGAAAGGAAACAAAAGTAAGTACAAAAGCCCCGAACCGATAGTTATTTACAGTAATTGCGAGAGATCAATAACAACCTTTTCAGCCTTCGATCAAACGGGGCTGCCGTTTGATGGAAGGATGGAAAACTAGTATCATACTTGATATAAAAGCGTTTCCGAAGCCTGTAAAGGCTGCACGAGGCTTCTGCGCTTCTGGAAGGAGCTAGCTTAACTCACCAAGTCAAGAAGACGGTCTTTAATGTGTGTTGGTACATCTATACATAGAGTGAGTGAAGAGGCAGATTTATATGTGAAATATATGCAAATAGTATAGATAGTATAGATAATTCGCTAGTTGGGTTTAAATGCCTGGAAACCAAAGCCCACTACTAAAGTGCCAAGGGGAAAGGTACTCGTCTTTGCTTATATTTGCTGCGTACTGCGACCAAAGTATCAGCCATGCCATGCTTTAAAGCAAGGAAGTGCCAAGTATAAAATTAATATTCATGCAAGGATTTGTGCATTTCAAATATGCTACAATAACACATGAATTATGAAACACGTGTTGTGAAATATATTCCCACAGCTTGCAAATATGCTGATATAAATCATTTAGATTCCACCGACTTAAAATTCATAGGCAAATGTTTGCAGTAAGGTTTTAATACCTTGACTTGTTCGATCTTATTTCTCAAACTCGAGCTCTGTGGTGTGCATTGGGTCCAGCTGTGGACTGCAACGGACTGATGATACTAATATTCCCGTATCTGAAAGTTCTTTGACTTCCAGGAGTTACTGTATAATTCTTTCAAGAATATAAACATACATCAACGTTTAGTTGTATTATTTAAAGCTATTTATTATGTTTTATGTCGGGTAACATTAAAAAAACTAAAACTTAAAAGAATATTCTACTGGAATAATCATTCCTACTCCAAAAATAGACTAAAGGAAAACCAATTATTGTATAAACGATAACAAAGCTAACAGACAAACATTAACAAGAACGTAATATACACAGAAAAATTCTTTCATTCATTCTTTCTGTAATACAGGACCCTCTTTGACATCGCACAATGATATTTGGCGAAGTAATTAATTCCTCACTGCGTAGACCACGTCAAAGTTGGGGCCAGTAATTAGACGCCGTACCATAGCGCCCGAGCCGTCTAAGAGCCGAAGATAAAGCTACTGTTTAACTGTTAGCGGTTTAGTCAAGCGATGGGGAATATTTTTTTGTAGATAAATCTATGACGGAGAATTGCACTGCGGTTATTATAAAAAGCGGTGCCTAGCTTAGACAATTATAATCAACCAATTTTTCTCTACCTGTTTCTAGTTTTATTTGTATTTTCTCACTGTGTTTGCAATAGGTTTTAGCTAATTGGTTTTAAATACCTCTCTCCGCTGACTCTTCTTGCATATGTACTTGTTTTTGTATGTATCAAAAGAAGAATGTCAATTGAGTTATGATGAACTGATAAGGTAACGGTTCTAAGATACGGGATACCAGAAATCTCAGGTTGACGTTGCAATAGCTCGAAAATGATATACATTGGTGTTACAACTCTCGGAGCGTATATTTTTATATCGCTTACGATAGAGTAGGTAATTACTTACTTTTACTAAATTTAACTGTTTCATAGGACTGTCATAATGATAATTCTTTAATAATAATTATTATTATTATTTATTGTAACAAAAAAAGGATTACATAACTCTGTGTAGCCCTGACTCCCAAAATAGCGTTAGATGTGTGTTGGGAGTCAGTGAGTCATAACATATGTCTCTTTGTTTGTTTACTTCACATACATGGCATATCAAATTACATACTTCACCGTTCGCATTACTTTTTTAAACAAGTAATGAATTATTTAATAAAAAAAACCCGACTACGTATATTTTTTTATTTTGTTTTTTTTTTTTATTTTATTTGCCCAGTTTCACGCTCACGGCTAAAACAAATCTATTGACACCACTCACATAAAAATACGACAAGCCGTTTAGGCTCTAGGGCGTGCCAAAGAAATATACATACACACACTCGAAAAACATAACCTTCCTTCTTTCGCAGTCGGGTCAAAAGGGTACAAAGTTTTTATTCTTTACGTATTAAAATATGCTTATATTTTAAATGGTATAAAGGCAAAATTAAAATACAGTATGTTTTAACTTATTCCGTGATAGATCCATTAGTTTTGTGGTACATATAACGTGTAGCTCGTGTTCGTTATTCGTAATCGCTCGAAAAAACCGCTTTCTAACAGTGGCACCTGAACCTTAATTTCATTACTTATCTACTTAGCAATAAGAAGTCTATGTCTGTGTTGGACAGGTCTCGTCATTCTTTGGTTATTATTATAGTAGTACAGTCTTACTACCCAAGTAATTAACAGAAACATTACTCACCGAAAGTCTATGAATGTTTAATAAATTGTAGTTTGAACATTTCAGACCTGTACAGGTATTGTAATTGTAATTACAAAACAATTAAACAACGCTATCAAATACGCTTTTGAAGATACTATTACCAATTGTGTACAACAATTAATTTAAGGTAGACCTGTAAGTGAGACTTATGTTTAACTAGAGACTTGAATGAACTTGGTAAACAAAAACAAATATATTAAATACTAGAAAATAATGAGAATCTTTTGTTCAGATACTTGATACCAATGACCTGACCAAAATTGTTTCTTTTATTCTTTTTGTCAGACGGAAGACCTGATGTGATGTGACAATAGCCACAGATAGCCATATGTAACTGTGTTATCGTCCTTTGGGTTCTGTCCATAGAATCAGGTATAGGAGAGATTCCCTCGCCTTCGGGAAACTTTTAACCGGTGGAAATTTATTTATTTTAATTTAATTTTTTATTATATTGGGGGCAAACGAGCAGACGTATCGCCTGATGGTAAGCGATTACCGCCGCCCATGGACACCCGCTACACTAGAGGCGTAACAAGTGCGTTGTCGGCCTTTTAGGAAGGAGTACGCTCTTTTCTTGAAGGTTTGAAGGTCGTATTGGTCTGGGAACAACGCAGGCGATAGCTCATTCCACAGTTTTGTTGTGCGTGGCAGAAAGTTTCGGGAGAATCGCACAGTTGTGGACTGCCATCCATCACTTTTTTATAGCAGTTTACAAGGCTGTGGTATACACAGAAACAATGATATTATTCTATGTTCAGTGAAGTAAGCCCTTATGTGCCGAAGCAAGACTACTAGGGCAAGAACAGAAAATATGTAATGGACTAGCACAAATAGTAATGACTAGCTGATCTACATCGTCTGCATCTCTTGTTGCGTGTAGCGTGATATTATAACAGTGTTAACAAATATGTTTATTACAAATAAAGTTATAGTGAGCCAACATTAAAAGACAAACATATGCTGTCTCAGACTTATCAAAAGGATAATTCCGTGAAAGAGCTCTCAAAAGATTTTTCGTTTTTTTAACTATTTTCCGCTCCTTTTGGTTGTAACGTGATGATATACAGCCTGTAGCCTTCCTCGATAAATAGGCTCTAAATGACTCAAAGACCTTTTCAAAATGAACCTGTAGTTCTTAAGATAAATAAGCATACAAATTATTCAGTTCAATATTAAATTATTAGACATAGATTTTATTTTTGATCTTTATTTCTTTGACAATATTACAAGATTTGCAGACAAAATGTAAAATATCAAAACAAAATGTATGAATAACAGATGTGTGGTAATTTCTAACATGCCCTGATAATATTAGACCCATATATCAAGTAAATTACTATAATAAATGCGTCTGGAGAGTCCTCAAAGCAACTACGATTAGTCATCGGCTGAGCCCAGCTACATAAAATATTCAGCAGTCACGCACACCCGCTGTTTAAACCAACTTTCGTCTGTTCTAGACGGTTTTTTTTGTTATCAACAACAATTATTTATCCATCGTTGCATAGTTTATGCTATAATATATCGACTACAAACTTTTAATTTTTTTTCTGTGCGTTTTTTTTATTTTTAGCTTTCAATATACGAAGTTCTTCGAATGATCAAATACTCGAATAACTTCTTTGATCCTAACTTACATTATAAATGCGAAAATGAATCCGTTTGTTTACTTACTTCCAATTGGGCAGGAAATGCGCCCAAATCCAAATACGCGTTAATGATCACTCCATCAAAAAGGTGGTCGCCACTTGGCGGTTAACTATGCAGAAGGAAATCCTAAGTACACAGAGAATCCTGAACAGAGTTCTCTTGCTCAGACATAAAAAAAACCAGCTAAACCGTTAAAAAGACTAGGGCTAGCTACGGATTGAGGAGAAAATGAGAGAGGGGGGAGGAAACTAGACTTCCGATCAGCTCACTCACATATAGGTACTATGAATTGCAAGAAACGAAGAAAATGCAATTCGGTTACCTGCGTGTATCTCATCTAAGTCCCGAATCATTTGTTTTTTTCATATATGGCTCTGCCCAAATTACTCTTCTCTGCCTGATGGAAAGCATAAGCAGAATCCAAGTGCATGGTGACCCACATTAAGACGGCTTTGTGATGCTTGTGCATCATTGGGCCGAAATGTGGTTCTCTCTTAATAATAACTAACGCCAAGTTATATGTTTACGATATCGACTTTCTTTTTTTTATTATGTAGGGGGCAAACGAGCAGACGTATCGCCTGATGGTAAGCGATTACCGCCGCCCATGGACACCCGCAACACCAGAGGCGTCACAAGTGCGTTGCCGGCCTTAGGGGGATGAGGAAGGGGAAGGGGGAAGGGGTTGGGGTAGGGCCTGCGGTTTCCTCACTCACTCGGTGAAACACAGCGCAGGCGCTGTTTCACACCGGTTTTCTGTGAGGCCGTGGTGTCACTCCGGTCGAGCTGGCCCATTCATGCCGAAGCATAGCTCTCCCACGGATCAAATAGTACTCTATGATGCACGAAGAGGTCTCGATATAATACGAATGGTCACACATTTATAGATTGGCTAGGATTACATAACTTTGCCACTTTACCAAGAGAACTACCCTCCCTCATATATGGAGAACATATTACCATAACGTGATTGCCTCTGTCTCCCTAAAGTCTAGATAATGTAATGGGTTCTATTCAATCACTTAAGCAAAGTATATATTACATAGCAGTCACGCTTTTTGTTAAATTCATTCTTTATATTTAACTACTTCAAGGCATACATTACTTTTAGGGTCTTTCTGATTCCCAAAGGAGCTTTCTACGATATTGGTTTTTAAAATTATCTGAAAGGCAAATGGCCGAATGACAAACAAAATATCTTGCCACTAAGGGTTAGGTTTATAAAACAAACCTATATTAAAGTTTAAATAAAAGCGGGCTAGAGTCGTTATAACAAAAACGATTTTAATTTAAATTTCAGTGTATGTTACATCTTAAAGTCTTGATGTTTGCTATTGAATTCGATAGATGGCGCTAAATCAATCATCTGAATCACGCTACAGTTTGGTTAGCACTGATACTATACGTTCAAATTTGATAAAGCTTTGTTAGTTACAATTTGTTACCCAATAAACATTTATAAACATAATTCTAAATCATGTCAGATACTTTTTCCAAAGCAACTAAATAAAAACACGTTTAAAAACATTGTTGAATGGAGAGACAGGAATGGACGAAACAAGTAGAAATAAGAACAGTTTAATAAGAAAGAACTAAAAGGTACGAGCGTTGTTACCTACGACCTGGTGAAAGTGGCAGGGATTTATTGGACAGTAGCGAGGTTAACTGTATTTTCTTTAGAAGATTTACGAACACTATATTTTTCATAACGAATTTCTACTATAAACAGAGAGCATAGGACGGCATCCAACCACTCTATGCATGTATATCGCTAGTGAATAGAGTAAATCCTTGGCAATTCCTGAATCGCGTTAATTTTAAAATTTATTTTTGATTTATTTTTATTAAATTTATTTAAAAATTATTGTAACTTGTAACAACCTACATGAATAGAAAGTTAAATATTTTCACTTAAGCCTTTTGGAGATGTGTCAACTCCGAGTGCAATTTCCATTCGCTTCCATTAATTGTAATATAAAAGCGAATGGTTCTAGTTCATGTGGAAATTGAACGACAACCCATCAATGGAATTATTATACCAACGATAGTTGGAGGTATTGGTAAGTCTGAATTGGCACTAATTTTGGCATCGGTACGTAGGTAGTAAGTAAATAAAAATATCACGAAACATTCGAAGAGAACTGCCGATAGAAGTCTGAAGCTGCAAACGAAAGCCTAAAGTTGCAAACAAACAGTTGTTTTTTTTGGCCATTTAAACCAATTGTTTAATACCGAATATAGTGTTTATTGTTTTAAATATCTCAGCTATTTTTGATCAGTCAGTAATCGTAGTCGAGTAACATATACATTACCGTGTATTTTTCTCAAATAAAACTTAAAAATATTTATGTGATCACTTAGAAGTATATTGGTCTGGTAGAATTAAAGCATATTATTATTAATTTTATCGAGAATGCAGATGCACATATAATTTTTGAAGAGGTTGGTTTTAATTTTTCATCATTAGAACGTAATCCTATGGCATAAAAAGTTTTAAATAAGCTAATTAAAAAGCAAAAGCTTTACTTTAAGCAAAATAGCTCTCAGAGTAACATCTTCAAAAACGTCTTGCTTCTTTCAAAACCATACCAACACTCTCATAAATACCAAAACATTCTTCGACCCTCGTAAATAACTGCATCTTGACCGAATATCTTATTATCATCCCTCTAGACCCGCAGTACTCAATCGCCTTTAAATACATTATACGGGTTGGTTAATCCCAAAGGCGCTGTACATCTATTTAGATATAAACAGAACTCTTTTACGGGCCATCGTTATCCAACACTGTTATCTATACTCCTGTGCTTATATAAAGAAACTGAAAGGATTTTTGTATGTAAGATTAAACGAATTCTATTGTAAAGATGACAATCAGAAGAAAAATATATTTTTGAAGTGAAACTTCTTTATCGGGGTTGTCAAAAAATTTATTGTAACATTTTTTCGTTACGCGTAACATTTATCCGTTACGTTACGTGTAACATTTATCCGTTACGTTACGTGTAACATTTATCCGTTACGTTACGCGTCAAATTTATAAAATAAAACAAAAAACATTTTCAAACACAAAAAGGACCAAATTAATACTACAATGAAATATCACATTAAAAAAAAAAATTATTTTATTTAGTCCACAATGAAAATAACTACACACATCACATTCCACAAACTTACTTCATTCACACCACAGAACGCGAAATATTTACTCAGGTCTCGCTCCTTAACTTTTATTGCACTTGAAATAAGAATTGTCACGAATATTGCTGGTTTATAAGTCTTTTGTCGTTATACCTTACGTCGACATATGATATTTATTTTTTGAAAAATAACGTAATAAAGAAGTTTCACTTCTTACGAGTGTACGCTAGTACACGCAACTTTTTTTGTGTTCGATAGAGTATTCATTCAGGAAGATTGTGTAACATTATGACTTATAATGAGCAAAACGAACGCAATTGAATAATATTTCTTCTGTAATTTTTCTCAGTTTAAAAAAAGATAAATCCCCATTAGGAATAAATTCTAAGGGGTGTACGCGACTTTGTGTGTGTGTGACCAAATGTTTGTATCATCTGCAAATATTTGTTTCGGAGTTTGGGTGTTTTTTTTTGGAATAGTAGGCAAACAAGCAAACGTATCCCCTGATGCTACGCATTTACCGCTGCCCATGGACACCCGCATCACCAGAGGCGTCACTAGTGCGTTGCCGGCCTTTGATGATGGGGAGGGGATGGGAGGAGTTGAGCTATGGGCCTCCGGTATCCTCACTCATTCGGTGATATACAGCGCAAGCACTATTTCACACCAGTTTCCGCTCGAGCCGGCCCATTCATTTCGAAACGTGGCTATCGAACGGTAAAATGTATAATATATATGTATATAATCTACGTATAATATGTACGTATTTACAAAAAAAAAACACATTTCACTTTAATAAATAACAACATTTACATTAACACTAACAAAAATAAACAAAATAGCGTGGATCACTGGCACAAATGAGTAATAATCTATACACTACACGGTCAGTTGCTGCGAACTATAGGCGCCACCATATTGGCCTTGGCTGCTCTGGCGAGCGCCTTTCACTTTATCCCTACTCCGCGGCCGACCGTCACGCGACATGCAACACACAGACCAAAATGTTTGAGACGATCTAATAAAAGTTTCACTTTAAAAAATGTGTTCATGTCCGTTATCTAGTACCCATAATACAAGCTCTGTAGTTTGGAACTACATGGCGTTGTGTATTAGATATCCGAAATATTTATTTATTTATTAAAATGATGTCCTATAAGGGGATAAGACTGACTCAGTGCAAAGATGATCGCTTAAACCGCTACGCCATGTGTCGTCAGTCAGTCAATGTTTGTCCCAGTACTCCACAAACCTTGCATAACTACATTACTAAATTCACAATTTCCCCCTTTTTGACCGACGGTAAAATACTAATTCTTTTCAGTAAAACACGACTTGAACCCCGGCCTTTTTTTAACTTTCGCCTCACGTACGAGCAAAGTCTGTTCGCAGAGTCTCCGCGACACATGTTATCCATCTTGTACAAGAATTAAGACAGGAAAACCTCTCGAGTTTGTAATGTTTGCCTTTGTGCTAATACTTGTATATAAATATTATTTGGATACTGTTTTGTTAGACTAGCTTGAGGAAACTTATAAACGAAAACAACTACCTGGTTAGGTTGATGTAAACTCTAATTCGTGCGTAACATTTTCTCGTCCCAATTACCGCAGTGTCTCAAGACGAAAGTTTTTGACCAGTGTGTGTTGCCAGTGATGACCTATGGTACAGAGACGTGGTCACTCACAATGGGCCTGATAAGAAGATTCAAAGTTGTGCAAAGATCAATGGAGAGATCAATGCTCGGGGTTTCTCTGCGTGATCAAATCAGGAATGAGGAGATCCGCAGACGAACAAAGGTCACCGACATTGCCCGTAGAATTGCCAGACTTAAGTGGCAGTGGGCAGGGTACATTGCTCGCAGACAGGACGACCGATGGGACAAAAAGGTTCTGGAGGGGCGACCACGTACTGGAAGACGAGCATGGGTAGGCCCCCTGCAAGATAGTCCGACGACCTGGTTAAGGTCGCAGGAGACTGTTGGATGCGAGCAGCACAGGACCGGTTGTTATGTGCAGCCTTGGGGGAGGCCTATGTCCGCGGATGGGTTTTCCCCTCCATCCGCATTACAGGCCAACCGCGAGGGGGCGACGTACGCGTGTGCCGTGCGTCGCCTAAATTGAGATTGTATTGGTAGAAGGTGCCCGCTTCAGTGCGGGCAGGCGCTGGGTGGGGCCCGGTTGTGTTAATAAACGCATTTCCCGGACCCCTCCCTTCTCAGGCGCAGAGTTGGCACACCGTGTGGTTTTAGTCGGTTCGATTCCGACACACCGCCCCGCCGCAAACCCCGGCGGGGTGACGGCCCGAAGGGATTTCGACACGTAACAAAAAAAAAAAAAAAAAAAGGGCTATGTCCAGCAGTGGACGTCTTTCGGCTGACATGATGATGAAACTCTAATTCAATATACTCTAATACGCACACACGCCACACACACACACACACACACACACACATACACACACACACACACACACACACACACACACACACATACATACCCACATGCAAGCACTCACGCGCACACACAGACATGTACGCACTTTATTTATTTGCAATTGCATTTTATTTCTACCTTTTAAATTATCTGTCTCTGTACAAGCGGAACCCTAACTCCCAAGTCAAAGGGATACCCAGTTTGGGAGTTATAGTTAGTCTAATTGTGTGACCATTAACTTAAACCTTATAATCTTTAGCTCTAAAGAAATTGTAAAAGGTTATTTATAACAATAAACATTATTATATAAATATGTGGTTGTGTGACACGTCAAGAGTAATATTTATAAATGTAGCTGCATGGACATAGATTTGTGATCCACAAATTGTTGTTCTAAATGTAGGTATACTGTGTCAGTTTCATCTACGTTTGTAAAGGCCACCGTAAAACAGGAATTATTGTTATAATTTTTTTTTATATATTCATGTCAGTCGTCTAGTACCCATAATATATTACAAGCTCTGCTTAGTTTGGAACTAGATGGGATTGTGTATTAGATATCCGACATTTTTTTTTTTTTTTTAATGTTGTCCTTTAAGGGGATAAGATCCACATCACTCAGTGCAAGGATGATTACTTATCGTGTGATCACGTGTCATCAGTCGATTAATATTTGTACCAGTACTCCACCAACCTTGCATAACTACATTATTGTTATAAACAGGGGTTTTCTTTAAAAAAAAGTGTAAGACTAAGTCTTAAGTTTATTAATATTTTATTTAGAATTGAAATTAGGATTGAGGTTTTAAAATTACTTAACTTTGATACAAAGAACACAATGCGAGTGGTGTTCACCCACAATTGGATCTGCAGTTACATTTAAGATTGAAATATTTATATGTTTCTATTCGTATTCAACTGGCTATAATAACTGTTGGTAAACCTTAATAAACAAAATACTTATTTAAATAAAATGTTCTTCTTCTTTTGATGAAATGGCAACCAGCCGGATCACTCGGATCAGGTATTTCTGGCAATGTCAAGTATTTATAGTCTTCAATTATCAAGTCTTCAAGTCTTCTAGTCGTCGTCGGGATGAAATTAATGATAAAATATATATAAAATGTGCATGTCATGAAATGGGGACCTAAATTGTCTTTCGAAAAAACAAAAAACGATCTCCAAAATATTTTTTTTATTAAACCTTTCATTGCTTTGCAGAATCTGACGGTTTTAGATACGCTATTTCTTGGCATATAATAGACACTTCTGTCTATAATACTCGAAAATCAGTGAGCTACTGTTTACTAATCTTTCACCTCAATCACCTACAATTTGTAACTGAAACTTTAATGATAGTTCTGAATTCAGCTGAAATAGAGCTTCAAAACTATTTATAAACCACAAAGGAAGCAATTAATATGTTACTCTGTACAGTTGCCTGAGCCTCCCTTGACCGAGAAGAGAAACTATTCATAAACTATACCTCTATTACAAGTTTCAATCAACAATTTATTAAACTATGCTTTTAATTATAGTTCATTGACAAAATGCCTTATTGTTTAGATGTTTTATGGTTTGACTTGTTTTCGCACCTTCGATTTAAATCACGTTAGTATATATTTCCTTTTTGGGAACAGTTCAATTGGGAACAGTATTTCTTCTGTTCGGGAAAGCCCTTGGACACCGTCACCAGACGGAGTATGGTTTAGACGATTATATCGGCCAGCCTTCCGGTTTAAACTGGATTTGAAAACTTTATTTTAATTCCTTTATAAGTATTACTAGCTGACCCACGCAACCTCGTTTGCGTCTTATGTTGCCCGTAGTGTAAAAAATTCCCCGTTTTTGAAACATTCTTCATTTGTGCTCCGCTCGAAACGCTCAAAGTACACCAAAAGTTGGCGTGGGGTGAAATTCTTGAAAACACCATTTCCATCTCACATTAATTGGGGAAGAAAACCAATAACAAATGTGATATATTATGAAAGTAACGGTGCGAAACAATATGTCTTTACGGAGGGAACTCTTACAAATGTCAAGAGGGGTGAACGAGGGGTAGGAACACGTGAGGGTGAATGTACTCTTCTCACCGTGGGTTGGATAAGTGTGATGAATCGGTGAGTTCGTTTAAATATGTTTTGTTATGATCTGAAGGTTTGTTATTACAACTTTTATGAGGTTTGAATAAAAATGAACTCATATATTGTTTTACGTTCTTGTTTCTTACTTTAAAACAATTTGACTTTTGGAAATAAATGTTCAAAAGAAACTAGAAAGCCCCGACGCTAGTGCCACTCTCAAAGAAATATACAAAAATATGTAAGAAAACATTAATCCATACTTATATTATAAATGCGAAAGTAATTGTGTCTGTGTGTCACGCTTTCACGGCCAAACTGCTGCACCGACTTCAATGATATTAAGCATTGAGATACTTTGATTATTAAGGAAGGAAATAGGCTACTCTTTACTTCTAAAACCGATAAACAGGCGGGTAAAAGCTAGTATAGTATAAAAACTAAATAAAACGCTTTCTTTAAAAGTTGATTACAGACAAACCAAACATACAGATGAAACTAACGATAGCGTACTAAAAAGGGCAAGACAAGTATAGATTTAATTCCAAGAATCAGTAAACCTTAATTTTTTTAATTGTACCCGGAAATATCGTCGATTAAACATGCTTAAATGGCTAGAGCGAATAGGAAAAGTGTTCGTAGAGTTGGGACTGCTAATTGATAAATTAAACATATGATGCCTTCCGGACTGATGGGTTGATGAAATAGAGGAATTTAATTGAAATAGATTGGATGACAAAGAAGATCTGATGCTATTGGGTCTGTCACTATAACTGATTAGGCTAATTTACTTAACTTATTCTCCAAGATAAAAACAATTAAAAGACAACTACCGCATTGGGAATAAATATTGTATCACAGAAGATTTTACATACCTACACGAAACAAACCCAAAGAATACCCAAACTCAGTAATATAATTTGTGGATTTGAACCTACAACATTCAGAGCCGTGGCGGCCATTTTTGTTTATTCAAACAGTGAAGAATCACATTTAATCAAACTAAGACACGTTGTGGTTACAATCTAGTTAAGTAGCACTTAAACATATTTCAGTTTAAACCTACAATTCTCATAAGAACACAAACATGGTTGACTCAAAATGTAACGTAATATACCAACACATTACACTTAAAGTAATGACACTTGAGCCCGACATGATACGAACGAAACATTAACCGAAGCTTGCCAGCACACTTAACAATGTGTCATGTAGTGTTAATATCTATTTTACCTACTATACTGATACTTAGGTACAATAGTGTTCGTATTAAAGTGCATTTCCACTGGAGTTGTGTGACGAAACTGATTAGAAACTCGCGAACCACATTATCATCTCAAGAACTTCCTGCGAAGTAGTTCTTAAAAGGCCAGCAACGCACTTGTGACGCCTCTGGTGTTGCGGGTGTCCATGGGCGGCGGTAATCGCTTACCATCAAGCGATACGTCTGCTTGTGTGACCCACATATAATAAAAAAAAAAGTTTTGGTGTTAGTTACACCAGTTCCAATAATTGACTATGGTAATGTATGTTATTTCGACCTGAATGCAGACCTCCTCAATAAACTAGACCGCAATCAGCGAGCACTTACTAAATTATTTTCACTTTTATACTCACCATTTACATCTTCGTACCTTGCTCCATACTTCCGTTATCTGTCCTCTAATCATGATACGAATCTTCGTTCGGAAAATCGTAGCTCCTTCTTAACAAAATGGCAGACACTACTAACCGATAGTTAGTATAACTTATATTCAAGTTTTCATAGTGTACGAATATAAGTGTGTATGCATATTTTGATATATGTATGTGTATTTAAGACACATGTATTCTATGTGTGTTTATGTATAGTTAGGTATTTCTTTCTTTCTTTTGTGTAGTGCTTGTAGTTAGTACCACATGCAAACTTCTGTGGACCTCCTACCTCACAAGATTTTTATACCACGCTTAGGCTGACTGGAAGAGAATGGTTTGGGCATTAAGTACGCCAATGTACAAAAATGCATAAAGTTTTAAATAAATAAATAAATTAGTACGTTACATATTAAATTAAACACCATAATTCTATAGTATGACTATTAATTAAAAAATATATGAGATTGAGGTCAATTCAACTCTAATTTCCGAGTTCAGAGACATTCGCGATTGTTGTGTTGAAAGAGATTCGAAGTGAAACATTTACGACTTGGCTCAAGGGGCAGGTGTAATTCCACGAAACGTGTTAGATCATTGGAATGATTGCAAAATGATTGACTCAACACATAATCCGATCACTTCACTTGGCATGTTTTACAATTCTTACACGTGTCGTTGCTAATGTTGTATCTATGAAAGGGGCGTAAAGGGCGCGGCTCGCAGCCTACGCAAATCGATGCTCTTCACAAGAATTTCATTTTCAATGTCTTGTAACATATTCCGAGATAAGTATTACTTATTGAATTCCCCTGTACGTTAATCCTTATTTAATATTACGTATTCTGTTGTTGCCAACAATACGTACGTATTTTGTGTTATTGAAATGTGTGTGTATTCTTAAGTTTGTGTGGATTTACCAGAATGTTTTCCAATAATACAATTTGATCAAAATAAGATGTTGCTGTATGCTAATGCTACAAGTATATATAATCGTTTTTGGCGCTCCTGTGACGTAGTTTTTATCGTGGAAGAGCCATGCTTCGGCATGCATGGGCTGGCTCGACCCGAGTGATACCACAGCCTCATAGAAAACCGGTGTGAAACAGCGCCTGCGCTGTGTTTTATCGAGTGAGTACAAAAGACCACCAACACACTTGAGACGCATCTGGTGTTGCCGGTGTCCATGGGCGGCAGTAATCGCTTACCATCAGACGATACATCTGCTCGTTTGCCTCCTACTAAAATAAAAATAAAAAACCCTTGAGAAAGACCTTCATTTCATTTTTTTGTCATCAAAATTGTCTTCCTAATTTTATGTAGGTTATGCATAATAATCCAACGGATGGATGCGGGCTGCCCGGGACAGGGATGGTTGGCGCTCTTTGGGGGAGGCCTTCGTTCAGCAGTGGACGGCAATAGCCTGAGAGAGATGCATAATGTGTGATATTGGTATAGCAAGAGATTTAGGTTGGTTTCTTTTAAACCCGCTTGTCTATCCCCTTTCTTCCTTGGCAATCTAATCTGTTTCGGACGTGATAAACGAACAAGGAAAACTTTGTTAAGGAATGGTTGGTAACTGGAACTGGTCGTACTCTATATACGTGTTGTGACGTAACGTAACATAAATATAATTAACGAACCCTAACCCGACACGTTTTGCTGTGTGCACATTCATGAGAAATGAGATACAATACTGACATGAAAAATCAATAAAAACATTGTTGGTTTGTATATAAAAATGTCCTCGGTGATGCAGTGGAAGTATGTACGACTGCTGTACTCAAGGTTTCGGGTTCGAATCCCGGTTTGGAACAAACATTTGTATGATCTGCAAATGTTTATGTTATTTTAAACGATATTTTTTTATTTAAAGAGCAATAAGGTTAATCTCGGGTGAGCTTAAACAACTGTTTGTTTATTGTTTTGAGTTTTCACTTAAATCGGCAGTATTTTTTTTATTTTAACTCTTTCAACGTAGTGAAAAAGCTATGCTAAAAAAATAATCCAATAGTGTATCTGAATAGCTGTATCTGAACAAGGTCTTGAGTCAATTTTATATGTGTACGTATTGTATTGGAAATTCCATTCCTATATTTCAGTTCAGAATATTGAATACCACCGCTGGTAATAAAACTAAGGCGATGAGAAATATGCCTGGTAACTTTTTGTCTTAGTACATACCTACTAATATAAAAATTATAGATTATATAAGACAAAGATGTGTACTAAGTTTGCATGAGATTGTAAGAGATAAGGTTCTGATTCTGAAGAGTAGGTATATCTTGGAGCAAAGACCGTAGTCATAATAAAACATATATTGTACAGACAAAACTGACTTGTTGGTCTAGGAATTAACGTATGTGATTTCCGATAAAGAGGTCTCAACTTTGATTCCCGAACGTGAAATCTTAATACAGGTAGTAGCTATGGAAGTTTGCAGTATTTCACGCTCGTGCGTCTGTCATAAAATCTGTTACAATCGTGACTGGATAGTCAATGTTCTCAAATATATTGACAACTTTTTTTTATGTGTGGAAACCCCCTCGGGCCGTCACCCCGCCAGGGTTTGCGGCGGGGCGGTGTGTCGGAATCGAACCCTCGTGTACAGCTGCCTCGTTGCGACGCTGGCTCCACCCAGATTGGGCAAGAGTCGCCCAAGGGCAGAGGCAGTGCCGACCAACTTCGGAAATATATTGACAACTAGTTTAACGTTCCCATTCAGTTCATCCTCAGGGTTTCGGTGTTAAGATGCCAGTTGCTCCGTGAAAAAAACTGACAGTCAGTTAAAACTGGTTGAACTATTTATCCAATCCTAAATAGTTTTGGAATTAATTAAACATAAAGAAATAATACACGATAAGCATACATTAAATAATACTTAGTTGGGATTAAGACAGCGCTGTGTAATATGTCTCAGAATATCAAATTTTATTATACATTTTATTTTTATTTAAACAAAAACTTAGGTATGGGACAGGTACCAGACTATAAGGTTTTAATTTTAATACATGGTAATAGACAAATAAAAAGTGTAGAATTTAAAAAAAAAAAACATTAAGCTGAATTAAAGGTTCAATGGTGTTAAAAACAAAGATACCTATCTTAAGCCAGCTTTGTATTTTGACTATGTCTCTTATTCAATACTTTATTGAATAAGATGCGAGCATGTAAGTTATTCACAAGGAATTTAGTGCAGCGTCTTGTATCTTAGTTTCGAAGACAAAGGGAGAATTGTACAAAGTAACGGGGTACGAAGCAGGCATGCGAACTTTTGGACTTTAAGAAACAGAATAATTTATGTTTAAAATATCTTACAATAATACTTATTCTGTTGTTGCGCCTCTAAACTTCTAAATTTTGTATATACATATATATTTGGTTAACGGTTGTTTCTAGTGCGTCATATTGTCTAATTTGAGTCAATCTTTGACATTTAGAAAGTTTCTTGACTGTACAAAACTAATTTTTACTAATTTCTTGTTTAATTTCTACCGTGGGTCGGCTCGACCGGAGTGATTCCACGGCCTCACAGAAAACCGGTGTGAAATAGCGTTTGCGCTGTGTTTCACCGAGTAAGTGAGGATACCGGAGGCCCATACCCCAACCCCTCCCCCATCCCCTTTCCCATCCCCCAAAGGTCGGCAACGCACTTGTGACGCCTTTGGTGTTGCGGGTGTCCATGGGCGGCGGTAATCGCTTACCATCAGGTGATACGTCGGCTCATTTGCCAACTATTCAATAAATAAAAAAAAAAAAAAAAAAAAAAAAAAAAAAAAGCTTACTTTTTTTTAAATTATTGAATAGAGGGCAAACGAGCAGACGCATCACCTAATGGTAAGCGATTACCGCCGACCATTGGTTGGGATATGGGCCTCCGGTATCCTCACTCACTCTGTGAAACACAGTGAAACACAGCGCAAGCGCTATTTCACACCGGTTTACTGTCAGAGTATTGTTTTGTTTACCGTATTTAAGATAGTAAACACAGAATTTTATTGGTTGGTTTCTCGTAGCCTGTGCTAAGTAACTTTTCGTTATTTACTTATAACAACAAAAAGAAGAAAGAGGAAGGACTGTAGGTATATTTATACGCACGTAGTTCCCACAGTACCTCGAAAGCAATAAAATATACTAAAATTCGCCTCCAATCAATTACTTAAATCAATCTCATACCAAACCCCGCAGCAATATTCAAATCCTTTGACATGACGCTAACTGGTGACAAACCTCATCGATGACAATAGCCCTGCTTAAAATCCCATAAATCATCCCCCACATCCGCGTTTCCGGGCCGCTGCTCGTAACGGAACAGGAAGTAGTCACAGCGCCGGATATGACGCGCGAAGGCTGACAGTTAATATCCTGTTATGCATTGCTATGTCATCAGATGGTGGGATTTTATTATTGGCTTTACGTCTATCGAAATAGAGTTTTAATTCGAGTGTAGTACATCCTCGCGTTTATAGCCCTTGTATGGCTGTAGGCGACATTGGATCTGAGTTGGAAGTGCACTTTTGCTCTGTTCAACTTCATGTCACAGAACTACGTACACACGGCAGGTTTGAAATTGCATTTAAGAACTGAGGTCGTTGACCTATTATAAGGGGTGTTTAACTTTGAATGTTGTTCATGTTTTACGCTTAATGAGACTTATTACCTGACTACTTCAAAGCCAAAAGGGAATTTCTGGCCGCCTGTCTGAGTTTGTATTTTCCGAAGTAGCGCCTAAAGGGTTGAACATATTTTATTGAATGAGAGGGCAATAGATTTGTTTTAATGTCCCGTGTGACTGACATAGTTTATCAACAAATAATAATAAAGTTATAATTTGTAACTTTTCCTTTTTATATATTATTTACTTGTCTCAAATAAATGTTTTGACGACAAAAACTGAGTATTTAATCGTTATTACCTATATCAAATGTAGGAATACTATTTACCAATTTTTTATGCTAATATAATTAATATACTATTGTTTCTCAAATGGCAAGTCAAAGTTTTTCAATTTCGATTGTTTGATATTTACGTTAAGAAAATTTATAAATTCAAAATAAAACAAAAGGTTAGTAATTTCTAAACGGATTTGTATTTATAATGTACATTTTTCTTGCATGTTGTAACACTAGAAAAATGTACATTATGAATGTACATTTTCCTAGCGTTATAATTTATATAGGTTACTAGCTTACCCGGCAAACGTTGATTTGCCATAAAAATAAAAATTTAAGGGTGGTACACTCTTATCATTTAGGGGTATGAAAAACATACGTTGGCCGATTCTCAGACCTACCCGATATACACACAAAATTTCGTAAAAATCGGTCCAGCCGTTTCGGAGGAGTATGGTAACTAACATTGTGACACGAGAATTTTATATATTAGACAAATCAAATCTTCTATACTCCAATTTGTATTAAAAATTATCTTTAGTTAATTTCTCATTTCCTTTCTTAATTTTTAAACAAAATAAATAAATCATTCTTACATGACAGATTAGTACACAGATTACTAACAACTTTTAAAAAAGTTACGTTCGCTAAATATTTTTAATTCCAACAACACATTTTTATTCAATTTATCTTTACATTATATAAACAATCATTTAGATAGCCCGAACAATGTAACCATTATTATCATGCCGTGTACTACAAAGAATGGATTATAAGGTGTTAGTATATCGAGATGAATGGACCACCTGATGCTTGTAGCATTTACACCTACGCTCATACACTCTCTCTATATATTTGAAGGAACACAACATTCAGGTATTGAAATATTATTGGATAGAAATAATATCATTTTGTTCGAGCAAGATCAACAGGTCTCAATATGAAACTGGTTTTCTTAATAAAGAGCTTGTTTCAATTTCGGCACTCTTATATATATATATATAGTGTAGGGCACCCTGCGACACGATGGACTAACGATATGAAGAAAGTGGCTGACAATGGCTGAATGCAGTAATATATTATGATAATTGGTGCTCCTTGGGGGAGACCTTCGTTCAACAGTGGATGGCGATTGGTTGAGATATATATAGATCTAGATAGAGTATCGTATACCACCAAACAGTTACTACAGCCTATTGGCGTCGCCGCTAAATGAAGGTCGTTTTAAAGAGTACCAATCATTACGGTCTTGGGCAGTCCGTATTCGTCTGCCGCCAACCTTTAAGTCTTTGGACAAAATAGTTATGTAATACAAATTCTTGTTTACACAACGATTTTAAAAAGGTACTACGTGACAGAAAGGTAACTTTATTTTGCGTACTTTTTTACAGAATCGACTGTCTTGTCTATTTAAATAACATAGGATAACATAAGAATAAAACGAATGCATCGTTTCATTCCTAGGTTCAAACTAAATAATAATCTTCAGAGACCACATATCGTGGGAGAACCACGCTTCGATATGAATGGGCCGGCTCGACCGGAGTGATACCACGGCCTCGCAGAAAACCGGTGTGAAATAGCGCTTGCGCTGTGTTTCACCGGGTGAGTGAGGATACCGGAGGCCCATACCCTAACCCCTCCCCCATTCCCTCTCCCCATCCCCCAAATGTCGGCAATGCACATGTGACGCCTTTGGTGTTGCGGGTGTCCATGGGCGGCGGTAATCGCTAACCGTCAGATGATACGTCTGCTCATATGCCCACTATTCAATAATAAAAAAATAATAAAGCTACTGGATTTAACAAAAAGAAAATGATTAACACAAACACATGATGACAACAGCAAGCGACTAATGACATTAAAAACTAAATCAAGACGTTATTATTCAATGTATAATGAGGTCGATAAATTTACATAATATTATTTGTGTAATTTATAAAGTAAACTTTCATTTAACTCATTTAACTTGTTGCTCAAAGACTAACAAAACTCTCGTTAATGAGCTGTTTCAGAGTATTTTAAAATTAATATACAACTTTATGAGTAAATAGGATAAAAACAATTAACAAACATATAGTGTAAACATTAATGCGAAATTAGAAATCTTATTATTTTTCGTATTTGTATCCAAAGTACAACAGAACTATTTTAAGTTTAATTATTATAATCTGCTTGAAATCAAATTGGTATATGCCTTAAATACAATTGAAGCATAAGATTAATATTATTAAAAAAATAAACAGTTTCTTTGTAATTTCCATTAAACAATTTTCCACTTGGCCTAAGCGTTTGAAACTATCAAGTAGCCTTTGATATAGATGAAAGGTCTATTTTTATATGGACTCGATGAGCATGCAGGTCACCTGATAACAAATGACTGGCAAAGCTCATGGACATCTGCATCCTGCACTTTTGAATAACCATGTGCTCTTCGAGGCACGGGTGTGATATACCGCCATGCTACCGTGGGAGAGCCACACTTCAACATGAATGGGCCCCCTCGACCGAAGAGATACTACGAACTCACAGAAAACCGGTGTGAAATAGCGCTTGCGCTGTGTTTTAATGACTGAGTGAGAATTTCGGAGGCCCATACCTCAACCTCTCCCCATCCCTTAAAGGCCGGCAACGCACTTGTGACGCCTCTGGTGTTGCGGCAGTAATCGCTTACCATCAGGGGATACGTTTGCTCATCTGCCACATAATCAATAAAAAAATACCAGAGTTCATAAAAAAACATATTTATAAAAAACAAAACAACTAAAAGTCTATATGAAACATTTAAATTAAAAATAAAATACAGTTTGGGTTAGATTTTAATAAACAAGCACATATTGATTTCAATTATTAAATTCTGCTTAATCTATTTTAAACAAGATGTATCTGGAGCACGCATCGTCTTAATAAATATTCACTCTACTAAATTATCAGTCATTTATCTAAAATTGCGAGAATTATAATACTAAAGTGCTTCAGTGCGCCACTTACTAATATTCGCTGCAGGCGGCTAATAACATTTCGATGCGAACACCTTTAAGCTAGGGCGTTGGTCACAATGTTAGCAATCGGCGATTAATAATACAAGTTATGAATTAAAAAAAACACCTGACTGCATATTTATTTAAATTCAATGTAGAACTGAAAATATACAAAGAACTGAAAAAAACTTGAGAGGTGTCAAGGGACACCCGGATGGAACGAAGTTCGAAATAGAAAGACGAAACGAAAATATCTGTGTGTGTCGTCGTCGTGTCGTGACAACAAATTGTGTCGTGTCAACAAATTGTGTCGTGTCAACAAATTGTGTAGTGACAATTTTTCCGTCTAGCCCCCTTACACAACGCGCCATAAGGAACTTCGTTCCAAAAAATAATATTTTTTAATTTTGATGTACCCAGTGTTATTCTAATGACTAAGACGAATCTATTTACACCGCTCAAATAAAATACGACAAGCCTTTTAGGTTCTAGGGTGTGTTAAAGAAATATACATACATACACTTGAAAAAACAACCTCCTTTCGCAGTCGGGTATAAACGCCTATACACCGGCATAATAAAATAGGCCAATAGGAAGTGTTGGCCGATTTTAGCCCTTCTAAGGAGAGGCTTAAAGCCCTGCAGTGGATTATTAAAAGCTGTTGATGATGTCAAATGAAGCTTCTTTTTACCGAGAGCAGTTACCGATTGATTGATAAATAAAACGTCACAATTCAATAGGTTAAGCAACATTCAACATAAGCGCAGTAATCCTAAAGTTCAATTTTCCGTGTTAAAAATTGTGAGGACAATTTGGTATAACCATGTTTTGGCAGTCGAAGTGTGTATATTTCACTGTAGTGCCAAACCTACAAAACCAATTTTAATTAATAATGTGTCTATATATTCTTAATAATGACCCGGGTTACATAAACTACAAGTATACATTTTATCAAAAGTTTTACGTTATCGGGTTAAAATTTTCTCTTGTTTTGATTATTTTGAGAAACTCATTGAAACGAATGTCATACTAAATTTCAATACTATAACCATTTTTGCCTTGGTACCATTCTTTTCTAAATAAAACCTCTATTAACTAGCGGCTATGGGGCCTATTTGCAGATACCCCATTGACATGGCCATACAAAATTGTCCTCGTAATTTTGACCACGGAAAATAGGGCTTTAGGAATACGGTGCTTAAGTTGAATGTTGTTTAACAGCGGTTTGAGTTATGACGTTTCATTTACCAGTAAATCGGCACGTGACCTAAATAGTTTTACCGAGTAAATTTCTACCCATATTGGATTGGAACAGTCCAGCCATGGCACGGATATTATTTTGTAGTCAATTGCCCGATTTTGCGTTGGAAAATGTACAATTTATTTTATAAAAGACTATGTTATAGATTGAATAACATTTTACTTCTTTTTCATATGTGTATTTTTGAAGGGACGGTTAACCACTTTGTTACGTAACGTGTTACGGCGCCAGTCTGCCTGGCTTCCCTTTCTATCACATATACGGCAGCGGTAGGCAGGATATTCCTCTGTCACTCTAACCCAAAGCGTTACCATATTTCGGACATTAAATTAATTTTTTATTTCCATATTAAAAAGTTGAACTTAGATAAATTTAAGTTATCACTTCCGTCGGGTGTTCCGAGACACACACGTGTTTTTCCAATTTATCGTTAGAAATAGTCGTATAAAACCACCAACGATAAATCGAGAATGGATTTCAATCGCTTCGTAGCTTTTGCTACATTGCTACGAGTACTACGAATATCTACGGATCTTTAAGCTAGCAGCAGACCAAAGAATTGATTTTGAACTGAAAAAACATTTGCATCTTATGCGTAGATGTATGTTTGTTGAAATGTTTTAGTTTCATTATCAATACTACTGGGAAAATAAGGTTAAAATACTTAGTTTTAAAACATCAAGCAACAGGGATGTCAAGTTAACAGCAAATAGCAAATCGATGTTTGATAACACATTGATGAATGGGAAAAGTTTACTGATCTAAGTTTAAGAGACACAATATTTTTTTTGACGTTTAACACAACGCCATCTAGTCCCCAACTAAGCAGACAGTGAACGTGTAGTCACTATGCCAAGCAATAACAAACCTTAATGTACTTTTTAGTTTCTCCACTGAGATATATAATTTATATAATTATTTGATATGATGATATATATAATTTATAATGAAAAGAACACTTCATAACTAAATTGGATAGATGGCTATATTTCTAAATAATTTTTTTGGCAGAATTAATACTAGTGATAAAAGACGAAAATTCAAAAATCAGAAATAAACGATTTGAACTACCCTTGTTGGAATAACCTACGTGTATGTTTTATAGATTTAAATACATACACTTCATAATGAGCAGTTTCTTAGCTGATGGAAGACATGCGCCTATATTTATATAAAAAGCTCATAGATCACTTTAACTCTTCGCCATTATAATATCAGATAAACATCGTTCTTTTAATGTTTTGTTGTATGTTATTTAGCATGCCGTAATTAAAAGAGAAATACTTTAATCAAGTACCTAATTCTAATCAGTTAAAACAAAGGAAACCGCGACGCAACAGCAATGTTCGAACAAAAGAATGAACCATCCACTAATCAGCGAGCCCGTTCAAATTTATAGCCAATCAGCGTACAGATGCGGTTTGGCGTGTTAAACTCTGAATGGATTGTAATTAGAGCTCGTAGCAGTTTCTGAAAGCAATACTCAAAATAATATAGTTCATTAAAACTTCGAGACTAAACATGAATTTGTCATAACTTTTAACTTATTAACATAAATATACTCGATACTACATTTTAATTTATAAAAAAAAGTATTGTACAGAGATATTCTCATTTCAACAACTTACAGATTTTTTGCCATTGGAGAATGGGGAGAGAGATGGGAGGAGGGTTTCGGGTATGGTCCTCCGGTATCCGTATTCACCCGGTGAAAAACACACCGGTGTTCTGTGAGGCCGTGGTATCAAACCGGTCGAGCCGGCCCATTTATGTCGAAGCGTGGCTCTCCCACGAGTTCACTTGTATAAGATACAATTTTATTATATGTAACACAGTGTCATATTAAGCCGAAGCATGTGCATAATAATTATAAAACATAACTAGAAACAATATAAAGCAATAAACTAATATATATATATAATAATTTACTAATCACTAATATCATACTTTATTTACTGTAATATGTTTGAAAACACCAGGCTCGACTTTAGCGCATGTAAACTCGTGAAGAACACTGTTAGTGTATTTTTTATATACCAATGTATGAATAAAATTTCCCTAATACAGGTACCAATTAGTATACATTAAATAAATATCAAAAAACTAGTTTGGACTCGCCGAGATACCTCGGCCGTACATACCGTACGTACATGAGAGTACTCTCATCGTCTTTCTTTGCGTCCCAGGGTTGGCTGTAAGAGATTGCCTTCAGGCGATAATACCTTTTACCTCCTAGCTTTAAGTTATCTCTGTCAATAATCTGGTATGTACAATTAAGCGATTGTTATTACAAAGAGGTAACGTTTATGAGTTAATAGGGGGTTTTCTAGGTATTTGCAGAACTGCTTTAAAAAAAATAGTTTACCAATACAAAGCCACATTATTTGTAAGTATCATAGGCTATATGTTAACACAAAGAAATAAAGGTTTTGTTATACAAATAAACAATATTAAGAAAGACTTATTGGCGTATTACTACAGTTTATGAGCTTCGTCGCGCGGTGCTACCCGCGAATGTTTTTGTACTTTATAACAACAAAACACAGTTTCTAAAATGTGAAAATCTAATTTGTATATGCAAAACTATTTACAACTTTATGAAAATTAATATGGTATTCTTTATTAACAAATTGGGAACTGTTAAAACTTGTTTAGCCATAACAATGACTGAACATAAAACCTTTGTGTTTAAACAAAATGGCAACCGAGGGTCACAAGACAAAACCAAATGCTTAAAGTAGGACACATAGCCCATCGAGATAAGACAGAGCAACTAAAAGGGATTACTTATCAGGAGAGAAAGGATTCTCGAAGCATACATTGTGTTTACAGTCACAGGTTTTATAAGTTATTTTTAAAAGACAACGCCGCATTAGGAATATTCTAGAGTCGCAGGGGTCTTTTTCAAATATAACGTGAAATGAATACAAAGAACACCAAGTTTCAGTACAACAATCTGTGGATCACACAGTGTTGTCGCTACGCTATTCGTGCAGATTTTGATATAAAGTTTAATGCGTGTCAGTGATGGACTTTATTCATCATTACCTAATTTTCACATTTATAGGAAGTGTTTCTTTTGCAAGACATGGTCTTTCCAGTCTCGATTAGCACATGATTCTATGAATGGCACAGTGGTTTTAGCAATTGCTATGCTACTTTATACTAGTAATGCGGTGAGTATGGTTTGTTCGAACCATATATATGGGACCACATTTTGTGTGATCCACAAATTGCTGTTCTGAGTCTGGATGTTCCTTGTGTCCGTTTTGTGAAAGTTTACGTATAGTAAAAGGCTGCCATAGTGTGGATTACTATATTGCATTGATTTCCATCAGATAGAATAGAGTCAGATTTTTAGCAAACCATATTATATAAAAAAAACTATTTAGTTCAAAATCATCATTTTTCTATTCCAAATAAGCTACATTTCGTTATTCCATCCATAAAAGGTTCTTATTCACATTCTTTAATATACCATCTTTTGCAAAGATAAGCTCAATATAACATAATCAATTAACAATTCATAAAGGACCTCTGTCAATTGAGTTCTAACAATGACAGTTTAAGGAAATAGTTAGCTACAAAAGAAATTTGATGTCGCTACGGAAATATTTGTGAAGGATGTACGCTCGATGTTCGGGACGTTTCGTCGGTCTTATCCCTATGTCGTGGGACCTCACCTTCGAGAAACTTCATATTATTTGAATAATCAAATAGGTACATTGAGTTAGCTCAGAAAATGTGGGGTAAGGTTGACGACAATTTAACTCGCGCTCGTCTTCAGAGAGTTACAAGAACCATTTTAGATGCTGAATTTATTCAGTACGTTTATATTTTCTTGAATATTTATGTTTTTTTGGAGTACCAAGAAAGTTACAGGTTTGGTGACTTAATCGATTGCTATTCCAAAGACAAAATATATATTTTGGTTTAAAAATGACCAAGAATTTGTATTTCATCTTTTGGTACTATTAGTAAAGGCTCTGCCTAGTTTGTGGTACGATGACCCTGTGTTGTTATTATTATTTATTTTATTGTCATGGTAAATGTCTAAATAGACATGACAAAAACACATCAAAGAACTATAGATAATATTTAAAACAATGTGTCAATTGTTGGTAATGGCAAATACAAAAAATAATTTTAATAACTTTTTATAAGTTGTAGAAATATAGAAACAAATTTTTCCTAGCAAACAAAATACATGGAAAATTAGTACAAAAACTTTTAACACAGAATCATCCGTAATTGCAGCTATTGTGTACGAAAGCGTACATATAACTCTGCATTTGTTGTACATATACGTTCGATTGCAATGCAATGTTCGAAATATCCTGACACAATGAAAGTGTCAGGGTGCTGACAATTTATGTACCTCTCTAACCGGCCAAAGTGAAATATCGGTGGCGTTCAATTCGACTTTAGTATCATACGATACGAATCTCGTATACTCAGGAGTACTGAATCTTTAGGTAAAGTCTCTAACGCCAGTTGCTAGTACGTGGGATTGTCAATCTTATTTACGAGAATAGGGTACGTTTCGGATGTAGGAGGGGTTTTTCTTTAACTCATACTTTATAATTACATATTTTGCACATCTGACACACAACGCCATCTAGTTCTAAACTAAGCAAAGCTTGAACTCTAACTATAAGAGAAGTAATATAAATATTTATTTACTTTTTTGTGAATACAGACATTTTACGCATAGAAAATATTTAAAATCCGAAACAAATCATTGCAAATCATACAAACATTTGGTCCGACCCGGGAAACAATCCCGAGACCTCAAGTTCAACAGTCGGAATATATAAGTATATATATATACGAGTATTATCAACAGCCTGATTACCATTAGTAAAGCTCTGACTAGTTTAGGATCAACAGGCCGTGTGTAACATATATGAGTTTATTATTTTCGTGGTTGGACACTTCCGGACCCCTCCCAGCGCCTGCAATGAAGCGGGCACCACCTGCTCGGAAACTCTATTTAGACGACGTACGACACACGCGAAACGTCGCCTCCTCGCGACTGGCTACTAAAGTGGATGGAGGGAAAACCCGTCCCGACCATCCGCGACCACACTCAGGTGCTGATAAGCACGCTTCCGCCGAGAGGAGGTTATCCTCCCGGCCCTCTCCGCCGCCTCTTTCTGCAAAATGAGGCCATGGAGTATATGACGGCCGGCCGGCCGATCTCCTCTGATAACTGCAGTGAGGGCCCGACGCTGCGACGGGGCAAACAGCAAGCGTGTGCTGGATCGAGTCCTCACCGCAGTTGCAGTGGTGGCAAAATATACTGACAACTACTCGTAGTTCAACCTTCGAATTAAGTTCGCCCTCAGGGTAGCAGAAGTACGATGCGTCGCTCAGTGGAAATACTGACATCCAAGTAAAACCGGTTAAACTAGTTGGCGACTCTAAATAATCGTCTAGAAAAAGGTATTTAAATCTCTATTTATATTTTTATAAAATGGTCAAATTATTACATTGTCTTAGTTTTTTTTTAATACGTAAGTAAAGCTGCCATGGTAACGTATCGAGTAAATCCAACACTAAAAAGGTTCATTTGTAAAAGCATCAAGAAGGTTTCTCACACATCTCGAAAGAGGGTTACAAATATCCCAACTTATGAGCTCGAGCTTAGGGGATAGAGGGCTAATTTGTATTTATTGCGGGCTACGAGCACTTGCGACTGCTTTAAACTAATATGTTTTCACTATAAGGTTTCTTATTCACTGCTCTGACAATAATAATTCTAGGGCAGATAAAGGTTTTCTTTTTCTTAAGTTTGTACCAGTATACCAATAATTTAAAAAAAAAACAAAGCAGTCATAAGCACTGCCGACAGAAGTGAAATCTCATAACTATAAACAAACGGTTGTTTTAACTTACCTGAAATGAACACCTATGCTTTTTTAATAGTGTGCAATAAAAAGAACTACAAATTATTATGATTGTAAGTAGTAAATGGAAGTAAAGCTTTGATACTCCAATAGATGTCGCTGTTTTCAAAAAAATTGTAAACAATCTTTTTGATTTACAAAAGGTTTTGTGTTAGTAGAAAATCGTTATTTTAATTTATTGTAAATCATTTTAAGATACTGAAATATTAACTTTAAGTATATAAAATCATATTGAGAAAGGACCACTATCTAGAAAAACGAATGCTACCAAAGTATATCGGTAGATGGCGCTGTTAACAATAAACATCCGTCTTACGAATTTTTTCGATCAGGACACGTGACCTGACGCGAGTTTATGGTCACGTGACCTGACGCCCTGACGCGAGTTTATACATTTTTACCCATTCCAAAAAGTACACAGCGCCGCTAAAGAAGTTTTCACTTCAAAAATGTTGAAAGGAAACTCCACATCTAATACCTTTAAACTATAGGATCCGATTATATCCGATTCTCAACTAAAAAGCTTTTTTGGTGAGGTTGCAAGTCGCATCAAAACAGTGAATTATCTATATGTTAGTGTGATTTGCCTAATATTAGTCAAACTTTGACATTTAAAACGTTATTTGTAGTACACATCTGAATTTTAAGAGATTTTTAGTGGGTTTTTAAACAACATGATTATGTGGCACTGTTTTTTTTAAAAAAGTTTTGTTGTCTTGAACATAAATTTAAACATCACTTAACGAGTGATATTCAAAGTTCTTCGAGATATTGATCCTAAGTTTATTTCAAAGGTCGTTTTATGTCAATAGTTCATTGATTCATTAACATAGTAACATTGTTGATATTTAAGCTTGTTTGTTGACGATTGAAATATCATTTTAATTTTAATCTAGACATATTTTATTGTATGATTAGCTGCGTAAAAATAACATTTCAATTAATAATCAACTCACAAGAGAATCTCTTTTTCTCTCTCTAGATACAAAAACCGACAATGAGATACAGATAATGAGATTTCGGTGGCTCGAACTCTAACTACCGATGGGTTGATCTTATACCCGAAAGTATTCTGGCTTTTATGTTAAACTAGCTGACCCGGCGAACTTCGTGTAGCCTTATTATGGTGAATATCTTTTCGCTTCAGCATGAATGGGCCGGCTCGACCGGAGTGATACCACGGCCTCACAGAAAACCGGTGTGAAATAGCGCTTGCGCTGTGTTTCACCGAGTGAGTGAGGATACCGGAGGCCTATACCCCAACCCCTCCCCCCATTCCCTCTCCCCATCCCCCAAAGGTCGGCAACGCACTTGTGACGCTTTTGGTGTTGCTGGTGTCCATGGGCGGCGGTAATCGCTTACCATCAGGTGATGCGTCTGCTCGTTTGCCCACTATTCAATAAAAAAAAAATATCGAAAAAAACCTTTTAGAAACTCCGTGTTAACTTCCAGCAGCGCTGCAGTGTATAGAACCAAGCAGAATGTACACCAAGATTTGGCATTTTCCTCCAAAAAATTCGAACGAATTCTCAGGGGATCTAAACCAGGGAACCGAGTGGACGAAACCAATATTTATATTTCTATTAAAAAATAAATATTCAAGTTGGTTTGTGCTAAAATACACTCAATTTTAGTGCAACATCCCTAATATCTTGCATTGAGAATAAAAATAAATCCTCAAAAAATGACCCGAGGCCCATTGATCACCCGTGACGTAATAATCCGCTATTAATCAAGCGCTACGTCACTCATCTGTCCACGTCGTTATATCTTTGGAATGCGGATGTATTCATGAAATAAAAATGAGCAGTATGGCATTATTAGATAATGAACTGAGAATAACTAATTAATTTAAGACTCGTATTAACGTAGTGTAGGACGTCCATAGGCCAGGTGGAGTGATGATTTTCGCAAGACGGCTGACAGGAGCTGGATGCGAGAAGCCGAAGATCGAACTAAGTGGCATGCAATTTGAGAGGCCTATGCCCAGTAGTGGACTGCGATAGGCTGATGATGATGATGATTAAAAATAATTATAGAAGCTACCATTATTTAAGTGACAGATCTGGGGATGAGAAACGACCGATTCATCGCCTCCGAAACTCCCTGCATACTAAATTTTATGAAAATCGTTGCAACCGTTTTTGAGATTTAGATTATTTATATAAGAACTGCTCGATTAAATGCCAAGTAAAAGCTTTATTTAATAACTATAATTAAAAGAATAAATACTTATTTAAAAAAAAAAATAATAAGTTTTATTTTAAACAAGTGCGTAATCTCAAATGTTGAAATTTTCTGATGTTTTTCCCTTGCCTTTCTAAGAAGAGGCCTATGTCCAACGATGGATTATTATTTATTTATATCTGAAAGGTACGCTTACAGATATGTTATGTACGGGACCCTAAAGGGTATCGTAGACGTTGCATATTACACGACAACCAAGGGCATCGTCGTGTGTGGTGCCGACTCAGCGGTTCCCATGCAAGCGAGGACGGCGGAAACTCACCAGTGACGTCAATCGCAACGCGAAGCGCCGACACAGCAAAACTTGATATATTATAATAAACAGAATTAAATTCATTCCATGTTCTTACATCGATTGGTTTCACCTTTTCATAGTTGTAATTTCTTTTCATTTTTAATTAAATTAATTATAACTTGGGTTTTTTCGAGCCTCTGGCTGCGTTAACGTAAGTGATAATTGTCAGTACATGTTAAACATTAGAAGATTAGGAGCCACTTAGTCTAGACAGTGTACAGGAGTTCACATAGATCTAGACAATTACATAATATGAGTAAAGGCAAAGCACTTGATAAATACAAACATATACCACTCTTAATTTACACCATACCTATACCTAAAATTTAACTATATTTATATGAAAAATTAAAAAAACATCTTAAATGAGAAGTTTACCATTAAATATTTTAAAAGGCGTCTCAAGTTGCAACTGCACGGTTGGCCGCGTGGTGTCAGCGGTCGCCATGCCGCTTGCTACTGCGCCAAGTGTCGTGGGTTCAAATCCCACGCGGTACAACACTTTGTGTGATCCACGAATTGTTGTCCCGAGTCTGGATGTTCTTTGTGTCCGTTTCATGTATGTTTGTAAAGTCCCCCGCGACACAGGATGTTTATTCCTAATGTGGGAGTTGTCTTTTATAAGTTTATAAGTAAAACAAGTATCCGTTGAACTCTGATTAGCAGGAACTAGTTTTAAGTTCAAATTAAATCTTATTATTGAACGCGTTTTAAGTTCTACTCAGCTGAAACTAGTCGATCGACTCGATCTCACAATAGGGTTAGAGATATAATCTTATAATTAAACCCATTGTATAATAATGTATGTGTTTTATTAAATTCTGTACTGGCAGATTGTACAAATTCAAATATTTAGAAATAGGTTATCTAAATAAAACCTTCGTAACCGTGAATGGAAGCCCATTAATCACTGGTTGGAAAATAAATAATTCATCTTTCATCTGTCGGGGTCAACGAACGTGGGTATCGTTCTATTGGCCAAATGTATGACGACGGGTAAATCTGCTTCATTTTAATATTTTATTTTACAACAGACTTGCTTTTGGGTGCGGCTCAACTCGGCTGTTATCGCATTAAATAGTAGTCTACATCCTTTCTCAAGAATCAAAGTAAGCATGTCAAACTTCATTGAAATTGGGGCCACGGTTTAACTGTCACAGAGAGAGTTAGTGTTGGATTAAAAATATTAATATGCAGCATGGATTGAAGGTAAACTTACAGCTTGATTAATATAGTAGACATACTTAGTAGGAATAAAGAAGGCCAATTAAGCGCCTGCGCTGCGTTTCACCGTGTGAGTGAGAATACCGCAGGCCCATACTCCAACTCCTCCCCTCATCCCTCTTCCCAACCCCCAAAGACCGGCAATGCACTTATGACGCCTCTAGTGTTTGGGGTGTCCGTGGGCGGCAGCAATCGCTTACCATCGAGTGATATGTCTGCTCGTTTGCCGCCTATACCATAAAAAAATGAAGTTTTAACCAATTACAGAACTATTACGAGTATATGGAAGTAAATAGAAATTATAATTCACGCAACCTCATAAGTAAAAACAAGATTCTCAGGATTTTCTTGAGTTGAAATATTAAATGATATCTAAACTGTATCTGCGATTTCATATCAATACAAACAGAATACAAAGTTTTATCCACTGGTTCTACTCTTTGAAGATATATTTTTGAGTTTTGTTCAAGGTTTTGTTACAATCAGAACCCAAACCACTCAATAATCAGTCAAAATTACCTTTGCTGGCATCACTGTTTTCATCATCATCTTGTCGCAATCTACTACTAAAGACAGTCCTCTCCGATTGCACGCCACTTGGTTCATGTATTTTCATCTCACAACAACACTATAATCAAAAGTACAAGTTAAAAGCCCCATCTATACTAATAGATAATCTATTCTAATATATAAAACTGAAGAGTTTGTTTGTTTGAACGCGCTAATCTCAGAAACCGCTATTCCGATTTAAAAAAATCTTTCAGTGTTGAATAGTTCATTTATCGAGGAAGGCTATAGGCTATATATCACCACGCTAATACTAATAGGAACGGAGCATCAATGAGGAATGTTTCTAAAACGGAAGATGTTATTACGCTACGGGCAATGGAAGACGCAAACGAGATTGCGTGGGTCAGCTAGTGCATGATAAAATACTTTTAATTGGTTAAAATTTCAGTCTACAACACATAGACCAAGAGAAGTTTAAGAAGGTGAACAGACAGAGGAATATTTCTCGAACAATTTGTGGCGACAGATTAAGAGTTCGCAGTGTTACCAATCTATTCATCCCATAGATGTTTAAAAGTAATAATAATAATAATAATAAATATTTCGGACAATTTAACACACAACGCCATCTAGTCCCAAGCTAAGCAGAGCTTGTGTTATGGGTACTAGACAACTGATATAAATCCATATATACTTTTTTTTTTTGTAAATACATACATATTATACATAGAAAACACCCAAACTTCGAAACAAATATTTACAGATCATACAAACATTTGGACCGACCCGGGAATCGAACCCGAGACCTCAAGCACAGCAGTCGCTTACGCTACCACTCGCGCCACCGAGGCAGTCAAGTAAGGATAGCTACGCAGGACAACATCAGCAAAGAGATAGGAAAATTTTGGAAAAACCACTATCTTTCCCGTCTTGCAAGTGTGGTCAAGTTAAAACTTCCTTTCTGAGGCTTCCTATATCCAGCAGTATTGTTAAAGGTTGTTTATGTGATTACATTATTCGTAACTGCCTCAAGAGGTCTCGGGTTCGAATCCCCAGTAGGGCCAAAAGTGTTATTGAGTTTTTCTGATTATATCAATACTTAATAACAGCTCCGAGTTTAGAAGTTAGGGTCTGAACCTGCTTCGGAGAGCACGTAAAGCTGTCGGTCCTGCGCCTTATCTCTACCTGGTTGTGTCAGTTAAACGTCCCATCGGATTATGATAGAGAGGGAACAGAGAGTGTATCTGTGTTTGTGCACTATAATATCTCCTGCGTAGTTGGCTGGTCTCCGTTGGAACTGGCCCTCGTGGCCGTAATCGGCCAGAAGAACATCATTATTCCCAAGCAAAATTATTGGCATCATATTGTCTAGCTTAGTATTTCTCTCATTTTTCTTCGTAATAAACTTGTAGTAATTTATTATATGAAGGTGTATTGAAAATAAATTAGTTCACGATACACTATAGACGGACGAACGTTTATTGTAACAATTACACATTAAACATACAAACTATACAAGAACATAGAAGGAGTGATTTTTACAATAGTTTATAAAAAGGACAAATTACTAAATTATCACGTCGGGGTCACCACCGTGGGGGAACGGGTATCATGTTCCACCCAACACAAAGGGAGGATCCTCCGACCAGGCGAGGTGATCATGCCTGGCGGGCTACTGCCCAACAGTTGATGTTGGGATGTTGTTTATATGATAATCGGCGCGAGAACTTTAATTGCGCGATTCAGGATTGGTAGTTTCTCCGTTTTGTAGGTTACTCCGTAGTTCAGTGTAACTTCGGTAGATGGCGCTGTAGTATGTTATGTTGTATGTGGAGGTCGCCACAAACTTTATCAGAAACCTCATTTAGATGTGAAACCAAGATTTTATATTAGTTCTTGTAGACGGGTGCCTATAAGTCCGTTATGAATGGCTATTGATGTCGGCGAACTGTCTAATAAAAATATCAATCTATTGGCAAATATTTTATGGTTTCTGATACTTAATTGCCGCTTTTTATGATATTTTATTGAATGTTATAAAAATACGTTTCGCTTATATTTTTGATTAAACCAACCACTAAGCGATTCTGAGAAGCTCTTTTCTTGTATAAAAGTAACTTTTCAATAAAAAGTATAATCATTTTTAATCAAATTATGTATAAAACGTTCTTCATAATGAGATATTAATATAAGCTAACCAACGCAAGTTCGTTTACGTCTCTTTTCATTCATGTTCAAGCCGGAATTGTTGTTGCATTTAAAACAAGCATACTCAATTAAATTTCTCCTTGTTTATTTTTCCTTGCTCGTTTTATATTAGTTTAAAATTTTAAATACTTAATTGTTGTAATATCCTGCCACAACTTGCTGTGGAACTCAGTAATTGGCTTAAGTTTATTGTAAATGCAGCCAGCTGATGCAGGCTGCATAACAGTTAATAATATCACTGTAACTCATAAAATAGCAAAGGTTGTCTGGAAGAGATCGCCGTGAGCGATAAGACCGCCTATTGTGATACTTGATGTCGATGTTCGTTTATGTATCTCTGTACAAATGTTTACTGTAGTGGTGTGCAATAAAGTTTATAAATAAATAAAAATAAATAAAAAATAGCTGTAGAGTTTCCTTAAAATTAAACACATCTATACTAATATTATAAAGCTTAAAAGTTTGTTTGAACAATCTATACTAATATCAGGAACCCCTAGTCCGATTTAAAAAAAATCTTTCAGTGTTGGCTAGTCCATTTATCGAGGAATATATCATCACGCTAAGACCAAAAGAAGCGGAACCATAATGAAGAATGTTTAAAAAACGGGAGAGAATTATTACGCTACGGGCAATAGTAGACGTAAACGAGGTTGTGAGGGTTAGCTAGTAAATAAATAAAGCCTCTTAAATGTTTATCCATTTCTTTATTGTAAATGCGGAATTAGCTCTGTCCTGCTTTCACGGCCAAACTGCTGTGCCAATTTCAATGAAATTTGGCATTATTCTTGAGCAAGGACATGGGCTAATCTTTGCTGTGATAACCGACAAACACGCGAGTGGAGCCGAGCACAAAAGCTTTACTATATATCATTCCCATGAATAGTCTTTTATAGTCCACTGCTGACAATACATGTGCTGACATAAGTAATAATGCATTGATATTACTACTACTACTGACGTTTTCTACTAGGCTGAATATTGTGGGCTCGAACCCCACATGGAACAACACTTCATTTGATTTATAAATTGATGTTATGAGTCTAAGTTTTCATAGCTGTGCATCTTCTACCGCATTTACCATGGGGAGTACCCCGAGGAATTGTTCGGATTGATCCCTGCCGCATCTTTCCGCCATCGTCCTACTCGACAGTGATTTCATCCCCATCATCTAGATGGTTGGCAGTCCGCAACTGTGCGATTTTCCCGAAATTTTCTGCCACACACAGCAAAACTGTGGAATCAGCTGTCGCCTGCGGTGTTCCCGGACCAATACGACCTTCAAACCTTCAAGAAAAGAGCGTACTCCTTCCTAAAAGGCCGGCAACGCACTTGTGACGCCTCTGGTGTTGCGGGTGTCTATGGGCGGCGGTAATCGCTTACCATCATGCGATACGCCTGCTCGTTTGCCCTTATATAATAGAATAAAAAAAAGCTGTTTGTAAAGTACCCCACGGTACAGAATCTATTCCTAATACGGGAGTTGTCTACAAAAAAGAAACCCTCTTCTTATTAATGCTAGAAATAAAACTATTTTATACATCTACAAGCAACGGAATATAATAATTTTAATTTAAATTTACGATGTATCGTGTTCCCAATTAAATACGCGAATGAGACTGACTGACATAAATTGCAGCTTTCAGTTTCATATCAAACTAAAACATTGTAATTCAATTACACCAATGCCCCATTTCACGTCATTCACATTTTAAATATTTTTTATCATTAATTTCATCACGATGAAGACTGACTTAGAGTTGAAGACTATAAATACTTGACATCGGTAGAAATAGCTGATCCGAGTGATCCGGCTGGTTGCCATTTCATCAAAAGAAGCAGAATTACACCAATAACAACATTGGACACCTGTAGCTACGACTCCGTTAAACGTACTAAACCTGGAGCTCATAATGACCTCACGTGGTTCACTCCCACTTTGACCTCTTGTCATTTAAGCGGGGCGTGAAAAAGCATAGTGTGGGTCACCATGCTACATTGTCCCATTTGTGGACATGGTACTATCGTTATTTCTAGTTTGAAAATAGTAAGGAACTCTTCGTGCGTTAGTCCAACTCGTCCTTAGCCGGATTTTTATTTATTTTCAGTTACGGAACATTTTTTGTACCAAAACTACGAGTATGTTATAATAATGACAAAGTGATAGGTACTATGTTAAGAAGAAACCTTTTAAGAACTTATGTTTAATTGCTATATGTTTACTATAATTGTAAAATGATTCAAAGCAATTGGTTGTACTTTGAATCATTATATCAAACGTTATTCAACTAAATGCAACAAATTTTCACAACATTTTCTCAAGTTTTGTTTAAGTTCACGTGGTTTAAAAACTTTAATTAAATTCGCTGAAACAAATATTTCAATTTCTGAACTAAAACTTTGTTATTTATTTGTGAAGTTATTTGGTCTTACCGAGAGCGATTAGCGATTAACTTAACGTTGAAGAGATGTGTAGGTACATATTTGAGTTTTCAATCCTATACCTACCACAAAAGACGTCTTAATTATACCCTATGAACTTTACGGTTTATTTACTTAACCGTGGCTAAACCGTTTACTACACATTTTTTTACTAACATTACTACAAAGAAGTGGTTTTAGCCGATCCGATTCCGATACACCACCCCACCGAGGTGAGAAATTCCACACGTTAAAAAAAGGCGTTTCTGTACAGTTAGTCGCAAATCGCTAGCATTGTGACTAAAGCCCTAACTCAAAGACGTGAGCATCGAGACATTATTAGTCGCCTGCAGCGAATATTACGTGGCTCACTGAAACACTAGTATCATAATTCTCGTAATATCAAATAATTATCTAATATTTAGTAAAGTAAATGTTTATTAAAACGATGTCTGCACTTGACAAATTTTGATTGACGTGGCTAAAACAGAATTTTATCATTAAAATTAATATGTGCTTGTTTTTAGAACATACTAGTCTAACGCAAAGTAAATTGTATTTTTAATTTATATATTTCACATAGACGTAAAGTTAGGATTTTTATAGAATAGATATTTTTTTGGATTTTGGGAACATTGCAGAATACATTAATCTATCGGTCAATGGCAATTGTTATTGTGATTATAGAGAAGTCAATGCCCTCCAATATACTGACAAGTAGTTAAACCCTCGAGTTCAGGTCGCTGTCATCATTGCAAACGTCCGATGCCAGTCGTTTCATGGAAAAACTGATATTTAAGTAAATGATAGAACTGGTGGCCGACCCCAAATAATAATATAGAAGAAGGATATTGGGAACAAAGGTACCATTTACAATATTCCTAATAAACCTTTAGCTAAAATAAATACTTATATCATTATTGATAGTGCACTAGATATAACTGCGTTCAAAATGAGGGCTTAGCATATTATATAGTACTAGCTGACCCACGCAACCTTGTTTGCGTCTTATATTGCCAGTAGCGTGAAAATTTTTCCCCCGTTTTTGAAACATTCTTCATTGGTGCTCCGCTCCTATTAGTAGTAGTGTGATGATATATAGCCTATAGCCTTCCTCGATAAATGGACTATCGAACACTGAAAGATTTTTTAAATCGGACCAGCAGTTTCTGAGATTAGCGTGTTCAAAAAACAAACTCTTCAGTTTTATACATTAGAATAGATTATCTATTAGTATAGATTGGGCTTTTGACTTGTACTTTTGATTACAGTGTTGTTGTGAGATGAAAATATAAGAGCGTGTCAGATTGAACCAAGTGGAGTGCAATCGGAGTGGACTGTCTTTAGTAGTAGATTGCGACAAGATGATGATGAAAACAGTGATGCCAGCAAAAAGCAAAGGCTGTTGTCTTTCGTAGGTTAGTTCCGTAGTTGGATCTAAAGACACCAAAGGTGACATGTCAAAGGTTGTACACAACTTTTTTATGCATGGGCATACCGAAGTGTCCACTCTGCCTAATGAAATCATAAGTTGAACACCATTTCCGGTAGCATCGACTTGCAACCTGATTAGACTAAAAAGGGACGACCTCAGGAAGGTCACAGGTATCCTGACAGGTCATTCAACAGAGAGCCTGTGCAGGGGATGCATGGGGGCAGAAGTAACGCCTCCATGCATCCCACAACGCCCCAAATGTAGAAGTGTGGCAGACCAACGGGCGGACATCCTCCAATCAGCATCACTCCCGGAAGCATGTAGTAACCTGAAAAGGCTGCTGAGCTTCTGGGATGACTTAGGTTGGTTGGAGTAGGAAGATGACAAACTCACGTACAACGGCCCAATCAAGAGGCTAAGTGCGGAAATGGCCCGGTAAAACCAACAAACAAACAAGTTGAACACCATACTCATTACGGATACAGACAATGCAACAATGCAGCATGGTGACCCACACTATGGCGAATTAGTGATGTTTCTGTTACTGCACTTTTTCTATTATAGCACGATATTTTATCTGCTGACATTTTGATCACAAACAACACTGTCCGTTTTCTCGATCGCTTTTCATTTTCACACCCTTTCGAACTGAACGCTAAGGGGCCAATGCAATTACAGTGGTTATTACGAAACCCGCTCACAGCGAAAGGGGAGCGAACGTGACGAGAAACGAATTTCCTCATAGGGTGCCAATTTGTTACAAAACTGTGAAACTTAACAAATTATATTTCATTTTAAGATATTTCTTCAAATGATGACACAGACATATAACATTTGATTTACGCAAGTTAGCCAAAACCAAAATATATTTTCTGTTTTGATGAAATAAAGTTAAATTCCGCTCATTTTATTTTCTAATGGCAATACATTAAAATCATAACCATTTTGATACATGATATTATATATACACGTACATATGTCAAAAAGGAACACTTAAAGAGATGATTTGCCGTATAACGAACGCCGCATATTGAATACCTTTATAATCTCTTTACAGGGAACCCCAGTACTATATTCTCCCTTTGAATGGCATTTAACATAGGCTAACTTGTATTTTCGATAGCCATAATATTTCCGATTGGGTTGACCCCTTTGCATTTTTCATACCCTATAGGTATGTGGAGACTTCTAAATAATTATTTGGGTTACCCTGGGCACAACATTCGACCATCATCATTATTCGACCTTCAAACAACTTTTTCTTTCAACACCGACCACCATTCAGCGAGAAATAAAATCCAACACCTACATAAAAAGCACTCCACCACTGCGCTCTTTCATAGAAACGTTTTGCCTCGCATTACAAATTTGTGAAATGAGTTCTTTCCGGCGGTATAAAAGGACCGATACGACCGACCGTTACGATCATACTAATTGTATATTTATATCTTTATTGTATACATACAAAATTACAAATGAAAACATAGGATGAGTTATAAAATATGCAAAATATGTAGTCTTATCGCTCACGGCGATCTCTTCCAGACAACCATGACACGAATTTTCGTTATCCAAAAAGTTTGGGTAGCTTACATACAAGTAACACACACACGCACACACATACATATATATACATGCACATACATATGAATCAATATTCCTACGTTTACATACATACAATATACATTTATTTATATACAATACATACACAGACTAAATTGCGCTTGCGACTCCTGATTTGATGAGATTCGTTAGAGGTGGTAATCATTACCATTATGAAGTGAGTCGTCTGATTGTTTGTACAGAAAAAGACATATTATTCAATTGTATCATAAAATCATAACAAAATACCCAGGTACACGCTTAACATTACATAGAGTGAAGGCAATAGCAACCTTAGGTACTTAATTGTAAAGGTCACATGACGTCACGGATCTTTATCATTGGCCCCTCAAGCATTGAATACAGAGTACAGTCAACAACACAGTGTTTGTTCCTTTTTTTTTTTTATTGAATAGTTGGCAAACGAGCAGACGTATCACCTGATGGTAAGCGATTACCGCCGCCCATGGACACTCGCAACACCAAAGGCGTCACAAGTGCGTTGCCGACCTTTGGGGGATGGGAAAGGGGATGGGGGGAGGGGTTGGGGTATGGGCCTCCGGTATCCTCACTCACTCGGTGAAACACAGCGCAAACGCTATTTCACACCGGTTTTCTGTGAGGCCGTGGTATCACTCCGGTCGAGCCGACCCATTCATGCCGAAGCATAGCTCTCCCACGGATCCTTATGATATTTGTTACCAGTAGCAGTCAAATCTAGTCTGATCTTAATTATCCGCAGCCTATCTTAGTCTTCTTCAATCACCGCCGCGTGGTGTCCTGCAGAGTAGAATAGCACCAATCATATCACACTTCCAGTATGAGGCAGAAGAAGTTTTCGCAGACCAGAAAATAGGCAAACTTTTCTGGTATGCATCATCTACTGCAATCGCCAACTCGTATGCCCAGCTGCAGGGCATTAATTTCCATTAATTGCCCAAAAACAGTGGAGCGTGCGATGTTGGGTGTTTCTCTACTAGATAAGATTCGTAACGAGACAATCCGAACTGGAGTAACCGATATCGCACGCAGGATCAGCACGCTGAAGTGGAAGTGGGCCGGTCATGTCTCCAGGCGGATGGTCGCTGGAGCCCACAAGTGTTAGAGTAGAGACCACGATTAGGCAAACGCAATGTAGGGCGCCCTGCGGCACGATGGACCGACGACTTGAAGAAAATGGCTGGCAGCGGATGGATACGGACTGCCCAGAACCGGGATGGTTGGCGCTCTTTGGGGGAGGCCTTCGTTCAGCAGTGGACGGCAATAGGCTGAGAGAGAGAGCCCAAAAACAACGGTCACAGCGTCGGTGGGGCCCGGGGTGCTAAGATCCTGCGGGTTACAGACCGCTACCATCCCTACAACGAACTGACCTTGGTTATGTATAATGGACGAACTCTGAGGCTCAACGAATATCTGTACGAATTAGAGTTGGATAAAATACGATTGCATACCCTGGGCCTCTCTGAAGTCTGGAAAGAGGGAGCAGCAGAGAGGACACAGTGTCCTTGAAATCAGGTCGTCTAATTTACAATCCTCAATTGATCAATTTCTAAGAACGAGAGGGGCTACTCTTGATGAATTCATTTTTCATGAGGAAGCCCCAGAGAAAGTGGACCTGGAAGAGCCCCGTGACCAAAAAATTTATAGACTTTATATCGACGGCTAAAAGGCTTCAGAGATGTCTCAGTGATCAACAGATTCAACATCGGAAGTGATCACCGACTTGTGCGAGGCACTCTGAACATGAATTTCAAGCTAGAACACACTCATCTGATAGAGCCTACGCTCCGGCCTATGCTGATCCAAACTGTTGCTGGCTATGAAAGATTATAAATGGAGCTTTAAAACTAATTGATTTGATTTGATTTGGAAACCAGGAAGAAAACAAATATTTGAACAATATGTGTAATATATTTAACTAACTATTTGGAATTAATACGTCAAGCAACCCATCTACTATGTACATGTTAATATGTCATATGAAAAACTATAAAATTAACTATACTTTAAGTGATGAACTATTAATTAAATCACTCTATTTCTTATTAATTTGCAAATACGAGGGACATTTGTTTTAATTCCTTGATATGTATATTTGTCATTCTATTTACTTTGCTAACCGTACAAAAACCAAGCTATTCTTATAGAGACAACCATTGAGGTAGGGAGGGACATCGCTAGGCCTTAGACAAAAGAGGAAAGCAGGTAGTCGCCCCTTTGTCGAGACTTCCAATCCGTATTGTGAGGGACGCCTCGAGACTACTCTTAGCCCGAGACTTTGTTGGAAGCGGAAAGCGACCATATATTTTATAAATGTGTAGTGTTAGGTCCAAAGCCTCGTTTGTATTAAGAAGTATATTTGTGCTAACTCTGTTGTTCTCGCACTAAACTGAAATTTCTCTAAAATTGTGTTCTATTACCTTATTTCTGTAAAACAATTTTAAAGTACTATTTTTGTATGTATAATAATAATATATCTCTTTATTTACGCTCACAAGACTAAAAGTAAATTAAGGTAAGGTAAATTATAAATATTTTTCAAACATTTTTATATTCGGATATCTTAAACACAACGCCATCTAGTCCTAAGATAAGCAGAGCTTGTGTTATGGGTACTAAACAACTTATATGAATACATATATCCTTTTTTTGTAAATACATACATATTATACATAGATAACACCCAAACTCCGAATCAAATATTTGTAGATCACACAAACACTTGGTTCGACCTAGGAATTGAACCCGAGACCTCAAGCACAGCAGTCGCATTCTCTACCACTGCGCCACCGAGGCAGTCGTATATAAAATGTCTCATATTCACGTAACTTCGTGAGATTCTGGTGTCACATTACAAATAAACAAAATTGTAGTGTCTGTTTATAATTTCAAATTAACACATATTCACTAAATGCATGTGCAAGTAAATATGGTATTAAATAAAATAAAAATGTTTCTTTATGAATGTCTGTTTGTTACGTCTCATCTCTGGAACAGCTGGACGATTTTTGATGGGACTTTCACAGGCAGATAGCTGATGATATAAGGACTTACACTATTTTTAGACTAGCTTCGCTCCGGAGTGTTGCCAGCGGGTAACTCCGCGGGGCTCAGCTAGTAAACAATAAATTAACGTTCGCTCCACTATCTCTTAGCGTGTTTGAATATATAACAGTAGGTACTATTATCAACAAGCCATAACGTCCCACTGCTGGGCTCGGGTCTCCTCTCAGGAGAGGGTTAAGGCCATACGTCCCCACGCTGGCCGAGTCCGGGTTGGCGACGGGCAAGATAACGTTGTGGCTATGTAATCTTGCCGTTGGATGTTTTTAAGCCGCCCAAAAGTACTACGGTAGGGGAAAATAATATTACCTATATTATTAATAATCAACGCTTATTCAACGGTTTCTAAGTTTGATAAGATGTCGGGCAGGCTGATGTTTGATTTAAAGTTGTTAGGTACGTTAAAGTTCAGTTAGTTTATTTATCTTTGAACGTGGGTCCTTCTACGAATTGTTATGAAACCCCTTTTGTTTAAAACTATTGACATATTAGAATATAACTAGTTATATTTATCTTTACTAATAATAAAGTTGAAGAGTTTGTTTGTTTGTTTGAACGCGCTAATCTCAGTAACCGCTGGTCCGATTTGAAAAAATCTTTCGGTATTTGATAGTCCATTTATCGAGGAAGGCTATAGATAGACTATATGTCAAGGCTTTCAAATGTTCAGCAAACTTTGATAAAAAATATTAACTCTCTATTACTTAAACTCATCTATATATATAAAAATTAAACCCGTTTTCCGTTGACACGACATAGCATGAAAACGGCTTGACCGATTTGGCTGTTTTTTTTTGTAGTTTTCTAATACTCTGTACAAGGTTCTTACGGAAAAAAATATTAAGAAAATCTCTCAGAAAGATTGAAAAATATACATTTAATTTTGCATATTTTAATAAAAGCGGGTTACGATTGTCAACGTCATTCAATTTAAAACAAAAAACTCTGTGGTGATCTATGACACCACAGACATAACCGCGCAGGATATTGTCGATTCCAGTTCAAATTGAATAGGTACGCATACATAAGATAGGTCAGCTATACAAAATAAAGTACTTAGTGCATCAAATTTACGCTAAGGCGGTACGAAGTTCGCCGGGTCAGCTAGTTTCAAATATTTATACTAAAAGTACTCGTTTTAAACTTACAAAACTGCTTGAAAAAAAAAGATAAGTATGTATGTATGTATTAAACAGATAAAATGAAAATTCTCAATATTTGGCCGCCATTTTGCTGCTCTCCGGACAAGGAAACAAGGTAAAGTACAATGGAATTTACATTTTAAATTCCAATAACGGAAGCACACAGCCGGCATTTTTACGATTATAGCCAACAACGCAAAATAACAATCGAAAATGTTAATCGAAAGGTATTATTCTGAAGGTTTTTAATCGAATTTGTAAATGGAAAATTTTGTGAAGTAAAATTAAGGATAAATTCTACGCTTAGAGACAGATACTTCACATGATAACAAGGTGCATTTAAAAACAAACTACTTTATCATATCATATGTATATTATGTGGGAGAGCCATGCTTCGGCATGAATGGGCCGGCTCGACCTGAGTGATACCACAGCCACACAGAAAACCGGTGTGAAATAGCGCTTGCGCTGTGTTTCACAGGGTGAGTGAAGAAACCGGATGCCCATACCCCAACTCCTCCCAAGTGCGTGCGGAATAGGAAATATGGACAAAGCTTCTCTCTCCATTGAACAGGTGGCATTACCAACTCCTTAATCCACTGGTTTTCAATCTAATCTAACGACCCTCAAAACACAGCAGCCAAGGCAAAGAACCTAATATTTATTAAAAAACAATAATGTGGTACTTACAATAGAATATAACATAACATATTAAACCTAAAGATAATTTCACAAAGCACAATACACGTTATTAAAACTTTCTAATGAATAGTGATGAAGTTCTGCTCTTATCGCCCCCGACTTTGTCGAATACCGTCCCAATAGGGATATTAACTAAAATCTGTGCCCTGAGGTCTGTTCGCAGTAGTAAGGTCCGGTTAATAGGAATACATTTAGTTACGTACTGTAGATACATTTAGTAGTACGTATTGTGTAATAGTTGTACCTTGAAAGCTTGGAAATTAAGTTTTCTGCACTAATCTGTACTAAGTTAAATTGTAAGGCTGAAGGGTTTCTTTGTTTATTTAGTTCAATGCGTTCATATCAGGACCAGTTTATTTATAATATATAGGTATGTGGTAGAAGTTAGACATAGAGAGAACAGTCACATTAAAACGAAATGTGCTTTAAAATGCGTGTAAATTATTTAAATGTCAATGAATCAATGTAAAATGCTTGAATCTCCATCTGTTTAGTAAAGTTTTATTAGCTCGGCGACTTGTTTACCATACTAATGCATTGAGACCCATACCTCTCTGTCTGAATTAAAATTATGACTTCTGTGCGTTAGTCATGCTTACTTGATTTCAATAACATTGATGAACTTCAGCTTTATCCATTAATATATGTAATAAATAGACATGTGTACCATATCAAATTGTTTTTAGAAACAATATTTTAATAACTATAAAATATAATAAAATACACACTATGTGATGAACACACATAAAAAAGAAAGTGAGGAAAGAAATTTAAGTAAGTCTCAACAGTTAAAGTGAGATGCCAAGCCTTAGATGCTCTATACAATATATGGTAGGTAACTGTTCCGGTGACTCGTTACCACTATCAAAGTTTGAGACTTTAAAACTTACAAAGTTTACTGCTTAAAACATTCATTAAAAAACTGTCTAAAAAGATAATACAAAAAGTTTGTATAAATGGTTACACCATTTTGAAGCACATTTTTATAGTTATTGGCATTCCATTCATAATTTGACTTATAAGTCACGCTTATCTCTTATGATATTTTTTGAGATTTCGCTTATATATATTTTGGATTATGGCCACTAACATTTCCTTGTGACATGAACATAGTTGTCTTTGTACAGAGCTAGAAAATAGCAATATCACAACAAAGTTCACGTCTTTAATAAGGAAACATTAAAAACACAATTTTTTACTTATGAGACAGACGATTTGTCAAACGGATTGTTCCAATAATAATAATAAATAAATAAATATCCCGGACATTTAAACACACAACGCCATCTAGTCCCAAGCTAAGCAGAACTTGTGTTATGGGTACTAGACAACTGATATGAATACTTATACACTATTTTTTTGTAAATACATACATATTATACATAGAAAACACCCAAACTCCGAAACAAATATTTGCAGATCATACAAACATTTGGTCCGACCCGGGACTCGAACCCGAGACCTCAAGCTTAGCAGTCGCATACGCTACCACTACGCCACCGAGGCAGTCAATCTTTTTTCTACTGCGGCCAGCCGGATCGCCGGCCGCAGTATCGGATGACATTTCCTAATCACGTGTCCGCGCTACTAGCGCCAACAGTGCTAGCCAGAACCACGCACTGTGCCTCGTAGTCAAATCTGCTCCTCATTAATTTCGCCGACATATACTTTACATTATCATTTCTTATAAGCCCTTTTTGCAGACATCGTAGAATCTTCTGAATTCTACTTATTTATTTATTTATTTATTAAAACTTCCTGCAAACATGTTGCACAAGGCGGACTTAATGCCACAGGCATTTTCTTCCAGACAAACCTTTGGGTGTTGCGAAGTTATTTGTGGCAGGTGTGTGTTTATACGACACGAGAGACTAAATAAAATTATTTTATGAAATACAATGATTCATACAGATAAATAGGTGCTAGATATACATACATTGAATATAATTTATACATATACAATATAAATATAAAAAATAAATAAAAGTAAATATATATATAATATATATATTACATATATAATAGACACTTTTAAGTGTTATTCTGATGCCTCCGTCAGCAGGTCCCTAAAGTGCTTACGTACTTTGAATTTAAAAGATAATCGGCTAGTAGCCGTCCTGATTTCTAGTGGGAGTGCGTTCCACAGAGTGACAGCTCGAACAAGGAAAGAGGAATGGACTGTGCTGGAAATGTGTGCAGGACAAAGAAGGAGAAGATTATTAGAAGACCGAAGATTCCTGTCATGGTTAGAGCAGAGATATTGGAGCTGGGATGTTAAGTAAGTAGGTGAGTTCGGTGATTGGAGAAGGGCGTACAACATAGACAGAGCCTTTAAACTACGGTGTTGTCTTATGGGTAACCATGACAGTTGTGTACGGTAGACAGAAATATGATCATACTTTCGCAGGTTGAAAACAAATCGAATGCAATTGTTGAGAAGCCGGTCTAATTTATTGAGCAGATCTGCATTCAGGTCGAGATAACACACATCACCATAGTCGATAAGCGGAAAAATTAAAGTTTGCACAAGCATCGTCTTTATTTTTATTGGTAGAAAATTTTTAAGGCGATAAAATCCTCGTAATATGTTAGTGACTTTCTGACAGACACTGGCTACCTGGATCTGCTAATTCATGGTTGTATCAATATGTAGTCCAAGATTCTTGACCGAAGCACTGATGGGCAAAACAGCATCATTAAAGATGATTTCAGGAATACCATCAGGATCAATTCTGCCCATCATTCTAGGACTCCCTATGATGATCGTTTGGCATTATGATATAAACAACAATAATGATATAACAACTATACTTATGATATCTCTATTAGAACAAGAAATACTAATACAATATAATATTTCATTCTATAAGCTTGTCTCATCATCATTATATCAAACGCCTTCAATAGTCTACTACAAGTCTTCTTAGAAAGAAGGAGGTTTAGTATAGAGTCTATGTCAAGTTTTTCGCCTCTTTTAAGCGGTGTTATCTTGCATAGTTTGATACCTTAATCACTTCTTATGACTTCCATGGGTGAAAAGGGTAGTGGCACTTCATATTCTTTATCCGTCACCACACAGAAGCTCGTCTAAGCTTGTGTATACAAGTTATTAGTTACTGGTAATCTTTTAGTTTCTTAACTACACAAAAAGCTAGACTTCCTTTACATAAAGAGGCTTAACAAATTCGCTTCCAATTACGTGAGCGAAGGGTAAATACTAGTAAAAAGCGATAAAACTCGGTAATTTACACCCAATGAACTGTATAACGAGAAAGTTGGGATCTTTAAGGTTTATTTAATGTTTCAAGTAAAAAATTAAGCTTTACTACATTGAGGTAAAGTAAAAGGTTGTATAATTTTATTGCTTTATGAAATATGAAAATTGTGGTGTTAATAGGATTTAGTAAGGTCTTTACTCTTTATCCAATCAGGTCGATGTTGTGTCTACTTTATGGACTTTGATTTGTTACTTGATTTACTGTCAGCCTGTCTTTTTCTTATGGAATAGCCGGCAAACGAGTAGACGCATCACCCGATGGCAAGCGAACATCGCCGCCCATGGACACCCACAACACCAGAGGCGCCATAAATGCGTTGCCGGTTTTTGGAGGATTTTTTTAGCTGCCTCGTTGGTCTAGTGGTTAGCGTAAGCGACTGCAAATCAAGAGGTCTCGAGTTCAATTCCCGGGTCGGACTGCTGTTGGGTTTTTCCTACAGGAAATTCCTAATAGCAGCCCGGAGTATGGAAGATGGCGGTGCTTCCCGCCCGTGCTTCAGAGAGCACGTTAAGCCGTCGGTCCCGGTTGTCATGAACATCTATGGCAATCGTTATTGGGAAGTCAGTGCCCTCAAATATACTGACAACTAGTACAACCTTCGAATTCAGTTCGCCCTCAGGGTTGCGGAGGTCAGATGCAAGTCGCTCTGTGTAAAAACTGATATTCAGGTAAAATCGGTTGAACTGGTAGCCGACCCCAATAATATTGGGAATAATAAAGGCTAGGAAGAAGAAGAAGGTTTTTGGAGGATGGGAAGGGGTTGGGGTATCGGCCTCCGGTATCCTCACACACTCGGTGAAACACAACGCAGGCGTTGTTTCACACCGGTTTTCTGTAAAGCCGTGGTATCACTCCGATCCGATAAGCATAGTGGTAAGCGTAGTGGGAGAGCCACCGGAAGCGTGGCTCTCCCACGGTAAGTAATGCCGCGGTATCACTCCTAAGTTATTATGACCACTCTACTTATGATATAGGTGGCTAATTAAAAATGATCACAGCTCAGGTCACATGACGATATCAATAGGCATTCACAGCTAGACATAGGCATCAAGGCCACTACTAAAGTATTAAAAGTACATCACAAGAGATAAAGCTCAAAAGTGACAATACGCTTTTGAATATTGATTAGATTTGATCAGCTGAGCCATCTACTGGTTCCTATGTTATAAAAAATATAATATATACCGTTAAGAACCATTTATCTTTAAAAGCATAATTATCTATACGTCCACAAAAAAACATTAATCAAGATTTCACGGTAAGAGACATGTTTAAACGTGTTTCAAAGGTGTATTGTATCATTGTTATTCAAAGGGATTACCCTAGGGTACATTACGTATGGAAATTAAATATGACATTAATTATAAACGACATCAACCTAATTTCATAAACCACCCTTACATGAATACGCCTAAAGTAGAATAGAAAAACAACTCACAAACGTGTGCTTTGTTATTGTGCATACGAGATCAAAAACGAGCGAAAAAGTAGCTGCTAGTCAGGTTGGAGTGTTAACGATTCTCAAACTGTTTTGAAATAAAAATTGGTCTTAAAATTTAGTAATTTAACGATTAGTTTTAATAAAATAGTTATATGGGATTGTCTGACATGCTACAATATTGAGTATTACTTTATTCTAAAGAGTTAACATAAAAGATATAAAATATTTTTTTATATAGATTTACAATAGTTAATTAAAATCATCATCATCAGCCTATCGCAGTCCACTGCTGGACATAGGCCTCTCCAATAGCACGCCACTTAGTTCGATCCTCGGCTTCTCGCATCCAGCTCCTGCCAGCCGTCTTGCGCAGATCATCACTCCACCTGGCCTGTGGACGTCCTACACTACGTTTGCCGAGACGCGGTCTCCACTCAAGAACCCGTTTACCCCAACGGTTATCGGTTCTGCGGCAAATGTGACCAGCCCACTGCCACTTCAGCTTGCTAATCCTGTGGGCTATGTCGATGACCTTGGTTTTCTGTCGGATCACCTCGTTTCTAATACGGTCCCTTAGAGAAACGCCGAGCATAGCCCTTTCCATAGCACGCTGAGCGACTTTGAACTTGTGGACCAGCCGTACCGTAAGTGTCCACGTTTCAGCTCCGTATGTCATTACGGGTAGGACGCACTCATTAAAGACTTTTGTCTTTAGGCACTGTGGGATCGATGATGAGAAGACTCGACGAAGCTTCCCAAACGCTGCCCAACCCAGCCGGATTCTCCTGTTCACCTCGTCCTCAAAGTTGTTTCTCCCTAACTGCAAAGTCTGCCCAAGGTACACGTATTTTTGAACAACTTCGAGAACGGCACCGTGTACCGCAACCGGTTCCGGTAGTACGTGTTCATTGAACATGACCTTGGTCTTGTCCAAGTTCATCCGTAGGCCGATGCGTACAGAAGAGTCAGCAAGGTCGTTCAGCATCTGTTGTAGGTAAGGTTGTTAATTAAAATAATATTTTTAATTTGTAAAGATTTAAGGGCAACATTTAATAACAAACAATCACATGCATCTTTATTTTTGGCACAAAATTTAACCAATGCTCTACGATATCATAAAATCGAAGGGTATTGGTCAAAACTGTAGAAAAGCAAAGGAGAACAAGCCTGACTAAAAAATAATAATTGAAAACCAAAAAGGAACGCTTTCGTCGGAATGCCTCGAGTCTGTTATCCACAATAATATTACAGTAGAGGTTTTAAGCATCAGCGTCGTGGTGGGGTCATTTCGTATAAGGTTTAATGTTGAGAGCCACTGGTCTAATAATTTATTTGTAGTCACAATACTGCGAACAGCATGTAAAGGAAAAGATTAAAAGATTAGGTCTTTTACGGGTGTTTGTTGTAATATTGTTGATATTTTCGTCTTCTCTTTGTGGAGTTATAGAGACTAGTTATTGAAGGTATGTCATGGTAATCTATTTATTAATACGTGAAACAAAAACTTTGTACAACCTTTTCAAGAAAATTGTACCAATAATATATAATATAATAGGAGGGCAATCGAGCAGACGCCGCCGTTAGTGGACACCTGACACACCAAAGGCGTCACAAGTGCGTTGCCGGCCTTTGGGGGATGGAGGAGGCGTTCCGTTATTGGTCTCCGGTATCCTCCCTCACTCGGTGAAACACAGCGCAGGTACTGTTTCACACCGGTTTTCTGTGAGGCTGTGGTATCACTCCGGTCGAGCCAGCCCATGCATGCCGAAACGTGGCTCTCCAACGATTAATTTTTTAGTTAGATATTAGATGGAGTACAAGTGCAAAAAGCAAAAAAATGAAATTAATTAGGTTGGCCCGAGTCATGTTATTTCAGGATCTCCCCGAATCAATGCCGTGCTTTATCAGATGCTGTCCCGGGGAAAAATTATTTCCTCCCGTCGATCCCAGCCTGGTAGGCTGATTGCACAGTTATGCTGCTATCCAGACAGTAGCAATCAATCTGCCACCAGAGGTCCCCATCTTCTGGCAGCCCTCGGTCCCGTTTGCTGGCGGAGAGAGGTCTCATCACCTCGTAGACGGCTTAGCCATGCTCCGTCATCCAATACGTGTTCAACACTCTTACTTTAGAACTTTTTGGACCCATTAGCCGTCTTGTCTTTTCAAACAGAATTTATTCATGGAGACATCATTCATAAGCGCCACTGCTCATATTAAATGCATACTTCAAGCAGCGTATCGTTATAACATGCCATAATAACTTATTTCCCGGAAAATATGTAACTCAAGATCAATATTCTTTCCCGTAAAAGTCATGTGTTATTCACGTTGCGAAACCTTTACCCCCAACTTTTACGACCCACAAGGGTTGAATTTTGATAAGCATCGTGTATTCCTAATAAATATTATAAAACCAAATAATATTTATAATTTGATCAAGGAAATAACTCAATGGTACGGAGTAACGTAACACAGGATTCAAATACTTATTTTTATTAAGTACAGATATATATTATTAGGTCTTTACCTATGAAATTGCCGTTTTGTATGCAATAAGTGAAAGTACTTATTTTTTCAAACTTTTTTATTTCTGTTATTCGAAGTAATCACCCATGCAATCGACGCATCTTTGCCAACGCATTGGCAGTTTATTGATGCCCTTCTTGTAAAAATCAGCTGGACGGGAGGCAACAAACTCTTCAAAGGAATTTTGTACTGCCTCTCGGGAATTGAATTTTTTACCCACTAAAAAGTTGTCTAAATTTTGGAAAAAGTAATAGTCGGTAGGTGCAAGGTCTGGTGAGTATGGCGGATGAGGGAGAGCTTCCAACCCCAGCTCTTGCAGCTTGGAGACTGTCTGTTGCGCAGTAAGGGGTCGCGCGTTGTCGTGAAGGAGCAGTGGGGACGACCGATTGACCAAAGCTGGTTGCAGATGTGCAAGCTTCTCCGTCATTCTCTCCAGTTCTTCACAGTACACATCTGCATTAATGCTCATGCCGTTTTGTAAAAAGTTGTGGTGAATCTCACCCGCACTAGACCACCAAACAGTGACCATCACCTTTTTAGGGGTCATTTTTGGTTTAGGGCATTACTTTGGTGCTGAACCAGGGTCTAACCAACTTGCTGAGCGCTTTCGATTGTCGAACAGAATCCATTTTTCGTCGCACGTAACTATTCGTTTCAAAATTCCTTCATTTCTTTGCCTGTTGAGCAGCGAAAGGCAGGTCTCGACGCGTACGTTGCGCTGGCGATCGTTAAGGTCGTGGGGCACCCATCTATCAAGCTTTTTTTACCTTGCCAATTTGTCGCAAATGGATCAATATCAGTACGCGTATGCGACTGCTAAGCTTGAGGTCTCGGGTTCAAATCCTGGGTTCCACGGACCAAATATTTGTGGAATCTACAAATATTTGTTTCGGAGTTTGGGTGTTTTCTATGTATAATATGTATGTATTTACAAAAAATAAAGTATGTATAAGTATTTATATCAGTTGTCTAGTACCCATAACACAAGCACTGCTTAGCTTGGGACTAGATGGCGTTGTGTGTATGTCCGAAATATTTATTTATTTATTTATTTATTTATTAATATTGTTTTGATGCTTACATTAAATTCATTATTGTTAACCAAAGTCTCCGGACGACCACGAGCTTCATTTTTCAAGTCAAAATTTCCAGAACGGAACCGGGAAAACCAATAAAGGGTTGTGCGTTCGTTTGTACAGTTCTCTCCGTAAACGTTTTTGATGTTACGTGCCGTTTGTGTCGCGTTGGTGCCACGACGGAACTCATATTCCATAATTACACGAATTTTTAAAGTATCCATTATGACGAAAAATTTTCAAATGTAATGAAAATATAACGCTAATCAAAAAACAAAAGACTGAGTTTGTAAATAGAATGTCATGGTTTTAAAACAAAATTAATTTGAATTTAGAATACGGAGCCATTACAAACTTTTTTTTATTTGAAATGACCAGTACTGAAGAAACGCAATTTCATAGGTAAAGACCTATTATAAACTTTAACTTTATAATTTTTTTTACGGAATAGGGGGCAAACGAGCTGACGTATCGCCTGATGGCAAGCGATTACCGGTGTGAAATAGCGCTTGCACTGTGTTTCACTGAGTGAGGGAGAATACCAGAGGCCCAAACCCCAACCCCTTCCCCCTCCCCACCAACCCCCCAAAGGCCGGCAACGCACTTGTGACGCCTCTGGTGTTGCGAGAGTCCATGGGCGGTGGTAATCGCTTACCATACGGCAATACGTCTGCTCGTTTGCCTCGTATTACATAAAAAAGTAGCCTAAGTTACTCCTTGTATCATCACCTGTATGCTACCTACCAGAGAAAGTCTCGTCAAAATCGGCCCCGGCCGGGCCAGAAATTAGCTGGAACAAACAGACAAGCAGACAAAAAATGTTATTTCGATATGTCCCAAATGTGTATATATACATTTAGTAAAAAGCGGTTATTTTAATATAACAAACAGACACTCCAATTTTATTTATTTGTATACATTATACTTTTATGTTGTAAAATATTCTATGGAGACTCGACGTGACATTAGTGAAAACTTACCAAAAAACGTACGTTTTTGGTAAGTTTTCACTAATGTCACGCTCATGATAATGACGAAAAAAAAGAACACCAATCAAAACCATATTATGGACTCTCGTGATTGTTACACATATACATTTTCATAGTCTATATGTATGTATGTAGAAAAAATATTTAAACTTAGTAATAGTACGAATACGAATGTAAATCTGTAAGTTTATCTGTCGAAACTGTGTTACGAATCGATTTCGTTAAAATATGGTATGGCGATATTTTTTTCATTTTTTTTTTATTGAATTGGGGGCAAACGAGCAGACGTATCGCCTGATGGTAAGCGATACTACTTACTACGATAGATGCTTTGATACTTGAGAAAGAACATAGTTTAATTTTAATATGAAAACTAGTACACAAACAGGCAATGCCACGGGAAAGATATTGTTTTAAATATTTGTTAATGGTAAACTAAAGTAATATATTTTTTGAAGTGAAACTTTTTTAGGCGCATGAGGGTAAAAATTTTACGGATGAAACGCGTCACAAAGATGTGCAGCGTTTTTGTCGAAAAAGGGGCAGAAAGCGATTGAGACTATTGAGAGAGAGTGAGAAAGGGCGAATTTTAATTTAATAATCATCATCTCAGATTTTACTACATTATTTTTAATTCTCTTAATTAATAATTAGTTTGCCAAAGAAGTTTCACTTCTGTCATGTGTACTTTGTACGCACGTACTTTTTTTTATAACAGCATTTCCCCTTAAAAACTGTTGTGAATAAATTCTTAAAGGAACTATATTATTATGTAGGTACATAGAAATTCCGAGCATTATCCTAGCGCACCGTGTAGAGCAAAAGATTATCCTCGTACAATAAACATATATGTAGTACGTATAAATATTTATTGTTTTCAGTCCTTTTGAGTGAAACACGGGATAACAGTGTGAGCTTACAGGCTACGGTAGGGATGTATGAAAAAACATATAAATATTTATGGGAACGTGCTACCGGCTTTTGAGTAAGGATTTTGTCACAATTGAAGCGAGTACGATATGTTTGAATCTTACTTTGCTAAGGAGGGAAGAAGACTTATTGCATTTTCGACTACTGCAGCTTAATTTCCTGGGACAGAAAGACAATTTACTTTTCCCTGGACTTCTCGAGTATCTTAAGTCGGTGTTACCGTGGGTCTCTGCTTTTTATGGTGTATAGGAGTTAAAGACCTACCTACCTACGTTTATTAGTCCCCAATAAAAATGCGAATCTTGGTATAAATTGATAATGGTTTTATGGCGACCAATCGTTTTTAAAATAGCTTAACCTAAAACTCAACATTTCATCCTAATCCACATATTGCACCATGTTGTGATCATGCGAAACAGCCATTTTTTAAAGTCCTATTTTTTATCGTGCATCTTAAAAAAATGAGATGGGTTTGTTTCATTAATTTAGGGATTCACTTTGTAGATTTTTATTCCAAAGTGTAGTCAGCCTAAATTACCTATTTTACTAAAACGATCAGGGTACTATTTACGTTCCCAAATAATGTAAGCAGTTTTAAGTATAAATTGTACGACTTCGTCTCAATTTAAATCTCTATACATTACCAGTGGGACATACGCCTTACAACTAAATGAACTTAAAATGTTTTTTATTTGTACACGTTAAGTATCCGTTTACAAGTCAAGTTCTTCGCTTCTGATAGTTATAAAGTTAGAAGAAAGAGTTTAATAAACAAGTAGCCAAGTACTCCTATATATTTTTTATATTTATTATTCCTATATTCATCTCCAGTTACATTTTACAACAAAAGTAATCAAGGGAAGAAACGCCTTCAGGTACTCATGCATTTTTGTAAAGAATATGTTAAAAATAGAAAAAAAGTCAAAATAAAAAATACTATGAACCTACCCTGAAGTATTTCAATTACCGCCGATAGACACCCGCAATACCATAGACGTTACACGTGCATTGCCGGCCTTTGGAGAATGGGGCGAAGGATGGGGGAAGGATATTTTGTAATAGATTCATTGCTATCATAGTAAGTTACAATTAAAAATTATTATATTTCAGATATAACGATCATGTTATTTTACGACTTATCTCATACAGCACCGACCCACGTGATAAAATTCATTAATTTTATTAAAAGCTACCATAAACATATGCCATCCTGGGTCCCTCAACGAATATTAAAGCCGATGCAATCACTGGTAATTGATATTAATCACTTAAGGTCCCATAGAGACCCACCCTTGTCTTCCCCTACTCACGAAATATAATATATCATAGGATTCTTCACTTGCTTGTCAGCTTGCCCAATTCATTGGTATTTTGATTTTTTTGAGAATACTACTATTAGGGAAGATGTACATAATTTATCAATATTTTGTGACTAAAATGTTAAAGAAAGGACAGTGCAATGTTGTTATTTTTTGACAATCTTTCATTTTCTATCATACCTCAAAGACAAATATTTATATCAACACTTTCTTTAAAAGACACAAACTAATATCAGCGGCCTCTCAGGTCTCACGTCGGTACTAACACACACCTACAGCAGTCCACTGCTGGACCTAGGCCTCTCCATTTGCACGCCACTTGGTTCGATTCTCGACTTTTCGCATCCTCATCCTCCACGCCCATTGAGTCCAGTTTCACCAATTGCTGATAAAGTGCCTAATAGACTAATGCTAACTTAGCTGTAAAACAACTACAGATTTCGGTTTCACAGGCCTTGGATAAAGACATTGTTAACAGTTAAACATATGCGCGGTGGAGGACTTTGTTTTATAATATGTAGCTTGTTATAAGAAATCTTATTTTTACCGTGGGAGAGCCACGCTTCGGCTTGAATGGGCCGGCTCGACCGGAGTGATACCACGGCCTCACAGAAAACCGGTGTGAAATAGTTCTAGCGCTGTGTTTCACTGTGTTAGTGAGGATATCGGAGGCCCATAACCCAACCACTTCCCCCTCCCCCTCTCCATTCCCCAAAGGCCGGCAACGCACTTGTGACGCCTCTAGTGTTGCGAATGTCCATGGGCGGTGGTAGTCGCTTACCATCAGGCGATACGACAGCTCGCCTTCCCGCTGAATGAATAAAAAAAAATAAAAAAATCCAGCTCCTGCCAGCTGCATCATCATCTTGCATGCAGACGTCTTACATTACGTTTGCCGAGACGCCGTATCTACTTAAGAGCCCGTTTTCCCCAACGTATATCAGTCCTACGGCTAATATGGCCAGCCCACTGTCACTTCAACTTACTAATCCCTATAAAACATAAATACAACAATATTATAAGATAAAATCAAAAGGGACTAATAAGGGGATAATAAGGTAATCCCAAATTAAGACTTCAAAAGTATTCACCCGTATTCTTCAATCCCTTATCCATCATACGATAAAAAGTAAATAATTTTACCGTCATATTGCGAAGATTTTACGATCCTGGGCTCGTAAAAATCTTCTTACCTTCATATTCCGACGATAGCTTGCTCTCTGTAAGGAATAAATTGTGAGCTCGTTACCATTTCAGACTGAATAAACCCTTTTACAGATAAAACTAGCAATCATCTTTGTTAGGCATTGCTCTTTGCAAAAAGGTTTTAATCTAATTCTAAATAATTTTACTATCAACCAATAGAGAAATTGCCAAGTAAAGGTTGTTTATCTTTACTGACCTGATTATCATCAATGTACAGAAAATATAAATAAACCTCTAGTGACCTCACCTCATCCTCCCAGACCTCACTGACAAAGAACAAGGTATCAAATGCAAAGAATAGAACATCCTTTAAATGAAATGTTGTTAAAAGAAATCAATTATCCAAATACTTCAATGATGCAGTAGTAACAAAGAACCAAACTAATTGAAAATAATCTAGAACTAAAATTTTTTTAGAGACTGTAATAAATTTCTATTGAAATGTAAAACTGTGCACAAAATATATTAGGGTAGTAATAGATTTTTAGAATTCAGTTTTAGCACGAACGTTATTTTCAAGCATCGTAATATCCATTTCAGTTCGCAATAACATAAATTCCGTAGAATTCTCTTGGTATCAAATATTCTAAATAATGCATTCGTGATCTATATTTTACGTCTTTCGACTTCAACAAACCTACAAATCGTTTACTGTAATAAACCATTACAGTAAGTATAGAAAAAAGTAAAATAAAATTATGGAACTTATAAATGAGATAAATATAATATTTATCTTGGAGTACTTTTATGAAGTGAACTATTGGTGGTTTTTATTACTTCACTTATTCTTAGCATTTCGAAGGCTAACGTTTCGGTATAATCATATATGAGTATTAAAGGCCTGAACATTAAAATAAACCAACACGGTAGGATCGATTACTTCGAGAATCCAATTACAACCGACGTTTTACAGAAGCGGTCCGAGAACTACACCTTGGGGAACACTGCACAATATGGATTGTTATTGTGTTATATTGTGGTGGTCCTCAAGATGTTCTATGTCTACCTAAGTAGTATATTTATTATGCAATAACTTATAAATAACTCTGATAGTTTTATTAGCAAATAAAACGTATTGAAGTATACACTTAACATTATCGACAGAGTCGAAAGCCTTTTAAAGTTTACGATGCTGATCTATCGGTACGTGATCTTTGAATTTAAGTAGAAGCAAAGCTTAGGTATTTTAGAGAGTCGTATATACTACTATAAATTTTAAAGAGACATATTTATATGCTATAAATGACTTTCACTCGAATCCTTAACTAGACTTGATACTATAACATTATGTACTTATCAAGTTGAATAGATAGTTTCATAATAATAAACAAAGAATAATCTGTTGGTCGTGACAATACTTCGAGAATCTTAACGTCGAACATAAGTCAAGCACTATGCTTGACTTATGTGTAAATAAGATATATTTTCTTATTGTGCTTACGTAGAAAGCCCTGTTATATTTTCAAAACACCTTTTTACGAAAATATGTGATACCAGCTGCTACCGCGATGTGATATATAATGTGATGATGAGAGTTGTTGTTTTACCTTTACACAACAAACCACAAGTCACAGCTAAGTTTTCCTTTTAATATCAATTCAATGTAAATATGTATTGCTGCCTTTATAGTCTCTAACCAACCTTTCCAACGTAAGTTTAAATATTCATGATATGGGCAAGAAAATGTTACGTCCGGCTATTGGTTTTGTATTTGTGTCCATGGTGACGAGGCAAACAAAGGCCAAGTAAGGAGATGTATCGTCCTTTAGAAGTATTAATTTCGCTACCTCAATAAAAATAAGAAAGGCAAAGTCTTTTCTGTGATGTCTAAACCAGTTAGCTAATAATTTTAGTTGTTAGTGTGTTGGCTTACTAGTGACCTTGACTGTTAAGCCGGAGGTCGTGAGTTCGACTCCCACTCAAGACAAAAATAACGTACATATTTCTAAATAAATATACACTAGCAATACGCCCGGCTTCGAACGGGCTCTTTACGGATAATATAACTAATGTTACGCCGAAAAGATGTGCGGCTTAATTTTTTCCGACGTCTTCAACAAACATCGTTATATTTTAGCCAATATCTTCAAAAATTTAACAAATTCTATACGAAAACCTTGCTAAGAATGACCCTATCTCTTGATAAAAACCACATCAAAATCCGCGCAGTATCTTTTGAATTTATCTTGAACAGACAGACAGATAGACACGGTGGAGAATTTTGTATTATAATATGTAGTGATTATTGATAAATTATAACCAGATACAAACATATATTCGTGGCCATAATTTTTTAGGCATGGTTGGAATACGAGCTATGCCACAACAGCCAGGATCTTTAACCACAGTATTTTTATGAGACTAATCCCGCCCACATGCCCACTACTGTAACTCCTGTACACCAAGATCAACACCAGTGACCTTCGTACACACCTATCTATGACAATCGGGAAGACCCAGAAAAAACCAACCAAAACCAGACCGGAGTGATACCACGGCCTCACAGATAACCGGTGCGAAATAGCGCCTGCGCTGTATTTCACCGGGTGAGTGAGGGTAGCGTAGACCCACACCCTACCCTTCCCTCATCCCTCTTCCCATTCCCCCGAAGGTCGGCAACGCACTTGTGACGCCTCTGGTGTTGCGGGTGTCCATGGGCGGTGGTAATCGCTTACCATCAGGCGATACGTCTGCTCGTTTGCCTCCTATTCCATAAATAAAAAAAATAAACGGACTTGGAACCCGCAACGCCCTCCTTTTGTCCCTACTACACTCCTTAGCAAAGTGGGAGACAAAATTAAGTCAAAACAGTCATACACCTTTTTTCAAGCCGGAGAGCACCATGAATAAAATATTATGGAAACCAACTACGTTGCTAAAACTTTAATCAAAATAAAATCCCCATGTGACGTAGACCGCGTCCCTCTCTCAAAGCACGCACAATAAGGCGGCCTATTTACAGCCCAAGCCCTCTAATAACCCTCACGTTGCCAATATTAATTGATAAGCCGTTTCAACGATCGTTAGCAGGCTTAAATTTAAACGGCTGTATTTCCATATAGTCATATCCATGGTCGGTTATTATTATGGTCATTAACATGTGTGTGAACTCTTGTTGTATGTGAAACAATAAAAATACTACTACTGACACAACCAGTACTCTTGTATTCTGTCTCATGCTTTCTATCAGATAGAGTAGAGTCACTTAACAGGCTCATTTATAAAAAAAACATGTCTTTAAAGTTCAGCACACAACGCCATCTAGTGGGACTTGATGGCGTTGTGTGTTAGATATCCGAAATATATTACTTCAAAAATTACAACAATGCTAGCTGAACCCCGCGGTACGACAATACCCGCGTAACGCAAAGAGGCGAAGCTAGTATCTTTATAAACGGTAGCCTATGTGTTATTTTGATGTATAAGCTATATTGTTGTAAAGTTTCATCAAAATCCATTCTGTAGTTTTTGCGTCAAAGACCAAAAAAAACAAAACACTGACTTAACATATTCACAAACTTTCGCGTTCATAAATTAGTAAGATTAAAAGTAATTTTTAACAATGTAATAGTAACTGTCTAAAACTAACTTAGAATATGAAATTTATTAATAAAATTTAAGTTGCCGTAAGATTTTGAATTAATTACTTTTACGCCGACGTTTTTTGAGGTTACTTTTCAGAACTTCTTTAGTCAATTATAAGTTGAAATACGCCCTTTGAGTCCAGTTTCACCAATTGCTGATAAATTGCCTAATAGACTAATACTAACTTAGCTGTAAAACAACTACAGATTTCGGTTTCACAGGCCTTGGATAAAGACATTGTTAACAGTTAAACATATTTATCAACAACTTTTATATGTTAATAGCAACTCGCTCCGGCTTCGCACGAGTTCTTTACGTAAAATATAATATAGCCTATGTTACTCCGAGAAGATGTGCGGCTTAATTTTTGCTTATATTTATTAGTTAGTTATTAGTCATATTTTGTCCAAAATATTTTAAAAAATCACAAATTATATATGAAAACTTTGCTTAAGAACCACTTTATCTATTAGTTAAAACCGTAACAGTAGCTTTTGAGTTTATCGCGAACAGACAGACAGACGTAACGGAGGACTTTGTTTTATAATATGTAGCTTGTTATAACAATTCTTATTTTTTACCGTGGGAGAACCACGCTTCGGCATGAATGGGCCGGCTCGACCGTAGTGATACCACGGCCTCACAGAAAACCGGTGTGAAATAGCGCTTGCGCTGTGTTTCACAGAGTGAGTGAGGATACTGGAGGCCCATAACCGAAACCTTTCCTCATCTTCCTCTCTATCCCCAAAGGTCGGCAACGTACTTGTGACGCTTCTGGTGTTGCGAGTGTCCATAGACGGCGTTAATTGCATACCATCAGCTGAATAATCCATAAAAAAAGTAATTTTACCAGTTCTCGATCCGGGTATTTATCTGGCATATCACTATCTGATAGTGAAACCCGGATCGGACACAGGTAAAAGAGAACCATTTATAAGCTCGTGGGAACAGCATATACTTAGTGTAATACTTTTAATTTTGCTTGCGATACAAGCAATTTAGATACAGCCGCTTATCGCATTGAGTACGTTAAATGTAAAGACCTTTTAAGATCCATTTCGCAATGAGCACCCATTTTTAACAGTACCGAGAAATGACTTACATTTCCTAATGCTCTTCTTAAACATGCCATTATAACACGACGTGAGTTATTTCCTCGAATTATTTATTTACAACAATCTTAGCGTTTTTGGTTCTATTATTTTGTAAATAAACATTAAGGAAGTCTGTGAAATTGGTACCTATCATTTGAAGTGTTTAACTAACACACTTTTACTTATTGAATCATTATCATTCATTCATTCTTCATTCATCATATCACCTTTAATAGACGTAAGCCTTTCCTTAGAAAACTGATATTGGCTACAACAAAGCCAAAGACAAAGACAGACAGACAAAGTTTGTATAGAGTTTGGGCCAAGATTTCATTCCCTTTACAGTATTGTTATCTTGCGTAGTTTGGTCCTTTAGTCGGTTCTTACGATACTCATTCGATAAATAGGAGTAATAACACTCTGTACTCTTAATCCGACGCCATACGTAGACGATTATTTAATATACGAGTATATATGACCTTATTTGCGTGTAAAGAATTAATCGTTCTGCTTTTTTGTTGGTATTAAGCAACACCTTCTTCGAGAGTTAATTCAGAAGAAACTGCTGAAATACTGCTGGTATAGTTCTAATAGAAAAAAGGATTTTATAAAGTTTGTTACAACAATGCACGCTATCTAGACAAATATGTGGAACACATTATTTGTAGCATTATTTATCTGTAACGAAGTATTATTTAAAAACCTTCTCTACCCACAAAAAAAGGAAGATACTGACTAAAATTTCTAATCCTACAGTTTGTTTTTCGACTGCTTTTATGATTCTTATAAAAGGATTATTATCTGTCCTTATGAATGCTCTTGGTTTGGTTATGAGTAGTAAACGTTGTAGTCTATGAATATGCATATGTATGTATGTGTGTATGTATGTATATATGTGTGCAGGTGTACGTATGCATTTTGTTATTTATTAAATTTATAAATTGTTTTAAGAAATTTAGAATATTTACGTGATGGTGTGTTACTGTTGGATTAACTGCCTGAAAAATCTTAAACACTTAAAATTCATTTTAAGGTTGTCTGGAAGAAATCGCGGTAAGCGATAAGACCGCGAATTGTTACTTCTATTACTTTGTAACTCATCTGTTGTTATGTTTTTTTTTTAATTTTAAGTATACAATGAAGATAAAAATAAATAAATAAAAAGAAAGTGTTTAAATAAACGACCCGTAAATATCACACTTACTTATGACTAGTATAACTACTAAAGACAAAGAACTACCGGGAAAATGCTAGGTCCAACAAATTATGTTTTTTCTAGTAAAACTGAACGAAAAATAAAAATAATTATAAAACAGTCTAAAATTTGGTTTTGACGTCGATTTCCCATAAATATATAATTACAAAGTTATCCTTATTTCTTAATTGCCGTGGCAAATTGTGATAATTAGAAAACAAAAGTAAAACAAACAATAAAAATCAAATTCAAAATTTGGAACGCTACGGAGAGCACACGAAGCGTTGTATTGCCATTCTTAAAAAAGAACATTGTTTAGAGTACACCCACAGCTAAAAAACATAAACAATAGAATTATTTTCCATGTTCAAACGATTTCATGTCATATTGCCAAGCGATCGTCCAAAATAATTTATACGATAACCACAGCGAGCGAAACAATTGCCTTTTGTATGTTTCCGACCTCTTCGCAATTTATGTTTGTAATATGGCGCAATTTTTGTAAAGCTTTGGTTAAATTCACAACAATTCGCTTAATGGTCACATTTTGATTTTACCCGCTGTGTTTTCATAATGTAATATCAAAGAGATAGATTATTTTTATTTATAGATTAAATTTTAAATTATTAGGTATTTGTAGCAAAGTTAATGTCTCTAAAACAAGGGCGGACACAGACGTCGGAGGGCACTCCTGTATGTTCATGTTCAGCCTGTCATAGATCATTTTGAACTTAATTAATTAAGCCCATAGGCTTAGCTCTTCTGGTTAGTAGATTTATCCATTCTAGAAGCACGCAATCCTGCCTTTTCTAAGCTACTGTAGTTTCAGTTTCGATTCCATTGTCTAAAAACAAATATATTTTTAAGAACGGTTGTGAATCATCTGAAATATCGCATCTTGCGTACCAGAGAGGTAAAATTAACTCTAATTATACGCTTTTAACTGTAAGGAAATTTCAGTCATGTGTTATCAGCCGTATAAAACTAAAAAAAGAATAATTTTAACTTGCTATCTCTTTGGGCACCCAGAAGCGGTAGTTACAAATTTAAATTCCAACAGAATTTCAAATTAATTTAGCCCAAAATTCAACTTTAGCATCCGTTTTGGCAAGTTTTCAAAGTGTTTTAGGAATTATTGGTCCAATTAATATGAACCGCTGGATTTGAAGTTTCGGACGACGGACGAAATGATAACAGTTGTAGTTAGAGAAGTCTGTTTGAGCACTATTGAATTGCGTGGGCGTTTAAGCGGATAACTGAACCTAGGGAAATTTGGCGTTCGAATTTCCTGAATAAGTTATTGAAAGAACGGTTGCTTAAGCCCCGTTGCTTTTAATTGAAAGTTATGCCAAGAAATACTTTCCTTCAGAATTACTTAACAATATATAAATATACCTATACCTATCTAATCTAATTAAAACCGGTTGAACTGGTAGCCGACCCCAAATAATATTGGGAATAATAAAGGCTAGGAAGATGATGATGATATCTAATCTATATATAAATGAATACCTATTTATCTTAATTTCGCATTAACTTGAACCTTGACCAATTTAAATAATTGTTTTTAATATTAGTTAGCCCATTTGTTGGAGAAGGTTATAGGCTATAAATTATCACGCTAAGATCAATAGAAGCTGAACATCAGTGAAAGATTTTAAGAGAAGCAGATAAAGCGGCCCGAGTTAACTAGTTAAAAATATGCTAATAAAGACTAGATGACTGATATAAATACAAACATTGATTTACTATGATTATACAAGTATTCAATAACCGTACTAGACTAAAAATTAAATAAAGTTACGAATATAATCTCTTTTGAAGGTTGACAAGCGGAGAGAGATGTTAATAACGTGCCAAATTTTCATTAACCAACAATTATGATCCAATATGCCGTTCACAAGTTACAAAGGCTCTGTGGGTTCCTGCAATGATTGACATTATTAATTTCCAATAAAGCTGCAGTTGTCACTAACTTACCTACTCGCATTAATATTTTCTTTTTTTTTTATTATATAGGGGGCAAACGAACCGACGGACATGTGGCGACTTCCACATATAACACAACAATAACCTACTACAGCGCCATCTACCGAAGATATACTGAACTACGAAGTAACGCACTACACGGAGTAACTACAAATCCTGAATCGTGCAATACTATTTATTTCTCGCGCCGATTATCATATATACAACATCCCAACATCAACTGTTGGGCAGTAGCCCGCCAGGCATGATCACCTCGCCTGGTCGGAGGATCCTCCCTTTGTGTTGGGTGGAACATGATACCCGTTCCTCCACAGACACCCGCAACACCAGAGGCGTTACAAGTGCGTTGCCGGCGTTTTAAGAAAGAGTACGCTCTTTTCTTGAACGTTGAAAGGTCGTATTAGTCCGGGAACATCGCAGGCGACAGCTCATTCCACGGTTTTGTTGTGCGCGGCAGAACGTTTCGGGAAAATCGAAAAATGTATAATTATTAAATTGATTTTAATTCATATCTATATCCATACATATAATAAAATTGTAGTAAATTGATCTCTGTACATTAAAGATATTGGAGAATAAGTAATGAAGGTAACAGAATTTTTGTTTATATGTATAATTTTTGTCTGTATCTTTGTGCGCGCTGATTTCAGAAGTAGCTTGACCGATTTAGTTAAGGTAATGATTTAAACTACATCAACCGATTTGGATGCGGTTTTTTCACTTAAACTAAACTTCTAAATTGACATACAAAAAAAAGTTATATCTGTTTAAAGAATCAACACGACAATCGACATATACACGAGCGGAGCAGGCACAAGTTAGTTCATTTTTTTTTTTTTAATCTTAATTAATTCAGGGGCTTTTATTAAAAAGTAATGTGTTAGCCCCATCGTGGCTTATTCTATGATACTAACTACCTTGGAGACAGAGGAAGTCGATGTTGTGCAAATATCTCAAATAGGTCTAACGCCGCATTTGTATTAGGATTACTTAATGTAGTGATGAAAAGTCCTACATCGTACATATTATAGTTCTAAATAATACTGTGCCTTGTGATATTAAACTAGGTTTCGATGGCCACACAAGGCTAAAAATTATATGATTATCATCAGTCTAGATCTATACTAGACTAGTGCTAGAAGATCAACATTTTTTTTATATTTCAAATCATATAAATCTATATATTGAATCGTGAACACTATTACAAATTAAAACGAAATTAATTTAAAACACAAAATAATTTTAATATTAAAAACATTCGAGTACAAATCCAAAATAAAATTACAATTAAATCAAAATTAAAAACCCGATATAAATAAAAAACTTGAGAGGTGTCAAGGGACACCCGGATGGAACGAAGTTCGAAATAGAAAGACGAAACGAAAATATCTGGCTTGCTTTCTATAAGAGAGAGAAAGAGACAGACAGAGAAACACGCGCACGCCGCACGGCTTACAATAGCTTACTATAGAAAAAAGTGTCGTTACAACTTTTCGTCTTAAATTTTTCCGTCTAGCCCCCGTTCGTAACGCGCGATATGGAACTTCGGTCCAAAAAAAAACGAAAAATTGTCACAGTATACATACAATAAATGAACATTACCAAATATAATATAATGTTATAATTTAATTTATTATTATTATTCCTAGAATAATCTTATAATAAGTACCATTAAGTTTAAAATGCTTTGAATGTTTGCCCGCTAAAAATATTAACCCTTCGTTATTTGGTCTACCTATTTGTTAGGGGTAAACATACCCTAAATTAATACACTTTAGGAGACTGTTAAATTAACACAAATTGGTCAAACTTGGCCTACTTTATATAGTAGACGGTGGTTATGTCAAATATGCTGTAGATATGTTATTACATCCAAAAAATTGTACACCTGAACTGAAATTCTCTTTTTCATAGTTAGTCTTCTTCTTTTGATGAAATGGCAACCAGCCGTATCACTCGGATCAGCTATTTCTGCCAATGTCAAGTATTTATAGTCTTCAATTATAAGTCTTCGAGTCTTCAAGTCGTCGTCGTGATGAAGTTAATGATAAAAAATATATATAAAATGTGGATGACATGAAATGGGGACCGTCTTCCGAAAAACGAAAACACGATCTCCTTCACAGTTAATCGTTCGTAGTTCATAGTCCTTCATCGACCTGCGATGTCATTTTTATTGACTGTCATAAAAAAAAATTAGGCCCAAATTTTTGTTTGCAATCAGACAGTTATAAAAAATCAACAATTTGGCCTTTATTAATCTTTGAAAATAGGTTGGAAAAATATGAAACTTCAAGTGTCCTTAAATGACAAAGATTTAATCATACCTAAATCGGAGTATTTTAAAATCTGATTATGAGCTTGAACGCAATACATATTTTGCTTAAAAAACAGAATTCTTTAATTCTTACTTTACCAGATTAATACAAAAACCATTATAACTGATCTTAACCCCATTGATGATGGTTCGCAAGAATACTATTAAGTTTAGAAGTGTAGTTCACAGCTTACAGGCAGAAAAATAGTCCCTACAAATCTATAATCTGTCGTATAATATCTCGTTACAATAACACGCAACTAACATAAATTAAAACTCCCTTAACTATTACTAAAGCCAATACCAAACCATATTCGCAGATTATCCTGTTATAATATATGTACCTAATGCAAATTCGGATTGTTTCAACTTTGTGACCCTTTCACGCAGCAGACACGACCTCAAAGTTCGTTTTAATGTCAAAATAATTAGTTTCTGTTCACAATCTGATCGACCTGAATGTACCAATAATTAGGTAGATTTAGACGAAAAGGTCAAATATTAATAGAAAGTTTTAATTGCTTTACGTGGAATATCAATTCAGCGCCTTAGGTGTTTTGCGTCGATTCTATTTCTAGAATCTTTAATGCCACTTTTCTCTTGTTTCATTAGCTAATATCGACTTCAAGGATGGCCTGGCCGGTTGTTCTGAGTCTACGTATTCTATCTGTCCAAAGAAGACTTAAAATGGTTATTGTGAGCACTGGTAGGAAATGTATAGGTACAGTCAGCTGAAGTTTCTTGGATTAAATTAATGTTTACCATTTGCTTGTTTTATTAGTACTGAAATTACGCTAAGTAACGACTTTAATGTTAATAGTTAGTTGACATGAAACCGAGCACTCGGTTCCAGCGAAGCATAAGTAACATACAAGTTAATTGTACGAATTTGATGTAACATTGTTAGTTATTCTACAGTGTAGCAACTATTATACCAATTTACTGCAATATTTGTGAACTCTCATGGCAGTTTTAATAATTTTTTTAACTAATGTTATGTAGCAGACAAAAGTGAGCGTCAACACAGTACATATTCGTTTTTTCTCGTTATCTTTCAGCTATGTCAGGCAATACATATATAAAACTTGAACCCCAGAAAAAATCTTAACCTGTCAAGTCTACATTAATCACATAATACATAAATATACCCAAAATATACAAAAGTAATGACTTTTGTATAGACATTATCGTACTAGATTATATTGACTGTACTTTTAGAGGTTTTTTTTCGAATATAAAACGTCAACGTAACAAAACTAGTCCAATATTGATCCTTCAAGCCGAATGCAAAACACTGACACAATTTATCACAGCGAGTAAATAGAAGCTTATAAAATGAGAGATTTATGTACGGACCTTCACATGAAACTGATACTGTTCCTAAACGTGAATAAATCCTCTTTCATTTTTCTAAAGTGTCACAAAGATCCGTTGATCGCAGGCAATGAATAAATTTTGTTTATACTTGTCAACCCAATTTTGTTATGTATGTATATGTAGAAAAGATTGAAGTGCGGTAATTCTTTTACAAACAAACACGTCTTATCGATGTGTTTAGCGGAACCTACCAACAACTGATTGTCCTGTTCAACATAGCTACATACCCTTTTCTATAGTTTGTGCTGGTTAAGGAATAAGTCTGTGAAATAATAAGATAAATCTTTGTGCACGTTTTACATCAGACAAAGAAGAAACACTTTATCATTCATATTTATTAAAAAGGAAAATGTAAAATATATTTATAATAAAGCTGCATTAATAGTTTACAAGAGCTGGGCCCGTTATGTACTCAATAATAACTTAATAGGTCCTTTTAAATACTATGTAAGGTATTACATATAATATTAGAAGACTAAAACAATGTGACATCAAAATCCTTATTTTTTAAAAGTAATACTTATTTTTGAGGACGACTGTACTTTTACATTATCATTTGTAAAGAGTATATTTTCTACACGCCTTTATATTAGTACAAAACACTAAAACATACAACATGATGTAATCTTTACTTTCAACGCTTTTAAAGGGGTGACACGTTTACGAGACATTTAAGGCCTAGGCCTTACGTATTACGTAGGTACGTAGGTAAACGTGTCTAGATACTAAGCCGGGTGCTATATTTGTACCAATGTTCGTCCCAACCAAAATAACTAAAATATGACTGCCTCGGTGGCGCAATGGTAGTATATACAACTGCTATGCTAGATATCTCAGGTTCCTAGTTCTGTGTTAGATGCCCGAAATATTTATTTTCTAATTAAATTTTACTGATGTACACGATTGACGATGACACGATGATTTAGTTGTGGAATAGTGTTAAGTGAGTTAAGTCCAGTTATATACAGTCGTATCATTATTCTTATAAATCCCTTCAAAATATTTTTAAAGAACTATTTGTAAATTCGATGTTTCATCCCGACTCGTATAATCGAGTAACTATCTTTTTTATCTATGGCAAGAAGTTGCACTGTCATTAAACTTTATGTCAAATTAAAAGAAGAATGGCACCTTCTTGATAAAAGCCGCGATCGGCTTGTGTGTATTTTGTTGTGGAAAATTGTGGCTGAGATATTTGTAGCTTGAAAAAAAAGCCCTCTGCCACATAATTTTCGAATAATTCGGTTTGTTGTCAATTTGTAAGCCTACTAAGGCTACGACGTTGAGTTAAAACTGTGTACCGTATGGCCTGTTGCCTTGATGCGAAATCGCCGTATTGATGCGAAAAACCATTAAATTAATTGGATTCTTTATGAATATAAAAGGAAGAGGCGACAATATTGTACGTATTTATCGAAAATGTAAATTTGTAATAAAACATTTTCAAATGAAGCGATGAAGCCTTCTAGGCTACAAGATCATTTTAATAAAATATATAGATATGGAATTCGTACATACGTACATATATATAGAATTACGAAATTCAGCTTAGCTTCTAAGCAAGATGTTGACGAACTTCGAGCTTCGTACAATATCTCATTGATGATTTCTAAAACATGAAAACCACAACCTATGGGGCTTTTTTTTTTACCAGCAGCAAAAAAAGTAATAACCACTGTGCTCCATAAATCCTGATGATTAATTCCTTTGAGCAATAGTTCTGTGCAGAGACAAATTGATGAGATGACTAAGAATATTGAAGAATCATTGAGCATATGCAGACTTGTCAATTTTCAATTCAGCAGGATAAGTCCACTTTCCCCACCAATGAAGCATTGTTATTGTCATAAGCCGTGGGATAGCCACGCTACGGCATGAATGGGCCGGCTTGATTGGAGTGATACACGGCTTCACAGAAAACCGGTGTGAAATAGCGCTTGCGCTGTGTTTCACCGAGTGACTGAGGATACCGGAGGTCTATACCATTCCCCTTCCCCATCCCCTGCCCCATCCCCCTCCCCATCCCCTATAGGCCGGCAACGCACTTGTGACGCCTCTGGTATTGTTGCGAGTGTTCATGGGCGGCGGTAATCGCTTACCATCAGGCGATACGTCTGGTCGTTTTCCAAATACACAATAAAAAAAAACAGTGTTCATTAACGATGAGAAAATATATCAAAAACTAATATTTGCTACATATTTGGAAAAGGATACAAAAGAAGAAACTATGTGCCAACTTTATGCCAAAAAGGAAATTCCTTTGAATAATATTTTGGCAGTTGCTACGAATGTTGCACCAGCTATAACAGGGCGTCACAAAGGCTTCATAGCGTACTTATAAAATAAAGTTTCTGACATGCTTGCTGTGCATTGCGTAGTTTATCACCAGCATTTGGTAGCAAAAAAAATTAGTGAACGCCTCCATATATCTCTGCAATATGTCTTTAGATTAGTTTATAAAATCAGACCTAACCATTTGAATGACATTTTATTTATTCAGCTTTTGATTGCTGCTTCACACTAGTGCGCTGACTGTCTGTAGGTACTTGCTTGACTCGATTTTACAATCTGTTACGATCTGTAATAGAGTTCCCAGAAAACAAATACTTAGATTTGCGCGACAACCTCATCTCATCATAAGAATATATTTTGCGTACTTGACTGACCTGTATTAATTGTTTAATGATGTCGACCTCCAAACTTCAAGGTGATGACTTCAACTTGGTTAAGACAAAAAAAATTGCAGGCAGACGGGAATTCAATAAATTCCCAAATTTATCAGGAGTAACATTCAATAACGACGACTTGCTTGTTTACTGTCAACACTTTGGAAAACCTCCACAGAGATTTCAAAGAACGATTTCCGGAAATTTCAGACATGGGCATACCAGACTGGGTTTTGGATCCTTTTTCAAATGTTATCACAGCAGGATCATTCCAGTTACAAGAATAACTAATAGAATTCACTGCACGTTTGGGCTAGTGGTTAAGCGGTCGCCACACCGTTCCCTACTTCGCCAAATGTTGTAGGTTCAAATCCTATATCGAACAACACTTTGTGTGATCCACATATTGTTATTCTGTGTCTGGGTGTTCTTTCTGTCCGTTTTATGTACGTTTGTAAAATCCCTCGCGACACAGGAATCACTCCTAGTGTGGGGGTTTCTTTTATAAAAAAAAATAGGAATAAAAATGAAGTTCAAGAATGGATGAACCAACAATTTTAGATGCAGAAACCGATTACAGTACACAGAATTATGGTTGATTGTTCAACGATTTCTAACAACATTCACATCTTCCTATTTAACTGAACGTGGATTTAGTGCTGTAGCTACGTTGGTAACTTAAAAGAGAAATCGGCTTCATGTTACTTGACGCGGCAACTTACGGTTATTTTTAAGTAAAATTGAGTCTGATATTAACAAAATCCTTTAAATGCATCAAATTCAACCTTCTCATTGGTTATATCATAAATTCATGTCTTTTGAATGTTAATAAAAATATTCCTCAATCTAACTAAGCCTCGGTGGCGCAGTGGTAGTGAATGCAACTTCTATGCTTGAGGTTTCGGGTTCAAATCTTGGGTCGGACCAAGTGTTTGTGTGATCTATACAAATATTTGTTTCGGAGTTTGGGTGTTTTCTATGTATCATATGTATGTATTTACAAAAAAAAGTATATACGTATTCATATCAGTTGTCTAGTACCCATAACACAAGCTTTGCTTAGCTTGGGACTAGATGGCGTTGTGTGTTAGATGTCCGAAATATTTATTTATTAATTATTTCTTGAATTCCTTATTTTAAACTCTGAAATAGAACATGGGTCATATCCTATCTTACGACTGTAATATAATAATACGTTTAAATATTATAAAAGAGGCAATAAGCTATTTTAAATTCGCGACAGATGATAAGTAAAATTAAGATGCTGACTCTAGAAAAAAACATATCCTCAAAGTGGGCGGTGAGCAAAATAAGGTGGATAAACTATGATAGAAAGCTAGAGACTACAAAAAATATTACTCTATCTTTCGCTGTAGTCGGGTGAAAAAGAAATGTCAAGGAACAAACAAGCCATTAAAGTTAGTAAAAGGCAACGATGTTTATTGGTCTGAAATTCAGTTGCTCTTAACTAATTGCTATAAAACCACAAATCGTTATATTACAACAGCGACAAGGCTATTTGGCACAACATCACTACTTGCTTACAAGGTTACATCCATTAAAGTAGCTTACATGACTCTGCCCTCTCTTTCCCTCTCAGAAGTGTATTTCCTTTATAGTCGTTCCAATAGTTTATTTAACTTTTGACAGCTCTAATACTTAATCAAATAGTGATACCCTGACCCGTTACCTATTCGATTTCTTTCATCGATCGATTTTATGCATTAAGAAGTTTTAATCGATTTAACAAACTCATTATTTTATAGATAATTTCGTACTTCATATTTCTATGTGTTTCAATGTGCGACCTCCTTTGTCAAAATAAAGAAGAAATGGATTAAAAGAATGTTGTTCAAATATGACGGTTCTATGTCATGAAAAAATATATAAAAGGAACTGAATTTTCAAAATGTATTATTGTATTGTGTTGTAATTCAGTGGTTAATATTGTATTTGTTAAACTATTGATGATCTTTATTAAATCTCTCTATGTCTATTTTAAAATAATCTACAGTATTTCAATGAGTAACCTTCAATATAGTTGAGTATTTATATTCCTCCGTATTGATTTATTTGTGAATTCTCACGTTTGGTTGAGTTGAGCGTATCGTTCCTGCCTTCGTTACTGTCAAAATGCCAAAAAAGAAAGTACTCAAAGGACAAACAAGAGAGTTTGTCTTGCGACTTCGTGAATACTTTGAAAAGGAAAGCCGTAATGGTGGGCCTCTTATACCAGTAACTCAAGTTAGAGACCGTGTTGCAGCAGCATTAGGTATTAGTGCTCCAGCAGTGGCAAAAATAACAAAAGAAGGCTACGGCAGCAGTGGCATGGAACAGAATAAGCTATCTACACCTAAGAAAAAACGTCCGCCTAGTAAAGTTACAGCCGTTGACAATTTTGACGCTGATGCTATTCGTCGTCATATATACGACTATTACCAAAGAAAAGAGATTCCAACATTAAAAAAACTAACACAATCTCTTCGAAATAGTGGTTTGTTCCGTGGTCAAAAATCTTCTTTGACAAAGGTATTGAAAGACATTGGAATGTTATTCCAAAAATGTGACAAACGAAAAATTTTAATGGAACGCAATGATATTGCTTTGTATAGATGCGATTTTTTAAGACAAGCAAAAAAAATAGAAGATTGGTCGAATGTTGTTTTCACAGATGAAACTTGGCTCAATGCGAATCATACGCTGTCAAAAACTTGGACTGACAACACCGTTGGCTCCACTTCTACAGTACCAATGGGAAAAGGCGAACGACTGATTATTTGTCATGCAGGAACAGTAAAAGGATTTGTGCCAGGCGCTCTATTAGCTTTTAAATCCCAGAAAACAGGAGATTATCATGAGGAGATGAATTCGAACGTGTATGAAAAGTGGTTCAGAGAAATGCTTACATCACTCGAAGAGCCATCAATAATATTTATTGATAATGCACCTTATCACTCTCGTCAAATTAATAAAATACCAACACAGGCCAACAAAAAACATGAAATTATAAACTGGCTCCGTGACAATGGCGAAGAGGTGAATGAGTCCCTACTAAAAGTAGAGTTAGTAAAGATATTAAAAACAAAGAAGCTGCCAAAACGATACGTCATAGATGAAATGGCAGCAGAGCATGGGCATACCGTCCTCAGAATTCCCCCATATCACTGCCAATATAATGCAATTGAAATGATCTGGGCACAAGTTAAAGGATATGCTGAGAGGAACAATACAACTCCTCCTTTCACCGCAAGAAAAATGCTGAATTTACTGAAAAATGCGTGTGAAAAAGTAACTCCAGAAAACTGGGCGAATGTTGTAGAAAAAACAAAGAAGGTGATAATGTCGGATTGGGATCGGGATGTTGCATTCGACAATTTATCTATCCAAGAAATGATAATCAATATTACTGAGAACTCAAGTGATGATGATTCCTGGTCATACGAAGAAGACGATTCTTTATAATTAAAATTAGTATTACAGTACCTCTTTTGGTTGTTTTATTTTTAATCCGTAAATTACTACGAATTTCAACATTTTGTACCTGTTCATTACAAGTAGGTACCGCAGGTAGTTTTTATTTGAACCAACTATAGTAAGTCTAAACAATTATTTTAGATTCATTAATTTGCGGCGAATACATTCGATCCCATTACTAGGTACGAGTACGATGGAACTGTTTTCATTACGCAAATTATTTATGCATTGAAACAGAGACATTTAGGGCATTTTAATGCAAAATAATAAAGCTTTTTACGTGATTTGATATAAAATATAATCACAATAATTTTATTGTATGTTTTATTAATATAATCGATAATCGATTTATTTCAAAACCGTTTTTATAGTCTGTGGTCATTAATTACGAATGACACATCCCTAAGTAGGCGGAGCCCGCCCATAAAGTACAGTATTAATAATCTGTAGTACATTGTATCAAAAATTATTACAAAACTTTATGTGCGTGATCTGTCAAAAGTTAAATAAAGTATTGGAACGACTATAACCGTATTTTCTTTAGATAACTTCATATGAGTCTTATACTATCCCAAGGATTAAAAATACTTTCATCATTATATATGTATGTTAGTGTGTATATATATACATATGTGTTAACGTAGATATGTGTATGTAGGTTTCATACGTGATTTGTAAATGGGCACCACAAACTACACATTACTTAGTATGGTCCATCTTAAGGTTGCCTGGAAGAGATCACAGTCTGCGATAAGGGCGCCAATTGTACCACTGCTTTTATTCGTATATACTCGACATTGTACTGTGTTCGAGTCTTCAAGTCGTCGTCGTGATGAAATTAATTATAAAAAATTAATAAAATGTGGATGACATGAAATGGGGACCGTCTTTCGAAAAAAAAAACTATCTCCCACGGAGACATCGCTGAGATCTCACCAATATGCTCATCAGAAGCATTGGTGTATTTAATATAAACGACGGGTAACCAAAAAACGTATAGGTCTACTTACTTAGTTCTCATATTAATACAATTATCAGTATGTCTTACTGGCTATATCGTCAGTTACATCAGTATGTTAATTTAAGAAAAAACAAAGAAAATTTCTTTTTGACATGCTTTTATTAGCTGGTTTATATATATATATATACATTGTTTTAATCGTTTTTCTAAAGACGGTCCCCATTTCATGTCATCCACATTTTATATATATTTTTTATCATTAATTTCATCACGACGATGACTTGAAGACTCGAAGACTTATAATTGAAGACTATAAATACTTGACACTGCCAGAAATAGCTGATCCTAGTGATCCGGCTGGTTGCCATTTCATCAAACAAACTATTAATCGTTTTTTGTTTTTTCATCACGATGTAGACATGAAGACTCTAAGACTTATAATTAAAGACTATAAATATTTGACATTGGCAGAAATAGCTGATCCGAGTGATCCGGCTGGTGGCCATTTCACCAAGAAAATTATATATATATTTACTCAATTTTGAAATAATATAATACCTAATCGTACTGTCATTAAGAAATACGAAAACGGTAAACCAATCTTATTAGGTGTGGTGACGCATCAAGAATACAGAGGGGGGTAATAAACCCCTATTCATCCCACAGGCGTCGTAACAGCCGTCAAAGAGTACAAACCACGTGGAATAATAGCAAGTTTTTTTTTTTTTTTTAAAGACAACTCCCACATTAGGAATAAACATCCTGTGTCGTGGGGGACTTTACAAACATACATGAAACGGACACAAAGAACATCCAGACTCGGGACAACAATTCGTGGATCACACAAAGTGTTGTACCACGTGGGATTTGAACCCAAGACACTTGGCGCAGTAGCAAGCGGCATGGCGACCGCTGAAACCACTCGGCCAACCGTGCAGACAGAAGTTATCTCTTAATTGTCATTTAAAGATTATATTGGCACGCGTAAAGCACTTAACTGAGTTATCATATGCCAAAAATGCCTTACTTAATTTTGTAAAAGAGCTGATACTATTACACTAATGAACCGATATGAACCAAATACAGCAAAGAACCACCACAAGGAAAATGGTTTTCAAATGAATAAAAAGCTAATCGAAATCGGTCCATTTGTTTGAGAGCTACGATGGCTCAGACAGACATCAATGTTAAACTTATGACACTCCTCTATTCTTTTTTTTATTTTTTTTATTGAATAATGGGCAAACGAGCAAACGTATCACCTGATGGTAGGCGATTACCGCCGCCCATGGACACCCGCAACACCAACCTTTGGGGGATGGGAAAGGGGATGGTGGGAGGGGTTGGGGTATGGGCCTCCGGTATCTTCACTCACTCGGTGAAACACAGCGCAAACGCTATTTCACACCGGTTTTCTGTGAGGCCGTGGTATCACTCCGGTCGAGCCGACCCATTCATGCCGAAGCATAGCTCTCCCACGGTGTATTGTGTGTGTATTCGCGTCGGGGGTTAAAAAGAGAAGGAAATATTAAAACCAATCTTCGTCTGAACAGCTTTGTTTAGTAGCCTAAAACTACCTTCTTGAGGAGGGGCAATAGATTATTTAGAACTGATGACGATCAAAAATAGCATACCGGTAGTTTCAACGTAGGTTACCTTTCATCCAGAAGAAAACATCCCTAAGATAAATAAACTTACACAACTTACATTGACGTAATCGGAACAGCAGATAAATACTAGTTTTAAAAAAAGAATGGTATTTGGTTCAATAGATTCAAAACCCTGAATGTATTGCACGCTGTAATAAATAACTAAACAATATCAACTATATTGGAAACTGTCTAGACAAATTATATCTATCCAGCTTGAACAATAATTTCAGACCGAATTAATTTTCAACCGATTTCAAACGACCATTAATTTAGTATGACCACATTATCTGGATTTAGCTTGAATAATCCAGACTCGACCTCTGCCAGATTGATTGATTTTCGACTAATTCACTTCGGAGCTATACAAATCATCATTCCATTCGGTGCGAGAGTGAATTGTTTACCAGTTTTGTGAACCTTATTACTCAGTCTGTATTTTCAACTTTGGCTGTATTTTCTTTCATAAATTAATAAATATACAGACATCATTAAGAGAAAAGATTAGAATAAAAAGCTGCAACCATGTATTCATGCTGTATCGTAAGAAGAGACTAAGGGAACAATCTACGCAGGACAATATGGCTGCAAGGTTAAGGAAAACTTGAAATAAATTGTTAAAGGAAAGGCTTATATCTGATAATAAGCTGTAATAGCCTGTAAATGATGAATTGTAAGAAGTAGAGACATCGCTATTCTATAATACTACCCTGTAGGCAATACAGTTCTTCTACATAAAACCCTTTAATACTTAGGTAGATTAAAACATGCCAGGTTATGTTATTTTCTGTTTTATTGTTTGTGGAAAAATAAATTTCAGCTCGAACTTAATAATGGTTGTTTGAATTGTAATCGTTTCGGTTTACCATAACCTTCAATTAGAGGACAATAGTCTCTATAACAACATCGATTTTATGAAATAAAGAGTTTCTCGAATTGATTGTTCTTTTTATTTGGGTAATACACGATATTGTCGCTTATTTTGAAACATATTTCGTACCACAGGTTGGAGTTTAAAACCCTAATAATTACAAACATACTAAATACGTATGTATTTGTATTTGTACATAGATACTTTTAGATATATTTAAATATATCTAGTTATGACACAAACAACTTACATACGTCGCAATACTACAGATATCAAAACCATGACTAAAACCAAAAACTATTATTGGTCTGTTTCATTGCTTTTACATTGAAAATAGAAATATGAAAGGTAGTACTTTTACCCCGAATATTATATACCGCTAAGATATTCGATAGTACATATTCCACTGCTGGACAGACACTGCCTTGAGATTGCCTTGGGAGAAGTAAAATTTTACGAAAAAAATTAAAGATAATAAAATTGTTCAATTAACAAAGATGTTTACACCTCGAAGAATTTTCCTTATTTTCTTTGCGTTAAATAGCTTAAAACATTATGTAATTTTTAACATGTGCCTATTTTAATTAAACACATTTATCTTTAAAAACTAATCGTATTTAATTTTAAAACAAGAACGCAATAAAATATATTAGACATTAAACGAATTAAAAGTATGCTTATTCAAATTACAAATTACTGGCGATTTAATAATGTAGTTGGTGAGTACCTATAAGAATAATATTCACCCTTCGAAAGCAGGCGAGGCGTATACGAAAACTTTCCAAAATCAATAAAATGTATAAACATTCTAAGCAGACATTAATGTTTCTTTCACCGTAACACACGCGCGCGGCTACGTTCATTCGTAAACGCGTCTTACGTACACATTGTAGAAGCGTCTTGTGATCCCGCCATCACATAAACTTAACATTATTTTTTCTTACATTTTCATCATTAAAAATTAACACTACAATACTCACAGATGCCTGGTATCGCCTGTTATCCAGTTAAATCCGATGTTTCCGCAAGCAGCCCACAGCACACGCGATTCAAAACCACCACAAAAACACCGAAAATATCTAACTGTCACAAACACTATAACACAGATAAAATTTATATGTGCCTTTGGTATTTATGGGTGGTCGGAAACAGCGGTAGATAGGTTAGAAGGATACGCGCGACTCCGCGGCGTCAATACGTGAACTGAACCGCCATGACAGTTTCGGCTGGGGTGCGAGGCGCATGCGTGGTGCGTCCACTACCTTAAGGTCGTTCCCCATTGTTCACCTCGTGATGAGGGTACGAAATTGATGCCAGCTTCAATTCCAACTGAAGAAACCTTTTTAAATTTCCCAAATCCTGTTTGTAAGAATGGCTGATTTAAAATGATCGCTCGTTATGCACTCTAATCTTTTTTCTTTCATGTTTTCACTGAACTCAGAACGTCATTGTAGTATGTAAAAGGCGTATAATGAGTTTTATTAGATTTCACTCTTAACTGAGACGGTCCCCTGTGCTTATGTAAATTTATGGACGAAAAAAACATAAAATTCTGTAGTAAAACATACTTGTTAACACGCTAAAAGAATTGGGTTGTTTCGTATGTGACGTAGAAATTATAGTAAACAAAATGAGGAACATCTTATGCATCTCTTAATTTAATGCTTTCCATGCTCCATTGTATTTCATTACTTTTGGTGGGTTGTGTACTTTTAATTAACGTGGTTATTATATGTAAATTTTGTTTTGTATAATTATCAATAGACTAGCTGAACCCCGCGGTACGACAATAACCACGGGCAATGCCTCGAGGCGAAGCTAGTATCTTTATAAATTGTAGCTTATGTGTTATTCTGATGTATAAGTTATATTATTGTAAAGTTTCATTAAAATCCATTCAGTAGTGTTTGCGTGAAAGAGCAACAAACATACTCACAAACTTTCGCGTTTATAATATTAGTAGGATAGCGTTGAGAGCAATTTAAACAGCGCTATCGTTTTGTTCTACGTTGCTGACAAAATATTTTATAAACTTTTGTGATTTCACAATAAACGTGACTCGCTCTGAGATATTGAAGTTTTATTTGAACGGTATCATGGACATACTTGGGGGTATCTTGTGCCGAGGCAAATGGATATAACTACTTTCCAATTTAAAATACAATCTGTGGTATTAAACTTATGATAATCGGCGCGAGAACTTCTATTGCGCGATTCAGGATTGATAGTTTCTTCGTATGGTACGTTACTCCGTAGTTCAGTTTAACTTCGGTAGATGGCGCTGTAGTATGTTATGTTGTATGTGGAGGTCACCACAGGTTCAATGATAAATCGATCTAGTTCCCAACGTATGTTATCCACCTGAAGAACGTACTTTTCTATCGGTTGAGGCGATTTGCAGGTTCAATTTGGGTTTCTTAAAAATAACAACTAGAGTTATAATTCTACCACAAAAATTATAAAAGAAATATTTTCTCTTCAAGCAAATATAAGAATAATAATATTATTATTAGTGACTTGTCTTCGATTAAATTACACATATTTTTAATTCGGAAATCATTTGATAATCACCCATTTACTGGATCAGAAACTTTTTTCGATCAAACTACTTTGTCTTATCGACTTTCTTAGCCATAATTCTTCTTTATTATTCTTATCTGAAAACGATTCCAAGAAATATAGACCTTCGACAAAAAGTTGACCATAATTCAAAACCGGGGCAACAGAAAAGGATAACAAAATGTTGAAATAACTGGATAAAGTTCCAGCTATTTATAAAGTATAATATTTCAAATGAGACACTTCTATATTTTTACATTCCTGACACAGCTTTGTGAATCACTGTGAATATTATGAAATATTTGATCCTTTTGCAAATGTCATCTTTTTAAAAAGATATTTTGATTTTGACACTAAATCCGCAATTTATACATGTTGCATGATATTCTATCATTAAATTATACACAAATAAAGACGATATACAACTCTTAACAGTTGATATAAACTTTATTTCTTAAGAAACAATTGAAGCGTGTCAGACATCCGACAATTACACCGAAATAATTGACGACATCCCTAAAGTTCACAACATTATCGTTCTTGAACAAGATTACAAGCAATTACTCTAGTGCGACCGCGCCCTTACTCACCCAGTTCGCCCTCTTGATGCTGAACGGAGACAGATCCACGTCTAACATTCAATAGATAAAGGTTATTGTATCGATGGAGAGTCCGTGGTGAAGTATCCGGTCCAAGGCTGGCAACATCGTTTATATTAACGCTCGCTTGCCGATACATAAAAAAAATGGAGACCACAAAATATATACATCGTTTTTGGACATCCTTAACACATTTTTATAAAAAACTAGCTGTTGCCCGCAGCTCCGGCCACGTTTATGTCGGTTTTTTCGTGTTTTTTCGCGGTCGCGGATATGTGACTGATGCAAAAATTAGATAAAAACAATCCTTGATGCGGATTATATATCATTCTAAAATTTCAGCTCGATCGGTGCCGAACTTTTTGAGTTTTTGAAGCGTACACAAACCAACATAACATTTTTATAAATATAGATAGATAGATATTAAATGGTTTGCTGACATATGCCCAGTTCCTATATTTGAAAAACGATCCGTTCTAGGTACGAATAGTAGTATATTATACGGGGCGTTAGCTAAAATAGTTCCTATAAAAAATAAATTGAGGCACGGTATTTACGACTCGTAGTCGGTTGTAGAAAATTTTTACACGATGACGATTCGTTAAATATAGGAACCGGGCATTAGTTATCTGATTTTTGTTTTTCGGGTGTGTCTTAATGTAAAGTAAAGTTACATATGCACAATAGAAAAGGATTGCCAATATTAACATTTACAAATTATAAATTTCAGCATAAAGCTTAACAACGAAAAGTTTTAAAAACTGTAATCCTAAAACTTTTGATAAAATTTACGTAGCCTATGTCACCCGATTCATTATTAGGTCCAACGGCGGAGCACACAAACATACATATACTGCCAAAACGATAACCTTTCCTCGCCTTATTCTGGTAAAAAGCTTTGATAAAAAACCCTTGTGTTTCTGTAGCATTAAAATTTTACCAAAACCCGTCGTTACCTGCAAAATTTGCTTTAGTAAAAGGATCCAGACTCATTTGGATAACTTTTTATTTCCCAAAAAAAGAATGTTCCGAATAAAATCTACACAAATTAGAAAACGAAGCGATTAACAGATCTTTTTTTAAATTTCAGTGGATTAAGAAAGTGTTCAGTAATTTATGTAATTAACTCTGAGAACAGTCGTTAAACTCACTTAGATAAACACTTTGTCGAGTTACAACGCTCATAGCCCAGTTGCACTCGGTGATTAGAAACAGTCACCGAGGGTAAGCAACGACCGCGCGGTCAGTACCTGGATGGGTGACCGCTGGTGGCATGTTACCATGAGCGTCTCCGTGATTCGGAGGTCACGTTAAGTAGTCGGTTTCGGTTGTTATCGTAGGATACCAGTCGTGAAGCTTAGTTGTAAGCCTTTGGGCGGCTTAAAAACATTCAACGGCAAGATTACGTAGCCACAATTTTGCCTTGCCAGTCCCCAACCCGCTCTTGGCCAGCATGGGGACCTATGGGCTTAACCCTCCCCTGAGAGGAGACCCAAGCCCAGCAGATACTGCTAGTTTATCCACGCAACCTCTTCTGCGTCTCCTATTGCCCGTAGCGTGATGTTATAACACGAATGATGCGTGACAAAAAGTTTTACCGTAAGAAGGTTGTATACTATATATAACCTTAAATTTAGACAAATTATCGTGGACATTTTTTTGAACTTCTAAAGTGGAACAATTCTTTCATACACTTTCTTTGTGAAACTTCTACCGTTTACGCAACGCACGCAACGGATAATCTTTAAAGGAATAATATTCGTCTATTTCAGCATTATTGTTTATTGATACCGCTCCCTTTGATTGTAACACCGTGATATACTCGTATATAGTCTTTTTTGATAACTGGGTTATCTTATCTAATATTCAAAGTTTTTTTTCAAATTAGACCAGTACGATTAAAAACAACCATACAAATTCTTCAGTTTTATAATATAATGTATAATTTTATATGGCGTGATAAAATAGACCAAAAACTCCTTTCTGAAGAGTTATAAATTCATGGAACTAACGAATTCCACCTATTCAAGCATATAATAGATTGCAATTATAATTAACACCTTTATGATCCCGAGACTATAAATCGGGGCGTGGGAAAGCATCTAACCAAGTAAAATGAGAATGTTGCCCACCAGTCTTACATTCTACTCATGCTTTAACCGTGGGATAGTCACGCTTCGGCATGAATGGACCGGTGTGAAATAGCGTTTGCGCTGTGTTTCATCGAAAGAGTGAGGATACCGGAGGTCCTACCCCAAACCGTTCCCGCATCTAACTTCATATTAACTTTCCCCCTTGGCACCACCCGCACGTGAGGTCGAAGTCGCTGTGAAAATTACTCTATATGTAATTATGTTAGAATAGCTATTTTACTGTAATGTTTCATAAAAATCTGTTCAGTAATTTTTGCGTGAAGGGCTAACAAACATCTATACATCTATCCTCACATTTATAAATAGTATTATAGAATAGAATAGAATAGAAAACTCTTTATTTGTACACCGTTTTACAAATTTATAAGAGAGTCTGTACTCTCTAGAGATGTATAATATTTATTGTAATGTACATAGGGCGGCCATATTGCCAAAAGCAATCTCTTCCAGGCAACCTTAGGATGGATCAAAAGTATCGGAAAGATAGTAGCAGTTGACGGTGCAATTAATTAAAAAAAAAGAAAACACCTATATAATTTACCTATGACTGACAATAACCTTTCCAACTTACGACGCAAATATGACGTATTTTGTAATAGTCTTTTATACGCACGCTCTACATATTCAGAGTGAATAACTACCCTAATGGCTGCCAAGCCTAATTTGTCGGCAAAGTGGAAAAGTCCCTGTCTAGACTTTCGTCTGAACGGATAGAATCGTCCTCTCTGAGATCTTGAAGCTTGAACAAAGGGCGTAGATGACGAATGTAGTGGTTAGAAAAAAACTGAGTACCTGGGGAAAATGTCTGACTATTTAAGTAGATATTTATAAATATGTAAAGGTAGGCTCTAGAGACGTTGTACGTGTTGTTGAAGAGATGTCAAAACGGGGAGTTACGTCTACATTTACAATATGATATATTTTTTAGTTTTGAATTGAAAGGACAAGAAAGGTCTGGAATGGAATTTTTCTAGTAACTTAAGACTTTCAAAATTATAAAATAACTAGCTGAACCCCGCGGTATGACCAAAAACGCGGGCAACGCCGCGAGGCGAAGGCGGATTCTGATGTACATTCTGATGCTATATTATTGTAAAGTTTCATCAAAATCCATTCAGTAGTTTTGGCGTGAAAGAGCAACAAACATACTCACATACTCACAAACTTTCGCGTTTATAATATTAGTAGGATATCAAGAATCTTTGCTCGAAGGAAAGTAGATAAGTATGTATAAATTATTTATTTTGTAATCTATTTATAAATAGTTACATAATATGTGATAAATACGTATTAAATGTCGAGGCCGCACAGAAGATCGGTCTTTCATCATCATCATCATCATCATAGATTTTGGCCTACGATATCACGCTGGCCAGACGGGTTGATATAGTTTGTTTTAAAATTTTCCTTCTTTTTGCAGTGATGATGTCCTCCGTTATTTCTCCCTTAGTCGACTCTTACGACACCCATGGGATGAATGGGGATAGCGACACTTCGTATTCCTAATCCATCACCACACGGTCTATCGCAGTCCACTGCTGTACATAGGCCTCTCCAATTGCATACCATTTGGTTCGATCCTCGGATTCTTGCATCTAGCTCCTGCCAGCCGTCTTGCGCAGATCATCACTACACCTCCACCACGTATTGATGATTGATGGAAAATCAAGGTCTCACAGGAATCTCTTTTGTTGCTGAAACTCATAGTTTGATATTTTTTTTATTTTTTTTATGGAATATGGGGCAAACGAGCAGACGTATCGCCTGATGGTAATCGATTACCGCCGCCCATGGACACCCGCAACACCAGAGGCGTTACAAGTACGTTGCCGGCCTTCGGGGGATGAGGAACGGGATGGGGAAAGAAACACAGCGCAGGCGCTGTTTCACACCAGTTTTCTGTGTGGCCGTATCACTCCGGTCGAGCCGGCCCATGCATGCCGAAGCGTGGCTCTCCCACGGTAAAAGATGATCCTACCGGTACCTTCAGAGTGGTAACAGACTTGAAATGCTCGTAACTGTTTAGTTTTATACATCTCAAGACCCTACGCTAGGTAAAGCCGGTACTATGGTAACTGCTGCTAAACATACTTACATATATCTAAATACATACATGTAATAGATGAATTACACCCAGACACGTTATTTTATTATGCAATTTGTGTTTTAATAAAGTACTATTCATACTTTTAGGTATGAATGGGAAAGTAACTCTGTATGTATGTCTCGCTTTCACGGCTAAACCACTGCACAAATTTCAATTAAATTTAGCATGGAGATACTTTGATTCTTGAGGAAGGACATATGCTACTGTTTATCGCGAAAACTAATATAAACGCGGGTGAAACCGCGAACAGAAGCTAATATTTTAATATGTTTAAAGAAAATTTATTAAAATACCTAGTAGTAAAGGTTCTTACTTAATTCTGCAGAATACTTCCCGTTCTGCCAAAAAAATAAATGGTCACGTTAGACAAGCCACAAAAAAACGTTGTGAAACGTGTAAAGATTGTTTCGACATAAAGCAAATATTACTAAGCAAAACTTTTCAGAAGTTTATCCAAACATAGATCAGTCAACTCGTTATTGCTTTTTCCCTTGAGTTTCAGAAAAAAAAGTTTAATTTGTAGCAGGTTTCTCAAACAAATATCAGTAGAAAAAAACTTAAGAAGTAAATTCAAAAATGAACCTTCCGTCCTACGCGGCATTATGCAAATTTAAATACAAAACTTCAAAACGAAATTGTATTTCCTCAACAATCCGATAAGATTCGAAAACATGTTATAAATATGCAAATTTCGACTATTGCTTAGACACAAACAAGATACTCACGAAATCTAAACACGCAAGGATCTGAATCCATGATCCTGAGTCCATCGATTTCGTATCAAATAGGTTCAGAGAATTAAATCAATACGGTAATGCTAATCTTATTCAAATTAATCCCGCCCATGATTGTTGATATTCCCTTGTTTTAACTTGATTTAATCTATTTTAGAATGACCATGAAACAATTAAGTTAGTACATTAATGTTTGTCTTTAGCAATATTCTTCACAGGCATTATCATTCTCCCACTTGTTTTCCCAATTTTGTTAGAGCTGAGGCAATTTGTTGTCCAACAAAGGCTTTTAGTTGTCAACTGTTTTTGAGAATGTAATGATTTCCAGACGAATAAAGGAAGAAACTAAATTGAAGTGTGGCGACAAAAACACTCTACAGTTCCGTCTATTGTTTGTAGAAATTCTCGCTCCGATTAGCATAAATACAACTTCTCAACATCAATTGTTGGTCCGTGGTCCGCCAGACATGATCGCCTGGTCGCAGGATCTTCCCTTTTCGTTCCGTCACAGGATTGAGGATTTCGTGTAGAGCTGAAGTAAAGGCCTCAGGTATACCTTACTACAAGTCTCAGAGAGAGAAACTTTAATAAAACAAAGAGTCCTGTGATTGGAGATGCCTCTAAAGCAGTCACATCAACTAACTATCTTGTTCTCAACGTAAAAAACCAAAGCTTTATCCTAAACGCAAAATAAGTCAGAGGAATATTCACTTTAAAATCTTTTAATAAATTAATAAGGAAATCTAATATTTAAAATTCTCCTGTCGCGGTGTTTGTTATTTTGTGTGGATAGCGGGTAGGTCTGAGAGTCGGCCAACATCTATTTTTCATACACCTAAATGATAAGGATATCCCTAAATATTCTTTTATTTTATGGCAAAACAACGTTTGCAGGGTCAGCTAGTATTATAGAAAATTCTACTATGCTCTTATTTACGAACTTAACACGCGTTCATTTAGAACCTGTGGCTCTCAACAGCGTGCGAGTACATAAATTACGGCGATAGTGTTTTTTTATTATATAGGGGGCAAACGAGCACGCTCATCGCCTGGTGGTAAGCGATTACCGCCGCCCATGGACACCCGCAACACCAGAGGCGTTACAAGTGCGTTGCGGGCCTTTTAGGAAAGAGTACGCTCTTTTCTTGAAGGTTTGAAGGTCGTATTGGTCCGGGAACACCGCAGGCGACAGCTCATTCCACAGTTTTGTTGTGCGCGGCAGAAAGTTTCTGGGAAATCGCACAGTTGTGGACTGCCAACTATCTAGATGAACTTATATAAACCATCTGCTTTACAAATTACGATCTTTTTTTTTTTTTTATTTATTTATTCTTGGAAAGACTTACAGACATATAACATTCATATATAAGTACACTAAATCATCATATTGCTAATTACAAGTCTCTGCACGTAGATACTCTGAGGAGAACTGTCGACTATCATTAAAATTCCTAAAAAAAAAGCACATGATTATATAGGTAGAACAATGTACAAAGAAATGCCAAGAAAAATCAAAACAAAAAAGAACCAGTAACACAAAATAAAACAATAGTAGAAAACAGAGTAGTACAGTTTGGTGCCGCTTTACGTTTTAAAAAATGAATGAGCCATTTTGCTTAAAAATCCTTATTTATAAAAAATCCTTGAAACAAATGAAACAAATTGTGTGACCGAGGAAATGTAATAGATACTTGTTAACGACTGCAACTTCAACAGTCTGTAGGCAATTATTACATTGATAATGATGAGCACTGATTTTATTATAAGGGGACTATGGGGAGTACAATAAAATGTCCCCTTATAAAGCTTCCGAAGTATCAGAGTTGGTCAGATGTAATGATGATGGTAATCTCGCTGACTTATACAGAGACAATAAATTTACTTTTGCGAACGACTTAGCTTCAGCTGAGCAAGAGACTATGATTGTGATGGAGTTATATACGAGTATTTATGAGCATAAACAATTGGTAATAATAAAAGATTTCCAGAATCATTCCGAAAAAAAAAAACAATCCTGGGACCAATTTTTTTTTTGGATTTTTTTTATATAAATTAAAATAAGCACTGATTTTATGGTAGTCCCATTTCTGGGTAGTATGTAGCCTAGAACCGGTCAATGTCTTTTAACTTGAATTATTTCAAAATTCTCCTACAAAGAAATTCTCTTTAGGTATTAAAATATTACGGAACGTAAAGTTTGTAATTATTGTGATGTAAAATTATAAGATATTTTAATCAAAATTCTTGTAGACACTCAAGCATTAAATTAATAATTATGATTCGCTGGCATCGCTTGGTTAATGTAATAAAAGTATCTTCTGAATCAGAGCTAAAGTAGCATTTGACTACATTCATTCATTATTTCCTTTAATAATATTATTACATGGAACACCGGTAGTTTTTTCTGGTTTATTTGCTAAAAATGAATCTTAGCTATATCGATTTACTAACTGACCCACGCAACCTTGTTTGCGTCTTATATTGCCCGCAACGTGAAAATTTTCCCCCGTTTTTGAAACATTCTTCATTGGTGCTCCGCTCCTATTAGTATTATCGTAATGATATATAGCCTATAGCCTTCCTCGATAAATGGACTATCCAACCCTGAAATAATTTTTCAAATCGGACCAGCGGTTCCTGAGATTAGCGCGTTCAAACAAACAAACAAACTCTTCAGCTTTATTATTAGTATAAATTCCCCCAGACTACCCCCTGCATACTAAATTTCATTCAAATCATTGTAGTCGTTTCCGAGATTTAGATTACGTAGCAAGAATTAGTCGTTCAAAGGTATTAGATAGATATGAAACTTGTACTAGTACTATTTCTAACTGGATTCTCTTAGCAACTATAAATAAAACGGATAAAAAAAACACCCTGATTCATAACAACAATTTATGGAATACATATAGTAGGAGAAAAACTGGAAACGGACTCTGTACTAGCCCTTTATTATTACGGGGAGACCTATGGTCAGAAGTGGAGTAATAAAAAGTGGCCCAAGAAGTCGCCACAGTGCGAATCACCATGCTGTATTGTTGAATTGTCTGCTTAAAATGGGAGAGCCACGCTTCGACATGCATGGAACACGTCGACTGGAGTGATACCACGGCCTCACGGAAAACCGGTGTGAAACAGTGAGGGTTACCGGAGGCCCATACCCCAGTTCTGACGCCTCTGAAGTTGCGGGTGTCCATGGGCGGTGGTAATCGCTTACCATTAGGCGATACGTCTGCTCGATTACCCCTTGTTCTAGAAAAAAAAACGCAATGAATATGGTGATCACTACTCTTGGATTAATGCTTTGTGTCAGACAGCGTAGTCACTTTGACAGATTCATTTACAAAAATGAAAAGCAACACTGTTTACAGAAAAACAACAAGGATTTATCTTACACATACGATAACTATAACATTCCTAAAATATTCCAAAGAGAGTATTTACCAGTCTTAATAACATTGAGATTCAAATTCATTCCGAATCTTGTTGAATTATAATTATATGAATTAAGGTCGACTTGGTTACGTAAATTACTTAAATTTACGCCTAAAGGACTGTCGGGTCTACAATATATTAACATATTTTGTGCCTAAGGTGGTCAGATGTATTATCCTTTAATTTATCTTGTTATTTAAGCTGTGAAATGGTAGATATATCTGATTTAATAGAAGCCAATTTTGTGGGTTTGTGTTTGTAGGAACTATTAAAAAAAACCGTTCATGATCAATCAGATGTAATACAAATTGTAATTTAGTAACGAATGAACACTTAAATGTGCAATTTAAATAAATCGTCGTAGCGGGCTGGTCAGACGCACCCCTGTTCTTGACTATTAAGTAAATTAACCAGTAATACTGCCATAAATCTGTCTGTACACTCTGTATAATGGGGGTGGTCGACCCCGCGATCATACTAGCACCCCTAGTGAGTAAACACCACATATGTTTACGGTCACCTTACATTATAACTTCTGAGGACATTGTAATTTTCCAGGTATTTTACGGATTTTTGATAGAAATATTGCTAAACTAGTAGTGGTAGTGTGTTGTATTCCTAACCAAGAAAAAATATTGAATAATATAATAATAATAAATATTCCGGATATCTAACACACAAAGCCATCTAATCCCAAGCTAAGCTGAGCTTGTGTTATGGGTACTAGACAACTGATCTAAATACTTATTTACTCTTATTTGTTTTTATAAGTACATACATATTATACATAGAAAACACCCAAACTCCGAAACAAATATTTGTAGACCATCCGCATCTCGCATACGTTAACATTGCGCCACCCAGGCAGTCAGTAGGTATGTGGTTCTTATTTTCTAAACTTCATAAACTTTTGATATTAAAACTCATTCAGTTTATTATATTCTTGAGTTTCAGAGTCTTCCTTCATGCGCTATAAATCGCTACTGGTTGAACCGATCTGACCTGTGTAATATATTTAGGTTTACCCACATAAGAAAATTAGTAAGTAAGATCACATATATACAGGGTGTCTCAAAAGAAATTTTATATTTGTTTAGCTTACTGCGTGAACGCTGCGTACTTGAGGGGTGCGGGGGTTATGTCAATTGGTAGCTTGGCTCTTGGGGATTCAGTCGCTATGGAGCGTTTCTCGGGAGCAGACCGCGCGTTGTGCGTGCGAGAGTTTTACAAGAACGGTGATTCGACAACTGTCGCGCGTAGAAAATTCTGCAGTATTCGAGGTTTTCGCCACTTAAATGATGCGCCAAGCCTTCCTCTCATTCGACATTGGGTTAAAAAGTTTGAAGAGACTGGATCAACGCTGGATAAATCAAAATCCGGGCGACCTAGGTCATCAAGAACGGTAGAAAACGTGGATAGTGTTAATCAATCTGTACGTGACGACCCGAGCCTTTCAATTCGGAAGCGCGCGAGTGCTTTAAATGTGCATAGATCATCATTACATCGCATTATGCACAAAGATCTAAAGCTGCACCCCTACAAAATTCAATTGGTGCAAGAATTAAAGCCCCAAGATGCCGGTCAGAGGCTTAATTTCGTAAATCAGATGATTGAGCGATTTTCAACGTTTACCAACATTTTGTTTTCGAATGAAGCTCATTTTCATCTTAATGGCCACGTAAATAAGCAAAACTGCCGCTACTGGAGTTCAGCCAATCCGAAACGCAAACATCAGAAACCCCTACACTCGCCTAAAGTGACCGTATGGGCTGCCATGTCGGCGCGAGGAATTATCGGCCCTTACTTTTTTGAAGACGAAATGGGGCGTACAGTTACAGTGAATTCAGAGCGTTATGTGGAGATGTTAGACAACTTCTTGGTACCTGAACTGCAAAACTTTCCTGGCTATAACCAAAGAACATGGTTTCAACAGGACGGAGCAACTTCACACACGTCCAATATATCTCTGCCACGTGTTCGTGAAATTTTCTCAGGAAAATTGATCTCCCGGAGAGGTGACATAAATTGGCCTCCATTAGCCCAGATTTAACCCCTATGGACTTTTTCCTATGGGGTTATCTTAAATCTAAAGTTTACGCCAATAAACCAACTTCACTGGCGCATTTGAAAGAAAATATCCGTCACGAAATGGCAGCCATCCCTCACTCCACCTGTCGAGCAGTCATAAGTAATTTTACTGTTCGATTAAATGAGTGCCAACAACGTGAGGGTTTACATTTAGACGATATTATTTTTAAGAAATGAATTCCCAAAAAGTGTATTTTAACAATAAATAAACATTTTTTCTATATACCGCTTCCTTTTTTTTTAATCAATCCACTAAATATGAAATTTCTTTTGAGACACCTTGTATAAGCCTATATCATTGTAACGTTTTTTAGTTCGCAATATACGCTCACTACAAGTTGACGTCCTTTTATTTATTACTCCCAACACTTCAGTGGCGACGAGGATCACTATTTGTGCGTTATAAGTTCGTCTGCAATTATTTAAGGGAAATGTCGGTCGGCGGAGTCGGAAAGATTCGCGATTTTGATGTGAAGGCAGGCAACTGGACTTTGTACGAGGAGCGGTTGCAGATGTTTTTCAAGGTCAATAAGGTCGAGAAGGACATGTGGCTGCCTATGTTGATCACGGGCGTGGGTGATGAGACGTACGAATTGCTGAGTACGCTGTGCAATCCAAGAAAACCAGTGGATATAACGTACGAAGAGGCCGTTGCAATTTTGAAAAATCATCTACAACCGAAACCTGCGGTCATGGCGGAACGGTATCGGTTCAGACAAAGAAGACAAAAAGACGACGAAAGTGTAACACAATATCTGACCGAGTTAAAGAAACTCTCGAAAACTTGTGAGTTTGGTGCAAATTTGGAGGAGAATTTGCGTGACCAGTTCGTATGCGGAGTAAAGAGTGACGTCATCAGACAAAGGTTGTTTGCGGAAGACAATTTGACGTACTCAGGAGCAGTCAAATTGGCGGTTGGGCTGGAGGCGGCCCAGCGGGATGCGGCAGTCGTGGAACAGAAAGCGACGGCGGAGGCATCGGCAATCGTGAACACGTTGCAGGCAAAGCGTGGCCGCGGTCAGTTTGCGAACCATGCAGCGGACCAACGAACGAACCACGGGTGTGCGGCGCGGGACACCGAGAAAGGCGCCGGGAGCTGCACGGCGTGCGGCTGGCGCGGACACGGCAAGGAGGAGTGCCGCTATAAACATTTTGTTTGTAGCAAATGCAAACAACGCGGACATTTGAGGCGTGTTTGTCCGCGGACGGGGGCGAACAGTGACAGAGGGAAGAGGCGCGGAGTGAACCACGTGGATGCCACCACAAGCGACCATCCAAGGGAGGGAGCGGGAGACTCCAGTTCGGACGAGCTTGAAGAAGAACTTCATCAACTATGTTTGAGCGGCTACAACCCGGTGAGTTTATCATTACTGATTGATGATAAAACATTAAAAATGGAGGTAGACACAGGCTCGGCAATTTCATGTATCAGTAAGAAAACATATGATAAACTTTTTAACAACAGAGTAATTAGACCATTTAAGTTGGTGTTAAAATTTTATGGTGGTAGCAATATAAGACCACTAGGGGTTATAAGACCGAAAGTTCAATATAAAGATAAAATAAAATATCTAGAACTGTTTGTGATAGACGGGGGTACAACTTCCTTACTAGGCAGGCAATGGTTAATAGAATTGGGTATTAAAATACCTTCGTTTCAACAAGAAATTAACCATAGTGTACACAACATTTCTGATACTGTCGATGGTTTATTGAACAGGTATAAAGATTTGTACAGCGAGGGACTGGGGCGGTACACAGGCGGCAAAGCAACGCTCCGATTACGGGAGGGCGCGAGGCCGGTGTTTTGCCGCGCGCGGCCGCTGCCTTACGCTCTGAGGGCTCAGGTCGACGCGGAGCTGGACGCCATGTTGCGCGCGGGCATCATCGAGCCCGTCGAGTGCTCGGACTGGGCGACGCCTTTGGTACCGGTACGTAAAGCGGACGGAGGACTCCGTATCTGTGCTGATTACAAAATAACTTTAAATCCTGTCTTACTGGTCGATAGATATCCGTTACCCAAGATAGATGATTTGTTAGTGAGCCTAAATGGTGCTACACATTTCTCAAAAATTGATTTGTCCCTTGCTTATAATCAGATTGAATTGGATAATACTAAAGATTTAACTGTAATAAACACACATCGGGGTCTTTTTAAGTACAATAGACTTGTGTTTGGGTTGTCTTCTAGTCCGGGCATTTTCCAGCGTATTATGTCGAATTTACTTAGTGGTATTCCGGGGGTAGAAGTATTTTTAGATGATATCATCATCGGAACGGCAGGAACACAGGATAATCACTTAGGAACGTTAGAAAAGGTGTTCCAGCGGCTACAGAGTCACGGTATGAAGCTAAAAAGGAGTAAATGTTTATTTATGGTTAATGAAGTCAAATACTTAGGGTATGTCATATCAAAAGATGGGGTTACAGTAGATTCAGATAAAATAAAAGCAATAATAAAAATTCCCAGGCCAAGAGACATTTCAGAGTTGCGTTCGTTTTTAGGTTTAGTTAATTTTTATGCTAAATTTGTTAAGAATATGAGTACTATTTTGTCACCACTGTATGAACTTTTAAAAAAAGAGGTCAATTGGAGATGGAGTGCGGAGTGCGAAAGGGCGTTTGCAAAGGTAAAAAAAATATTAGTAGGCGCAGAGGTATTAGCTCATTATGATCCAGACAAGCCGTTAGTGTTGACATGCGACGCGAGCGCGCGGGGCATAGGCGGTGTACTCACACAGCCGGGCGCCGACGGCCGCGACCGCCCGGTAGTTTATGTGTCACGCGCGTTGAATAACGCCGAGAAACATTATTCACAAATAGATCGGGAGGCGTTAGCTATCGTATTTTGTTTACAAAAATTACATCAATATATTTATGGTCGACGTTTTGTCTTGCGAACCGATCACAAACCGTTAGTAAGTATATTTGGACCAAAACACGGTGTACCAGCGATGGCCGCGAGTAGATTACAACGCTGGGCAATTATTTTATCTGCTTATACGTACGATATTGAATATGTAAACACAAAACAAAACGGTGCGGACGGACTGTCGAGACTGCCGGTTCCGTGCAGTAGCGATGAGTCACTGCGGGTCCCCGAGCAAACGTATTTACATTTTGCACAGAATGCATTGTTATTAGATTATAATACAATTAAAAACAAACTATGGTAGATCCAATGTTAGGTAGGGTTTTAAATTATATTCGTGATACGTGGCCAACAGATAATGATATTCGAGAATTACAGCCGTATTTTAACCGTCGTAAGGAACTGTACGAGGAGCTAGGCTGCGTGATGTGGGGGCACAGGGTAGTGATTCCTGCCAGTGGTCGAGCCAGGGTACTACAGGAATTACATGAACCTCATATGGGCATAGTTAAGACGAAGGCGTCAGCTAGGAGTTATGTTTGGTGGCCGGGCATAGACGAGGCGATTGAGGCTACGTGCAGGGAGGGCGCGGTGTGCGCGGGGGAGGCGGACGCGCCGCAGCGGCACGCGGTCACGCCGTGGCCCTGGCCTTCTAGACCGTGGGCGAGGGTGCATCTTGATTTTCTGGGGCCTATGGCAACCGGAACGGTGTTCTCCGAAGCACGGGCGTGAAACACTGCTGGCTGTTATCAAGAATTACTTGTAAGAAAATCCCAATAACACTTTAGTCCGACCCGGGTATAGAACTCGAGACCTCCTGATTGGCAGTGGCATACGCTAACCGTTAGATCAACGAGGCAACTTTAAAAATATATAAAGAGTGTTTATTTAACTTGATTTATATTTGAAAAAAATATCTCTCATTTGCCGTGATTGTGCGACCTCTAAACATTAGACACACTGAGTAAATTATGAGGGCCTCCGCCCTCTTGCACCTGTAATAAAACACTATAGCCCATTTATTTCCTCACTTCTACCCCCTGGTTACCCCATTATGTGGAAGGCGAAATCGAGTTAGTTTTCGTCATATCAACACATACACGCGACACGCGAAGAAACCCACTTTCAAAAACACATAAATTATTTTCTTATTATGATTGCATGTATGGCAATTTATTTTAAAAGGTTTATTTTATTGTAAATGTACGTGACTAGTTTTGAACTCGATTGCAGTCGTTTTTAAGAATTAAGTTCCTGCTATGATAGTATCTGGTCATCACATTCTAAATACATACCGTAAAAGCACATATCTATACTAATATTATAAAGCGGTAAAGTTTGAGAGGTTGTAGGGTATAACCTCTAAATATAAAGAATTGATTTTTGATATTATATGTTAGTATTTTAGTATTTATTTGATTGAACTAGGTAATTAAATTAAAAACACGAACTGAGCAAAACGACGGAAACAATGTATATTTTAGATAAGAGCAGATTACAGAGTATTTTATTTTTCTAAACGTCATAATATGACAGGTGCACAATATTCATAATATATGGCGTTCAGTGTTGCAATTAATAATTTCAACATCCTCTTCTTAATTCCAAACCCATAGCCATGGAACAGTCATCAGTCTTCTTTGGAGAAATTGGTTTTGTAAGTATGTCGGCAACCATATCTTGAGTCCAACATAGTAGAGTTGAATTTCCTTATCAGCAACTCTTTCTCGGAGAAAATGATGTCTCAAATCAATATATGTGCTACAGGGCAGATGTTACCCTAAAGCGTTCACTTTGTACAAAATCCTATATTCTGGGAAATAACATTATTTAATGCCCACGGCTACACCTACAATAATAGACCCCATTCAATAATAGGTCAATGACCTTTTTACCTTTATAATACTTTATATTATGTAATCACTTATATACAGAATATAAAAAGAAATGTATTTGTATAAATTATCATTCATATCCGTCAAATCACCAGACGGTTTTTTTAATGGAATAAGGGCAAACGAGCCGACGTATCACCTGATGGTAAGCGATTACCGCAGCCCATACCCGCAACACCGCTCGTGTGCCCCATATAAAATAAAAAAAAAAATAAAAAAATAGAAAATATTTTATACTTACCACAAACTTATTATTTGTTATCGCTTTGTAAGAAAATTATTTATGTACAGTTTTCTGTAAAATATAATAAAATATAATTTGATTTATTTATAAAAGGGGTTTTAGCACTTTAACTTAAAATCTACGTAAGAATGAATTTAATTATTTTAAGTTTATTTTTTAGAAAAAGTAATTAGAAAATTCAAGTATCAAGTGAAAAGTTATACCTATAAAAAGCTACTTAAAAATAGCTACAGCTACTGTATATAATATTCTCGTGTTAGGTTGTTACTTACGATAAACTCCGATAGGTACTATATCTCACCAATTAAATTAAATTAAAATAAATAAAAAAAAAAAAAACACGTGTTTTTTTGTGGCACTAAAGATGGTTAAAACTTCACGCTTAGATCAATAGTGTCCTAGTATGATTGAAAAGAGTCGCAGATGAAGTTGCGTGAATCAGCTAGTAGTACCTGGAAGACGTGTATTTTTTTGGTAATTTTTCTAAAAATGTTTTTTTTTTTTTTTATTGAATAGTGGGCAAACGAGCCGACGTATCACCTGATGGTAAGCGATTACCGCCGCCCATGGACATCCGCAACACCAAAGGCGTCACAAGTGCGTTGCCAACCTTTGAGGGATGGGAAAGGGGATGGGGGGAGGGGTTGGGGTATGGGCCTCCGGTATCCTCACTCACTCGGTGAAACACAGCGCAAACGCTATTTCACACCGGTTTTCTGTGGTGAATTCTAGCTATATCGATTTGTTCCCCATGAAAACCCCTGCATACTTAATTTTATGAAAACCGTTCTAACCGTTTCAGAGATTCAGATTATAAATGTACAAAAAAATACTAGTTTAAAGGTATTAGATAGATAGATGGATAATATATGCCAAGGTAGTTAAGATTTTACTGGTACTTAAGATAATTTTACTTCAGTTTATTTTTTACTACATGAACCCCGCGGTGCTACTCTAGGACACGACACTAACAGCGGCGAAGCTCCACACTAGTATCTTTATAAATTGTATCCTTTGTGTTATTCTGATGTATAAGCTATGTTATTGTAAAGTTTCATCGCAATCCATTCGTAGTTTTTGCGTGAAAGAGTAACAAACATACTCACATACTCACAAAACTTTCGCGTTTATAATATTAGTAGGATATATGTTGTCTCAGAAAATAAATCTAAGTAATCCGGTATTGAATTAGTTGAATTACGAATGACGTAGCTGCTACAATGTAGCGTCGTAGCATTGGGCTACGGAGCCCTCATGAAATTACACTGTATATGAACTTAAACAATAAATTATAAGTTTGCGACACTTTCGAATAATAAAAATGAATTAATGTTTTAACATGAACTATTGTAAGTCCAGAAATATTCGTAGTACGTTCGTCCCCTAGAAAGTCTTGAACTTTTCTGGGTAAGTAATGGATGTCCGTTATCCTCACTCACTTGGTGAAAAACTGCGCAGACGCTGTTTCACACCGGTTTTCTGTAAGCCAGGCCGGCTTACATGCATGCCGAAGCGTGACTTTGCCACAGTAAAGCTATTAGGTAAAAGCGGTAAAGTTTTCACGCGAAAACTACTTAACCGATCATCGTGAAACTTTGTACACTTATGTGGCATTAGAGGTGACATAGGATACTTTTTATTAAATGCGAGCGAAGCCGCAGGCGAAGGCTAGTTAGATAATAATACACACACAAATAATATTTAAAAACTCAATACTTGTTCTTCCTTGTTTCATATTTTTTCTATGTAAACACCGGGTAAATTATAGCTCAAAATGAATTTTCCGTAGAAGGGGACAATGACATTAATCTGTTCCATCGCGCCCACCAGGATATGAGCGCTGGCGTCAAATTACGTCAGTTAAGCATGAGTGACGCGTAAAGTGTTGGATATAAGTTTTTTGTTCACTAAAACCAGCCGTGCAACTGGTGTGATGTATGGTTCTAAAAATATAAACGAATGAATAGCAACCAACATGAAAATATAAAATTGCATGTTCGTTTAAAGAAAATTAAACAAGTTTTTCATACGCATATTGTTCTAAATTTGTATATGCAAATGATAACTGTTTTTAATCGGCTTAAAATTGGATGAAAATTAATGTTCATTTAAAAAAATAATAATTTTATAAAAAACTTTCATGCGTAAGGTGAAAGAATAAGGAACTAAGAATTCAATTTATTAAGTTGAATGTGTGAGAATAAAACGCATGACCATACTCATTATTATATTTTGTTACTAACTGCACCCCGCAGCAGTAACTACGGGTAACACTGCGGGGCGAAATTAGTCTATACATGCGAGTACAGGTACATAAAATTAAAACGTCTGTTTGTTATTTGAAATTACCAGTATTCACTAAATGCACCGATTAAGACGGGACTTTCACAGGCCGATAGCTGATGATGTAAAGAGTAACTTGCAAAGGTGTAACAATAACCGCGAGTAGCACAGCGGGGCACAGCTGGTCTAAAATATAAAGTAGCCTAAGATTTGAGAACCTGCCTTTCTTCAATTTTCAACAATGAATATTACCAGACACTAGAACATCAAACAATTACTCACGCACGGCCTAAGTCCATAAATAAACTTGTTTTTATTTTCAAACGAATATTTTCACAACTTATGAAACATGATTTGACGGTCTGGTTGTTTCATAGCCATTGTTATAGAATATACACGTTAGTCAAAGATATTTAAATACTAGAACGCTCTTTCTGATTTAGCGCTTCGCCGTTTCGCTACCGTCACGAAGGCGGAACGAACGCGTTTTGTGTTTGCAAATATCTTGTTTCTAAAGTAATGGGTTATATTTAAAGTATTTAGTTTCTGAAGAAAGCGTGTAGACTTAGAAGCTTGGCTCTATATTAGATCTGATATCTTTTTCAGAGTTTTCTTTTTGTACCACTAACTCTTTGTAGTCCCCCTGTTATTAGTCACCCGAGCAACAAGTTAAATCGATACAGCTCAGTTACTATTTATGTCATTCTCCGTACCGACCGAACAAGGTTGTACATCACAGAAGATACTCGTGTTCCAATCATGGTTGTGGCTAAATTAAAAAAGAAACAATTGCCCGTCTACTTCGGTCATCCGTTCCAGTTTTGGAAGGTAAATCCCTTTTTGTGTCATTAAACGTTAGTACCACGTGGTTCTGAAATAAGCTATTCATCCTACTTCCTACTAATATTGTAATCGCGAAAGTTTGTGAGTATGTAAGTGAGTATGTTTGTTGCTCTTTCACGCAAACACTACTGATTGGTTTTTGATAAAACTTTACAATAATAAAACTTATATATCAGAATAAAATATAGGCTACAATTTATAAAGATACTAGCTTCTAATTGCGGCGTAGCCCGCGGTTATTGTCGTACCGCGGGCAGCACCACGGGCTTCAGCTAGTGTAAAATAAAAGTACGGAAGTTTGTTGAATTTTAATAATGTTTGCAGAACACTGGAGAAATGATGAGCTCAAATAGTAACCCATCAAATAAATATCTAAAATTTTATACGTTTATAACTTACTAGCTGAACCCCGCGGTGCTACCCGCGGTACGATGATAACTGCGGGCAACGCCGCGAGGCGAAGCTATATCTTTATAAATAGTAGCCTATGTGTTATTCTGATGTATAAGCTATATTGTGGTAAAGTTTCATTCAAATCCATTCAGTAGTTTTTACGTGAAAGAGTAACAAACATCCATACATACATACATCCATACTTACAAACTTTCGCCTTTATAATAGTAGTAGGATTAACATTTTTTTGCGCATAGCAACATACAATCTAGATATTTTCGAGAAACACGAATCCTGAATCGCGAAATAAATAGTTCTCGCGCCGATTATCATATATACAACATCCCAATATCAACTGTTGGGCAGTGACCCGCCAGGCATGATCATCTCGCCTGGTCGGAGGATCCTCCCTTTGTGTAGGAGGGACATGATACCCGTTCCTCCACACACGTAACTTTAAAATATAAACAAAATGAATTAACTGAAATATAATCTGTAAGTAATACGAGTTGGACTTGGTATACATAATTTATCGTATTAGGTATATCTATAGGGATAGTAGACGGCTATTTATTCAATCAACCCCAATACGATATTAGCTGACTGGATAATCTTGTCACGAACACCATTGACACGAAAGCCAAGCATTGATTAAACAGCGCTAATGAGACAAATTCCCTGCCCCTGTTCTCTCCTACCTCTGATGTACTCGTATTATGATGTACGTTTGCATGATTTGCAAATATTTGTTTCGCAGTTTAAGTGTTGTCTATGTATGATATATATGTATTTACAAAAAAAAAGTATATATGTATTTATATCAGTTGTTTAGTACCATTAACACAAGCTCTGCTTAGCTTGGGACTAGATGGCATTGTGTGTTAGATGTCCGAAAATATTTATTTATTATCTAGAATCCAAACTAATGTTATAAATTTGAAACTAACTCTGTCTGTTTGTTACGCTTCACAGCTAAAGTGCTGCATCAATTTCAATGAAGTTTTACATGGAGATAGTTTGGTTCTTAACGAAGGAAATAGGCTACTCTTAACTCATGACGACATACACGCAGCTTCTGTCAAAAACTAGTAATAATTTTGCTTTAAAAACAATGTGTTTCATGAGATTTTTTGAATTACAATTAACGAAATACATCATAAGATAAAATACCCTAAGCTAGTATTAGAAATGCTTATTTGGCCTCCAAAAAAGAAATAATATTAGTTCTTCATCAATATCAATATCAGCAACCCTGAGGGTGAACTGGATTCGAAGATTCGAATAAGACTTCCCAATAATGATTGCCTTAGTTGTTCATGACTACCGGCACCGAGCTTAACGTGCTCTCCGAAGCAAGGGCGGCAAACACCGCCATCCTACATGCTCCGGACTGCTATTAAGAATTTCTTGTAAGAAAATCCCAACAGCAATCCGACCCGGGAAACGCTTACCGCTAGACCAACGATCATTTTTGTTAAATAAATAAAATTTAAAAATTTTGTTTTTATAGGAACGTCAAAGGCTGGAAATGAAGGCAACAGTGAACGTCGAAGATATGAAGAAGTTGTCAGACATTGTGGATTATGATTTGGTGCATTTACAAAAGTAAGAATTATTTCTGTAAACTTCATTATTTTAAATAATAGGGACGGTGATAAAATATGAATATTTAAAAAGAATAAAACACTTGTAAAAATGTAGAAGACCACCTATGGCCAAATTGTGCTTAATCTGATATCATCTACAATCATGGAATTACTATAAAAACTAAAAACATTAATTATAAAAATTGGGTACTACTTATATGAAATATGTTGGAAACTGCAATAATGATGTTCTCCCAGCCGATAACGGCCACATCGGCCAGTCTCAACGGAGACCAGTCAACTACCCAGAAGATATTAGGTATAGAGCACAAGTGTGTGCGCAAACACAGGTGCACTCTCTGTTCGCTCTCTCTAATAATCCGATGGGACGGTTAACCAACACGATCGGGGAGAGCTCAGGCGCAGGACCGACAGCTTTACGTGCTCTCCGAGGCACGGGGATTCAAACCCCAACTTCCAAACTTCGAGCTGTTATTAAGTATTTCTATAATCAGAAAATCAATATCATAATATAATCAATAATCTTTCTTTAAAATAACTCTAAACATTTTCAGATTTGTCATCAACAGAACAGCAGATAAGGTTGAAAGAAAGTTAGACCAGGAAGAAAATAAACTTTGACACAAAAGAGAAAAACTGAAACGTTTCCTACGGGAAGAAGAAGAGGCTTTATTACAGGAGCTGGCTACGAAACAGGCAATGGAAGAATGTGGATATTGTAAAGAAAAAGATAAAAAAGCAAAAAGTTACTTGGAGGAGATTGAGAATGAGAAGATAAGAGAATGTCAGAAAGCTTTAGAGCGGGAGAAAATGTAAGGATAACTTAATGCTTACTAATTAACGTAACGTAGGTAACTAAATGATCGAACCGGGTTTTCTGTATTTTTTTATGTCATCAGCAACCCATAATGTCCTACTGCTGGGCTCGGGTCTCCTTTCAAGAGAGGGTTAAGGCCATACGTACCCACGCTGGCCGAGAGCGGGTTGGGGACTGCCAAGACAAAGTTCTGGCTAGTATCTTGCCGTTGGATGTTTTTAAACCGCCCAAAGGCCTCCAACTAAGCTTTACGACTGTTTATCTTATGAAAACAACCGGGACCGACTACTTAACGTGACCTCCTAATCACGGAGACGCTCATGGTATCATAACACCACACCGTCGTTGCTTCAGGACGTCGTGGACGAGCAGTAATTATTTCTAATCACCAAGTGCAACTGGGCTATGAGCGCCTCTTTTTTTTGGGGGGCAAACGAGCAGGTTTATCGCCTGATGGTAAGCTATGACCGCCGTCTATGGACACCGGCAACACCAGAGGCGTTACAAGTGCGTTGCCGGTCTTTTAAGGAGTGCGCTCTTTTCTTGAAAGTCCAGAGATAATAACCTCAGAAACTCACAAATTTTTCCTCTTTATAATATTAGAGAAGACGAACGGCTCATGTTTTGACCGAAGTATTTTATTATTTTTAAAATTTTAATAAGCTATTCCTGGCGAAGACAAATCCAAAACATAAAGAGCATATAAATTGGTTCTTGAATTATAAATGATGTGACTATCACGACTTTATTTTACATTGTATATACAGATTTAGTTATTTTCTTTTGTATGAAAAGGCAAAACCTATTTAAATAGGCCTCAAGAACCGATCAGCATGATTACACATTTGTTTGCTTTTCCATTTTTGACTCACCATGTAAAATTTTAATTCCACAACGTTAATAATGTTGGACAAAATCTCCTGCGAACTTTCATTCTGAAGTGAAGTTATTTTAGACTAATATTCTGTTACCAGCGACTCAAAGCTTCATACTACATCCATTGCTGGCATACCGCCAACATGGGACTATTACCTCTTAATTAAACCAAAGTTAAGTTCAAAGGATTTGTGTTAGGTTAGCTTGTTGCTTATATTACATAGCAATGGGAGTAAGAGACATACAATGGTTTCCTACTTTATTTAATCAAATTATTTACCCATTTAAAATACAATTTTCAAACTTATTTTTACTCGCTTGCATCATAAGTTTTCGAGTGTATGTATGGCACGATCCATGGCCTAAACGGTTTTGATGACTATTGTACAATATCGTCAGATTTGTCTTAATTGTGACACTGATACCGTATATATATATTCTACTTCTTAATAATATTATGAATGCGAAAGTTTTTGAGGACGGATGAACATATGTACGTTTGCTATTGATGGTCATAGTAATATTACGTAAAGCTTTTTCTTCATCCGTTCATCTTAATCCTTTCTGTAATATTTGAGTGAAAGAGTATTTACCGCGATAATCAACATATGTGTGTACGATTATTTCAGTAAATACTCTATCACTGAAATGTTACAGAAAGGATTAAGATGAGAGGTTATAATAATACTAGCTGACCGACGCAACCTCGTTTGCGTCTTCTATTGCCCGTAGCGTCAAAATTTTCCCCCGTTTTTGAAACATTCTTTATTGGTGCTCCGCTCTTATTAGTATTAGCGTGATGATATATAGCCTATAGCCTTCCTCGATAAATAATAATAATAATAATAATAAATAATAAATAAATATTCCGGACACCTAACACACAACGCCATCTAGTCCCAAGCTAAGCAGAGCTTGTGTTTTGGGTACTAGACAACTGATAAAATTACTTATATACTTTTTTTTTTTGTAAATACATACATATTATACATAGGAAACACCCAAACTCTTAGCAGTCGCATACGCTACCACTACGCCACCGAGGCAGTCAATATCGTGGACTATCTAACACTGAAACAATTTTTCCAATCGGACCAGCGGTTCCTGAGATTAGCGCGTTCAAACAAACAAGCTCTTCAGGTTTATAATATTAGTAGGTATAGATATGCGGACAGCGGCGCTGGGATCCTCTAATCTAAAACTTTAAATAATCATCATCTAATCATTTCACGTAGTCGGTTTATGTTTTTATTTGTAATTAAGTAGCTTTTAGTATTATTTTATTGAGAGTTATTTTCTTATTCCAGTGCCAAAGGCATGATGTGTACGAAAGAACAAGAAAAACAATTAAAGGGAATGCAGACAATGCAAATGGAAGAACGTAGACGAATAGAGAGGGAAGAAAAAGAGATTGATATGATGTGGCATCGAGTGCTACTTGAGGATTGTCATAGAAAAGTGCGTATATGTTTCTTTTTAGCCTATTGCCGTCTAGTGCTGAATGAAGGTCTCTCCCAAAGAGCACCAACCACCCCGATTTCAGGTAGTTCACGTACATCCACTGCCAACCGTTTTTCTGCATTGGTTTATCCTATTTATGCATTGTTTAAAAAACTATTTAAAAAAGTGTTGCCCAAATACACTTCAATTTATAAAGATACTAGCTGAACCCCGCGGTACTACAATAACCGCAGGCAAAGCCGTGAGGCGAGGCCCGTGCCCCAACCCCTCCCCCCATTCCCTCTCCCCATCCCCCAAAGGTCGGCAACGCACTTGTGACGCTTTTGCTGCTGCGGGTGTCCATGGGCGGCGGTAATCGCTTACCATCAGGTGATGCGTCTGCTCGTTTGCCCCCTATTCAATAAAATAAATAAAAAATAATTACTTAATTGCACACGAGAATATTATAATGAGGACTTAAAATAAGTTATGTAAACTTGTACAAGTAACGGCGTTATCAATCTGAGGCAATCTCTTAAAGGCAACCATGGGATAGAGAGAAATATATGACTAATTTTGAAAAAGTATACGATAGTGTCTGTCTTTACATATAATTTTAAGTTTTCATAACTCCTCAGATTGTCTCTATAAATAATTACTTTTATACCTACCTCATTATGTGACATTTCTCACGTGATTTCAAACACAATTTTCATAGGAACATATAGAACGAATGGATTTTAAAAGGAGACAACAGGAGGCCCTTCAACGTAGGAGATGTTATGATGAACAAATATCCAGTGCCAATAAGAAAAGGCAAGAAATGATACGTCAAGAGCTGGAAAAAGAGAATGTTACGCTTGAGAAGATACGGAAGAAGATGGAGCTAGATCATTATGAAGGTAAGTAGAGAGCCACGCTTCGGCATGAATGGCCCGGCTCGACCGGAGTGATACCACGCACTCACGGAAAAACGGTGTGAAATAGCGCTTGCGCTGTGATTCACCGAGTAAGTGAGGATACCAGAGGCCTATACCCCAACCCCTCCCCCCATTCCCTCTCCCTATTCCCCAAAGGTCGGCAACGCACTTGTAACGCTTTTGGTGTTGCGGGTGTCCATGGGCGGCGGTAATCGCTTACCATCAGGTGATGAGTCTGCTCGTTTGCTCCATATTCAATAAAAAAAAAAAACAAAAAACATACTATCGATAAACTAGAATCGTGACTCACACAAGGACGTTTTAAATATTAAGCAAGCTACGTCAATATTGGTCGGAGATCTATGCAATAGTTACCTTCATCATCACTGCAGTATATATAATAGATAAAACAGTAATAAACACATTTGGAAACCATGCTCTTTGGAATGAATTATAACTCAAAACAAACTACAAGAAATTTCTCACAAAACACTTCAACGTACATCTCTAATTAAATGACAGATAACGAGGTCGTTACCATAGAAATGCAAATTACCGCGAATGTCGATCTAATTGTATTTGAATGTCTGTAAGGGAGATCGTTTTTTGTTTTTTCGGAAGACGGTCCCCATTTCATGTCATCCACATTTTATATATTTTTTATCATTAATTTCATCACGACGACGACTTGAAGACTTGAAGACTTGATAATTGAAGACGATAAATACTTGACATTGGCAGAAATAGCTGATCCGAGTGATCCGGCTAGTTGCCATTCATCATCAAAACAATGTCTGTAAGAAAGTAAGCTTGTGGTGGGTCATGATTCAAATTCGTCGATACCACAGACGGAACCTTGTCTCCTTCCAGCAGAGTCCGCAGGATTATATATGTTCCTATGATCAGGATCATTAGACAGAAAAGGCAGTGTGATACGTTAAAGATAAATGAATATTTCGGATATCCTACACACAACGCCATCTAGTCCTAGTAAGCAGAGCTTGTGTTATGGGTACTAGACAACTGATATGAATACATACATCCTTTTTTTTTTGTAAATACTTACATATTATACATAGAAAACACCCAAGCTCCGAAACAAATATTTACAGATCATACAAACATATGATCCGACTCAGAAATCGAACCCGAGACCTCAAGTACAGCAGTCGCATAGGCTACCACTGCGCCACAGATGCCGATGCTAGGTTTATTAAAATGCCGGCCTTATTGAAATACCACCCTATATAACCCGCAAATGTTGTTGTGACTTGTATCCCAAGGGAAGTTTACTAGTTTTGGTATAAAATGTAGTATATGTTCTATTGACTGCCTCGGTGGCGCGAGTGGTAGCGTAAGCGACTGCTGTGCTTGAGGTCTCGGGTTCGATTCCCGGGTCGGTCCAAATGTTTGTATGATCTGCAAATATTTGTTTCGAAGTTTGGGTGTTTTCTATGTATAATATGTATGTATTTACAAAAAAAAAGTATATATGTATTTATATCAGTTGTCTAGTACCCATAACACAAGCTCTGCTTAGCTTGGGACTAGACGGCGTTGTGTGTTAAATTGTCCGAAATATTTATTATTATTTATTATTATTATTATTATTTATTCTAGACTATAATCTATTTCTATGGAAAATTTTATACAGATCCATTTTGGTCGTTTTTGCGTCAAACAGCAATAAACATCTGTACAATCGTGCAAACTTTCGTTTTTATGATATTTAATATAATATCCTCGAACAGTCTACAGCTAGATATGCTTCCTGTCCTTATAGAGGTTTTGTTTAAATAATAATAATCCTTTATTCATACAAAGATTTGTTCACAAAATAATTTGCATAATTAAAAAAAAAAAACTATTGAGTCAAAAATATCTCGAGTCTCCACACTAGGATTCCCTGTGTCGTGGGGTCCAGTCCCTTCCTTTCTTTTACAATACCACGCTGACCAGACCAGGCCAGGCCTGAGTTGGTATAAGGCTTTATTCTCTGTTCGAGGGTTTATTTCCAGTATTCCTTCTCCTTGCAGTGATGTTGTCCTGCATTGTTAGCTCCCTTAGTTTGTTTCTTCCATGATATTAGTAAGTGTCAATACTGTCTACTCTTTTCAGTAATCAAAAAGAAGAATGATCAACAAATGTGCAACAGAAAAAACTTCATCGAAGGGCACGAGAATAAACTCACAAGACTTAGAAATGAGAAGATTAAGGCGAGGGAAATAGATAATGAAACTATAAGATGTGCATTGGAAGACCTAAGGAGGGAAAGAGAGAGAAATAGATTACAAATGGTAAGGTTTTTGTTACTGGTTGAATTGTCTCTTCATTTTTCCAGCAACCTCCTTCGCCTCACAATCGCAAAGACTTAACATGAATTACATGTACATGAGTGTCGCAAGTCCCTGATTATGAGGATCACTGATCATTTGCCACCAAAAAGATCCTTGAAGAATCAGAAGATGAAGAGTTTCTCAGCAACGGTAGTTCCACACAGTACTACGTGTATTTATATTAGAACTAGCTTTTACCCGCAGATTTTTGCGTGTATGTCGGTTGTTGCGGTAAATAGTAATTTACGTGTTATTCTGATTTACAAGTTATAAAACTATAAAGTTTTATTTAAATCCATTCAGTAGTTTTTGAGTAATAGAGTTGTGGCGACTTCCACATACAACATAACATACTGCAGCGCCATCTACTGAAGTTACACTGAACTACGAAGTAACGCACTACACGGAGTAACTACCAATCCTGAATCGCGCAAAAGAAGTTCTCGCGCCCATTATCATATGTACAACATCCCAACATCAACTGTTGGGCAGTAGCCCGCCAGGCATGATCACCTCGCCTGGTCGGAGGATCCTCCCTTTGTGTTGGGTGGAACATGATACCCGTTCCCCCACAGAGTAACAAAGATCCATAAATTCTTGCAAACATTCGCATTTATAATATTATAGTAGGAAGTAGGATCATATACCAGGACATCACTAAGCAGAAATCCTGAATACTTGTTAGCCTACGGCGCATCACAATTTGCAATTACCCCTCAGTCGTGTAGACATTCTCTCTCGAAATTAGAAAATCAAGGAAACTAAGTGCTTAGATAGTTTTAAGTAGGCGAACTAAGCTCATAATGTGAACTTTACGAAACTCGTCTACAAGTTTTACTCTCCAAAGCGTGGTACAAAAGTAGTCATGTGTAGTATTAATGGAAAGTTTAACATTGGAGCGCATATGGAAAAGAATGATTTACATTAGTTCGTTTTAATTTATCGCTTCTTTATTGCAACTAGTTGGAGCACATTCTTTTTGGAACGAAGTTCCTTATCGCGCGTTGTGAAAGGGAGCTAGACGGAAAAAAATCATACGAAAAAGTTGTCACGACACTTTTTGTTGTCACGACACTTTTTGCTATTTTAAATTATATTTGTTATTAGTTTATTTTTCATTGCTTGATTCACTATTTTTGTTATGGGAACGAAGTCTTAATATTTTTTTATTAAGAAAATATTGTTTTGTTATTATTTTTTAAAGAATTGGTGAAAAACATTTTTCAATTTTATATATAGCGCCATCTTTTGAATAGAAACTGAACTTACATTTACGTGTTATAGTTGTCGTTGCCAGTAGTTTAATATTAATAATATAGATGTCGCTGTAAATTAATGATTTTTAAAATTATGTATATCAAATATAAATACAAAATATATCAATAAATAAGTTTAGCAGTGAACTGCGATAGGCTGGTAACGACACTTTTTGCTACAGTAAACTATTGTAAGCCGTGCGGCGTGCGCATGTTTCTTTGTCTGTCTCTCTATCTCTCTTATAGAAAGCAAGCCAGATATTTTCGTTTCGTCTTTCTATTTCGAACTTCGTTCCATCCGGGTGTCCCTTGACACCTCTCAAGTTTTTTTTTTTATTTGTGTGCACCCCTATACATCTTACAGCTGTCGTAAACGCTAACCCACTCGTCACTCTCTGACGAGTGGGTTAGCTGATCTGACAAACATCGTAGTAGATTAAACCTTCTTTGTTATCATCCATTCATCGACCTAGGCCTCTCCTTAGACAGGAGGTTCTGGCTAACTATACCACGCTGGCCAGATGGGTTTGCTAAAGGGTTTATTTCAGGTTTTCCTTCGTTTCGAAATTCGAAAATTTTAAGTAGTTCATTTTCTTTACCAAAATATACAATGAGGTACAATAGAAGTGTGACCCTCCTCTCAAACAAAAAAGTTATGATGAACCTTTGGAGTTCTGTTGTATTGTATAGATTGCTCCCTTTTACGATACCACCCACGGGACCCACGGAATAAATAAGGGTTGTGACACTCCGTTTTAATAGCATTCACTGGCCAGACGGGTTAGTATAGGGTTTATTTAGAGCTTTCCTTTTCTTTGCAGTGATAATGTCCAGCGTTGTTTTATCCCTTATCCCTTAGTCACTTACGACACCCATTGGATGAGTAGAGCTGGTGACACTCTGTAATCCTAATCTATCAACACACAGACCAGTAACATCACTCTGTATAAAGAAGCCTATGTCCTGTTTTGAACTACCAAAGGTTACTAATGATGAAGATTTACTTAATGAATATAATGACGATTCCATAGGTTCAATGACTACTGCCAGTCTCTCCGTGGTTCTTCTCGTAGATCCCAGCAAGGGTCTCGAGGAAACTTTTCCAGGCCATGGCCTGTTTAAGTAGTTCTCCGCGCCGCCTGCGACTATTGGTTACTGGGTTGCGCCCTGGTGGACCAACCTGTCCGACCTGTGCTTAGCGAGGTCGAGCTCCTAGGTCTACCAGTCGTCAATTGTAGGCTTATGACGCTGAAAAATGATCTACTATTATCGTTACAGAAAAGCCTTCAAATAGAAAAACAAATCGGCGTGGAGAGCTTTAATCGCGAAAGAAGAATGGCATCAGCTTTAGAAGAAGAAGCTGACAGAATTGCAGACGAATGGCGTCAAATGGAACAAGAGAAGAATGATGAACTAAAACGACGAATGGAACAAGAGTCGCGATTACGTAAAGAGGTTTGATATTTGTTTCATGCAAAAGTAGAATTAGTTCACGATCTTTTTGGTACCTATAACTTGCTGATAGTAGCAGCTGTGTTAATCACGCATATCTATTTAACAAAACCTCAGTCGAGTTCCCTCACTCGGTTTGTTGTTGTTGTCACTTGTTTCTTCAACGGCTCTCTTCTATTATTAGTTTAGGTATTTTTCCATGTTAGAGTTCGAACAATTTGAAAAGGGACTTTATTCGTACACTCCTTAATCACTGATAATTATCGCGCTGTAGTTGAAACTAAACTGAACTGCGTTCGACGAGGCGCTTTTTTACACAGCCATAGAACATTCGAACATGACCATTTCCGAGAAATATAAAACAATTCAAACGCGTGACAATCAATCCATATTTGATCTTACACTTATTCTGATAAAGTTCATTGTTCTGTGTCACAATGCATTATTATTAGAATTTATCTAGAATTTGTACGACCAAACTTACTGTCGCCGCCTTCTGGAATTTTCTGATTGTATTGAAACAGTATTAAAAATAAGGATTTCAGTAACAAACCTAGACAAGGATCTTCTTGCTCTGGTAAGTATTAAAAAGATCAGAGGCTTAATAATACAGTACATTCTTTCTGTGGCAGTAAAACAATAAACGCAACCTTAACGCAACAGATATAAACGATTATTTCAACATTAACAAACTTTCAGAAAGCGTCAGAAGAATACAAAAGGCATGTACAAACCAGGAACTTGGAACTAGAAAAAGCAAAACAGGAAACGAAGGAGCGTATGGAACGCGTCAAAAGGAGTGCTTTTTATGAACTGCAGCGAAAGATGAGCAGTGCCAATGATGAACTTGAAAAGCAGTTGGATTATAGGCATGCGTTGAGTTGCCAGATTAGAACAAATGAAAAATATTTGGTAAGAATCTTGTGTATTTTTTGTAAAAGTTGCACTATTAACAAAAACCTTCAAACCTTCAAGAAAAGAGCGTACTCCTTCCTAAAAGGCAGGCAACGCACTTGTAACGCCTCCGGTGTTGCGGGTGTCCATGGGCGGCGGTAATCGCTTACCACCAGGCGATACGTCTGCTCGTTTGCCACCTAAATAATAATAAAAAAAAAGTAGGTACTAGATCATGTTAACTGAAGTTAATTGGCACATTTTTTGTTGTTTTAGAGGTCCGTACCTAAACGGGACCCTTATTACCTACTAAGACTCCGCTGTCCGTCCATTTGTCTGCCACCAGGGTGTATTTCATGAACCGCGTGTTTTTTTATTGAATGGGGGCAAACGAGCAGACGTATTGCCTGATGGTAAGCGATTACCGCCACCATTTTTCACAGATGATGTATTTCTGTTGCCGCCATTACAAGGAGTACTAAAAAATAGAATAAAATAAATATTTAAGGGGACGCCCGTACAACAAACGTGTTTTTTTTGCCGTGTTTATAGATAATGATACGGAAACCTTAGGGCGCGAGTCCGAATCGCACTTTGTCAATTTTGAAGTCACGTACAGGTTAATAATTAACCACTATTTTAATATAATATAAATATATACATATACCCTTGATTTTCTTGTTCGTGAAACTGGTATCTAGAAGATTAATTCTAAGCGCCTTATGGTAACTTACAGGATACAGAACTTAGGACCATCGACAATAAAGATAAACCTTTTACAAATAAAGCCCAACTTTTTAAAGATGTTATGGCGACTAGAATGGCGAGTTCTACAGGGAGATCAAGGTAAACAAACATACAGACTTTTGTAATCTTTTGTTTCCAACTCTATGATAATCAAGTGACAAGACTATTTAAAAAAATAATGGCAACATGGCCGCTTGTTCTAATAAGCATCAATACAAGTTGAACAAACAATGATAATGTTATAATTTTGTTTTGCTACTTATGTGTAAATTCGATCTTATATTTTTAAACTGATTTCCGAATAATAATTGTGTACCTTCGTGTGTCCAGTTCAAATTTCGAATTCATTGTTTTTTTTTTTTGTTTTAATTTTCCGGATTTCGGAAATAGACAATGCGTAATCATATTTCAGTAAAATAATGGCCTAAAACGCACTATAAAATCAAGTCTCGTTAAATTCATTGTGAACTAAGAGTTTTTTTTCCAGTACGAACCCCGTTCATCCATTCAGAAGGTTAATGGAATCTAAGAAAACCAAAGAGTCTTTTCTGCCATCAATAGGATAAATAATAAATTAAACCTTTTATGTTGTACTTAGATGTAATAAATACCTATAAATAAAAAATCCAAAATAAGGCCTTTTCTTATGTATTTTTATTCCATATCTATTCCTTAGACTGTTCATCTAAAACTCAATTTATTTATTTGTTTTTTTTATTGAGATTTGAGTAGTGGGCAAACGAGCCGACGTTTCACCTGATGGTAAGCGATTACCGCCGCCCATGGACACCCGCAGCACATGAGGCGTCACAAGTGAGTTGCTGACCTTCGGGGAATGGGGGTAGGGGTTGGGGGGTATGGGCCTCCAGTATCCTTACTCACTCGGTGAAACACAGCGCAAGCGCTATTTCATACCGGTTTTCTGTGAGCGCGTGGCATCACTCCAGTCGAGCCGGCCCATTCATGCCGAAGCGTGGCTCTCCCACGTTAGAGGATTTTGCTGCCTTAGAGGCATTCCTGATCAAGGAGTGTCTATGGGCGGCTTTATTCATTATTAGAAATTGCTTTATTTGCCTCTATTGAAACGAAAATTATTCAGTGACTGATTTAAAAGGTAAAAGTTTATACAAGGCATTCTCTAAGAAAATACTAATATAGCGAAGTTTGAAATAATTACTGTTTTGATAATTTTTTGTAAGGCATAGGTCACAGTACAGGTATGGTTTCGATACACTTTGGTAAGATTTAAAATCTTAGATTGTACACCTGTAGATGTCATTATAACGTATCCAGTTACTATTCTAATATTTAATTGTAGAAGATCGATAACTATATTTATTATTGTAATTTCTTATTTTATGTAACATAATTAATGCATTTAATTATAATTATGTCAGAATGAGTATATGCGAAAACCTAATGAAGTTGTTACGAACGCGTGACAAAATCGAACGGCAGTGTTCCCAACTTAGGGGTTTCCCCCCAGATTTAGGGGGTAAATAAGTGAGATGGGATTTTTTTAGGGGTCTAAAATTTTTAGGGGTATTTTCAGGGATTTTTTGACTTTATATTTTATAATATTATTATTATTTATTTTTTTAAGATAAATATGCAAATGGCTCTCGTGTAAACCAATGTAGCCAACAGAGACATTAATATTTATTTCTTGACCTACCGACTTATAACGACATCTAGTTCGTAATTCTACAACCACTCTGTGGTGACTGGTAGCAATACTGGCGCCACTGGCGGTTATTTTATAGTCTGTGCATATGGCGGCGTATTATATGGAGGGTAGAGATAAGGAGTGTTATCTCATATGGGAGAAAATTGAAAAAAGTGTCCAGCGTAAGCTGTAAATAACAGTTCAAAAACCTTCCAGAATGGCGCTGGTGTAGACACAGGGTATGGTATGAATGTAGCAATTGTGAACGAATTGAAGTACGCCGAGTTAAAAAAATTAACATTATTGTCACTACTTGCGTATTACAAAATAATGTAGTAAATATATTTTATTTTCTGAACTGTGAATAGTACGTTTATTGATTTTTTATCATTCAATTTTATGAAAAAGTGTGTGTATTGATTTTAAGAAGTTTACTCTGAGGCTAATGTGGCGCCACCCTAATTTAATGCATTTCAACGGACACTTTTCATGTACACAGATGATACTCCTTACCTCTACTCTCCATACGTATTAGTATGTTTGACATTAGCTTATTATGTCAGATAGGATACCGCCAAAAAATAGTTATGTAGCCACGGATTCAATTTCATTTTTTCCATACAAAATAAATATTATATTATTATATATTTCTACATCGCGTCGTCAGACTCATTGCTGTGAGTGTGCGACATAGAGGCTTTTGGATACAAATCTCTTAATCACGCCTCTGAATGTCCGTTTTTAAAAGTATGGAGGGTAGAGATAAGGAGTGTTATCTCATATGGTAGAAAATTGAAAAAAGTGTCCAGCATAAGCTGTAAATAACAGTTCAAAAACCTTCCAGAATGGCGCTGGTGTAGACACAGGGTATGGTATGAATGTAGCAATTGTGAACGAATTGAAATACGCCGAGTTAAAAAAATTAACATTATTGTCACTACTTGCGTATTACAAAATAATGTAGTAAATATATTTTATTTTCTGAACTGTGAATAGTACGTTTATTGATTTTTTATCATTCAATTTTATGAAAAAGTGTGTGTATTGATTTTAAGAAGTTTACTCTGATGCATTAGCATTAGTGGCGCCACCCTAATTTAATGCATTTCAACGGACACTTTTCATGTACACAGATGATACTCCTTATCTCTACCCTCCATATTTAAAAGTTACGCTACCCCCGAAAGCGTAACTTTATAGAGCGTCTACTGTAAATATTTTTTAGGGGGACAACTCAATAATTAAGGCGATTTTAGGGGTTTTTGACACAAGCTTAGGGATAAATATTTTTGAGAGTTGGTAACACTGTCGAACGGTTCCATGAGTCAGGCAAGGTAGCAAATCATTTGAGATATAGGTATCAAGTATCAAGATATAGGTACATTTGCTGCAAATGTACCCATATCTCGTTTATTTCTCTTGACTCTGATGAAACATGTTTTAAAAATGAAGAATCATAAGATTGAAAGTTTTGAACTTTTGAAATGTGCCTGTGTGTTAATTTAAGTGGATATATTTAACAAGAAATGCACTCTTTGTCATTTTTAATCCACGAACGCTGCGCTACTTCTATAAAGTATTGCTCTAAGGTTGTTTCTTTTTACTCGTGTTACCTCCCTCCTTGTAGGAAACATACTCTTACATCAATTAGACGAGCATGTATGTTAATAATAAGATAATTAAATTTAAAAAATATTATTTCCCATTATCACCACTATTTAAAGAAAAACTACTAGAATCAAAGTGTATTCAAGGTTAAACTTATTAACTGAAACGGAACGTAAGTAGATTGCGGCGGTACCTGTAAATTTGAGTTGATTTTCTTACGGCGTTGATAAGACGGTAGTCTCACAATAAATTACTTTTACACACTGTGTATATTTACCGGAACACGTGCTTGATATCTAATGGAGCAACCATGGAGGACACAGAAGAATACTCGACAGAAAACTTGCAAAGATGTTCGTATAGATTTCTGCAACAGACTGCCAAGGCTCTGGGCTTACCTTCTAACGTAAAGGTATGTTAATAATAAGATCATTCTTGGTAACGATTTACTTTTTTTTTATAATGTGTCCTATTTTCTTAGAAAGTATATAAATTGTAACATAAACAATTGTTGTACACATAGGAATAACTTTTAAAAGTGTAATAACAAGGTTTTATGGTATTGCATGTAGTTTTAAAATCTATAGGTACATTTAGCATAGCTAATATAACACAAAATAGTAAAAGATACAGTAATCTTATTAAGTATAATACAAACTTATGAACAAAAAAATAAACTTGGTAAATTCTCTAAATGCTCAAAAAAATAACTAAATAATATTTTATACTAAGCTAAGTACTTACTAAAGTAAAATAAAATTTAATTATATGTTCTGTTACACCTTGGTGATTAGATAAGTATTCTTTTGTTTAGTTATTTAGTGAAAATAGTGATTCTTTCAATGGCTTTAACCGGTTCTACTATTTGTAATGGGCATTCAAAAGAAAACTATAAAAAAGAAACTGCAGGTTTTTCAAATGGTTTTTACAATCTAAACTAACAACAATTCTTCTTAATTTAAAAAATATTTTTATTGCTAGCTACTATTTTTTGATTATTCATTTTATAATTGAATAATTACTACCTCTTAACATTTACCATAGGTTCAGCTATTGTGAGTTATTATCACTTATTTTTAACACATAATTATGAACATATGTACTTAATTTATTCAGTGCCAATAACAGCATTAATGTCTTGTAAGAATTACTTTTAAGATTACTTAAAATTTGAATAAGTTAACTGAAAAATGCATAACTGCAATGATGTACAGTGTTTATCTGTGTTTGTTTGTGCATGTGTTTATTTATATGTCTGTTAATAAATAATAATAGCCTTTATTTTATAATACATATTTAACTTAAATTATCTATCTATTAACTAAACTATTTTACATATATATTCTATCCCTCGTGTTCTATGCTATTGTGCAATGACAACTCAGTCTGTATGCCACTTATTGGCAAAGGCCTCCAATTTCTTCTATTTGTCTCTATTATTAGCAGTTCTCGTCCACATGCCTCCTGCTATGGCTTTAATGTTGTCAATCTGTCTTCTAAGTGATAGATAATACTATTTACTAAATTCAATTTTAATTTATATTCAAATTAGTCAAAAAAAAATCTTAGTGTTACGGTGATGAAATAAATATATCTTATTAAAACTGATAACAAAACTTATTCTTAATATCCTGAAGAATTTTCTTAGTATGTTTGTCCTGACTATGAACAGAAGATACTCTCATATCCTCAGAATGATGATGATGATATAGCCTTTTATTCCGAGCTGATTCCTCTTTGTTTGGTCTGTCAGTTTACAAGATGTCTCTCAGCTCGGTATGTCGCTTGACATTGGCCTCTTCCTCAGAATCCTCAGTATAGCCTATCATAATACTAGTGCTGCAGCAATATGCTAAGGTAAGAGCCTTTTTTGCACCGGGCATTATAAATACTTTTATATTGTAGCTTGACCATGTGTTCTCAGTATAAATGATTGTCTTTCTTGACCTGACTGCATAAGAAGGACGGTTACGTTTTTCGAGTCTAAACGGCTTGTCATATTTTTATGTGAGTGGTGTCAACAGATATGTCGTTTTAGTCATGAGTGTGACACTGGGTACATCAAAATAAAAAATTATATGCAATCCAGTTTTTTTTAAATACTTTGTTGTATCAATTATTTTTATGTTAGTATTTTGTATATTATATAGTAATTGGTAGTTAATTTTCTGGCTTTGAGTAATTTTGATAAATAAGTAAACAAATATTTCAGACAACAATGCTATCTAATCATAAGCTAAAAAGAGCTTGTATTATGGGTACTAGACAACTAATTTAAATACATATATATATACACGTTTTTTGTAAATAAATACATACATACTTAGATAGAAAACACTAAAACTCCTTAATAAGTATTAACCGAAGACTTCAAGCACAGCAGTTGCAGTGACCGTGGCAATCAGATAATGCAACCTGATTGTGTTCCGAGTGGTGACAAATCTATACAAATAAATAAAATTGGAGTGTCTGTTTGTAATATTAAAATAACCGCTTTCTACTACATGCATATGAATGTATATACGGTACACATACCAAAATATATATTTTTAAAATTTTTATCTGTCTGTTTGTTGCGGCTAATCTCTGGAACGGCTGGACCGATTTGGACGGGACTTTCACTGGTAGGTAGCTGATGGTACAAGGTGTAACTTAGGCTTACATTTTTTAGACTAGCTTCGCCCCGAGGCGTTACCCACGATACGACAATAACCGCGGGTAACACCGCGGGGTTCAGCTAGTTAAGAATAAAATGTGTCACTTCTTGTATTTTTTCTTTTACGGTTAAGTTATATTAAAAAAACATTTCGGTAGGTTGCCTAGTGTGCCATAGTTGTCACTGCAGTATTGCATTGGTAATGAGTATGGTGACCAATTCTCTTGGATTCAGCTTATGCTTTCCATTGGGCAAAGTCACTAATGCAGTTCATATAAAAAAAAAATCAAAAGTTACAAGAAAATGTATTATGGCAATTTATTGTAATTTTTAATTATGATTTTTTCTTTCTTACCAACAGAAAATGTATCTTATACAATTAATACAAGCGAAGAAGTTTTGTAGCAATGCCCAAGTCGACAATCTGGTGAGACAAGTCCGTATGGAACGTAAACATCAGGCTTTAGCACGGAAAAAAGCAAAGAACAAGAAAAAACACATGCAGGTAAGGTATTTATAGCTTTTTAGAGTTCAAAAACAACTATAAACATGTTCCTATAGTATAAATCTGTTATATACTTTTTATGGTGTAAATATTAAGTGATCCCTGCCGTCTATGGAAGGCTGTAACTCAAGAGACAAAAGCGTACTGGCCCTTCAAGTGCCCCTCTCCCTCAGAATTAGTAGATGGGAGGATGATGTTATAAACAGCATATACCCTTTAGGGGCATGGTTTGGTACGGCACCCTCCTGCGCCGAAGTCGGAGGCACGCTCTGCATAATTTATCTCTAGCATACCCATATATCGAATTATGGCCCTCACTTTGACAGCACTAGTGTTAAAAATAGTATATAGCCTTTAGACGTATGGACACCCTCCTACACCGACGTCGGAGACACGCACTGCAATATTGATCGCTGCAAAATTAATCGCCAACGTATTTTGAGTTAGGCTGTACGAGCATTCGTCCGTAGGTAGGTCGATTGACCACTGACGAGTGAGGAGCATTGCGGTGCTTCATGTAGGTATGACAGTATTATATATTCGCAAAGTCGACTTATGTCGACAACCGTAGCCGACCGTCGGTCAGTCATGATTTGAAAGCAGTGAGGATCTATGGGGGCCCATATCAAACAGATACATTCGATATGATTGCACAAGACTACCCAAGACTAACCCTATTTTTTTGGTCAAATGTTACCATCATCAGCCTATCGCAGTCCACTGTTGTCATATCACTCGTATATAAAGGCAGGGATTCTTCAACCAAACAAGATGATGTTGGTAATTTGCATACACAGAATTTTCAAATCGCAATACAGAATTGGTAGTTACTCCAAAGTTCAGTGTGTCTTCGTTAGATGGCGGTAAAGTATGTTTTGTTGTGGATGTCGCTACAATAATAATAAACATTTCAGCAAAGCACCGAAATATCATCAACTAGCAATACAAAATCACCTCCCATTACCGCCACACCGAAACGAGTGAGCCACATAATGATACGTTACAGTCCAGACCAGTATTCGCCGCCCAAACGTATAAACCGGAACATAGCCTTAACAAATGGGTCTATCAATGCCAGTGACCGGGTTCTCAGAAGTTTCCGGAGTATTAGAAACCCAAATTATGTTCTAAATAACGCTCTTATTGGTATTATAAAGAACTCTAGTTCAGAAGAGAGTATGAAAAGTATTGGAAAAATAACTGTGAGCACCGAAGATAAATATCAACAGGTGAATATGACATCTGTAGTAAAACGGAATATGGGCTGGAGGAATGGCAATGAAGTTATACCAGTTTTGAGGCAGAGGAGCATGGTAAGTTGATCGCTATCGTTTTTTTAACCGACTTGCAAACGGAGGAGGTACTCTATTCTGATGCATATATATATATATATATATATATATATATATATATTTATGTATGTTGAGGCATAACGGCGTCATTATATAGGTATATTATTTCGTTACCCATAGACACCTGAAACTCAACAGTCATGAGTTACCTTACTGTTAGTTTCTCTTAACAGCTTCAAGGTAATGTCACACCATATCTATATTAAAATTATGAAACCAAAGTGTATTTTTAGAAGCATAACACATACACCTACTTTTACATATTTAAGCTACAGTTATTTTCAACTTTAAGCTTGTAAGGTTAAAGTTGAAAATAACACAGAATGATTGTTTAAAGTTAACTAACGTTTATGAATAAGGTCGTTCCTATTTTAATCTGTAATTTAAATAACTGTCAATGTAAGGGTGTCAAGTCTCTTCAAACACAAAAGGAGAAAGAACCACATCACGGTTTACGTTGCGGAGTTGTATATTGTTAATAACCATGAGAATTACTCATATCGCGATTGAGCATTGGCAGTCATTCCGTAGTTCGGTGTGTTTTCGTTAGATGGCGTTGTAATATGTTTTTGTTTCACTGTGTTTAAGTCACTACACATTCATGCTTAAAACTCATAATTATAAATACTCGTATACAGTTGAAAAAGTACATTGCTTGAATATTGTTGTGTTCAATATTATCACTGTTATTATGACTGCTTGATTATAACTTGTTATTTTGCAGAATATCTCACCCCAACCAGTCAAACGGCAGCGCAGATTAAGCGGAATCTACCCTCTAAATGAAGAGATCAAAACTCCAATCGTATCCGTCCGCAGGGCTGACGGCACTAGGTCTAAATTAAACGCTTACTTACAAAAGCCATACACACAAAACAACTCGGAAGTTAATAATGAACATAGTATAGTCAATATTGAAGGAACGGAGAATAATGCAACAATATCGATCAGTTCTAATAACTTCAGAAGTACGACTGTCTCGAATACTTCTTTGGAAATGACGTCAGAGAGTACTCTTAGTGAAGATACTATGTCTAATACCTCCACGGTGTATAAAGAGAACCAAGATTACACAGTGTATTACCATAAGAAGATCAGGGCTGAGCAAGTCAGGTCCCTGCGTTCGAAAGAGATGGCCAAATGTGTGACCAATGAGTGCAAGTTGCCGAAGATAAATGATGTGTTTAGTAATTTTAATACTGTTTATGAAAGAGATGTCTCACAGCCGATATATGTGCAGGTGGATAGTGAAGCGGAAATGGGTGAGTTTCTTGTATTATTTAACCGACTTCAATAAAGGAGTAGGTTCTCAAGTCGACTGTATTTTTTTTATGTTTGTCACTTCAGTACTTTCGATTGGGTGAACCGATTTTGATGATTCTTTTTTATTTGATAGCTAGTGCTTCCCGTGTGGTCCCATTTTTTTATTAAGCTATTGCATAGCTTCTATCGCGGGCCTTGAGCGTGTAGACCGAAGCCAGAAATTCCGTAACGAAAAAAACCTAACACCCCCGATTCCGACCGGCACAGCGGTGATACTTTTTAGTTTTTCCATCTATCGATAAATACCAGAACTTAATATTATTTTTATTTTTGTTTTTGTTTTATGTAGTAGTGGGCAAACGGGCAGACGTATCACCTGATCGCTTACCATTACCGCCGCCCATGAACACCCGCAACACCAGAGGCGTCACAAGTGCATTGCCAGCCTTTGGATGGGAGAAGGGGTCTCCGGTATCCTTACTCACTCGGTGAAATAAAGCGGAGGCGCGGTTTCACACCGGTTTTCTGTGAGGCCGTGGTGTCACTCCGATCGAGCCGGCCCATTCATGCCGAAGCGTGGCTCTCCCATACTAAATTTTGTCCAGTTCTTGAAGTCCTTTTTTGTTAAAATTTGTGATTATTTGATGGTCTTATTGTACTGTAACTGGAGTCATAAACACATACAATCAAATAATATATATCCAAACGAGAACGTTCAAGGTACTAGATCCATACTGACTTCTACACGAACGGACCGGATCGACCAGGGTGATAGTGGGTTCTCACAGAAGATCAATCTAAAATGACAGAATTCGTGCTGTAGTGTTACGTTGGCGAGTGCGAGACGAAGGCCAAATGATGCAGAAGCATCTCAATATCGTCGAGCCTGGTTACAGTTAACATAAGAGACCATATCTGAATCTGACTCGCTATGGTTCCAAATGCATCATATTTGGACAACAGAAACCCAGTTTTGGTTTGTTGATTCCTATATAGTCTTCAAGAAGATTACGAAGAAGTATTACTACGCAGTGGTAGTGAATGCGACTTCTGTGCTTGAGGTCTCGGGTTCAAATCCTGGGGCGGACCTAATGTTTGTGTAATTTACATAAATTTGTTTCGGAGTTTGGGTGTTTTCTATGTAAAATATGCATGTATTTACAAAATATATATATATATATGTATTCATATCAGTTGTCTAGTACCTATAACACAAGCTCTGCTTAACTTGGGACTAGATCGCGTTGTATGTTATAGATGTCCGGAATTTATTATTATAAAGAATTATTAAGATAATTATTTTTATACAAAGGGGCACTCAACATAAATTCCTGAGGCTTCTTTTAGAGGGAAACATACCTGGCAGGAAGACACCAGGTCGATCAAGAAAGAAGTGAATAGATGACATCAGGTCCTGGACTGGTCTGGAAAAATATCACCAACTGAAAGATGCCGCTCATGATCGCGAGGGATACTGTCTGCTGACCTCCAAACTTCATTTTGAAGATGGCACCCCATGATGATGATGATCTAGTCTTCAAAATAATTTAATTCTTAAATCTTTTTTTTTTCAGCACGTAATCAACAATTCATGTACCCGGAGCTACACAACTACCAAACCACAATGCTGGAGAACTTGTACAACTTGAAAAACGTATTTATAGTGAACCAACCTCTGCTACAAATCAACACTACAAGTACCACGCGGTGTGTGTATAGCACACCTATTATATCAACTGCGTAAGTAAACTAAAGTTATACTTATAAAAAAAAGGTGTGTGTGCATTCACACTCGATAGAAGTGAAACTTCAGTAAATCGACAAAAGAATGAGACCGACATTTGCTCTCTCGCTCTGGCTCACGAATTACAGGCGACTTTTTGTATTTGTGTCTCGTACCTGTCGTTTTTTCCGTTTCATCCGGATTGAAATCTCAACGATTCTAAAGAAGTTTCATTTCAATAATTTGTCTTCTATTTAAAACCACTTTATTTTATAACTAGCAACCCGCCCTGGCTTCGCACGGATTCTTTAGGAAAATATTTTTTTTGCTAATGTTTTCAACAAATATCGTTTGACTGCCTCTGTGGCGCAGTGGTAGCGTGTGCGACTGCTGTTCTAGAGGTCTCGGGTTGGATTCCTGGGTCGGACCAAATGTTTGTATGATCTACAAATATTTGTTTTTTTTTTTTTATTGAATAGTGGACAGACGAGCAGACGTATCACCTGATGGTAAGCGATTACCGCCGCCCATGGACACCCGCAACACCAAAAGCGTCACAAGTGCGTTGCCGACCTTTGGGGGGATGGGAAAGGGGATGGGGGAGGGGTTGGGGTATGGGCCGTCGGTATCCTCACTCACTAGGTGAAACACAGCGCAAGCGCTATTTCACACCGGTTTTCTGTGAGGCCGTGGTATCACTCCGGTCGAGCCGACCCATTCACGCCGAAGCATAGCTCTCCCACGGTAGTTTCGGAGTTTGGGTGTTTCCTATGTATAATATGTATGTAATTTACAAAAAAAAGTATATATGTATTCATATCAGTTGTCTAGTATCTATAACACAAGTTCTGTTTAGCTTGGGACTAGATGGCGTTGTGTTAGTGTCCGAAATATTTATTTATTTATATGTCTCTTCGTTACCACTCAATCCGTCGGCACTTGACCCTTATCATAACTTTATTTTGTTAAATAATAAGGTGAATGTTTTTTTTTTGCTTTATGTAACCATGAACTTGTCATCAAATAACCCTCTTACAAAATCTGTTCAAATTTCATGCACTTACATCGCACTTGCCTGTTTGCACAAACGCTTACCGCTTGCATGTCCACTGTTAACAGCAAGGCCCAGCCGTCAGCCAACGTGACCAGCCTCTATAACATCGCTTGTGAGTTCTGCTTGTCTAGTACTTACTCATTGTTTTACTCACTTTGTGCTCACCCATCCATTACTAACTTTAACACTACCTTGCTTTTATAACCCAGATAAAGCCTAAAACTATTAATATCAGAAATCTGTACAAATAAACAAAATTGAAATGTCTGTTTGTAATTTCTAATTAACAGCTTTTTACTAAATGCAAGTGAAAAAGTACATACGATACTTAAATAAAAAAAACTTTTTTTTTTCTCTCTGTCCGTTTGTTCCGACTCATCTCTGGAACGTTTAGACTGATATTGATGGTACTTTCACTTATAGGTAGCTTTTGATATAAAGAATAACTGCTTCTCTTTTTACACGAGTTTCGTACCGTGAGGTTCAGCTAGTCATTGATAAAATATAAGAAAATATAAAATGAAATGTAAGAAAGGTTATTCTGTAAGGGTTTTGGGAGCCTTGCTATATATAGGACAGTAGAGTTGGGTTAAGATTATCATAAAAGCCGGCTACCAGAGCAAACAACTCAGGAAAACAGCACTGCAAAGGGAATGAAAACTTTATACCAACCTTTTTGGCCATTTTAAGTTGAAATTTAATACTAATTTAGTTTTTACTATGTGTTTCCAGCGTCGCAGTATAGTCCACAATATGGTATGGAAGACGCTCGTGTTCATGATTTCTTTAAAAACTTCCATTGCGAAGAAGGTAAAAAAATGTATATCTTACTTTAATCTTTCCAATCGTTTATTTATCTTTTGACAGCTCTAATACTTAATCAAATAGTGATACCCTGACCCGTTACCCATTCGATTTCTTTTATAGATAATTTCGTACTTTTATCGATTATTAAACGGCAACACCGGACGTGGAGCCGACGCGCAACGCCATATTGTTGTCAGTGTTAATCCACATTTTCATATGTTGAGTTGAGTATTTTTGTGAATTCTTACGTTTGGTTGAGTTGAGCGTATCGTTCCTCCCTTCGTTACTGTCAAAATTCCAAAAAATAAAATACTCAAAGGACAAACACAGAGTTTCTCTTGCGATTATAATCGATAATCGATTAATTTTAAAACCGTTTTTATAGTCGGTGGTCATTAATTACTAATGACACATCTCTAAGTGGCGGAGCCCGTCCATGAAGTACAGTATTCCCTGTAGTACATTAAAAAAATATTACAAAACTTTATATGCGTGATCTGTCAAAAGTTAAATAAACGATTGGAACGGCTATGTCGGCTATAATATTATAGTCGTTCCAATAGTTTATTTAACTTTTGACAGCTCTAATACTTAATCAAATAGTGATACCCTGACCCGTTACCTATTCGATTTCTTTCATCGATCGATTTTATGCATTAAGAAGTTTTAATCGATTTAACAAACTCATTATTTTATAGATAATTTCGTACTTCATATTTCTATGTGTTTCAATGTGCGACCTCCTTTGTCAAAATAAAGAAGAAATGGATTAAAAGAATGTTGTTCAAATATGACGGTTCTATGTCATGAAAAAATATATAAAAGGAACTGAATTTTCAAAATGTATTATTGTATTGTGTTGTAATTCAGTGGTTAATATTGTATTTGTTAAACTATTGATGATCTTTATTAAATCTCTCTATGTCTATTTTAAAATAATCTACAGTATTTCAATGAGTAACCTTCAATATAGTTGAGTATTTATATTCCTCCGTATTGATTTATTTGTGAATTCTCACGTTTGGTTGAGTTGAGCGTATCGTTCCTGCCTTCGTTACTGTCAAAATGCCAAAAAAGAAAGTACTCAAAGGACAAACAAGAGAGTTTGTCTTGCGACTTCGTGAATACTTTGAAAAGGAAAGCCGTAATGGTGGGCCTCTTATACCAGTGACTCAAGTTAGAGACCGTGTTGCAGCAGCATTAGGTATTAGTGCTCCAACAGTGGCAATAATAACAAAAGAAGGCTACGGCAGCAGTGGCATGGAACAGAATAAGCTATCTACACCTAAGAAAAAACGTCCGCCTAGTAAAGTTACAGTCGTTGACAATTTTGACGCTGATGCTATTCGTCCTCATATATACGACTATTACCAAAGAAAAGAGATTCCAACATTAAAAAAACTAACACAATCTCTTCGAAATAGTGGTTTGTTCCGTGGTCAAAAATCTTCTCTGACAAAGGTATTGAAAGACATTGGAATGTTATTCCAAAAATGTGACAAACGAAAAATTTTAATGGAACGCAATGATATTGCTTTGTATAGATGCGATTTTTTAAGACAAGCAAAAAAAATAGAAGATTGGTCGAATGTTGTTTTCACAGATGAAACTTGGCTCAATGCGAATCATACGCTGTCAAAAACTTGGACTGACAACACCGTTGGCTCCACTTCTACAGTACCAATGGGAAAAGGCGAACGACTGATTATTTGTCATGCAGGAACAGTAAAAGGATTTGTGCCAGGCGCTCTATTAGCTTTTAAATCCCAGAAAACAGGAGATTATCATGAGGAGATGAATTCGAACGTGTATGAAAAGTGGTTCAGAGAAATGCTTACATCACTCGAAGAGCCATCAATAATATTTATTGATAATGCACCTTATCACTCTCGTCAAATTAATAAAATACCAACACAGGCCAACAAAAAACATGAAATTATAAACTGGCTCCGTGACAATGGCGAAGAGGTGAATGAGTCCCTACTAAAAGTAGAGTTAGTAAAGATATTAAAAACAAAGAAGCTGCCAAAACGATACGTCATAGATGAAATGGCAGCAGAGCATGGGCATACCGTCCTCAGAATTCCCCCATATCACTGCCAATATAATGCAATTGAAATGATCTGGGCACAAGTTAAAGGATATGCTGCGAGGAACAATACAACTCCTCCTTTCACTGCAAGAAAAATGCTGAATTTACTGAAAAATGCGTGTGAAAAAGTAACTCCAGAAAACTGGGCGAATGTTGTAGAAAAAACAAAGAAGGTGATAATGTCGGATTGGGATCGGGATGTTGCATTCGACAATTTATCTATCCAAGAAATGATAATCAATATTACTGAGAACTCAAGTGATGATGATTCCTGGTCATACGAAGAAGACGATTCTTTATAATTAAAATTAGTATTACAGTACCTCTTTTGGTTGTTTTATTTTTAATCCGTAAATTACTACGAATTTCAACATTTTGTACCTGTTCATTACAAGTAGGTACCGCAGGTAGTTTTTATTTGAACCAACTATAGTAAGTCTAAACAATTATTTTAGATTCATTAATTTGCGGCGAATACATTCGATCCCATTACTAGGTACGAGTACGATGGAACTGTTTTCATTACGCAAATTATTTATGCATTGAAACAGAGACATTTAGGGCATTTTAATGCAAAATAATAAAGCTTTTTACGTGATTTGATATAAAATATAATCACAATAATTTTATTGTATGTTTTATTAATATAATCGATAATCGATTTATTTCAAAACCGTTTTTATAGTCTGTGGTCATTAATTACGAATGACACATCCCTAAGTAGGCGGAGCCCGCCCATAAAGTACAGTATTATCTGTAGTACATTGTATCAAAAATTATTACAAAACTTTATGTGCGTGATCTGTCAAAAGTTAAATAAAGTATTGGAACGACTATAAAAACGCGAAAGTTAGTGAGTAAGTGAGTATGTTTGTTGCTCTTTCGCGCAAAAACTACTCAATGGATTTTGATGCAACTTTACAATAATATAGCTTATGCATCAGAATAACACATAGGCTACAATTTATAAAGATACTAGCTTCGCTCCGCGGCGATGCCCGGCTGCACCAAGTTGGATATTTTTTTTTCTTTGTGTTCGTTATTGTTAGGACAAGGTTTGTATAGAAGAAAATTAAAAGATGACCGATAAAATTTATTTTCACTACCTGTGATCAGGACATAATTATTAAAATAAGTTGTTCAGAAATTAAAAAAAAACAGAAATAGATATGAAAGATAAATATTAACTACGAACACTAAAAAATATGCTTACATTTTTCTTAGATGGAACAACTGTAAGTGTAAGACGTTCAAGTTCTGCTGGGTCGGTGCAATCCCAAGACTTGGGAGCCAACGTCACCATACCAGAAATGGTAGAAGATGCATTGGAACTGATCAGCCAAGATGGGGTGAGATATTTAATCATATATGTCGGAATGAGGGTACCCGAATAATCACAAACACGTGCTACAATCGAACGGGTCTATAAATAAGGAGAGGTGGGGACGGTAGTTATAGAAACTGTTTGACTACAGATCTCGCTAAACGTAACCTAACGCCTAAAGTTCTAAACTTATTTTAATAAATGAGCTTTCATAAGAGTTGTTTTTTAGATTATCATAGTGTCCGAGAAATTATTGTCCTGAGTCTGGGTGTCTTTTTGTATCGGTCACATGTATGTTTGTAAAGTTTCCCACGACACAGGATGTATATTCTAAATGCAGGAGTTTTATTTAAAAATATAAAGATATCATTATTGATATAGATATTATATTCTGTAAAGATGTATTAAGAAATGTTTTAAATAATTAATTAAAGTAATTAACAAAATATGATTACAGGATTACATGGAACGTATGGGAATGGACATAAGAATGAAGTGCATTCTATGTGAATGGGCAGGTCCCAGGATTATTCTCGAGTACCACATTAGAAAAGTAAGTAAATTAATGATTTATTCAAACAATTGATCATTTAAAAACATTAGACATCTCATATCAATATACATATAAATAAATATCTAATAGTAAAGCTGAATAGTTTGTTTGTTTGAACGAGCTAATCTCGGGAACCGCTGGTCCGATTTGAACTTGTATATAAATATATATATATGTCGGAGATTGAAGCGTATTGACATCCATATGGCCGTCGGCCATCTTGTATTTGTTAAGAGTCAGTGCGCACGTCCGGCGCAGGCGCGGTTTCAATTGCAAATGACTTGACAAAACGAACGTTCCACGCACTACTGACAGATACAACATCTGACACTTGACACTGACAGTTGAAATTCTTTAACATAGACTATTGAACTCGATATTTGCGTAGTGTTGTCATACTTAAATAATTACCAGAATAGCGTTTACTTTGAAATCTCTGACATATATAAATACAGATATACTTTTTTTTAAGACATACACATTGTACATAGAAAACACCCAAACTCCGAAACACATATTTGCAGATCATACAAACATTTCAGACTGCTGTTGGGTTTTTCTTACAAGAAATTCTCAATAGCAGCCCGGAGTATAGAAGATGACGGAGTTTCCCGCCCGGGCCTGAGAGAGCTCGTTAAGTTGTCGGTCCCGGTTGTCATGAACATCTATAACAATCGTTATTGGGAAGTCAGTGCCCTCAAATATACTGACAACTAGTTCAATCTTCGAATTCGGTTCACTTCAATTGCTCTATAGAAAAACGGATATTCAGGTAAAAACGGTTGAACTGATAGCCGATGTGGAGAACGAGTGTCATGTCCCTCCAACACAAATTCCTCCGACCAGGCGAGGTGATCATGCCTGACGGGGAACAGTTGATGTTGGGATGTTGTATATATGATAATCGGCGCGAGAACTATTTATTGCGCGATTCAGAATTTGTAGTTACTCCGTGTAGTGCGTTACTTCGTAGTCCAGTGTATCTTCGGTAGATGGCGCTGTAGTAGGTTACTGTTGTGTTATATGTGGAAGTCGCCACAGCCGACACCAAATAATCTTGGGAATAATAAAGGCTAGGCAGATAGAGATGATAGAGGACTGACTGCTCTCGCTTTTGAACCTACTGCGGTAATGGTGACATTTTTATGATAAGAAACATATTTTTTCTCTCTTTATGAATGGCAGGAGCACAAAGCGGACATAGTGCAGTGCATCAATGGCGAGTGTGTGGCGCAGTTCACGCTCGGAGCTCTGGCGTCTCACCGCACCTGGCTCAGCCGCGCTCTCGAACATCACCAGGCGCTCTACGTGCTCAGCGCCAAGTACCAGGACCCCGACCGGTTCTACACCACGCTCTCGGTGAGTACTGCCAATACGTGCTCAGCGCCAAGTACCAGGACCCCGACCGGTTCTACACCACGCTCTCGGTGAGTACTGCCAATACGTGCTCAGCGCCAAGTACCAGGACCCCGACCGGTTCTACACCACGCTCTCGGTGAGTACTGCCAATACGTGCTCAGCGCCAAGTACCAGGACCCCGACCGGTTCTACACCACGCTCTCGGTGAGTACTGCCAATACGTGCTCAGCGCCAACTACCAGGACCCCGACCGTTTCTACACCACGCTCTCGGTGAGTACTGCCAATACGTGCTCAGCGCCAAGTACCAGGACCCCGACCGGTTCTACACCACGCTCTCGGTGAGTACTGCCAATACGTGCTCAGCGCCAACTACCAGGACCCCGACCGTTTCTACACCACGCTCTCGGTGAGTACTGCCAATACGTGCTCAGCGCCAAGTACCAGGACCCCGACCGGTTCTACACCACGCTCTCGGTGAGTACTGCCAATACGTGCTCAGCGCCAACTACCAGGACCCCGACCGGTTCTACACCACGCTCTCGGTGAGTACTGCCAATACGTGCTCAGCGCCAACTACCAGGACCCCGACCGTTTCTACACCACGCTCTCGGTGAGTACTGCCAATACGTGCTCAGCGCCAAGTACCAGGACCCCGACCGGTTCTACACCACGCTCTCGGTGAGTACTGCCAATACGTGCTCAGCGCCAAGTACCAGGACCCCGACCGTTTCTACACCACGCTCTCGGTGAGTACTGCCAATACGTGCTCAGCGCCAAGTACCAGGACCCCGACCGGTTCTACACCACGCTCTCGGTGAGTACTGCCAATACGTGCTCAGCGCCAACTACCAGGACCCCGACCGGTTCTACACCACGCTCTCGGTGAGTACTGCCAATACGTGCTCAGCGCCAACTACCAGGACCCCGACCGTTTCTACACCACGCTCTCGGTGAGTACTGCCAATACGTGCTCAGCGCCAACTACCAGGACCCCGACCGTTTCTACACCACGCTCTCGGTGAGTACTGCCAATACGTGCTCAGCGCCAAGTACCAGGACCCCGACCGGTTCTACACCACGCTCTCGGTGAGTACTGCCAATACGTGCTCAGCGCCAAGTACCAGGACCCCGACCGTTTCTACACCACGCTCTCGGTGAGTACTGCCAATACGTGCTCAGCGCCAAGTACCAGGACCCCGACCGGTTCTACACCACGCTCTCGGTGAGTACTGCCAATACGTGCTCAGCGCCAACTACCAGGACCCCGACCGTTTCTACACCACGCTCTCGGTGAGTACTGCCAATACGTGCTCAGCGCCAAGTACCAGGACCCCGACCGGTTCTACACCACGCTCTCGGTGAGTACTGCCAATACGTGCTCAGCGCCAAGTACCAGGACCCCGACCGGTTCTACACCACGCTCTCGGTGAGTACTGCCAATACGTGCTCAGCGCCAAGTACCAGGACCCCGACCGGTTCTACACCACGCTCTCGGTGAGTACTGCCAATACGTGCTCAGCGCCAAGTACCAGGACCCCGACCGGTTCTATACCACGCTCTCGGTGAGTACTGCCAATACGTGCTCAGCGCCAAGTACCAGGACCCCGACCGGTTCTACACCACGCTCTCGTTGAGTACTGCCAATACGTGCTCAGCGCCAAGTACCAGTACTCGACGTTAGCCCCGAAGTTCATGGCGCTTAGGCGTTTCATTCAATATTCTATAAGTACCCAACGAACAAAAGCAAAGAAATTTGTGGCGTCACGTGACGTAAACTCACAAACACTTTTTTTATAATAATAATAATAATGTCTTTGGAGCCTTAACCACCGGTTTCTCGGTAACTGTACCCGAAGTGATCTACTATTTTTACCCGACTGCGATAGAAGGAGGGTTATGTTTATCGAGTGTACGTATGTATATTTCTTTGGCACGCCCTAAAACCTAAACGGCTTGTCGTATTTTTATATTGTGAGTGGTGTCAACAGATTCGTTTTAGTCGTAATGGCTCGCTCTACGTGTTTGCCAAACTGTAAGTGTATTGAATATGTGGGGGAACGGGTATCATGTCCCTCCAACACAAATAGAGGATCCTCCGACCAGACGAGTTGATTTTATTTATTTATTTATTTAAACTTGATGCACATTTTGCACAAAGGCGGACTTAATGCCATCATAGGGCATTCTCTGCCAGTCAACCTTAAGGTGATGTGAGAATATGATGAGGTGGTGCGTAAGAAAAAATATACATAATACATTTGATAAGATGGTATTGGATACAACTACTATATACAATTAAATACTGAATATTATACATAGATGCATAGAAATACAACATACCCTACACAATAAATAAGTATATACACACACATAAATATAATATAATATAATATATAATTACACAGTCGGAGAACTGTTGTTGAGACTGTTCCGCCAATTCAATACGGAGTAAATCTCGTACTTTCATTTTAAATGTGAAGCGACTTGTGGACATCCTGATTTCGGTTGGGAGCGCGTTCCAGAGAATAACTGACTGCACAAAGAAGGATGAATTAATGAAGTTGGACGTATGAGGGGGGCATAGCAGAAGCATATTGTTTCTTGACCGAAGGTTTCGATCGTGATTAGAGCATAGCAGACGGAAGTGAGGTAAGAGGTATTCGGGTAAAGATGGGGAGTTCAGAAAAGAATAAAGAGAAGTGAGTGCACGCAAGCTACGGCGCTGTCGAATTTGGAGCCACTGCAATTGGGTACGTAAAGCAGACACATGGTCATACTTGTGAAGATTAAAAACGAATCGAATGCAGTTTTTAAGAAGGCGGTCTAGTTTATTAGGAGGTCTGCATTCAGGTCGAAATAACACACATCACCATAATCGATCAATTGAGTTCAACTTGAGTTGATCAAGCCTGGCGGGCCACTGCCCAACAGTTGATGTTGGGATGTTGTATATATGATAATCGGCGCGAGAACTTTAATTGCGCGATTCAAGGTTGGTAGTTTCTTCGTATTGTAGGTTACTCCGAAGTTCAGTGTAACTTCGGTAGATGGCGCTATAGTATGTTATGTTGTATGTGGAGGTCGCCACAAATAGTTAATTAAGTAAATATTTTTTTTTTTTCAACAGGCACTCTCAAACGAAGACGATATCCCAATAACCGGTAGCATCACAACCTACAACAAAGTAAGTGGGGAACCCTTCACGTGGAAGGGCAACGTTGACCAGCTGCCTCTCAACTTAACCTACGAAAACGACCCCGAGGGCTTGAAGCTGGAACTTTCTAGAATGGATCTATTGCCTAATAGTGCTAATTTGAAACTGTTGAACAGGGAATTAGTCATTAAGTCGCCTAATAAAGTGGTTGTCGGACAACCAGAGTTAGACAATATATGTATATCGTTAGTTGTTAAATTGTATGATTGAAATTTGAAATTAATGACATTTACATGTGTTAATGACTTTTTTAGTTATCGTCTATTCATGTGCCATATTAAAAAGAGAACACGTTAATTTCTACGATTTTTATGACTTTTACATATGTATTTTTCTTTTTATTGAATACTTTGAAACCCAACATTTTGATTCGTATGGTAATTTGTCTTTTTAAAGCTGGGATTAATAGTATGTTATGTACTTGGGCAACGTTGAACTTTAGTTCAAATGTTCTCGAGTAAATAAAGTCAAGTTACTTAACCGAATCATAGTTCCATTTAATCTAAGAGGTACCGTTTTATGTTTCATACTGTTTAACACAAAACAACTTTGTATAGGCGTAGTTCATACATAACCTTTTCCGTAAAATCATCGAATACTAAATCGATTTTTAATATAACGAAATTATATCAAGAATCGAATATTGTATTAATCGATTCTTCGGCACCCTCTCTATTTTTCAATCTGTCACCATCATGCCTCTTGGATTACATGAACTATAGGATTTTATTTTTTTAAGCTAAAAAGTTGTACTTTATTCATAGTTCCTATGTGCCTTGTCATAGTATTTATGGATTATCACATAAGCATATGATTTTATATAAGAATAAGTGATAAAAAATCAGATTTTTGAGTTAAGACCATATTTTCTCAACTGTCGATGGTCTAAGACGTTTAGATCCTGATACGCTAAGTCGTACATCGAGTAAGACCGTTATTTAATTACATTTTTACTTATATATGACCAATAGTTCCCTTTTATTACTTTTGAACAGAAAATCAGAAAATCTGTACTCAAGTACTGAGTAAAATAATTTTCATTTTGATTATTCCACCATTATGCATCTACTTATGTCAGTGCATAACTTTTTATATTGCTTTTACACCTGAATATTAGAAAAAATCGTCTTATATTTTTTTTGTAAAAACGTTTTCAAAATTCAATCAAACTCCAAAGGATTACAGTGTATTTTAGAGAAGACTGTTTTTTTTATCTTATCTATAAGACCTAGATAATAAGATTTAGTATGTGACATATTATAACAGACCTATCAGATATTTATAACAGATATCAATATGTGAAGCACTAACTGTTTTTATACTTTGAGAGATGTATACTATTTAGTTAGGCTGTCTGTAGAAGACCAGTGTTTAATACATCGCATGACCCATAAGATCAGAATCGAACATTAAAACCGTACCAGTATTTAAGAGATAACATTTCCTTGAGTAAGAAATGTCAGGCAGGAGATACCGGTGATTTAACATTTTGCTTTTATAAGTTGAAAGCCTTTTTATTGTAGTTTTAACTCACTTATTTGTACTCGAACTAATAATGTATTCACGTTAAGAAAATATGACGTGTGAATTAAACCCCGCCCACTAACCAATCACTTTCAGATTTTTGAACGAAACGGTATTTTTTTAACACCTAATTGATCGTTAAATGTGGGTAGCCCAAAATCGATCAGAATGTCTAGCAGTAGATTGTTTAATAATAGTGGTAGATAATTCAACTAAAAGGCGTCCAGTGCTGATGTCCACTCTCCCAAGTTTCACCAGCTGATCCTGTACTGTCCTCATCCAACGGCTTCCCACTATCTCCACCAGGTCGTCGAACCATTACGCCTAGTAACGCTCCGTTAATCGGAAAACTGTCTTGGTCTTTGATAGATGAATCACTATTTTCTTAAAGCGAACGTACTGTAAAAATAATCTTGTGTAACGCCATAAGGTTTTCAATTGCTTCTGCTATGAATCTGTAAGTTCGAAGATCGTCAGGGTGGAGGATATCTAACTTAAGCGATATCCCCGGGGGGGTGGGGGGGTAGTGTCAGATTTTCCTGCTAAAAACTACCTCATTGTGAGGAACGCTATTATTGGCTATTGTCAGAGGAGCGACGGTCTAATATTTCCTTCAATATTAATTAATTCATAAAAATAAATCATACAGTGAAACAGAATATCATTATTTTTAAAGTTGGTCGATTAACGTAATTCCGCCTTCGTAAAATTGTTTAAAGTTGATTGTTATTTAATCACTAAAGTTGATTTGTTCAAATTTTAATCATGTTGGTGAGTTTTTTGTTATGACACTTTATTTTTTGTTTTTCTTGTTATATTTTTTTATTGCCTTTGTAATACTTTAAGTATACCATGCGGTCGACTTTGCTGTGACAAAATCATTGTCTATGCATTTTAATTTTTATGTTAACATTTATGTTTGGTTGATTTTCATAAAACAGTTAAAACCTACATTATTTTATTTCAATCTCCTTCCTTCCATTTAAATTGACTTCGAAGAATCTTACTGATGAAATCATCAAAGTATGAAAGTCTGATACCAAGCGACCTTGGACTGAGTTGATTCTGTGATACTGAGATGAAACGTATTTACGCTACTAGGTTTTAAAACCAGGTTTTCAATTCGAAGTACTGCGCCCTGGTACGACCAAAAAATACTTGCATTATCTGCAGTAATGCGTATCGTATTCTTAAAAAACTTAAACACTACACATAAAAAACTTGCTAGGATAATGATTCATATCTTAATAAGAATAAAAAACAATCGGCTCGATGACGTATATATATGGATACTTAAAAATCTTTGATACTAACAAATACTTTCAAGTATTTTTAAAACCTGGTTTTTGACCCTGGTATTTTTCCGTACTCGTACTTAGAAGCCCTGGTATTCAATTTTGCAAGTATGTCTCATCGCTAGATCATACTAGTAAAAGTATAAATATGAACATTAAACAATGTGTTCATTACACTACGCTTTAATTGGCAGTCGCTTTGAACTAAACTTCAATCTGGCTCTGTCATACAAAGTTTGTTGGCCTTTTATGCTAACGCATGTAACAATTATAGTGCGATCTAAGTTCTGTAGCAACTCCATCTAGGGAGGGAAAATGGAAACTAATATTCTTAACTTCCGAGTTTGAATGCTTTATGTAGTTTGTCTTGAACAATGAATAATAAGTAGAAGAGCTAATTGAATCACCCTTAACGCATTGTTAATAACAGCTCATAGTTTGGAAGCTGGGATCTAAGACTTCGTACCGAGATCACGTAAAGCTGTCGGTCCTGCGCCTGATCTTCCCCGGTCGTGTCGGATAACTAATATAATCATTCCATCGGATTTTAAGAGTAAGAGAACAGAGAGTGCACTATAATAGGTATATTCTGTGTAGTTGGCTAGTTTCCGTTAAGACTGGCCATAATCGGCTACTAAAACATCATTATAATATTCACTTGCTAAAGTATGACAAGAAGTAAAAAGTTATCGCCGGGTCAAGCCTCGCATGTACTTGTAAATTATGTCGTCACGACTAAAGTCTAAAGGTGTCTATAGAAAAAGCTCTTTAATCTTATATTTTACTAGCTGACCCACGCAACCTCGTTTGAGTCTTCTATTGCCCGTAGCGTGAAAATTTTCCCCCGTTTTTGAAACATTCTTCATTGGGGCTCCGCTCCTATTAGTATTAGCGTGATGATATATAGCCTATAGCCTTCCTCGATAAAAGTGCTATCCAACACTGAAAGAATTTTTCAAATCGGACCTGCGGTTCCTGAGATAAGCACGTTCAAACAAACAAACTCTTTAGCTTTATAATATTAGTAGGTATAGATTGAACAGAACACTAACTTAGCTGTACAGAAACTTAGTAATTATAAACGAGAAACAAGAAGAATATTTAATTAAAACCTACTTTGGTTATTGACAATGGTTAGGTATTCTTATTCTGTCACTTAAAAAAGAAAGTTACACTCTTCAAAACACACACTTATCTTTTTATTGTATAATAATTTAACATTTTTATTTTCTTTGGTCGTAAATAAAGTTATTGAGTGCATTTTACTGGTGTTAGTTTTACGTTAAGAATTAACCAGTTAGCATGCAACAAGTAGGATCATACTTTTAGTACTTTAAGCTTGAAAGTACAATAAGTGTATCACTTTAATATACATCTGTGTTAATATTGAATTAATTTGAAGGCTTGATGAGTTCCAGAAGTCATAAAATGGAAACCAACATTAATAATTTCGCGTCACTGAGATCGATCATTCCTAAAGACGGCCCAGGACCTCGTGGTGCAGGACAAATTTATTATGTAAGATTAGAAAATTTATTAAAAGAACTTTAATCAAAAACCTTTTTAATAACTAGTATGAATACAGTAGGTATGGACTATCATAGCTCTTAAAATGATGGACCACTTTCGCGTTACATGAAGATCATGTTTTGAACCATCCTTATAAAGTTATTACTTGAAAATAAGACGAAAAAATAGCGATGGTATCAGTAGTTTTTGCCCGCAGCTCCGCCCGCGTGTATGTCAGTTATTGCGATATAGAGTAGGGTCGGTTGTCGAACAGTGAACCAACCAGATACAGTGAACCACCGTCATATTTCTGAAATCGCGACGATTGTTACTTGCTCGATCGTGTCAAAACATGTGCCATGTACCCACTTCCCCTCTTCCGTAGTAAGCCGACGACCACGACTTGAGCGAAACATGTGATGTGTGCTTGTTTGTTTTTCGCCGAAAAAACGTACTATTTCCAAGTAAGTATCTCGATTTTTGTATTTTTTGGTTTTAACTAAGAGAGTAACATACGTGGTGAATACACAGCGGTAAACAGTGAAGTGCAAGAAAAGAGTATAAAACACAATAACTTCGTCATCGTCGCCATTTCAAAGGTTAGAAAAACAACTATTTCATCCTAAACTGACAGTTTGAGATACCCACATATCGAACACAACTCGACCATAGACTAAGGTGAGCACACTCGAATGGTGTTGCCAACGTAAAACCGGTGCTACCAACAATAAACAAGGGTTACCAACAACCAACGAGTGTTGCCAACTAAAATCGAGTGTTACCAACTAAAAACAAGTGCTGCCAAAAAATACTACGTTAGGAAATTACTCATCATGGATAAACAAATGGAAGTATTTTGGCAAAAACTGAAGGAAGAAATGTCAGCACAGACACGGGAGATAACCGAAGCCGTCACTAAAAAAGTATCGGAGAGTATCGACGAAAAACTATCTGCTCTTATGAAGGAAAATGATAACCTGAAGATTGAAGTCAAAGTATTACAAGAAAAAATTAAGTTAGCGGATGATCACAAAAGGAAAAATAACATCATTTTCTTTGGGATGAAAGAAGAACCAAACGAGTCCATAATGGAATCTATTACAAAATTACTGCGAAAAAACATGGACATTCATATCACCTCCCAAGAAATAAATAATGCTTATAGACTTGGTGCCAAGAAAGACCGCAAACCACGCCCTATCCTTGTGACTTTTACTACAAACTGGAGAAAGAACGAAATACTTAAGAATAAAAAGAAACTAGATTCAGGAATTTTCATCAAGGAAGATATCAGCAAGGAAATCCTGGAGAAGAGGAAGGAGCTTATGCCTCAGTTAAAAGAAGAAAGGGCAAAGGGTAAAATTTGCTACTTCGTTAGGGACAAAATCGTTATTAAGGAGCCGAAAGATGATAAAAGAGATAAGAGGAAAAGAGACTGCACCGACTCGCCAAATAAATCACCCAACAAAGAATGCACGTCGGCCCCAAAAAAGATTAATAAAACTAACATCCTAGACTACGTCGCACGAGGCAGACCGGCATCACTATCTCTACCCACAACCTCAAAAAACGACCAATAGACACCGACAATAGGAAACCGAAAACAACCAACAAAAACCATCAACCCAACAAAACTACCCATACACTCACCCCAAGACGGCTGGTCACCGCGGGGGAAGACGACCACTACCCTCCAAATACTACCCCTTCACCCGAAAAGAATGCTTTCGGATACAAAAAACAACAAATTGAAAAACACATACATATAGCTACATACAACACACTATCACTCAGGACCGAAGAAAGCCTACAAGAACTTCTACATTCTTTACGAAATATAAAATGGGACATAATCGGCTTAAGCGAAGTTAGAAGATATGGCGAAGCTATTGAGGAACATGATCACTTCATATTATACTATAAAGGTGAAACACCAGGACGTCATGGAGTAGGATTCCTGATAAAGAAAACACTCAAAACCTCAATTTCAGAAATAATTGGCATATCAGAAAGAATTGCCATTTTGAACATAAAAATACCCCCTGGCAAAGAAATATGGTCTATAGTGCAAGTATACTCACCAACCGAACAATCGACGAAATCAGAAATTGAGTCATTCTACTTCTCCCTAAATACTGCCATTAAAGACCACGCACACAAGAACTTTATAGTAATGGGTGATTTTAATGCTCAAATAGGTCCACCAAGGAATGGAGAAGATATCGTCCTGGGACCCTACAGTAGCGGCAAAAGAACAAGAAACGGACAAAAATTAATGGAAATGGCGTTCGAGAATCACATGAAAATACTAAACAGTCAATTTAAGAAGAGAGTATCCAGAAAATGGACTTGGGTATCACCAGATGGCAGATACAAAAATGAAATAGACTACGTGCTAACAAACAGACCAAAATCATTTGATGACTGCGCCACTATCGCAAACCTAAATTTCAATAGTAACCACAGAATGCTTAGAGCATGCCTGAACACATCATCTGTCCTAAAATCAAGTCGACCTTTCAAAGCGAAAACCACAATACCGGGCAGCAATGCAGAAATAGCCACTATACAAGAGAATCTCCGCTCGGTGACACAATCGGGTCTTGAACACTTGAACACTCAAGAGAAGTATAATACAATACACGAAATATTAACAGCCAAACCTAAAACTAACATCGAAAGCGAATCAAAGAATAAAAGCCACATATCAGAAAAAACTCACGAACTCCTACAAAAAAGATCAAAACTAATTAGCACAACGAACAAAACAAAAACTATTAGAGAGCAAATTGGAAAATTGAGTAAAGAAATAAAAATACAAATAAGAAAAGATAGAGAACATTCCAGACTTAACACTTTTGAAAAACATATCAAAAGGACTGGCGGTATAAAGAAGGCTCTTAAAGTCCTAACAGATAAAACTAATTGGATACCTGACATGAAAGACCAACACTGTAAAACAAAAACTAAAAGATCAGAAATTTTATCAATAGCCACAAATTTCTACAAAAACCTATACTCCAGCAAGAGCCATATAATAAATACAGACTTAAACAACCATGACAATGTACCATCCATATTAGTCGAAGAAATACACAAGGCAATCATTACACAGAAGAACGACAAAGCTCCAGGTCCCGATGGTATTACAAACGAACTGCTTTTAGGATGTAGAAATTGTATTGCACCGGTACTAAAATACGTTTTCAACGATATTATAGACAAAGAAACAATACCGACGCAGTGGACTACTTCAACAATTATTCTCCTTCATAAAAAGGGTGAAAAGTCAGATATAAATAACTACAGACCCATTAGTCTAATGTCTAATATTTATAAAATTTTTTCTAAAGTAATTTTAGGACGGTTAACAAAAACTTTGGACGACAACCAACCTCGGGAACAAGCTGCTTTAGGGCAGGCTATTCAACACTGGACCATATACATGCTGTGAGACAAATTTTCGAGAAGAACAAGGAATTCAAAGTACCGTTCTACTGTTGTTTCATCGACTATAACAAGGCATTTGATTCAATCGAACACGAGTACATCTGGACTTGTCTCAAGAACCAAGGAGTCGAACAAAAGTACATCAGAATCATAAAAAACATATACGCAAACAGTACAGCAAATATAAAATTAGAAAAAGAAGGAAAAGAAATAAAAATAAATAGAGGGGTAAGACAAGGAGATCCGTTATCGCCAAAATTATTTACAGCTGTTTTAGAGGGCATATTTCGAAAACTAAATTGGAATCAGTACGGCTTAAACATAAACGGAGAAAAACTGTCCCACTTACGATTTGCTGACGATATTATATTATTCGCTGAAACAAAAGACCATATACAAGAAATGCTCATAGATTTGGAAAAAGAAAGCCGCGCGGTAGGTCTGACAATGAACACATCCAAAACCAAAGCACTAACAAATGCACTAGAAGACCCGATCATCATAAATGGAAAACTGATTGAGTATGTGACAGAATACACCTATCTAGGCCAACAAATTTCTAACACCGAAATAATGACGAAGGAAATAGACACAAGAATCGGAAAAGCATGGAATTGCTACTGGCGACTAAAAGAAGTTATGAAGAACAAAGAAATTAAGATGTCCATTAAATCAAAACTCTACAACACCTGCGTCCTACCAGTTCTAACATATGGTTGTCAAACCTGGGCTCTCACCAAAGCGCAAAACAAAAAATTAGAAACTTGCCAGTCAGCAATGGAACGAAGCATGTTGAATATACGCATATCTGACAAAATACGCAACCAAACCATCAGAAATCGCACTAAAATAGAAAACGTAACGACCAGAATTCGAAAACTTAAGTGGCAATGGACTGGTCATACAATAAGAGGCTTCGAAAAATGGAACAAAAACCTAGTGTTTTGGTATCCTAGAAATAGGAAGAGAAAACCAGGCAGACAGTTTCGAAGATGGGAAGACGATATAAAGGCAATAGCAGGAAAGACATGGAGTAGGACAGCGCTAAACCGAGCAGAGTGGAAAGAGATGGAGGAGGCCTTTGCCAAAGCTGGGCAAACAGACGAAGTTGTCGGTGTCAACGACTCATCATAGTCACTCATTTAAATTTTTGTAACTATTTTTGTCTGAATAAAGGCTTATATTATTATTATTATTATTATTATAAGAGAGTAAAAGTTGTGTTGTGTTGTTATAGCTTTGGAAATATCATAAGCATATTGCATTCTGAAAAATTTCAAATAAGACTTATTAATTTTTAGCTTGAAAATTGAAAAGTACCTGAATTGAACAGTGAACCAGGTCTGCATATTACACAGTGAACCGATTCACTGTGTACCTTACGATCCTGGTACACTGTTTCTTGAAGTGTTTTCTTTTTGTTTTAGGATGCCAAGGCAAAAAGATAAAGAGCGGAAGATAGGAAAACATAAAAAAATGACATGATGTCAACTTTACGTATGGTAGAAAATGGGAACTCTGTTAGAACGGCGGCAAATGCTTGTAATATTTCATACCATAGATTGCGTCGTTATGTAAAAAAGAAAATAACATGGAACAGTGAAATCACAAAATTTGCCTAATGCTGCAGTTTCAGCAATTCTCGACTTCATGTAAAAGCAATAATCAAGAAATTCAAGATTCAACTTCTGTGACTGAAGTTTGACAAGACATGACGTTCAAATTTAAGTAACCTTCTAGATGCACTTTCTCGATCTGGGGTAACATCTATAACATCGTCTACGCAAACGTCTTATTAAATATTAATGCAATGTGAACTTGCCTTTGTTGAATATGGGATGATTAATTTTAAGTATTTTGATTTCATTATTTTAAGTGATAGGTAAATTAATGAAGACTGATAACTCTTGTTGGCAGAAATGTTTTATTTTTTTTCTTTTATTTTCTATGGTCAAATAAAAAGATGATTATTAAAGATTGTGTTTCTTTTCTACAAATAAGTGTCCCATCAATATAATTATATTGTGGTTCACTGTTGAAATAAGGGTGGTTCAGTGTAAACCATCCATAGTACACAGTGAGCCAAATTCATTTATTTTTAAAACCTCTATACCGTCTTAATTAATTCTTTGATCTTTCTGTAGTCTATAACTAAGACACCTTATAAAATTACCTAAACGATGACACCTAAATCATGTTCTTATCTTTATTTTCTAACAAGATATATGACTTAGAAAAACAGCTGGTTCACTGTTCGACGACGCACCCTAGCCTATGTTCTTCCTCAAGAATAAAATTATCTCCAAATTCAGTTGTTTAGTACTAATTTTTTTTTTACGTGTGGAAACCCCCTTGTGCCGTCATCCCGCCGGGGTTTACGGCGGGGAGGTGTGTCGGAATCGAACCGACTAAAACCACACGGTGTGCCACTCTGCGCCTGAGAAGGGAGGGGTCCGGGAACTGCAGTTATTAACACGACCGGACACCTCCCAGCGCCTGCCCGCACTGAAGCGGGCACCGTCTACTGGTATACTATCTCAAATTAGGGGACGCACGGCACACGCGTACGTCGCCCCTTCGCGGCTGGCCACTAGAGCGGATGGAGGAGAAAACTCGTCCCCACCATCCGCGGCCACACTCAGGGCGGCATGAGGCGCTGATAGGTGCGCCTCCACCGCCCGGTTCGCCGGCGGCGGATCGGGACCGAGTGAACACCGTCCTCCCGGGCCTTCTCCGCCGCATGCTTCTGCAAAATTACGTCTTCGCAGAAACTGTAAAACTGCAATCGCTACCGGCCACGGAGCGTATGATGGCCGGTAGCGAGAAATCTCCTCCAATGACTGCAGTGAGGGCCAGACGCTGCGCCGCCCAAGCGGGGCAGATCTCCAGTGTGTGCTGGGTCGAGTCCTCACTGTAGTCGCAGTGGTGGCAGACGGGACTCAGTTCCCTTCTAGCGACCGAGTGCAGGTACTTCCCGAAGCAACCGTCCCGGAAAGCACCTGCGTCAATCGAAAGGAAAGAGTCCCGTGCTGCCGCCCTGCCCGAGTTGGCAGGATGACCGGCTGGAGCGCCTCCACGGCGGCAAATCCAGCACGTGGTGCCTCCAGCCGGGACGACCAACGAGCCATGTTGGCTCCACGAGCGGCTTCATGCCATTCGCGTACCTCTTTGGGCGGAGGACGATACCCGTTCTCCGCCCGGTATTGAGCCGCTCGTCGATAAACTAGTGGTCTAGTGCCCATAACACAAGCTCTGCTTGGCTTGGGACTAGAAGATGTATATCTAAATGTTATTAAATCACCAGATGACCCTGAAAAATAATATTTAGTGGTGGGTCACCCTTATTATTTAGGGGTATGATAAATAGAAGTTGGCCGATTCGCAGACCTACCCGATATGCACTCAAATTTTTATAAAAATCGGTCGAGACGTTTCGGAGGAGTTTGGTAACAAACACCGCGACACGAGAATTTCATGTACTTACTAACTTTCGCCCGCAGCTTCGCTCGCATTTAATAAAAAGTAGGTGTCCTATGTTACTTCAAATACCTCCAAGAATATGTGTACAAAGTTTCATGATGATCGGTTAATTAAGTAGTTTTCGCTGTAAAAGTGCAACAAATCAACCTATTTTCACCTTTATAATATAAATATAAAAGTGTGATTAGGATATTACATAAAATACAGTTAATTTTGAATTTATATAATGTTACTAGAATTAATTATAATTTCTTGCTAGACGTCGCGAGTGTTAAACTCGACTGCCCGGTACGAAGAATTCGTAAAGAAACTGCGTGCGAGCGAGACGGAGCTCAAAAAGAAAGAAAAGGAAGCACATGAGAAAGCTGAAGATAAATACAAAATAAGTTTCTTTACGCGGTGTCAGCGCAGGTTAGTTCACAAGTGTCTACTAGGGTTCCTATAAATTTTTAACTGTAGGTACCCATAACCATATTTGAAGTAGTCCCAATTTTATTATCTTTCAAAAACGACCTCTCCCACATTAGTAGATATTATTTCGTGTATCGCGGAGGAACTTAAACAACCTACATCGAACAGATCTACACTTAAAACAATTTCTGGCACAAATTGTGTCTTTCATATACGGAGACCAAACCCGAAACATTCAACATAGTAAGATGCTGTAAGGTGACCGGGTGAACATCTACGCCACCCGTGTCTTGTATAACTTTAAGGAGATATCTCATGGTGCGAGAGGCTCTTTCAAGCCGAAGCGTGGCGTGTACTACGGCCTCACAAAAAAACCGGTGTGAAATAGCACTTGCACTGTGTTTCACTGAGTAATTGAGGATATCGGAGGCCCAAACCCCTCCCAAGCCCTCCCTCCCTCCAAAGGCTGGTAACGCACTTGTGATGCCTCTGGTGTTATAGGTGTCCATGGGCGGCGCTAATCGCTTAAGATCAGGCGATACGTCTGCTATTTAGCACTCTATTCAATATAAAAAAATGGCTACATATTTTGACGCTATGAACCTTAGGAGGAAAGCAGTGACTATAAATTATGTAATTAGGTAATTAAAAAAAAATGGCTTAACAATGAAATAATAGGCATTTGTAATAAGTTAATTTTGACAATATTATTATTGCATTCTAAAATGCAGAATATGGCGTTCTAGTAATACATACCCATAGTTGTAACATCAATAATCCATATTCGCAATAAATAAAGTTTGAAGTTTTTAAATCCTGGTAGTTACATTTACTAGTAGCATATTAGTAAAGGGTACATTTATTTTCAGGAGCTTATTAAATAAAGTGGGAGTTCGTTTCAATATTTGTATGCAGTCCTATGAAGACGATCTTTACGTAAAAAGGGAAAAGTAAGACACAATGTTTTATTTGTCATCAATGATGTTTAGTCGTCCACTGCTGGACAATAACCTGTCCTTAAAAAAGAGGTTCTGGCCTAGTTTTCTTTCAGTTTGCAGTGCTTTTGTGATGTGTACTTTGTTCTATCATTTGGCACGATACCTACGAGGTGAATAGTTGTGGTGAATCTTCGTATTATTTTCTCGTCTATATTTTTTTTATAGAATAGGGGGCAAACGAGCATACGTATCGCCTGATGGCGGTCTCTCACTCGGTGATACACAGCGCAAGTGCTATTTCACACTGATTTTCTATGAGGCTGTGGTATTACTCTGGTCGAGCCGGCCTATGCATGCCGAAGCGTGGCTCTCCCTCGGTATAAGTTAAAGATAGCTTTTTGAATGTTTATTTTCAGATTGAAAGACCTTTATATGATAGAAGAAACGGAGAATATGCGTAAACTTGTACAACAAGTTTACGACGGCAAAACAGCAGCTTGGCAGGATACTAAAGAGCACTTGGCACATCTACTGGCTAAGCGTAAGAAGGAACACGAGGATAAATATTCATCTACTGAAATTTCACTGTTAGTAAAAATCAGCAGTTGCCGTATTTTTGAAGCACGACTAACTTAATTACCGTGCAAGTAAAATACGTTGAACTTCGGACTATGAAATAATTACTAATCCTACATCGAATGCAAGTTCTTGCGCTGATTAGCATATCTACATATTATAACTGCCCAATACCATCTATTGTGCCGCTATATGCTAGATAACATGTCCTGCCCCCCTTGCCTAAGCCAAAGGAGTGCTACTTTATCTAATATTGACAATGACATTGCCAATGACACATTTAGGCGTTAATGATTGCAGAAAGAAACATCGCTTGAAATTTGGCTAGGGGACTGGTCTACGACTGATCCGCTCTTTGTGTTCGAGTGAAATGCACACTTTTGCCTCAACTCGCCCTTACTTTCATCATGGTTGTAATAATACACTCATTTGCAAAAAAAACGGGCGGTTTCGACTTTCTTCCTGGCTGAAAAAAATAAAATACCAAAAAGGTTTTAATCATTTGAACATGTTACTGGCCAGTTACAAAAGTGCCATAATGTTTATAAGAGTACATTCCAAATTCAAATTTTTGACTGAGCCTGGTTTTCAAAGAAAACAACTTTTAACTACATTTTGTGGCGCGAATTCCCTATAGTTAATATCGACTTTAATTAACATTTTGTCAATTTTTATTAAATTATCTGATGTCCTTGACATTTAAAAGTATTGTTATTGCTGTTTAGCAATCTCGAAAATGGTAGATAAAGTGATAAAAGCGAGCAAAATTATTGCGCTGCTTGAAGAAGGTTGCAGCCAATGCTTCGTGGCTCAGAGGCTAAATATGAGTCGGTCGACAGTTCGAAGGACCTGGCAGCGCTATCAAGAGACCGGTTCCGTCAAGAGAAGGCCTGATTCTGGCAGAAAGACATGTACCGAACCACGGGATGATCGTTTTCTAGTTAGTCAAGCGTTGAGAAATCACAAATCTTCTTATGTGGACCTCAAGAACAGTCTCGAAGAAGTAAGAAATGTGCAAATTAGTCTATGGACGGTCAGGAGGAGGCTTCTCGCTGCTAATATACACAGTCATCGCCCGGCACGCGGCCCTAAATTACTCCGTGGACATCGAGTTGCCAGGCTTAGCTTCGCTCGAAATTGTGTGTCATGGACTCATGAAGACTGGGATAGGATATTGTTCTCCGATGAAGCCAGGATATCTCTGCATGGTGAAGATCGACGTCGGCGAGTGCTACGTAGACGAGGAGAACGCTTTGCAGAGGCATGTTTTGAAGAAATCACACCTTATGGAGGGGGCTCTGTTATGTTTTGGGCATGAATAAATTCCATGGATCGTACGGAGTTAGTCTTCATCGAAAATGGTACACTGACTAGACACCGATACATAACGGAAGTTCTAATTCCTTATGCACAACCCGCTTTAACCGCTCTTGGCGAAAACTCATTTTTTATGGACGACAACGCTCGCGCCCGCCGGTCTGGCGATGTGGAAGCGTATATGCTAGAAGTCGGAATTCGTCGTTTGGACTGGCCAGCTAGAAGTCCGGACCTCAATCCCATAGAGCATGTCTGGGACGTTCTGAAGCGACGATTGAGATCAGTGCAGCCGGCTCCGCAGACCATCAGAGAGCTAAAGAATGTGATTACCGCGGAGTGGGAACGTATTCCCCAAGAAACCATAAAAGATATACTCGCTAGCATGCCCAGACGAATGCAAGCCGTGATTTCAGCAACAGGGGGTCACACTCAATACTAAACTTTTATCTGCTTTTAATGTATTCAAGAAAAACAAAAAAATTAACGCGTTTCATTTTTATTTAGCGAGCAGGTACAATAATAGTGTTTTGAGCTTAAACATTATTTCTCAATAATTTAATCAAAATGTTATGATAAAACTGATGATACCTATTCCTTCCTAATTAATTTATAAAATTCTGAGGATAACAATACCTAAAATTGTCAAACAAACTAATAGTAACTATAAAATAGTTCTTTGCTTAAGTGCCCGTTTTTTTTGCAAAAGAGTGTATATTAGGATTCTTTATTGAATAGGGAGCAAACGGGCAGACGTATCGCCTGATCGCTACGCCAGAGGCGTCACAAGTGCGTTGCCAACCTTTTAAGAAGGAGTACCCTCTTTTCTTGAAGGTTTGAAGATCGTCGTATCGAAGGACAGTTCATTAAAAGACAAACTAGACTTGCAACTTTTTAATTCAAAAACATAATTATATTATCCAAGTACATATTCAAAGTAAGTTAAATTCTCAGATCCAAATGCATACACGCACTTCCATCGATAAAAAAGCAGCAGACTCAAGACACTGTCGAGGTCTGGGGACATCAGGTCCAAGAGAAACAGGCTCGCAAGATGGCTGACAAAGAAGTAGAAAACATGTGGCAGGCCGTCTTCATGAAGGAGACTGAAATGCTTGTAAGAACGTTACTTGTTATTATTTATTGTGAAATTATATTTCATTGGTAAAATTAAAATTGAAAAAGCTCCCTAGGCAAGCACTTAATCTAGTAATCATACGCCATAAACGCCTTACATGATTTTGGAAAAGAGCTGATACTCTTATTCTACCGGATCGATATTAACCAAACATAGCTAAGAACCACCGCAAGGAAACTGGCTTTGAAATGAAAATACCGCATCGAAATTGGTTCATTGGTTTGAGAGCTATGATGCCCACAGACAGACACTCACACACACACACACACATTCAGGCGACATCGACGTCAAACTTATAACACCACTCTTTATGCGTCAAGGGTTAAAAACATAAACCGACCAAATTAACGCCGAACTTTCAGAAACACATTATACTCGTACTGTAATAATAATATCCTTAAGCAATCAATCTAAAATACACTTTACATTGTCATCATTCTTTTGCAGTCCATTTCTAGACCTTTTTTTTTTTTTTTTGTCGAGGTGGAAAAATCCCTTCGGATCTCCGGCTCCTAGGGGACTGGGGAGCCAGGTATGTGGTGAGTCCACTAAAAACCACCCCGGCGGCCGGTCTCAGGCGCCCTGCTCTGGGGAGGACCCGGACCAAGACATTTCAGGCCCCCCCCAGGAACGACACCGCGTCTATAATACTCTTTCCTGGGGGTCTCTGAAAATATTGTTTTATTTTTCAAAGGACAAATTCTGAATATATATCCTGTATCGCAGGGGACTTGTAGATCACACAAAGTGTTGTCTCGTAAGGGGTTTGAACCCACAACACAGCGCTGTGGAAAGCGGCGTGGCTACCGCTTAAACCTCTAGGACAACTGTGAAATCAATTGCTAGTAGATACTATATTAAAAAAAGAAGTGTCTCAAAAAGTATTTTTTAGGCGAATACATCAATTGATATATTTTAACGAAAGCTAAGATTTGATCATATCTAATTTGCTTTGAAGCCGGTTTAGATCTCTAGGTATTTGTTACCAAAACTCTTCACGCCAGTCCATGTTACTCTTCGTTTTTCTTTCAAGACTGCTAGAATGGAGTTCGAAGCAATAGATCATTATCGTCGTAACCTTCAAGCAAAAAAAGACACAGACCGCCAAGTTGAGATGCGTAGAATAGAAAGAGCAAAGCAACAAGAAATTTTGAAGCGAGAAACACTGCTGATGCGTGCCAAGTTTGAAGAAAATCGTGTCCAAGACGAAAAAGGTAAACATTAACAAAGCATTATTAGATTAAAAAAAAAAATCCGAGTGATAATTCATTCTTTTTCTTTTTTTTTATTATATAGGGGGCAAACGAGCAGACGTATCGCCTGATGGTTAGCGATTACCAGACACCCGCAACACCAGAGGCGTTACAAGTGCGTTGCCGGCCTTTGAAGAAGGAGTACGCTTTTTTCTTGAAGGTTTGAAGGTCGTATTGGTCCGGGAACACTTACTATTTTTTAAATAAAAATGTCCTCCGTAGAATACGAATAGGTATCACCTTTTTCTTTACGCAACGGCTCGTTGTAAATATTCTTCGTTGCCGAATGATTTCTATATTATCTATTTGGAAAAACTTTACTCCTTAATGTTCTTAAATTCTCCTAAAATAATTTAACAATAGGTACATAGATGACTAAGCTTGGCTCGATATATTTTACTAGACAACTGATATAAATACATGTATACTTTTTTTTCAAAATAGATACATATTATACATAGAAAACACCCGAATTCCAAAAAAGCTATTAGTAGATCATACAAACAAGTAAACCGCCATAGTGTGGGTCCTAATTCGCATTGAGGATGGTGACCACCACTCTTGGGTTCTACTCATGCTTTCCATCAGGGAGAATAGAGTTATTTTGGCATCTAATACATAAAACCAAACATTTGATCTGGACTGGGAAAATAGCCCGAAACCTCAAGCACAGCAGCCGTATACCACTGAGGCAGGCATTATAAAAATATATTTACAGAGAAACGTCAACGCGAAGAGATTCGCCGGCAGCGAGTTGAAAATATTAAGGAGATGATAGAAGAGCGCAAAGAAACGGTCACTAAACAAAAAATCAAGGACAAGGTCATCACAGATACCTGGGCATCGCTCACTAACCTAGGATTAGATGATGAAAATAGAGAAAAACAACGCAGAAAGCAGCAAAAGGTAAGAATATATTTCTTTTCGGTTGAACGATCGACTTGATATCTGTTTTTTATATATGAGCCTACCAAAGTGAATCTACTCTGCCTGAACAAGCACAAGCATCAGCAACAATGCAACATGGATGGAGACCGGAGGCCCAATGATGCAGAACCGATAGACTGCCATAGTCACCATGTTGCGTTGAGTATGGTAACTACCACTCTTGGATTCTGCTTATGCTTTCCGTCAGGCAGTGTAGAGTCACTTTGCAGGCCTATACATTTAATAAAAAAACTTGAGAGGTGTCAAGGGACACCCGGATGGAACGAAGTTCGAAATAGAAAGACGAAACGAAAATATCTGTGTGTGTCGTCGTCGTGTCGTGACAACAAATTGTGTCGTGACAACAAATTGTATCGTGTCAACAAATTGTGTCGTGACAATTTTTCCGTCTAGCCCCCTTACACAACGCGCCATAAGGAACTTCGTTCCAAAAGTTTAAAAAAGCAACATAAAATTCCGCATCACAACACTAACACATCATCATTTGGCTCTTTCCACAGCGGGAAACAGCTGAATGTAATCGCATATTATCTAACCAAAAGCATTGCTATGCAAAACAAAAAAACGACAATGTACCACTTATACTAGAAGAATATGAACGGCGAGAGGACGCTGCTCAGATCAAGCTTGACCAGATGGCTGAGCGATCGCGTAAAATTGAGTTGGTAAGTTCTTTTTTGTACCGGGTGAGAGCCACGCTTCTGCATGCATGGGCCGGCTCGACTGGAGTGATACCACGGCCTCACAGAAAACCGGTGTAAAACAGCGTCTGCGTTGTGTTTCACCGAGTGGGTGAGAATACCGGAAGCCCATCCCCAACCCCTTCCCACATCTCCTTCCTCATCCCCCAAAGGCCGGCAACGCACCTACCTTAAGACACCTTTTCTATCTAATTATGTCTGTTTTAGGAAACCAGGGCAGCTATTGCAGACCAAATAAAAGAAAAAGAAAGAACTCGCCTCAATCAAGACGACAAGGCTTTAGAATACACACACCAAGTATCTGATCAGCTCCAAAAGCTAGTCAAACATAAGGAACTAACGGATGCACAAGCTAAGAAGCTCTTTTACAAAGACTTGTTTGGACAGATCGAGTATCATAAGCGGTTGAAGGTACACAACAATAATATGATGATGCCTCGCTTGCCTCTAATACCATAAAAAAAAAACAAATTCTAAAATTCAAAGTAGTTCATTTTTACCAAAATATACAATGAGGTACAATAGAAGTGTGACCCTCCTCTCAAACAAAATGTATTGTATAGATTGCTCCCTTAGTCCCTATTACGACACCCACAGGATAAATAAGGGTTGTATTAATAGCATACGCTTTTGGCACCAACCAGTTGAACCCTAGTTTGGTAATTTCGATGTCTTTGTAAATTTTACTAATTTAATAGGAGCGCGCAAGACATGAAGCTGATGAGGAACTGAGGAAGTGTCAGATTGCGACTAAGGAATATGAAGAACAGACATTGCTTTATCGGTAAGTCCTTAAAAATCCTCTTTTCACTAGTTAGTTAGTTTTTGTTCAAATTAAGGTTTAAAGCGTACTGCTTATTAGAATTTATCAAGATCGTTTAGTATTTTATTATGCCTATTTTTACCTTATGACTGCTTTACGCTGCTACTGCTTCTTATGATATAGACCTCTCCAATTGCACATCATTTGGTTCGATCCTCAGCAAACTTATGACCTTTTGGAAAATTAAATTCTCAATGGCATGTTATCGTTAAAATTGACGAAGTGAATGTTACCTCTCGCCCCATTTTCTAATGAGGAGGAGGCTACTACAGACATTGCTAGCTATTCATATGCTTATTTGCCTATAATATAACAGAAAAAAATCATGTTTATTAACTCTGTTACTAGTATTTCTTTCATCACATGATTGTTTCGTAGTAGTCTTCATGAGATAGATTATCCAGGACTCATATAACATTTTAAAGAGAGACTTTTAAAAAGAGTGGCCATCAGTTTCTTTCCCAGTATTCTTCTCATAAGGCCCTACGCACTTTGGGAACTGGTAGTTACAGATCGACACAAGCGATCAGTATTTTCAGTTCATTTTTGGTCAGATTTTGGTGTTTTCACCATATTTACCTTGACCATCCAGTGATTTTGAACTGTAGCTTCAATTTAACTTCACTTAGTGTTTAAATTGAATAAATGATTTTGAATTAAAATTAATTTATAGTAAGTACAAGATTAACAGCTTATATGTTAATAGCTACTCAAAGTATTTTTTTATTTCAGGCCAAATTACGGCTATGAACACCCATTCATGAAACAGATGAAAACCTTGTCCAAGCATACGGAGTCACCTTTAAAGGTCAAACAAGATTGTCGCTGTGGAGCTTTTAGGATATTATCGAATATTTTTAATACTAGATTAGATATAAGTAGTTTATATACTCGTATCTAACAATTCCGTGGGAGAGCCACGCTTCGGCATGAATGGGCCGACCGGAGTGGTATCACAGCCTCACAAAAGCCGGTGTAAAATAGCGCTTGCGCTGTGTTTCACCGAGTGATACCGGAGGCCCAATCCCAATCCCAACCCCTCCCTCCATCCTCCTCCCCATCCCCCAAAGGCCGGCAACGCACTTGTGACGCTTCTGGTGTTGCGAGTGTACATGGGCGGCAGTAATCGTTTACCATCAGGCAATACATCAGTTCGTTTGCCCCTATACCACAATAAAAAAAATGAAAACAGATACTTTTAACTCAAAAATAACTTAATAAAATAACTTTACAAACCAAACACTATTACACCAACATCAAAAATGTTTGAATATTTGGACTGCTGCAAGCTCAAAACGGTTAAACAAATTTCTACAGACATATTTCGAACTATTTCTATTAGATTTTTGGTAAGGAAATACAAACAATGGTTTTAATTTTCAATACTTTTTTTGCTGATAAAGTGTTGCTGACACTACAACATTTATTTATTTATTAACTTTATGCACAAAATGACACAATACTGTGTACTATGTATGTTTTTCGTTTAGTTCCTAGTACAGTATTAGCAATAAGGAAGGAAGTTATCTAAGAAAAGGAAATAATTAAGTTTAATTTTATGTTTACGAATAAGTGGCTTATGTTTCTCTGCTCACAATAAACTATTTCTATTATTTGTGTTTTCCTTATTTACGTCATTTTCAATATTTGGCATGTAAACTTTGCGGAAACTTTTAGGACCACAAAACATTTATAAATAAATAAATAAATATTTCAAACACCTAACACCCAACGCCATCTAGTCCCAAGCTAAGCAGAGTTGTTGACTGCACGGTTGGCCGAATGGTTTCAGCGGTCGCCATGCCGCTGCTGCTGCGCCAAGTGTCTTGGGTTCAAATCCCACGCGGTACAACATATTGTGTGATCTACGAATTGTTGTCCCGAGTCTGGATATTGTGTCCGTTTCATGTATGTTTGTAAAGTCCCCCACGACACAGGATGTTTATTCCTAATGTGGGAGTAGTCTTTTTTAAAAAAAAGAAAAAAAAAAGAGCTTGTGTTATGGGTACTAGACAACTGATATAAATACATTTGTACTGGTTTTTTTTTGTAAATACATACATATTATACATAGAAAACACCCAAACTCCGAAACAAATATTTTTAGATCACACAAACATTTGGATTTGAACCCGAGACCTCAAGCACAACAGTCGCAATCACTACCACTGTGCCACCGAGGCAGTTTCTGTAAGTGAATTAAATTCTTTACTCGTTTCCTTTAATAATTAAATAGGTAAAGTGATGAAAAAGAAGCGATTGAAATGACTAACCGAAAACAGCCATGACTGTTTATTAATTTATACAATACTAATAAAGTATATGTTCTAAGAAAATAAGGTCTCGTATTCCGAGAGCGACACGGTGTGACGTCACTGTGCCACTGTGTGTCACTGTGGTAACTACCACTATAGCAACAACACGAAATATTTTCAGTCACCATTCTATTAAAAAAGATGAACGGGAACGGATGTAATGTCCCTCCGACACAAAGGGAGGATCCTCCGACCAGGCGAGGCGATCATGCCTGGCGGGCCACTGCCCAACAGTTGATGTCGGGATGTTGTATATATGATAATCGGCGCGAGAACTTCTATTGCGCGATTCAGGATTGGTAGTTCCTCCGTGTAGTGCGTTACTTGGTAGTTCAGTGTAATTTCAGTAGATGGCGCTGCAGTATGTTATGTTGTACCTATGTGGAAGCCGCCACAGTTTTGTATATAATATATAATCAAACAAAATATTTGAATTTAATTCTATGATAACGATAAAACTTTACAAAAGTGAGATCGGTAGTTGGGGAATTTGAGAACCAGCGATAGCGATGGTGACGTAAGGGACACTGTGTCTCGGAATGCTATACCTGGTAAAGTATTACCATGATAAAATTATTAAATTCATAAAATATGGGAGTTTTAATAAAGAAATATTAAAAACTACGGTTGTTTAAGTTTGTTCCCTTAATCCTTACAGACCATAAGCCAGATATTAAAATGTATTTGCAAAATGAAGGTATTGTAACTATAGGCATTTAGTAAAAATTTCAAAGGTATTTACTAAATAACAGACCACAATGTATCAACTGAAGATGAATATATTATAACAACTAAAGTGTGGTACCTCAGTTCACACACGATAAAAAAATATTTTAGTGAATAACCTATAGCTCATAAATGATGGGGTTCAGCTAGTTTAAATAAAATAATATGATATTTAATGTAATCACGCTTTTAATAACATAATATAAAAACGCATTCATTTCATAAGAAACATCAAACAATCAATTTACATCAAAATCATGGTCTAAGAAAACATAATAATGAAATAATGACCAAGTATATTGTTATACCACGAACAAATAGTCCAACATCCCAATCAGCCCAGACTTCGTCATTTTAGGAAACCTGAATTTTACATACCTATATCATTTAGTATAATATTATAAAATATTTTGAAAGAGCCCGACTAATATCATAATAATATAATAGGCCATTATTCCTCCCAGACTCGTTTAAAGTTTATTGTAACTAACGCCTCTGCTTAATTCAAGGTAGACATACGCGTCATATGTATTGCTATATAAGTTAGCGTAGACGTTCATATTTCTCAACAATATAGACTAAAAACTAACAACACAACAACTGCTGACTGTAAAACGGCTGTTGTTTCCGCTTAGCGAGTACCCATTTCTTTCTGAGTATATGTTAACCTAACGATCCTAAAAATATCATCTCTCCTAAATTACGTAAGTCTGGGCTGATTGGGATCTCAGTCTAAAAATAAACTTTTTACAACCAAACTCATTAACAATTTTGTTATAAAAAATACAATCGAAAACATTTATCTTTAGTAAACAAACTTGACAAACTGATTGTCATTACATTTTATAACGTAAAAAATCGTGATTACCATAGTTATTTTTAATATTATCAAAATATTATATGAATATAAAATAAACATAATTATAGAAATGAATTCAGGTTTTGTAAAGAGACCGAATCCTAAAGTACCTAAAGATGGATTTGGACCTCGCGGAGCTCCGGACTGCTATTATGTAATTTTTATTTGTGTTTACTGTCATATAGAAAAAGTACAGAAATGGTTTGAGAGGATTTGTAGGCTTTATACAACATCAAGCATTTGCTTAAATGCTGTAGGACCATTTCATCATGCTTTATTACTAATAAACGAACGTTCTTTCTCTGCGTTGAAAGAGTATAATACTTGTTCTTCTTCGGCATTATCTTTTCCGTCTTCAATAATCCAACGAACATTAACAAAAACGATTATCGTCAAATCCATAATATTATTATAAATTCAAAGTAACTCTGTCCGTCTACCTGGCTCTCTGATACGTTTTCACGGCTATTCCCGCCACACCGAATACCATGAAATTCGAATAGATATAATTTATTTCTTTAAAGACATAGGCTATATCTGATCACCGACATTTACGCGAAGTTTTTATTAAGTATGTAGGTGCTATTGATGAAAACTGTGTGCCTATAACGTAGTGTAGGACATCCACAGGCCAGGAGGAGCATGTCTGATGATCTGCGCAAGTCGTCTGACAGAAACTGGATGAGAGAAGCCGAGGATCGAACCAATTGGCGTGAGCTTGGGGAGGCCTATGTCCAGCAGTGGACTGCGTACGCTGATGATGATGATGATAATGTGTGCCTATTAATTATGGATTTAAATTTATCATACTTACATACATAATCATTATACGGCTGTTTGATAGAACTGTATGAAACTTCATACTGCACAGCAAGTTTATTTATTATTATTTCAAATACTGACATAATTAAAATTACAGACATCACGTGTGCTAAATTCGACGTTCCTTTACGTGCAATTTGTGAAGAAACTTCGTCAGCAGGAAGAAGATGCGCGCATAAAATACCTCCGTGAAAAAGCAGAACAGAAGGAGAATTGTCAACAAGAGTTCTTTATACGTTGTGATCGCCGGTTAGTCAAAACATTCAAACCCAAACACAATTTGGGAGACATATAATCTCCACCATTAATCTCAATAGCTACATTAGCAGAGGAGTATTATCCTAAGTGGCGCTCGCCCCAGGCTGACAACAGATTCAATGCTAGAGCAATCGGACCTATAAATGAGTTCCTTCGGTGTAGTCCAGATACAGACATTTTGACCCCATGGCGTAAGATTTTTTTTTTGCATTCTAAAGGCAATTTTTATAGTTCCTACTATAATACTAGATTTAAGCTTGTTTTCTGTTTACAATTTTTTTTTCTATTAAATTATTAGAATAAAAGAATTAGAAAAGTTTTTCTAATTCTAGTAGTATGTAATCTTTTAAGTATAGCTTTGACTCTTTAAACAGCTTTTTTGTAGTAGATAAACAATAAATTCATAGAATTAGCCAGACCAGATAATTCTATTAATTAATTGTTCACCTACTCCAACTGACATCCAATTTCTTTTGTAACTTTCATTACAGAAGTCTTATTAATAAAGCATCGGCACGGATCGACTGTTGCTTGCAAGCATATGAGGATTATTTGAAAGAGAAAAGACAGAAGTAAGTTTTTCCAGCCATCGTCATAGTCTCCATTAGGTCTTCATTTTTTATTTAGCGAATTTAATACATAAATAATAAAATTGTTAAATTAAATCACTCAATAACTAATTGTTACATGATTTTGAGTTTTATTAACAGAAACACATATAACAAAATGCTAATTTACAGCGTATACCGCTTCAGATCTTTTCGTTTGTTGCTCTTACGATAATCTTAAAATTTTATAAGTATTTATTCTTAGTGTACTCCTAGCCATTTCGGTCACTGCTACCAGTTTCAAAATAGACTCTACAGCAGATACTGTAGCTCGCCACTGATTTAGGAACCTCAATTTCCAAACTCCGGGCTGTTATTACGCATCTATTATCAATATTTATGCTTTTCGTGGCAACCTATAATTAAGGCAGCACCAATGTTTGTACATTACTGATATGTGCCTCTTAGCTTTTAAGGTCTCTTAGCGGTCTTTGTTGGTTGTCCAAATAAAATAAAAAAATAAATCTATAATTCGGCAAAACTAAATAACATTTCTTGCTCTGATCCGAAAATCAGACCTTCGAATCGAGACCATAATCAGCAGTCGCATACAATAACCGCTGAACCAACGACCAACTTTCTTCAACTTTGCAGTACTTTCGATTTTATTGCTTCAAGGTTATTGGATCTTCTATCAGCAGACGAAGAAAGGGACATACGATTATTTGTAGAAACAATTCAAGCCGGTAACGAGTTGGCATGGAACGCAAAAATGGATCGTCTCAATTACCTTATCGCTAAAAGAAAGAAAGAGCATGAAGATAAGTACCAAGATACGCCTTTGTAAGTTTTGATTATTCCTGTACCTACTACAACGCACTTATGACGCCTCTGATGTTGCGGGTGTCCATGGGCGGCGGTTATCGCTTACCATCAAGCGATGCGTCTGTTCGTTTGCCCGTTAAACCTTTTTAAAAAATTTGAATTCCTTACCCTTTAATTTTATTGCGTTATTGCAAACTATTCTATGTACGGTAGGTTAAATAAATCGAGACACTTTAGGTAAATTTAAAATGCGAATTGATTAGTCATAATTTCTTAGATTTTATGAAATAATTTAATATATTTGTTGCTTAACATCCAGATCCAAATCTGCGCACGTACTTCCTTGCATATACAAAATAAGAAGTAAAGAAGCTGAGGAGATTCAGCTGTACCAGATGCGAGAGAAGCAGATGCGTAAGTTGGCGGAGAAAGAAATGGACAAGACGTGGTACGAAGTCATTATGAAAGAATCTGAAGCTCTGGTAAAGATTATATTTTTATTAAGGAAGGTGTTCAATATTTCTATATACACATGTTTATTTAATTTGTTTTTAATTACTATTTTGAAATAAAGGGTTTTAATGGCTCTAAATATGGTTAATGGTGATGATTCTGTAGTTATCATTTAACTAAAATTCACTAAATTTTTTTTGTTGGATATTTAGTCCAGTGCCAAATAAGCGTTAATCATAAACACACGCTTGTTTATTACTTAAAAAGTAAAACTTATATTGGTATAACCAAAATTTGTTTAATTACACAACTTAGACCATCATTTTCTTTTAATCCTGTGTTCATTCATCATCAGCCAGTTGCAGCCCACTGCTGGACACAAGCCTCTTCCAAGGAACACCACAGAGCCCGGTCTGTTGCTTTTTGCATCCAGTTACTGCCAGCCCTCCTACGTAAGTCGTCCCGCTATCTGGCCAGAGGGCGTCCAACACTACGTTTGCCAAGACGCGGTCTCCATTCTAAGACACGCTTACTCCAGCGGTTGTCAGTTCTGCGACATATGTGACCAGCCCATTGCCACTTCATCCTACCAACTTTCAGAGCTATGTCGGTCACTTTGGTTCTCTGACGGATTACTTCGTTACGAATTTTGTCCTTCAGACAAAACTCCTAGCATAGCTCTTTCCATCGCACGCTGAGCGACTTTTAATCGACTTTAATCCTGTGTTAAATGTTTAAAATGTGTCAAAAATACAGCCCGATTAAATGACTTACGTAATTATTACTCATAAGTTTTACATTAAGTACAAATAAGCGTTCACATCTGATCAACTTTTAGTTGGTACTGAACTAAATATAGTGAAAGCAGAGATGTGAGATATCGAACAATGGACTGTAAGCGGATGAAATTAAAGTATATAATTCAATTTTTTGCTATTTTGTGGTATGGGGACTAAAGGAGCATGTGGGCTCATGTGTACCAAAGTATGGCTCTCCCACATTTATTATAACAACTTAAAACTGACCAATGGCTGGATATAAGCCTCTTCTTAAAAAAACCGTTTTGGCCGATGATACAGCGCTGGCCAGACGACTTGGTACAGAGTCTTTTTCAAGTTTTCCTTCTCTTTGCCGTGAGTGTTATCTTGCATTTTACTGACTTACTCGCCAAGCCTTATATTTCATTACTGAATACATGAGTGAGTATGTCACGGCAGTGTTATATAACAATATGCCGTATGATGAACTCTCAAAACTAAACATTATTTTCCTGGTTTCCAGTATCCAAAGATAGCAAATTAAATTAACAAAATAAAGTTAAACATTTTTTCTTAAGACCGCACGCACAGAATATGAGACTATCCAACGATATCGTCGGGACCAGGAAGCGAAACAATTCTCACTCGACATTCTAGAGCAACGGCGTCTAAAACGAGCCAAAGAACAAGAAATATTAAAGCAAGAAACTCTTAGATTAAAGGCCAAGTATGATGATGACAACAAGAAAGCTGAAGAAGGTAGATATTCCACATTTTTTTATGGAATACGGGGTAAACGACACCCGCTACACCAGAGGCGTCACAAGTGCGTTACCGGCCTTTGGGTAATGTAGAGTGGGATGGGGGAGGGGTTGGGGTATGGGTCTCTGGTATCCTCACTCACTCGGTGAAACACAGCGCAAGCGCTATTTCACACCGGTTTTCTGTGAGGCCGTGGTATCACTCCGGTCGAACCGGCCCATGCATGCCAAAGCGTGGCTCTCCCACAGAATAAACTTAATTCTATGACCTCTTACGTTTTTCTTTTCTCTTTTGTTTTATAAAACACGACACCCAGAAGATATATAACGTGTCGCGAGGGACACGGATAAAGGTCACTGAAACCCAGAACAACAATCAGTTGTGGATCAGACACAACAATGAGTATCCACTCACGATCTTAGGTTCTAATTGTGCTTCCATTAGGCAGAGTAGAATAAAATAAAAAAATGAAATCGAACTCTCATCCTATCCCTTAAATCACTACACCATTGGAGCAGCTTACTGATTATTTTGCTTCGGCGAAACACTGACAAAATGAATGCAAATTAGCCACTTGAATGGTCAAAAGAGATTTAGGATCGAAATTTATTATAGAGTAAACTTCGGTCCTGAATCTCTCTAGTCAAAACACATAGATAGTTATTACCACCATTTGAAAAATATATCATTTAATTTCTAGAGGAACGCCAGCGCCAAGAGCATCACCGAGAGGTAGTCAAAGAAATGAATAATATTATGGACGACCGTAAGAAGGTTCTTGCTCAGAGAAAAGCGGACGCTCAGGTAATTTCAAGTACATGGGACTCCCTCGCTGGACAAGGGTTGGCTGATGAAAAAGCTAAGGAGAAACGGAGAAGACAAAAACTGGTAAATATAAATTATGTTTTAATTTTAGATATAAATGTATATTCTATAAGAATAACCTTCTGAATTTGGACCTGTTATTTTGGCCATATCATATTTTTGCCATACCAATTGCAGTTGCTCAAGAACCCATTTGGAAATTAGGTTGAGATAAATTGTGATTAAATGTTTTTGTTTATATCAGGGGGAGCTAAGCGAATGTAATCGCCAGTTGATAAAGTTGAAGAATAATGTAGAAAAGCTTAAGGATAGCAGTGACCCACTAATATTAGCAGAAGGCCAACGGCGACAGGACGAGGTCGATCTGAAACGATGTCAGTACCGTGTTTACACAAGGAAGCTTCGCAAGGTTAAGTCATAGAAGTATTATCGTACTGTCCATATGTTTTAGTAGCACTTATCCCACCCACACGCCCACCACTGTAATTTCTGTACACTAGGATAAACAGCAGCGACCTTACGAACACATTGAGTTAAATGACAGTCGGATACTTCCAGAAATAATTATTCGTTTTAGAACTCGTGACGACAGTAATGAAAATGAAAGTGGAGGAGTTTTAAATATAATTAGTCCTCTTCTCTTTTTAGCAAAGAGTGAGACAGAATGAAGTATAAATAGGCAGAAAATTTAAAACAGGGTAGCACCATGGACACATAATATTATAGATTTTTATTTCAAGTAGTAATAGTAAATAGCACGCTGTCTAACTCCGCCTTGATCTTCTAAGCGTGGTTTTATAAATAATTACATTTCAGGAAATCGGTGCCGATGTTCAAAAACAAATTAAAGAGAAAGAGGAAGCCTTGAAAAATCATTATGACGCGACAGAAGACTATAATAAGCAAGTAACGGAGCAGTTAGATAAGCTGGTCAAACATAAGGAACTGACAGACGCACAGGCTCGAAGATTGAATCTAAAAGACCTTCAGGGTCAAATAGAATACAATAAAGTAGTTCAGGTATGGAATGACTTGGAAATTACGCTCATAGAAGACACATAGCATATAATTATTGTACACTGGCTAACCTGTTGAACTTCGCCTGTGTCACTCAAAAGGAATCAATTTTCCCCGTTTTGGCAACATTTTCCATTGAATGTCAACTCCTATTAGTCTTAGCGTGGTATCATATAGTTTAAAATCTTCCTTGACGAAAAGACTACCTAATACTAATAAAGTTACCAAAATTGATCCAGTCGTTCACGTGTGAATCCGTGACCAAGGGAAACAGGAATGTTATAAACTTAAAATAATAACTTATTTCAATAGAACCTATTGATCCAGATTAGTGATCACTGCCAAACCAGAAGTCTTGAGTTCATTTCCGATTCAAGTAATTGCGTGATGAGCACGATCATTGTTTGTGCCTGTATGTAATTAATATATTTGTATTTAGAAATTTATGGATGTTTATCACCAGTCTTCTAACCATGATATCCGAGCGTGGAATTAGACGACCGTTTGTAAGATGTGTGTGATCACTACCAATGTTATAAACTAGGCACCAGATCACCTAGATCGAAAAACTTAATAAAATAATAAAATAAAATAAAATAGTCTTCATTTCCTGTAACCTGTTTATACAATTTTCTATTTCATACATTTTTCTTTTTTTTCTTCCATTTTTTGCCCTATTATTATTATTATTTTACTTTCATTTAAATGTAGTTGATGGTATATGTGATAATAACTTTAAAATAAAATGATATCTATTGAACTAGCATTATCAGTAACCAGGTCAGGTTGTCTTCTAACATAGGCCTACTCTAATTTCCTCCACTTGTTTCGGTCTAGCGCAGTTCTTCTCCATTCTTCGAAAAGCTTAGTGGGTAGTATTTCGTACCATTACGTGTGTGGACTTTGCAGAACCGGAAATGGTCACTTTCAGTCAGGGTTGTGTTGTACCTGATGTGTAATTGTTTTCACCATTCTTGTCTATATATTTATTGATTTATTTACAGGAACGAGCGAAACAAGATGCAATTCTAGAACAAAAGAAGTGCCAAATAGCAAGAGATCAGTATCAAGAAGAAATAAAAAAGATGCTCTCTAGGTAAGTTAGCTCACTTAGGACCCATTATATTTTATCCGTGGTGTTTCCCGGTTTGAAAAAGGCTTCTGTCCATTTTAACTCCACTTTCTCTCTCTCGCTTTGCTAAGGAGGGAAGTAGACTTGTTATATTGCCAACTCCTCCAGTTTTTGCCTGATTAATTTCGTTGCGGGTTCCAAAACAGTTTTTCTTTTTCATTTTTTCATTTTTCCTGGGACATCCCGAATGTCATAACCCGTTGTGTTTGTTAGTCACTGCTGTTGATCCTGGTGTACAAGAGTTACAGTAGTGGGCGTGTGGGCGGGATAAGTCCCTTTGTCCCATAGCCCTGACTCTGAAATCCCCAAGGAGCAGCAAATAAGAAGGGATTTTTGACCCTGTTAAAAAAGATTTCTGGATGATGATTAAGCTGCGTGTCTGCTCCAATTTAGGCATTTTATAGCTGAAATTAAATATGTCCATGTCAATTAACATTGAATTATATGTTTACATCGAAATCAAACAAAAAACCACAACCACAACTCTTGGATTCTGCTCGTGCTTTCCATCAGGTAGAGTAGGGTCACTTTTGCAGTCTCATACATACAAAAAAACATCCTCTATTATTAAATTATTAATCTTCGATGATGTTGTATAATAGTATGAGGGTACACTCACAAAGGCGCTTTCCTGATTTTGCTGTTTGCCTTGCCCTTGCCTAGCCTGTTTGTTGACCTTTGATTCTTTATGAGTTCTCACTGTAAAAGGTACAATGTGGCTAAGTTTTAACCTGAAAATTACCCTAAAATACATATGTGTAAAGATAGAATTATTAAATTAGATTGAAATAAATTGCTTTTAATTTCTAAATTTTACTTTTGCAGACCATTCTTCAGCGATCACGTACACCCATTTATGAAGCAGATGGCATCGGGATTAAAGATGTGCCCGTGTGGTACGCGGCCGAACTACTGCTTATATCCTTCTGAAAATAGGCAATAAGAGGCTAACGAGTTCATATGTTGGACACTATTAATTTAACGAAGCCATTAATTTTCTACAAAATTAAATGTGAAAGTTCAGTTCAGTTCCATTTAAAGAAAATGCCTTCTCATAAAAATTATTTCTTCTGAAATATTTATAGCAGTATACATGATTTTTAGCTATGTTTTATATTTCGCATGCACTTCATAATCTACGTTACAAATTTTTAATATTAGCTGAGCCCGGTTTTGCCCGCGGTACAACAACAATGTAAAAAATCTACCTCCCCAAAAATTTTCAGCCAAAACGGTTCAGCCTTTCTAAATGGTTATAAATAATGTAACTAACACGACTTTCTTATATATATATATAGATTTAAAATCGGCGTATAATTTCCTTCTGATAAAAACAAGAATATTGTATTTGATGTGTGTAAGTTGTGTGTGATTAAAAATAACTATTGACATAGGTAAATGACTGGGTAATTTTTATAAACAAAAAAAATTTTTTTATATAACTGAACACTTATCTACATCCTTTTCACTACTCAATTATTATAATTATCAGATTTAGATTTAATTTTAATTAGTTTAATATACTTTATTATTATTAATGCATTTTTAGATAAAATTTTGTCCATAGAAATTTATTAAGAAATCTAACATCAAAGCTATAAAATGCATTGTAATATATTAGTTATATTTTGATTAAGATATTTTTTATGGTCAATAAATAATCGTAAAATTATGTACAGTTTTGTCTTAAGTATTTTTTTAAGTTGATGTTTTATTTTTAAGGAGTTTAATTCTGTTTTCTTATTTAGATTGAGGTTACTATTATGGTATATTATTAATTTTATTTAATTGCAAATTGTAGTAATGTTTTAAGTAATAAAATTATTTGTTTAATGTCTGTGTTTTAATGAGTATGAAAGGCCATAGAGCAACTCCAGTCCACCAGACTGTGTTGGTCTTTAATGAAAGACATTGATGGTTTTTTTCCTTTCTGATTAGTAAATTTAGAGAGAGCCAGCTAAAAGAAATCATTACCGTGGGTGAGCCACGCTTCGGCATGAATGAACCAGTTCGACCGGAGTGATACCACGATAACATAAAAAACCCGGTGTGAAACAGCGCCTACGCTGCCCCAACCTCTTCCCCCATTCCAAAGAGTACTATGTATATATTATAGCCCCATCCCCTACTCATCCCCCGAAGGCCGGCAACGCACTTGTGACGCCTCTGGTGTTGCGGGTGTATATGAGCGCATCGTAATAATCGCTTACCATCAGGCGATACGTCTGCTCGTTTGCTTAATATTCCATAAAAAATAAATATCAGAAGAGGCAAATCCCGAACGTAGAAAAACAACGGCTTGGCTATTAGAGACTGGTGACAGATCAAGGAGAACTGGAGTCGATGATAAGATAGCCGCCATCACGTCATCAACTGTTGTTCCTACCTTACTCTTATGATTTCTTCACTTGTATTTCTAGGCTACTTAGCTCAATACATCACAAATTACGATATTTGGTGTTTCGTTGAAGATATAATATATGTTACATTTGGACAAAAAAAAAATAAATAAATAAATATTTCAGACATCTAACACACAACGTCATCTAGTCCCAAGCTAAACAGAGCTTGTGTTGTGGGTACTTGACAACTTATATAAATACAAATATACGTTATTTTTTGTAAAAACCCAAACTTCTTTCAACTTATAGTAGGAAGAACCCTCTCCTGAGAGGAGACCTGAGACCTGAGACTACTAGTGGCACATTGAGGGTTGTTAATGATGAAGACGTAAAGTGACTAACTGGCCGCACAAAGAAATATATAACAAATTAAAAATAAATCATTTGACAAGAACACATTAGTCAATAGGATTGTGACAATTATTCAATACTACACACAATGTAATTTTTATCTTTATACCCGTATTTACTAGTGTGGCCTTTTAAGTATTTTCTTTTAAATATTTTCATCGAAAAAAATGGATCCTAATTGTAATACAGCACAAACTATGGCATCGAAACCTCCTAAAGACGGATGGGGACCCCGCGGTGTACCGGATTGTTATTACGTAAATAGCTCTACATACTAATATATTTCAACCTTTAGCTTCTCGGGATGTGGACAGTATAACACATCGGAAATATCTGCGCACCCGGCTGGAATGCGCTACACCTCTCGCTTCCCCACGCATTGCCCCGCCTTCGCCTATCTAGTACCGTTGCCAACGCAAGCGCTGACACACGTGTATTATTCTTGAATTCGTAATCACATTCTTGTTTATTGTTTCTCCGTTCAGTAAAATATTAATAAACTACCTATCTATTATCTGCCTCTGTGGCGCAGTGTCAGCGTATGCGACTGCTTTGCTTGAGATCTCGGGTTCGATTCCCAGGTAGGACCTGTTTGTATGATCTACAAATATTTGTTTTAGAGTTTGGGTGTTTTCTATGTATAATATGTATGTATTTACAAAAATAAAAGTATATATGAATTTATATCAGTTGTCTAGTACCCATAACACAAGCTCTGCTTAGCTTGGGACTAGATGGCATTGTGTGTTAGATGTCCGATTTTTTTTTATTATTGTAGACTTGCCAGCTGGCCTAAATTCACCCATCACGCTCGCTGTCTAGAGGGAGTTGGTTTAAAACGAACTTACGTTAGCACTAGTTTATTTTGACCGGAGGTGTGAAATAAAAGTTATGTGTTGTTTTCAGACGTCCCGAGTCCTAAACTCGACCGGCCACTACGTACGTTTTATCAAGAAACTGCGAGCCATTGAAGAGGACACTAGAATAGGTCGCGAGAACTTCAAGAGACGAGCTAGAGACAATGAGTGTATAGAATTTTTTTCACGATGTGACCGCAAGTATGTTGCAGTTTTTTTTTATTGTATATGTGGCAAACGAGCAGACGTATCGCCTGATGGTAAACGATTACCGCCGCCCATGGACACCCGCAACACCAGAGGCGTTACAAGTGCGTTGCCGACCTTTTAGGAAGGAATAGGCTCTTTTGTTGTTATATTTTAACTAAATGTATTGCTTCTATATGGCACATTGTGGTTGCAACCAATAAGCTTGCAGTACCAGCTAATCCTTCTGGACTGCATACAATGTAGAGCCGAATCGTGAACTGCCAAGATATTTCAAATCGGCTGGACTCTGGCGCTACGTAGAGATGTGGCCTCACTATGCATCTTCTATAGCTTTTACTATGGGCAGTGCTCCGAGGATCCCCGCCGCCTCTTTCCGCCATCGTCCTACACGACAACTCTTTCATCCCTGTCACTTAAATGGTTGGCAGTCCACAACTGTGCGCTTTTCTAAAAACGTTCTTCCTCGCACAATAAACTTTTGAGATAGAGAGTACCTAGTCCTTTTTATCAAGACCGACAACGCACTTGTGGCGCCTCTGGTGTTGTGATCTGTCTGCTCGTTTGCCTCTTATTCAATAAAAAAAAAAATAGTTCAAGAGAAATGTGTGTGTGTGAAGGTGCAGAACTATCTCATTGAATTATCGAGATCTGTACCACTTAAACTTTTAGCTTACTTCTAGTGCTTAAAGCTTAGATACCTAGATTTCATGTTGCAAGAACCAAAATTTTATTAAACACATTATGTACACATGACTAAAACAATAAAACCAACAAAATTAAAGTGTAGGTACTAATTCTTCTGAAACTCTAGTAATAACAAATATTTCTTGTATTCCAGAAATCTTATTAACAAGGTATCAAATCGTGTTCAGTACTGTTTGCAAGGTTACCAAGATGACGTTAAAGTGAAGAGACAAAGGTAAACACTTAAGATGCAATATCTCTGAGTTAGAACATAATAAAAAACAACACCTACTTTAAAACTTTATAAATATCCTAGATTAAAGGAGCTCCTTCACGTCGAAGAAGAGATGGATTTACGCAAACTAGTGGAACAGGTTCAGTCTGGTTACGAGTTAATGTGGAAAGAAAAGATGGACCGTCTGGCGTACCTACTGGCCAAGAGACAGAAAGAACATGAAGATTTATATAACGATACTCCCTTGTTAGTAACTTTACTCTTTTACTTACCTATCTACATCGTGGGTTTTTAAATAAGCGAAACTGCGAATCACGGCTCATTTCTTATTTCCCATCCTATAAAGTCCAATTTTGCAGATCAAAGTGTGCTCACGTACAACCTTGTATAAGAAAGTTGCAAGCTAAAGAAGCTGAAGAGATCCAACTATACCAGATGCGAGAGAAGCAGATGCGTAAACTGGCAGAGAACGAAATGGACCATATGTGGCATGAAGTTATGATGAAGGAGACGGAAGCGCTGGTGAGCATATATTTACATAACAGCCGGGGACAGCCGTAATAAATAAGTAAATATTTAATTATGATTTTGCGAACTAAATTGCACGGATGTGGTAGAATCTTAAGCCGTCATAATACCACAACTGTCTTCTTTCATGAATAGTTGTAAAAGCCCCAATACAGAAGATATTCATAGTGCGGGAGTTGTCTTTTAACAATGAAATATTTCTCTTACTTTCTTGAATAAGAGAAGAAAAGTATCTGTTGTCTAACATTTTTTATGAACTAACGACTTTTCTAAACTTTTATAATTCCATTTTAATATTTAATAACTTGCCCTTAGGCCGCCCGTATGGAATATGACGTGATAAATCGTTATCGTCGCGACTTAGAGGCCAATAAGTACACAATTGCTCAAATTGAGAGCAAACGCGTACAAAGAGCCAAAGAACAGGAAATATTGATGCAAGAATTCCATAAAATGAAGGCCAAGTTCGACGAAGATAATAGGAAAGCTGAAGAAGGTATATGTTTAAACTTTCATTATTATATGTGTATCGTTTGTCGCGATAAAAAATAGTCTATACTCTTCCTCAAGTATCTTCATGCAAATTCCATTAAAATCGGTGCAACGGATTAGCCGTGAGAGCGTAACAGATAGAGTATACACCGGCTTTTAATTCTTCTTATTCCCCTTTTGTTTAGCTCCACATTCCTACCGACACCGAATACTTTGGATAAGAGATATAATTGACTCAATACTAAAAACATATTAGTGTATTTCGTCAATGGAGATATTAGTAATTCCCCATATCCAAGAACTGATTTTCCTTTATCTAGTATTGCTCTCTTTATTAAAACAAACTTACATCTCTCAAGCGACATAATCAACGAAACAGTATAAACCCTTCTCCTGACACAGTCGGGCGGGTATAAACTCACGCAATCCTGCTTCCGTTCGTTCGTTTATTGAGAAGTAAAACTATTAACTGATATTTCTACTTTCCAGAGGAAAATCGGCTGAAGAATGAAAGATATGAATTGGGTAAGCAGAAACTTGACATGATCAGAGAACGTAAGGAAACGGTGGCCAAGCTGCAAGCTGATGCAGAAGTTGTTAACCGCACGTGGGACTCACTCGCAACACAAGGGCTAGCTGACGAGAAAGCAAAACTAGAGCGTCGAAGGCAGAAAGAGGTAGGAAATTTATTTTATTAATTGCAAAAGAACTCAATTCTTTCATTGCATTTTATTAGGTAAATATAACTACCGTATCTTCCACCCCTTCTAATTCTGGGCGGGGACTTAATTCTAATTCCCCTAAAACTTTAAGATCGGTGACATAAAAAGCCACTTTCCATTGCTAGCCAAGCCAGTGTACTCTCCTAAATTAAATTCTATAATATAAATGGCCCTGAATATTTAAAATACACGAAAATTTCAACTACCCGCATTTGATTTTTTTCAAAATTCTTCATTCAATAAAAACTAAAGCAACCTTTGTATTATAGCGAGATTGTGACGAATGTAATTTCAAGATGATTCAAATGAAGAATCGGGTCGCACGAACGAAGTTTGATAGTGATCCGTTAATTCTACAAGAGGGGCAGAGACGTCAGGATGCCTTCGATTTGGAACGTTGCCAACGGCGATTAAGAGCGAAGAAAGCCAACAAGGTATTGTTTGATTTGGAAAATCCTAGTTGCACGGTAGAAAACACACAATGGATTATTTACGTAATTTACTGTTGCCCTGGCAATAAACATGTAGCAAGGTTGCCAAACAAAGGTTGCAGGCGACTCAGGCGCCGGAGATCGCAGGACGATCTCCATCCATCTCGATCCTCCATAAGCGCAGGCCTGAGGTGACAGATGAGACCATCTGTCACAAATGTCTGTCTAGCAGAAGCTAGCCCAAGTGACGACGCAGACGCTGCGGATCGTGCGCGCCCTAGGGGCAGTAAAGGGAACATCGGGGTTCTTACACAGTCAGGGACCACCTACAAACTGGTAGATGGCCCGAGGTACGTCAGGGTTCCAGGGTTTTCCTTACTAGGGTGCACCTGGTTCCCCGGCTCCTAGTATTTAACATGGCGTTCGGTTTTAGTCGGTTCGAGTCCGACATGCCACCAATAGGAGGTATCCGAGGGGATTTCCGCATGGAGAAAAAAAAAGTGTTGCCCCAAAAATCCACTTATTTTGCATACAAAATTATCTTCATCTGACCTCTGTTAAACTACACGAATCGTTCTATCTGTGGTGGAAAATTAGTAGTTAAGTCCTCAGTTTGGTAATCATTCTGTTTCTGGGGATGATATTGAACTATAGATATATTAATAGAAAGTAGTGTAATATAATAACTATTCAGCGACTATCTCCGTAACCTGCTCCTTTTTTCCCTTAGGCTAACCAGGCTGCCATACTACAGCAAAGCAAAGAAAAGCAAGAGGCTGTCCAGGAAAGGGAAGAAGCCAAGGTCAGAGTTGAATACAATCATCAGGTTCAGAAACAGCTAGAACAGCTTGTCAAGCATAAGCAACTAACAGACGCGCAAGCACGGAAACTACATCAAAATGACCTGGTTAAACAGATCGAGTATAATAAATTGTTAAAGGTAAATATTATGTACCCTATGGTATTAATTCCTATCCTTTAAATCTCCTCCTCTATTACTACACCAGGATTTAACAAACGGCGTAAAAGAAAAGAGTTTGTGGAATCCTGGACTAGCTTTCCCACCTACTGAAAAAGTCCCTGACTACGCGATACCAGGTACTCGCCTCCCCTATAACTAAACCGACGCTACACCTGTTTAGACCATAACCTGGTGGAAGCCGATTCAGATTATTGAACTGATAACTTCTTATGGGAGGGGAAACCGTTTCGTTACGTAACGCGTTACGGCGCCAGTCTTTCTGGCTTACCTTTAAGTTATCTCTAATGTCGGGCGTCCCGAGACGCACACGTTTTTTTTAAATCGTCATCAGCTTTTAATTGTCTACTGCTAGCAGATCTCAGTAAGGAGGATTTTTTTTCTTTTTTCTCTTCCTTCTTTTGTCCTTCTCATTTAATTAAATATATTAATACAATTTTGTATGTATCAGGAGCGTGTAAGAGACGAATGGGTGAATGAAACCAAGAAATGTCAAATAGCCATGAACGAGTACCAGGAGGAAATCAAGAAGATGCTTTCACGGTTAGTTCAAGTTAAATATCAGTGAAAAGCCGTATTCAAAGATATATAGAGAGTTATTAATATATTTAGCTGATCTCTGCAAATTCGTCTGCATCTCGTTGGCCCTATTTACCGTGGAAGAGCCACGATTCGGATTGAATGGGCCGGCTCGATCGGAGTAGTACCACGGCCCCACACAAAACCGGTGTGAAATAGCGCTTGCGCTGTGCTTCACCGAGTGAGTGAGGATACCGGAGGTACATAGCCCAACCTCATCCCCCTCCCCATCCTCCAAAGGCTGGCAACGCACTTGTGACGCCTCTGGTTTTGCCATACGTATGCTCGTTAGCCCCTATTCAATAAAAAAATATCCTACTACACGAGTGATAAAGGATTTTTAAATTTTATCAAAGTTGTTTTTTAAACTTTTTTTGTTGCAACATTATTCATTGATACTCGGTTCTTATTGGTGATAGCTCGATACCTTCCTTATTGAATAAGTCAATAGCCTTCCTTAACAAACGCGTTATCTAACACTGAAAACTTTTTCAATTCAAATCTGTAGTTTCGAAGACAAGCGCGATCAACCAAAGAAACAAACTAATCATATTTATATTATAACTGTCTAACGCTTGTTTCATCTACTTTAGGCCCTTCTACAGCGACCAAGTCCATCCGTTTATGAAGCAAATGGCCTCAGGGATCAAGATGAGGGAGCCCTGTCCATGTTGTGGCCCTGAATACTGCTACCACCGTCCTTCAACTGAGAAAGAATAAAACCAGTAGAATATTATTTATGCTCGATCACTCGCAAATGCTGTAATGTGTTAATCTCTCAGTGTGACCAGAGCAATAACTGTAACTTAATATGGTAGGATTTGTTTTATTTAGGATTATTTTATTTATTTTATTTTAGTGTGTTAAAATTTAGACGTAACTTTTCTTTTTAAATATACAAATAAGCTTGTTTACTAAGTGTTTTTTTTTATTTCAAAGTATATTTAAAATTCATCACAATTTTATTTATGACTAGCTGAATTCCGCGATGTTACCCGCAGTTGTGTTTTTCCTTTTTTTTGTTTTTCTCCATAAGAAATTTCCTTCCGAATGAAAAATAAAAAAAATAACCGAATTGGTCAAGCGGTTATCAAATTTAACGCTTGGCAACATATTTGGTAATTCGTTACTATTTTTATAGACTATTTAAAACAAATAAATAAACAAAAACCAAAATATATTTAACTGATTATAAAGTACATCAGCCAAGTACGAATTTTACTTGCACAGAATAAAATGAGTGTTCCTCTAGTTGACTCCTACTATCCTAGTACATATCTAATATATAAAATTCTCGTGTCACGGTGTGTGTAATTGAACTACTCCAAAACGGCTTAACCGATTTTCGTGAGTCTTAGCGTGCATATTGGTTAGGGTGGAGAATTGGACAACATCTATTTTTCATTCCCCTTAATGTTAAGGGTGGTCCACCATTACATATTTTTTTTTGACAATTTTTTTGGTTTTTTTTTATATGACACAACATACAAAATACATACAACGCTAAATTTTCACCCCTCTACGATCAACGCCTATTTTGTTATTTATTAATTAAACACTTTAATTTTAAGAAATAAAAAAACATGCCTTATTATTCCTTTTTCTCCTACCCGACAGTAGGAGAATGGAGAACTTTTCTACATCATTCTGCATCATGGTGGTTAGGTATACTATATGAAAACTACAAAGAACCGAAACCGAATTCGTATTATATTATAGTACCTGCAACCAATCTAAATACGTATTTACAATAACATGAATTCTAATCTTTTAAAATCAACAATCGTTCTCCAGTTTTCTGATCAATCTATTGACGCTTTATTAAAGCAACTAACTGACCCACGCAACCCCGTAGCGTGAAAACTTTGCCCCGTTTTTTAAATTTTCTTCATTTGTGCTCCGCTCCTATTAGTATTAGCGTGAATATATATAGCCTATAGCCTTTTTAGATAAATGGACTATCCAACACTGAAATATTTTTTCAAATCGGACCAGCGGTTCCTGGGATTAGCGCGTTCAAACAAACTAAACTCTTCAGCTTTATTATTAGTATAGATATAGATTATACCAATTATTTTCTTATATAGGTATACGAAAATAATTGGATTGCGTTCTTAGAGGCTACTAGCTGAAACCCGCGGTGTTACCCGCCGTTATTGTCGTATCGTGGGTAACGACGCGGGGCGAAGCTAGTCTAAAAAATGTAAGCCTAAGTTACTCCTTGTACCATCAGCTACCTACCAGTGAAAGTCCTGTCCAAATCGGTTCAGCCGTTCCAGAGATTAGCCGGAACAAACAGACAGACAGACAAAAATTTTAAAAATATATATTTGTATGTGTACCGTATATACATTCATATGCATGTAGTAGAAAGCGGTTATTTTAATATTACAAACAGATACTCCAATTTTATTTATTTGTATAGATTAGTCTATAACCAAATGTTACTAAATTTTGAATAGTTCTGAGTAGAAACTATTTAATCAATTTCTAAACATAAATTGATTTATTGTCATGTCAGAGTATTATCTTTTTTGACAATTCTGATTTCTTTACTAATTATTTATTGTATGTTGTTTTATTTTTATATCTCAATCTTAGCCACAATTTCTAATAAGATTTATTTTTGTAAGTTCGTTTGGTATATGTCAAAGAATGAGTCACAATTGCAATACAGAACCACCTCCCCGACAGAAGATACCTAAAGAAGGATGGGGTCCCCATGGGGCCCCTGAATGTTACTTTGTAAGTGTTTTAAACCACATAATATCATCATCTAAGGTGAAAGACGTCCACTGCTGTACATAAGCCTCCCCTGAGGTTCTCCGTAACAAACGGTACTGTACTGCTTACCCTCTATCCAACGGTTTCCCGCAATCTTTATCAGGTCGTCGGACTATATTATAGAGAGCCGCATCTCTAAACAATTGCATTCTGGTCAAGGGGACTGGGGACGAAGACGAAAGAAATCTCAGGTCACGATAATTATCTTGTGCGTCTGTGTCATAACTATATCTACTGCCTAATTAGTTACGGTTGACGTATGCAACTGCCAATCAAGAGGTCTCGGTCTTCGAATCCCGGGTCGTTCCAAAAGTATTAATGAGTTTTTCTGATTATAGAAATACTTAATAACAGCTCGGAGTTTGGAAGTTGGGGTCTGAACCCCCGTGCCTCGGAGAGCACGTAAAGCACTGTCGGTCCTGCGCCTGATCTCTCCCCGGTCATGTCGGTTAACCGTCCCATGGGATTATAAGGAAGAGGGTGACAGAGAACAGAGAGTGCTTTTGTGTTTGCGTACACGCTTGTGCACTAAAATACCTCCTGCGTAGTTGGCAGGTCTCCGTTGAGGCTGGCCGCCGTGGCCGTAATAGGCTAGGAGAACATAATATCTATGGCTTATTCACACTATTTTCTATTACTTAGACATCTCGTGTACTGAATTCTACGGGGCGGTACGTGCGTTATATAAAAAAACTGCGTGCTTTCGAGGAAGAACAGCGATTGGGTTTCGAGAACACAACGAAGATAGCAAAAGATGCCAATGCCTTGTCGTTTTTTAATCGCTGTGATCGCAAGTATGTACTTATGCTAGGTTTTATTTGAGACAGAGATACTTCAACTTTGATAAAATAAATATTATTGCACAATTACCAATCTAATAACTAACCATGTACAGATAGTTTATATTAGCTCAAACTTATCTTTTGTTTTTATGGAATAGGGGGCAAACGATCAGACGTATCGCCTGATGGTAAGCGATTACCGCCGCCCATGGACACTCGCAATACCAGAGGCGTCACAAGTGCGTTGCCGGCCTTTGGGGGATGGAGGATCCTCACTCACTCGGTGAAACACAGCGCAAGCGTAATTTCACACCGGTTTTCTGTGAGGCCGTGGTATCGGAGCCGGATGAGCCGTAAAAGTGCTTCAGTGAGGTTCAGATAGCTGACATCGGCGTAGTCGAGTAGTGCTAGTGCAAGTGCGGCTTTAGTTTGCAGTCGATAAGATAGTTACGTTGTCATCTACCTATATGTACAATATAATATATATATAACTTGTGTATGTTATTATCGTAGGGCGCTTATTCACAAAGTGGCACATCGTGTTGATCAATGTTTAGCCTCTTACGAAGAAGATCTCCAAGAAAGGCGGAAGAGGTGAGTTGAAAGAGACTAGTAGAGGAAGCGTATATTCTTCTTTTACAAAATAAAATTTAATAATAATGATAAATATTTCGGAAATCTAACACACAATGTCATCTAGTCCCAAGCTAAGCAGAGCTTGTGTTATGGTTACTATAACAATTGATATAAATACATTTATACTCTTCTTTCTTTTGCAAATACATACTTATTATACATAAAAAACACCCAAACTCCAAAACTAGTATTTGCAGATCCTACAAATATTTGGTCCGACCTGGGAATCGAATCCGAGACCTCAAGAACAGCAGTCGCATATGCTACCACTGCGCCACCGAGGTAGTCAAATTTCCACAATTCCACACTAAAAAAACATGGATTACGATTTTTATGGGTTAATGAGACCGCGATAAAATTATAAGATGGTTTCAACAGCAGTCCAATATCTATAACAACCTTATGGATGAATGGCAACAATGGAGGGACGAATCATCTAAAGGGCGCCACCACTACTAGTTCTTTCTATCTGTACGCGAACGGTTGTCGAGGACATGACTCGAAGTGGATCACTGTGTCGTTTAATTTCTTACAGGCCACGGTAACTTTAAGAGCAAACTCCATTGTGTCAATGCTCAACAACTAATTCTAGCTTTTTTTTTTTTTTTTTTTTTATTGAATTGGAGGCAAACGAGCAGACGCATCACCTGATGGTAAGCGATTACCGCCGCCCATGGACACCTGCAACACCAAAAGCGTCACAAGTGCGTTGCCGACCTTTGGGGGATGGGGAGAGGGAATGGGGGAGGGGTTGGGGTATGGGCCTCCGGTATCCTCACTCACTCGGTGAAACACAGCGCAAGCGCTATTTCACACCGGTTTTCTGTGAGGCCGTGGTATCACTCCGGTCGAGCCGGCCCATTTATGCCGAAGCGCGGCTCTCCCACGGTGTAAAGCTGTGAACAGTCAGCTCATCATGTCCTCTGGGTATATAGTCTTTGGTTCAATGATATCTGGAGTGGTATACTATGGGCATCTTGTTTCAACTGCGGTGAAATTCCGTACGTTAAGACGACTCTGGCATAATCAATAATGGTCATCAAATATAGCTCACTTAGGACCCATAATATTTTATCCGTGGTGCTTAGTTTGACTTCATATTGTCTCCGGCTTTACCATGGAGGGAAGTAGACAAATATCTATACAAATAAATAAAATTGGAGTGTCTGTTTGTAATATTAAAATAACCGCTTTCTACTACATGCATATGAATGTATATACGGTACACATACCAAAATATATATTTTTAAAATTTTTGTCTGTCTGTCTGTTTGTTCCGGCTAATCTCTGGAACGGCTGGACTGAGTTGGACGGGACTTTCACAGGTAGGTAGCTGATGGTACAAGGAGTAACTTAGGCTTACCTTTTTTTAGACTAGCTTCGCCCCGCGGCGTTACCCACGATACGACAATAACCGCGGGTAACACCGCGGGGTTCAGCTAGTATACAATATATTTCCAACTCCTCCAGTTTTCTTCTGATTAATTTTGTTGCAGGTTCCAAGACAGTTTAATTTTTCCTGGGACTGCCCGAGTGTCATAACTCGGTGTATTTGTTGATCACTGCTGTTGATCCTCGTGTGCAGGAGTTACTGTGGTGGGCATGTGAATGGGATTAGCCCCATTCACTGGCAACGGATACCACACATCCTTTTGAGCATTGATCTACGATCTACGATCCCACTTCTTTAATTGCAGATTGAAAAAACTCTTTGCAGAGGAAGAGGAGTACAATGTCAGTTTGTTCGTGAAACAGGGTCAATCTGGTGCCGATCTGGTATGGGAAGACAAGATGAAACGGCTTGCATACCTTTTAGAGAAAAGGAAAAAGGAACGTGATGAAAAAATGGCTGATACTCCTCTGTGAGAATATTTTCTATTAGTGTTTCTATTATTTCTTATCTATTATTTACTAAAAATGTTAAACTCGTGTGGTTTGCAATGGAAGAGGCTTATGTTCAGCAGAGAAATGTAATAGGTTGATTGAACTCGAATTATATTTATTGGTCTTTGGTAATCTTTATAGGGTCGTTTAATTTTGGCCTTTAATTTATTGTATAAACTGAAATGGCAGTGCAGCAGTGGCAAATGAGCACACGTTTCGCCTGATGGTAATCGATTACCGCCGCCCATGGACACCCGCGACACTAGAGGCGTTACGAGTGCGTTGCCGGCAATTGGGGGCCTGCCCCAATGGCGGTTTGGGGTATGGGCCTCCGGTATCTCACTCACACGGTGAAACACAGCAGCAGATACTGTTTCACACCGTTTTTGCATGCACATGCAATGCATTGCGCATGCCGAAGTGTGGCTCTTCCACAGTACAACGGATTTGTACGGATTAAACGTAATTACTGTTTTCTGCTATAATCAAATTCAAATGAATTTAGATTTCAAAATGGTGGAATAGAATTTAAATATTAAATTTTCATCTATTGATTGTTTACAGGGAAAAATGCACACACTTACATCCATGCCTAGTCGCTTCACGTAAAAAGGAAAGTCGTGATGTCCAGCTGTACCAGATACGGGAGAAGCAGATGCGTAGAGAATCGGAAAATGAGATAGATAAGATGTGGCATGAGCTTGCTATGAAAGAGTCTGAGGCATTGGTAAGGCTTTATATATCTCACATCTTCACAGTAAAAAAAGATTGAAAACTACGGCGATAGGGAAACCAATTGACACGTCAGAATTTGTAATATATTGCTCTTAATACAAATATTTATATACATAAATATATTTTAACTAGCTGTACCCCGCCGCGAGGCGAAGCTAGTATCATCATAAATTGTAGCCTATGTGTTATTCTGATGTATAAGCTATATTATTGTAAAGTTTCATCAAAATCCATTCCGTAGTTTTTGCGTGAAAGAGCAACAAATTTCACAACACAACAACACATACTTACTTACATACTCACAAACTTTCGCATTTGTAATATTAATAGGAATACACCAATTTACACCTGTCGGGGTCTTATGAATGTGTAACTTGTAAGGTTTAAGTCTTAAGTACGTAATAATAAGACATTACTTTCCTTGAATCGCTCAACCTTTAAACTTCACGATTGGCCTAGTGGTTTAAGCGGTTTCCGCACCCTTCCTACTGGACAGAATATTGTGGCTTCGATCTTTACATGGCACAACAATTTGCGTAATCTGCAAATTGCTGTTCGTTTAATGTATGTTTTTAAACTCCTCCGCAACACGTAATGTATGCCTATTACGGTAATGGCATTTGAAAAAGAAATGGCCAAGTAATATATGCCATTAAAATACATAATCACTTCTTGTATTCTTGTTACTATTTGGAGCTATTGTTCGAGTGATAGCTCGCCACCTGTTTCTATCCTGAGCAGTGTGTAGGGCAGCATGGATCGTAGTGCCAAGAGTAGTACGAACTTGATCCGCCCAGTGTAACAGTCTACAGCCTCTGGGTCTCCTCCCCTCCTTACGCTTGTTACTATGTTAGGTAATGTAGAATTGGTGTAGCTTGGGGTAGTGCGATAATAAAAACTTCACTTACAGTTTGGATAGTTCTTTACTGCCACTTCACATGGGTTCACAGCACAAGCGAATTACACAATTCAGCAAAGGCACAGAAGGAGTTTATAGTACAAAAAGGGTTTAAGCAAATACAAACGGCGGAATTCACAAGCAAGCGAGTGTAGCGGGTAACACGTCCTAAGGGTTGTGGCCGACTGGCGGGCTAGCGAGCCTCCAGTGCCGCGGTCGCTCAAGGCTTGGCCAAACCGGTTTCGCTGTGAAGCAACATCTCAATATTTATCTAATATGATGCGCCCGATCGCTTGTCCGTTTGTTCGCTGATATAATATATTTTTACCAATACAATAACAATTAAATGACTACATATAATAATGTTTATACAAATATAAATATAACGTTACAAGGAATAAATATAATCACTAGATCACTACATCACCCCCCTCCAGAGACCGGGTTACGGGCGATAATAGTCCGGAAAGTGTACCCTACGTCCGGTACGCGTTTTCCGAACACCAGACTCCTCAGCGTTGGTCTCCTTGGTGGTTTGTGGTGTTGTACTTTGTTGTGTTTGTGTATGTGTGTGTGTGTTTGCGAGATGTGGGCCGTGTAGCATGTAAGCTGACTTGACGCGGTCTATAGACACTGTGACTGTCCTACCATTAAGGAGGAGAGTCAGTACCTTGTCATTCCGTTTTAGTACCTCGTGGGGTCCTGTGTAGGCCGGTTTTAGGCAACCACGGTTTATCTCCTCTCGAAGGAAGACGTGTGAAGTCGTTGCGAGGTCTTTAAAAACGAAGACGGATCTGGTACCATGACGTGATGCGGGTTGTGGTTGCAGTCGCCTGACGTATGCTTTCAGGCGCCTCCCGTAGTCGGTGATGTCGTTCGTGTCTTCAGCTCCGGGGTGAAATAATTCGCCTGGTAACCTTAAAATTTCACCATACACCAGCTCAGCGGGCGTTGACTGTAGGTCTTCTTTGTAGGCGTTCCTGATACCGAGCAAAACCAACGGTAAAGATTCTACCCAGTTAATCTTAAGTAAATGAGTCTAAAGTCAATTAATTTAGGACTTAAAACAGTGTCGTTCGTTTTCTAACAGGCAGCTCGTATGGAGTACGATACGATTAATCGTATACGTGGTGATAGAGAAACCCATGAATATACGCAGTATCAAGTCGAGATGTTGCGACAGAAACGGGCTCAAGAGCAGGAGACATTGAAACAAGAAGCTCTTCTCTTTAAAGCTGATACTGAAGCTTACTTCAGAGAACTAGAAGAAGGTATTAAAATGAACATTATTATACACTATAGGAAACTAGAAACCCAACCCCGAAATACGGTTTACGGTTTATGAACGTTTATTTCTCAAAAAATACATTATTCATTTATATGAGAACTTAAAACTATTACTGGAAGTTTGCAATGTCACTCTAAAGAGCGTATTTAGCATTAAAATGAAGGCAAACAATTACAAACATATACAAAACTTATAATTAACAAAATCATTATATGACGGTAGATGTGTATGATAACTCTGCATCAACCAATCGCCACAACACTGATAACCGTAGGTATTGCACCAAGCGTAGTGTGTATAGTCATTACTAGATGAGACTATGATGAAATTATTTATGTAAATAGATACCTTTTGTTTTTCTTTTTTATTTATTTTTATTTAATCATTAACGTGTATCTGGGATATAGTGTGTATAAGGGAATCAAAGTACATCTTTGCTAAATTTCGTTGCGTTTGCGACTTGAAAGCGTATGTACTCGTATGTGTATGTTTGGTATTTAACCTTTTAAACAATACCTCTTAAATACTTTCAAACATTAACAATTTGTTTTTAAATAACAAATGGAATGTATTTGTAACAAAAATTATGGTTACTTATTTATTCGTACAATTTCGATTGGGACGAAACGTATGAATCACCACTTTTACATAATTTTATTTTTCTGTAGTATATTTTTTTTTACATCAACGTTAATTTTTATTATTTTTCCAAACATTGGGTCCTATCACTTCTGTGCGTCACTGATATTATCCTTGCCGTCTGGAGTGTCGACTCGTAAGCTAATTAATCGGAGTCTATTGAATTTTTAATTAAGACTAGATGCCCACAGATAAATATTTTTTTTGGAAGTGGATCAACTAGTTCAATAAATTACCTCTGATTAATTCAATGGACCTGATCATTTTATATTATTTAGAGGAACGTCAACGTGCCGAGGAAAGTAAAGCACTTGGTGAAGAGAAGAAGAAAATAGCAGCAGAACGTCGAGACTGGCTTGCCAAGAAAAGGGAGCAAGAACAGCTTATAGATGATACTTGGACCTCAGTGGCAAAAACAAGGGCTGCGGAAGAAAGGCTTAAATTAGAACGCAGAAAACAGATGGAGGTAAGTAAAGCCAAAGTGTTTACACTTTGACTTGACTGCTTCGGTTAGCTGAGTGCTGAGGTCTCGGGACTTACTCCGTGTCAGGTCGATTTGTATGATTTTTTTTTATTTATTTATACATGCACATTATTAGTGACAAAGGTGGAATTAATGCTGTAGGCATTTTCTACCAGTCGACCTTAGGGCGATGCAGAGCTAAAACAAGGTAGATGCAAAAACCTAAAAATTTATGTTGATTTCTCAATAACAAATTAATTAACAATTAGTAATAATTTATATCGATACACATAACAAATACGTATTAAATACATATACAGACATAGGTACTAATATATATACATGTATACACACAAACATATAATAGATACATAATACAATTTCTAAAAGGAGAGAGTATGATGATTTCAAGGTGGATCTGATAGGGTGCGGAAGAAATGCTTCTGCAACAAGTGTTTCAAATTTTGTTTAGCTTTATTATTATTATTTAAAAATAGTTGAGGGTTTTGTATGTGGAGTATGAATGTATTGTCAAAACTAATATTCATGTGTTTTCTCAATCAATCAAGATCGAGTACATCGCTACTTTTTAGGCTAGATGACGTTGAGATTCAGGTTTTCTAAACTAAAAAAAAAAAAAAAGTATTTATAACACTTTGGCGTTAAAATTTCAGTAACTTCCTGCAATAAAAGTTAAAACAAAAACAGTTTTTCTGGAAAAAACAATTTCATTTCTTCATCTCGTTTCATAACACCTCTACATTTTATAATAAGTATATGGTCAATCTCTGCCCTAACGCTTTTCATAAAATATAGCCATAAATGACCAGGACGATGATGATTCATCAACAGCCTACTGCTGGAAATTGCTATGTCCTTAAAAGCTAGGTTTTGGTTTACTATACCTCATTGACCAGACGGATTGGGTTTGTTTTAAGTTTTCCTTCTTTTCGCGGTGCTATTATGTTGCCCTTCGTAGTTTGGTCCCTTAGTCGGCTCTTATGACTCCGCATTCTTAATAAATCATCACATTGACAACCAGAACATAGTAATCTAACCAAAAATTAATTAAACTGGTACCGATTCTAAATGATATTTACAAAACTCACATCAAACCTATTTAATTGGTTTAATTTCAGAGAGATTTAGATCAATGCAACTTAAAGCTCGCCCCAATGAAGAAGACGCCGGAGACAATACAAAAATGCGCTGACGAATTAATAATGCAGCTGGGGCAACAAATCCAAGATGCTGCAGACCTCAAGAGATGCCAGTATCGAAAGTGGTCGAAGAACTGCAAAGCAGTAAGACTCTTTATGTATTGTAACTGTAAACAAAAGAACGAGAATATCCGCGAGAGCGCAGGTAATAAGGAAAGTATTACTCATATATGCCGAATGAGGTAATTTCTATGAATGGGTTATCGTAGTTACTAAACTACCTACAAAGGAAAAACATTAACCACAAATATAATTGGAAATAAAGATAACTATTAATTATGAATATGAATTCACGTAAACATAAATTGATTCAAATTGAAAAAGATCAATATATATATTTTTTGTATCTGCAGTCAGTGCATTCACTTTTAGCAGATGTGCTGCATGATTTTCTCATTTAGAGTGTGTTTTCCAGCAAGAACATCTACTCATAATTAACTCTCCTCACTATAGAATACCTCTTCTTTAAGGGCGTCATAGCTGGATATTGTGAGCTGTCGTGCAAGAAAATTAGGGTGGGATTCTAGCCGTTTCCTGCCTAGCCGTCTTGATATTAGTAATTTCTTCTCTCACTGGGTATTTCCAGGTGTTCGTGGATCTCAACATTAGTCACGTACAAGGGGACATTACTCATCGTTCTGAGAATTACGTTCTGCATTCTTTGTATTCTGAAGGTTACATCCATATAGGTTTCAGGATCGACTTGCACACTAGTAATTTGTTTTCGATTGACAGTTTGCTGTTTCGGTGTAACAGCCATAAGAAGCTTGTGTATTTAATACACAGCTAATCTCATTTTTTTTTATTTGCTCATTCCATGTCTTACGCCTCTCAAGATGAAGACCAAGGTATCTGACAGAGTTCTGGTGTCGAATGATGACTTTTCTAGTTTCACTGAGAGGCAATTACCTTTGCGTCATAAGTACCTTGCACTGATTTTGATGTACTTGCTTTAATCCTGCAATTTCCATTCAACCATTCATTTATTTATTTACACTTTATGCACTTTGCACATCGGCGGACTTAATGCCCATGGCATTCTCTTCCAGTCAACCTTAGGGTGCTGTCGAAATATTGTAGGGAGGTGCACAGGGTTACATAATAAGTGAGAAATATATATGCCATACATAGACTTAAACATACATAAACATATATATATATATATATAATAATAAAATACGACATAAATGCAGATATATTTACATAAAGATACATATACAACGTGTCCCAAAACTCAACGATAAGCCGGTACCAGAAGGTCGGCCTGCTCGTGACTACTCGTGAAAAAATGATAAAAAATAATTATCTTCTTTTTTTTTTAAATTACGAAAAAAAAACTAAAATTCTTAAAAATTTACACCTCTTACGATATTTTTAACTACCATCACCACAATTTTCCAAATATTTCAGTTTTTTTTTTTTGTATCAGCATCCTAAGTAACACCGTTACCCATCACAATTCTTAGAAAACCCATAACACCTGTAGATTTTACACGAAAATTAATGAAAGTTTTTTCTTTTCTTCAAAACTCTAAAAGATTTTTCTTTAAGGGCAATTTAACTAATCGTGGTGTAAAAAAAATGTATGGTCACTACTATGGCAAATGTTTTAAAAAAATTACGCATCTAAACATAAATCTAAAATGGTACAAACACACACACAAAAAAAAATGCAAATTATTTATCTAAACATAAACCAACATTCATGAATTGTTTATACTTAGTACTAAATTTTTGACAATATTTAAGGTTTTTGTCGAATTTTCCGTCAACCCTTATTTTGGTATGGGTTTTCTAAGAATTGTGATGGGTAACGGTGTTACTTAGGATGCTGATACAAAAAAAATCTGAAATATTTGGAAAATTGTGGAGATGGTAGTTAAAAATATCTTAAGAGGTGTAAATTTTTAAGAATTTTAGTTTTTCTTTCGCAATTAAAAAAAAAAAGATAATTATTTTTTAACATTTTTTCACGAGTAGTCACGAGCAGGCCGACCTTCTGGTACCGGCTTATCGTTGAATTTTGGGACACGTTGTATATACATATACACACACACATATTTAAAGGTCATTCATCCATTCAGCTACGGTCCACACCTTAGGATTGGGGTTATTTTTTATGGAATCTTTATTCCTCTTGGCCCAGGCGATTAAGCGACCGTTGTCACGTCACATAACCGCAAGTATACGGTTTGTAGAAGTCATCTCCCCCCACTACGGAAGCTAACGGCTAAGCTTGCTTAGTAGTTTAGTTGACTGCCGCCTACGACTCGGCGTTTGTTGTTCTTTAACACCACCCAGGGGACATGCATAGGGTTGTGGTTAGGTAGCTCCTACGGACGCGAACAACTTTGCCCCCATAAAGATCAATATAAACATGAAAAAAGAATAGCTCAGAATTCTACAGATGGCCAGATTAAAAAAAAATTGAAAGTAAAGCGTAGCGTAGAAAGTAAGCCATGATGATGAAAGATGGAGACAAAAGGGTAATGGCTATAGAAGGACATAAATGGCTTTGCAAACAAAAGGAGTCAGAAAACTTTGTTCAAGATACGATATTTGGACATTTTAGAAATTTTATAACACACCATTTAGGATGTATATCCATAGATGTGTAGTTTTGATGACAACTTTTAACTATTAATGATAATGATGACCGTTACAGGAAAACCAAAAATACAACCAAAAGGTGTCTAACGACCACATCAAAGAAAGAGAAGATCAACAAAAGATGGATGAAGAACACCAAGAATATGATCGCCAGGTGCGAGAACAATTAGATGAATTGGTGAAACGGAAGGAACTCACCAATGCTCAGGCTAGAAAATTGCATCAAAATGACCTACTGAAGCAGTTTGAATATACCAAGATATTGAAAGTAAGATGTTTTTGGTTATATTTTTTTTTGAGGAAAGGAAGAAAACGTATCGCCTGATGGTAAGCGATAACCGCCACCCAACCACACACCCGCAACACCAGAGGCGTCACAAGTTCTTTGCCGGCCTTTGGGGAATGGGGTGATTTTGGGAGGAGTTGAGGTGTAGGCACCCGGTATCCTCACTCACTCGGCTCTCCCACGTTATTTGAGATGCATTATCATCTACAGCTTTTATTAGACTACTGCTGGTCATAAGCCTGTCCTTACAAAAGGAGATTGTATACTTCTATATATATGAGAAACATGTCGTGATGAATTAAGAATAAGGAGTGTGACTATATTCATTCTGTGGATGCCGTAAGAGCCGACTAAGGAAGCAAACTAGACGGGGCGCAAACAGCATTGCAATAGGAAGAAAGACTTCAGATTTAAAATCCGTCTGACCAACATGGTCTACGTGGTACGTATTATTTACGACTGTAATAATATTTTAAGTAATGAACAATAAATGAGCAATTTTGCGGAGTCATCTTGCCAACTAAGTCTGCTTTGAGGGAATACAGGGAATTGTTCAGTCGTCATAGGTAGAGACTACTCTCTACCTACTCTTGGGGATGACACTCGAAAAAGTCATTATGCATACTTTTGCAAATGCATCATACAACAAATTTCCAATGAGTAAAATTAAAATTTTAGTATTAAGTGTCCAAGTAAGAGTACCTACACTTTTACATTTCAAAATAATAACACGTATTTTTTTAGAGAGTTGTGTTTTTTTTACTGGATTGTAAAGAAGACATTTTCGGATTAAGTATGGAACAAAATATTCGTCAAATGGCCCACGGCGCTAATGAGGGGCCATTGTCAAATGAAAAATTTCATGAAAACGGTATACATAACTTACACAGTTCGGCTAAGAAAACTTTTTAAAATTTTTGTAGTAAGTTTTCACAATAATCACGCGTTGTTCTCTCTATATCTTTAGAAGTTGTAATAAACATATGAGCCAGCTGCAAAATTAAAGAGTGGTCACTTGCACGAAAAAAAACGACACTAAATGTAAAAAAGTGCACATTTTTCTGATACACACTATATAATAAAGGACTTTCAGGATTTACAATTAATCTAACTCTTCTACTCGTAGTCGGAACAGCTACAGTTTTTTGTTTGAAGTGAAAACTTCTTTAGCGGCGCTGTGTACTTTTTTGGAATGGGTAAAAATATATAAACTCGCGTCAGGTCACGTGACCTGATCGAAAATTCGTAAGACGGATGGAGAGAGGACAGGCGGCGCAGGGCGCTTGCGCGAATGTTCGTGTGTGTATGTAATATAAATTGTCATGTTTGTGTACGATAGCGCAATAAATGAATATTGTATTCCACCACATAAATAATAGTACTTTTATACTGATAATGAAAGCAATTCGTACAAAATTATTCTCTAACCATTCCAAAACATCAAAAATGCACAACGTTAATATTCAAGTTTTCACTTCTGCCGGCACTCCCGGAGTGCAACCCGTCGATTTTTTTAATATGAAGGGGGCAAACGGCAGACGTATCGCCTGATGGTGAGCGATTACCGCCGCCTTTTACTAAAATAAAAACAGTAAAGTCACCTCCGTTGCTTCTGCGTCTGCCAGACTAGAAGAAGGTCATTCTAATCCTATTTATTGTTAATAAACAGAAACGTGCTGAAGAGGAAGAAATACAAGAGAGGAAGAAGTGCGTAATAGCGGCTCGAGAGTACCAAGAAGAAATTGGGAGTATGTTATGCAGGTCAGTCACGATTTGTATGTCCTTGTATCAACATCTACGGATAATAAGATCAAAAATGTTTGTTATTCAGCAAATAGTATTATTTCAAACTTGATGCAATAGCAGATACAGGTGTTTTAGATATAAGTTTTGAGAAAATGACAGACATATTAACACCCTTATTTCTTTTGTACCTTCATATTTTCTAAAATAAGCCATATACGCTACGGTCTACCGGAAAGGTCCACCTGAGCAGATATGCCTGTGCTATATATCACTCGAAAGAATTTATTTTCGATCTTGCGCCGGTCGCCTGCGCAGGTTCAAAAAACTGCACAGGTCTATTCCTACACACATTCCGGTCTACCTGCGCAGGCATACCTGCACAGGTGGACCTTTCCGGTAGACCGTAGCGTGTGTGGCCGCCATAATGGTTCGGTTTTTGATTACCGAAACGTCAACCTAACAGTAACTTTGTATATGAGAAGAATCGGTTTCAGACAAGAGGGAATGAGATGGAAAAAGAGAAGTAGATACAATGTCTAAAACACTACGAATAAATTGTAATCTCTATGACCAAATTGTAATACGATAGGTTATATTAAATTGAAGTGGTTATATATGTCCGTTATTTTATTTAGACAAGCTAGTAAAATGTTTTTGAACACGAAAGTAAATTGGCTGCCTCATTAACAAGGTTTTCTTCATTAGGAATATATAGTATCTTTTCTCCATATTTAATAGAAATGAAAGATTGAAATTCTATATCTCTTAGCCATATTCACTAACTTTCAAAAATCGGGGTCAGCTTGAAAGGAATAGGCTACTGGTGAGGTACTGCAAATGTCTGAAAGAAACCAGATCATCTAGTTGTCGTTTAAAGGACTAGCTGTTGCCCGCGGCTCCGCCCGCGGCTCCGCCCGCGTTTGTGTCGGTTTTTTCGTGTTTTTTCCCGGTCGTGGATATGTGAGTGATGCAAAAATTAGATAAAAACAATCCTTGATGCGGATTAATTTCAGCTCGATCGGTGCAGAACTTTTTGAGTTTTTGAAGCGTACACAAACCAACATAACATTTTTATATATATAGATTTCACAGTCAATAGGCTAAAACTGACCATGTTGTTTCCACAGACCTTTCTTCAGTGACAAAGTACATCCGTTTTTGAAGACAATGACATCAGGCCTGCAGATAAAGGAGACGTGTCCATGTTCAGCACCAACTTACTGCGCAGCATCTTTAAAGTCTCAGCAGTCAGAGACATCCACGAAGAAATAAAAGCCAAAATATTTGTTCAAACTGACTCCGTTCTTGATATTGTTGTTTTTGATATAGGTATATATATATCGATTTGTATTTTATAATTGAAAAAAATATTATTTGATATAATTACTTTACTTTGCTGTAATTGTTCTTGTGTATTTTATAATGTTTCGTTTAATATAATAAATTTATAATTCTTTGCTTAGGTATATCTTTACCTAATTTGTTTTTAACACATCACGTTATCTAGTCCCAAACTAAGCAGAGCTTGTACTATGGATACTAGACATAAGACAACTGATATAAATACATTTGCGTATTTACATTTTTTTGTAAATATATACATATAAAACAACCAAACTTCGACACAAATATTTGCAGATCATACAAACATTTGTCCGACTCGGGAATCGAACACGAAACCTCAAGCACAGCAGTCGCAAACGCTACCACTGTACCATTGATTTCTGTAAATGACGTTCTTTTGTAGCTTTGCATGTATTTTGACACATGATCGCATTAGCATGTGTCAAAATACTTAATTTAACAAGCTCATTACTGAGAACAAAAAACTCGACAACTTAATTTTATTTAACATGTACCCATCTCTAAAGCTCAAACAGATCAAGTCGTTTAAACTATACAGAGCAAAAAAGGAAGGTTCATGCAAGTATATATTTATTCATTTCTCAAGTCAAGAACACCATCATTCTGGTACAGTTGAGTAGAAAAGTTAATTTAAAGAATTATAAACGAATCCCATAATTAATATTAATTGCCACCACTGTTTCTTCTTCAACAAGTGATTGAAATGGTTTTCTTAACACTTAGATTATGATCTGGTGCTTTTGCTGGTGTTAACACATACACAATTTTTAAAAAAAAAATCACTCGTGCACCTCACGACTATCGGGTACCTACATTAAAAATAAATTTAGTTATAACTCAATTTTTTAAATAATTTTATTTTGCCTTTATATATTATGTTAAACACCACAAATCGAATAAATACGAAACCTTATATAAACAATCCAAAGTCTAAAATTCGCAACACTCGTGATACAATACAGAACGAGCGCTCACTTACGTGCGCAACCAAAATTCACGCCGCACCTTCCTGCCTAGACCGTAATAGATAGAGAGGTCCCGTTTCTTTCATTCTTTCGAAACGTAGCCTAACTCAATACTCGAGGATTTTTTTTTAATTTTTTTGATGTCACTTCGTTTTCGAGAAATCGTCGATTCAATTATTTTTTTCGTCATTTTTGCATTTCTTGGAAAAAGTATTTGATTAATTCAAAATTTCCTTTGCCGTCTTATAATCCTCACAAAGAGACATTTTTTGACACTTCAATCATCCACGTAACTCTAAACTTCACGAAACTGTAGCGAATTTTCACTATGGCTGAAAATGGGTATCCCACTGAAGTGATCGAAAAAGCATTTTCAATGTTTACATAATATTACTTATATATATATTATAATAATAATATTAACGATGATTGTAATTTGTTCGGGACCAATTTATTGTCTTTGATTATGTTCCAAAGAAATTACAGAATCGTTATAGTAGTTAAATAAAACTCCATAATTAAGAAATACAAACAAACCAGTCATTGCAGACGACAATATTTATATTAGTCGCATGCTTGGGTTTCATCGATTATGAAAATAGAATAGTTACATCTCAATATTATTAAAAGCATAATTAGCAAAACTAGAAACACAATTCGACAAGTAGTCTTCGAAATTTTTTTCATGCAAAGATTTCATTTGTCGCTGTGTCTTACAATATTAATTGTTGTCTTGGTTTTATTAAGGTTTTGTCTTTTGACAAGCGGGAAAACATTTTCTAATAAACCACACTATAATACCAAGAATGATTATTACTATCAACGTAGTACTTATCGTGTAATTATTGAGATCATGAGTACTTAAATGATTCGGTAAGACTTCTCGAGCTTTTTGTTCAGCTATTTTATCATCTAGTTTTCTATGTTCATCAGATAAATTAAGATTTGATAATACAATATTTGAAGTTTTGACAGTTTTCCATATATCATTAGGCGACTCGATAATTGGAACTTCTAAAGTCATATCCATTTTCGTTTTGCTGGTATATACGTTATAAGAGTATACCGTGGCGTCCTCGTGTTGTATTGCACAATCCTGATCTAGAGCAAGAAGCCCTGCTTTTGTTAAACTAGTTTGTACAATTTGATTTCCACAAACTATCCGAGTCGGACACTCGTTGATACAGTTATACAACCATATGTTTGATCTCTCCAATTTCGTCCATTGGTCATAACATTGTTTTGTTTTCAAATCACATGTAACATTACTCACTTCTTGGCTTAGCATTTTAGCTTCACAAAATGCTCTGTGTAAGTTGCGTATAGGTGTATAAGCTTGGCAAACAAAACTATCATCTTCCAATGTTGTACATTGTTGTAGATCAACTTCTTCCATTTGTATGTATGTATTCTTAACAAAGTTCACTCCTATGTATTTTGTTGTTGTTGCTATTGCCTGACATTGATCTATAGAAACACGTCTAGTAATAGGTATATTATTATACAATGTATAATCGTCGTGGCTAATTATCGGGATATGTAGTTCGAAGAGAAGATATTGATCAGATAAGCGAGCTTTTACATAAATAAGTTTGTATATATCTCGGATGTTCGCTATGATACTGTCTTTTGCATGTGTCGTTAATCTTTTTGATATAATGCCGGCAATGTCATTGAGGTGTTTCGATAATTGTTCAGGTGTAAATAAATTCATATCTAAATGTCCTCTGTAGATATCTGTCAATGCGTCTAGAAGCATTTGTTGATTTCTTCTCAGTACTGATATGAGGGATCGCGCTGTTATTGCTCCAGCGTTAATGTCGTTCATTATTTTTACAGTTCGATATTTTGCGTCATTTAGATTTGCGCTTTTTGTAGTTTCGATTATGAACGATTTGATTAGTTTCAGTTGTTTTTTTACAAATTCTTCATTTTTCTTGATGATATTGTGCTCAGCTTCTACTATGAGTGTTTGGTTTTTTATCAATTGTAGTGAATATTGTTCGTTCGATTGGATTTTCTGAATATCATGAGCATATTTTTTGGCAAAATCACTATCGAGAACTCCAAATAACGTTCGCGCAAGATTTCCAACTCCATTAAAAAAACCACGTCGCTTTCTATCATGGTGAGACCGTAACAATGTATTGTATTCATTTAACTGGTTTATTTCAAACTGTAGTTGTTTTATTGTAGAATTACAAGGCTCTTGCGGAATACTCTCACATAGTTGAGTTAGATACTGAACATACTTTTCAATTTTTGATGTACTCTGCCAGAATGTAGTTAAGTTGTAATATACTAGAAGTCTCCATTCATCATGTATTAGTTGAACGTTTCCAATGGGGTCAAAGTAAACTGGCTGATTGTCTGGCAATTGGGTAATTTTAAAATGTTCTAGAGACGTTGATAGTCCAAAAGGAAGAATGGTAATCAATGTCAGTACCATCAAAAGAAAGCTTACATTTCCTCGTTTAGTTTTATGTTTCTTGCTTTGGTCAGCATCTTGATTTATTATCTTTGAACTCCTCTTCTTATCTTTGCATGCTTCGTTTATTTGCCAGTTTGGTTTAGTTTGATCTTTTATGCGTTCCATGGTTTCAATTGTCTGTAGTTTCAACTTCCTTACATGGATTCTTAACTCTAAGTTTTCTTAAATTGTTCAGCTTTTATAACGCCTTCATCAAAATTGTTCTTAGACCTCACACAATAGGCTTTAGCACTTATTGATGTTTTAATTAAGACTAAAAATAAGAATATTATTGATAGCTTATATATTAAGTTATATGTACCCATATGGTGATAGTAGAGTGGTTTTGGTGGTAAAAATAAACTAATATTAACGTAATGATGCCTACTAGTTAATAAGAATGAATATAGAAACCTAATCGTATGAAATGATTCACATGTTGTGCAAATTATGTAATGATTCATTTGAGATGAGCACCATTTAGGTGCATTTAAGGATAATAATTAAAATTTAAGTAAAGGAATAGTGTCAGCAATAAAAATATCTGTATGTTTTAGTAAAACTGGCAGCGAGTCTTTATTTTCTTCGTAAGTCGGTTTTGTAATCGAGAAAAAGAAATCTGGTAACAATCATGGACTTTATTGTCATCATAAACAGCCTATAGCAATCCACTGCTAATATCCAACATAGGTCTCTCCAATTGCACACTACTTGGGTCGATCCTTGGCCTCTCGCATCCAGCTCCTACCAGCCGTCTTGCGTAAATCATTACTCCACCTAGTCTGTGGACGTCCTACGCTACGTTTACCGAGGCGCGGTCTCCAATTCTCCAAGTTCTTCATTGTTGATATTGTTATAAATATTACAGTAATTGTCAATACAGTAGGAATAGTCACAGCTAAAAGACAGATTGCGTGTATCAATCCTTAAAGCACTGCCACTGGCGCCTTCAAAAGTTTAAACTGCATAATATTTGAAGCATCATAATCGGGTAGTTTTTGAATATACCTCGAGGAATTTGCATTAGGTCTTCCGTATTACAGTACTAGATTTGCGTCAGGTATCGCATCAGCTGCAACATGATTGGGTCGATAGGCAGGGGAGGTCGGCCTCCTATGCCTATCCATCCAATCATTCTTCCAAGCTTGCCCCCGGATAGAGGCTAGATCAGCGCGGCGTCAATTCTAGTGAAGACCTGAAATAACTTGGTTGGGGTCCTCTGAGCAACGCGCTTGAAACTGGCCACCGTGGTTGTTTTTAGTGGAATGACCGCACACCTGGCTCCTCAGGCCCCAAGGAGCCGGAGATAAATAATAAATAATACGGACTTTTATATGGAATAAAAGTCTACTTACGATGTTCGTCTTGTTTATGTAAAACATCTTTTATTTCGTCTATGTCAAAATTAAGAATATATTGCCAGTTCTATATGTTGAATTACCAGTTCTTTTCTTAGTTTTATAAACGACTTTCGTTGTTGACTGTACATAATGCCCATTTTCTACGAATATGAGTATTATAGCAACAGATGTGGCGCTAAATCTCATAATTATAATGAATCCAGAACAACACTAGATTTTAATACTAGTAACTACTAAAAATAAATAATTCAAATAAATAACATTAATATTGAAATTCTGAATTAATAACTTATTAGACTATAACAATTATGTCTTACGAATACCAAGTAGGAACTGATTACACTAGGGAAAAACAATTTCTACCTGAACAGGGCCTGATAAGGTATAGCCTCGATTCGAAGAGGACCTGAACATGTTCCGTTTCTCCGGGAGCAGGGAGCCAAAGGACAGTCGTCAAGGTAAAAGATTGGTTTTGTAAAGGTACATCAACAACCGCAAGTAACAATACGGGGTGGAGCTAGTCTATACTAATATTATAAAGAGGAAAGGTTTGTATGTAAGTATGTTTGTAACGAATTGGCTCAAAAAGTACTGGACGGATTTTAAAAAATTTTTCACCATTTGAATGCTACATTATCACTGATTAATACCTATAGGCTATTTTAATTGGAAGAAAAAAAATTGCTATATGTAAACTAATAACTGCAGGTAACACCGCGATGTTCAGCTAGTTGATAATATGATAAATTGGACATTAGCTAAAGAAATAACACCAAATTAGACATTGAAAGAACCTCCGGACTTAACCTCTCGATGGTATGTAGGGTTCTATGTATTTTATTATTGATATCTTCATCATCATGAGCGGCCTCTTTCAATTGGTGATATTTTTCTAGTCCAGTCCAGGCCCTGAAATCATCTATCCACTTCCTTATTGGTCGACCTGGTGTTTTCCTGCCAGGTTTTTTCCTTCTAAAAGAAGTCTCAAGAATTCATATTGAGTGCTCCTTGTATGTGTCCAAAAGAGGCCAGTTTCCTGTTTACTATATTAGACATCAGTTCCCTCTTGCACTTGGCTCGCTTCAGCACTTTGATGTTGGATTTACCTAAAGCTAGTCAACGGTATTTTAAACATACTTCGCAATAACCACATCTCGAAGGCTTGCAATCGGTTACAGATGTCTTTCCTTAGGACCCACGTCTCACACCCATATAGCAGCGTGGATTTTGTGTATTATCTATTTGTAATCTAATGTACTCTCTTGAAAATATGTAAAACGGTGTACAATTAAAAAGTTTCTGTTCATCTATCTCTAGTGGCAAATAAATGGCATGTATATACATATATATGATAATTGTCCATCTAGAATGGGGTCTAAGACCGGATGTCGTGGTGATTTTAGGAGAATTAGAATCCTCCCATAATACGAGCCAGACTCAGTTTGGGAATTAGTGCATATTTAACTCGATAATGTACATCTACTGTGTATGCCAATGTACTTGCTTTCTTTCTGACTTAATAAAGATATTATTATCATTTAGATTTTTTATTTATCTCCCTTTTTAGAGGGGTAATACTCGTATATATTTTTATAATTACCACATACTCCTGATTAATGCGTGCTTTTCCTTTTCGTCAACAAAAAAAGACTAATATCTAAGAAGCCTATATCTACCAGTGGACTTTTGCTGTATTAACAGCAATGATGCAAATTAATGATGATGACAACACCTCTTAGACTGTAGTGAATACGCGTTGTATCACGTTTCTGACGCACTCAGTAGGTATATAATGAATCAATCTTGTATCGATTTTACCTCAATGATTAAAGTGCACCTTTAACGGTACCTAAACATCCCCGGTTACAGAGCATGACTGTTTTATAATGAGCAATATTGTAAGTTTAAATCTAGGGAGTGTCACCGCCATTAATCATCCTGTAGGTGTCATTTGAGGCACTGAAAAAGATGGTGCTTGAAAGGTCGATAGTAAAAGTGTAAGGGAAAACTTATATTTGATGGTCAACTATTGCATAGATTATATTCTTACTAACTGACTCACGCAACCTCGTCTGAGTTTTCTATTACCGTAGTGTGACATTATAACAGCGTTTTTTCACGTAGTTTTATATAAATAGGTTTGTAAGCCAACTTTTAAAGATAGACTAACACTATCGCGCACTTTATTTAGAACTTTTAAGGGGACCAATACTTTCATATGTTGTTTTAGTGAAACTAACCGTTTACGCAACGCACGCAATGGAAGCTTTTAAAGGAATAATATTCCCTCGTTTTAGCAACCTATTTCATTAACCCTCTGGTCCTTTTGTGTGTGGTAGCGTGATGATATACCTACCTATATAGTTTATAGCATTCATCGATGACTGGGCTAAAATAAACAAATTAACCATTCAAATCTATACTAATATTATAAAGCTGAAGAGTTTGTTTGTTTGAACGCGCTAATTTCAGGAACCGCTGGTCCGATTTTAATAATTCTTTGAGTGTTGGATAGTCCATGTATCGAGGAAAGCTATAGGCTATATATCATCACGCTAAGACCAATAGGAGTGGAGGGTCAATGAAGAATATTTAAAAACGAGGGAAAATTATTACGTTACGGGCAATAGTAGACATAAACGGGGTTGCGAGGGTCAGCTAGTTTCAAATAAATCAAGTTTATCCTTTTTAACAAAGTGGCTAGCCTTTGAATTATGTTCGTAACAATGAGATAACTAATTCCCTAACAGATATTTCCTATTTGTATCTTGTATTGTTCATGTTTAAGTCCAGACACATCTTTATATACCTACATAAATATAATAACGATACTCTATGACAAAACTACTAATGTTTCTCGGAAATACCACGTCTGAACTCTACGTATAAAGCGTAATTTGTATTCTGTACGCATCTGATATATGTTTGGGATAAATATCACGTTAGATACTTCACAAAGAAGTACAGTTCACGCCATTAATAAAAGACACCTTTGGATTAAGACATGATATTCATATGAGAACTCTGAACAAATCAACTTTATATCAAATCCCTATTCTCATTGCTAACTAAAACTTTTGATATTCATAACTATTTAGGAGTAGGGAATTTACTTACGTCACTAAAGTTGTATTTTCCTTAAGCTCAGTTTAAGTATGATACTTAATGTGGCCTTACTCAGAACATAAGTAACTTTAGATGATGGCGTAATACTGTTGTCAATAACTTGATAACATTTTTAATTATCTTCTCGGCTCTTTTTAGACGCCACTAACCAACTTTTTAATATCAAAGGACTTATTACCCCCGCCTTCACACTCCTTTTCTAACTTTGGGAGACACTCAAACGGTGACGCAACTATGATGATGAGGTGCATATTCCCATAGGCGGAACCTCTATTTGATGGATGTAAAAAAGAGGCAAGAAAATATACCTACGTTTTCTTTTCTAATATTTTTTTTTATGGAATCGGGGGCAAACGAGCATACGTATCTCCTGATAGTAAACGATTACCGTCGCCCATAGACACCCGCAACACCAGAGGCGTTACAAGTGCGTTGCCGGCCTTTGGGGGAATGGGAAGAGGGATGGGGGAAGGGTTGGGGTGTAGGCCTCCGGTATCCTCACTCACTCGGTGAAACACAGCGCAGGCGCTATTTCACACCGGTTTTCATAATAATATATTTGTAATGTGACTTTACAATATCATCAGTAATATTGAAAATACAAATAAGTATTCAGTGAGTATTTTACTTAAATAATAAAATTTATGATATACATTAATTCATTAGAAATTAATTTGTTTATGTAGGTACTTATGTGTTTTCACCATACGAGACAAAGGACCGTTACAACTACGAAGCTAGTTTAGTGAGTCATTTATTAAAACGTAAGTCTGCGGTCGCGTCTTGTTTATTTGTCATTGACTGTACATTACATATTGAGTGTTTTCCCTGTAGGAAGATTTGAATATTTATATTATTATAAAAAATGTCCACGGCGGTGATTCAATTCAAAATTTTCCTTACCTCGTCATTTTAATATATAAACCAGGTAGCAGGCAATTTTCATCAGTTACTCGTGAATAACCGAAGATGTACGTTCTGCTTGCTGTTGTTGGATTAGTGGCTACGGCTTCGGCCAAAGACCTCACAGTTGGCCGTGAGGGAGGCAGTCTAAAATACGAACAAAATTTTACTGCGAGCCCTACAATTTGGAGGCAGGCGAAAATAGTTACCTTTAATGTCTCAGATTCTGAGGTTATCACTAAAGTAGATGTCGCAGATCAAAGAGAAGACAAGAATGGAGAAGCAGCTATAATAGAAGGTGGAGAAAATCACAAGAATGTTACCATCGAGTTGAAGAGCCCGGCAGTTTTCAGAGGATTTGACTTTGTAATTCGTGTCTACGCTGAACAAGAGGATGATATACAAAGCTCTGTTGATGGAGGTCTGCAAAGTATTCCAAACCCTGCTGAGCAAAATATCCAAACCCCATTTGGTCAAGATACTCAAGTAAATGATAAACAAGTTCCGCAAAAAGTAGCCGATGACGTCATTACAGGATCTCCAGTAAGTTCTACAACACAAAAGCCGAATGAACAGGATAAAGTGCAACATCCTGTTGTGATTGGACAGAAAGATAACCAACAAGTGCGTCCAAGTCGTGACATACTAGGACAAGAAACTGAACAAAAGACCGTAAAACCCACGTCAGGCGAAGATGTGCAGTCCGCTAAAAATGACAAACAATTAGATGTAACTCAGGAGAGCCTTGACAAAACCTGGCAAGTAGCTATCGATGAAATTTTCCAGAACAATTCAGATGTAGAGCCAAAGAAACCAACAGCCAAACCGATGAAGCCTATTGCGGTACCAACTCAACATTTTGACGATACTCAAAAGTTGAATAAAAACGGTGACAATATCAGTGTTGTTGGTATTGATGGAGGCAATAAAGTACAGTCTTCTACAGAAAAGAATGTCAAAGATCAACAAACAGAAAAATCTGTTCAGGTTCAAGAAACCGATGATTCTCAACAGGCTAAGAAACAGGTCAATGTGCCTTTGCCTTACTTAAAACAATAATTTATCAAAGAATTGTGATATTTATTAATACTAATTTAGATTTATTTAGAACCTAAGAATATTGTGATGTCTTGTATACGTTGGTATTTTATTACTTAACTAAATAAATACTTTCACATACAGAAATGCTTTTTTTTATTATATTGGTTGATTTTTAAGGGTTCCGTCAAAGCCTAAATGGCAGAAACGGAACCCTTATAGTTTCTTCATGTCCGCCCGTCCGTTCGTCCATCTGTCAACACCTCCGTGATCAGCAATATATCTCTCTACATGTTAATCGGGCCGACAAATGCAACAATAAAATGTTTTTTTTTTGTTTAGGTCCCTTACCTTACGTAGTCGGGTTAAATTTTTATAAACTTAATCTTGCTTTATTGTCTCATCATGATCAACAGCTTTTAAGAGTCCAGTGATGGACATAAACTTGTCCTTATTAAGGAAATTTTGTACTAAAATAGTGCATTGTTTCATTGACATAATATATGCAAGTTGATATTTCAAACATTTTTTTTTTTCAATATGAACCTAACGCATAAAATTAAAATAAATAAAACAAGTAGATGTACAAATAAATGCATAATTTATTAAATAAATAAAAATATAATGAGGAATGTATACGGTTATTATTCAATAATTACAATTTATGTATTTTACAGGTATTATAATACGATGGATAAACATTAAAACTTGATTATAATACACTAACAGACCCACGCAACTTATTCTGCGTCTCTTTTCAATCATGCTCGGCTCCTATTGATCCAAGTATAATGTTAACTATCCTATCTTAATCACGCCAGTAACACACACGTATAAAAAAACGTGAAATTCGGTTACATAGTTTTGGAGTTCATCAATGATAAAAGTTGGGTGTCTCGTCAAAACGAAGCTGTGTATAAACTTTCAGCCTGTTATAAATCACTGAAATCCCTTGTACGTGGGCCCGTGGACTATAATATTATAAAGCTGAAGAGTTTGTTTCGTTGTTTGAATGCGCTAATTTTAGGAACCAGTGGTACGATTTAAATTAAGTCCATTTATCGAGGAAGGCTATAGGGTATATATTTATTTATTTATTTATACAAACTGCCTGCAAACATATTGCACAAGGCGGACTTAATACCACAGGCATTCTTCCAGTCAAAACTTTGGATGTTGCAAAACTGTGATATATCATCACGCTAAAACCAATAGGAGCAGAGCACAAATGAAGAATGTCACAAAAACCTGTGAAAAATATTACACTACGGGCAATAAGAGACGTAAACGAGGTTGCGTGGGTCAGCTAGTAAAGAACTAAAAGACAAGCCAATTCAGTTCTTCCTTACTTTGCCGAGTTGTCAAGAAGTGGAACTTACTACCAGCGAAAATATATCCCTTCCACTATGATCCCGGGTCCTTTAAGTAAGAGTTGAAAAGGCATCTCCCTAGGTCGCCATAGTAAGGGTCGCTATGCTGCATTGTCTGCATTCAAAGTGAGTATGGTGTTCCATCAGGCTGAGTTGAGTCACTTTGGTAGGACTTCAAATAAAAATATTCAAAAATTTTAACAAAAAAACAACCGACTTCAAGAACTGGCCCAATTTTGGGACCACACGGGAAGTACCAGCTTTCAAATAAAAAAATAATCATCAAAATCGATTTACCCAGTCGAAAGTTATGAGGTACCAAACATTTAAAAAAAAACAGTCGAATTGATAACCTCCTCCTTTTTTGAAGACAATTAAAAAATGACGATGCCGCGAGTTTCAAGTTTTTTGTTCACACAAAGAGTGCTCAACACGCCAAAAGAAGTTTTAACTTCAATATTACGTATCGAAATATGTCACGTATATTCCCACGAAAGTTTAATTGGTACAGTATAATTAACCTTAGGTATGCAAAGCTTGTATTTGGTCAATCGTCATGATCTCAGCCAAAAGACGTCTATTGTTGGACATAGGCCAAGATTCCCAGAACAGCTAGTCTCGTGCTGGCCGCATCCAACTTCCAGGTGGAGCAACAAGATGGCTGCCTTTAGCTCGACGCGAAGAGCTCAAAATCTATCAAAGTGGCGTGCAATGGGAGAGTCCAGTAAGGACTGAAATAGGTTGATAATGAAAATAAGCGGTAAATATCGTCTAGAACATTACCAAGGAGAAAGATTAACGCGGACCTTGTTTATCGTTTTATAGAACCTTATTAACATTCTAATATGTTTAACCTTGTTCATATATTATATTTTGTTAGCTTATGTTTAGTTAACGTTTTCCTGTTTATGTTAATACTAGGTATTGTCCGCGGATCCACCCGGAGTTTTGTAGGTTATCGTCATCAAAATATCTCCAGGTCGAATTTTATTGAAAACTTTCGCATTTTATAATATACTAGCAACCCGCCTCGGCTTCGCACGAGCTCTTTACAGAAAATATTATATAGCATGTTACCTCGAGTAGATGTGCGACTTAATTTCTTCCGACACCTTCTAGAAATATCGTTGTGTTTTAGCCGATTTACTCAAAAAATTAACAAATTTATACGAAAACCTTCCTCAAGAATCACTCTATCTATTGGTAAAAACCTCATCAAAATCTGTGCAGTAGCTTTTGAATATGCACGTATCTCTACTCTGCCTGATGGAAAGCATAAGCAGAAACCAAGAGTGATGATCACCATACTCATTAGGAATGCAGACAATGCAAAACCCACTCATCTATTGCTGAAAACTGACAGATAACTATCTGAAACTTTAAATGGAGCTGGTGAAACTGGCCTTTACATTCCATTACGATTAACATCTATTGTAAACGTGTATTCCAAAGACAATCGTCATTAAAAAAATTACAAGCTTAAGAACAACAAATCTTTCTTTTTTTTTTAAACTTAGCAACATACATGTACTATATACATACGTATAAATATAATATAATTACGTATCCTTAAAAATTGTTGCCTTTGCCATAACTTAAACCGATAAATATTTCATTTTAATTTTGATTTGTATTTTAATTTTTGATTTTGATTGGGTTTCTAACTTTCAATTGTGATTTTATTTTGGATTTTGACTTAAATTTTATTTTATATGTTTTAATTTAATTTGTAATTGCATTACATGCATGCTTCAAATATGGAATTATATGGTCCGAAATAAATGAATATTATTATAACTAGATATACAATTAGGGTTGCCAGATCGGAAAACCCTTTTTTTTTAAACGTACGCTAGTAAACTAAAAAAATATTTTTTTTTTGTATTTTCTATACATTAATATAACACGAAGAATATCTACATTCAAAACAAATCTTTATCTAGATTTTATTTACTAGCAACCCAAACCTAGTTTAGAACTATTTATCATTAGTGGGTCAGCTTATCTTATAAGGAATGTATCCATTATAATCACGTGATTGATTACAGCTCTAGTTGTCATTGAAAAATTAATATCAATTATATTATTTTTACAAACATATTTATACATTTATGTATATTATATATCTTTCTATAGATGAGAAATAAAACTTTACGTTTCAAGGTCATGACTACAGGAATATTTTTTAAATGAGAACATTCGATTCTATTTTCAAAAAAGTGTCTGTAACTCAGAAGTACGAGTATTAATGATTCCATACAATTTTTTTTATATAAGAATACGTATCCGTGAAGTTACGTTGTCAATCACTGAGCGCTGCCGGCGTCCTACATTTTACTTCATTACACCAAATACAGATGTATTTCGAAGACTTTAGATTGAATTTAAATTGTTACGGAATTGGTCTTTTAGTCGTCACTCCGTTCAGCGCTGACGTTGGAGAAATTCTTTATCTTAATCATATTGTACTAAGGAATGTACGGGTATACCCTTTGGTATGTTATCCCTCCCTTTCAGTGAGGTCAGTTCTATGATAACAAGACAGCCGATGACGTCAGCACCGCAAGACTTCAGGAGGTTGCTCGCGGCTGCGATGGTGCCGCCTGTGGCTATCAGATCATCTACTATTAAACATTTCAGACCTGGACGTATTGAAGCTTTTTGAATCTCGAGGACGTCCTGAAAATTCAATGGATTTTCATTAAAAAAAATGTATATATAGGAGGGAAACGAGCAGACGTATCGTGATGGTAAGCGATTACCGCCGCCCATGGACACTTGCAGCACCAGAGGCGTCACAAGTGCATTGCCGGCCTTCGGGGGATGGGGAGAGGGATGGGGGAAGGGGCTTTCGGTATCCTCACTCACTCGGTAAACACATCTCAGGCGCTGTTTCACACCGGTTTTCTGTGAGGCCGTGGTATCACTCCGGTCGAGCCGGCCTATGCATACCAAAGCGTGGCTCTCCCACGGTAATTAGAATGTTAGAAACTCAATGAGTACTAACTGTTGTTGTTGATGTATAGTATTATTGTTGACGCAGCTAACCACGCGCACTCGTGTTTCTAGAAGGATTTATAGGGTTGCCAAGTTAGGTGGTCATCTAGAAAAAAACAAAAACGCAGCCTAGCTCTGCCAGAAACAAACAGCCAAACTAAACGTACCTATGTAAACTTTCATGAAGATAATTTAATTGATATATTAGTCACAACGTGTAAAATACTAGCTGACCCTCGCAAACTCGTTTGCGACATATACCTATTGCCCGTAGCCCGTTTTTTAAACATTCTTCATTGGTGCTCCTCTCCTATTAATAGTAACGTGATGATATATAGCCTATAGCCTTCCTCGATAAATGGATCTAGCACCGAAAGAATTTTTCAAATCGGATCAGCGCTTTCTGAGATTAGCGCGTTCAAACAAACAAACTCTTCAGCTTTATTATTAACTAGCGACCCGCCCCGGCTTCGCACGGGTGCAATGCTGATACTAAATACACGTTGTATATAAAACATAGCTGACCCACGCAAGCTCGTTTGCGTCTTATATAGCCCGTAGCATGAAAATTTTCGCAAAATGAGTAACTTTTCTGGTTGATTTTTACACCTTTTGTCCGTAAAAACCCAAATATCTTACGGAACCCTATTTTTTTCCAAAATAAAATATAGCCTATGTTACTCGTGGATAATGTAGCTTTTGAATAGTGAAAGAATTTTTAAAATCGGTCCAGTAGTTTTTGAGCCTATTCATTACAAACATACAAACATACAAAAATAGGTACAAATCTTTCCTCTTTATAATATTAGTATAGAAGTATAGATATAGATACAAACTAACATTTGCCTATATAATTAGCTCTAAGAAGCTATAAGCCGCCTTTTAATAATTTAATTATGCACGATTAGTATCCTTAAAACTTAGCTTAAATAATAATTATAATTAGGTTATACTAAGTTAACTTACCGAACCATATTCAAGGTCATATTTATACGACACAACCTCTCCAGGCAACTTTCCCTTCTTCCTAACAGGAAGACAACCAACTCCAAGTTCATTCGCCAGTGAGAATGAGAACAAAAAACCTCGCGATTCCAACCCAATTATCGATTCGACTTGCGGGAATTTCGCTTTTATGGAATGTACTAATAAGTTTTGAAGTAGCTTGCATGTTGCGCCGTCGGATATCGCTGAAAATATGTCCCTGCAATATACAAACATTTTTATAATAACAACTTAATCTTAACGTGATCAATAAGTCATCGAGCCCGAGATCATCGAGATTTTGGCTAATGTGCATTATGGTTCTTCCTTACCCAACAGTCCCACAAGTAACCAGGCCTATCCATATTTCTGTGGGTGAACGGGTGGTATGTCCCACCAACCTAAACGTCTGTCATCTATCTGTTACCGCTACGGCTACCGGGATAATAGACAAACACGCGGGCGGTGCCACGGGCAAAAGTTAGTATGGGATATATTACTTATAGTAACCCACTTTACAAAATACTTTTTAAATAACAGACATCAAATAATATGGATAATAGAATAATTTAACGAGCAAAGTCGCATACAACAGTCAGTAAGTAAACACAAAAAACACAACAAAAATGTATTGACTAACGAAGCAAATAAAGCTAGATTTATTTCTGATTTGTACTTCTACAGGTAAGAACCAAACATCCATATTAATATCAAAAATTCGAAAGTAACACTTGTCTGTCTGTTACGATATAGCGGCTAAACCGCTGCACCGATTTCAATAAAATTTGGCGTCAAGATACTTCGATTCTAGAGGAAGAACATAGGTTACTCTTTATAGCGATATCTGACATTACACGCTGGCGGAGCCATAGCTGGTTCTGTTTAAGATAAAGAATAACACAGTCTTTTCCATGCGATAATGGCAGTATCTTTTAAAACTCACAGTACACGAGCTCATTCAACCTTGAAGACTGTACCCATTATTGTATTCGTTTGTCGAGCATAGTTGCACAATTAAATTAAGTGCTGGTATTTTTCCATGACTAATAATATTACGAGTTTAAATAAGACGTGACATAATGTATATAAAGAGTAATTCTACTAGCTTTTGCTTGCTGTTTAACTTGCGTAAAAGTATTTTTATATGCTTCTGAAAATAATGTAAACCTACCTACTTTTTTCTTTAGATAAAGCTCTGACATAGAATACGTTCTCTTCTGTATTCCTATACATATGGCCCACAAAGTCTTATAGGACGTTTCTCTCATTGAAAAAATGCCAGCAAGGGTTAGTCAAGCGTCCTACCTTACAACTTAATTTGTCTATGATTCAGTATCATTATCTAGTACGTAAATTTGCTGATAGTTTTCTTTAAATTTAGTTTAAGAGCCAATTTTTGGTTAGTTTAAGATACAATTTATATTTCTATTGGTCACGGCATCACACGTGAACAGCTGGATTAATTTCTTAAATTCTTTAATCTAGTATTGGATAGCCCATTTATAGACGAAGGCTGTAGGGTATAAGACATCATGATAAGACCAGTAGGAGCCGAGTATCAATTAAAAATGTTGCAAAAAGTGGGTAAATTTATTCCTTTTGAGATACAAAGTTGCGCGGGTAGCTAGTAAAAATAAAGTCGATCCACCATTAATAATAATTTAACGAGTAACAGCAGAGTTTCAATCGAACACTAAGAAGTACAACATAAAGGCATACCCATGGCACAACTTGTACAGTTATGGATTTTTCTGGGTGGAAAACAAATTTGGCATGTATACAGTCGCCCCCTGCTAACCTTTCAATAGTTGAACGCAGGCAAAGAACTCTCTGATTTGCATTTCTGGCCGACCAAGTTGGGTAATCACTTAAAGAGCTATCATTGCTAAACCGAAAACTATTTCTTGCTCACAGTGGACTCGGACAATTGTTAAAGCGTTTTCCTCGAATCTTTAACTTTTACAAGTATATTTCTCAAGATTATCGACTATTATTATAATTTATTAATCCCATTAAACTGTAATGTTTTTACGAACTAAAATTCAAGGTACTTTTCTTAAGTCTACAGTAGCTAATCATACTACAGTACATATTATACATAAATAGTTCTGCTCATCGGACCTCGGACATCGTGACGTTGTGAAGGGTCAAAAGTCAACCACTGATAAGCTGATAAGTTTATAACTTCAATGTTCAGTGATATTATTTTCGCGATTTCCTTTCTGCCACATAAAAGTCTCACAAATCGGACCAATACGGTTATTGACAGAGAATAAAACACATAATTACCTTTCTGTAGTAGAAGAAATTTTGTCCTCAATTAGTGAATGGATATAATAAACAGTATCTTTAAAAAATCGAAATCTCACTAAATTCCTCATCATTAAATATCTCCATGTGATTAGAGCGTTGTCGAAACACTGGATCTCTTCGTGGTTCCGATAAACGATCAAAAAAGTCATCTAATTCGTCGTCCAGGGCATTAAATAGATCCATTTTTAATATGTTTCGATTTCAAAAGACACAAAAATGATCTGTCAAGTAACTTACCCATCAAATAATTTCCTTATTTGACAGATGATCTAACCTATAATTTAGTTAGCACTTTATCTATCAGTTATGCTTATTTGAAGATTGTGAAACGCCAACGATGATTTTATTTGTCAGTTAAGTGGCAAGTAGCTTATTCAGGACTTTACTTGGACATTGTGAAACAGACCCTTACAATAATAAATAAAGATTTATTTTCATAAGTAAGTATCTAAAATTTAATCCTTCTGTTCTTACAAACAGTAGGTATATTTATTTAGCTCGAGTGCAACACGTAAATTTTCACCCCACTTCAGCGAGAAAATGACTAAATGCAAAAAAAAGCATTAACAATCACAAGATACTTTTGCCCAACAATTTCAGTCAGTTCTGTTGACGTCAAATAAACTTCCTCGTCCTTATTTTAGCTTTTTCACTTGTTTTTAAACTAAGATTTTAACAATATGACGTGAAAAGAAAATGGGGCGTGCATAGCAAATTAAAAAAAGGTACACCAAGAAGGTTCCGAATTTGAGTATTTAAGAAATTTAAAAAAAAGTTGTATGATAAATACGGCACCATGGAGGTAGAAGTAAATAAGTTTAATGATGTTTTGAATTCACAAACTCAATGCACACGATGTTCTAAATTTAATTTATTTTATCTTATAGCGGATAAAAACGGCTTTACACTCAGATATCGAAGGGAAAAAATACTCATAGCAACTAAAACTCCATCGACAGGTAATAAATTTTTCATGGAGTATCAATGATCTCCAGTTCTGTTAAATTAACAGTTGAGGACAAGTGAGTTGTCCAGATCGCCTAATTAAAGTAAAATGGAATTGGACCGTGCTGACAATTGCAATTGCAGAAAAAGCAATTGGCTAGCATCCTCATTTTAATCTGCAATTTGCTTGCAAGCGGCAATTTGGCATATTGATAGAATATTTTCAGAGGTCTTTTTAATACGAATGTATTATTAATACCAAGGTAAATGTTGTTAGAATTTAATGAAAAACGCGTCCAGCACAGAAAATAAAATGAAATAAAAAGTTATTTCATTGAACGATAAAATGTGATTTCAAACTTATTCGCAAATATCATAAGTACGAAAATTTGTACAAAGTTTCATCATTACCGTGGGAGAGCTATGCTTCGGCATAAATGGGTCGGCTCGACCGGTGTGATACCACGGCCTCACAGAAAACCGGTGTGAAATAGCGTTTGCGCTGTGTTTCACCGAGTGAGTGAGGATACCGGAGGCCCATTTTTTTTTTTTTTTTTTGTTTTTTTTTTTTTTTACGTGTGGAAACCCCCTCGGGCCGTCACCCCGCCGGGGTTTGCGGCGGGGCGGTGTGTCGGAATCGAACCGACTAAAACCACACGGTGTGCCAACTCTGCGCCTGAGAAGGGAGGGGTCCGGGATCGCTGTTACTAACGCAAACCGGACCCCTCCCAGCGCCTGCCCGCACAGAAGCGGGCACCCTCTTCAGTTAAAATTCTCAAATTAGGCGGCGCACGGCACACGCGTACGTCGCCCCTTCGCGGCTGGCCATTAGAGCGGATGGAGGGGAAAACCCGTCCCCACCATCCGCGGCCACACTCAGGGCGGCATGAGGCGCAGATGGGCGCGCCTCCGCCGCCCGGTTCGCCGGCGGCGGATCGGGTCCGAGTGGATATCGTCCTCTCGGGCCTTCTCCGCCGCCTCCTTCTGCGAGATTACTTCCTCGCAGAAGGTCGCGACCGCGGTAAAACTGCTAACGGAGGAGATCTGTCGCTACCGGCCATCATACGCTCCATGGCCGGTAGCGACAGATCTCCTCCGATGACTGCAGTGAGGGCCCGGCGCTGATCCGCCCAAGCGGGGCAGATCTCCAGCGTGTGCTGGGCCGAGTCCTCACTGCAGTCGCAGTGGTGGCAGGCGGGACTCAATTCCCTCCTAGCGACCGAGTGCAGGTACTTTCCGAAGCAACCATGCCCGGAAAGCACCTGCGTCAGCCGGAAGGAAAGGGTCCCGTGCTGCCGCCCTGCCCACTCGAGGATGACCGGCTGGAGCGCCTCCACGGTGGCAAAGCCAGCGCGTGGAGCCTCCAGCCGGAAAGACCAACGAGCCATCGTGGCTCGGCGAGCGGCTTCACGCCTACTACTACTCCGCCCGATATTCAGCCGCTCGCCGATAAACTTCGGCGAGCACTTCCGCCTCCAAATCCCACGGGGGTGTTCCGGCCAAGGCGCATGCCGCCTCCGTCGACACGGTGCGGTATCCGCGTATGGCTCTGACCGCCAATACCCTCTGAGGCCGCCACAGGCGGGCCTTATTCTGGGCGGTCAGAGCCGGGACCCACACCGGTGACCCGTAAAGGGCCATCGACCGGACCACCCCCGTGTAGAGGTGTCTTGTTTCGTCGCTGGCTCCACCAAAGTTGGGCAAAAGACGCCCAAGGGCGGAGGCAGCGTCGACCAGCTTGGGGCCAAGCTGTCGGAAGTGCTCGTCGAAGAGCCACCTACCGTCGAGGATCAGGCCCAGATACCTCATCTGGGCCCGAACCGGTACGAGGACCGAGTTGACTTCGATTGAGGCGCCAGGGGGTGGACCACGACGGGGCCCATGGAAAAGCAGGGCCTCCGTCTTGTCAAGGGCCACCCGTAAGCCCAGCGCCTCTATGCGCCCAACCACCAGAGATACACCCCTGGTGGCCAGGCGCGCCGCCTCTTGGAAATTGGCCCCCCGGGCTGTGACAAGTGTGTCATCGGCGTAACAAATTACGCCCAGCCCGGGGGGCAGACGACTTCGAAGGACCCAGTCGTACCCCACGTTCCACAGGAGTGGTCCGAGGACAGACCCCTGCGGAACGCCGCACGACATGGGTCGCCGTCTCATGACGCCATCTCGGTCCTCGCACACGACGGTACGCTCCTCTAAATAGTCTGCCACCAGCCGCCTCAGGTACTCTGGCACTCCATGATACAGGAGTGCTTCCCTGATGCAGCTGAATGGCAGACTATTAAAGGCGTTGGCGATGTCCAAGGACACCGCCAACACCACGCCGCCACAGCTCACTGCCTCTTCGGTCACGGCCCTAAGGCGCATCACGGCATCGACCGTCGAACGCCCCTCTCGGAACCCGAATTGGGCGTCCGACAGGTCGGGCCCCACCTCGTTGAGATGCTGGACGATGCGGGCAGAGATAATCCTCTCGAACAATTTGCCCGCCTCGTCCAGCAACACGATGGGCCTATAGGCCGCGACCGAATCGGCAGGCCGTCCCGGCTTCTGCAATAGGACCAGCTTCCCGCATTTCCAGCACTCAGGGAAGCGTCCGGACGCCAGGCTGGCGTCCAAAACCTCCCTGAGGCGGTCCGACATATGGTCGAGGGCTCGGGCCATCACTCGGGGTGGTACCCCGTCCGGCCCGGGGGCGGTGTTCTTGGAACGGATCCGAAGAACAGCCGCCCCAACCTCCGATTCCCTAACGGGCGGCACCTCACTCCCTCCATCCCCGTCGCCTCTGACCTGATAGGCCATCGACGGGGACGTGTGCTCCGCCCGCTGCGGGAAAAGGCCCTCGAAGGATACCGGAGGCCCATACCCCAACCCCTGCCCCCATTCCTTTTCCCATCCCCCAAAGGTCGGCAACGTACTTGTGACGCCTCTGGTGTTGCGGGTGTCCATGGGCGGCGGCAATCGCTTACCATCAGGTGATACGTCTGCTCGTTTGCCCACTATTCAATAAAAAAAAAAATGATTGGTTAAGTACTTTTTGCGTGAAAGCGTAACAAACAAACTTAATTTCACCCTACTAGCTGAACCCCGTGGTACGACAATAGGGGCGGGCAACGCCGCGAGGCGAAGCTAGTATCTTAATAAATTGTAGTCTATGTGTTATTCTGATTCATAAGCCACATTATTGTAAAGTTTCATCAAATTCCATTCAATAGTTTTTGCGTGAAAGAGCAAGAAACATACTCACTTACATACTCACAAACTTTCGCGTTTATAATATTAGTAGGTTTATATATAATATAATACCATGATATTCACGACGAACATTTTAGTCATTGGTGAAAATCCAATGTGTCATATATATTTTGGATCGTAATGCATTTAGGCAAACACACAGACAGCCTCTGGAAGACTTCATTTAGTTAAATAAATGTTTTATCCATGAACAGGAATTTAAATGTGTAAGAGTTTAGTTTAATCGGATATGTCCACTAGGATACCCTTCTTATATCCTCTGGGGGAATTATACGAACTTTTGGTCCACACTGTTCCCGGGATCTTTTTTTCACTTACACACTCACAAATATTCGCGTTTATAATAGTGGTAGAAAGTGTGATGTTAAAATTTACTTCGATTATCATAATAAAATAATCTCCAGCTGACTAAACCGCAGTGCTGCAGACTCTTTCGCTGGAACTGCAGAGCGAACGTAATTACATTATTTTATAAAAACGTATTACTTATACTCCCACAAGGGTGAAATTGCCAAACATTCTTACTTAGTGGCTGTTGTGTTTGTAACATTAAAAACCATGAGATGTCATTTAAAGTTTATATCCGTAGAAAGACTGCGAATATCTGGTTCTGTTACTGATGACTTAATTGATCAACATGAATCATTATACATATATCTTCAACACATCCTTGAATACAATAACTGCTTTCGCATGACTTCCTTTGGAGCTAATGTCATTCGAAAAGGCGGCTTCATGCCGACTTGCAAGGTAGAAGATACCACACACATAACCAATAACTCACACCAACACAATGAATTGCAACACATAACAACTACATATACACCACACACTACACCATCACACGATCAGAAGTTACACCGTATTCTTCAACAAATGATTGTTTGCAATTACAGATACAAGGACAAATATATCATTTGCATGGTTCAATGGTGCCAACACCAGATGAACCGCATTAATTTCTGCAAATATATTTCATTTCGTCGATGGTGGATCAGCTGAATGTGCGGTGCAATATACAGGGAACACAACAGTTAAAGAGACGAATTATTGAACAGTTGCAAGCATTTTTTCACGCTAAAAATGCTGTGGTTAATATGTTCAAAACAGCATTGGAACGAATGCCATCGGATACGCACAAATTTGTCATAAGAGCAGATTGTACCCCAACAGGTGAACATGTGCGAAGATTCAATGCTGGGTGCATTGAATCTCCGTTAATGATGTTGCTGCAATTATTATTGGCGATCCAACTAAATCGCGAGACATTGTCGTTCAGCGAAGAAGCAATATCATGCATCGTGTAAACGAGACACATCGTTTGTACGATGCGTTACAATATCCAATCATTTATTGGCAAGGGCAAGACGGATACGACATCACGTTGAAGGTGGTCGATCCAATTACAGGTACAATATTCACACACTAATTATTGCTATTATTGCTATTATTGGTTTCCATCAACAATTCATTTAATTTTGCATTTTCAGGCGTATCAACGAATAAAAATCTAAGCGCAATGAAGTTCGAAATAATGTGCCGTTACTGAATGAACAGCAAAAACAAGTGTACGAAACATTAATGCAAGCGGTGGACAATAATACTGGTGGTCTATTCTTCCTGGACGCACCTGGAGGAACAGGGAAAACATTTGTCATTTCATTGATTTTTGCCACTATTCGATCAAGATGTGATATAGCTTTGGCGTTAGCATCATCTGGAATTGCGGCAACTCTTCTAGATGGCGGTCGTACTGCACATTCTGCGCTTAAGTTGCCACTCAATTTAAACACAATTGATACTCCAACATGCAATATTTCCCGATTCGGTGCAATAGGAAAATTGTTGATGCAATGCAAGCTCATTGTTTGGGATGAGTGCACAATGGCACATAAGAAATCACTTGAAGCATTTAACTTCACACTGATAGTACGAGAGCCCACGACCAAAATTTTTGTCTCATAGCAATACAGCCAAAACCGCATCAAATCGATAGATACTGCATCATAGCAATATGTCTGATTTGCAGACTGTAGTTGAATGATAGTTCTGAGATACCGGAAACATATTTTTCAGACGTTAGTGGTGTAGCGCAAACCCGTAAAATCACTTAAAAAAATTAAAAATGAGACAAAAAAAATGTCTCATAGCAATACGTCTGAAAATCTTTTTTATTAGTAAATTTTGGTTATTTGATGCGACCAAAACAATTTTCAGACGGAAATGTGAACGCATTAAATTTTGAGACCGTTTTGAAAATGTTAACAAATTTTACCGATCGGTATCATAGCAATATGTCTAAAAATTGTTGGACATGATAAAATAAGTTGTCCACATGTGCAAAAAATTTATATCAGACAAATTAAGTGTAGCATCTTCTCTATCAGACAACTTTTCAATACTCAGATATCATTTAAAAATCGTATTGAGGAATCTTGAATTCTCTGTTACAAACCAATGAATACGTTGCGACCCTGAATTCATTACATGATAATTAACAAAGAATTTACCCGAAACCGTAACATTGAAGTTGAAGGACTGAAATAAATCGCACAAAAGGAAACTGGGATGAAGTTGAAAAAAAACGGTTTATTCAAAGTTACAAAATATTCTCGTATTCAATCGCTGTCGGATTCGGAATCGTCGTCTTCGAAATCACTCTCGACGTCGCTCGGGAGATCTTCAACGTCCTCTTCTGTAAAATAAACATCGTTAGTAAAAATCACGAACTTATTTATGAAATTAACAGCAAAAGCCATGTAAACTGTACCTGTTGTGGATGTTGATTTGTCGTCCAAAATAACGTTGCTCAACTCAGGTAGTTGGTTGCCAGAGAACCATGAAAACTGAAATCGTCCCTCGTCTTCATACCATCCGCAATCTGCAGGGTTCAGTTCGGTTGGCGTTTTGGTATGAGCGTTGCTCCAGACTTGTGCAATATATTTTGTTCGTAATAAATGTTTCTCCAATTCCGTTTTGCATGGTGGCAGATGTTGTTTCTTTACAAAACACACAACTCAGGTCCGACATTTTACACCACCACAACCGCACAACGCATGACAACTATGGTAAGTGAGCGTCGTTCCAACGTTTGGAGCAGCTGCCGTAACAAGCGCTGAGGCTGTTGAAATTATTACGTTGAATTTACGTTATTTTCGTTTTTGGGAGTATATGCTACACTTAAAGTGTCTGAAAACAGGTTTTTGGTAATCATGGCAGCAATACGAAAAGTAAAAAAAAAAAATATCCGTATTGCTATGATACAGGTCGGCTAAATTTGTTGACATTTTCAAAAATGCGCTCAGGCTATGTACTACGCACAAAATGTCTGAAAACAAACTTTTTCGTAATACAATTATAAAATCTATGTACATTTTCACTATCAGACGTATTGCTATAATACCGACTGCCTTTTTTTTTGACACAGCAGAAATGGCCTCCCACGCAGTTGCTACACTTTCGACCGTTACTACACACCTAGTCGGGTTCAGAATCATACAATCTAACGATTTTATAGGGTTTTTGCCGTATTGCTATGAGACATGGTTTTGGTCGTGGGCTCTCGTACTATGAAGGATCTTCGGCGAAATAACAACATCTTTGGCGGCTTGATGATATTGTGGGCAGGCGATTTCAGGCAGACGTTGCCAGTAATTCCCCGTGGAACGCCTGCAGATGAATTAATTGCTTGCCTGAAGGCATCACCTTTATGGAATAACGTAAAAACATTATCGCTAACCACTAATATGAGAGTTCAACTTCAAAATGATCAAAGTGCTGCACAATTTTCCAAACAATTGTTAGTTGTTGGAAATGGAAAAGTCCCAGTTGATGCGACGAATCCCTTGATTCCATAACAAATCCCGATGATGTAGTAAATTATCCAACGGAGTTTTTGAACTCTCTGGAGTTACCAGGATTTCCACCACATAACTTGCAACTCAAAGTTGGTACAGTTATTATGATATTGCGTAATTTGAATCCACCGCGACTTTGCAACGGTACTCGACTTTCGGTAAAAAGACTTATGCCGAATTTGATTGAGGCAACCATTATTAACGGAAAGTACGCAGGTGAAAATGTATGTATTCCTCGAATACCAATGATTCCGACTGATCTGATGTTTTTCACATGGGCAGTTATACGTTGCGTGTTCACGAGTTGGGAAACCATCCGCTTTGTTTGTGTTAACGTCAGACCAAAAAACAAAAAATGTGGTTTACCAAAGAGCACTTCAATGAAACGGATAATTTGCGGATACGTAAAACGCTTCGATTCAGTATTTACTTTGGATTCACTTTCATTTACTTAGAGAAGTTCAACTAAATAACACTTCATTTTTGTAATCGATTCATCGATCGATCATTACTGTTGTGATATGAAATAAAATTTTTCCTTTTCAAATATAAAAACAAAAAAAAAATTTTTCTTCATCTTTTAATCACCTAACGAAATGTTACATAAAACGAAGCCATCTGGTGGCGAAACGGAGTTCGCCGGGTTTGCTAGTACATTATAGAATTATATTTGTTTAAAATCACAGCACCATCAAACTAGCACCACCGGTATCAAAATACCAATATTAATTTATTTGAAGTTATGAAACTGTTTAAAATAAAAGAAATCTAATAAAACCCAGTAGTTAATGTCGCTATTCGTCAACAGATGGTACTAGTGAACACATCTTAAACGATTTTAATAATTAAATGTGTTTATTTACCAAAATAAAATTCCTGGTTTGGGGAAATCAGGAAAACTTTGTATCTTTTTCTTTAATTCAGAAATTTTCTTCTCGTAATCCAGATCCATTATAAATATTACTGTTTTTAGTAAAACGCCGCACAAAAGAAATAGAAAATGTCACAATACTTATACCGAATATATAAACGTAAAGATTGTGTTAGATTTAATCTTTTGCGGATTTAATCATTATTTTATTTAGAAATTTAACGTTCGCACACTTAACATCCGCTTTCTGACTTCTATACGTAATGTTTGGTTTATTTGAGGTTAGAATTATCTACTATTTTGACGTATTCAATATGTTTGACCGATAACAGGTAACATTATCAGTAACAAGTTTTGAGAGTCTACTAGTTGAGAGATGATCAAAGAATAAAATTTTACTTTTGAAATTTATATTTTTCTAACCTTGAAGTTATAAATAATGAGGTAAGAGGATTCATGAAAACAGGTCAATATTGCTTTTCATTTTTTTTAAATGTAGTAGCAACACTAAGGCCAATGTCAAAAACCAAATAGTGTCAAATTTAAATTTCCTTCGTAAACGTTTTATTTTTAAATTGAAGAAAGTTAACTACATATTGAAAATATAAATAATATTGAATATTACCAAGATTGATGTAAAATTTTAAATTACCATCGTATATACTATAGTTGCACATTTCTTCAAAGTAACATACCGGTAGTTAAGCCCGCGAAAAGCGTAACTTTCGCCAGAGCAAACACTAGCGTACAATGCTATCTTTACCTGATATTGAAAGGCTAATTACAGTGAAAAAGCGTGAGATAGAGTTGGAGAAAACATATCTGGGTCTTTCACCATCGCTGAGAGACAATACAGTAAGTTAGACACTTTGTTTACTATACTTTGTAGACGACACCTGTTGATTGCATGTGTCAATATGTTATTGATTTTTTGGCTCTCAACTCTATCAGTTGTGTTGCGACGTCGTATTGATTCTGTACTCTCTGCAGCAATACTTTTTCTCAAATAAAAGTTACATAGTTCAATGTAATACTCGTGTTCCTCATATTTGTATTTCTTTCGAGTGTTTTCATTTAAAGTTTATTGGGTGATTAAAAAGTAGTTACGGTTCTCCTATTAACGGACAAAAAAGGTTGGTTTATTTACTTTACACTTATAAAAACTTTTGGTAACTTTCTTAATGATGGATATTCAATGTCACTAATTTTTTTTTTAATTATGATTGTAATTATTGTTAATTTTGTAAATATTAATTGATACATCACCCGGCGAACTTCGTACCGCCATTTATATTCGTAATTATTTTCCTAAAACTTTGTGTTTATTATTTATTCCTACATCAGCATCCCACAGTGATCAGCTGTGGACTAAAAAAAAATATACTTCTGGTTTTCTTATATTTGTTTAATACAAACCTTGTACTGACAGCCGCAAACACATACAAATAAGAAATATCCAAATTCATGTAGTCAATCAGAAGTTATGCACAGACATACATTTTAGTGTTTAATTTTTATTTATGAACATTTGTATGTAAAATTTACTTGTGTTATGTAGTTAGTGTTAGTAAAGCTCATAATTTATTATTAAAGTATTGACTCACATTTCACAATTTGGGGTAGGCAGAAGCAGAGACTACCTTATGTACTTTACTCATTTATTACTAGTCTAGTCTCCATTATTTTAAAAATTAGTATTAATATAATATATACATATACATATATATATATATATATATATATATATATATATATATATATATAATATATATATATATATATAATATATATATATATATACATATATAATAATGAAGTGGAGATGGACTGGGCACATGCTGCGCGGTACACAAGAGAAGTGGAGCAACATCATAACAGACTGGTACCCTAGAGATGGGAGAAGGAACAGAGGAAGACAGGGCAAGAGATGGGAAGATGAACTAAAACTGACGGCAGGCCCAAAATGGAGAAGGGTTGCTAGAGACAGAGTACAGTGGAAATTGTTAAAGGAGGCCTTTGCCAAGAGGCACACTGAACTCAGAGATATTTTGTAACTTAAGAAACAACCACAATTCAAAGAAAGAAGAAAGCAGTTCAGGATAAGAGGCTTATTATTATTATTATTTATTAATAGACAGAGACAAACTTCTTAGCACTCCATGGATTCACCGTGCGGGTGCCGGGTCCATCGTGTGGCAGAGGGAGAAACTCAAAGCAGTTCCCAGGACTTACGACCTAGGTGTAGGTTTAAGGAGGCCTCCTTTAACAAATGCATCAACGGTCACCTTCACTGCTCGAGTTTCCCGCCCTACCTAGCCGAATTTGGTAGGAACCCGTTAGTGCAGCCTTGGATACTCGTTCTAAAATAGAACTTACTGCAGATCTCGACAGGCCAAGGTCTTTCAAAAGGTTATAGAGAGATTTAGCTGGTATACCTCTCGCTCCCACTTCTACCGCGTATAAATTAACCACATAGCCATTTTTGTTAAGTTCAGTTGTTAGATCGTAATATTTATTTAATTTTATTCTATGGTCTTTAGGAATATTAGTTTCCCACGGAACAGTAAGCTCTACTAATATTATGTGTTTAATTTAAATAAATAAATAAATAAATATTCCGGACATCGAATAGTGCTTATCATACGTATCCATCAAAATAGTCCAGTCAGGTGCAGTACCTAGGATTGAGAAAGGCTTGCTTTTAGATTTGGTAGTTGAGCCATCCTTTATAAAGTTAATTTCTCATTTATTTGTAGTCAATCCTTTCTGGGCTCTAGCTACTGAAAGACTTACTGCTTCACGTATGATTTCTAGTATTCTATCATGTCGGCGTGAGTAATAACCCCTATCAAGCAGCACCCTGCAACCTACCAGTAAGTGCCTAGCAGTACCTACTGCCTCACCACATGTATAGCAAGATTTTTCAGATGCTTTCCCCCATCTTACTAGGTTACTTTGGTCTGGGAGGGTCATTTGGAAGGCATTCAGATAGAATTTTAATAGGGCAGGAGACCAATCATATAGCAAGGTGCGCCATTTCAGGGCTAACGGGATGCAGAACTCACCTATAGTTAACCACTCACTTTGCATTTCTAGATTCATTGCATGCACTTTATATTTATCATTTTCATCTTGTTGTATAAAGGATTTTATTATTTCTCGGTCTCCCTTCCTCTTTGCGAAACCCAGCCCGACTTTATTAAACTGTGCACCAGCCATAAATTTCGGAGTGATGAGACTATTTCATCCTGGGATTGTCCCAAGACATGCATTTTGGTCACTCTGAGGTGTTTATAGAGTTCAGATGGCTTCTTTAATTTCATCCCAAAACTGTTTTGAACCCTAAATAGAGTTGAGGGGTCAGCTGAGTGTGCAATTCCGAGCCATGACTTCAATATCTTTTTGACATTTGCATCTAGTTTTGCCAGGAGGCTTTTACCGATGTCATATACAAGGAAAGGCCAAGTCAGACGCGACGTAAGATAATTGTCGTATATCCAAACTTTTTTAATATTGTTTAATGGTTGTTGGTCTACCTTATTCAAGTCACTAAGAAAATTTTCGACAGTTACCTCTAAGGATGGTGTACGTCCTTTGTAATCAATCTTTCTACCAAGAAATTTGAAAGGCACTGCTTCAGCAATCGTGGTTACACATTGTCCTCCTATTGAGAGTCCCGGATCATATGAGGTATATTTGGTATTCCGTCTACCCAGACATAAACAGTGGCATTTACTTGGTTTTGCCCTCAGTCCGTCAGTCCATGTACAAAACTCATCCACTTCAATTAATAACTTCTGACATTGTTTTGGATTACGTGTCAGTATGGCAAGGTCGTCTGCAAAGGCTAAGATGGACTCTGTGTATTTGTTGTTTATTTTAAACCGATAGCCCCATTTTTTCTCATGACTTATTAACTTATCTATAAGAATATTTATAATTATATTAAAAGCTATTGGTGACAAGCAGCAGCCTTGGAACAACCCTACATTATAATGCAATGTTTCTGTGTGTTCCTTGTCTGCTGCTATGGCAAATTGTAGTTGAGAATAATAAGATGTGATTATGTCGATAAATAACTTCATAAATGAACTTCGTGACGAATCATGGTGAGTATCCCATGAATGGATAAACTACTCAACTATTATTATTTGCAATAAAAGACTGTTTAAAAAAACAAATTAGGTACTTATTTCACAAAAAAATATGTATAAAGCAATTTTTTATTCTTAATTTTTTCTCTAAATATATTGCTCAAAACTCGAAGCAAAAAAGCAATTATTAAAATTTCTCTATCTGTCTGTGTGGTCTGGCTAATCTCTGGAATGGATGGACTGATTTTGATGGGACTACTTTTTAGACTAGCCTCGCCCTGCGGAGTTACCCCAGTTTGTTATTGTACAACTGAGCCAGCTATAAATTCAGAAAATTTCCGTGGGAAAGCTACGGTCCGTTAGAATGGGCCGGTTTGACCGAAGTGACACCACGGTCACACAGAAAATTAGTGTGAAATGAAGCCCGCTCTGTTTTTCACCAAGTGAGTGAGAATACCGGAGGCCCATACCCCATCCCCCAAAGGCCGGCAACGCAGTTGTAACGCCTCTGGTGTTGCAGGTGTCCATGGGCGGTAATCGTTTACCATTAGGCGATACATCTGCTTGTTTGCCCCCTATTCCATAAAAAAAGAATCATGATTTATAGTAACTCATTCATTTCTTATCAAACAGAATAGTATCATGCAGTATATAAAACAACCAAATTAGAAAAAAAATATTGTTTCAGTAGTATTCACGCATTAACGCAAACGCCGACGCACGTGTATTATTCTTGCTTTCGTAATCTCATTCTTGTTTATTATTTCTCTGTTCAGTGAAATATTAATAAACTACCTATTTAGTTAACTACTAGCCAGATTCTCAAATATTTGTGGCGGGTTGTACCTTAAACATTACTGCACTGTAATTAATTTTTCAGCCAGACACATTAAATGCCAGAACTATTGATTAGACATGAACAGTTCATTGCACTATAGTCTATATTTCTAAAAGTACTAGAACAACAGAACATTACTGGAGTTCGAATATAGTTAGTCATTGAGGTCAGACATACCTTAATTGTCTACTATAAATTTTAATATTGTTTCTTAGGTTTATGTTAGCCTAGTATTTAAGTGGAGCATATAGGAATATTATATGTTTTTTTTTTTTTTTTTTTTTATTGAATAGTGGGCAAACGAGCAGACGTATCACCTAATGGTAAGCGATTACCGCCGCCCATGGACACCCGTAACACCAAAGGCGTCACAAGTGCGTTGCCGACCTTTGGGGGATGGGAAAGGGGTTGGGGTATGGGCCTCCGGTATCCTCACTCACTCGGTGAAACACAGCGCAAACACTATTTCACACCGGTTTTCTGTGAGGCCGTGGTATCACTCCGGTCGAGCCGACCCATTCATGCCGAAGCATAGCTCTCCCACGGCACAATGTTAGCTTGGTAGGTACACTAATTTGTAATACTTCATTTTAAACTTTTAAATCTTATATGTATATCAAATTCTCGTGTCACAATGTTAGTTACCATACTCCTCCGAAACGGCTGGACCGATTTTTATTAAATTTTGTGTGCGTATCGGTAGGTTTGAGAATCGGCCAACATCTATTTTTCATACCCATAAATGTTAAGGGTAGTCCACCCCTAATTTTTTTTTTAGATCATTTTTATTTTTTACTTATATATGATGATACAGCATTAGAAAATATATTCAACCCTGTATTTTCAACCCTCTACGATCAACCCCTATTTTTCCATCGCGATTTTTACTGACCCACTCCTAAAATATACATTCCTTTTTATGGCGAAACAACGTTCGTCGGGTCAGCTAGTAGTTTTATATGATTCATTCTGAATGTGTAAAAAAATGATTTACACCTACAGGTAAATGTTCTTTGGGCAGCTTAAAAACATCAAAGACTGCCTCGGTGGCGTAGTGGTAGCGTATGCGACTGCTAAGCTTTAGGTCTCGGGTTCGATTCCCGGGTCGGACCAAATGTTTGTGTGATCTACAAATATTTATTTCGGAGTTTGGGTGTTTTCTTAATATGTATGTATTTACAAAAAAAAAGTATATAAGTATTTATATCAGTTGTCTAGTACCCATAACACAAGCTCTGCTTACCTTGGGACTAGATGGCGTTGAGTGTTAGATGTCCGGAATATTTATTTATTTATCCAACGGCAAAGATTACGTAGCCACCACGTTATCTTGCCAGTCCCCAACCCGCACTTGGCCAGCGTGGGGACGTATGGCCTTAACCCACGCCTGAAAGAGACCCGAATCGAGCAGTGGGATGTTATGGTTTGTTGAAGTAAATGTATGTAGAAAATATAAATTATTGTCTTTTGTTTTAGCCCAATGAAGGTAATAAAGAAAATGAAAATAATCAAGATAAACTCAGAAAGCAAGGGAAGTTTTCTGACAAAAAAGTATTAAGGGAGCACAATGCCTGTACAAAAGACAAGAACAAAAAATGTCCTGAAGAAAATCAGAAAGAGCTTGATGACTTCATACCAGCTGATTTAGAAAGATATATAAGGGTATGTACCATTAAAACTTATTAATATAACTAGTGACCCAGCCGGGCTTCTTAAGAAAGTCTTTGAAATTCTCGGATTTCCTCTGCTATAATCCAATAATATAAAGGCGAAAGTTTGTGAGTACATATGTAAGTATGTTTGTTGCTCTTTCACGCAAAAACTACTGAATGGACTTTGATGAAACTTTACAAAAATATAGCTTATACATCAGAATAACACATATGCTACAATTTATAAAGATACTAGCTTCGCCTCGCGGCGTTGCCCGCGGTTATTATTGTCGTATCGCGGGTAGCACCGCGGGCTTCAGCTATTATGCATATATTACTCATATATACCTTTCTCTTGAATCACTATTTAAAACTGCTGAGAACAATACTAAAATATATTAAGTAGTGTAAAAGTTCTATGTGAACAGACAGCGGAACCTACTTCATTACAAGCTTTCATTTACCTGTCCCGATGTTTGTGTAAATGTAATCAAATCTTGCAAGTAAAATTTGATCCACTTCCCGATTTCTGATTGAGCTGAAATTCGAAACTATAGCTTTAGTTCTGATGACAATGCAATTATATATAATCGGTATTGTCATTAATTCAAAATGGCTGCCGTAACAAAATGGCGGCGTACATATATGCTAATTTACCGGCTTACGGCGGGTCTATGTCTGTATACTAAAGTCTCCCTATATTCCCAAATTGGAGATGCCTTTTTAAAAAAAAAATGAAGGAAAGTATCCATGAAAGAACTTTCCGTGGGAGAGCCACGCTTCGGCCTGAATGGGCCGGCTCGACGGGAGTGATACCACGGCCTCAAAGAAAACCGGTATGAAATAGCGCTTGCGCTGTGTTTCACCCAGTGAGTGAGGATACCGGAGGCCCATACCCCAAAGGTCGGCAACGCACTTGTGACGCTTTTGGTGTTGCGGGTGTCCATGGGCGGCGGTAATCGCTTACCTTAGGTGATGCGTCTGCTCGTTTGCCCCCTATTAAATAAAATATATATATATATATATATATATATATATATATATGAGTAGCCACTTACCACCAGTAGCATAAATATGATAAAACCCTTATAGTCATTCCGGAACTGGTTGAGTAATATAACGAAAGAACCCTCGCACCGTTGTTTACTGTTCCAATTAGGTAAAAATGCTAAACGACCCATTAAATGAAATAGCGACGCAATGATTGTAAGTAGCAATTACTTTATATAGGTAATAAATATTCAACAAGCTCATATAAATGAGTTACAATTTACAAATAGTTCATTCAAGGTAATTTGGAAAATTGTAAGTCAGCCCACAATTTACTGCATAGATTTCGGCACTTATAAACATAGCAACTAGCTTACCAAGTTTTGCTCGTTTTTTTTTGGTAAATTTTCTAAAATGAAGACTAGTTAGTCTTCCTCGGTGGCGCAGTAGTAGTGAATGCGACTGCTGTGCTTGAGGTCTCGGGTTTAAATCTTGGGACGGACCAAATGTTTGTGTGGTCTACAAATATATGTGGCGAAGTTTCTATGTATATGTATGTACTTACAAATAATAATCACAAATTTTAACAACAAAAAAAACGACTTCAAGAACTAGGCCAAATTGAAATGAGACCACACGGGAAGCACCAGCTTTCAAATAAAAAAAGAATGATCAAAATTGGTTCACCCAGTCGAAAGTTACGAGGTAACAAACAAAAAAAAATATATATATACAGACCGAATTGAGAACCTCCTCCTTTTTTGAAGTCTGTTAAAAAAAGTAAATATGAATATATAACAGTTGTCTAGTACCTACCCATAACACAAGCTTTACTTAGCTTGGGACTAGATTGCGTTGTGTGTTAAGATATCCGAATTATTTATTTATTAATGTATAGATGTCTGAGTGGTTCAAATTAGCATAACGTTCAAAGATAGAAACGAAACATCAATGGTATTTAATAAATAATAACACCTTGTAAGGTTTTACGACCATCAACATCAGTTTACATTGTTTTTAGTTTTGTTTATTTTCATGACGTCACTCTGGTTCATGGGTTCGATCCAGCTCGATGTAAATATTTGTATATCAACGATGAAAGTGTGTGACTAGGTTTCTTGAGAAAGGCCTATGTCTAATAGTGCATTGCAACGGGCTGATGATGAGGATGTATGTTGGAGAACTTATCGTGTCCATCGGGTTCATCCGTTCAGGAGTTGTGATGCCACAGACAGAGTTATAACAACCCTCTTTTTGCATTGTTGTCCGATTTATCCGATTATATTCAGTTACGGTTCTAGATATTTTTAGTACTCACATTCCGGCCTATACCACAACGACATTTTATTTTCTTTTCTGGCATCACACGATTTGTGTATTCAGCCAATGTCGAGTTTAATTTTATTTATTAAAAGGCAGGGAAACAAAAAGAATTATTGAAATAGGTAAATCGAAATTTAGATTAAGACGAATATAGGATCAGTAATATTAATATGTGATGGGATGAAAGAAATTTACATATTATAATGTTACAATTGAAAAATTAATATGGAAAATGCAATTTACAACAAGAATATGAAACCACAACAGACAGACCTACTTCCAACAGAGAGCTGTCAAAGACTGTCGATATTAGGCTATATAAAAAAAAGAAAAAGAACTTTAACAATAAATCATCGACTTATGTATAATCCATTCGCTTCGATACTGTCCTTGATCGACCTCGTGCCGCCGACGCACGTGCGGCAATCCGCCACAAAATCAAAGGGCCCGCCTGCGCCGTACACCCACAAGCAAGTATGGTTTGTTAGTTTACGTGTATGATTTAATATATTCGTATTTTACAACAATAACCACAATTACGTGTGGGTACACCAACGAATTGACTAGGTATATACATGTGTATCTAGTGGTTAATTACTAAAGTAACCTAATACTCGAATTCACTATAGCGACTAGTTATATTTCAATCAAACACCTCATAAAAATAATTGTATGACTACCTATTATTTGGCGTTATCATATGATAAATGAACAATTGATGTTCTGTACATAACGTGGCATCTATAAATAGAATATGAATATTTTTATAGCTTTTGCCTGTGGTTCCATCCGTCCATTACACAGTTTTGATGTGCGAGGCAGAAAATTTCAGGAAAGTGCACATATTATGTGGACTGCCAACTATCTAAATGATTCGGTATTGTCCATTCGTTTAGATAGTGTCCTTGCTCTTGCACACCATTGTGGTTTTTTTTGTGAAATACAAATATATTAATTCATACAACGGCCTAAACTGACAAATCATACTGCCTTGTGTACGCTTCAAGTGGGCCTTTTGGTTTTGTAGCGGCTTGCTGCACATACGTTCAAGGTGACCGTATCTAAGCGAATGGACTATACTCCTTAAGTGGAGATATAAATTTATGTTCACGCAGTTTACCTTCTTCATCACCATTTCAGTCGAAAGACTGAATGCAGTGCATAGGCAACCTCCCAAAGCTCTCCACAACAACCGCCCCTGTACTGTTCTCATTCATAAACTGTCGTAATAATGAAAACCACCAAAAAATAATAATGAAAAAGCTATTTTCAAAGAGGTACTTATTACTCTTATTAAAATTTTATCGCAACCTTGCAACGATAAAAGGTTTCGGGTGAATTAATTGGTGCTGATAACTTTTTAATAAAGCAAATTATATTTGCGCCAGATATCACTAAACACCGAAAGAAATTGAATTATTTTACGTTATCTCGTAACGTAAATATACAGACAGCAAAAAAAAACATTCGCGGGAATTAAACAAATAAATACGTCCATAGGTTACAGTTATAAGTAATTAGAATAGTAATACTAAACCCTATCAAGAAAGAAATTAGAGTATATAATCCTACAACAAATCGGTCAAAAAAACCTAAGTACATAAAGGAAAGTAAAAAAATCTACATCGGTTTACCCTTAAAGATAAAAACAATCCTTGATGCGGATTATATATATCATTCTAAAATTTCAGCTAGATCGGTGCAGAATTTTATGAGTTTTTGAAGCGTACACAAACCAACATATCATTTATATATATATATAGATAGATAAATATTTTGGAGATTTTTTTTGTTGTTGTCATTTGTTTTTTCTAGATTCCATAACCCCCAACTATCGAGAGGAGTTACTTACAAAATGGCATTAGCCCATCAGCCAGTGTCAAGGTCAAATCAACTAAACTAGACAGATGCAGCCCACATGCAAACTGATATGAATAACTACTGAATGCCACTCAGATTTTATGAGGATGCCAGTTAGATCTGATTATTATGCTCTTGGACACCCATTATTTATTTATAAAAGTTACTGGCGGATCTCGAACTAGAACATATATACATTTATACCGTGGGAGAGCTATGCTTCGGCGTGAATGGGTCGGCTCGACCGGAGTGATACCACGGCCTCACAGAAAACCGGTGTGAAATAGCGCTTGCGCTGTGTTTCACCGAGTGAGTGAGGATACCGGAGGCCCATACCCCAACCCCTCCCCCCATCCCCTTTCCCATCCTCCCAAAAGTCGGCAACGCACTTGTGACGCCTTTGGTGTTGCGGGTGTCCATGGGCGGCGGTAATCGCTTACCATCAGGTGATACGTCTGCTCGTTTGCCCACTATTCAATAAAAAAAAAAAAAAAAACATTAAGCTCTAGATTTGTCCAAGCGATTTAAATGTTTCGTACTTTTATTACAATCAGCCAAGGAAAATTTAAAATCTTCAAGGTTTTCTAGGTAGTAGAACCGCGATGATTTCAGCCGCATTTCGACAGGGGCGGTGCTTCCCTCTCACAGAAGACCAACCTAAAATGACAGCATTCGTACTGTCGTGTTTCGTTGGTGAGTGCGAGATCGGAGGCTCAATGATGCAGAAGCATGTGTGGGTCACTATGCTGCGTTGTTGTATTGTCTGCATTCGCAATGAGTATGGTGACCACCACTCTTGGATTTTGCTCATGCTTTCCATCAGGCAGAGTAGAGTAACTTCAGCCGGCACACACATTAAAAAAACGCGCTTATCCCTGAGGTGTTCATGAGCGGCGATTATCACTTTCCATTAGGTCACTCGTCTACACTTTTGCCCCTTCTTCATTTTAATGTCCAGCTCCTAATTATATCCAGGTTCAACCTTAATAGGTTTGACTAATATATTTTATGCTCAACACCTTCCTATAACAAGCCCTACTTTGAAATGTATTAGTCCGGGATCCCCGGAACCAATTTCACAAATTTTACTATCAAGCTAATTTTTCGTAAGTGGCTTCATTTTGATGAGAACTCCCTTTTTCTTGTTACAAAAATTCTCGATTGTGGTAGCTAACAGGGGTAGCAGGAAAATAAAAGTTTTGGGCGTAGGACCGGGATAACGTACCACTTGATTTGTAGGACATGTCTAGTTTTTCAAAGTGGTCGTAGGGGTATTGAATAATGAAAAGTAAAAGAGAGCTAGGGTAATTTGAATACAAGAATTCAAACCATATAATGATGCAGTTGAGTAAATTAGGGGCATTACACATACATGAATTAGTAATGTTGTTTTGACTAATGGTCGATCATTTGACGCTTGAACATAGAGTGGCAGAGTGGGTACTTTTCTATTATTGTGGGCATTGATAAATAAATTAATGATTGACTACAACTACGTAATGGAACATAATATGATTACTTATTAACCTTTTGTTTAGAAGATAGTTAAATCACATAAATGATAGTGGTTTTCATTATGAACGACTTGATCCCAACTACTTCAAACAAAAAAGAAAGGAATAAAGTACATTGAAGGAAGGATTATGTGTAGTTAATAGAGCTATGCTGAGGTATATTGTAATCAGAGTAGCTCGAAGGGGCGTGGAGTCAGGTACCCGTAGATACATCTTGTTGCATATGGCATAATTATTACTTGGATCAAACAGAAATATTTTCGGAATTAAAGTTCTAGGGACAGTGCCGTCCGTGCAGTGCAAAAATTAAGAAAATTGACCTGTTATATACAAAGTAGGTCGTACTGTTCCTTCGTGAAATCGCGTGCAGACATGCTAAATACAAATTAGTTAAAATTATTTAGTTTTTTTAACAAAAATATGTAATCGAGGAAATAATGCGTACATTTTCTTGTATGATTTCTTTTCATGCTATAATCTATATCAGTGTACTTTGTGGTTTTCTACCATAGGTGCTTTTGTCTGACCGACAAACGGTAGGTATACCTACCTACTGTCTGGAATCCAGTCTTGTCGTTATTAAATTTGTATGAAGCTGAAGAACAAGAAAACGTTGAAAATAAATCTATTACCCGACCTATGTTATTTGGGCTATTATAACGAATCTAATGACACTTCATTAATTGTAATCGGTTCAGTAGTTTAGGCATTGTTTAGTGGATTATACAAATATACATAGACTGCCAAAGCTATTCTATATCTTCTATATTCTTCCTTTTCGCTTCGCCGCAGTTGGGTAGAATCACAGTAGATAAAATAATCTTCGTCTAGACACGCAAGGTCAGACAAAACAGAGGGTTGTCGACTAAGGTGGAAAGGTTGAAAAAGGCGTCTGTAAAAATAAAACAAAAGAGTTTAGCGCATCAATGTACCAGGCGCCCAGCCGCGCGTAGGAGTATCAATTTAGTACACTCACAGAATCTGTTCAAGCGACATGATAGCAACATGTTTTTGTTTTAAAACAATGCATGCTGTCATACACAGTAATAATTGCGATGTCCTTATGATATCCTGGTGATTTGAATGTTTGTTACGTAGTTTTAGAATAAGCAGTGTATGAGTGATTGTGCAAATGAGTAATGGAAAAGTAAGTTATGCTCTTTTATTTATTCAATAAATGTTCACATTCATAAAAAAAAAACACCTCTGTGGTTTGTTTCGGTATTTTTCCCGAATGTGTCTTAGGAAATGCCAGCGTCTTGTAATAATTATATTAATTCTAATAATTCTCGAGAAAACTAACTGAGTAATATCACTGCCGCTCTTAGAAATGGCGTTTCACTATAAAAGCCAAATAATATGAAGTAGACAAGTTTTTTTAAGTCCTAATCCAATCACCAAGTATAGTGTAGTGTTGCTAAAGTGTATTTTAATATTATTTCCCAAGCTTGATACGTATAATATATTCTAGGCAAATAAATGAAGTAATGTTTGATCGGCTCGTATTGATCGTTCATGATGTTATAAATGTACTGTCCAACATTAAATTTTACAATTCCGACCACTAGTTCCTGAGATTAGCGTGTTGAACTAACCAAAAACCAACAAATTATTCAACTTTGTAATATTAGCAAGGAAATAATACAAAATTGGAGAGTTTTTCGTAATTTTGAAAACAAAACCCATTTATGTGTAAGTGTAAGCCACGACTGAGTAGAGTTTTTAATTACACTGTTTTTAATAACTAACTAAACTTTACACTATAACAGGTTTTTTATACACTAGCTGACCCACGCAACCTCGTTTGCGTCTTCTATTGCCCATAGCGTGAAAAGTTTCCCCCGTTTTGGAAACATTCAACATTGGCGTGATGATATATAGCCTATTACCTTCCTCGATAAATGGACTATCCAACACTGAAAGATTTTTTTAAATCGGACCAGTGGTTCCTGAGATTAGCGCGTTCAAACAAACAAACTCTTCAGCTGTATAATATACGTACTCGTAGATGTATAATAGGTGTAATAATACAAAGCGTGTCAATTTCATGTCATTTTGTTGCTATTGTGAAGTATTAGGTGTAATGGGCGCAATTTCCTCAACGCCATTGATACAAATTGCTATCGTCATGGTGACTTTGGTTTTTTTGTGAACTTGATATTTTTTAGTATAAAATAAATATTTCGGCCATCGTATGAGCGAATTAGGTGCCCCGTAGACTTCTTTCTGTTGACATTATCGTCAGTTCTTCTAAAGTACTCTATGGTTTGTTTGTAAGGGGAGAAGGAAAGTATTGTTTTTACCATTTTCATCGCAACTTTTACGTTTTTACTAGCTTTTATTTAGTAGTCCTGATGTTTATTTGTAATCAAATCTTGCAAGTTAAATTTGATCCATTTCCCGATTTCCGATTGAGCTGAGACTTTAAATATACATTTAGTTCTGACGACGATGCAGTTATATATAATCGGTATTATTAATCCAAAATGGCAGCCGTAATTAAATGGCGGCGTATATATATATTATTTCTGAACAACCCACCTAATATGGGTATCAAATGAAAGGGCTTAAAATTATTATTTTTTATTAACAAGTAATAAACGCTTGTTTTTTAAAAACCTTTTTTATATGAATCACTTATTTATGAAGTCATGAGAACCTTCCTTGTGTAGGTATGAACAAAATTAAAAAAAAAACTTATTCAAATTGGATCTTGCCTTATGCGCTTAGCAACATATTTGGCTATACATTTCTATTTATACAGATTGTGTTAGCTAATATGCACCTATTTTCTTTAAACAACAAGCATAAACTATAACTTTTACCGTGGGAGATCCACGCTTCGGCATGCATGGGCCGGCTCGACTGGAGTGATACCACGGCCTCACAGAAAACCGGTGTGAGATAGCACTTGCGCTGTGTTTCACCGAGTGAGATGATTCCCCATCCCCCAAAGGCCGACAACGCACTTGTGACGCCTCTGGTGCTGCGATACGTCTGCTCGTTTATCCTCTATTCAATGAAATAATAATAACTATGTAGATATACGTACATAGTAGGCCAAAACCTCTTTTCTAAGAAGGGATCTATGTCCATCAGTAGATTGTTAAAGTTTATTATTGATGATGTTTACATAGCACATAGTTAATATTCTAACTATTGATCCAGTCTTTAATGATGTTGACTCCTAAGCCGCAGGTCGTGGGTCCATTCGTTGACTTGCCCCTGACTATATCAGTGCGGCGACTTAACACAACAATAACCTACTACAGCGCCACCTACCGAAGATACACTGAACTACGAAGTAACGCACTACACGGAGTAACTACAAATCCTGAATCGCGCAATAAATAGTTCTCGCGCCGATTATCATATATACAACATCCCAACATCAACTGTTGGGCAGTTGCCCGCCAGGTATGATCAACTCTGGTCGGAGGATCCTCCCTTTGTGTTGGGTGGAACATAACACACGTTCCCCCACATCAGTATTGGTATATAAATCCAGTAGTCTATAGATTCGACTGTTGGACCACTGGGTAATGATCTTTACTCCTAAGACCTAATACGTGGTTTCGATTGCCTCTTACCCCTGTTACGTTAGTAGCACTAAAATTGAAGACGTCGAAATGTCAGCATTTTCATACGCGTCTGCTTACCTCTTCAGGGATTAAAGGCGTAAGTTTATGTGTAAACGTGCAACTCGTTTAATTATATTCACGTTATAGTCACAGTGGCGAGCTTTAACAATAGCTTTGTAGACCTTCAGTGACAGAAATGTGATACACCGAAATCCGGCCTAGCCAAAAGTTATTTCATTGTTCTAATTGAGAACAATATTAATGCTGAACTTGTAGTCCACGGGCCCACGTACAAGGGATTTCAGTGATTAATAACAGGCTGAAAGTTTATACACAGCTTCGTTTTGACGAGACCCCCAACTTTTATTATTGGACCAAATTCTGATAGTGGCAGGAAAAAGCGGGATAGGGAGCGAAACACGTCGATTTGATGAGTGTCCCAAATTAATAAATAACAGTTTCTAAAAATCAATACTTCGAGAAAATACGATGGAAAACTGAGAAAAACTTGTGGCATACAAAGTGAATGGTACCTTCCCGAGTGACCCCCAGCTCTAACATGTCAGAATGGTGACTTGGAAAATTTTATTCATTTTCATTAATAACAAACTGATTTTTGTTTTGGGGCTTGCAAAATATATATTTTACATAAAAAATGCATCGGCATACAAATTCGATGGTAATTTTTTTGAGACCTACACTCGAAAGTTGTCAAGATTATGTTAATATGTTTTCGAGTGTGGGTCTCAAAAAAATTACCATCGAATTTGTATGCCGATGCATTTTTTGTGAGAATATATATATGAGATTTTTTAGAGCTGGGGGTCACTCGGGAAGATACCATTCACTTTGTATGCCACAAGTTTTTCTCAGTTTTCCATCGTATTTTCTCGAAGTATTGATTTTTAGAAACTGTTATTTATTAATTTGGGACACTCATCAAATCGACGTGTTTCGCTCCCTATCCCGCTTTTTCCTGCTACTATCAGAATTTGGTCCAATAATAAAAGTTGGGGGTCTCGTCAAAACGAAGCTGTGTATAAACTTTCAGCCTGTTATTAATCACTGAAATCCCTTGTACGTGGGCCCGTGGACTATTGGTTAACAGAATCCATACTAATACTACTAATATTATAAACGCGAAAGTTTGTAAGTATGGATGGATGGATGTTTGTTACTCTTTCACGCAAAAACAGCTGAATGGATTTTAATCAAACTTTACAATAATATAGCTTATACATCAGAATAACGGCGGCGTTGCCTGCGGTTATTGTCGTGCCGTGGGGTTCAGCTCGTTTTAAATACAAAAGTAACTCTTATCTCTCTGTCTGTTTGCTATCTGCTGCCTACCTCTACACCGATTTCAATAAAATTTGTCATTGAGATATCGACCTTTGATTTGGCGGCTTGCTGCACGTGAAACGCGACAGCGCTGCGGCGGCGGCGCGATCAAAGTGACCGTATTAAAGCGAATGGACTAGGCTCTTTATTTAATATTATTTTCGTTTCGTAATAGTAGAGAGCCTAAGCCTAAGTAGCTCATCACTATCATCACAGTCGAAAGACATCCACCGCTGGACATCATCCAACACTGAAAGAATTTTTCAAATCGGACCAGCAGCGGTTCCTGAGATTAGTGCGTTCAAACAAACAAACAAACACTTCAGTTTTATTATATTAGTATAGATTGCGTGCCCAACATAAATATAGGTGCTAATACAGATGTTGTTTCCGATACACATTACATTACTACATGAACGACTTTGTAAGGCTGACTTTCATGGCACATTAACATTTTAGTTATTTAAGTCAAGGTGCATATTAACAAGATCGTGATTGTATTTACAGTTCTAATAATCACTGATCACATTAACCTATGACCTGAATTTACCGATGGTCATCTATCTCCTGTCTATTTATGTAAATAAAAATGAATCATAAAAATGTATGTACGCCCATAATTTTCGATCGTCTGCACCAAATTGAATGATTCTCTTTCTGTTTTTTTTTTTATTTTTTATACATGAGCTACAAAAATGACTCTGCTCTGCCTGATGGCAAGCACCAGCAGAATCGAAGAGTGGTGGTCACCATCCTCAATGCAAACAAGGACAGTGCAGCATAGTGACCAGCACTATGGCGACCTAGTGAGATGCTTTTTCACACCCCGCTTAAAGGAGCCGGGATCATTGTACGACAGAAACACGTGCGTTGGTAGTGAGTTCCAGGTTTTAACCGCTCGGCACAGAAAGGAAGAGCCGAATCGATGAGTGCGAGAGTGTATGTCTTCCACTCTGAAGCGGTGACTTCCGAGGCCAGCACGTGTTGTCCTGTAGAGGAAGGAAGAAGGGGGGAACAGTTGGAAGAGCTCTTCAGAACACTCCCCATGATATAGGGAGTTTGTTATTATAAGGACAAGGTTTGTATAGAAGAAAATAAAAAAGAGACGGAGGTGTTATATTCTCTTGGTATACTTAGTTCTAAACACTACGTTCCCACAGCGTACACGAGCTTACTAAAATATTTTTCCGATAATTTTGAAAATATATTCACAAAAAATAAATAAGGCGATACGTAGTTCGCTGGGTCAGCTAGTAATATATAATTCTCAACGTATCCTCATAACGTAATAATACGTGTAAGTATTGAATAATCCAATGAAAAGGCCATTTGTTATGCACGATAAAGATAACATGGTCATTGATCGTAGAACTAGTATTTGTAGGCTAGATACACGAACTCGTACCTTATACATCGAAATTCATACCTACTACTTATATTTTAACAATATTGGATAGTTATTACTATTTTTAGTTTCGTCCACTGTGATCCCCTGCTAAGGTCCCCTGGGGAATTCATTTGGAATTATCGTCCACACCTATTCTCTATCCACTTTAACTATGTTTGACATGTATCATTAACGTCATTATCAATAGCCAACAACAAGGTTAGATTCGTTTTTTTATGAGCCTGTTGTGTCCCACTGCTGGGCAAAGGCCTCTCCTGCAACAAGCCACTTCTCTCTATTTAAAGCCAATTCTCATCTTTTACGGGGTCTGCCTCGTCGTCGGCGCCCATCCTGAGGCACCCAGACGACCTTGGCCCACCGGTCCGGATTAAACCGACATACGTGTCCGGCCCAATCCCATGGGATTGGGTTTGGTTAGATGTCTACTGATAAACTTAGGCCGCTCTTTCTCTTTGTATCGCCACGGGGTGAATAGTGACGTATTCATATCGTAATCTGTGATATGTGAATTTATGTATATTCAGCTCCCATTGTAGCTTAATCAGTTTGGTGAATTATTGCGGTTGCGGACAGATCGGACGAAGCCTGTCACCAGCCTGAAGTGATGAGGGCTGGAAAGCCTTGGTCTGATTCTGTGATGGCATTAAGTTTCATAAGGAGTCCGCAGAGCAAAATCGAGAAGGGTCCAATCCCTGAAGGGGTGGTGAAATTGGCGTGGTAGAGGTTCTAGTTCCACAATCATCGACTAAGGGTCGATGCGGCTATATCTTAGGGGGACACACACACACTCCGGTGCAGGTTTCGTCTAAGGTGGCTCGATGTTCCCACTTCTACTGCATAAAGCAGTGATGGCATGACAGCGTCCTGCCATGGGTCCTACCTCAGTCGTGGGGTACGGCAGGGGGATTCTAGATGCCCCTCTCTTCACTACTGCCGAGGAAGGCCGCTTCGAGGTATAGTGGTTAGACCGTTCCTCCAGGAGTCCCACACACACTGTTCGTCTCCCCCATGTAGAGTACGGTACAAAACCATTCCCCGCGTAAAATTAGGATGTGTCAAAATATTAATAACTTTACTTTTAACCGACTTCAAGAAATAAGGAGGTTTTCAATTCGATAATTTTTCATGTATATTAACCTCAGAACTTTTGATCGGGTGAACCGATATTAATAATTATTTTTTTATTTAAAAGCTGATACTTACCGTGTGGCCCCTTTTCAATTAAGTACAGTTCTTGAAGCCGTTTTTGTTGCTTCAATTTTAGATCATTTTTTATTTTAAGTGCTGAAGTTTGTGAGGATGTACAGATGTTTGTTACTCTTTCACCCTAAAACTACTGAATGTATTTAGGTGAAACTTTACAATAATATAGCTTATAGGTATATCACAATACACACATACAGGCTAACTTACAACAGTAACCGACATACATTAGGTCGAGCCGTGGGCATAAACTAGTTGTTTATAAATCAATGTAGTTTATTTAAACAGACGTATATGCGCAAGCAGTAATGCAAATTCTGCAACAATTTGTGAAGCAATTACTGCTTTTTATACGGTTGAAGCATGACCGTGCAAACGATGTAGATAGCGGGTAGGATAACGCTAGTGTACCATTTAATTACTTTTATATAACACCTTAATATATTTTGCATACCTATATGCACTATTGTGTTTATACAAATAATAATTTTAACCGTGGGAGAGCCACGCTTCGGTATGAATGGCCCGGCTCGACCGAAGTGATACCACGGCCTCACAGAAAACCGGTGTGAAATATCGCTTGCGCTGTGATTCACCTAGTGAGTGAGGATACTGGAGGCTTATACCACAACCCTTACCCCCATTCCCTCTCCCCATCCTCACACGTCCGTCGGCAACGCACTTGTGACACCTTTGGTGTTGCGGGTGTCCATGGGCGGCGGTAATTGCTTCCCATTAGGTGATTCGTCTGCTCGTTTGCCCACAATTTAAAAAAAAAAACCAATAATAAATATTTCGGACATCTACACACAACGCCATCTAATCCCACAGACAACTGATATAAATACATATACGAGTATTCTTTTTTTTGTTGTAGATACATACATATTATACATAGAAAATACCCAAACTCCGAAACAAATATTTGTAGATCATACAAACATTTGGTCCGACCCGGGAACCGAACCCGAGACCTCAAGAACAGCAGTCGCATACGCTACCACTGCGCCACAGAGGCAGTCAATGGGTCAGAAATATGTGGGTGCTTTTTATCACATACTCGTACCTTGCCACTTATATAAAACTACTTAACACTAAGTCACTCATGTCAGGTGTTCATAGCCCAGTTGCACTCGGTTATTAGAAACAATAACCGGGTGTAAATAACGACGACGTGGTCAGTACCTGGATGGGTGACCGCTGGTGGCATGATACCATGAGCGTCTCCGTGAATCGGAGGTCACGTTAAGCAGTCGGTCCCGGTTGTTATCATAGGATAAACAGTCGTGAAGCTTAGTTGGAGGCCTTTGGGCGGCTTAAAAACATCCAGCGCCAAGATACGAGTACGTAGCCACAACGCTGTTTTGCCAGTACCCAAGCCGCACTTGGCCAGCGTAGGGACGTATGGCCCTATCCTGAGAGGAGACTCAAGCCCAGCAGTGGGACACTATGGGTTGTTTATGAAGCCATAGCTGAATAGGTTTGTTGTAAACTTTGTCTATGGTATGGTACAAACGATTTTTTTTGTTATATTGTCTTACGATGGTTATTGGCTACAAAGTTTTTTCTACCTTTAACTAAATTGTTCGAATTTATTTACTTAAATATATTAATAATTATTAAAATATCGAAACAATTGAGTTGTTAGTTATCGAAATTTGAAAGTGAATAAGTACCACAGATAATACTTCAATTAAAAATAGATGAAGGATTTTTATAGCCAATCAGAGACCGTTTTCTTTTTACAATGCCACAGCCTCTACTATTTCATTTGTGAATATTTAAATGAGGTTGTAGCAAATATAAGAAATAAATTACTTCCAGTACTAATGTAGTTAATTTAGCTAATGTTTTTGGTTAATGCGGGCCTCGCCTGCCACTCCTAGTTGCGTGGGGAGCCGCGCCTTCATATAGTCTCGTCAATGCGGTAAAAATCCGCTATCTTATATCATACTATTTTCTGATATTAATTTTCTTTTGACACACTTTTTTCCCGTACTATTAGACTTTGCAGGAATAAATTAAGCACAGTACAAACTGGAATTACTTTCTGATATGATTATAACATATACACATGTCCATGTCGCCTTATAATTCATTCGCGTTTAGAAAATAGTGACTGCAGATAGACGAAGCTCGACCCCAGAGCAACCAGGTTTCAAAAATTTCATACAAAACGCCCGTTTTACTGTAAATTAAATTTGTAACATAATAACTTACTCTAAACGTTTATTTCCAACATATGTACAATTAAAAGTTTCATTTTTATTCATAACTAGCTGACCCACGCAACCTCGTTTGCCTTTTCTATTGCCCGTAGCGTCAAATTTTCCCCCGTTTTTTAACATTCTTCATTGGTGCTCCGCTCCTATTCGTATTAGTGTGATGATATATAGCCTTACTCGATAAATGGACTATCCAACACTGAAATAATTTTTTAAATCGGACCAGCGGTTCCTGAGATATGCGCGTTCAAACAAACAAACTCTTCAGCTTTATATATTAGTATAGATAATACTCGTAGTTTGTTTATTTTCGCCCATATACAAATGAATTATATAATACACATTTGCTTATTAGGAGGCTGGTTTTCAAACTAGATTTGAAACCTCTACCTGTTGAAACGAAATAAACCGACATGAAATCTTGTAGGTATCAATGAAAGCTTTATTTACCCCTTCAGATAACAAGCCTCTTCTCACTTAGTCATCCTATGAATTCATACACAGAGGAATTCTCATGAATCACTTGCATATGTAAGAGATTGCATGCCTACAAAATGAATCGATAATTTCGGATTCTAAATCAAACATTACGCCGTACTGAACTTAATCTTTACGCCTGACAAATGTATGTTTTCTCTGAGCTCTTAAGCCCTTCTGTCTGTAATATTCCAATCTTTCTTTCTTTCTTTTGAAAAGACAAAGCCCGCATTAGGAAAATGTCTTGTGTCTCGGGGTCTTCACAAACACTCAAGAAATGGATGCAAAGCACATCCAGACTCAGAACAACAATTTTCGGATCACACAAAGTGTTGTCTCATGTCAGCTTTGAACCCATAACACTCGGCGCAGTAGAGAGCGGCATGGCGACTGCTTAAATCACTACGCTATTCGTCGTCTGTATTATACCTATCTCTTAATATCCTAAAACTAGGTAGGCGAATATAATATGCTAAGAATCCATAGCGTCATACTCGTACAATGCGTCTGTATAAGAACAGTGTTCGCTTAATCCAAGTCACACATTTGTCAACACATCTGTCTGCCGGATTGTCCTAAGTATTCAGATTGTCTAATTTTACCGTGGGAGAGCCACGCTTCGGCATGCATGGGTCGGTTCGACCGAAGTGATACCACGGCCTAACAGAAAACCGGTGTGAAACAACGCCTGCGCCTGGTAAGTTAAGGGAACCGGAGGTCCATGCCCCAACCCCTCCTCCATCCCTTTCCCTATCCCCCAAAAGCCGGCAACACACTTGGGATACCTCTGGTATTGCGTCCACTACCATCAGGCAATACATCTGCTCGTTTACCCTTTATTCCATAAAAAAATTGTTATATAGTTTGTAAACCACTGGCAATAAAAAGTTAAGAGGCTATTAATTAAACACGATTGTTTATGCAACAGTAAACATGTTACTGTGAACGATATAATTAAAAACAGAAAAACTTGAAAATTCCTCATGGAAGTATGTAAAACGGAGGTATTTTAAATACGAGCTGCCACTGAATTAATTAAAACATTTTATGTATGTGTGGAAGAATAAAAGAATATCAGTTTGGGTAGCAGAGTTCTAGAGGGAGACCGTGTCTCAATAAACGTAGTGTAGAATACCTGTAGGCCAGATGGAATGACGACCTGTCCAATATGTATCGCAATATCTGGATGTGAGAAGCTTTAAATCGATCAGAGTATAGTGCAAAATTAGAGGCCTATATCCGTCAGTGGACTGCAATAGACTGATGAGAACGTAAATGATAGACTCTATTCAGTAATAGGCGAGAAAACGTATAAATTTTAAAAGTAATATTATTTCCTCGACTTGAACTGTCGAAGACAGCGAAGAGTTCATTTCAAGGTCAGGTATTGATCCACTGTAAACGTAAGCATTTAAACTAATTGAAAGGGTTGACTAAGACATAAAACGTGCAATTACCTACAGTTAAATATAAGTTCAGCACAAATTGCGAAGTTGTTATCCAACTAATAAATATTAGTATGATTATGGAGTCAGACCTGAAAACAAATCGTGGAGCGTCTGGCCCTGAACTGTAACTCCTATGAAATATGTACCTACTAAGTTTTATCTAAAAATACTTTTTTTATGTTATTCATTTATGCGTCTACTGCTAGGGTCACCATACGTTCATGCGGTTTCACCGGGCTCCCGTATAAAATTTGACCAACTATCTGTAGTTTTTCGATATATCTCGGTTACAGAAAAGGATGATAATGTGCCTAAAGAAATAAAAATCTGTGAGTCCTTTTTAGGATTTATACCAGTAACCGATTGCAGTGCTGCAGGTCTGAAAGCTGACATTTTAAATTTGACTAAAGAATATGGAATTGATTTGACTAAATGTAGAGGACAGGGTTACGATGGAGCGAATGTTATGTCGGGTGTGTATGGAGGATTACAAACCCTAATAAAAGAGCATGCTCCAAATGCCGATTATGTTCATTGTGCTGCGCACGCTTTAAACTTGGTTTTAAACGATGCTGCGAGACATGTTCGTGAAGTATCGACTTTTTTCGATAATTTAGAAAAAATATATAGGTACTTTTTTTGGCAATACTATAAAACGCTGGGCTATGCTAAGTGACGATTCATCTGAAAAATATTTGATTACCCTTAAAAAGGTATGTCCTACCAGATGGTCTTCTAGGAACAAGCATAATTTTGTTAAAAAGTTTGTTTTGATAGGCCCGACTACATAAGAATAAAACAAGTTCACCTTAACATAGAGCTCTAAATGATAAGTACAAGACAATGACAACACTCAATAACCGAGAAGCAAGAAACAGGATTTATATTATGTAAATAGAAACGGAAAAGATCATAATGAAGATCATCAAATATTGATATAATCAATACACACGAATTCACTTATAAGACAAGGATCCGATGCGGCTATTGACATTGTATTAATCAAATGCTGCTTTATGGAGCTGACAGCGAAATTGTACGTAGTCGTTACGTCATAAAGAACCCAATAGGAGTACCTAAGTGTTCTGTTTTCCATTTTTTGATTGATCTTTCTCCCACTAGGTACTTGATAATGCTTATATAGCCTATGTCATTCGTGCCATTATTACGAATCTATTGACACGCATACATACAGTCATGCCCCTTTCCCAGAGGAGTAGGCAGAGATAATTGATCTCCACTTACTACGGTCCTGACACACCTCTTTTGCTTCGTTCACATTCATTAATCGATGCATACATGCTTGTCGGTTCCTGGTGCTCTTCACATTAATGACATCTATTGACATCTCATGATTTAGTACTTTAGCTGCTCTCTTCTTATAATAAGACCTTGTATGTGACCTTCTTTGGACACATACAAAGGGGCACTCAACATGGATTCCTGAGAAATTTCAGAAGGAAAAATACCTGGCAGACACCAGGTCGACCACGAAGGAAGTTTATAGAGGACACCTGGGCCTAGACTAGAAAAATATCACCAATTGAATGGCCAGGCCTCTCATGATTGCGAGGGATACCGTCTGCTGACCTCCAATCTTCATTTTAAAGATGGCAACCCATGATGATGAGTTTAGGCGCAATCGTGGAACACGTACATACACTTCCGTAACTTCTCTTCTTTATAGCTTCGCCGTAGTCAGATAAAAAATAAGAATGAAACAACATAAATCTGGAGATTTAAACGTATTTTACCTCTTGTCTCTTTTAAAGATTTTTTGCCATGGTAACCCTATAATTCTAAACGAAGAACCTATCTATCATGAGTCATACTTTAACTGTTAATAAAATAATAGTGACCGACCGAAGATCGGATCGGATTGGTTTCGGCTAAAAAATGGCCGAAACTTTCGAGTGATTGTGATAAAGAAGAAGAGAGTTCGCTCATGGCGATCACTTACAGACAACCTTTGCACGGATATTATGCTACGTGACATTAATTAGGGTAGCAGTAATAGAGAGCACTAATCTTAAATTTATTATGTGAATAATAAAAACAATTACTAAATTTAAAATATTTAACATTCACACATAAAGTGGAAGGTACAATGGTCTCTATTTTACAACCAACATATTTTTGGCAAATTTTGAGGTTCTGCATAGATCATTTTAAATTATTGACCACCTCAAAACCTATGTAACCTTCTTTTATTAAATTTTGATAAAAAATACAAAGTTAGTAACCCTAATTACCTAAAATGCAAGATAACTTTTATAAAAATGGTAACAGGCTTGCGTTTGTTTCAAGGTTAAGCAAGTTTCGGTTTCGGCCGAAACTGAGAGCTAGGCCGGTTTCGGCTGAAAACCTAGTTACGGTCGTGCACTATAAAATACTTATCGCATGCTGCCGATAGAAAATATGTTCAGGAAAAAAGCTTAAAGTTAAATTCAACAGTGTCAATTGTGATTATTATTATAAACGAGCATTTGACCGCGGCTCCGCCCGCATGTATGTCAATTATCACGATAAAGAGAAGCCTTGCCAAATTTCACTGAAATCGGTGCCGGTTAAGTCGCTGTGAAAGCGTATCAGACATACAGAGTTCCCTTTGAAATTATAATATTAGTATGGATTCGACGACCTAGTAAAGGTCGTCGACATCCTGGATACGGGCAACACATGATCAGTTGTGGTGGAGAAACTTGAAGGCCTTTGTCCAGCAGTGGATGTCTCTTAGCTGAGATGATGATCATAAAGATGAATACTATATTCTTTGCTCCTACTTAAAGCATGCTATGGACTGCAGATACAGACATAGATATAGGGTTATTTTCATTCAGAAAACTGTACATTACTGCGATCGAAGCCTGATGAACATCTAGTCTATACATATATCACATACTCCTATGTGTCACAGTATTCAACAATAACACTCAATTCGTTATCCCAATTGGCACGATATTATTCTGACTTTGAGTCTAAGACAATAATATTACTTTTGGACATGTTCTCCCGCGTCGGATTACGGTCCAAGTTTTAACGTGTATATACTTCAACATTATTTTACTAGTTCTAATGGAACTTGGGGAGTAAAAGACGAGTTGCTTATTTATTTGCGGGTCGAGGCTAATCTTAAAAAAGTAGCCCAAGTTACACCTTATATCACCAGCCAGTGAAAGTGCCGTCAAAATCCGTTAAATTTTCATACATATAATAACCTAAATATTTACACATTTCAACCATGGATTATACCATGGACATATATGTGTGACATTTACAGACTAAAATATCTCTTTAATCTATAACCTTGTAAGTATGTACTAAAACTAAATCCTTCGTTCCAAAGACTTGACACGAAAATCGTCTAACATTCGGACATAAGCCGTAAGCAAAGTGAGTTAGTAGATGACAAGTAATAATATTGTACAACAACTATGACCTTCAGTCCAACTGCCCGTATGTTCTAGTGACAGAATTAGGTACATAATGGGTACTCGTTAAGTCAACAATGGAGACCTAGTCATTATGAGTAATTGAAGATTTTCTTTACTATAACTTTGTTTGATGTTTAGGGTATACATTCTCGAGCGCCGGGGTTTTTGTTGGTAGTTATGGATTGAAATGTTTATATTGAATAGGAATTTTTGGCATATGTAGATCAGACTAGATTAGATAGATGCTACTCCTCCGTAATCTCTATTGATCAAGCGCTATGTATACAGGAATGTTCTTAATAGGTCACTTTGAATGTGGGCACAGATCCGTCCTCCAGTCCGTAAATTAGAAAATGTTTTCATCCACGCACACATTTTCGTTAATTGACCTATGGGATTCCATCCTAATAGAATAGACTGTGAAATCAAATCGTATCTTTTATTAAACGCTAAAATAAAGGACACGGTACATTTATTATGAAATACTAAGCTGATGCTAATAAAGCTGAAGAGCTTGTTTGGTTGAACGCGCTAATCTCAGAAACCGCTGATCCGATTTGAAAAATTCTTTCACTGTTGGATAGTCCATTCATCGAGGAAGGCTATAGGATATGTATCATCACGCTACCACTAATAGGAGCGGAGCACCAATGAAGAATGTTTAAAAAACGGGGGAAAATTTTCACGCTACGAGCAATATAAGACGCAAACGAGGTTGAGTCAAATAAACCTAAATACCTAAACATCTGCTTTTAATGTTGATTTCGAGATGGAAAAACAAATCATTATGGAGACTCATGGTGTCCCTACTTTGAAACGTTACATTTATACAGACAAAATAATGTAAGTATTAGAAAACACACTTACCCCGTTGAAGCTAATTTGTTTTGTGTCTAGATAAGTCAATTAATGATTGTAAGAAGTTATTCTCAAGAAAGAAAGACATCAGGCATAAATATTGTTACAATTGCAAAATATTCAATATTCAAAGCTACAAAAGTAGATACATCTCTAGTAAAAAGTTATTCCGCACCCCTCTGTAACTTCACCTAAATGGGTCGTCGCGTGCGGAGCCACGATTTTCGGTATTTTCAGTTAGTTTCGCGAACAACTCCATACGAGCAAGTTCGGTCCTCATGCCGTGACGCAAGGACGGTATCAAGGTTCACAAATTTGTTTCTGCGATATTGTGTGTGTGATAATATTATTATGTAGTGCATTTAGAACGGGATTTTAGTGTTTGAATGGAATTCTTGTGAGGTATGTAACATTACAAAAAAACTACTTATTTGTAAGAGAACTTATAAGAAAAAAATCTTAAAAAACAGTTTTTGGAACCATTAGTATAAATATATTTTCAGTGTCCATTTATATGTTTATAACAAGCTTTTACCCACGTGTTTTCTACTAAATATGACCTGCCTCTAAAATTAAAGTATCTTCATTAGATTTCGTAAAATCTAGTTCAGCAGTTTCAATTTTAAACTGTGAAAGCGCGATAGACGGATAGACACTTTTGCATTTTTATTTATATTAGAGACTAGCTGAACCCCGCGGTGCTACTCGCGGTACGACAATAATCACAGGCAACGTCGCGAGGCGAAGCTAGTATCTTTATAAATTATAGCCTACGTGTTATTCTGATGTATAAGCTATATTATTGTAATTCGTGGTAATGAATGCGACTGCTGTGTTTGAGGTCTCGGGTTCAAATCCTGGGTCGGACCAAATGTTTGTGTGATCTACAAACATTTATGTATGTATTTACAAAAAAAGTATATATGTATTTATATCAGTTGTCTAGTACCCATAACACAAGCTCTGCTTAGCTTGGGACTAGATGGCGTTGTGTTAGATGTCTGAAATATTTATGTACTGCAGCTTTGCACACTTCGTTAACAGTACCGCTGAACTTAGACATATTTCATCAATAAAGCGCACTAGGAATTTGTTTTGTGTCGCGGGTAACTTCACAATTATACGTTATTGATGAGATTGTCAAAACCGTTAGATTGTAATATAACTACCGAGTCCCGAACCGAAACCGAAAGATTGTTAACTATAACATACTGCTTACCATTTTTAGTTAAATTATAATTTAGCAAAGTGAAACCGTCAAATTGTATTATGGTATGCGATGGATCGGTACGGTAACGGTGACATATACGTAAAGAACAACAATTTATGGATTCTGGAGGATTTATGGAGCAATAGAAAGAGAAGTGAGGTGATCGTTAAAACCATTTTAATCATACGTGCAGTGTTTCGGCCAAAAACTTGATAACCATGTTAAGTTTCAAAGAATAATGAACTTTCCTCCTTGAATATAAAACCTCGCTAATGCTGTTACTCGTCATGAAAGACCTTTCAAAGTCCACTACTGGACATTTGCTCTTCTTTTGGCCTCCATGCTGGACAGACGCATTGGTATACCGTTTGTTGTGTTTCCTTCTCTTTGCAGTGGAGTTGTCCTGTATAGTTTGATCCTTAGTCGCCTTTCACACGACATCCATGGTATGAACAGAAGTAGTTACATACTGTATTCTTAATCCATCACCACACCAACAACCCTATGTCTACTAGACAAAATAAGAAAACAAACCGTTTTTCTAACAAACATGCTGCAACTGCACGGTTGGCCTAGTGGTTTAAGCGGTCTCCCTTCTCAGGCGCAGAGTGGCACACCGTGTGGTTTTAGTCGGTTCGATTCCGACACACCGCCCAGCAAACCCCGGCGGGGTGACGGCCCAAGAGGGTTTCCACACGTAAAAAACCACGGTCACTACACCGCTTGCTACTGCGCCAAGTGCTGTGGGTTCAAATCCCACGTGAGACATCACTTTATGTGATCCACGAAACGTTGTCCTAGTCTGGGTTTTCTTTGTCCTCGTTACATGTATGTTTGCAAAGTCCCCCGCGACACAGGATGTATATTCTTAATGCGGGTGTTTACTTGCCAAAAAACAATTTATCTCGCCAGCCGGAATGATCTATATTCACAAGTGAACTGTTAAATAATGACGGTGACTGTTGTTGTAGATTCGTGTTGTCTAATTTGTTACCTTTCGGTCTCAACTAATCATAAGTGTATAAAAAATGTAATAGTCGACCATCAAACGTAAGTTCCCGTGCACTTTTACTATCGACCTTTCACGCACCGTGTGAGTTAAATAAATAATAAATATGACTGGCATTACTAACTGACGTCCGGTACAAAACAATTTAATATTACTTTGTGTTTTTTGAATGTGATTATAATTGGGTGTAAATACTATAATATTTGTATACTAAATGTATATGAAAGTATAAACGGTACTGAAAAACAATTTTTGTTTCAATATTTGTCTATTAGTTCCGGCTTATTTCTAGAAGGAATAGACCGATTTTGATGGGACTTTTATTGGTAGACTAGCTGACTCACACAACCTCGGTTGCGTCTTATATTGCCCGTAGCGTGAAAATTTTCCCCCGTTTTTGAAACATTCTTCATTGGTGCTCCGCTCCTATTAGTAATAGCGTGATGATATATAGTCTATAGTATTCCTCGATAAATGGACTATGCAACACTGAAATATTTTTTAAATCGGACCAGCGGTTCATGAGATTAGCGCGTTCAAACAAACAAACAAACAAACAAACTCTTTAAACTAAAGTTTAGATAGCAAATGATCTAACCAGTAACTTGTTTACTTTAATTTTAGACTAGCTTTGTAGCAAATATAATTGTACATAAGCCCCAGTCCAACATAATTTTATTCAAAGCAGTGAAATGTATATCTCTGTGTCAGTCATTATAATTGTTCTAGATTTAGTAACACTAATCTATATAAGCGGAATCCAATTTGTCAAGAAAATTTCAAAAGCCATTTGCAATTTGCGTGTTGTTTTTTCGCCTCTGACCAAAGAGAATGTATGCGTGAAATGCTTGTGTCAATTAATTGAGCTATTAGATTCGCCACACTTTTTAATTAATGGCCTATGCTCACGCTTCAATAAAGCTTTGGCGTCGCAGGGCATATAAATTGCCACTGACTAATTGTATAATAATATATTTCCTTAGTGGCTTATAAGACATAGGTTTCTACTCCGAAAGAAGTTTTTTTTTATGTATGGTCCTGCCAAAGTGACCCCACTCTGTCCAGTCGAAAGCATAAGCAGCATCCAAGAGTGGTGGGCACCACACATTACGTGCGCAGACAATGCAGCATTGCGGCCCAGTGATACTTCTGTATCATAGGACTCACCAACGTAACACGCCAGCACGAAAGTTGCCATTTTAGGCTGTACCGCTTCGGTTACGCCGGCTTGTCCGTGCTGAAATCAGCCGGGCTCTACTACCTTTGAAATATGTACACAAACTACTATACATACAATTAATTAAGATTGAGATGCTATGCGATTCAAAGGCTGAAGACGTGTCCGATTTAGGTAATAAGTTATGATCAAATCGATTCCTTTGAAACTCTTGTATCTTTAAAATTATTTTTGTTTATAGTACAGCGGACACTCCGTCGCAAACTTTCTGCCTAGTCAGGCTAGGTATTTACAATGTTGTTGACACTCAGTTTCCCTTATGTTCAGCTCAGTTAAACATAACTTACGGCACTTAACTGCGGCTGTGTATTTAAATATTCAGACTGCGGAAACGTAACTGTGATCTCAGTTGATCTTTGAGCTAGGAAAACTTGTAATGCCTATTAGATATTATGATTTATGATGACCGCCTCGGTGGCGTAGTGGTAGCGTATGCGACTGCTAAGCTTGAGGTCTCGGGTTCGATTCCCGGGTCGGACCAAATGTTTATATGATCTGCAAATATTTGTTTCGAAGTTTAGGTGTTTTCTATGTATAAAATGTATGTATTTACAAAAAAAAAGGATATTAGTATTTATATCAGTTGTCTAGTACCCATAATACAAGCTCTACTTAGCTTGGGACTAGATGGAATTGTGTGTTAGATGTCCGGAATAATTAAAAAAAAATGTTTAGAGTAACTTGATCCTTTTCATTGCCACTATAAATATGACAAGTTTGTGTAGGACAAAACAAGTTTGTCCAGCAGTCGAGAACTCGATCGAAAACTGTGACTCTTCTTAAATATTAATTATATATAGTTGCATCTTTGGTCTAGGTTGTGGTAGTGAATAGCGTAAGCGACTGCTGATCAAAAGGTCTCGGGATCGATTACGAGTCGGACTGCTGTTGGGTTTTTGTTACAAGAAATTCTCAAGTTAAGGGCTGCTAGCCCGAAGTATGGAAGATGGCGGCATTTCGGATAACACGTTAAGCCGTCGGTCCTGGTGTATGAACATCTATCATCAATCAAATCAATGCAATTATTATTGGGAAGTCAGTGCCCTGAAATGTACTGACAACTACCTAGTTCAATCTTCGAATTCTGGTCACCCTCAGAGTTGCGGCAGTCCGATGCCAGTCGCTCCTTGGAAAAACTGATATTTAGGTAAAACGAGGTCACAGCTACGAATGAGGTCAGTGTCCAGCAGTGGATAACGACTTAGTAACTGCCTGTTGTCTCTCGACGATCCAACAACTTAACTCCATCTAAACCTATAAACGAGCGATTCTTGCATATAGATATATTCTTAAACGGCTCCAATGATTTTCATGAAATTTAGTATGCAGTGGGTTTCAGAGGCGAAATCGATCTAACTAGGATTAATTATATAAAAAAAAAACGATAGGTCAGAAAATAGATAAGGTCATTCTGGTACTATCTGTTAGTTAGGATGGACAGTGATTTCAACACTCAAGGAAGCGCACGTTTAAATCTATACTAATAACAAAAGCGGAAAAGTTTGTTTGTTTGTATGATCGCGCTAATCTCAGGAACCGCTGATCCGATTTGAAAAATTATTTCGGTGTTGGATAGTCCATTTATCGAGGAAGGCTATAGGCTCTATATCATCACGCTATTACTAATAGGAGCGGAGCACTAATGAAGAATGTTATAAAAACGGCGGAAAATTTTCACGCTACAGGCAATATAAGACGCAAACGAGGTTGCGTGGGTCAGCTATTCGCTAATAAAGAGCGAACGATTGTGATTATGACAAAAATTAGATGACAATTGTGTGAGTGTGACGAAAAGTGTGACTGTTCCTAAGTATTCATTATTAATCATTATTTTTATTATATTATTTCCGTATTTTTTGAGAAACAATGACTGTTGACTTAAAATTCACTATTTAAGCATATGACAATAAATGAGAACGCATCTTAAACAAAAAAGTTTATGAACAAAAGAATCTCGAATAATAAATGGTTTAAATGTATTATGTTTTTACTGACGCTATGGCCTTAACTGCACTGTCCAGTAGGTATAGGTTTAAATGGTCGCTAGTTTCAGCAATTGTGTGAGTGCAGAAAAAAACGATCATCATGATTCGCAACTCGACTACAGTACCTACTGTGTTATTGAGTATTAGCACTCTTGTATTATCATCTTTCCTATACCGAAAAAAGTTCACAAAATTAAATTCATTAGTTCAATCAATCCATATTATAGTTAATGTGGCAATCGCTTACCAGCAGACATATCGCCTGATAGTGAGCGATTACCGTCGCCCATGGACACCCGCAACACCGGGGGCGTTTACAGGTACGTTGCCGGCCTTTAGGGGATGGGGGGAGGGGTTGGGATATGGGCCTCCGGTATTTATCACTCACTCGGTGAAACACAGCGCAAGCGCTATTTCACACCGGTTTTCTGTGAGGCTGTGATATCACTTCAGTCGAGCCGGCCCATACATGTCGAAGTGTGGCTCTCCCACGATAAAGTTAAAGGAACTCCATCGACACTTCTAGTTTTACCAGTGATTACCATCATTTTTATGCCTTAGTTTACATAGAATTACTTTAAAGTAATACTATCATAAACCTGCAACGATTTTTTAGGTCAAAAACTTAATCGTCAAATATAGCACTTTCAAACATGTACCTATACCCAAACTCGTGGCAAATATTCAGTACTTAGTCAAATGTGTGATTTGTCTAACAGACTGTTATTAAATTTCAGCGCTACATAGGCCTGCCCGGGATGCTGAAAGCGGGCGAATACTCACCAAACAACCCGCTACTGCGAGGCGAGAGAGCACCGGGCGATGCTCTTCTCGGCCTCGGTGAATATGAACGACACCGGAACACATTACGCAAGATCCGACAGCAGCAGTACAGGGAATACCTTGATCAGGTGAGAGAAAGTTTACTATAAGGTGCTCTGGAAGAAATAATGTATGTCAAACTTTCCGGTGCGATGGTGTATTCACAATGGCGGCTTAGAAAAACTTTATGATTCTCATTATAATAGAATTTATTAATATTTTTGTTTTTTGAAGTAATATTTCTTTTGGCGCCATGGAGAAAAATTATGAGTGCAAATATTTACGATGCGCGCGCACACCGACACCTGAATTCTACATCGTGAAATTAGTTCTAGGTGGCATGAAAATCGATAACTATGTTTAAGTTGTATATTCTAGTATTTTTATATTTAGAACACGTGTTTTGTAACAGTACAATTAAACAGGGTGAATAAAAAAATATTATTTATTTAAATAAAATCTTTTTGATTAATTTTAATATTTATCGTTAATCACTACTGCATTTTAGTTATTTTTTTCCATACGCCAAAGAAGTATAACTTCTAACGCGTGTACATAAGTACACATACTCATTTTTTTTCTTAAAGCTCATTTTAATTCTAAGCTATCGTCGTCGTCGCTGCTAAACAAAACTTTATGTTCTTGTTGATAAAAATATAAATATCAACGTTTGTCTAGTTCGTCTGTACCGAATCATATAATCCGAATATGCGACTATATTTTTTAAGCGATTAAATAACTTATAGAAAGACGGTCAGACGTTAGAATTATGGTACTGCAAACTATAGGATAACGTAAAGTAAATCGGTATTCATTGGAACGTGGAGGACATCTTCCTGCTTTAATAACTACCAAACAGGACGCGTGAGTGTTGCAACAGTTTTTTTTTACATTTTTGAACATCCATAGCCACTTCCCCCATTTTTTTTCTTTTTATCATTTAAGCTTTGCAACCCAATAGATATGTCTCTATGACGCTCGAGTAAATTTTAGCAACGTGGACTCCCCTTTTGTTTTTTTTTGACGGCGTGAAAAATCTCTTCGGATCTCCAGCTCCTCGGAGACACAGGAGCCAGGAGTATGTCGTGTTTCCACTAAAAGACACCCCGACGACCGGCCTCTGGCGCCCTACTCTGGGAGGACCCGGACCATATTATTTCAGGTCCTCCCCGAATTGACGCCGTGCCTTATCAGGACCTGTCCTGGGAGAAAAAATTTCCCCCCTTCAATCTCAGTAATATAGGCTGATTGCACGGCAATGCCGCTATCCCGACAATCGTGGACTCCCCTACTATTAGGCATAACTTTGTCAAGTGTTCATAAATAATTGTATAACCATCATTCATATCTATAATTCCAGCAAGCCAAAAAGAAACAAGAAGAGAAAGAGCAAGCGGAGAGAGAGCGCCGTGAACGTGAACAACGTGAGAGAGAAAGAGAAGAACGGGAGAGGGAGTTAGTGGAGGAACGAGATAGATATAGTCCGGATCGAAGGCGGAGCTTGCAGCAAATACAAAGTTCCCAGAGCGTACAAAGTTTACATCGAGATCATTATGGGCAGTTGCAACCGCTCACGACTGGAAGCACTTCTTATGGTATCAAGTAAGTTCATATTAACTTGAGCAAGATTTGTGATTTTGGAAGTGCACAATATGAATCTACAAATAAAAATAAAATTGAAGTGTGTTTCTAATTTCAAATTAACAGTTGTTAACTAAATGATATATAGGTACATCAAAAAATCATTGTTTTAAATTTTGTTCGGACTAACTTCTGGGACCGATTTTGACGGGACTTTCACTCATAAAGAGTAACCTTAATTACTTTTTATTCTAGAAAAACAATACTTAAAAATTAGCTTTAGCCCGCGGTTTCACTTGCATTTAATAAAAAATATCCTTTGTTATTACTTCTAATACCTTCAAAAAAATATCTACTAAGTTTCATGATGATCAGATAAGAAGGTTTCGCGTGAAAGTTTAAATTAACATTTATAATATTAAAGAATGGATAACAAAAAGCGTGGTTAATACCGAAGGCCTAAGTTACTATACACTATAAGAATACATATATAATTCAAGCTGAGCTCTCATAAATGGGCATCGATAGCTCGCATCTCCTTTTTGTTATGTACTCGTAAATAGTATTAATCTTATACAGGGTCTGTCGTAAATAATGGATAAGTCGTAAACTGGAGTTGGTCCGGCTATGAGACTATTAGAAAATCGTATCTTTTTGCCAGGGTTTCTAACCGTATGGAAATGGCGTAGACTTTTATGTTTTTTTAAAATTTCGCTACTCTTTGCATTCATTCCGTTGCCATTTCGTTAAATTTAGGTATTTCTGTGTCATTTTTTTTGTATTATAGTCTTGAAGATGTGTATTATTTAGTTTTAGTACTGTTTTAGGCGTTTTTAACGTTGGTCATTTTCAAAATTGTCATTTTAAGATTTTTTATGTTTTTGTTTTACTTAGGGTCAACTTTTGATCATTTACTGTGTAAAAAAAAAGTACGGCGCTATAGCTGCCCATGATCTTAATAAATTATCTAGTATGTGTAGATTCTAAAAAGGTATAACAATGCATACTTCACAAGTAATATTAAGCTACATGAGCGAGATCAATATCAAGGTGAGAAAATATTTTTTTCATGTAATGTTGTAAATGGTTATAAAACTTCGTCATAATGATTTATTTCTGCCAAGATTCTTTACACAAACACTATGGGGTCACTATTAAGGATATTCAAAAGAAAACTAGGTTGTTTTAGTACGTAAAAATATTTATTCAACAACTTAAACTAAATGTTCGAAGTGTCCTCCGCCGGCAGCTATGCACGCTCTACATCGCCTAATAAACAATCGCTTAATCCGGCGCACATAACCGGCTTCTTCAATTTTTCTCGCTGCTACTTGAATGCGCGCACGCAACTCTTCTACAGAACTTATTGTTTCACTGTATACTTTTTCTTTTATACAGCCCCAGTAAAAGAAGTCCAAGGGGTTCAGGTCTGGCGAACGTGGAGGCCATAAAATTGGCCCCAATCGCCCTATCCATCTATCTGGATAAGTATTATTTAAATGTTCCCTGACACGAACAGCGTAATGTGCTGGACACCCATCATTTTGTAGCCACATCTCATTTCTTATCTCTTGTGGGACGTCTTGCAGTAAACTAGGTAAAGTATTTGCTAAAAAATTCAAATACATATCCGCATTTAATATTGCCGGCAATTCGAATGGACCAATGATTTTGCCATTAATAATGCCAGTCCATAAATTAATTTTAAATTGATATTGCGATCGGTCTTCTCGGATAAGTCTTGGGTTTTCGAGTTGCCAGCTGTGTATGTTGTGAAGATTCAAAAAACCATCTTTTCGACACGTTGACTCGTCACTCCATAAAATTTTATTAAAAAAACTTTGGTCTTCCCTCATCTTTCGCAGCATTATGCGACAAAATGTTATTCTCGCAGCAGCGTCCCTTGGCATTAATGTTTGGACCCTTTGATAATGATAGGGATATAATTCATGCCTTTTTAAAATCCTGTGTACAGATTTTTGAGGTATACCGGTGCGCCTTGAAATTACACTTATGGACGTACCAGGGTCTTCTGCAACTATTTCCAGTACTTCGGCTGCACTGTGGCGTTGTGGTCGTCCTTCACTCGCCCCGCCTACGCCGGTCCCAGGAAATCGTCCTTCCAAAAATGTGTTGTGCACTCTTATGAAGACACGATAGTCAGGATGCCGGGCATTTGGATATTTTTCCCGATAAACTCTAGCAGCTCTATTGGCGTTGCCATCACATAAACCATAAATGTAATGCATGTTTACGTATTCGGCCGGCGTGTATTGTTGAGGCATGATATACAAAATTTTCCAAAATAACACGTGCAATCGATAGCACAACACGATGCCCATAAATGAGAGCTGAGTTGTCAATATCACCAGGTTAACAAGTCCAAATCACAAAGAAAATCTAAGTCCGATATTAGAAAGCAGTAACAAATTGACGACAGTAATGAAAACGAGAGCACATGCGATGGTCAAAATCACACTGAGAGATGTATCAGGAGTGCGCCCTAGCTAAACGCATGCTAACCTTTTCACACATCGTGAGTGTGAAAGGGACGGTGCATCATGCAGTGTGCCTAGTAACAATGTCCTTTTCACGCGGGGAGACCCTTTGTATTGCTGTCTTTGTTCATTTTTTTACCTGATGATCCTTTTTACGAATAGACTTGTAACATGTTTGTCGCATGTAACTATTAGAGCACATCAATTTTAAAATTAAACACCTTTATGAAATGAGGAGGCATGAAATTTTTTTGACAAAAAACTACCTAGTTTTCTTTGAATATCCTTAATAGTGGCCCCATAGTGTTTGTGTAAAGAATCTTGGCAGAAATAAATCATTATGACGAAGTTTTATAACCATTTACAACATTACATGAAAAAAATATTTTCTTACCTTGATATTGATCTCGCTCATGTAGCTTAATATTACTTGTGAAGTATGCATTGTTATACCTTTTTAGAATCTACACATATTAGATAATTTATTAAGATCATGGGCAGCTATAGCGCCGTACTTTTTTTTTACACAGTAAATGATCAAAAGTTGACCCTAAGTAAAACAAAAACATAAAAAATCTTAAAATGACAATTTTGAAAATGACCAACGTTAAAAACGCCTAAAACAGTACTAAAACTAAATAATACACATCTTCAAGACTATAATACAAAAAAAATGACACAGAAATACCTAAATTTAACGAAATGGCAACGGAATGAATGCAAAGAGTAGCGAAATTTATAAAAAAACATAAAAGTCTACGCCATTTCCATACGGTTAGAAACCCTGGCAAAAAGATACGATTTTCTAATAGTCTCATAGCCGGACCAACTCCAGTTTACGACTTATCCATTATTTACGACAGACCCTGTATATAAAATTCTCGTGTCACAATGTTAGTTACCATACTCCTCCGAAACGGCTGGACCGATTCTCATGAAATTCTGTGTGCATATTGGGTAGGTCTGATAATCGGACAACATCTATGTTTCATCCCCCTAAATGTTAAGGGTAGTCCACCCTTATTTTTTTTTTTAATTTTTAAATTATTTTTTTATGATACAGCATACAAAAATACAAACAACGTTAAATTTTCACCCCTCTACGATCAAACCCCTATTTTTTTATTTATTAATTAAAAACTTTGAATTTTTTGCAAGATTTTTTTTAAATGTTTTCCTAGAATATTATATAAGTACATGGCAAAACAACGTTTGCTAGGTCAACTAGTAATGTATAATAATAAAAGTAAATAACTATATTTTAACATATATTTTACAGTAAGGTGGACACCGGGGTGCAAGTAGATGGCTTCTCACAACCGCTGTCCGTTGCTGTACAAACTGATGACGCAGATTTATTTGAAGTAAATTGATTATAGTAACCAAAAATACTGTTTTGATATTATGTAAGTTGAATATTGAAAAAACTGTATATCCAGGGGACCTAGCCAAGTTACAAGCGTTTTTCTTTCTGCAATCGCAAAAAAGGGAGGATTCTCCGACCAGGCGAGGTGATCATGCCTGGCAGGCCACTGCCCAACAGTTGATGTTGGGATGTTGTATATATGACAATCGGCGCGAGAACTCTAATTGCGCGATTCAGGATCGGTAGTTTCTTCGTATTGTAGGTTACTCCGTAGTTCAGTGTAACTTCGGTAGATGGCGCTGTAGTATTTTATGTGGAAGTCGCCACAATACAGTGACGACTAATTATTCTATAAAAATAAAGTATTCCCGTGGGATAATACAACACTAAGGTAATATGTATATGTTTGAAACAGTGCGGTGTCCCTGGCCCGGTGACGTGTCCCGCGGGTCCCTTGTCTCAGCTGACGCAGGCGGAGCGGGAACTGTCCCCACGAACTGTCCCACAGCTGGCCCGGTCTGTCCCACCAGCCCCTCCAGGCAGACGACGCAGCTATGGAGACTTCGATGGTATTAATATTATTTCTATGACTTCAAAACCTATTTAACTGCGTATGCGACTGCTGTGCTTGAGGTCTCGGGTTCGATTTCCAGGTCGGATTAAATATTTGTTTTGGTATTTGGGTGTTTTATATGTACAATATGTATGTATTTACAAAAAAAAGTATATACTTTTTATTAATATCAGTTGTCTAGTACCCATAGTACAAGTTCGGCTTAGTTTGGGACTGTAGATGACGTTGTGTGTTAAATGTCCGTCATATTTAATTATTAAAATAATTTAAAACTGTATAATAATATCTATATTAGAGACTGGCTGAGCCCCGCAGTGTTACTCGGTGTTGTTGTTGTACTTTCACAATAACAGCCGCAGATATCACAGCGAGGTAAGTTTAAAATAAAAATAGCTTAAATTACTCCTTGTATCATCAGCCTGTGAAAGCCTTGTTAAAATCGGTCCAACCGTTCCAGAAATTAGCCGGAACAAACAGACAGACCGATAAAAAAATTATATAAAATGTTATATTCGTATTATATGTACCGTGTATACATACATATGAATTTAGTAAAAAGCAGTTTTTTTTTATATTACAAACAGACACTCCAATTTTATATATTTGTAAATATATCGTCACGTTCGAAATACTAGAAATCATTGGTCTTCTTAATAACACAAATGTCAGTCATCAAATACTAAATAAAAAGAAAAATTTAAAACACTAACTCGACTGTGTTAAAACTTTCGATAACATTTTATGAACCATGATACTCGGGACATTATAACAAATCTATTGTAACACCCCATCAAAATTGGTGCAGTAGTTTAGGCGCTATGGTGGAGCATACTATCATACATATATAGACACCCAAAACTATTACCCTTCCTTTTAGATTCTCCGGTGGTCGGCTAAAACTCGCTTCACTAATATAGACCCCCATGCTGCATTGTTACATTATCTACATTTGCAATGAGTATGGTGACCACCACTCTTTGATTCTGCTCATGCTTTCCATCAGGCCGTGTAGAGTCGTTTTGGCAAGGCCCTACATTAAAAAAAAAATTTTTTTTTATTGTAAATCATTTCGCTCTAACATGTAATGCCCTTGTGGAGGAACGATCCTCCGACATGGCGAGGTGATCATGCCTGGCGGGCCACTGCCCAACGGTTGACGTTGGGATGTTGTAAATGTAGAGATAGCATAGTCTGACGAATGGCGCCGACCGCCGCCGACGCCCCTGCGCCGTGAACGTCCGAACGCTCCGTCGTGCGCGCTCGGCTTTCTCCGCCTCGCCAGTCGAGTACCGATACTGACGCCGGGAGGCTGCGCGCACGTTGACTCGCTCCGTTCTCGTGTACTCGCGCCGCTATATATTTTATTCGCGTACCGCGCAAACTTTATGTGTTTTACCTATTATTCCTATAATTCGTCGTTCTTGTACTGTGTTACTATTGTCTTGTGTTTTCTATGTGTCGTACTATTGTATAAACTTCTTTGTGGCCTTATAGACATTAAAGTGCTTGCTTTAAACATTTAATACAGACTTATTTATTACACCGCTTACGCACCGCTAAACCTCTCACTATATATATATTATAATCGGCACGAGAACTTCGACTGCGCGATTCAGGATTAGTAGTTTACACGTGTTGTACGTTGCTACGTAGTTCACTGTGTCTGCGGTAGATGGCACTATAGTATGTCGCTGTTGCGTTATATGTATACGGTACAGTCTCAGGGTTACGGAGGTCCGATGCCAGCCGCTCCGTGTAATAACTGATATTCAGGTACCAATTGACTAGTAGGCGACCCCAAATAGTCTTTGAAATAATAAATATTTTATATACACTCTATTGCAAAAAAAACGGGCACTTAAGCAAAGAACTATTTTATAGTTACTATTAGTTTGTTTGACAATTTTAGGTATTGTTATCCTCAGAATTTCATAAATTAATTAGGAAGGAATAGGTATCATCAGTTTTATCATAACATTTTGATTAAAATATTGAGAAATAATGTTTAAGCTCAAAACACTATTATTGTACCTGCTCGCTAAATAAAAATGAAACGCGTTAATTTCTTTGTTTTTCTTGAATACATTAAAAGCAGGTAAAAGTTTAGTATTGAGTGTGACCCCCTCTTGCTGAAATCACGGCTTGCATTCGTCTGGGCATGCTAGCGAGTATATCTTTTATGGTTTCTTGGGGAATACGTTCCCACTCCGCGGTAATCACATTCTTTAGCTCTCTGATGGTCCGCGGAGCCGGCTGCACTGATCTCACTCGTCGCTTCAGAACGTCCCAGACATGCTCTATGGGATTGAGGTCCGGACTTCTAGCTGGCCAGTCCAAACGACGAATTCCGACTTCTAGCATATACGCTTCCACATCGCCAGACCGGTGGGCGCGAGCGTTGTCGTCCATAAAAAATGAGTTTTCGCCAAGTGTGGCTAAAGCGGGTTGTGCATAAGGAATTAGAACTTCCGTTATGTATCGGTGTCCAGTCAGTGTACCGTTTTCGATGAAGACTTAACTCCGTACGATCCATGGAATTTATTCCTGCCCAAAACATAACAGAGCCCCCTCCATAAGGTGTGATTTCTTCAAAACATTCCTCTGCAAAGCGTTCTCCTCGTCTACGTAGCACTCGCCGACGTCGGTCTTCACCATGCAGAGATATCCTGGCTTCATCGGAGAACAATATCCTATCCCAGTCTTCATGAGTCCATGACACACAATTTCGAGCGAAGCTAAGCCTGGCAACTCGATGTCCACGGAGTAATTTAGGGCCGCGTGCCGGGCGATGACTGCGTATATTAGCAGCGAGAAGCCTCCTCCTGATCGTCCATAGACTAATTTGCACATTTCTTACTTCTTCGAGGCTGTTCTTGAGGTCCACATAAGAAGATTTGCGATTTCTCAACGCTTGACTAACTAGAAAACAATCATCCCGTGGTTCGGTACATGTCTTTCTGCCAGAACCAGGCCTTCTCTTGACGGAACCGGTCTCTTGATAGCGCTGCCAGGTCCTTTGAACTGTCGACCGACTCACATTTAGCCTCTGAGCCACGAAGCATTGGCTGCAACCTTCTTCAAGCAGCGCAATAATTTTGCTCGCTTTTATCACTTTATCTATCATTTTCGAGATTGCTAAACAGCAATAACAATACTTTTAAATGTCAAGGACATCAGATAATTTAATAAAAATTGACAAAAAGTTAATTAGAGTCGATATTAACTATAGGGAATTCGCGCCACAAAATGTAGTCAAAAGTTGTTTTCTTTGAAAACCAGGCTCAGTCAAAAATTTGAATTTGGAATGTACTCTTATAAACATTATGGCACTTTTATAACTGGCCAGTAACATGTTCAAATGATTAAAACCTTTTTGGTATTTTATTTTTTTTTCAGCCAGGAAGAAAATCGAAACCGCCCGTTTTTTTTGCAAATGAGTGTATAAAATTCTCGTGTCACAATGTTAGTTACCAAACTCATCCGTAACGGCTTGACCGATTCTCATGAAATTTTGTGTGCATATTCGGTAGGTCTGAGAATCGGACAACATCAATTTTTAATCTCCATAAATGTTAAGGGTAGTCCACCCCAATTTTTTTTTTAGGTAAATTTTTATATTTATATGATATGCCATTAGAAAATACATACAACCCTGAATTTTCAACCCTCTACGATCAACCCCTATTTTTCTATCGCGATTTTATTGACCCACACCTAAAATATAAATTCTTTTTTATGGCAAAGCAACGTTTGTCGGGTCAGCTAGTATATGTGTATAATTTTAAACATATTTCAGAACGTTCCTGTCTGTTAAAGAAATGTAACCGCGATAAGTTAAGCTCCGAGTTACGTCACACATACATGCCGTCTATATTCGACGCAGAAGCCATCCGACTCAGAAACATTCAAGCTGAAAAGGTATACATTCTTATATAACTTTTGCAGCGCCTTGTACTTTGTATGGTATACAGGACTAAAGAAGCAGACGCCTGATGGAAAGTGACTACCACCGCACAACTCACCTCAATTCAGGAGTCTTAAATACCCTAGAATCATAGAACTATAATCTTTCCAATCGTTTAACTTTTGACAGCTCTAATACTTAATCAAATAGTGATACCCTGACCCGTTACCGATTCGATTTCTTTTATCGATCGATTTTATGCATGAAGAAGTTTTAATCGATTTAACACACTCATTGTTTTTTAGATAATTTCGTACTTTTATCGATTATTGAACGGCAACACCGGACGCAGAACCGACTCGCGACGAAATTTTGTTGTCAGTGTTAATCCACATTTTCATACGTCGAGTTGAGTATTTATATGCCTCCGTATTGATTTATCCGTTACTGTCAGAATGCCAAAAAATAAAGTACTCAAAGGACGAACAAGAGCGTTTGTCTTGCGATTATAATCGCTAATCGATTTATTTCAAAACCGTTTTTATAGTCTGTGGTCATTTTGGAGTCCGTCCATGAAGTACAGTATTCCCTGTAGTACATTGTATCAAAAATTATTAAAAAACTTTATGTGCGTGATCTGTCAAAAGTTAAATAAACTATTGGAACGACTATAGATATAGATAAGCTAACCTAAACATTGTCTCGGTCTCCAAGTACTAAAGAAAAACACCTCCCAGGGATATATTCTTTGGTCAGTGGTTGTATAAAAATATGTTTATTTACAGGAGGCCGCCGAACGTCGTCAATATTATCAACAGGAACTTAAAAACCAAATTATGGAACAGCAGAGGATAAGAGAAGAAAGGAAGAATAGAGAAAAGTGAGTCTACAATATATGTTTTATGCTTTCACTTTGTACTGCGCGGTGTGTTGTGGGCTTACCCCGCCCCCCCCCCCTCACACATGGGACAACACTTTGTGTAATCCACAAGTTGTTGTTCTGAGTCTGGGTGTTCATTGTGTCTGTTTCGTATATGTTTGTAAAGTCCTCGCGACACAAGGTATATTCCTAGTCCGTTGGTGATGATGAATGGTGGTGTTTCAGGATGCTGGAGCAAGCAGAGATGCGGAGGCTGGAAGATCAGTTGCGAATGTTACGGGTAGCCCAAGAGCGAGAACTCGACTCGCAACTACTACTTGATGCTCAGGTGAGACACTTATATTTCTTTTTTTATTTAAGTCTTCATGCATAGTTGTTGCGCAGACGGACTTAATGCCTTAGACATTTCCTACCAGTCGACCTTAGGGTGATGCAGAGCTAAGAATGGTAGATGCACAATGATCAGAAATGTGTTTAAAATTACATAATAATTTTACGTTATTATTTAATTATACGTTTCTAATGGATATTATTACATTATTATTTGACTGCCTCGATGGCGTAGTGGTAGCGTATGCGACTGCTAAGCTTGAGGTCTCGGGTTCGATTCCCGGGTCGGACCAAATGTTTGTATGATCTGCAAATATTTGTTTCGGAGTTTGGGTGTTTTCTATGTATAATATGTATGTATTTACAAAATAAAGTATAAATGTATTCATATCAGTTGTCTAGTACCTATAACACAAGCTCTGCTTAGTTTGAGACTAGATGGCGTTGTGTGTTAGATATCCGGCATATTTATTTATTATTTATTAGTACACAGTAACTAAGTATTTATATACACACACATATACATAGTACTTGTTTTGCTTTTGTAGTTGCTTTGTTTATGTACTAGCTTTAGCACGGGGCTACGCTTTATGTTTGTTTTAGCGGTAAAAGGTAGCCTTTGGTAGGTAAAAGGTCCTTCGAAAACAAATCTGTCTGACTGTCACAGCTTACTCGCTGCACCGATTTCAATGAAATTCAGCATGGAGATACTTTGATTCTTGAGGAAGAATATAGGCTACTCTTTTCTGCGATAACCGACAAACACGGGCGGAACCGTGGGCAGAAGTTAGTTATAAATGGACTTACTTATGCAACAAGGAAAGAATTATTCATATCTCCTTACTAGCTGACCGATGCAACCTTGTTTGCATCTTCTATTGCCCGTAGCGTGAAAATTTTCCCCCGTTTTTAAACATTCTTCATTGGTGCTCCGCTCCTATTAGTATTAGCGTGATGATATCAAATCAAATCACATCGGACCAGTGGTTCCTGAGATTAGCGCTTTCAAACAAACAAACTCTTCAGCTTTATTATATTAGTATAGATAAATAGGGTTTTTATTTAGATTGTGGCATGTTAGTGGATTGGTTCCTTGTTGCATAAGTAGGCCCAAATATTTTCTTGATTTCAATTATTTTCGTCTTTCTATCAATAATTAACCTCTCGGGTGCGGCAACACGGATCCATGTTTGTCCCGTCGGTGCGGCACACACGGATCCATGTTTTCCGCAGTTAACTTGCATTTTAATTAATTTTGGGTATTAAAGTTATTATAATGAAGTCTAGAAAGGTTTGTTATGCATTTGCTTTATACGAACAACATTTTAAAACATTCGTTTGTCAAGTGCGCTTCAAGAGCCGTAAAAAAAACGAGTTCCAATTTCAAAGTTGACGATGACGCAACGCGATCTGTCAAGTGCCTCTTAAAACTGATTTTTTGCCGATAAGGTGGTTTTGAAGGTAGTTTGTTATTATATTTTACTTATTATACTTATTTTAGGAACCACTATCAATACGAATTGAGGCATAAATCATGCGTAATTTTGAATAGTGTTACTCAAAAAGTTACCGAGTCTATTACCTATTGAAAAGGGCTTACTCATTTGAAGGTTTTTACGCATTTATTCTTATGTTTTTATTGATAAAATGATATAATTGCGATAAGAATCTTATATAGAATATAAAATAGCAACAAAAAGTGTTAGAAAAGCTAAATATTTAAATAAACACTCATTTTTTGCCTGACGAGCGAAATTAGACGCAAACATACACAGGGCTTCCCCGCCATTACTGTTCTACATCATCATCAGCCTATCGCAGTCCACTGCTGGACATAGGCCTCTCCAATAGCACGCCACTTAAAATTGTATATCGCCGTTGATTCGTGTTTGCACGCAGCCTAGCGAGAAGTCCCGGAACTATTAACACCCACACATACACAGTAGTGACGGACAATGAACAAGACGTAAACTGATCTTTGTTTATGTTTTACTAAATTATTTTGTATTGACCATAGACTTTGTGTGTCACATAATGGAACGATCAGTTTGTTCTCTTTAGCATTCAGTCATTTTCATAGAGTTTAGAGAATTCTCAGAACTTAAAAATAATAAATGAAAACTGGTCTAGCAAACGAGTCCTTTTTTTAAATAACTTGATAAATAGGTTGTTTTTTTTATGAATTGTTCCTGTCTTTTGCACTAGTTAACTAAAAAAATAAATTATTTAACTAAAAAACACTATTTCTTCATATAAATACTACGTAATTTGGTGTTCGGCGCAAATAATAGTTTGATTGTAAAGTGACAAAATGGCGAATATCTCGACAGCGAAATGTGATTTTTACAAATATGTTTCTCAATGAATTTTTACTGCAGTTATAGTGTTTTTTATATCAGTAGATAGCTTAGTTATCGAACTTTATGAGGATAATAAGTAAAATGAATAATAAACCACATAAAATATTAAAATCATGTTTATTAACACAATAGGTGCGTAAATTAATACTTGGCTCAATTGTGAGTAAATAATAAAGCGATAACATTAGTTTAGTAATAAAATATGGCATAACCATGTACGCTTGTTATCCATCTTTTGAAAAATAATCACTTTTATAACCACCGAGCATTGTTTTTGAAAAGATTTGATCATTTTCGTACACCATGCACCGTGCTGCAAAATTTTGCAATTTCGCCGCACGGTGCATGGAACCGGAAGTACCCGTTCGCGCATCCGAAAGATTAAATAGTTATTTTCAATTCTTAAATTTCACTGTTTGTCTAATACCACTTATTTATACAACTTAATCAAAATATGTTTTGAAATTTTCTGTTACAGATGAAACATAGCACAACCGAGTATAACATGAAACGTTCAGAACTTCAAAAAGAAATAGATATGGAACAGGATAGACTATTCCGAACCACTTCACAACCGAACAAAACTATTCAAAAACGTAAGACAGACACATCAAAAAGCGAAACCATCCCCTCCAAACTACCCTTCTACTACCCACAGTCTTATGAACGCACAAACGAAATACAGAAAAAGCCATACTCAATGAACATTCCAGATAATTCCATATTTTCATCCAACTATGACGTAGACAGTTATCTCAGAAAAAATCTTAACTTCAACAAAGAGAAAGATTATTTCGCTTACGAAAACGATGTCTTTAAAAGTCCAAAAAGTGATATAGAAAAGGATATTCTAGAAATGAAACAGACACCTGAAAAACAATTCCTCGGCGTACCTATAGAAAAAACTCCTGAAGTGCCTGTAGTAAAGAGAGTTGGTAAAGATAAAAACATAGTGATAGAAAAAGCGTTAATACATGAAAATACTAAAGAGAGCCGTCCAGAAGTTATAACAAAGCAACCGTCCAAGAAAGCCATTGAAAACATAGATACATTACCAATACCCGTTTTGAGACACTCTCCTAAACCTATTTCGAGTGTAGAAAATGTACAATTGAGTGACGCTATGAAGAAAGTTGAAGACAAATGGAAAGTTCCTGCTGTACAGAAGAATATATTAAAAGCTTTACCGAACGAAGAAGGAAAGAATGTCAGTATATTGACACAATTAGGGTCTATCCGACGACAGTTGCAATTAGAGCAGTTGAAATTAGACAAATTGTTGTCCAAAGACGATGTATGAACTGAGTTTGAAGGAAAATAAGTGGATATATTGATAATGCTATTATTTGGAACTTTGTACAGTCGACCAAATTGAATCATGACCCCCCTTAAAGTCATTTTCCTACAATTATTCTATACCATTAGGTTGAAATTAGCTTGAACATACATTTCATAAATAACGAACCGTTATCAATCTACTAGACACTGACAAAGCCATGACATAGACATAGACGTATACTATGGACTATGATAAGTATTGCACGAAAAAGTTTGTTAGCCAGTGAACGTCCTTATCTATAGGTATATTAGGCAAGATTTGATTGTCTGTTTGTTTGAGACAGGATTGACTTTATTTCGAATAATGGGTAGACTTGAGGTAGGAGGGTAGAGGTACCGTAAAGATAACGTAGGGTAGGTGTAGAACATCATCATTGACATCTAACCCGTAATGACGCATTTATGTTTATATCTAAAACGTACTATGTGCAAATAGCGAAGAAAACCTAACTACATTTATGATTACAAAGGAATAATTGTCAAAGTGGGTCATGATTCAATTTGGTCGATAGTACATCGATTTTAATATATTCTGGATGTTGTATAACCCAATTCTTGAATATTTAATATCAAAATGTCATGACAATTAAGCTATTATATTATAGCTGATAAAAAACGCGGTTGGACAAAGTAGAGAAGCCTATGTCCTAGAAACACATGAAAAATATATTCCAATATGTTTAAACTGTACATAGCCTTCAGAATAATTCCATAGATATTTGTAAAAGGAAAGCTTTTGAAAATTAAACATATTTAAGTCTTTTAATGCTTGAGAAAGCTAACGAAATGAGCTAAAGAGAGGTCTATGTGGAATGTTAAAGACTGTTGATGAGATGTGAAGCTAATGGCTGTAATTAAATTAGTGTTTAAATGTCTCTGATTTAAAGTGGGTTTTAACAAAACACTTTGATTTTAAGATTTTTGTTTTCTTTTTCTAAACAAGTATTTTTTTTATTCTATTTTAATTTTGCTTTTCAATAGTAATGCGGTTTGAATAAAAATGAAAAAAATCGTAATGTGAAAAATATAATTGCATGTAATTTTTTGCTTTTGTTTATTAATCGTAAAGGCAGTATAGTACAAATATAATAAAGTAGGGTGTGCTCCCTTAGTCGGCTCTCATGACATCCATGGAATGAATAGGGGTGAGGACACTCCATATTCTTAATCCGTCATGATACTGACCCAATACTACCGTGTTAATCGAGAGGGCAGTTAGTCAAAAGTGGCTACATTTTTCATTGCTTATTTGGAATGTACTATCGACTGACTTGAATCATGACCCACTTGGCCGATAAATCGTTTGAAACCATCAAGACACAAAGATTTCGGTTCTTTACAGCGCACTTAGGACGTTTTAAATATAAAGCAACCTAAGTCAATACTGATCGGTGATTTAAACAACTTTACCTTTATCATCACAGCAGTCGATAATATATTAGATAAAGATAAAAGAGTAATAATTATATTTTGAATTCATGCTCCTATAACTTTGAATAAATCTCCCATATAACTGCAACAGATAGTTCTCTATGTAATTAAATGACAGATAACAGGGTCTTCTTCGTCTACTTTACCTGCCTCGGTGGCGCAAGTGGTAGCAGAAGCGACTGCTGTGCTTGAGGTCTCGGGTTCAAGTCCCGGGTCGGACCCAATGTTTGTATGATCTGCAAATATTTGTTTCGAAGTTTGGGTGTTTTCTATGTATGTATTTACAAAATAAAGTATATATGTATTCACATCAGTTGTCTAGTACCCATAACACAAGCTCTGCTTAGCTTGGGACTAGACGGCGTTGTTTGTTAAATTGTCCAAAATATGTATTTACGTTAGGTCGACTTAATTGTATTTGAATGTCTGTAAGAAAGTAAGCGAAAGTGGGTCATGATTCAAATTTGTCGATAGTACGTGAAACGAGCTTCTTCCTATCTAGGTTTCATACGTATATATCATATTAGGAGTGCATTTACCTGTTAGATAAAGAGCAGTAAGTCCGATATTGCCTTTTCTGATTTTACTGCCCTCTCGATTAATCTTTCGAATGCGGGAACGGGTACTTCCGGTTCCATGCACCGTGCGGCGAAAGTGCAAAATTTTGCAACACGGTGCATGGTGTACGAAAATGATCAAATATTTTAAAAAACAATGCTCGGTGGTTATAAAAGTGATTATTTTTCAAAAGATGGATAACAAGCGTACATGGTTATGCCATATTTTATTACTAAACTAATGTTATCGCTTTATTATTTACTCACAATTGAGCCAAGTATTAATTTACGCACCTATTGTGTTAATAAACATGATTTTAATATTTTATGTGGTTTATTATTCATTTTACTTATTATCCTCATAAAGTTTGATAACTAAGCTATCTACTGATATAAAAAACACTATAACTGCAGTAAAAATTCATTGAGAAACATATTTGTAAAAATCACATTTCGCTGTCGAGATATTCGCCATTTTGTCACTTTACAATCAAACTATTATTTGCGCCGAACACCAAATTACGTAGTATTTATATGAAGAAATAGTGTTTTTTAGTTAAATAATTTATTTTTTTAGTTAACTAGTGCAAAAGACAGGAACAATACATAAAAAAAACAACCTATTTATCAAGTTATTTAAAAAAAGGACTCGTTTGCTAGACCAGTTTTCATTTATTATTTTTAAGTTCTGAGAATTCTCTAAACTCTATGAAAATGACTGAATGCTAAAGAGAACAAACTGATCGTTCCATTATGTGACACACAAAGTCTATGGTCGATACAAAATAATTTAGTAAAACATAAACAAAGACCAGTTTACGTCTTGTTCATTGTCCGTCACTACTGTGTATGTGTGGGTGTTAATAGTTCCGGGACTTCCCGCTAGGCTGCGTGCAAAAACGAATCAACGGCGATTTACAATTTTAAGTGGCGTGCTATTGGAGAGGCCCATGTCCAGCAGTGGACTGCGATAGGCTGATGATGATGTAGAACAGTAATGGCAGGGGAGCCCTGTGTATGTGTGCGTCTAATTTCGCTCGTCAGGCAAAAAATGAGTGTTTATTTAAATATTTAGCTTTTCTAACACATTTTTGTTGCTATTTTATATTCTATATAAGATTCTCATCGCAATTATATCATTTTATCAATAAAAACATAAGAATAAATGCGTAAAAACCTTCAAATGAGTAAGCCCTTTTCAATAGGTAATAGACTCGGTAACTTTTTGAGTAACACTATTCAAAATTACGCATGATTTATGCCTCAATTCGTATTGATAGTGGTTCCTAAAATAAGTATAATAAGTAAAATATAATAACAAACTACCTTCAAAACCACCTTATCGGCAAAAAATCAGTTTTAAGAGGCACTTGACAGATCGCGTTGCGTCATCGTCAACTTTGAAATTGGAACTCGTTTTTTTTACGGCTCTTGAAGCGCACTTGACAAACGAATGTTTTAAAATGTTGTTCGTATAAAGCAAATGCATAACAAACCTTTCTAGACTTCATTATAATAACTTTAATACCCAAAATTAATTAAAATGCAGTTAACTGCGGTTATCGCGGATCCGCAATGCCGCACCGACGGGACAATCGCGGATCCGCAATGCCGCACCCCAGAGGTTAAGATCGGCAGAATTTAACATTAACTTTGAATAATTATTAAGTTAATGTAATTATTTTTTATTCTGTCAATGAACGCTGTAGTGCGTCAGTATTGTTTAAAGTTTAAATTTGTGCATGTGTGTTGTTGATTGTTTATAATTGTGTTTATTGATCTAATTGTGTTAATTATTTCATACTTTAATAATATTGTTGAAATAGGCTATTACAATTTTTATTTTATATATTTGTTTCTAATATCAAACTGATAGAGTATTGAATATAGATTTGTAATTTATTATTTCTATGCTGACTTTAAAGGTTTGTTTAAAACAATTTCAGGCACTAGAATTTGGTTTTAATGCCATCTAGCGTTGACAGGCTGAACTACTACAAACGATAGTGTTTTGATCCACTACTATTCTAACTAGCTTTTAGTTTTCGGGTAAATACAATAGCCGTTGACACTCATAAATAATGTGGATTTGAATTGGTAAAAGATTATTCAAAATCGGTATTGCCGGACCAATACGACCTTGAAATCTTCTAGAAAAGAGCGTACTCCTGAAAAGGCCGCCAATGCACTTGTGACGCCTCTGGTGCGCTATCAGACGATATATCTGCTCGTTTGCTGCCTTATTTCATAAAAAATCGAGATTACCCAAATCCAAAACCTCACAAACTTTACCTCTTTATAATATCAGTGTAGATTATCTGCTTAAACTGTTGTACCATCTCGCTTGCAGATAAATTCGCCATCAAGTGCTTTAACGGAAACAAATTATGACAAAAACAAACCAGATAAACTATATTCATATCACTACGTTTTAAAAAATAAAGTCCCCCGCTCCGTCTGTCTGTCTGTCTGCTCGCGATAAACTCAAAAGCTACTGCACGGATTCCTGAGGAAGGTTTTCATATATAGTTTGTGAATTTTTGAGTATCTACATATATACATTACATTTGACATTCGACTGCACGGTTGGCCTAGTGGTTTCAGCGGTCAGTACGCCGCTTGTTACTGCACCAAGTGCCGTGGGTTCAAATCCCACGTGGGACATCACTTTGTGTAATCCACAAAATGTTGTCCTGAGTCTGGGTGTTCTTTGTGTCCGTTACATGTATGTCTGTAAAGTCCCCCGCGATACAGGATGTATGTTCCTAATGCGGGAATTGTCATTTAAAAAAAAATACATATATATATATTATTTCGGAGTACCGTACAGAGGCTATATAATCCGTAAAGAATCCGTGCGAAGCCGGGGCGGGTTGCTAGCAAATAATAATAACCTTACTAGATCTCTACACCACCCTAAATTGACTGGAAGAGAATGCCTTAGGCATTAAGTCCGCCAATATACAAATGTGCATAAAGTTTTAAATAAATAAATAACAAAAACTTCAATTACACACAAAAATAAAGCAACAAATGTTCAGAAAACAATTGTAGTTGAACTCTGGCACACATTATTATAGAGCAAACGAGCAGACTTATCACCTGGTGGTAAGCGATTACCGCCGCCCATGGACAGCGTTACAAGTGCGTTGCCTGCCTTTCAGGAAGGAGTACTTCAGGCTTCAAGGTCGTATACGTAGGTCTTTATTTTAACTTGTGTTATGGGTACCAGGGCTCTCTCACAAGGTAACAGGATTAAATGCTATATTATGCTATATCTAGTTTTACTCAAAACTAAAGTTAATTTGAATCAATCTTATATTCAAACAAGAAAGGTGATTCAAACTGTTTTGTTCAAGAAATTGAAGTTTTGATAATCCCTTTCTTGTAGTTCTATCTTTTTTGTTATACCAATAAGTTAAAAACAATGCTACAGCTAGCATGCTGGTAAGCGACCTTTTAAAACCTGATGTTACTCGTATATGCCAGTAAAACTTTTTTTAACCGCCTTCAAAAAAGTAGGCGGTTCCCAATTAGACTATATTTTCTATGTTTGTTACCTCATAACTTTCGTTTCGACTGGGTGAACCGATTTTGATGATCTCGTTTGGTCCCATTTCAATTTGGTCCAGTTCTTGAAGTTGAAAATTTTGAATAATTTTTTATACTAGATCTATGAGGAAAATACACAGTTTGCAATTGGACAATTTTCAAGGGCTTCGTAACAATTAGTCGAGAACATTATTATATAGTTAAAGTTTTAGATTAAGATTTGAAATTTAGTTTTGTGTTTAATAATAGGGATGCAATTGCAACACAACAACGGTATGTAATATAAAAAAGTCCTTTATAAGATAAGGGAGTCTTTACATGCATAAAAAAAAAGAAATTTGATTACCAAAATCGAAACGACGAAACAGATAGGCAGGTAATTTTTAGTCTGTTTCTGGAACTAAACAGAGTGAGTTTAAAAGCATGACATACTTAGAAAGCTTTATATAATCGGAATGTCTATATAATATAAATGTATATTGTTCTGCATGCGTAAATCAAGTATAAATACTTGTTTTTTGTTCCGATAGCGAAATTCTTCTCGTTATATTAGGTAGTGCCAAAAATTCAATATATTATATAATAATCCTGTTTAAACTCTGAATATCACTAAATAAAATGTAATCTCCCATATTATAGGCTAGCCAACAATTTGTGGCTTACTATTTGCTCTGTAAAGTGTGTCTTGGGATTGTTTGTTTTTATTTCTCTGTCATCATCATCATCATGTAATATTAAGAAGTTATGTTTATTGTGAACAGTACTATTGTTTTTATTTTGTACATGTTTTCAAGAGGTATTGTGTGAAGCTTAGAATCAGTTGGCAAAATATACGCCACTAATAGTTTGCTCCATGAAACTATTTTAGGAACTTAAAGGCATTTTTATGTACCTACCTAGTTTTTTTATTTTTTTGTTTGTGTAAGTATTGAAAGACTGCATGATCTAGAGTAAGCAAAGAGCTTGGATAAGGAAAGTGAGATTAAGGGTAAGCAATAATGTCATTGTTATAATTACTAATTATATTTTAAAATGTTTATGCTTAAGCAACATAAGCGAAGCGAGGCCCTCATAACCTAGTTGCCTTCGGTGATTAGAAATAACTACCTAGGGTAACCTGGATGGGTGACCGCTGGTGGCCTCTTACCATGAGCGTCTCCGTGATTCGGAGGTCACGTTCAGCAGTCGGTTTCTGTTGTTATAACAGTCGTGAAGCTTAGTTATAGGCTTTTGGGCGGCCTAATATCATCCAACAACAAAAAAGCGTAACAACCAAAGAGTTTTGCAAATATATATGATTTTGGGTACAAAATATTCTTTCTATTTTTTATTCTTTCCTAGAAATCAAACTGTTCTCATACAATATTTCATTTAAATCTGTTCAGCGCTTATTGATGCTCCATACAAACATCTACCCTTCTAACTATCCCTTATACCCCTTTAAGAGATGACTTCGGTAAAACGCTATTCTATATACTTCATCGTAACTCGAACTTTCTGTATACCACATTTCATAAAATTACAATTAATTTCACAATCGACTCAGTTGAGAGAGAACCCAGTTTTTGTCTGTGCAAAAATCGCACGACGTCTTGGGGACTAGAAGCTGGGGAACTAGGTACACCTTGGGAAGGAAATCCCTGAAACTCCTACCTATGGCTTCCTATGTCTGGTAGATGGCCCCGTCCTGTGTGGGAACCCCGACAAACAAACTAACAAACTTTACCTCTTTATAATATTAGTATAGATACATGTTGGACAGACACAGGTTGACCTCTTCCCGGTAGTGTCGGATGACCGTTCTACTGGATTATGAGAGTTAGGGAACAGAAAATGCACCTGAGTATGCGCACATAGTTGGCTACGTCATCACATGAGAACATCATACTTGTGTAAACTTAATCTTTATTTATCTGACAGATAAATTCACATAAGTCTATCAGGGACCTTATTAGCAAGCGATGAAATGTCCTTAGTAATACTTTACAAGTAAAATACTACGGCGAGTTTGTAACACCAAGAGTAAATCAGAATAGAATTTTGAACATTGTTTTATTCCAAAAACTGAACCTCTGAACATCCGAATCCAATAGAGTATACGTATTAAATTGTGAGATCTAGATCTAAGGCAAGTTAATTTACCCATATTTAAGACACGCTTATGTTACGTTCTATTGTCATATATCTCTTTATAAAACTGTCTGTTTAAGAAGACTAAGGCCTTTTTCCACTGGCTATAGATAAGTTCTGGATAGCTTATTTGACAGAATGTTTGACACAAATTATTTGTCAGATAAACTACCTGTAGCAGGTGAAACAGGGTCTAAGTGGATTAACTCGACATGTTACTTGATGTTACAAATGAATTGTGTAACGTTTCAGCATGTTTATCTCATTTGAATTTATTAGTATTTTGTGTTTCTGTCTGTGTATTGCACCGATCCCATTTTGTACTATGTTACATACTAATTTCAAATGACTTTACAAAATTTGTTATGTTAATTTGTCAAACAAAACAAATGTCGTAGTTGCTAGAAATGGTTTGCCTGAAAATGTTTTACAGAAATCCTGTTGTCAATGTTTTATTTTGATATATTTTAAATTGTTATGCGTATTCAAATTGATGTTAATTTTAATATATATAATGTAATGATGAGGTGCTGTGTTAATCCAACTGCAGGCTATAAGGAAAGCGTTGTAGTTTAAGTGTAATTTTTTATTAAAAAATATTTCAATTTGAATTACAATTATTACTCAACTAACTGTACCCTAAATAATGGTTGCATTGAGAAGAAATAAAAACCAAAAATAATAATTGCAAAGAGCTCTATGCCAAATAGTGTGGGAGAGCTATGCTTTGGCGTGAATGGGTCGGCTCACAGAAAACCGGTGTGAAATAGCGCTTGCGCTGTGTTTCAACGAGTGAGTGAGGATACCGGAGGCCCATACCCCAACCCCTCCCCCCATCCCCCCAAAGGTCGGCAACGCACTTGTGACGCCTTTGGTGTTGCGGGTGTCCATGGGCGGCGGTAATCGCTTACCATCAGGTGATACGTCTGCTCGTATTCAATAAAAAAAAAAAAAAAAGTGTGACCAGCGTTGTAGGCTAAAACTTCTTTGCGATGACCAGCAGTGAACTTTCAAAGACTGTTAACGTAACGATCGACATATTTCTTGTCAGGGGGGGAATGACAATTTTTTATATCTGCTATTATATAGTATAGTATCAACCTATCGCCGCCCACTGCTGGACAAAGGCCTCCCCCAAAGAGCACCAACCATCCCAGTCTTGGGCAGTCCACGTCCTTCCACCACCAGCCACTTTCTTTATACCATCGTGCCGCAGGGCGCCCTGCACTACGTTTGCCTGTAACACATTTCGGCTCCAGCTACCATCGGTTCGTCTGGACACATGACCAGACCACTTTCACTGTAGCGTACTGATTCTCCGTGCAATATCGGTTACTCACTCATTACGATTTTTATCGCACAGAGACACACAGCTATTTTAGGTGATCCTTAAGTTTAAATTGTAACACTTTTTCTAATCTATATAAATGAATCGCCGAAATGTATGTACGCTCATAACTTCTGATCGACTACACTAAATTATATAATTCTCTTTTGTGTGTTCGTTATTGTTAGGACAAGGTTTGTATATAGGAAAATTAAAAATAACCGGTTTTCTTTCCGCGACTGTACACAACCTTTGAGAAGTGAAGAGGGGCAAAATTACTACAAGCTAATCAAAA